>CM031233.1:337780573-339170573 GCA_018340775.1 Taxus wallichiana var. yunnanensis
CTAATCCTATATAAACCTAGGTAATTTACCTATAGTATACTAGTAACTTACTGAGGTACCTTTGGAATTAGTTGTGAATATAGTGTTGCTGACACATGACGAGAGAAGGTGTTGATAGGTGAAAATATGATTATTTACATGTGAGAAGGAGGGTTACATATGTGTGATAAAAGAGTGTTATTGATGAGAGACAAGGGGTTACAAATAGTTGACAAAGGGGTTACATCCTTATTAGTGTCATGCGATAGGAATGTTTGTTGTCATAGGAAATCAAGATTTTTGTCACATGACACCAAGGTTTGTTGTCATGCGACAATAAACCTTGTTCTCATGTAAAAGTAAGGTTTACTCTCGTGCAACAACTAGTTACAAGAAAGTTTTTGTTTGATAAAAACTCGTAGGAAAAAAATTCTCCCCTTAATAAACAAATAGATAAAAATTTGACTCTGAAATCTCGAATATTCACATTTACCACGAAAGTGGTTCTTAGATATTCGTCAAGGATTTTCTACCTCTAATTTCCCAAAGGATTCTTAAAATGAACCCTAAAATGAGGAAACCAATATCAAATCCAACCGAAATTATAGAGTAATGGAAAATCTAGTTGTATTATTATTTGTCCCCTCAACTTCTCTTTTCTTTCTCCTGTGTTCACATGATTCCAAGAGGTTGGGAATGTAGTAAAGAAGCAATGATAAGGCACTAGAGTAATGGTAGCTTTATGGTAATGTAGTAGTAATGCAGGTAGAAGAGAGATAACACAAGTGACTAAAGACTTGCTTTGTAATTTCTAGTAAGAATGTGGCAACTCAAAAACACAAGAATACACATAAATGATCTCCATCCATTTTATTGAGAATAAGAGATCAATTTATAGAAGGTAAGTGGGAAATAGTCTAATCCATTTGGCAGCCATTGGGTATCACATGAAAAGTGAAGGGGTAGTTTGAATTATCAATCACACATTACAAGTGCAAGAGGAGATTTCCACAAGGTAATCAAGGATGAAATTAGTGAAATAGGTAAGAAATGCGTGTTAAAAGTGAATTGAAGTGGAACAAAATACATATTAAATTACATGTTGGAAGATTCTAGAAATTTTACACAACACTACCACCCTATACAAAGTGGTGATTACAGGTCCACCACCCCTGGTCATGGTGGAAGTATTGACACTAAAGGTCAAAACTAGGCTAAAATGAAGTGGGAAGCTGCAAACAAGTGGTAAATGTCTTACTAAGGAAAACTAGGCTACAAATATAAGTTGTAAGGAAGTTTAGGAGCTCAAAATGTTTTGTAAAAGACATGAATCATCATTGGGGACCTTTTTAAACTATTTTATTACAATGTAGCACATGAAAATTAGGGTGCATACTGGTAACATATGAGACTAGTCGAAGAAGAAAAGTAATCACCCACTTTAGTGGTAAAATTTCTCGATAGCGGAAGGAAGACAAGGGAGGTAGGTCAATGATTGACACATATTGAGTTATGGTTAATCTTGGGCATGCATGAAGGTTTAACTTAAGATATTTGATGACTCCTATAGTGGTGAATATTGAGCCATCAATCTATAATAATCTTATAGACATGGGGCAATACTTAAGACCTAGGACATCAAAAAAAATCTTTAGCATAACAAAAGTGCTAGTGCCCGAGCCAATCATAAAATTGTGCATAAGGTTTTTACCTATAATCCATGACATATAAAAGGGCAGGTTTTTGACAACCTTACTTACTTTCTTATCCTCTTCATGAAAGATATTGACAACATCATAAGGCTTTTGGATAACATGATGAGTACACATGAAGTTACGCCAAAGCTTCATGTAACAGTCATGTTGAGATGGAATGGCCAGGGAATCCCATATTGTGACATCTATATTTGTTATCTTGACCTGGTCTATGATGATTAATGTAATCCCACCGATTTATGTATTTGAGGCACAAAGACATCCTTTCTTGATTGTTCATTTGCAGAGGTAGGGGTCTTAGCTTGTGTAGTTGCTTGATCTACCAAAAGAGGAGTGTGCACTACTTATGCTAGATCATTGTATAGAACCTCACATGCAGGAACCTACGTTCCATGACTGTTGGTTTCTTTAAATGCATCTTTGTGCTTTTGATGATCGACCTATGTGACAAGATTTGAAGGTTGTACATCATATTAGAGTATTTTATTCTTGTATCTTATATTATCATCAACTTGGGCATATGACTTGTTTTGACCATCCACAACTTGATTGATTGCACAAAATTATTTTACTGACCTCTAACATATATTTAATTTCAAGTTCATGCACTCTAGTGGAAGGTTCACAAATAGAAGCATTACGCATCATGTAATCTTATGCATACAAAGAATTGGTGTAGTGCTACTGATTGTGGGGATTATTGTAAGGAAACCACCATTCTAAATCTTGGGCCATATTGTTCTATACTAGAACTAGTGTTTGGATTACAATGGATGCTAAAATGGGTTATGAAGAAGAAACCACATGTAATGGAAGGTGTGCATTAGCATGGTATATATAATTTTTCTAGTTCTTCCCATATCTATGATTTACATATTGATTTCTAAAGGGATGATGAATTTAGCTATACCCTTGATTAGAACTATTTGTATAGGCTTGTGCTTGCTATTTATTTAAAGATATGACCTTATTGTTTAAACTTATAATCGGGGACTTCATTTCCTCATCCTTCTTTATTTGTGTGGGAGGATAAGATGTTGAAATAGTGGGTCGAGTTCTCTTCTCAGAATAAAAGAAAGAGAAGGATGGGGCGCTTGAGTCATTTCTAGGAATAAGGGCATGAGAAGTCTAGGAGCTAACTTTCCTACCTAAATGAGACTATTTTTTCCCTTATTGCAATGTTACAAGTAGTAGGTAAGATTATACCCCTAATGGACTGAATCATAACTAATATGTCATTATTCAAAGCCCTTAGATAATATAAAAAAGTATTTTGGGTTATAGGCATTACCACTTGATGGATTTTGTCCCAAGTTATTACGAAACCTAATATGAAAATCATTCATTTGCTCATTGTGTTCTCTTTTTGTTGTCTTCTTGGTTTCTCCACTAAGGATAGGTGATCGAATTATCTCCAAAATAGTTGTAAAGATTCATTCTAAGCTCATCCTAGCTGGTAATAGATGAGGGTCTTAAATTTTAGTACCACCAAAGTCCTTTACCCTTGAGTGAAGCTGCAAGTAGCCTAACTTCTACATCATCATGTGTGACCAAATAGATAACGAACAAATTGGCTACATCCTGGATGTGCTCAATAGGGGTGACTTGATTTTCACTAGTGGAGTATGGAATACTTTTGAGGGAGGAAACTGGCATATCATGTTGCACATTGAGCATGAGAGTAATTCTACTAATAAATCTAGTAAAGTTTCTTAGAGGTTGTGGAGCTGCCATGAATGGCTGCATAGGTATACCAAGAGGAGGGGTGGAAATAATAGCACACATTGGATATGGAAATACATGCACAGGTGTTTTGTTAGTTCTTATTCTAAAATATATTTAAAGATACTTAAAGGGATCCTCAGCTCTTGTGATTTATTTGGTATGCACTCTTTTCATGAAAAATGAACATGAACTACTAAAGACAATAACATTGAGTTTTGGAATCACCAAATGTGTTAAAACAAGCCTCAAAAGGTGGAAATCACTAAGTCACACACAAAAACCTAGAAATGGTGAAATTTAAGCTTTGGTGCTTAGTCTTACTAGGCGTGCCAAAAATATTGGAGTTGAAAATTGCACCCATCCCAGATCAGGATGAACTCAATATTTTAGGAAACATGGGACTATCTACAAGTGGTGGGACCCTACACACTTGAGGAAGACCTCCAGAGAAGGTCAATTCCTCTACCTATTTCTATTGCTATGGGTACTCCTAATGCTGAAATAAAATCCTAAACTAATCATGCCAAGGGTCTAGAGTTAGAAGGATGTGTGGAAAGGGAAAAGTAATCTAATAGAGGTGATAATACCAAAGATAAAGGGGTTCAATACGATCATCTTTGAGAAAAAATGAAGGAAATGCACAAAGGGAGGGATGACACAGATACCATAGTCTAAAAACACTTAAACATCTATTTTCATGAAACATAATGGAAAAGAGAACCTACAAAGTCTGTGAGAATGCACAACATTCCACCAACGTGAAAAAAAGGAAAGAAGATACAATAAAACAAGCCAAGGATGAGAATAGCCACAACACAACTTTAATTGCTTTGAAATAATATACAATCGATTACAATGGTAGAAAAGGTGAGTATCCACATATAGAGAACCAGTTCCAAAGGTCTTAAACTAAAAATGTAAGGTAATACCTAGATAATACCCTTGCGAACTAAAAGAATCCAACCTCACAAAGAGAAAAATCTCTATATAGAAGGATAGAAGAAGAAGAGAAGAAGAGGGAAAATTATATTTGAATCTTCAACCACCAACAATGAGTAATGAAGTATTGTAAATCCACATCCCCATGTTTTTAAACTTGTAGAGTAAGGAAGGAGGCAATATTTGAATAAAATTTGGTGGTTGAGCTGATTATATTCTACAATGATGGATGAAAATGCATTTCCTTGACTCTTATCTACCAAATTCTGTCAACATTTATATTTGAATGATATAGACTATAACCTATATCAGCATCTTTCCAAGAAGACCAACTATGTATTAATATGAGCTCTACGACAAAATTTGTGATGTTTTGAAGTCCGCAAGGTGATCCTGGACATGCAATGAAATATGGCACGCGTTGATTGGTGAAGGATCAACCAATTGTCCTTGTTTTTTCATTTTATACCATGTTTATCACATTTTATTGTTTTAAGGATTTAGCGTACTTTCATCATAATTTGATAGGTATCATGTAGCACATTCAAGTCTCGATAAGTTGTCACGTGGCAAAGTAATTGGTGCGTAAGAAGGAACATAGAAGGAAGGGGTACGGTAGTGTAAAAGGCGGGTGTGTGAAAGTTTGCATGCATAAGTAATACATAAGTGAATTATCCATTCTAGAAGGAAAGTTCATGGATGCATGCATGAAGGTGTGTGTGACTGAAAATGGAAGAGGAGCACACACATGTTACGTGTAAAGGAAAAAATGAATAAAATGGTGAAATTTAGAGGAAATAGAAGTGCATGAAGGTGTTGCAGAAGGGAATAAAGTAGAGGAAGGTATAATTAAGAATCACAAAGTGTGTATAAGGGTGTGTGAAGGAATTGCAGCTAAGGGAAACATGCCAAGAGAATTTTTAGAGTGCACACAAGTTTGAGATAATGAACTTTAGATATAGAATAGGGATGCAAGTTGTCAAAATAACTATGGGAGTTATTTTGGAAAAAATTCACCAAGATACACACCAAAAATAATTGAAATAATAATAAATTCTTAGGAGTCCCATTGGTCTTGCCAAAAAAGTTATCACCAAAGAACATCACTCTCTGATTTTTCATGAGTGAATATATGAGTAATCGTATTTTTAGGTAACATGGGATTGTCTCTCAAGTTGTGGAACTTGCTAATTTGAGATAAATGTTTAGAGAAGGATGGTTCCTCAACCTATTCCTAATGCTAAACTACTTATAGGAAATGAAATTTAGCTATTTAATCCTACTCTTACAGTCCAAGGAGCAGGAGAGAGGGAAATGCATAAAATGGGAAACCTAAGCTAACAGAGGTGATAGAACCAAGAAGAGGGTGCAAAAATCTAATGCGGGAATAGGGATAATGAATCTAGAGAACAAAGAAGCCAAATAGAGGTGACACAAACCCAAAAATATTTTACCATTTATTCTCCATGAAACAAAACAAGATTAATCTTTAAGTAAGAAATGCATAAAAAAATACAACAACAAGAATGGAGAGGAAAGGAAATGCAATAAAATATAAGTTAGCATTGAGAAACACCACAAAACAATTTTTTTTATTGCTTTCAAAGTATGCACAGACCATTAAATGTGAAGGAGAAAGGAACAAAAAATAAATCCAATTTCAAATGAAGGTCTATAACTCATAGCTGCTCACGAACAATTTTGACAGTGTTCCTTTACATTTTAGAACATCTCCCCTTTTCCCTTGAGATATTTTTACAATTCATAAAAAATGGGAGAGAGAGAGATAAAATAGGGAAACTCATATTTCCCCTTTCACCCACCAACAACATGCATTAAATTTATGAATATATGTATGGGAACCATTACAATACCATTCCCCCATGATAACTTGTTTATGGGAGAAGGACTGGGAAGCACACTTCATCAAATCTAGTTAGTGGGCTACCTAGGACAACATATTTTAATGTTAGAGACGTTTTCCTCATTTTCACCCACCTAATCTCACCTAAATTAATAAATCCACTTTTTTGGTGTAGAGGATGTTGAGAGCTTTGCAAGGGTGCCACTATTGTCACATTTTGAGTTGTGGAGAAAAAGTTATGGCTATGTAGGTTCATAAGGGTTGAGGAGGAACATGCAGTTTTCGATATAGTGATATAGTCCGCATTGATTGTATTTTTTCCTACTTTGGTGCGCGTGGGATGGTGATGTAAAGAAATTATTGGAGGGGGAAATTGTTCCTTTTAGTCTTCTCGGGACCTAATTTACCCGCAATGTCCTCGTGCCTTGTGTGTTGGTTGACTTGATTTGTGATTTGGGAACTCATTCCTCATAAAAACTAGTTCCACCCATCGTTGTCATGCATATATCTCACTTCTTTCCTACACCACATTGTTTCCCCTTCATACTACATCCCAAATTCTCCTGTGGGGAGCTAACAACCCTAAGGAACTTATTCCATCTACAGCCCATTCCTCTCGCATCATGAAAAAACCATAAATAATTTTTTCTCCCACTCTTCACTCCTTCATTTTTTAGTTGAAATACCCTTGTGGGAAACCATCAATTTGGAGGAACTAGTTCCATTTAAACTTAGTTCCTCCACATCCCTACAAACCCACAATGCATTTATAACAAAAATCCTTTGTATTGTGGCTAAAGGGATCTTGTGGGGGACTACTGGCTCGGGGAACTAGTTCCATCCGCACTCCTAAAACCCACAATAAACTGCAAAAGCCCAATTTTTTCAAATTCTTCTCTTTTGACTAAATATGGAGTTGATGAGATTTTGAATGGAAAAGGGAAACCTTAGAACATTGAACTTCTCCATTTTTATTAGTTTTTTTATCCAATCCAAAATGAATCTACAAGTTATCAAAATGACCTAAAGAAGGAAATTTTTGGTAATAACCATATGCCAACCCTTCTCTAACCATGGGTTACCTTGTTGGCTCATATTTGAGTTAATATTTTCAAAGTGAATGTGAGTAACTACAAGATCATAAAAACTTAGTAATTTTTAAATTTAAATAACTATGGTTTTTCCCAAAAGAACTCCATTGTTTCATAGTGATGCTTCTAGACTTCTTCAGAACCCTAAATTATTGAAAATGAATTATTCTTATGTCTCTAATCCATGTGAATAATTTCCATTAAATTTTACTAATGCACTTTTTCCAAAAACAAATTTAGTTTAACTATAAGAACACTTGCATTAATTTTCTATAGCCTCTGGAGTTTCTTTTAAATATCTACAAAGTTCTAGAAAATAAAAATCCTCAAAACTATAGAAGGTCTTGAGACAAAACCTAATCTTTTGAGACTTGTTTCATTCCAATATGACATTCACAAGACCTCTGTCTAAAAAAATAAAAATTTCAAGATCTCATGTATCTAAAATAGTAGTTATCTAAAATAGTAAACTCTCAACATCTTTGTTACTCTAAACAAGCAAAATCTAAAAAAAAATTAGAATTATGAAAACTTACTAAAAATAGCCATCCTAGTCAAGTTTCGCTAAAAATAGAACGTATTGTAATTGGGATCAAGTCACTTTTATCAATTGAAATTCCAACTATATTATTAAAATTTTCCACAATTACAAGGCTAGGAAGTTATTTAATGGTTAAAACAAGAGAGAAATCTCTCATTGACTCTCAAGAACTTAGTCTTAGGGTGAATTCAAAGATTGTTTGTTTTAATCCATGTTAGTATTCAAAAATGGGTTCATCATGTTTAAATTATGTGGAATTTGAAAGGAATGTGATATTAAATAGGGTTTATAAAGGTAAGACCCAATTCTAAATCATATTCTCAATATCTAGCATGGGAATGTGTTTGATAAGTATAATGGTGAATGTGGAATTTCTTCTTTCCTCATTTGTATCATAAGACATTTTCACTCAGGAATGAGTGAGTAAAAGTTTATTTGGTCTCTTGATGTTGATTACATCTAAAAATTATATATATTTGTCATTGAGGTGAATTGTGAATCTCTAAGAAGTGGCGAGGAGGAAGGTGATGATCTCCATGTTCCAATTCTGAATTTTTGTTAAAATCTCTTTCCAAGAGGAGGGATATCATGTGAATCATACCATAGAATGGAATATGTAAACATGAACTAGTACATGTAAAATAATTTCACTTGAACTGCATTCTACCAAGGTACCCAAGACCATTATGTTTATAGGATCAAGAATTCATTACAGTCCACTCAATGCAAGTCTCACAATAGTAATTTTGGACACTTGTTTAATTCTTTGAAGTGTTCTTGTATTTGAAAGATGAAGGATATTGTAACCATGATGCTTCAATCCAATAATATGTCAAAAGAAACTAATTTAATTTAGGTATAAATATTTATATCTAGAGGAGAATAAAATTTTCAATGAGAAGTAGATGAGTAAGAAGGTGTCTTCACATCCTCAATTTGATTCCATAAAAAAGGATACATCTTTGTTATAAAGGTGAATTTTGAAGCCAATAGAACTAATTTGATTATCTCTATGTTTTTACTTTGACCTTGTGTTCAAAAGGATCATCATTTTTCCATGATCAGAAACCATATCAAGTTCACATGGTGCAATTTACTTAGCAGTTGTTTTTTAACACTCATTCAATTCCTTAGAATGTGACCTTGTCTCACTAGAGGAAGCATTTCCAATCATTGTGTTTCCCTTCAATGGGTGGTCAGAGGAAAATAATATCATTCATGAAGCTTTTCCTCAAAGGTCCATCAGAAGTACATTATTCAACAACAATATTATTACCCTTATCTATATTTTTCCTTCTCTCTCTTATTCTCTCCCCTTCATATCTATCTCTAAAATTATATTTCTTCATTGGGAATTTAATTTTTCACTCTTTTTTCTTAATCACTTAAGTGGCTTAATATTATATTGTAAAATTATCTCTTCAAAAATAAGAAAAGGAGTTAATTTATTTTTAGACAATGTGAAAGGTAAAAAGTGGTGTTTAGATGAACAATCACATGAGGGGAGAGGAAGAGATAATTTTGAAGTTGTAAATTGGGATTTCTTCTCCATTCCAATGGGTTGGCATTTTTTAATGTTGATATTTGTTGGGATTTTTATGAATACTACCTGCAATAAATAAAGCTAAGTTTCTTCTATCTCCTCATTTATGTTCCTACATCCTCTATACTTTCCAAATTTGCAAGCATTGTAATCATGTACAACAGAGAAATAAATTTGTATCTTTGATTGCTAAATTCATAGAAATTTGTGTATCTAATTTATTATTCTTACAATTGCTCACATGGTTGATTTATTCCTATTAAATTTGGACCTACTCTAGCTATTGTATATGAAACTTATAATTCTAATCATAACATTAACCCCCTTGCTCTATTTCTCATCATCATGTTTAATTATATTCAAAGTAAATTCCTCACTTGTAAACTATAAAAGTACTTTGTAGAAGGTTTAATAGATTATTCATCTGTGATCTTGATTCTAATAGCCACCCCATATTTATAAGTAGTTTGCATTTATTTATTGGGAGCCTCCCCATATCCAAGAAGGAGGGGATTAGCCCCATGACCATTATTGAAAACTAATAATCTTCCTTATGTAAATAATTTCACCAACTTACTAGAATTAAAACTTATACATGAAGTGATGAAAACTTCCACTTTTAATGAATTGAACAAAATACTTATTTTACTTGTAAAAACTCATGCATGTATTATAAACTTCAAATAATTTTATGCAATGGGATGTAATTGATTTAAGTGAGAAAGGAAGTGAATATAAATATAAGATCAAGAAAATAGATGGTTTTCTTTGTGAAAAGAACCTAACTAGATTGTGAGTAGTAGGGAAACAAAGTAGAAAATTGGATATTAATGTATACCCTCTCCAAAATCCAACAATATAATGCTTCACAAAATTACATATTGCTCATACCATCATCCAAATAAAAGTTTAATTATTATAAGCTATTGGAGGAGAAGATGTAAAAACACATGTTTATCAAGAAACAACGACTCATCTTGAGGAGATGAATTCAACATATTATTTTTAGCAAAATGGGAGGAGAAACTCAAGACTAATCAAACATGCCTATTTTTAGCCAATTTGACCAATAAATGTAAGAGAAAATAAGTTTAAGTAAAAACACACATTCAAAAATGTGTTTTTAATCTCATTTTACATGGTGACAAAATGACCTATTTCTAGATGGGGGTTGCGTAACAATTAGGAAGTAACACAACCACCACCCTTTCAACAAGGGGTGGTTTCATAACCACTACTTAAAAATCGATACCAAAAGCAAAAAGGTGGTCTTGTTGGAAAAATGTAAGTTTTGAAAACAATAAGAGGGTTTTGGTTGAATCAAAAGAGGAATGCAAAGGAGAGGGAGAGATCTGGATCTCATTTCTCGTCCTAGAAGGACTTTTTGTCATCATTAAAGACGTGTCGATTTCAATGTTACATAATGTAATTTTTAGGTGTATACATATTGTCCCCTTAGAAGATAATTTTAGCCATGAATGGGGTAAAATGTGATTTATGAGAATGGATCTTCTCAAAATGGGAGAGTTAGAAGATCACCTTATCTGACTATGTATAGTACGAAACCAATGAGACTGACTTCCACCTACAAAATAAAAATGGGAATCAAGTGTAATAATAAACAAGTTTGGAAAATTATTTGAAATAAAAGGAAAAAATTAACCACCATTTGTGTGGTAGTCAGAATGTAGTTGCTCTACTATCTCCAACACTACACAATATTTCCCAAAATGGTGTTTGAAAAATAAAATATTTTATATATCACATTTTACTATTTTTATAAATCAGTTTTCATATACGTATTTTTTTTTTTGGGGATCTAGATTTATAGTAACCATGTTTCACACAAGTATAGTCAAAATGATGGGTATTTTGATATGATGGTAGTGGATCCTATGATAGCAAATGGGGCTCAAGAAAATATTAGTTATGAGCAATTTGGTCTCTTTTTCCTAGGTTTAGATTTTTCTTTTGAAATGAGCTCTAGGGGGATTTATAGGAAATTTATATCCATAGCGATTATTTAGAGGGTCTCAAAGGGATGGATAGGAAGAGTGCCTTTATTGATTAGTCTCATTTCTATCTATATATTTATTCTCGTTGGATGTTTAGCTCATAATTAAGTGTTTTGACCATGCTTATTCATTACAATGATGACATATTACCAAAAATTGGAGGATATGTATATATATTACTATATTTTTGGCATGACACTCCTTTGTAAATTTTTTTATTTACACTATACCTCATTTTTGCACTTTATATAATTATGAATGTTCAATGGTTCTATAGTTTTCAAAGGAATTATACAAATTATAGTGTATTATGTTAAAAAGAACTAGATATAGAAACACACATGGTTGTAGGTCACACTTAGGAAACTTATTTTTCAAATAATTCTTAAATGTTCCATTCCATTAGGAAAATATGTTGTAGATGATGAGATGTATAACTTCACTCTTGATCGCACGCAACCGGTAAGATGTGAGGTATCAATACCAAGAGCTAAGAGGGATGTGAGATATATGAATGAATAATGTATAGATGAGAATGATGAGAAAAGAGACAAGAATTTTATCAATGACCAATTGGGAAACTTACGAGTTATTTCCAATTAAGATTATCTAGCCTAATTTGAGATGAGTTAAATTTAATAATCCTTGACAAGATTTAGAATTTTGGGTGGCCTACTAATTGGAAATATATATTAAGGAATGATTTTCCTTCATAAAATAGGTATCTAAATCATCTACTTAATATTTTTTACAAATTCAAGCACTTTTACTTCTTTATTTCTTTAAGGAATGTTTTTCTTTTCTCCTTTTTGAATGACCCCCAACATTTTTCCCCATGCTACTAGTAAGAAGGAAAGGCTCATTACCTAAGGAAATATGTACATGAGTAAGGGCATATTTCTCCTTTCCCACCTCACACTCTTAGTAAGAAGTGTGGGCTCATCACTAAATACTAGGAAGGACGAAAGGTGTAGTTATGTAAATATATTTATATATATATTCTTATTTTGTCTTATTCTTGTATTATGCATGTGGAAATGAAAATTTTTCCCGTATCTCATCCCCACACAACTATTAAGATGTGAGGTATCATCACCTAATAATGAGATAGGAAAATATAAGCTTCAAGTGAATAATATAGTGATTTATTGTTATGGAGAGAAATTTTTTTAGAGGATGATTTGTCGTTAGGAATCTTCGAGAAAATACAATATGAGAAAAATATTTGAATTGGGAGAACCCATAAAAGGGATGAAGGACATAATAACTTATATGATCAATATCAAATCTTATCTCATGATTGAAATCAATGATGTGGATTATATAGTGTTGAAGAGTGTGAAATTTTTTTATCAATATCACGATTGAATTAGCTTCCAATGCATTAGAAGTTTAAAAGCTGGGTGAAAAATAAGTAGATATATAATACAATTTAAACATGGTGATAATTAAAATGAAACAAATGGAGAAAATAACATGAGTATATTTTCAAGGTATAATATTTACATATAATGTTTTTAGGTGAAGCAAGTTGATGGATCCACCAAACTCCTTGCCCTCTAAAGTGCACAAATGACAAGCACCATTATTGAAATCTTTAGTTATATGGTAAGGTCCTAACCACTTTGGAATAAATTTAGGACCTTATCTAATATTCTTATTTATGTAACTATCAAGAATTATCACACCCACTTGAATGGGATGTTTATAAACCTTTTGTTATACTATTGACACATTCTTCTTGCATAAACTTGATGGTGTTTCTTAGCTCTAAGTCTGTTCTCATCCATATTTTTTAAGTATATTAATCATGTATTTCTATAGTAATCTTCATCTAATATTCCTTGTAAGAAAGCAAAAATACTCGAGGATTATACCTGTAAAGGTAGGACTACTTTTGAACCAAAATCGAAGGAAAATGTTGTTCCCTATTGGTGTATGGATGGAATTCATGTATTCCCATAAGGATAGGAATATATTTAAGTTCCAATCCATTTTGTTATATTTGAATTTTTAAAGGAGAATGAAATTTAAATTTTTATTCATAGCCTCAACCTGACCATTGGCTTGAGGGTGGCAGAGTGAGGAAGTGTTATGATAGATCTTAAATCTTTTACATAGGTCACATACCTCATCATTCTCAACATAGTCCATGGTAACAATTTCACCCTTGTTCTCTATGTAAAGGAGTATGGTTTCTTTTTTAATTTTTCACACTAAGGGTTCATATCTAATGGATATAATAAAATTTATCCTTTTTAATATTTTGTTTGGATAAAAGAGGGAAGAGGATGAAACCATAGAGTGATCTAACTAGTTTATCTCCCTAAGAATGAATTTAATGGAGATAAATTCAAAAAAAAAATTCATTTCACAAATAAAATCCTTACAAAGTTGGAGGTGTTCAAGCTTTTTCTCATAAACTTTGAAAAATTTATTTTCTACTAATTGTGAATCCCCTAAGAGTAATGTTTTTGAATCTCATCTTCTTGATGACAATGAGACCTACAAGAAAGGCTTCATAATCTACCCCATTTTTGGTGTAATCAAAGTTTAATTAGAAATCAAAGGGGATGATATTACCTTCCATAGAAGAAAATATCACCCCTACATATACACAGTACTAGCATTTTGTTCCATTATAATGGAATTTCTAATGATTACCAACGAAACTAGAGCCTATGGTTTCTTTGAAAGGTTCCTCTTACATCTATGAAGTTTCTAATTTTGATACTTACTCTTACACCTCCTCGGGGCTAGGCAACATTAGTGAGTGAAATGATATGCTTTGAGGATGACAAAAAAAATTTCATGTCATTTTACAAATGGGGAAGATGTTTGAAAAACTAATTTAAACCTATATTTGGAGGGACTGAGCCACACGTATAAAGGAGATGGCCTTCCATACTCCTTTAGGCCCTACCTTTGACTTGGGTGAGAGAACCCATTATGTAACCTAAAAATGTGAGGGGATTTTTGAAATATTTAGTTTCTTAATACCATTTTGAAATAAAGTAATTATGTCCTAGATGATCATGGAAAATGAATTCACCATTTAACTCTCACAAGTTTTCACACTAAATGGTGCATATGTCACTCTAATTAGACTTGGGTTACTCTAGACATCATGAAATTCTATCTGCTTTTGCATATTTATGGAAAGGGAAGTAAAACTTGCAAAGTCCTTGATAAATGTTTATAGGAAAAGCAAAAAAATATGGATTGTAGGTTTTAAGAAATGGTAGGTTTATATTTTATGTGAATGGGAGATTAAAAATATCGTATTGACTTTGAAAGGTTTCTTAGAACTTCAATAGTGCCAGAAATCATTCTAGGTATAAAGGACACTCAATTAATTAGAAACAATCCCTTAGAGAGAAGATATGCATTCATGGAGGCCCAAGAATATGTGATTTCATATGATATGAAAGAAATTACACATGAAATATCATGTAAATGTCTTGAAAAAATATTCACAACTCCCTAATTATTACGCCTAAGATACACTCAAAGGCTTACAAAAATCTTAGCAATAGAATGGATGTATTATGAATTTAAAATTTTGTATAACACTATGAAATGAAAGCTCTAATTACAATACAAACTCAATTACCAAAATACCACCATCAAGACCAGATCTAGTGTAATCTAGATGAGACATAAATAGAAGATTGTAAATGAAAAAAACATCGACTAGATTAAAGTATAATGCTTACGAAAAAACATGACAAAGCTTAATAAACATGCAAACATGTCGTTTTCATATTTTCAATTTCTTTAACAATGGAACATAAAACCTATTATATAAATGGTTTTCAATGGTTGTACACTTGCAACCATATTGACATAGGAAAATTTGAAGAAGTAAAACAACTCACATGCATCTCATTAAAATTTAGGATTCAAGAAAGAACATCAATTATCTTTGTCTCTTCTAAAGCTTAGAAAATTTTAACCCTCCTCAATAAAATAACATGTCTCTTGTATTTGTACCATCATGATATTCTATTTCATTTTCCCCCATTTTTCAAAATACCGAATCTTTGCGCCAAATATTCCTTACTCAAGTATCAATATCTGATTCATGGTTTATTGATATGGAATATTTTAAATCCTATTGTGCCATGTGGAATAATCGCTAGTAACTCATCGACAGTGTGAGTTGTGATAATCGAGGCTCCATGTCATCACTTTTTCATTTATTTAACATTCATTTCATACCTTAAATTTTTTTCAATTTTTAGAATCTTGAAAAACTTTTTAATGATTTTTGGAAATTCCAAAGTGACCTAAATTGATATTAATCATTATCTCTTCTTGGGAATATGTTTTAAACTCATAACATAATTATTTCACATTTTTGCAATGAAACTTCCTCTTTTGATTTTCTACATCCATCCAAATGACACCTTTTTGATTGAATTCAGTATATTTCACCTTTACCAATCACTTAGACCTAAAATTCCTTCCTTTGCCGTTTTCTTTTCTATCCAGCTATTGAGTCTTAATACCAAGTATCCATCACATATTTCACATTCATAGACCTTATTATTATACTAGCGGCACATATGGTCAATGTAGGACTTATGTCTCTTCTCAACATTAAGTTGAGCTTCATTGAGGATTTCAACCGAGATTTATGTGCTTCACGATAAGCGTTCTCTCCTAAAATTCCTTATAGTGAAATCCAGAGACTAGGTATTTCAACTTCAAGTGGTAAAGCTGTTTCGAGTCGAATACCAAATAATAGGGGTTACCCATGTTGGAATTCTTACCGATGTCTTATAGGCCCACAAGACCGAAATATCGTTAAATGCCAATCATGTTTCTTCTCCTTGACTTTTTAAGGAGAATGGACTCTAACATATTATTAGTTGCCTCATCTTATCCATTATCCCGAGGGTAATAAAGAGAAACCAAGTGATGATTTATTTTGAACTTTTCACACAACTCACATACTTATTCATATTTGAAAGATGTTCCATTATCAAAGATAATTACTTGTGGGACCCCGTACCTACAGATAATCTGGTTCAAAATGAACTTTACAATTACACATCTTGGTATGATGGTAAGAGGCATGACCTCAAACCAATTTGTGAAGTATTCAATGGCCGTAACTATTAAATTTTTACCATTTGTTGTGAGGAGAGAATTTCCCTATCAAATTTAGGCCCCATGTGGAAAAACACCATGGTGTTGCAATCACTGCAGAGCCTATATAGGTATATGGATCTTATGAGATAAATTTTGGCACTTTTGATACTTGCGCACATACTCTACAACATCATGTTCTAATTTAGGCCAAAAATATCCCATCCAATGTATCTTTCGAGCAAGTGTCATGGCCTATGAAATGACCTCCACATACTCTGTTATAGGATTCATAGAGAATATTTTCATATTCTTCCTCATCAACACATCTTAAAGAACATCCCATCGAAGGCTTTGCGATAAAGAACTTGTTCTATGATCACATATTTTGCGGCTATGACACGTAACAGCCTTCTTTGTTGCAAAGTTTCCCCTTCAAGATATGCATGGTCCACAATGAAATTATTAATATCACTATACCACGGGCATGAAGAAATGGGGGTTTGGTTTTGACGTAGTATATGCATTTTCCAAGGAATTCCAAGTTAAATAAATCACATCCATCTAATGGGTTTTCATCTAACTAGTATGCAATGATTTTTCCTTTGACATACTTTTGGTCAATGAACATTGATTCAAACTCACTCATCGAGTCATAAAATATCCAAATTTCTTAGATAATAAACCCTATGTTAGAAACATTCGTAACGGATTTGTCTTTACAATGACCCTCATATTTTGGTTAAACATGTAATGCCTTAACCACTTTATTGTGAAAAATATAACAAGACCTTCTTTCTCTTCCTTTTTATAGTGTGTCTCATAGTCAAGTAATGTACGACTAATGAATTAGTCCGCATGATCTCATTTTTCATCATATTCTTGAGCTAACATGTAGGACAATGAGACATTTGTAGCCTATGAATATAAAATGAGAGGCAGATATGCTTTTAGGAGGCATGAGTGTAGGAGGTGACAGTAATAATCGTTTGACCAACTCAAATAGCTCATGACACTCTTATGTCCAAATGTTTCAGAAATCCTTTTTCAAAATTTTTTTATTGGATGAATGGTGAAGGTCAAATCAGAAATGAACCTTCAGATTTCACCAAGGTTTTTGAGAAAGGACCTAATTCTCGACTTGTTTGATGGTGGAATAATTTCCAAATTTTCTTATATTTTGACTAGATTTATGTCAATCCCTCATGAATAGATGATATATCCCAAGTAACTTCCCTCATGTCACACCAAACATGAATTTTTAGTATTCAACATAACATTGTAATTTACTATACAAGAGAGGATGATGTGAAGCACCTTAGGGTTATAACATCACATTTTTCCTTAACCAGAAGATCGTCAACCTATGATTCCAAAATCTTATGAATGATATCATGGAATATGTAAGTCATTTCCCATTGTTAAGTGGAACCAATATTCTTTAGACCAAATGACATGACTGTGTAATAATAGGTTCCCCAAGGATTGTTAAATGTTCTCTTTGTCAAATCTTCCATGGAGATCCCGATTTGATTGTACGCAAAAAACCCATCCATAAGGGACAATAGATCATAACCAGTTGTTGCATCAATGAGGACATCAATTGATGGTAGTGGGAAATCATCCTTGGGACATGCTTTGTTGATGTTTCAAAAGTTGATGCATATACAAATTTTTCCATTCTTTTTTAGAATAGGGATGATATTGTATACCCACATTGAGTAATCAACTAGTTTAATAAACCCCACCTGTAGGAGTTTCATAACTTCCTCTTTGACCATTAGCACCACCTTTGGTTTCATTGGTCTAGATTTTTTCTTGATGGGCTTAGTGTCAGACTTGGTCACTAGGTTGTGAACTACCACATGAGGAGCAATTCCTGTCATTTCTTTGTAATTAAATGCAAAGGATTTTGAATTATCCTTAAGGATTTTCGTGTGTATCTCTACTTCTTCAGGAGTTAGCGAAGAACCTAACTTCAAAAAATTTGGGTTCTCCTTCATCTTGATATTAATGTCAATTATTTCTTTGATCAAAGAGGTATTCCCCTCTTCAAAATCTAGAGGGGCCAGACGTAATTATAATTACATTTCCTCTTCTATTTCACAAAATTCAAGGCCTTCTAAGGATGAAGGTTCTATCACACGATCTTTGAAATAGGATGAAGAGTGAGGAACAAGAGAAAAACATCTCTTATGATGTGTCAAATGTAAATCTATGTAATCGTTATGGTATCCTAAGATAGCCTCATCATTTTCCACATAGTCTAGAGTGGTGGGTTTGTTATTAGCCTAAACATATACCTAGATTAGGTTTGTTGGTACTTTCGCACTAAGGGTTCTACACGAACCGAAACTATGAAGCTGGTTTCTTCTAACTCTCTTCTCTAATGTACAGGAAACAAAGGTAGCTATGGAATCGTAAGAAGGTTTTGTTCATGTGGAATGGATTTGATTGAGATGAAATCAAAACATATTTTTAAATTGAGTACCACATTTTTATAGAGATATAGGTGTTCTACCCTAGTCTCATATACATTTGAAACTTGATTAGTGACTAATCATGAATCGTCCAACACTCTAATATTACAAGTGCCAATCCTTATAGATGTTATGATACCAGGAAGGAGAGCCTTGTATTCTATACCATTATTTATACATTATAAGAATAGTTTGAAGGTGAAATGTGTGACCTTCCCTCAAAAGTATAAGTGAGGATCACACCTTCTCTAGCACCAAAGCGACATTTTGCTCCATCAAAATGAAGAGTCCAATAGTTCCTTAGGAAGATTGATATTGGATCATTATTTTTATATTCTTTCTTTGCTTCGACACTTCAACCATACAAATCCCATAAACTAGAAGATATTCAAGTCCAAGAGCATATGTTATGCCCATGGAATCAAATGGAAGGAGAGTACGTAACTCATTCTTCAATAGCTTGACAATATTTGTTGTGGTTTTTGTTGACATTGTCTCCTCGATAACAATTGCATCCTTGACTGTAGGAATCCCCTTGATCAAGCTAGTAGTTTATAATTCCATTATAGGATTTACTTTTGTTCTAGGTGTTAAACTCGTCAGATTGTTTAATTATTTTATAGGGATATCAAACTCAAAATACACCATGGTTTCTTGTTCAAAGTTAGCTATGTGTATGTCAAAGGACTTTGGGTCGCAAATAAATACCTTCCCTAAGTGTAGGAACCTTACATCCTAAAACAAAGTTTAGGGAATCTTCTTCATGCAATATATCTAAGGACAACCGAGGATCATGTGATAGTTAGTTTCCTAGTCTATAATATAAAACTCTATGAGAACTGTCTTGGATCCCAGTGGTAACTAGAAACACTATGGTTTCGATCGATGTTGCCTTGAGGATATCATAACCTCTTAACATGTTTCTCATTGAAGAGAATTTAGTTTCTACACAACCTAACTTCTAGAGAAAATAAAACGGGAAATGTTGAATGTCATTGCATCATTGATAATCACACACTTTTAATATTTATGATAAATCCAAACCTATATATACAAAGATGGATACCCTCTACCCGATAATTCAACATCCGTTGGCATCTTACTAATATTAAATACAAATCCGACATCTCTTTCTGGCTTCCCGGGAAGATAGACATCAATGTCTATATGGTTTATCTAGGCCTCTAAAGGAGGGGTGACATTGATCAAATTTCCAAGACCCAATGCTTCTAATAAATCACCTTTATAAGAAGGAATTTCTTCAAAAAATGTAAGAAGGATATGGTAGAAAAGGTCTTTGTTAGGTCATTGATCAAGTCATAATGACCTACCTTCTTTACAAGCATCTCATGAATATCATCTTATATAGACAGTAAATTAGAATGGGATGCAAAGAATATTCTCTAGTTATAGCAGCAGAATTTATTCAGTGGCTCGCCTCTAGCTCTATAGGACCCACTACCTTAGTTTGTTGATGACAATCCAACGGAGGCTACCGATAATTTTGATGAAGTCGAAGCTTCATGATCATTGTTTCCCATTGGGATACCCTTGTTTGATTCATTGGGTTCCAACTTACCATTTTTGGATGTGTTAAGAGGGTATCATTAAGATCTTGAGTGGTGTATTTTGGGGGGATACATGCCCCATAAAGGTATCTTTGAGTTGAAACCATAGGATTTGAAAAAAAGATGTCAACACATATTTTTATTTGGTCTTTGAGTAAGCGTTGTAAGAAATTATTACAATATGGGTAGGTTCTGGTGTCATGTCCTCAAACCCTATGGAAAACACAATATAGGTCATGATCATAATCCCACATTCTCTAGTTCTTATTTTGTTGCAGTCCAAATTTCTGATTGTTATTCAACTGCTGGTTATTGTAGTTGAAATTTGGAGGTCATTATCGTTGATTTAGATATTGGTTTGGGTACCCACTTAGGTAATTGTTAGGGCGTTGGGCTTGAACTTTTCTTTTATTGTTGTTGTTGGGGTGGAGGAAAATTTAATTCCACTACATTGATTTTGGGAGAAAACTTGTTAATCCTCCGATTGTTACCGTTGGTTTTGTTGTTAATGTTATTTGTACTTGAAGTATTAACACCATTCAATTTCTTTGTGTGATCGGTAAAACCATTAGTTGTAACACCACGTTTATTTTTAGAATCTTAGGTTCCTTTTTATTATTTGTATTGTTAGGGTAACTTTAATTACCCTCATTGGGAGTAATCAATCTCCTGTTAGAACCGTAGGTCTTGTGACCACTGTCTATTGTTGCTTGATCTATATGGAGAGCACCCTCTATCACCTCTTAATAGTTCCTAAGTGGAAACTTCTACCTATCCTCATTTTTCTTGGTTAAGAGAATGAAGGAATAGGTCACAGAGCTCTGTCTCATACATGTTAGGAGTGTTTTCTAAAGAATAGAGAAGTTTCCTCCATCTCTAAATGAAATGTGTGGCAGACTCATTGTGCTCTTGTTTTATGTGTAGGAATTCCCTGATTCCTATCCTTAACAACTTGTTCATGTCAAAATATTTAATAAAATCTCACATAAGGTGCTTAAAATAGTGTATCAAAGCCTCAAATATCCTATAATACCAATTGAGAGAAATACCTTCTAAAGTATTAGGGAATATTTTTGAAATAATGACATCCCATGGGAGTAGCTCTCGAATAGAAGTTGCATACACCATGATGTGCACATTTGGATCTCCCTCCCATTTAAACTTGGGAATGTCTCGGTAGAGGCCTTTAGAACATGACTCTCCATATTACAAATTCAATGGTTCCTTAAAGTATTCATAGTAAGTCCCTGTTGTGTAAGCCTTGACTATTAATAATCCTTGTTTGAGAGGTGGAGGTAGAATTTTTTGTTGGTATGGTGCAACATAAATGTTTTTAGGGACATAAGACATCCCATGTGGATGACCATATGGAAAAGAGTACATATCCCCTTGTGGAAATTTGGAATACATGTATACATATGGGGAGCCATTAATTTGGTATGGAGTTGGAGGCACAAAGCTAGCGAATGTTGCATTTCTATTTGGGATGGTGTTTGAGAATGCACTTATGGTCGACACCTATTTTACGTATCCATACACAACATGAGGGTAACACCCAAGGTTCCCAACGTAGACAAAATATTCTTGTAGCTAGGAATACCCATGTAAACTAGAGGATTTGGTGCAGTAGGTACTTAGCCATAGCTCTGTGGATAAAGGGAAATCTTTCCCTACCCAACATATAAAGCCTGAGTAGTTTGAACAAGTTCCAATTATTTAACCTTGTCCACCAATGCCGAGATGACCTCTCTTGATGATGGCATGGTGTTTTTATTTAGTTTACGTTGTTGTACCTTGTTATATTGTAAAGGTGTGTGATATCCTACTATAATTTTTTTGTGGTTTTTTCACCCTCATTAGAAATGTTTTCTACTATGGGAGGGTTAGAGATGTTATTTTGAAGAAAGACATCAAAATTTCCTTATGCCTTATCTAGAGTTTGACTTAGGTTTTGGAAGCGTTATTCACTTCACGTGCAACACACTAAATACTCCTCATCTAATAGTGAGATTTGATTAGATTGCATACTAATATGTGGTCTAAACAAAAGGAGATGATCCTAAATTTTTAGTGGAAGTAATATTCTTAGAGATTGAAAGTTAAGGCTATTGTGTTTTTGTGACTTAGTCAATCTCCTTGATCTTAATTGAGGATTCATTATTGGTCCCTTGAGGAGAAGTTTAATATGCATGAATAATGGATGGGTAGTTTTCTTCCCATGTGGATAGTGAGGGTGATTGTTGTTGTCTACCCATTTGCTAGTAGTATGATTCGAGACCCAAAATGGATCATCCATATCCATCATGTCCCAACATAATTGGGGGGTATATAAATACCCCTAGAATAATAGGAGAGAGGAAATTTGAATGAAATAAATTGGAAATGAAAATATACTAGCTCTACATATGAAAATCGACAAGAGACCTTTAATCGCACTCAACTCCCCAAGTCTCGTGCAAGGAAGCCAATGTGGAAATATGGATGAATTAATGAAAATGGAATAAGGTATTATTGTTTAGGGAAAATATGGTCCTTATGACTTGAGTGGGATTGATTGATGCATCCGAAAGGATGGCTACACAAAGGCTCTAGTCAATATCAAGCTCCATAGAGATCCTTTCTACCGGTTGTGGGATTCATGTTAAATGAATGGGTTCCTTATAAATATGTCTAGCAAGGTCATGGAATGAATGAGAGAGGCTTATTATAAAGAAATCAGATCCGGTTGGAAACAAAGTGGTCCAAAATTTGAGGGCTCGGTGATCTTCCTCGCTCAAAACATTCAATTTTGATACGATGTTGGGTGATACTTGTGATGTTTGGAAAATTAATGTGTGTAGACTTTTGTCAATATCAATGAGTAATTCAAGTGTGTTTGGTTATGGGAATCTAGGATCCCTACCACATGTTCTTAGATTTTGGTGTCATTATATCGTCATGTGAATATTTAAACCATATTGGCGTGGTTAGTCTAGAACTCATAGGCCTTATCGGATGAGATGTTTAGGACATTTAAATGTTTAATCTTCTCGAGTGTATCAAGTTGGTGTTATAAGGAAAAGAATATAGAGTCCTATATCTATATCTGTGACCAACTTGGGACCATTTACTTGTGGCACCAATGGATCACTTGCGTATGTACATTCTTGTTTGGGACCCTTGATCATCATGAATTGAAAAGATCTAACTAAACAAATAATGACTAACCTATTTGACTTGAAACTATTCTATGCTTTTGGTATTTTGAAGTATATAAGTGCAATAAAATAATACGAAGCTTGTTACTCTAATGAAATATATATTTTTTTTTCTAGACTTTAAAAAGAAATGGAGAAATAAAAACTTATAATCTAATTAATAAATCTAAAAAACAACTAGATTTTTTTTTATCGTCATTTAAAAAATCTATTCTATTTTAAATGATGAAAGCTTTACGTTAAACTATGGATGCAAATATAACTTCTAGTTTGTGTCAAAAGGAAGGAAATAAATAAGAACTTCTTAGAAGCTTTTCTTCCCGCAACTTCCCTAACAAGTAAAGAAGACTTCTATTGAGGGTTTCCTATTGAATTGATTTAAGTTAGCTATTGAATGATTAAATCAATAAAAATGGTTAATTTTTACTTTATTTTTATGAAAATATATGTGTACGATTCATAAATAACAATGCAAAGAAATGAGGCATGGATTTTTTTAGTTGCGAATATTCATAATTTGGTGAATATTGCATTTTAGATATATTTGAAAAGGTGAATTTTTCAGATCGAGTCAAGTATATTGTTTGCCTAAAATTTTGAGTATACTTTTGTTAGGGGTCAAATTTTCCTACCATTGAAAACTACTCCTATATAAACCTAGATAATTCACCTGAAGTATACTAGTAACTTACCGAGGTACCATCCGAATCGCCATTGTGAATATAGTGTTCGACATGTGACAAGAGAAGGTTTTAATGTGTGAAAATATGGACGCCGACACATGACAAGGGATGGTAACATATGGGTGATATAAAATTTCTACCGATGAGCGACAAGGGATTAAATAAAGTTGACAAGGGGTTGTATCCTTATTAGTTGCGTGTAATAGGAAGGTTGTTTGTGACCTAATAGAAAACCTTGTTATCACACGACAATAAGGTTTTTTCTCATGTAAAAGTAAGCTTGTTGTCATGCAACACCAAAGTTTTCTTTCATGTGATAACAAACCTTGTTATCACATGAAAACAAGGTTAGTTTTCATGCAACATCTAGTTACAAGAAACGTTTTTGTTTGACAAAAATTTCTAGGAAAATAATGCTCCCCTTTTAGAAACTTACAAGCGAAAATTTGACTTTGAAATATTTAAATATTATCCTTTACCATGGTATTGGTTCATGTATATTCACCAAGGATTTTATACCTCTAATTTTCAAAAGGATTCTTAAAATGAACCCCTGAAATGAGGAAACCAATATCAAATCCAACTTGTAAGCATAAAGTAATGGAAAATCTAGTTGTATTGTTATTTTTCCCTCAACTTCTCTTTTATTTCTCATGTGTTCATATGGGTCCAAGGGATTGGGAATACATTAAAGAAACAAGAAAAGAAACTAGAGTAATGGTATCTTGATGGAAGCATAACAATAATCCAAGTGGTTAGGATTGGGCATGCATGAAGGGATAACTTAAGATATTTTATGACTCTTAGAGTGGTGACTATTGAGCCATCAAGATGCAAGACTATTCTAGACATAGGGTTATACTTAAGACCTAGGACATCAATAATTTTCTTTCACATAATAGAATTTCTAGTTCCCAAGCCAATCATACAATTATGCATAAGGTTTTTACCTATAATCAAGGACATATAAAAGGGTAGGGTTTTGAAAACCTTACTTACTTGCTTCTCTGCTTTAAATATATTGACAACACCATGAGGATTTTGGGTAACATTACCAAGTACACGAAAGTTTTTACAAAGCTTCATGTAACAGGTCATGCTTTGAGATGGAATGGACATGGAATCCAACATTGTGACATCTACATTTTTCTTATTTATCTGGTCCATAATGTTGAATGTAATCCCATTGATTTATGCATTTGAGGAAAAACAACATCCTTTCTTGATTGTTTAGCTGCAGAGGTAGGGCCTTAGCTTGTGTAGTTAATTGATGTACTAAAAGAGGAGTGTGCACTAGTTTTGTTGAAGCATTTCTTGAAACTTCACATGTAGGAATGTGCATGCCATGACCACCGGGTTCATGAAATGCATCTTTGTGCTTTTAAGGATCGACCTATGTGACATGAGTTGAAGGTTGTGAGCTAGATTCAAGTATTTTATTCTTGTGTCTTATATCATAAGAAACTTGGGCATGTGACTTATTTGGACTTTCCATAACTTTATTGATTGCACAAAATTATTTTGTGCCAAATAACATAATTTTAGCTTCAAGAATGACCTCGACATATCTTTATTTTTAGGTTCATGCACGCTAGTGGAATGTTCACAACTAGAATCATTTTGGATCATGTAAGCCTATGCACAAAAAGCATTGGTGTAGTGATATCTTGACCGTGAGGTGTATTCCAAGGAAACCACCATTCGACTCTTGGGCCATATTGTTCTATGTTGGAACCAAAGTGTTTGGCTTACACTAGATGCTAGAAGGGATTACACATGAGGAACCACTTACAATGGAAGGTGTGAATTAGCATGCCATGCATCATTTTCCTAGTTCTACCCATATGTATGATTTACATATTTATTTCTAAATGGATGATGGATTTAGCTATACCATTTATTAGAATTATTTTTATAGGATCACACCTAATATTTTTTTAAGGATATGAACTTATTGGTCAAATTTATAATCAGGGACTTCATTTCTTTATCCTCCTTTTGTTGTGCAAGATGATAAGAAGTCAAGAAAGTGGGTTAAGTTCTCTTCTCGAAACATGAGCAACAAAAATATGGGGCGCTTGAGTCATTTCTAGGAATAAGGGAACGAGAGGTATAGGAGCTAACTTTCCTACCCAAATGAGACTATTTTCTTCCCTTATTTAAATTTTATAAGCCACGGGTAAGATTCTACCCCCCATGGACTGAATCATGACTAATATGTCACTATTTAAAACCCTTAGATAATATAAAAAAGCATGTTGGATTATAGGCCTTACCACTTGAGGGATTCTGTCCCAAGTTTTTTTGAAACCTAATATTAAAATCATTCATTTTCTCATTGTGTTCTCTTTTCATTGTTGTCAGTTTCTCCACTAAGGACATGTGATCTGACTTATCTTCAAAATATTTATAAAGAGTAATTCTAAGCTCATCCTAGTTGGTTATAGATGTAATTATTAAAATTTGGTACCACTTAAGTTCTTTACTCTTGAGTGAAAGTTGTAAGTATCCTAACTACTACATCATCATGTGTGACCAAATAGATAGAGCACACATTGGCTACATCTTGGATGTGCTCAACAGGGGTGAATTGATTCTCACCAGTGAAGTATGGAATAATTTTGAGGGAGGCTACTAGAATATCATGTTGTGCATTGAGAAGGAGAGGAATTCCGCTCATAAAGTTGGCAAAGTTTCAAAGAGGTGGCAGAAATTCCATGATAGGCCTCACAAGTGTACCGAGAGGAGGGGTGGAAAGTAAGCGACACATTGATGATGGAAATGTGTGCACAAGTGTTATGCTAGATATTCTTCTCAAAGATAGCTGAAGATACTTAATGGGATCCTCACTACTTTGCTTTATCTCGGTATGCACTTTGTTCATGAAAAAGTCATATGAACTACTAAAAATAGTATCTCGGAGTTTTTGGAGTCACCATATGTGTTGAAACAAGCCTCCAAAGGCTGGAAATCACTACGTCACACCACAAAATCTAGAAATGATGAAATTTAAGCTTTAAGTGCTTAGTTGTACTAGGATTATCAAAACATATTAGATCCAAAACTTACACCCATCTTAGATTAGGATGAACTCGGTCATTTAGGAAACATGGGATTGTCTCCAAGTTGTGGGATGTTACGCACTTGAGGAAGACCTCCGAAGAAGGAAGTTTCCTCTACCTATATATATTTCTATGGATACTCCTAATGCTGAAATAAAATCCTAAACTAATCATGTCAAGAGTCCAGAGTTAGAAGGATGTGTGGAAAGGGAAAAATAATCTAATTGAGGTGATAACACAAAAGAGAAAGGGGTTGAATATGATCATCTTTGAGAAAAAATGAAGGAAATGTACAAAGGAGGCATGTCACGTATACCACAATTTAAAACACACTTAAACATATATATTCATGAAACATAATGGTGAAGAATAGGCTCTAATTTAAGTGGTAGAATTTATTTGGGGCTTAGTCTCTAGCTCTATAAGACCCACTACCTTAGTTTGGTAACGACCATCCAACAAAGGTGCTACTAAAGATTTTGATGAAGTCAAAGCTTCATGATCATTTTTCCCACCATGATACCCTTGTTTGAGCTGTTAAGGTCTAGCCTACCATTGTAGGGACATGTCGAGAGGGATCATTAAAGATCCTGAGTAGTGAATTTTGGGGACATATGCCCCATAAAAGTATCTTTGAGTTGGTACCATATGATTTTCCAAAAATATGTCAACAAAGAGTTTTCTTTGGCCTTTGAGTAAGTTTTTAAGAACTTATTACAATCACGAGTATGTTCTGCAATCATGTCCTCGGAACCTAGGGAAACCACAATATAGGTCATACACATCATGAGGGGGAATACCCAAGGTGCCTAACCTAGTGAGAATATCCATTGAGCTAGGAATTCTTGTGTAAACCAGAGGATTTGGTGCGGTATGTACTTGGCCATAGTTATGTGGATAAAGGGTAATCTTTTCTGCCCAACATATGAAGCCCGATTAGTTTATACAATTTCAATTCTTTAACCTTGTCCACCAATGCTGATATGACCTCACCTGATGATGGCATGGAATTTTGATTTAGCGTATGTTATTCCACCTTGTTATATTGTAAAGGTGTGTGATATCCCGCTTTAAATTTTTCATGGTTTTTCCACCCCTCATTAGAAATTTTTTCTACTATGGGAAGGTTAGAGGTGTTATTTTCAAGCAATACATCAACATTTCCTTGTACCCTATCTAGAGGTTGACTCGGAGTTTTGAATCATTGTTCACTTCAGGTAGAACACACTAAATAATCCTCATATAATAATGAGATTTGATTGGGACCGCATACCGATATGTGTGTTCAACAAAACCCAAGGGATTATCCTAACTCTCTGGTGAAAGTAATATTATTGGAGCTTGAAATTTTGGGTTGTTTTCTTTATGTGAGTTGTTCAATATCCTTGATCTTCTTGAGGAGCCATTATTGGTCCCTAGAGGAGGAGTTTGAGATGCATGAAGAAGAATTTGAGTAGTTGTTTTCCCATGTGGATAGCGAGGGTGATTGTTGTTGTCTACTAATTTGGTAGTAGTATGCTTGAGACCCAAAATGGATCAGTTTGTATCCATCATGTCCTGAAATATTCGAGAAGGTATATAAATGCTTACGTAATAATGAGAGAGAGGAAAGGTGGATGAAAGGAAATGAAAATGAAAAGAGACTAGATCTTCACCGTGTAAACCAATTTGTACATATGAAAATTGAAAAGAGACCTTCAATTGTACTCGACTCCCCATGGTTGTGCCAAGGCAGCCAATGTAATAATATGGATGGTTGAATGATAATGGAATATGGTATGTGGACCAAAGTGTTTAGAAATGGTATGGATGAGTTATCAATGCAAAACAATGTCCTCAACAAGTAATAACATGATATTTTTTTGAAGGAAAAGAAATTCTTCCGACTTGAGTGGGATTGATGGATGGATCTAAAAGGATGGCTACACGAACACTCCAAAGTCAATGCCAAGCTCCACAAATATCCTCTTTACGAGTTGTGGGATTCATAGTAAACCAATGGGAGCCTTATAAATATGTCTAGATAGGGTCATAGAATGAACAACAGAGGCTTAGTTTCATGAAAGTTAGATCCGACTAGAAGGAGCGATTAAAACTATAAGGGCTCAGTGATCTTCCTCGCTCATAAATTTTAATTTTGATACGATGTTAGTGGTAATGGTGATGTGTGGAAAAATAACGTGCACAAAATTTTGTTGTCAATATAAGTGATTAATTTAGTTGTGTTTTGTTGTGGGACTCTAGGATTGCTACCGTATGTTATTAGTTGTTGGGGTCCTTGATGGTCATGTGAATATTTAAAACCTATTTCTAGGGGTAGTCCAGAACTCGTAGGCCTTATCATCCAAGATGTTTAGGATGTTTAAATATTGAATCTTCTCAATGTATTGATTTGGTTTTCTAAGGACAAGAGTACAGAGTCCCGTATCTATATCTTTGACCAACTTGGGATAATTTACTTGTGGTACCTATGGATCACTTACGTATGTACATTCTTGTTTGGGAGCATTGATGGTCATGAATTGAAAAGATCTAACTAAAAAAATAATGGCTAACCTATTTGAATTGAAACTATTCTATGCTTTTGGTATTTTGAAAGATATAAATCCTATAAAATAATACAAAGCTTGTTACTCTAATAAAATAAATGTTTTTGTTCTTTTCTAGATTTTAAAAAGAAATGGAGAAATAAAAGATTCTAATCTATTAATAAATCCAAAACAAATAAACAATCGAATGTAGTTTTTAATCTTTATGAAGAAATATATTCTCTTTTAAATGATGAAAGCTTTAATTTAAACATGTATGAAAATCTAACATATAATTTTCCTCGTATAAGGCAAGAAACAAAAGCTTCTTTGAATCTTTTCTTCCTCGCAACTTCACTAACAAGCAAAGAAGACTTCTATTGATTATTTCCTATTGAATTGATTTACTATAGCTATTGGATGATTAAAACAATGAAAATGCTTATTTTCTACTGTTTTTATAAAAATGTATAATTATGATTTGGAAATAACAATGTTAAGAAATGAGAAATGGATTGTTTAGTGGCTAATATTCATAATGGTTAGTGTGAGTTATCCTATGTGTCCTCATCTCATGTTGGAGGGTCATCTCACATGGGTTAGGTTTAGGGTTAGGTGTAGGGTTTCATGTGTGTCATGCACTAGGGTTACTCAACACCCTATATGTACCCCTTTTCTATTCATTTATGAGCATGCCAAGACACTCTTCTATCTTTATTCTATGTGCAAGATTTTTTTCTGTTGAGCAAGTTCTTCCATTACTAATCAATTCTTTCTTGCAATCGCTGGAGCTATCACGATTCCGTTGGAGTGTAACTACTTTGTGGTGCCTCATTTATGATTTGATTCTCACAAACTCTTTTCATGGTATCAGAGCTGAGATCGGGTAAATGTGCATTCTTCATTTGAGTTGTGATTAATCTTGGTTTCATTTTTTACTCCTCGTGTAAGTTTTCGATCTTTATTTGTTAGTTTTTCCTTGCTAACGTATCTAACATTCTTACTCTTGGAAAGTTTTCGGTTTGCTTATTCTTTGTGCATGTGTAGATCTTCTTGATTTTTAGGTTTTTTTACATTTACTTTTAGCTAATCGCAGCAAAATCTAGCATATCGCTTAAAAACGGGGTATTTTCTTTTAGTTTTTAATAAATTTTATTGAACTGCAAGTGAATTTTTTTAAATTTCGGCTTTTTTCTCTCTGTGTTCTGTGTTTTTTGCATGGTTTTGCAGAGATTCAGGTCAAAAATAAAAAAATTCATGTTCTTTGCATTTTGGACAACAACATTTGTGGGGTTTTGGCTCTGTCTCAAGCCTTCTCTCCTCTCTGGCCTATGTTTTTTTGGCTGCTCATGTTTGGTGAAAAACTTGTGGTGCACGTGTTTTGGCCTACATTTTTGAGGACATGTTTGCTAGTTTTTTTGAGGAGTTTATTGTGTTTACAGCTATGACCTCTACTAGACGTGAGGTCTCTAAATATCTACAATTTTTATTTGTTGTGTGATCCTCGTGGCTGTTCGTTGGAGGAGTTTGTCGTGTCTCCTTCGTGCCCTCTCGCATGTCATGGCCTCACTAAAAGTATCCAAAAAAAAAGACAAAAACTTGCGAGAATTTTTTTAAAATTCTTACATGTTCACCTCAAACACCATGCATTTGTTTGTGTGTACAAACATTCTATTCCTACTTTTGTTTCCCAGAGCATTTTCAACCTTTTGAAGATGATTAGGATTCCTTTTGAGTCCTTATTTAAAAACCTTGTATTTGACCCTTATTATTGCTTGCAACTAGTGAGCGCATCTACCAAAGTCCTGCAGCAAGGGGTTTCCTTTTATGACGTGAGATGTTTTTCTCACCACTGTGGTTGGCTTTCACCCCCTTTCTATTTTTTGCTTGTGCTTATTTACGGTGTCCGTTTTTGTTGCGCCCATGAAACACTCTTGTGGTGGTCGCCTCTCTTGCAAGTTATTACGCTAATTGCAAGATGATTTACCAAGTGTTTCAAACCACACGCATAGACCTTATTGTAATCAATGCACTAAACTATAAAGTGCTGAAAGCAGGGGGTTTGTTATTGTCCTGGGTGGTTGTGTTCTTTTCTGCATTTCTTTCTCTCTCTCACTATGGATGTAATTTCAATTCCTTTGCTTATGCCATTCAAATTTTTTGAATGGAGATCGAAAATAATAATGAAACTAAGGGGTAAACGGTTATTCCACATCACCATGGGAACTGAGACTGAACCAGATGATGAACCTAAAAATCTAAGTGGTTAAACCGTAGTGATGAAGCTTTAGGTCTTCTTTGCATGTCTATTTCTCTTGACTTTCTTTTCCACATTGAGGCATCCGAAACACCTAAATTTGTGTGGAAAATGCTGGATGTGATGTTTAGACAACTAGATGACATGAGAGTGCATGAGTTGGAAAATGAACTACTAGGGTTAAATCCTAGTGACTTTGAAAACCTACAAGCTTTCTTCTCAAAATTTGTCCACATTAGATTATTGTTAAAAGGATGTCAAGTAGAAAAGAAATATTCTCAACTGATCTTGTCAATTCTCTCTAAGCTAGGTCCCGAATATTCTATCTTTGTGTCAACTTTCTACGCTACAAAATTTGCCTTGGGCGATACTTGGACTATGCCCTCCTTTGACTATTTTTCATCCCAACTCATTCAAGAACATGAAAAATCATTCAAATGGGGTCTCTCAAGTCCAAGTCACATGCACTTGTACCAAGTACTAGCAAGGGAAAGAAGACTGAAAAGAAGAAAGAAACAAAGGATCAACCTAAGAAAGAAACCAAGACCAAACCTAAAAATTATGCAAACACTTTGACTTCTAAGCTTAAGGCACCGAAAAGCAAGTATTTGTGTTCCTATTGCAAGGAGTATGGTCACGACGAGTAACACTGTTTTAAGAAATAGATTGATCACTTATCTCATTTACTTGAGAAGACTAAAATAAGTGTTCCTTAATCCATAAAACAAAGTTCTCTCAAGGCCGAGTCTTCGCTACAAAAGGTGCTAAAAATGATAAGAAGAAAGGAAAGGCCCTCAGAGCGAGTTGCTCCTTCATAGACATGGATTATAGATTCTAGTACCTCGCACCACATGGGTTCTTCACATGTTGATTTTTCCAACATCAAAACTTGTGGTATGTCCCGAATCATGATGGGTAGTGACACAACAATTTCAGTTTTCGGTAGTGGATCAAGTAGAGATGGATGGGAGAAAATTTAACCAAGTGTTGAGTTTTCCTAATCTCTCTACCAATTTCCTATCGGTTTACCAAATTACTCACCTTGGTGAAGGAATGTGAGTAGAATTTGGTCCTAACTTAATGATTATTCATGAGCTTAACAATGACACTACGGTGGTTAAGGGAAAGGTAGATCACCATGCACGATTGTACACCTTCCCCACTTTACTTCGATTCTATGCCATCCGCCTTGTTCACTCATGCAAATGAGGTCAGAAGCTATGGCATGAGCATTTCGACATCTAAATTATCTCTACCTTGAACAATTGAGCCAAAATGAAATGGTCAATGGGTTGCCTTGTGTTAAGTTTTCTAAGGGTATTTGTGAGGGTTGTACCTTAGAAAGCATCCCGAAAAGAAATTTGACAAAGGAAAAGCCTAGAGAGCCACTCATCCTTTAGATCTCATTCACAAGTGATGTTTTTGGTCCATTTCCTTCTCCTTCATTTACTATATCTCTTTATGTGCTAACCTTCATTGATGACTATTCACGATATACTTGGGTATATTTTCCTAAGCTTAAGTCTAAAGTCTTTGAATATTTTTAGGACTTTAAGGCTTCTATTGAGAAACAGGTGGAACGGTCTATTAAGGTTCTTTGAACCAATAATGGAGGTGAATATGTAAATAATAGGTTCATGGATTTCTATACTTCTGAAGGGATCTCTTTACAACATACAGTTGCTTATAGCCCTTCACAGAATGGAGTTACAGAAAGAAAGAACCGTACTCTTAAGGAGATGGCCACTTGTATGATTCACTCGAAGTCTCTTCCTCTGCAGTATTGGGCCAAAGCAGTGAATTGTGCAAATTACATTCAGAACCATGTTCCACACAAGGTAGTAAGAGGGATGAAACCCTTTGAAGCTTGGTTTGGATGCAAGCTTGATGTTGAGCACTTTTGAGTCTTTGGATCCAAGGCTATGGCTCATATTCCCAAGAAGAAATGCAAGGCCTTGGAACAAAAATCAAAACCTTGTATCTTTATAGGGTATTCGATGGTGTGAAGGGATATTGATTGATGAATCCTACATCTCATGAGTTGTATAATGAGAGAAGTGTTAAGTTTGATGAGTCTTCTTTGTCTTCTACTTCTCCCCCTATATAGGTTCTTCACTTGCGATTCGGATTCCGACTCATCAAATGATGATATTATTGAGCGTGCTCCTCTTCTTGATCCTTCTAACCATCAGACCTTTGAGTCTTCTGATTCTAATAGTAGTGATGATGAGGACTATGTCCCTTCCCACTCAAGTGAAGAATCTTCCGACTCTAAGCCTGATCCTCCTGGTCCCCTTTGGGTCAGGAAAACTTTGCAAAGTGCTAGAGATTTAGTTGGAGATACTTCGGATATGAGACGTACTTACTCAAATTTTATTTGACCCCACTCTTTCTTTTCCTTTGCTTTTGATCCATAGTATTTCCAAGAGGCTTTTGGTATTCCTGAGTGGGATTCTACCATGGATGAGGAGTATTCCTCTCTCATGAAGAACGATACTTGGGATCTCACCACTCTTCTAAAAGGAAGAAAAATTGTTTGGTGTAAGTGGGTGTTACGAAAAAAGTATGGATTAGATGGAGACGTTGAAAAGTTTAAAGTGTGATTAGTAGCTAAGGGTTTCTCCCAGATAGTTGGGGTTGATTATACAAAAACCTTTTCTCCGGTTACAAAGATGACTTCTATTCGACTGACCCTAGCCATTACCACAACAAACAGATGGAAAGTCCATCAAATGGACATTAAGAGTGCCTTCCTTCATGGTGACCTAGAGGAAGATATATATATGGAACAATCTCTGGGTTATGTCCAATATTCCTCCCTCATTTGTAAGTTAAATAAGTTCCTTTATGGCCTTAAACAAGCCCCTCAGGCTTGGTATGCCAAGATGAACTCCTTCTTACTTACATCAGGGTTTATTAGGTGTCACTCTGATCCAAATGTTTATATTCTATGGCAAGATGACTCCATACTCATTCTTGTTCTATATGTTGATGACTTGTTGATCACAAGCAACTCTTTCTCTATTATTGATTCTGTGAAGATTGCCTTAGCCAACAAGTTTTCCATGAATGACTTAGGTCTGCTTCATTACTTCCTTAGGATCCAAATTTCACAATCTGACTCAGGAATCTTGATTTCATAAACTAAGTATGCTCTTGATTTGCTAGCTCATTTCTAGATGTCTGATTGCCAATCTTTTCCTACTCCTTTTCTTTTTGGGGTGAAGTTGGTTTCAGATTTCTCTACTCCCTTGGTTGATGGTACTCTTTATCGATAGTTGGTGGTGAGCTTGATTTACTTGACTCACACTCGACCAGATTTATCGTATGCTATTGGGATCATGTCTAGATTAATGCAAGAGACACATGAGTTGCATTGGAAATTAGTTAAACAGATCCTTCATTATGTTCATGGCACTTATCGTGATGACATTCACTATCATGGAGGGGTTGATATTGACTTGATTGGATTCACATATTCTGATTGGGTGATGAATTAGATCCTTAGGAATCTACTTCTAGCTATAGTTTCTCTCTTGGCTTGGGTCCTATTAGTTTGTCTAGCAAGAAGTAGAATGCAATTGTGATATCATCTACAAAGGCAAAATACAAAGGAGTAGTTAACACTACCACAGAAGCTATTTTGCTATAGGGTATTCTCGACAAAGTTTTGCATCCACTTTCAAAGTGGCCTACCATTATCTACTACACGAGCACTATCCCTATTTCTAGAAATCTAATTTATCATCAATAGATGAAGCAAATTGAGATCCATATGCACTTCATATGGGACCTTATTCATGATGGTATCATTGACATTCAAGCACATCTGTAAAGCTAATCGATTGCAGATTTATTCACCAAGCCCTTCACTAAGATGAAGTTTCTTCACTTACGGTATCCTCTTGGGGTGAGGTCTTTTGTAGCTTCCTATCTTCTTCGGGCTATGTATTCCTTACTTTCTTCTTCTTCTTCTAGGAAGATTGTGTTTGTATATGGGCACTTTATCGTGCCTTTAGTTGTTGGGCCCCATTGGCACATCTTTCTTAGTTGTTTAGGAGTTTCTTCCTCTTCCATTTGACTCATCACATCCACTACCCTAGCTTCAATGAAGGGGGTGTTATTGTGAGTTATCCTATGTGTCTTCCTCTCATGTTGGAGGGTCACCTCATATGGGTTAGGTTTAGGGTTAGGTTTAGGGTTTCATGTGTTTCGTGCACTAGGTTACTCAAAGACCCTATATGTACCCATTTTATATTCATTTATGAGCATGCCAAGACACTCTCATAATTCAATTCTCGTGCCTCGTTTCCAATTCAATTCTCACAAAATCTTTTCAGTAATTTGATGAATATTCCATTTTAGATATATTTGAGAAGGAAAATTTTTCGATTAGGTCAAAGTGTATTGTTTTCCTAAAATTTCGAGTATAATTTTTTTATTGGTCATGTTTTCCTACCATTTAAAACTAATCCTATATAAACATAGGTAATTTACCTTTAGTATACTAGTAACTTACTTGAGGTACCTTTGGAATTAGTTGTGAATATAGTGTTGTTGACGATGACGAGAGAAGGTGTTGATAGGTGAAAATATGATTATTTACATGTGAGAAGGAGGGTTACATATGGGTGATAAAAGAGTGTTATTGATGAGAGACAAGGGGTTACAAAAAGTAAACAAAGGGGTTACATCCTTATTAGTGTCATGCGATAGGAATGTTTGTTGTCGTAGGAAATAAAGCTTTTTTTCACATGACACCAAGGTTTGTTGTCATGCGACAATAAACCTTGTTCTCATGCAAAAGTAAGGTTTACTCGTCGCAACAACTAGTTACAAGAAAGTTTTTTGTTTGATAAAAAACTATCTGGAAAAAGTTTCTCCCCATTAATAAACAAATAGATAAAAAATTGACTCTTAAATCTCGAATATTCACGTTTACCAAAACGTGGTTCTTAGATATTCATCAAGAATTTTCTACCTCTAATTTCCCAAAGGATTCTTAAAATGAACCCTAAAATGAGGAAACCAATATCAAATCCAACCTGAAATTATAGAGTAATGGAAAATCTAGTTGTATTATTATTTGTCCCCTCAAATTCTCTTTTCTTTCTCTTGTGTTCACATGATTCCAAGAGGTTGGGAATGTAGTAAAGAAGTAATGATAAGGCACTAGAGTAATGGTAGCTTTATGGTAATGTGTAAAGAATGCAGGTAGAAGAGAGATAACACAAGTGACCAAAGACTTGCTTTGTAATTTCTAGTAAGAATGTGGTAACTCGAAAACACAAGAATACACATAAATGATCTCCATCCATTTTATTGAGAATAAGTGATCAATTTATAGAAGGTAAGTCGGGAAATAGTCTAATCCATTTGGCAGCCATTGGGTATCACATGAAAAGTGAAGGGGTAGTTTGAATTATAAATCACACATTACAAGTGCAAGAGGAGACTTCCACAAGGTAATCAAGGATGAAATTAGTGAAATAGGTAAGAAATGAGTGTTAAAAGTGAACTCAAGTGGAACAAAATACATATTAAATTACATGTTGGAAGATTCTAGAAATTTTACACAACACTACCACCCTATACTGAGTGGTGATTACAGTCCACCACCCTCGGTCATGGTGGAAGTATTGACACTAAAGGTCAAAACTAGGCTAAAATGAAGTGGGAAGCTGCAAACAAGTGGTAAATGTCTTACTAAGGAAAACTAGGCTACAAATATAAGTGTAAGGAAGTTTAGGAGCCCAAAATGTTTTTGTAAAAGACATGAATCATCATTGGGAACCTTTTTAAAATATTTTATTACAATGTAGCACATGAAAATTAGGTGCATACAAGAACATATGAGACTAGTCGAAGAAAAGTAATCACCCACTTTAGTGGTAAAATTTCTCGATAGATAGAAGGAAGACAAGGAGGTAGGTCAATGATTGACACATATTGAGTTATGGTTAATCTTGGGCATGCATGAAGGTTTAACTTAAGATCTTTGATGACTCCTATAGTGGTGAATATTGAGCCATCAATCTATAATAATCTTATAGATATGGGGCTATACTTAAGACCTAGGACATCAAAAAAAATCTTTAGCATAACAAAAGTGCTAGTGCCCGAGCCAATCATACAATTGTGCATAAGGTTTTTACCTATAATCCATGACATATAAAAGGGTAGGTTTTGACAACCTTACTTACTTTCTTATCCTCTTCTTGAAAGATATTGACAACATCATAAGGCTTTTGGGTAACATGATGAGTACACGTGGTTACGCCAAAGCTTCATGTAACAGTCAGTGTCGAGATGGAATGGCAGGGAATCCCATATTGTGACATCTATATTTGTTATCTTGATATGGTCTATGATGATTAATGTAATCCCACTTATTTATGTATTTGAGGCACAAAGACATCCTTTCTTGATTGTTCATTTGCAGAGGTAGGGGTCTTAGCTTGTGTAGTTGCTTGATCTACCAAAAGAGGAGTGTGCACTACTTCGCTAGATCATTGTATAGAACCTCACATTTTAGATGCATCTTTGTGCTTTTGATGATCAACCTATGTGACAAGATTTGAAGGTTGTACATCATATTAGAGTATTTTATTCTTGTATCTTATATTATCATCAACTTGGGCATATGACTTGTTTTGACCATCCACAACTTGATTGATTGCACAAAATTATTTTACGGCCTCTAACATATATCTAATTTCAATTTCATGCACTCTAGTGGAAGGTTCACAAATAGAAGCATTCGGATCATGTAATCCTATGCATACAAAGCATTGGTGTAGTGATACTGATTGTGGGGATTATTGTAAGGAAACCACCATTCGAATATTGGGCCATATTGTTCTATACTAGAACTAGTGTTTGGATTACACCTGGATGCTAAAATGGGTTATGAAGGAGAAACCACATGTAATGGAAGGTCCACATTAGCATGGTATATATAATTTTTCTAGTTCTTCCCATATCTCTGATTTGCATATTGATTTCTAAAGGGATGATGGATTTGGTTATACCCTTGATTAGAACTATTTGTATAGGCTTGTGCTTGCTATTTATTTAAAGATATGACCTTATTGTTTAAACTTATAATCGGGACTTCATTTCCTCATCCTTCTTTATTTGTGTGGGAGGATAAGATGTTGAAATAGTGGGTCGAGTTCTCTTCTCAAGAATAAAAGAAAGAGAAGGATGGGGCGCTTGAGTCATTTCTAGGAATAAGGGCATGAGAAGTCTAGAGCTAACTTTCCTACCTGAATGAGACTATTTTTTCCCTTATTGCAATGTTACAAGCGGTAAAGAGGTAAGATTATACCTCGATGGACTGAATTATGACTAATATGTCATTATTCAAAGCCCTTAGATAATATAAAAAGTATGTTGGGTTATAGGCATTACCACTTGATGGATTCTCGTCCCAAATTATTCGAAACCTAATATTAAAATCATTCATCTACTCATTGTGTTCTCTTTTTGTTGTCTTCAGTTTCTCCACTAAGGATAGGTGATCTGACTTATCTCCAAAATAGTTGCAAAGATTCATTCTAAGGTCATCCTAGCTGGTAATAGATGAGGGTCTTAAATTTTAGTACCACCAAAGTCCTTTACCCTTGAGTGAAGCTGCAAGTAGCCTAACTACTACATCATCATGTGTGACCAAATAGACAATGAACACATTGGCTACATCCTGGATGTGCTCAATAGGGGTGACTTGATTTTCACCAATGGAGTATGGAATACTTTTGAGGGAGGAAACTGGCATATCATGTTGCACATTGAGCATGAGAGTAATTCTACTAATAAATCTAGTAAAGTTTCTCAGAGGTTGTGGAGCTGCCATGATAGGCTGCATACGTATACCAACAGGAGGGGTGGAAATAATAGGATACATTGGATATGGAAATACATGCACAGTGTTTTGTTAGTTCTTATTCTCAAATATATTTAAAGATACTTAAAGGGATCCTCGCCATCGTGATTTATTTGGTATGCACTCTTTTCATGAAAAAGGAACATGAACTACTAAAGACAATAATGTTGAGTTTTGGAATCACCAAATGTGTTAAAAAAAGCCTCAAAAGGCTGGAAATCACTAAGTCACACACAAAAACCTAGAAATGGTGAAATTTAAGCTTTCAGTGCTTAGTCTTACTAGGCGTGCCAAAAAATATTGGAGTTGAAAATTACATCCATCCCATTAGGATGAACTCAATATTTTAGGAAACATGGGACTATCTACAAGTGGTGGGACCTTACGCACTTGAGGAATACCTCCAGAGAAGGTCACTTCCTCTACCTATTTCTATTGTTATGGGTACTCCTAATGCTGATATAAAATCTTAAACTAATCATGCCAAGGGTCTAGAGTTAGAAGGATGTGTGGAAAGGGAAAAATAATCTCATAGAGGTGATAACACCAAAGATAAAGGGGTTCAATACGATCATCTTTGAGAGAAAATGAAAGAAATGTACAAAGGAGGGATGACACCTGCACCATAGTCTAAAAACACTTAAACATCTATTTTCATAAAACATAATGGAAAAGAGAACCTACAAAGTCTATGAGAATGCACAACATTCCACCAACGTGAAAAAAGGAAGGAAGATACAATAAAACAAGCCAAGGATGAGAATAGCCACAACACAACTTTAATTGCTTTGAAATAATATACAATCGATTACAATGGTAGAAAAGGTGAGTATCCACATATAGAGAACCAGTTCCAAAGGTCTTAAACTAAAAATGTAAGGTAATACCTAGATAATACCCTTTTGAACTAAAAGAATCAAACCTCACAAAAAGAAAAATCTCTATATAGAAGGAGAGAAGAAGAAGAGAAGAAGAGGGAAACTCATATTTGAATCTTCAACCACCAACAACAATGAGTAATGAAGTATTGTAGATCCACCTACAAATCTATCAAATCCACATCCCCATGTTTTTTAAACTTGTAGAAGAAGGAATGAGGCAATATTTGAATAAAATCTGGTGGTTGAGCTGATTATATTCTACATTAATGGATGAAAATGTGTTTCCTTGATTCTCATCTACCAAATTCTGTCAACATTTATATTTGAATGATATAGACTATAACCTATATCAAGTATCTTTCCAAGAAGACCAATTATGTATTAATATGATCTCTACGACAAAATTTGTGATGTTTTGAAGTCTCGTAAGGTGATCTCGACATGCAATGAAATATGGCACGCGTTGATTGGTGAAGGATCAACTAATTGTCCTTGTTTTTTCATTTTATACCATGTTTATCACATTTTATTATTTTAAGGATTTGGCGCACTTTCATCATAATTTGATAGGTATCATGTAGCACATTCAAGTCTCGATAAGTTGTCACGTGGCAAATTAATTGGTGTAGAAGAAGGAACATAGAAGGAAGGGGTACGGTAGTGTAAAAGGCGGGTGTGTGAAAGTTTGCATGCATAAGTAATACATAAGTGAATTATCCATTCGGAAGGAAAGTTCATGGAAGCATGTATGAAGGTGTGTGACTGACAATGGAAGAGGGAGCACACACATGTTACATGTAAAGGAAAAAATGAATAAAATGGTGAAATTTAGAGGAAATAGAAGTGCATGAAGGTGTTTGCAGAAGGGAATGAAGTAGAGGAAGGTATAATTAAGAAGCACAAAGTGTGTATAAGGGTGTGTGAAGGAATTGTAGCTAAGGGAAACATGCTAAGTGAATTTTTAGAGTGCACGCAAGTGAGATAATGAACTTTAGTTATAGAATAGGGATGCAAGTTGTCAAAATAACTATGGGAGTTATTTTGGAAAAAATTCACCAAGATACACACCAAAAATAATTTAAATAATAATAAATTCTTAGGAGTCCCACCTGGTCTTGCCAAAAATTTTATCACCAAAGAACATCACTCTCTAATTTTTCATGAGTGAATATATGAGTAATCGTGTTTTTAGGTAACATGGGATTATCTCTCAAGTTGTGGAACTTGCTAAGTTGAGATAAATGTTTAGAGAAGGATGGTTCCTCAACCTATTCCTAATGCTAAACTACTTGTAGGAAATGAAATTTAGCTATTTAATCCTACTCTTACAATCCAAGGGACCAGGGAGAGAGGGAAATGCATAAAATGGGAAACCTAAGCTAACAGAGGTGATAGAACCAAGAAGAGGGTGCAAAAACTCTAATGAGGGAATAGGGATACTGAATCTAGAGAACAAAGAAGCCAAATAGAAGTGACACAAACCCAAAAATATTTTACCATTTATTCTCCATGAAAAAAATAAGATTAATCTTTAAGTAAGAAATGCATACAAAAATACAACAACAAGAATGGAGAGGGAAGGAAATGCAATAAAATACAAGTTAGGGTTGATAAACACCACAAAACAATTTTTTTATTGCTTTCAAAGTATGCATGACCATTAAATGTGAAGGAGAAAGGAATAAAAATAAATCCAATTTCAAATGAAGGTCTATAATTCATATCCGCTTTCAGAACAATTTTGACAAGTTGTTCCTTTACATTTTAGAACATCTCCCCTTTTCCCTTGAGATATTTTTACAATTCATAAAAATGGGAGAGAGAGAGAGATAAAATAGGGAAACTCATATTTCCCCTTTCACCCACCAACAACATGCATTAAATTTATGAATATATGTATGGTAACCATTACAATACCATTCCCCCATGATAACTTGTTTATGGGAGAAGCACCTAGGAAGCACACTTCATCAAATCTAGTTAGTGGGCTACCTAGGACAACATATTTTAATGTTAGAGACGTTTTCCTCATTTTCACCCACCTAATCTCACCTAAATTAATAAATCCACATTTTTTGGTGTAGAGGATGTTGAGAGCTTTGCAAGGGTGCCACTATTGTCACATTTTGAGTTGTGGAGAAAAATTTATGGCTATGTGGGTTCATAGGGTTGACGAGAAACATGCGGTTCTCGGTATAGTGATATAGTCCACATTGATTGTATTTTTCCTACTTTGGTGAGCATGGGATGGTGATGTAAAGAAATTATTGGAGGGGGAAAGTGTTTCTTTTATTCTTCTCAGGACCTAATTTACCCGTAATGTCTTGCGCCTTGTGTGTTGGTCGACTTGATTTGTGATTTGGGGAACTCATTCCTCATAAAAACTAGTTCCACCCATCCTTGTCATGCATATATCTCACTTCTTTCCTACACCACATTGTTTCCCCTTCATACTACATCCCAAATTCTCATGTGGGGAACTAACAACCCTAAGGAACTTATTCCATCTACAACCCATTCCTCGCATCATGAAAAAACCATAAATAATTTTTTCTCCCACTCTTCACTCCTTCATTTTTTAGTTGAAATACCCTTGTGGGAAACCATTAATTTGGAGGAACTAGTTCCATTTAAACTTAGTTCCTCCAGATCCCTACAAACCCACAATGCATTTATAACAAAAAGTCCTTTGTATTGTGGCTAAAGGGATCTTGTGGGGACTACCAGCTCGGGGAACTAGTTGATGAGATTTTGAATGGAAAAGGGAAACCTTAGAACATTGAACTTCTCCATTTTTATCAGTTTTTTTATCCAATCCGAAATGAATCTACAAGTTATCAAAATGACCTAAAGAAGGAAATTTTTGGTAATAACCATATGCCAACCCTTCTCTAACCATGGGTTACCTTGTTGGCTCATATTTGAGTTAATATTTTCAAAGTGAATGTGAGTAACTACAAGATCATAAAAACTTAGTAATTTTTAAATTTAAATAACTATGTTTTTTCCCAAAAAACTCCATTGTTTCATAGTGATGCTTCTAGACTTCTTCAAAACCATAAATTATTGAAAATGAATTATTCTTATGTCTCTAATCCATGTGAATAATTTCCATTAAATTTTACTAATGCACTTTTTCCAAAAACAAATTTAGTTTAACTATAAGAACACTTGCATTAATTTTCTATAGCCTCTGGAGTTTCTTTTAAATATCTACAAAGTTCTAGAAAATAAAAATCCTCAAAAACTACAGAAGGTCTTGAGACAAAACCTAATCTTTTGAGACTTGTTTCATTCCAATATGACATTCACAAGACCTCTGTCTAAAAAAATAAAAATTTCAAGATCTCATGTATCTAAAATAGTAGTTATCTAAAATAGTAAACTCTCAACATCTTTGTTACTCTAAACAAGCAAAACCTACAAAAAAATTAAAATTATGAAAACTTACTAAAAATAGCCATCCTAGTCAAGTTCTACTAAAAATAGAAAGTATTGTAATTAGGATCAAGTCACTTTTATCAACTGAAATTCCAACTATATTATTAAAATTTTCCACAATTACAAGGCTATGAAATTATTTAATGGTTAAAACAAGAGAGAAATCTCTCATTGACTCTCAAGAACTTAGTCTCAGGGTGAATTCGAAGATTGTTTGTTTTAATCCATGTTAGTATTCAAAAATGGGTTCATCATGTTTAAATTATGTGGAATTTGAAAGGAATGTGATATTAAATAGGGTTTATAAAGGTAAGCCCCAATTCTAAATCATATTCTCAATATCTAGCATGGGAATGTGTTTGATAAGTATGATGGTGAATGTGGAGTTTCTTCTTTCCTCATTTGTAGCAGAAGACATTTTCACTCAGGAATGAGTGAGTAAAAAGGTTATTTGGTCTCTTGATGTTGATTACATCTAAAAATTATATATATTTGTCATTGAGGTGAATTGTGAATCCCTAAGAAGTGGCAAGGAGGAAGGTGATAATCTCCATGTTCCAATTCTAAACTTTTGTTAAAATCTCTTTCCAAGAGGAGGGATATCATGTGAATCACACCATAGAAAGGAATATGTAAACATGAACTAGTACATGTAAAATATTTTCACTTGAACTGCATGCTACCAAGGTACCCAAGACCATCATGTTTGTAGGATCAAGAATTCATCACAGGTCCACTCAGTGCAAGTCTCACAATAGTAATTTTGGACACTTGTTTAATTCTTTGAAGTGTTCTTGTATTTGAAAGATGAAGGATATTGTAACCATGATGTTTCAATCCAATAATATGTCAAAAGAAACTAATTTAATTTAGGTATAAATATTTATATCTAGAGGAGAATAAAATTTTCAATGAGAAGTAGATGAGTAAGAAGGTGTCTTCACATCCTAAAGTTGATTCCATAAAAAAAGGATACATCTTTGTTACGAAGGTGAATTTTGAAGCCAATAGAACTAATTTGATTATCTCTATGTTTTTACTTTGACCTTGTGTTCAAAAGGATCATCATTTTTCCATGATCGGGAAACCATATCAAGTTCACATGGTGCAATTTACTTAGTAGTGTTTTTAACACTCATTCAATTCCTTAGAAGGTGACCTTGTCTCACTAGAGGAAGCATTTCCAATCATTGTGTTTCCGTTCAATGGGTGGTCAAAGGAAAATAATATCATTCATGAAGCATTTCCTCAAAGGTCCATTAGAAGTACATTATTCAACAACAATATTATTCCCCTTATCTATATTTTTCCTTCTCTCTCTTATTCTCTCCCCTCCATATCTATCTCTAAAATTATATTTCTTCATTGGGAATTTAATTTTTCACTCTTTTTCTTAATAACTTAAGTGGCTTGATATTATATTGTAAAATTATCTCTTCAAAAATAAGAAAAGGAGTTAATTTAATTTTTAGACAATGTGAAAGGTAAAAAGTGGTGTTTAGATGAACAATCACATGAGGGAGAGGAAGAGATAATTTTGAAGTTGTAAATTCGGATTTATTCTCCATTCCAATGGGTTGGCATTTTTTAATGTTGATAGTTGTTGGGATTTTTATGAATACTACTGCAATAAATAAAGCTAAGTTTCTTCTATCTCCTCATTTATGTTCCTACATCCTCTATACTTTCCAAATTTGCAAGCATTGTAATCATGTACAACAGAGAAATAAATCTGTATCTTTGATTGCTAAATTCATAGAAATTTGTGTATCTAATTTATTAGTCTTATAATTGCTCACATGGTTGATTTATTCCTATTAAATTTGGACCTACTCTAGCTACTGTATATGAAATTTATAATTCTAATCATAACATTAACCCCCTTGCTCTATTTCTCATCATCATGTTAAATTATCTTCAAAGTAAATTCCTCACTTGTAAACTATAAAAGTACTTTGCAAAAGGTTTAATAGATTATTCATCTCGTGATCTTGATTCTAACAGCCACCCCATATTTCTAATTAGTTTGCATTTATTTATTGGGAGCCTCCCATATCCAAGAAGGAGGGGATTAGCCCCATTACCATTATTGAAAACTAATAATCTTCCTTATGTAAATTATTTCACCAACTTACTAGAATTAAAACTTATACATGAAGTGATGAAAACTTCCACTTTTAATGAATTGAACAAAATACTTATTTTACTTGTAAAAAATCATGCATGTGTTATAAACTTCAAATAATTTTATACAACTCCAACCTAGTCACTAGAATACTCTTGTAACTTGTTATAGTGTTGTGATACTCAATGTTTCCTCGGTTTCAATATCTTTCTAAAATGTGGGATGCAATGGATTTAGGTGAGCAAGGAAGTGAATATAAATATAAGATCAAGAAAATAGATGGTTTTGTTTGTGAGAAGAACCTAACTAGATTGTGAGTAGTAGGGAAACAAAGTAGAAAATTGGATATCAATGTATACCCTCTCCAAAATCCAACAATATAACGCTTCACAAAATTACATATTGCTCATACCATCATCCAAATAAAAGTGTAATTGTTATAAGCTATTGGAGGAGAAGATGTAAAAACACATGTTTATCGAGAAACAACGACTCATCTTGAGGAGATGAATTCAACATATTATTTTTAGCAAAATGGGAGGAGAAACTCAAGACTAATCAAACATGCCTATTTTTAGCCAATTTGACCAATAAATGTAAGAGAAAATAAGTTTAAGTAAAAACACACATTCAAAAATGTGTTTTTAATCTCATTTTACATGGTGACAAAAATGACCTATTCCAGATGGGGGTTGTGTAACCATTGGGGAAGTCGCACAACCACCACCCTTTCAACAAGGGGTGGTTTCATAACCACTACTTAAAAATCGATACCAAAAGCTAAAAGGTGGTCTTGTTGGAAAAATGTAAGTTTGGAAAAAATAAGAGGGTTTTGGTTGAGTCAAAAGAGGAATGCAATGGAGAAGGAGAGATCTGGATCTCATTCTCATCCTAGAAGGACTTTTGTCATCATTAAAGACGTCCAGATTTCAATGTTGCATAATGTAATTTTTAGGTGTATACATATTGTCCCCTTAGAAGATAATTTTAGCCATGAATGGGGTAAAATGTGATTTATGAGAATGGATCTTCTCAAAATGGGAGAGTTAGAAGATCACCTTATCTCGACTATGTATAGTACGAAACTAGTCGAGACTTCCTTCCACCTACAAAATAAAAATGGGAATCAAGTGTAATAATAAAAAAGTTTGGAAAATTATTTGAAATAATAGGACAAAATTAAACACCATTTGTGGGGTAGTCGGGAATGTAGCTGCTCTACTATCTCCAACACTACACAATATTTCCCAAAATGGTGTTAGAAAAATAAAATATTTTATATATCACATTTTACTATTTTTAAAAATGATTTTTCATATACGTATTTAATTTTTTTGGGGATCTGGATTTATAGTAACCATGTTTCACACAAGTATAGTCAAAATGATGGGTATTTTGATATGATGGTAGTGGATCCTGTGATAGAAAATGGGGCTCAAGAAAATATTAGTTATGAGCAATTTGGTCTCTTTTTCCGGGTTTAGATTTTTCTTTTGAAATGAGCTCTAGGGGATTTATAGGAAATTTATATCCATAGCGATTATTTAGAGGGTCTCAAAGGGATGGATAGGAAGAGTGCCTTTATTGATTAGTCTCATTTCTATCTATATATTTATTTTGTTGGATGTTTAGCTCATAATTAAGTGTTTTGACCATGCTTATTCATTACAATGATGACATATTACCAAAACATTGGAGGATATGTATATATATTACTATATTTTTGGCATGACACTCCTTTGTAATTTTTTTTTTATTTACACTATACCTCATTTTTGCACTTTATATAATTAGGAATGTTCAATGGTTCTATAGTTTTCAAAGGAATTATACAAATTATAGTGTATTATGTTAAAAAGAACTAGATATAGAAAAACACATGGTTGTAAGTGACACTTAGGAAAATTATTTTTCAAAAAATTCTTAAACGTTCCATTCCATTAGGAAAATATGTTGTAGATGATGAGATGTATAACTTCAATCTTGACTCCACGCAACCAAGTAAGATGTGAGGTATCAATACTAAGAGCTAAGAGGGACGTGAGATATATGAATGAATAATGTATAGATGAGAATGATGAGAAAAGAGACAAGAATTTTATCAATGACCAATTGGGAAACTTACGAGTTATTTCCAATTAAGATTATCTAGCCTAATTTGAGATGAGTTAAATTTTATAATCCTTGACAAGATTTAGAATTGTGGGTGGTAACCAAATTTGAGATGCTTTAAAATTTATAATTCTTAAATAGATTTAGAATTTTGGGTGGCCTAATAATTGGAAATATATATTAAGGAATGATTTTCCTTCATAAAATAGGTATCTAAATCATCTACTTGATATTTTTACAAATTCAAACACTTTTCCTTCTTTATTTCTTTAAGGAATTTTTTTCTTTTCTCCTTTTTGAATGACCCCCAACATTTTTCCCCATGCTACTAGTAAGAAGAAAAGGATCATTACTTAAGGAAATATGTAGGTGAGTAAGGGCATATTTCTCCTTTCCCAGCCTCACACTATTAGTAAGAAGTGTGGGCTCATCACTAAATACTAGTAAGGACGAAAGGTGTAGTAATGTAAATATATTTATATATATATTCTTATTTTGTCTTATTCTTGTATTATGCATGTGGAAATGAATTTTTTTCCCGTATCTCATCCCCACACAACTATTAAGATGTGAGGTATCATCACCTAATAATGAGATAGGAAAATATAAGCTTCAAGTGAATAATATAGTGATTTATCTTGTTATGGAGAGAAATTTTTTAGAGGATGATTTGTCGTTAGGAATCTTTGAGAAAATACAATATGAGAAAAATATTTGAATTGGGAGAACCCATAAAAGGGATGAAGGACATAATAACTTATATGATCAATATCAAATCTTATCTCATGATTGAAATCAATGATGCGGATTATATAGTGTTGAAGAGTGTGAGAAAGTTTTATCAATATCATGATTGAATTAGCTTCCAATGCATTAAAAGTTTAAAATCGGGTGAAAAAAGTAGATATATAATACAATTTAAACATGGTGATAATTAAAATGAAACAAATGGTGAAAATAACATGAGTATATTTTCAAGGTATAATATTTACATATAATGTTTTTAGGTAAAGCAAGTTGATGTATCCACCAAACTCCTTGCCCTCTAAAGTGCACAAATGACAAGCACCATTATTGAAGTATTTAGTTACATGGTAAGGTCCTAACAACTTTGGAATAAATTTAGGACCTTATCTAATATTCTTATTTATGTAACTATCAAGAATTAGCACACCCACTTGAATGGGATGTTTATAAACCTTTTTGTTATACTATTGACACATTCTTCTTGCATAAACCTGATGGTGTTTCTTAGCTCTAAGTCTGTTCTCATCCATATTTTTTAAGTATATTAATCATGTATTTCTATACTAATCTTCATCTAATATTCCTTGTAAGAAAGCAAAAATACTGAGGATTATACCTGTAAAGGTAGGACTACTTTTGAACCAAAATCGAAGGAAAATGTTGTTCCCCTATTGGTGTATGGATGGAATTCATGTATTCCCATAAGGATAGGAATAGATTTAAGTTCCAATCCATTTTGTTATATTTGAATTTTTAAAGGAGAATGAAATTTAAATTTTTATTCATAGCCTCAACTGACCATTGGCTTGAGGGTGGCAGAGTGAGGAAGTGTTATGATAGATCTTAAATCTTTTACATAGGTCACATACCTCATCATTCTCAACATAGTCCATGGTAACAATTTCACCCTTGTTCTCTATGTAATGGAGTATGGTTTCTTTTTTAATTTTTTACACTAAGGGTTCATATCTAATGGATATAATAAAATTTATCCTTTTTAAGATTTTGTTTGGATAAAAGAGGGAAGAGGATGAAACCATAGAGTGATCTAACTAGTTTATCTCCCTAAGAATGAATTTAATGGAGATAAATTCAAAAAAATTGTCATCTCACACATAAAATCCTTACAAAGTTGGAGGTGTTCAAGCTTTTTCTCATAAACTTTGAAAAATTTATTTTCTACTAATTGTGAATCCCCTAAGAGTAATGTTTTTGAATCTCATCTTCTTGATGACAATGAGACCTACAAGAAAGGCTTCATAATCTACCCCATTTTGGTGTAATCAAAGTTTAATTAGAAATCAAAGGGGATGATATAACCTTCCATAGAAGTAAATATCACCCCTACATATACACTCGTACTAGCATTTTGTTCCATGATAATGGAATTTCTAATGATTACCAGTGAAACTAGAGCCTATGGTTTCTTTGAAAGGTTCCTCTTACATCTATGAAGTTTCTAATTTTGATACTTACTCTTACACCTCCTCGAGGCTAGGCAACATCAATGAGTGAAATGATATGCTTTGAGGATGGCCGAATTTTTTACATGTCATTTTACAAATGGGGAAGATGTTTGAAAAACTCATTTAAACCTATATTTGGAGGGATGAGTGACACGTATAAAGGAGATGGCCTTCCCTACTACTTTAGGCCCTACCTTTGACTTGGGTGAGAGAACCCATTATGTAACCTGAAAATGTAAGGGGATGATTGAAATATTTAGTTTCTTAATAGTATTTTGAAATAAAGTAATTATGTCCTGGATGATCATGGACAATGAATGCACTATTTAAATCTCATAAGTTTTCACACTAAACGGTGCATATGTCACTCTAATTAGACTCAGGTTACTCTAGACATCATGAAATTCCATCTTCTTTTGCATATTTATGGAAAGGGAAGTAAAACTTGCAAAGTCCCTTGAAAAATGTTTATAGGAAAAGCAAACAAAGATGGATTGTAGGATTTAAGAAATGGTAGGTTTATATTTTATGTGAATGGGAGATTAAAAAAGATGGGATTGACTATGAAAGGTTTCTTAGAACTCCAATAGTGCCAGAAATCATTCTAGGTATAAAGGACACTCAATTAATTAGAAACAATCCCTTAGAGAGAAGGTATGCATTCATGGAGGCCCAAGAATACATGATTTCATACGATATGAAATAAATTACACATGAAATATTATGTAAATGACTTGAAAAATATTCACAACTCCCTAATTATTACGCCTAAGATACACCAAAAGGGTTACAAAACTATTAGAAATAGAATGGATGTATTATGAATTTAAAATTGTGCATAACACTATGAAATGAAAGCTCTAATTACAATACAAGCTAAATTACCAAAATACCACCATCAAGACCAGATCTAGTGTAATCTAGATGAGACATAAATAGAAGATTGTAATGTAAAAACATCGACTAGATTAAAGTATAATGCTTATGAAAAAACATGAGAAAACTTAATAAACATGCGAGACATGTCATTTTCATATTTTCAATTTCTTTAACAATGGAACATAAAACCGGGTCAAAGCATATAAGCGTGTCCCACTTTTTGTATTTTTGTACTTTCAAAGAAACTATGTCGATAACCAAAACATGACCAAACACATATAAAATGACCAAACATGCATTTTTAAGAGGCTATAAATACAAAGGTGCAGGTATCCATAATTTGCCCGATTTTTAAATTTTCATAGTATTTTTAACTATTTATTTACTAGTCGATTTTAAAATATTTATGGCCACAAAGTGGGACACACTTGTATGCTTTGACCCACCTATTATATAAATGGTTTTCAATAGTTGTACACTTGTAACCATAATGACATAGGAAATTTTGAAGAAGTAAAACAACTCACATGCATTTCATTAAAATTTAGGATTCAAGAAAGCACATCAATTCTCTTTGTCTCTTCTAAAGATTATAAAATTTTAACCCTCCTCAATAAAATAACACGTCTCTTGTATTTGTACCATCATGATATTCTATTTCATTTTCCCCCATTTTTCAAAATACTGAATCTTTGTGCCAAATATTCCTTACTCAAGTATCAATATCTAATTCATGGTTATTGATCTAGGAATATTTTAAATCCTATTGTGCCATGTGGAATAACTGCTAGTAACTACTGACAGGTGTGAGTTGTGATAACCGAGGCTCCATGTCATCACTTTTTCATTTATTTAACATTCATTTCATACCTTAAACATTTTTTTCAATTTTTAGAATGATGAAGAACTTTTTAATGATTTTTGGATATTCCAAAGTGACCTAAATTGATATTAATCATTATCTCTTCTTGGGAATATGTTTTAAACTCATAACATAATTATTTCACATTTTTGCAATAAATCTTCCTCTTTCGATTTTCTACATCCATCCAAATGACACCTTTTTGATTGAATTCAGTATATTTCACCTTTACCAATCTCACATGAACATCAAACACAAATATATCATTTACTCTTGCAGGGTTTGGTTCACAATAACTCTTGAGCTCCATTTTTGCTATAAATTCACACTAATCTCTTCATAATTTTGCATATTTTCTTCAAGTTTAAGTGTGAGAAAATTAGTACAATTTATTTCTATAGGATGGAGGGAATAACATTAGCACGTAACATAAAACATGTTTCATTAAAAAATTTGCATCAAATTTTCAACCTATCTCGGTCCAGACAAGCCCCATTCATGAGAATACTCTTTGATGTTTGGGATGAAGAAGAATGTGATGGGCCACTGGAAACTTATATTGTCGGGGTAGCTTTGATTAGTATGTTATTTAAAATAATTCATGTCTTTTCTTCTTTCTAGATAATCTATTTCCACTTTTTCAAGTGGGAACATCGGAAAAATTCTGAAGGATTGAAGAAATTATAGCTTAAGTGTCAACCTGCTATAAAGAGTAATTCCATCACCACTTGTCCTTTCATTTATAATGAAGAATTTTCTAGGAAATAGATCCTAATGGAGGCATATGTTTCTCATAAAGAAGCCTCGACAGACAACCCGCCTTCCATCTCTCACAAGATGGATGATTTTAAACAAATCCTTTCTCTCTTGGATAAGAGCCCATCAAAGTCCATGCCCATACAAAATCTCAGAGCACCACCATTTTCTATGAATAAATTAAGAGGAGAATCCATTTCGAAGAACCCATGTCAATCATCTACTGAGAAGTTTCCCGAGTTTTACCTTCAACTCCTATAAACATTTCTCCACCGCCTTCTATTTCAACAATGACTACGGGAAAGAAATCCCAACTCAATGGTGGTTAAATTATTAAGCAAGGGGTGTCTTCTTATGAGAAAAAGTTGTAATTAATTCAAATTCTAGATGGCCCTAAGCCGGTATCAATGAACTCATCGATTTAGACATGTCTAGGGACTTTACAAGAGACATCAGTATCTGTTCAAAGTGGTAATGAGTTTGAGGAATTTATTTTTACAAAGAATGGGCTTTTGGATAGGATTCCTCATTTCAAGGAGGACTTATTAGGATGAGAATGATGATGTATCTTTTCTATTTATTTTTGGGTATGATATCAAGAATGTATATAGATATCTCTTGGGATGGGGCCCCTATAGAACCCCATTTTTCTTTTCTTACAAATAAAAATAATTCACAATATTACAATACATTTTATATTCATAATATATCTAATTTTATATCAAAATTATTGAAATCATATTGCATTACATTAAACCATATACATAGTTAAAAATTTTAAATTGAGAAATTATGCATTGTCATGAATGAAGATAAAAAAAAATGAAAAAGGAATGTTATTAGATAAACAAGCCTAAAATTGTTCATGGTGCATTGGGATCATCATTAATTTATTCATCATCATCCACTTGTATTTTAAATGTCCTCCTAAATATGCATAAAATATTTGAAATATCTAGATAATGTCTTCTTCATCAATTCTGAATTGGAACATGAATATCAATCCTTGTTCTCTGAGCACTCCTTCAAAATTTGGCATTGTAACCTTATTATTTCTTATCCTTTATTATAACTTAGTCATGTGTTGCTCCAAAAAAAAAAATTATGAATAATATCATAATTGAACATTGGAGTCACAAAATCAGATCCTCCATTAAAATTTTGATCAAAAGATTGTATCAAATTTTGAATGCCCCAATTTCCATAAGCTAATTTTTTTATCATCATAAGCTTCCCTAACCAGTAGTCAAGATTATCTATGCATTTTGATATCTTTTCTATCTCTGAATGGATTATTTCATCGATCTGTTTGAGATTCTTCATTCTTAACTTGAGAGCTCCTTCATAAGTATGTTGTATTCCCATCTCTTGAGGGGGAATAATTTGTTCCTCTTCTACCAAATGATCATCTAATTGAGTTAGTGCCTCTATTTTGGGAATAATTCCTTCCCGTGTAATACAATTCATCTCTACATTTGTTAAGTTATTCAATTACCTCATTGCACAAATCTTTTAGCTGGCCATAATATTATATTATTTCATTAATAATTCTATTTCCCTTTTAAAATAACTCCTCCTTACACCCATCCACAACATTGATTTGTTTCTCTAGCCTTGTTAGCCTCTTAAAAAATCTCAAGTGTTATAACAATAATAGCTTCTTGCCCTTCATCTACAAAGTTGCAAAAATTTATGTATATATGAGGACATTGTATTAATTTGTTCCTTCAATTGTTTCTTTTACAATTTATCCTCATAAATATTTTGCAAAAATCCCCCAATAACTACTATAGTATCCTACTTTAATGTTTGTCTATTTTGATTCCTTAGTAGAATGTGTGAAACATAGTAGTCACTCAATGTGATTTAATATTTAAATATACCTTCCTATGGGGTTGATATTTCTAGAATTTTAAACCCTTGCTGGTCCACATGAGTTTTAGTGAGGACCTTAGCTTTCTTTGGGGCTATTTTGGGTTTTGTGGATGAAATACTTGTGATATCTACAACTTCTTCTTGAACCACGTTATTCTATTTTCCAAGAGTGTTCCTAGTCATCCAAACAAGGAAGTCTTACCCACACTTATTCCTTGTAGAGTGAGCTATGGAGCATTTAAGAAAAGTACCAGTTTCCTAGATGTATCTTGCAAACTTTATAGTATTGGTACTTCTTCATGTGGCTCCTCCACTTCTGTTACTTTATGTTCACTACTTCATGCCACTATCTTTGGTTTCTCTTTTCGTGCTCTTGAGATTGGGTTTGAATGATATTTTCAGGGATCTTATCACTAGATGATGTTTCACCCTGATCTTTGCCTCTATTATAGTAATAATTGTGTCTACAAATTCTTTTGGAGCCTCCCTAATTGGACTTGAAACTTTGAGTGGCTCTTTATTCTCTAAATTGTTTACCTCCTTTAGAGGTTGTTGTTTTATAGACATAGTTTGATAGAATTTTCCACCAATATCCTCCTCTCTTCTTGATTATTTATCTTTTTGATCTAATGGTTGAGATCCGGTGACTAGATTATGATCCTTGTTTCCAATTGGTATGGTTTTCTCAACATTGGATTTAGCTAGTTTTGTGACCTCTTTTGTAGTTTCCATAATGATCCATTTTGTTGAGTTTGTACTTTAAGGTAATCTACCATCCTTTGGATGAATTTTAGTTCTTTTTGAGAATTATCCTTAGTGGAGACATCATCGATGTACGAGATTCATTTATAATTTTTGATTCACTCTTTCCTTTTCTTATAAAAGTGTTGTAGTCTCAACTTGAGTAATTTGAGATCCCACTTCCAATTCAACACTTGATGTCTAAGAAGTGTTTTTAATTTGCATTATTTATGAAAAACACTCTCATCTCCTACTACATAAGTTTCAATATTTACATCTTCAAGTTCAAGTGTAAAAACAAATTCAAATGAATATACATCAACTATTTCATCTAGTTTCTTCACTTATTCTTGTGGTGTATTGAACTAAGGCACATTCCTATCTTTAGATTGTATTAAATTTGACTCCCCTTTACCTTGTTCTAGAACAATTCTACTAGGATGTAGTCACTTATTTTACAATTAATACTTATTTCTAACCCCAAACACATCAAATTATCACCCAGTGGGTGCTGGGCACTCATTTGAGGCATGCACGAGTGTCTAGACCCTATTTTATGTGAGCTTTGTGAGAAGGTTTTGCCATTAATGGAGGATTATTTGCAGAAATAGAAATACATGTATATCGAAGGAAGAACACAGAACCAATAGATCTACACACACACCCATGTGTCAAATAATGTAGATAAACACCGAATAAGCCATATGAAATCAGATCTAAGCTATAACATGTTAAATATAGGAAGGGCTTGCACCCATAAATAAGATATATAGAATGAACCCATATATATTGATTTAAAAGAGTTATTGTAGCCACATTTTAATCAAAAGGATTATCTCAAACCATATACAATAAATGACAAAGACTTAACTCCTGTAAGCTTCTCTGATATGAGATCCTAACTAAAATTTTTCCTATTCTAACCCTTGTTACAGATCCTAATACCCATACATATGCTTATGACATACCTTACAACCCTTGGCACTAAGTACTCTAAAACCCAACACTTATTAACTCTAAACCCTTAGCATTTTTATAGCACTTAATTACTTTCCTTCTCTTTCTCTACATTATCTATGCATGCTCTTTGTGTCAGGTGTCTACTCCGACCCAACAATATCTTTCTATAGGATCATTGACCACCACCATGCCTTCTCCCCGAGTAGATCACATGCCAATTTTTGATGTAGTCCTCCATAGGTGAATTCTTATCCCTTTGCAAACCCTTCACTCTTTGTAATGATGTTTTTAGGAATATTCCTTGCCTAGAATATCCTTTCCTTGACCTACAAGGTTTTAGGCTAGCACCTTATCCACTCATCATGCCTATTTGGGTCCTCACACTTTCCCTCAAGTGCCTCTAGAATGAAAAATATGGATAAGTCATTTAAACCCTTTTCCTATCTCCCGTGCATGCCTTGGTTTCACTAAAACCCTTCTTAAACCTCTTTGTCCTACGCGCTTTCCCTTGAGTGCCCTTATTCTCACTAGTCCTACGTGCGCACCTCTTGGTACTTAGCCAATATTTTAGAGTCCAACATCACCCCACACTATGCATGTTCTCCATACTTGGAAACAATATGATTCCTTAAAGAATAAAGAATAGTGGAAATGGGACAATCTGAATAAAGAATGAAAGAATAGAAGAATATTCTACTAGTGTAGGAGGAGTGGGAATTCCTTCTTCACTGCTACCTCGTAGTCTCTCAGAATCTACCTCACCCCGTGCCTACTGAAGTAGGTCACCTAATAGAGCGTTCACTTCATCAAAAGTCAATTCACCACTCTTAGCACTCATTGTATCTACAATTCCTTATAGTTTCTTGCTAAGATCACCTAACGCATTCATTCTATGAGTGACCTAGGGATATATCTCCTTAACCAATTCTTAACCAAATCCCACAAGGTTTTGATTACTTCCTAAACTTTCTCAACCTTGTCTAGGATCTTATCATGTTATGCCCTGTTTTCTTTATTATTTTCTTGAAATTACTTTAGATCCACCTCCTGTGTAGTAACCAATATGCTCACTACCCTGTCTCTATCAAAGTGTAATTTTCATATACATCCTCGGCCATTTGTGTGGAGGTCTTTACGAAGTGGAAAGGATATTGGAATATGGGGTAACTATCTCCCCAATATTCAATTTTTATCCCACCCTCTCGGCCCACCATCGCCTCTTCCACCAACTCCAATATGAGTGTCCACCTTTCCATGGTGAGGATGTAGGTCTAGTCTTCCAAGTAATGTATGGTTGACTCATATTTCTTCTCGGGAAAGGATAGGTTCAGGTGCTTCAAGATTATGATGTCTAAAATGATCTTTATATTCTTATGGAACTCACACACCTTTACCATTTCATCCCTCCGTTCGTGCATTAACTACGAACTAATCAATTCCTTCTATTTTATCTCCTTTTCCCACTCAATGATCTCTACATTCTTCTTCTCAAGATCCTCCTCCAAGACCCTTATTCTTTCATTCCTACTGAAGATTCTTTCTTCTACCTCCATTGATACTTTGTTGAGAATATTGCAAACTTGCTCATTAGATATTTTTCGGGAATTCACTAGAGGCTTTATTCCCATGACATCTGGTATCTTCATCAATACATCTCTGTTGACCTCAAATTCAGGTTCATCAACATGGGACTCAAAAGCCCAAGATAAAATTTCCCTTGTGCATGGGTATGCACCCTCTTCATCGAAAGAAGCCCATGCAAGGGTTTGGTTTGAAGGTATGGTAATTTAAACACATGCATGTAGTACCTTGTTTGGATCATTAAAGTAATTCATTTGTTGTTCCTGCGCCACTATTATTCCCTTTCCAATTTTGTGTTCTACCTTTGGGAAGCTTACGCAAATCTGGGGTCTCCACCCAAGCTTCCATACTCATTCGAATGCTCACACTCTCATTTTTCTCCTTTAATAATTCATCGTGTTATGCTCCACCTATTGATCCACTAATTCCTTTCTAATTATTGTTACCTCCCTCATCATGGTATCCTCTATTTTCTCCTTAGTTAGGTATGGAGTCTTTTGATCCTTCATGTTTACTTCTTCACTTACCTCTTTTTCGTGAGTGCCTCCTTTATCCTCATCCTTCTCCTCATTTCACTCTTCCTCTAACTCATGTACATCAAAAACAAGGATATTCTAAGATACACCTTGCTCTTCATCATCTTCATCACCTTTTTCGGCCTCCAATCTCTTTGTTTCATTTGAGTCCACATTTTTGTTATTATTTGCTTCTTCCTAACTGGTGATTCTAATATACCAATACAAAAATGTTCGTATATCGCTAATTCAGCCTTGCCTTGTAGTAAAGTAGGTAACTATTCAGGCATTATTCATTCAATGTTGAATGTGTCACACATCAAATGATACCATATTTCTAGGTGCGCCTTGTGGATGGTCATTATGGTGTCAAAATTGTATTGCTCAAATATTTTGGTAGTGGAAGGGTTCTCATCTAAGTACTCCCAAACAAATTTATCTAGCCCATCAGGAACTCCAATCTCTGAAAAGAAAATGGTAAGGAGGAAATTATTAAACATTATCTTCTCCATCGTGTGCGGTGTTGATGATTTCTTCGATATAAAATTCGATAGATTATAGATGGTGTCCTATGAGATCTTGTAGAAAAAATTCAATCAAGACTTGTTGATTTGTTTCCATCTCTCCTACCCATTCAAATTTGTGACCAAGCATGCAACCATCCATATTACAAGGTTAGAAATTACAAAAATGTCAAAGTAACACAAACCCTTCTTGTAGTCATAAGATTCAATGGTCTTCTTAATGGCCTCCTTATTTTCTAATTCATCATCTAATGGTTCTCCCTCATAGATAAGACTGGTAAACTTATAAATCAATGGGGGATTTATTCACATCCTTCATCTTGCAAAGTAGAAGTGGTCTTCATGTATTCGCGACATTAACCACTCGTATAGTTGATTAGGTTTTTTGAAATAGGGAAACTCATAGAGTTACAATAACATGACCTTATCCATTTTCACCTTTACCTCATCATCATAGATATGCATTCCATCTGGTATCCTCTTGTCTATAGGGAAAACTAGTTCTAATTCCATCTCATTTTCTCTAGTTCTCGTTGGATGGTTGTATTCACTCACGACCATAGTTCTAACATGTGATACCCATTCCTTACTAAGTAATACACCATCTAGATATTACATCTCTGCATATAATTATTCATTGAAACTATTAGAAATAACTTGTTTCCCCTTTCACTTTCCCTTCTTTGGTAAAACATTTTTTTCTTTCCTTGGTGTCATTTCTTCATCGGGTCTTTCAAACTTCTTCCTCTCTCTTGATCTTGGCTATTCTCAAGTTTGTGACTCCACTCCTTTCCAAAAATTCCTTCAAACCTTTGCCCTATCTTACGTAACCCTAACATGGAAAACCTTTTTACACAAGACATCGTAATCAACCATGGGATTCTTCCACACAACCTTCTCCACTTACGCTTGCGTACTTATTTTTCCACTCTAGTTCACTTATTGAACTAGATATGCAAGTAAATATTCACAATCCCTTTTTTAAACAACTTTTCATCAAGGATTCCCTAGTTTGTGCGAGCTCTTTGATAACGTAAATACAAGGTAAACAATAATGTACCCCAACTTTCTACTTATATATTTTTTTCTGAAATAAATTCCATGCCACCTACCAACACACTCTTGCAATAAAGGTGGATTTTTTTCTAATGTCAACCTTCAGTGCTTTTACCCATATGCCAAATCATACATGAAAACTTATATAACCTTCTATCACATAAAAACCCTTACTGACCGAAGATCCTTACATGCGCGCTTTCAGCACTGAAGGCACTTCTTCTGTCCTTATCCTAATTTTTGACCTTTCCTACCTCATGTTGTTCTTGCACTTCTCACCCTTATATGTGTTTTTTGTAAATCCTTTTTGAATAAAAATCCTCATGTTCACATTTTCTAACCTATGCAATTTTTATCCTTCAACCTGTGCCATCAAAACATACCTTCCAAAACCATCTTCCAAGACTTGTCGCATCACTTCATCCTACGTAAAAATAGATGTGTGGTCCTCTATGCATAGAATTTTTTTGAAATAGTAAGTGGCTACCAGCACATAATACACACACAAAAACAAAAATAAAGGGAACAAGCAATGAGAAAGGGAAACATAGAGAAGGGAAATGCATTAAGGGAAATCCTAGGCTAACTGGCAACACTGCCTTATTTACAAACACAAAGAAGACTTATTTATAGTAGGGCTTTAACCTACTCCCATTGAAATGGCCTAGTAACCATGTTCCATCTAGCACTTGGAACTGAAAAGCACCTGAATCAAGTATATAAGATACAATGTATGGCCCAATCCAATCTAATTTGAATTTCTTAGGATGGCACAAAAACTTGGAATCATAAAATAGAACCAATTTCCCAACCTAAAACTATTTGTTCTTGATGTGTTTATCATGTCATGCCTTCTGCCTGAATTTTTCTATTTTTCTGACTCCAGCAATAAATAGCCCGCCTCTCATCTAATTACATTAACCTATCAATACTCTCCTCAAGAACTTGTTTATCATCTAATACTCTAGTGAATGTTATATGTAGTGATGGTAACATAAATTCAATAGGTAGCATTGCTTCCATGCCAAACACCAATTGAAAAGGTGTGGCCTTATTCAGTCTTTTATAAGTAGTATGGTATCACCATAATATAGTAGAAACTTTATCATCTTAATCCTTTCTTCTCATGCCACAAATCTTGTTTATCGTGTGATTCACAATTTTGTTAAATACCTCAGTAGTTCCATTAGCTTGTGGGTGATAAGGGGTAGTCTTGTGGTGGGATACTATGAATTCTGCCAAAAATATCCTAACTATCTCATTCGATAAATGAGTACCCCTATCACTCGTTAAACTCAGTGGACATCCATATCTATTGATTGTGTTTTCCCACAAGATCCTAGCTACTGTTATCATTGTGTAATCCCTTGTAGGTGCCATTTCTACCCACCTAGTAAGATAATCTATGTATGTAATGATATAGTGTGAACCTTTCCTTCATGTAGCTAGGGAAATAGGGCCTATGAAGTCAATTTCTCACTTCTCAAATGGTTCTACATTGACAATTTCTCTTAATGACATTTCATTTCTTTTCTTTGGTTTACCAAGGTGTTGGAAGTGGTCATAGGCCTTAAAATACTCAATAAAATCCTTGTAAAGCTGTTTCTAACTAAAAAAGCTAGAAGGATCTTGCACACAGTTGCATTCCCTACATAGTGTACTCATATAATTCCACCATGTTCTTCCTCCATGATTGTAACTCATTCATTTTATAACATGTACCGACGTAAAAACTCATTGTGACCTAGATTTTATAAGTCTCCACTAATTAACAGTAGAATGACACTTATGGCTAATCTGTTTCATTTCCAAATTCTTTATTCCCTCCGGTGCCACACCCGTATTATAAAACACAATAATATCTTCCAAGTCGAGGGTGCATTCCACAATATAAAAATTTGTGCATCTAGCATTTTATCCTCAATGCTCTATGCATCCTCCCTTGAGTCAATCCTTGATTAATGGTCAACTCCCAAATTACTCTTACCCACTTCACAACAATCGTAAACTCAAACTATTGAAACAACATGACCCACCAACATTTTCACCCTTATAAAATGAGCTTGTTTACCAAGTACTTCAATTCCATTTGGTATATGTAGATTATAAAGGGTTTTTCCAACATATACTACCTAAATTTTTGCAACGTGTAGATCATTGATAATTCTTAGTGCTCGGTAGTATTATAGTTATGTTCTATTGGGGCTAGGTTTCTACTTGCGAAGCACAAGGGGTGGTCAACAACTCCCTCTCCATCCCTGAAGCATCAACATGTACATGGAATGGTTTATCCCTAAAAGGAAAGCATAATATGGGTTCAATGATAAGCTTATTCTTTAGTGTATAAAACACATTTTTTTGTGCCTCTCCCAAGTGAAATGTAGTTTTTTTAGCAACTATTCCAATGGCTTGATGATCTTTGCATACCCCGTAATAAATTTTTGGTAATACCCTATATGCCCAAGGAATCCATTCAATGCAATATGGCTGGTAGGTTCCCCCAATCCCATAATAATGGAAACTTTGGTAGGATCCACCAGCAAGCCTTCCTTACATATGATATTTCTTGAAAGGGTTCTAAATGTAGTAGCGAAAAAATATTTCTTAATGTTGAGGGTTATCCTAAACTACCAACATCTTTCAAACATCATCCTTAGATTGCCACAATGATCCCTCACTAATCCATATACCGTCCAATCATCAAGGTATACTTGAAGAAACTTATGGATGAAGTCTTGAAATTCCTGCACCACAATGTGTGAAAATATAGTAGGCACGTTATTTAGTCCAAAATGCATGAATGTGTAGAAAAAATTTCCCCATTTAATGGTGAAAATTTTCTTTTCTTGGTCCTTCTTTGCAATTCTAACTGATGATATCTTGAGAATCTATCTCGTGAAAGAATAAATCTCACGCCTAGCTAATCCTTAGGGATATCCTCGGTGAAAGGGTTGTAAAAGGGTCAATAACACATACCATATTCAGATCCCTATAATCCTTCTTGATGTTGATGACAGTAAGAATTATCCATTCTTATTCTTCAACATCCTCAATGATGCATGATGCAATCATATTTTCAATATCCTCCTTGAATCTGACATGTAGATTCGATTCATTCAAAAAGGTCTCTTCGAATTGGGCACACACCTTATTTTAAATTAATCTTCATTTCTTAAAAGGAGTGGTGAACTCCTTTAATTTCATGGTACCTAGGTGGAAATAAATCCTAAACTTTACTCAATATATCAATAATATTTGAAACCTCATTTTCTGTCCATTAATCTCCAATAGTGAACTCCTTAGGTTCTTTCTCTCGAACCATTGTCAACCATCTTGGTTTTCAAGGGTTCATGGTAGGCACGTGATTTCTCATAAAACATTATGTATAACTTCACTCATACCTACATTATGGTTAATATCAAAATTTTCCACTTCTTCACCATTAATCACATAGACCAATTTTCCTTTCTCTTTTTCCATACATGTGTGCTCAAGTTGTATCTCCTCTTATTCTTCCTCATCAAAATGTTCTTATAAGCTAGGTTCACCCAATATTTCTAGTATTCTATCCTCTCGCCATGGCACTATCTCCCATAGTTAGGTTCTAAATTACCTACAATGCATCATTCACTCGATGGCTTAGTACCCTAATATTCAAAATATTGAAGGATTTCAGTCATTAACTCCTTCCAGCTTCCTATCTCGATGGAGCATATATGAGTGAATGTACCATGCATGCATGTAACCTTGTAAGGTGGAGTATAGCTTTTGTACCCATAAAGAAGGTGGAAAGGCTTATGCACCTTTCAACCATGCCTTCTCACATGCTTTGATGTGAAACAAGGTGGGTTTCTTCCCATGATAATATTCTATGGTAGTAAGTTCATTTCTCTAGACAAACCTAATAGAGAACATGATTCTCACTTCACGCCACTCTAGAAGGTTATCGCAATGGGTCACCCAAAAATGTGTTGTGGTCCTGTGTAAGGTATAGCTAATAATCCTTCTCCTTTCGATCTCACATATCCATTGGGTCTCTAATTCTCGTAGGAAAACATTGGGGTCAACTCCCCAAAAATAAATTAGAAACTTCTTTCCTCCTAGGTGCTTGACCGAGTGAGCCTTTGTCACTCTCATCACATAGAATCTTAACCTCCATCCAATGAACTCATATATCTTGTGCACCTGGGTTTTCACATGCTACACTATTTGTGTCACTTAAAGATTGAGCATCTCCCCACTAAATAATGCCCTCTTTTGTTGGTTGCACAAATTGTGGTCCCGAATAGTGTGCACATAAATTTTGTCTAGGTATTCTTCCACTAAGGGCTCAATATAGGACATTGACTTCCCATCCATAAAAGGAATGATAACATGTTCCTCTTTGTTCTCAAAGCTACTATACCCCTTATTGAAACATAAGTTAGCATTGTTATAATAGCACGGGGGCACTCAATTAATGTTGGAATGTTATACACCTCCATAAGTGCTAAGACTTAGAAGTCTCCAATGAATTTCACCCCTTGGATAGTGATATTAACATCCTTTAAAGCACCAAAGTGGGCATTTCCTTTGTCTTATTGGCCATATACAACACATTTGAAGATGGTCATGATGGGAGCCTTCCCATTTGATTTCATGCATCCTTGGTGAGAAAATTAACTTTCACAACCGTGTGAATAAGAATATTTCTTAGGATCCATCCATCAACAATTACATTTAAGGTAATCTCCTTATCGTAGTTGAGGTTGTGGGGAGGAAGGTTAACATGAAAACTTGCCTCTCACACTCTATTCTAATGCTTGGTATTTTATCCCTCAACCATTCTCCTAACGTATGAATGATATTATCTTTACACAATATCTTACATAGCTCTATAACATTATCTATATATGACTGAGGTACCTCATCAGCTTTTTTCATCTCTAACTTCCTCAATTTCTCCTTTAGAAATTGAATTTTCCTGAAGACTAATGATTACATCCATGGTCTCTTAATAGACTTCCATATAATTAGTAGGGTCTATATGCTTCCCATATATGACCTATTCCCTTTTAATTAGTGGTCTCGCATTGGTATTTATCTGGTATGCACAACCTCATCTCACATCATCACCAATACAAATTCTAATTCTGACTTACGTGCCACCCTTGGCATCCATTGCAAGTCTGATTTCTTAATTCTTACCATCCCAGTGCCCTTGTCCCTTTGTTGTTGATGGATCATGTGTTCAAATATCTTCAGAAACTCCTCATAATTGTTCTTCTTCCCACACCATGAGCATTGTAACAGGCCAGACATTCATGCTTGTAATTCTTTGTGGACCCATAATTATAATGGGTTATGTGAGGGAATTCACCTCTTATGCCTCTCGTGATTTCCATGACCTCTAAATCCTCTTCCATAAGCTCCTCCATCAACATGTCTTTCATAGTGATGACCATCATCCTTGAAAATTATTGCAACACCGGTCCGACATACCAATATCAATGACATCATGTATCTACCCAATCAATCTACAATCCTTAATGTCATAAATAGTAGAGGTGAAAATCTTGCAATAGAAAGACATGTTCTTATGGGTCATGCACCTGCAGTAGTAGAAACCTACTTGCATCATGATCTCTATGGATTATTTCAAATTCTACCTTCATGGCGCATATTGATCTCTAAGGAAAATTGTCCTTCAGTATGCTCTTCTATCTCACAATCCATACACCATAGGTGACTGTGAGTCTCATGGGCTGAGTTTTTAGATAGCTTCTCCAGCCTACTTTCCCATTGCAACAATCCAAGCTTCAACAAAAGTACTAACATCAGTATCCATGCTTCCCACATCCTTAGCATGGAGGCCAGCCTTCAAGGCCTCACGCGGGTCTCTGAAAGTCTTATGCGATATCGATCTCTTGAAAGGTATTATCAACCCTCCAAAAACTATTGTTCATGATGAGAAGGATGAATACCATTAGAAATTTTTTACAAGAGAGTCTTAAAATGCACGTCATACTCCCACACACTCTCTACCATTCCTTTCTCAATCTCCTTCATGTGCTAATGCTCTTTTGTTCAAACTCGACAATATGGAGTTTATCTAAGAAGGCATTACACAACATAGTATAATCTACTACTATCTTGTGGGGTTCATACTTTTAGTACCATCGATGCACGTTCCCTTACAACATTGTTGCAAAATAACTTGCCTTCTATTCTAGGGTAGTGTTCCCTTCACGTGCCATAGTAGGTCACATTTGTGTACATGTTCTATAACATGCTCAACACTTTAGTAATAGAATATGAAAAGACATCTCAAAAACACTTGCTCGGTGGTTGAGGCCCTTGTCTACCTAATCCAAAACCTAGATTCCCTCGGGTTTTACCTCCACAACTAGATCCACTAAATCCACAACCGCATGTCCCTCTTAACCCACTGATCCTCTAGATCCTCCAGATCCACCTAGTCCACTGTGTCCGATAGTTCTTATTCCACTTGACACACCGGTCCACCTCCCATAGCATTTGGAAAGGCTCTTGAAGTGGTTGTGCCTTTTGTCCCCACTTTTGCCAGACCGAACTATGCACCAACAATATGTGATATTACACTCCTACCAAATTCATGTCCTGCACCACTTCCACATGCAATACCCAAGCTTTGTTTACCCATACTTTTCCCAAATTTCATTCCGCATAAATGCCTCCAAACACAGAAATGATTGTGTAGCCATAGATGTGATAAATGAAAATTTATACCGCTAGGTGTTGATCGATTACTTCCACTAATACCAATTAGGTTTGTAATACTTATCTCTAGATTTTGGAAATCAAGCACTAAGGCTTGGTCACCGTGTGGATTCAGATGTGCATTGACAACTCTCCTTTCTCTAAGTGACAAGATCTCATTAAAAATTGAAGGGGTCTCTCTCCGCTTGCCAATATGGGGTAGCATAGACTACTCATGCTCCACATCCTCCGCATGAACCTCAATTCCTTCCCACAATGTATACCTCCATAAATGCATCACTCTTGTAACTTCACATTATATATTTAAATGCCTTTCATGAGCTTCATTATACTTGAGTCATCTCTCTTTCCTCTCCTTTTTAGCCGTAAGGGTTGTCTTCTTCCTCCACTTTATATTCCTTGACCATCACTCAAAAGAAGCTTATCCAGCCAAAGGAAATGCTTCCAAACTCAGTGTAATGATTAGAATCTTTATAGCTAAAGGGATAGCACAAAAGAATGATCTTTTTGGCTCCCTCAAGAAATCAAACTCAACAATCTCTAGACAGGAATGCATAGAAATCACATACTCAAAGGTGTAACTCATCAACACTCTACTCCAACAATGATAAACAACACATGTCCAAGTTAGATGAGCATCATATAACCTTTGATACTCATCTTAGGTCCATATGTGAGGTCTATAGTACCAGATTTATCTAGTTGCATACACCGAAATCCATTCATACGGTTCCACTAGAAAACAACAAAAGAAGGTCTCCCATGCTCATGATACATATGTTCTTCTACCCATTTACATACATGAAATTCAGGTCCAAGACTAAATATATGAGAAAAACAATCCTCCATTCTTTTAAGCCATACTTTGACACTTTCCAAGGTCAAGCCTTATTCCATCACACACCATTCTCACAATAGCTTTGAAAAGAGGTCCCAACAATAGAACCAATATGTAGTCATTTATTTTACCCTTAATATATATTTCTAACCCCAAGCACACCAGCCTATCACCTAGTGGGTGTTGGGTGCTCACCTAAGGCATTCGTAGGCACTTTGAGCCCCTCTTTTATGTGATATTTGTGAGATGATTCCTCCATTAATGGAGGATTATTTACAGAAATAGAAATACATGCATCTTGAAAGAATAACATAGAACTAGTAGATCCACACATACACACATACATGCAAAAAGGTAGATAAACACTAAATGAGCAATAGGAAAGTAGATCGAGCTATAACATGATAAATATAGGAAGTTTTTACACCCATAAATAAGATATATAGAACGAACCCATACATATATCAGTTTAAAAGAGTTCTTGTAGCCACATTATAGTCAAAAGGGTCATCTTAGACCATATACAATAAATGATAGAGACTTAACTCCTGTAAACTTCTCTAATATGAGATCCTAAATATACTTTTTCCTATTCTAACCCTTGTTATAGATCCCAGTACCTATACATATGCTTATGGCATCCCGTACAACCCTTAGCACTAATTACTCTAAACCCCAACACTTATGAACTCTAAACCCTTAGCATTTTTACAGCACTTCATTTCTCTCCTTCTCTTTCTTTGCATTCTCTATGCATTCTATGTGTCTATGTGTCTCGCACTCGACCTAAGTATCTCTTTTTATAATATCATCAACCACTATCCGGCCTTATCTCCCGATAAGATCACATGTTAAGTGTCTATGTGGTCCTCCATGGGTGAATTTTTATCCCTTTGCAAACCCTCCACACTTTTTCTCAAGTGCCTCTAGAATGCCAAATATGGCTAAGTCCTTTAAACCCTTTCCCTACCTCCCATGTGCACCCCGGTTTCACTAAACCCTTCTTAAACCCCTTTATCTTGGGTTCTTTCTCCGATCACCCTTCTTCTCATGGGTCATGTGGGCATGTGTCTCTTGGTACTTATCCAATATTTTAGGGTTTAACATCAATGATTAGATAAGGGGGTACTATGATTTATTTTATTTTGGGCCAAATTTGTTGCTATTCTTGTTGGAAACAAGACCGAAGTTGTAACTTTTGGTGGTACAAGTGGATAAACTTGAAATTTTTCCTAGACCTCGTGGTGTCATTGCTTATTCTACTAGTGTGGGAAAAAGTTTTATTTAGGACTTGGTGAATGGAATTCAATTAATGACTTCAGGATCCTTAATTTTATGTTTCTTTGATGTATGAAAACTTCCTCTACTAGACTACTAACATCTCTTACTAATGGTGGTATCACCTTGGATTTATTTGTAACTCTCTCAAAATACTTGAGTTCTGATTCCTCTATTTCTTTAGCACTTTACACTTTGATTTTTGGATAAACACTCGCCAAGAATCCTCTCATCTTGTTCCATGTAGCATGATCCTTGTAATGTTACTAAGCAATTCCTTGGTTTGGTTACACCTTCCCCTTTAGCTTGTATGGGAACTGCTTGGGTGATTGGGGCATCCTGCATTGTTTTTAGATACATCTCTTCATATGTTTGTGTTAAATATGAAATGGAAGTGCCAATATTTCTAGCAGCAGAGTCCATTCATCAATAATACCTGAAGTGGGTCTCTTGGTAGGAAATTGAGGAGATTTTCCTCCTAATGGATCAATCTTATCAACTCCCTCCTTCAAAAGAGGGAGATCTCCCTTCAAGATTCCCAAATCTCTGAATTCATTAAAAAAATTATATTTTGGATGGATAGGTCCATACTATTCCCTTACAACCAAGTTGGGGTACTTCTCATTACATTTTTATTCTCTCATGTGGATTGTATGACTCTTCCTGACCCCAAACTATATGAGTAATTGGTTGTGACTCAATTTTATGGTGAATATAATATTGAATCGTTGTTTGTTGATCATATGTAATTCCTTGAGGCACCAAAAAAATCTTAAAATCAATGACTTTCCTAAGGTCATCCTAGAGAAATATTTGATCCTGACTTCTTCCTCTTCCCCATAATTCATCCAATATTCCTCAAATAGATTTTCATGCTCAGTTGAACTAATAACCCACCTAATATCATAATTGGTTCTAGGTTAAAACTTATCCAACTTGAACCTTTCCATCTCCTCTTCCATCACCCTGGCCTTTATAATAGTGGGGAAATATTACCTCCAAATTCTAATAGGAAACTTAATTGTAGTCTTTTTTTCCTGCAATCTATTTGTTTACTGGTGTCAACTACCTTGAGAGTTCACAAAAATCCCATTTTTCATCCACATACCTAGGTAATTTTTATGGATTTCCATTAAATCCATCAAGCGTGATAAGTAAAAAATATGTATTGAATGAGGAAGCAACCATATTCCAATATTACATTTCTAGCCTCATTAGATATCCTATATTGCCCCCACTCTAGTTTGAAAAGGCATACCATATGTGTAATAAATCCATCATTCAGTTGTCTAAAATTTCTTTTCCACTTATCTAAATTTGGTTGAGGATACACATCATACACTTTATGATTTTTAAAACTTACAATTTGTAGGATATCGGGAGTGTCTTGCAAAGTATGTAATACTGTAAATCAAATAAGATGTAAAAATGAATATTTTTAGTGATTCACATCATAACCTTTATGGACATCTCCATAAATTTGGCATGAATTGATGTAGGTATAAAATTTTCCAAGAATAATTTTCCTCTTTCCTTTAAGGTAACCCCTATGAAAGGGTGCATCCATTTCGGAACATATATGTCATTTCCAATCTTTCAATTCTACTCAACATTATAATTAAATCTTCGACCTCCTCAAAAATAATACCTTGTTCAACCTCTTAGGGATTATTTTGATGTATAATCTATTGATTATCAACCACTTATCGTTCATTAATATAGAATAACCATCATGTGTAGCCTCTACGAATCACTCTGTGCTTTGACTTTATAGTGATATTTATTAGTTTCTCCACCATTCATAATCCTATCATCAATCAAAAGGATTCTAGTGTTAGGTTTAACACCCTTTCTCCAATTCCATATAGAACTTATTTATGTTCTGGATCATAATTCTTGAAAAAAATCAATCTGAGTTTAGGAGAAGTATGAAGGTGGGAATGCTACAAATAGGGAAATTTTTCTAGCATCAATGGTTGCCACACCTCTACTTCCAATTAGAGCATGGAATCTTCATATAAAATCATTTAAGTCGGTGTTTAATAGGTTTGTATCTCGTGATCTGTGTCTCGATTACTGGTAATAACATATGTTACATGAAATATTGACTCCATAGGCTTCATATTATGTGTTTTATCTTTCTTTCTTAGTCCTTCACAAATTTTAGATTTTGTATAATAGGAAAATAACATGTGGTATACGAGAAATTACCTATTTTATATAGATTTTAAGAAATTATTCTTTGCAAACACATTTCCTAAATTCCTCGGATAACACTTTCCTTCCACAATCAATATTTTCTCTTTACATTGTGAATTTGCTGAGCTAGCACTTCTATATCTTTTTGTGTGCACAAGTGAGAATTTGAAATGATCAAAGAAACTTTTAAAAGTATTGCCTTGATCCACACAACATGTATTAATGGAGGTAGGCATAAATTCTTAAAATAATGATCATTCGATGTGCTTCTCCCTTTTGAATTTGATCCTTCCACGTGTGTCTATATAAATAATGATGGGTTTGGGTATTTTTCTCATATTTGTTTCATTTGTTGAAGTGGTGCAATACTATATAAGTGAATCGATCACTTGTTGTTGACTTTGATTATAGGGATAATGCATGTCCCGCTTGAGCTTTAGACTTGTAACCGCACTTTTTATTTTACTAGGTGTAAAATACAAAGGTGAATAGAAGGCATGTTTCCCGCTCCTATGATATCTTTACACGTGTTTCCTTTTGGGGAGCAGGGGTATGTCTATTTTTACACTATGCGCACAAAAATATTTTGTGGAATATCCCATCGATCTGGGGATTATGTTACACATTGCATACTTATATCACTTGTACAAACATTAAAGCTAGGACCAATATTACAAAGAACATTAAAACACACCACGTGTTTTCGGGTGTCGAGGAATAAAATGTAGTTTGTATCGAACTTAGACTAAATGACACAAAAGGATTTTTGTAGGTATTTTACATGGTGCATTGGAAACTTTTAACAAATTTTTACTTAAAAACATGGACATGGATACTTGGATTTAGCATAAAAAAATTACACACATATTCAATACCTTTCTTAGTTCAACATCAATTTGTTTTCAAGGTATACGGATTTTCATGTGTTACACACCTTGGTAGCCATGAAAATAATTTTGTTGAGGACACATTTCAAAACATGGTGTGAGCTCAAAACGAACACCAACATCAACTTTGACTCGGGGATGAGTACTAATTGCAGATACCATAAGAATTAAACAGATAACTCAACACAAAAATTAGGTGCCTTAATCTACTAGGAAATATAGGCGTTCACAACACCCACACAGATTCATAAGTAGATACACCTAACATAATAATAATATACCAATATAACTAGTCACTGTAGACCAAAATACAAAAAAGTGAAACAAAAACAACAAACAACAAATAATTTACACTATAAAAAATCAGATGTGATCATATGGGATTAGTCCATAAAATGCTTGAGATGGATACCATTGATAGGAAACTCAAATAAATTTTCCTCCGGATCCTTTAAGAATAAATTGTGTTCACCAATCTTGATATAAATAGAGTATGGTCTCATCCATAGGGCATCAAAATTTCCATGCTTACCCTTGTCTTCATGTATGCTATCCCATAACAAGACCAAATCTCCCACATTGAATGCCCTAGGAGTTACCTTCTTTTCAAATATATTTTTGATTCTCTCCCTAAACATATGATGTCTTTGGTGAGATTATTTTCTTTCTTCATCTAACTCTAAGATTTGGTTTATTATTTCCTCATAGGTAATTAATTCTCCCTCACTCTCAAGTTGTTGCATGAATTGATAAGAAGAAAACTACATGTGCAAAGGAAAAAGATCTTGGACTCCATAAACTAGTTCAAAAGGAATTTTTCCAGTAGCTCTCTTTGTAGTAACTCTATCTTCCCATAAGGAAAACTTAAGTTGTTCACCCCATTTCTTTTTATTAGTTTCTAATGTCCTTCAAAGTATCTTAAGAATATTTTTGTTACTTGACTTAGCTTGGCCATTTCCTTGAGGATTTTAGTTTGATGCATAGGCCAAGTTGATACCATATTCCTTGCACATAGTTACTAATGGTTTATCCCTAAATCTCATAACATTATCAACAACTATTTTGGTAGGTACTCCAAATCTACAAATTATATTATTCAAAATAAAATCCATGACCACTTGGTGAGTTTCCTTCTTGGTGGGAATGGCCTCAACCCATTTAGTGAAGTATTCAGTAGTAACCAAGATCCACTTATGTCCAACACTTGAAGAATCTGATATCTCTCCAATGAAATTCATTCCCCATTGTTTGAAAGGGGATTCAATTGACACTAGTTACAGAGGAAAGGCACTTACAGCTTTCAACCTTCTAGATAAGCATTGAAAAATTTCACATTTTCTTATCAATACTACAATATCCTTAAATAATGATGGCCACCAATATCCTACCCTCAAAATCTTGTGAGTAGTAACTCTTCCAGCAAAATTTCCTCCACACACTCCCCCATGGAACTCTATAATTATTTTGGGAGCTTCTTTGATGTACACCCAAGGAACATTCCTTATAGATTCTTTCATGCTAGACTAAATTAATTTATGACATATTTCTAGGACACCAATTTGAGTGTCCTTCTCTAGTTATTTTCTAGATGTCCAAGACACTCCAAATTCCTAAAGTAATTTGTCATGTCCTTATACTGAACCGAACAAGTCATATTTCATGGGGATCCATTTTACCCTCTTCAATTAAATTTATCTCCATCACTTGTAAATTACTTTCAACCATCAATTTTTTAATCCCAAACCTCTAACCAACTTAGTAGTTTGTATTTCCATATCATATTCCTGCAACTTGTTCACCCAATGACATATCTTGCTAGATATTTCCATTTATGACAATATGTATTTAACCATTGTATGGGGGACATAAGCTACAATATTGGAACTTAATATGTAGGGTCTAAATATTTTGGTAGTTCTTACTAAAGAAAAATCCTAATTTTCCATGATAGTATACTTTAACTCAACACCTTGCAAGGCTTTACTAAAAAAAGAAATAGGCCTCTCATTTCCTTCTTCATCCTTTTACAACAATATTGATGCAATGGTATTCTTGAAGTAAAAAGAAAACATTTGAAATGATTTCTTGTAGTCAGGACTTGCTAAGACTGGGACATTTTTAGTGCTTCCTTTATTCTAGTAAAATCTTGAACATCACCCTCAAGGGGTAGTAAAACTAGTTTTAAATTGTTCAAATTACTTCATAACCACCTGATTATACCCCAAGAAACCATCTGGTGTTGACAATAATTCAGACCCTGTGACTAATTGCAGCATGTTATCCATATTTGGAAATGGGTAATTATCTTTTATTGATTCCTTGTTGAGATTTCTAAAATCCACACAAAGCCTTAAATCTCAATTCTATTTTATAACTGGTATAAGGATTACCAACCATGATGAATATCTGATAGGTTATATGATTCCACCATCCCTTAGCTTCACTAATTATTCTTGCATTTTTAATAATACAAGGGGATTGATGGGACTTTTCTTCTACTTGAAAGGTTTAGAATTAGAATTTAGAGATATTTCATGTTGAAATAAATCCTCTCTATAAGATTTCAATTCAGAATATGACCAAGCTAAGAAATCTTGATATTCTCTTAGCATCTTGGTGTAATCATACTTTTCTTGTTTATTTAAATTTCATCTCATCCATACTATCCTGGGGTTTTCTTGAGTCTCCAGGTTACATTCTTCAACATCTCTAGAAGCAAAAATAGGTCTATTGATTACTCTGTCAACATTGTCAAAGTTGGACTCAAGGGAAACTAATCCTCTAGGAATTGTGTTTATTTTTAGTTGGATCACCTCTTTCCCAAAGAGAGTCTCTTTCCCATCACAGAGTTCAACCATTGGCTCTAAGTCAATATGTTGATTAGAAAATTCATCTTTTCTCTTCATAAACCTTTATATCTGAGCATCATCCTCAAATAATTTCAAATTCTTAATGTTTTCAGGTACAGATGGTCTAGCCAATACTTCTACATCATAATTACAATATGGAGACATTGTATAGTTTTAAAAATGTGATGCAATGATAACCAATCTATCAGTTGTTGTGTTTTAGGCCCTTTCATGATACAAAATATTAAATGAATCAAACATTTCAATGAAGTCCCAAACTGCATGCTTTTACTATTTCATTATCTAATTTTTGGTTACATACAATTTTCTCACTTGTTTCACAATTAACTCAGAATCTCCCTTAACAATGATATCCTTGATTCCATATTTCCATGCAACTTTTAAACCAAGGAGCAATGCCTCATATTCTACAATGTTATTAGTGCATTCAATACTTAATTTGAATGAAAATTGAAATATTATTATTCTAGAGATGTGAGGAATATTCCATATCCACTTCCCACACTTGAACATGCTCCATCAGATATCATGGTCCGGGGAGAACTAGCATCTTCTAAGTGCATGCTAGTATTTATGCAAAGTGATCTTCAAATTCTATATAACCTATAAATTTTTCCAAATCAGATCAACAAATAATACCTCATAAGAGGATTTCATGGGATCCTCAATAATGTGGAGCATATTTTTCTCTCCATGCAATTTCACCAACTTTCCTTCTACATGTATGGTGGCATAAGACATGTCCATCTGGACACTACCTCCCACACTTGCAACCCATTTTCTGGATAACAACATACCCCACTTAGTAGGGAAATCAACAATAACCACATTCATGGTCAAATATTTACCTAGGGTAAGAAATAAGCTAAATAACTAGTCCTTTCACATACCCAATAACCAATACCTCCCTTGAATCCATGACATGACATTTTCCAAAATTTGTTTTTATCTTTATATTTAACTCATTCATAACCTCCAAGGGCATTATATTACATGAGGCTCCCAAGTCAAACATACAATTATGAACAAGTTTGTCACTAATAATCAGGGAGGTAAAAATGGATCTACATCTAATTGAGATTTAACCAAGGAAGTTCCTAAATATATCTCTAGGGATTCCCCCATGCTTTCTTGTTCTGAGGCACTTCTACTTCAGCTATAGTAGGTGAGACATCCACATTATTTACATCTTTACTTATGAAAATTGTTTCCTCTTTGAATCCCAAATATTCAAATGCTCTTTTTCTATGCTCAGGGATTCTGAGAAACTCAAAAATGGGCACAATAACTTTAATTTGACTCAAAATTTGAGCCATATCACACATGACATACTTGGACATAGATGTGTTGGGAGACAAAGTAATTTCTTTTTCTGATGGGACAAGATATTTTACTGCTTGAGAAACATCAGAGGTACTTGGATTAGTAGTAACAATAGGCCTATGTTTGGTATATATTTCTTGGTAATATTATTAGGAATATTATTAAAGAGAGGTTTATTTTTCTTATAAGATGTGGTAGATCCTATGACCACTTTTCTACGTAGGTTATAATATTTTTCTTGAGCAGCCACAATATTCATCAAAAACTATTTATGTTCCTCAAAAAGAATGCCCCTATCATATTTTTTAATCATAAAAGCCCTTAGATATTCAAAGTCATGGTTAGGTAGCTCGAAATAATACTTCGAACCAAGTATATATAAAAAATTAGTGGTAGGAGTAAAATAATGTACCCGCTCCATAAAATTCCAAAAGGACTCAACATTTCTAGCACATAATAAGTTAGTAGAAGTAGCCCCTTATGGTGCAGTATCAAAACATTCCAACATAAAAACATAAATAAAATAAAATTCATCAGTGGTATCATCATCATCAACATTTGGGTCATAAGGAGAATGTGGAAAAAACATTTATCACACCATTCAATGATATGATCTTCTTCAACCAAATATACCCTAACAATGAGTGGATCAAGCACTACCTTGTTTTCATTACGGTTTGTTGGCTTGTTTCCGACCCCATAGGTCCCTTTCCTTTATCATATTCTATATGATCACCTCAAGGATGATTTAAAAATCTATTACATCCTTTAGGTTTATGTTGATCTTGAGTATTTTTCACTAGGCCTTTCTAAACTCTAACAAGTTTTGTAACAAATCTCATTATATCCCCTTGTTAGATTTTGACTAATTTCTCTAGATCTACCTGACTTATTTTTCAAAGGTTTCTTTGGTTTGATTAAATTGAAACACTCTCTCTTTGGATGTTTTCATATTCTTTAATATTATTCTTAATGTGTAGTGCCATGGAAAAATACTACCTCAAATTTCCCATATTTTTCATCCCTCGGATAATAAGTTTTTTTATCAAAAGCATATGAGTATTTGATTAGACAAGAATCATCACTAGGTCTCATATTTACAGGTAATCTTGTCAAATTCTTATTAAACCTGGTATTAAAATCCTGAACAAGTTCATTAGGATTTTTTTTATATTCTCAAACTCGGTTAGAAGGAACCTAGGATCAATCTTATCACCATATTGTAACTTGAAGGAATTTTTCATTTCTACCTAGGAATCAATTGAATTCTCAAGTAGTGACTTGTATCATTCCCTAGCATCTTCATCTAAAGTGTGTATAAACAATTTTACATACACATCTTCATGCTCTATTTCATAATCTTCCATGAAATTTTGGAAGAACTTAAGATGTTTCTCTCCACTTATTGCATTGTTTCCTTGAAATATGGATAATATATCCATGACTTTAGTTAGAATCTCAATTGGATAGCCAAAAATCTCATGAAAATTTATAGGTCTGTAAGTATTTACCACAAAAAGGATCTTGGGGTGGGGTTTGTGCCATATTATTTAGTGGAGGTGTTTCAATATAAGGGTTAAAATAGTATGGAACTGGGGGTCTTTGAGGTAATGGAATGTGATCTTCAAAGTATTTATACTTTAGTGATTTAGTTTCAAAAATATACTATTATTTCTAATCAACAAAGGAGGGAAATGAGGAATACCTTGATTACTTGTAAATGAAGGACCCTCTTAAATTAGAGTGTGAAGATTAGTACAAGGATTGCTTGATCTATAATTTTCGAAGTGCTATAATAATCTTCCACTAAAGGTTGATCAGATTCAACAATAGGTATAATTTTTTATTCGAACTTTGATTACCCAATGCTTTCCATACTTATTTTCTTCTTATATTTATTTTTCCTAGCACTGAAACATCCTTCTAGTAGGGTATGATTTGAAGAAATGTATCCTTCCTTATTGATTTGTAAGTTTGACATTTTAATCAACAACTATTTAAATATTTTTCACTAGTATGTTCCATGTTTTATTTTAGAACACGAAGCCGCCAATAAGGTCCTTTATTATTCTTATCACAAAAATATCAAATTTAATGGAAAACTTGCTTATAATGGGCACATAATGAGCCAATTAATTCAGATCAAGATCTATTTTCAAAAGGATCAATAAAGAAATGGGTTACGAACATGAATTTAGAATAAACACACTTCAAATGTTACCAGAGACATGCAAATTTATTACTTCAAGGAAATAGTCCTGGAAATGGTATCGAAGCATGTTGGTACACTATCTTACACATCTTGAGGGAAAGGAAGCATAAGTGAGTGAAATGATATGCTTTTAGGATGGCATCCTTTGTTTATTTCATTTTTTAAGCTGGAGAAGATGTCTAAAAACTCATTTAAACCTATATTTGGAGGCCGAGTGACACGTAAAAAGGGGATGGACTTCCTACTACTTTAAGCCCTACCTTTGACCTAGGTGAGAGAATCTGATGTGTAACCTAAAAATGTGATGGGATGTTTGAAATATATAGTCTCTTAATTCCCTTTCAAAATCAAGTAGGTCAGTCCTAAATGATCATGTCCAATGAATGCACCATTTAACTCTCTCAAGTTATCACACTAAATAGTGCATATGTCACTCTAATTAGACTCAGGTTATTCTAGACAACATGAAATTTTATCTATTTTTTCATATTTATGGAAAGGGAAGTAAATATTACAAAGTCCCTTAGTAAATTTTTATAGGAAAAGAAAACAGAGATGGATTATAGGATTTAAGTAATGGTAGGTTTATATTTTGTGTGAATGGGAGATTAAAACAAGATGGGATTGACTATGACATGTTTCTCAGAACTCCAACAGTGCCATAAATCATTCTAGGTATAAAAAAACTTGATTAATTAGAAAAATCCTGGCATAGAAGGTATACATTCATTGAGGCCTAAGAATTCATTATTTCATATAATCTTCTAGAAATTATAGATTAAATCTCACGTAAATGTCTAGACAAAACATTCACAACTCCCTACTTATTATGCCTAAGGTACACTCAAAGGATTATAAAAATATTAGCAACATAATGGATGCACTATGAATTTAAAACTATGCATAGTACTATGAAAAGAAGGCTCTAATTACAGTATAAACTCAATTACCAAAATACCACCATCAAGACCAGATCTAGTGTAATTTAGAGGAGCCATAAACTAAAGATTGCAACAAGAAAACTAGATAACTAGATGAAATTATACTGCCTAAGAACAAAACATGACAAATCTTAATGAGCATGCACACAGTTTATTTTCATATTTTCAATTTCCTTAACAAGGGAACATAAAGCCTATGATCTCAATGTTTATTAATGGATGTACACTTATAACCATCTTGAAAAATGAAAATTTGAAGAAGTAAAATAATTCATAGGAATTTCATTAAAATTTTTGAGGAGTAGAGTAGGAGGATCATCTACAGAGTGGCTAGATGAGTTTTTGAAAAATGATGTCTTTGAAACTGATGCAAGGGGAATTTCATCTAGATCCAAGGATTTTTCTGCAATAGTAGGAGAAAAAGTGGGCCAAGGACATGATTCTAATAAAGAGAAAGAGACAAAAAGTAAGACATTTGATTTGTGGTCATATTTGGTGAAGAATGAATCCATGTCAAAAAGCCAAACAAATTTCTTGTAGGTGACCAAGGAGGCTTCGAGATGCATCCTTGAGATCACTGATTCTATTTTAAATAGTACCACAAAAAACTTGGACAAGGAGTTGGTGGAAAAAATGGTTAGAGGAAAACCCAATATCGATGCGGTTATAAGATGGGCTAAACTAAAATGGAACCCGAAAGGAAACCTAGAGGTAAGTGCTTTAACAAATGGTTTCTTTATCTTTAACTTTATCATTTAGGAAGATATGTTAAGGTTTTGGAGGATGGTCACTAGTTTTGGGGGAAATTAGGATGGTATCTAAGGAAGAGGGAATACATTTTAATCTAGAGAAGGAAAATTTGAATCGAGTTTCCTATCCGGATCCGAGTACATAATTTTCCTTTAGATTTTTGGCATGAGGATATCATAAAAGTAATTTCTAATTATTTGGGTTATTTGGTGCTCATAGAAAATGTTACTCTCAATATGAATAGATTAGTGTGTGCTAGATTCTACATATATACTATCTCAAGTACTAATATCCCTAACAACATCAAGTTGAAGTCTAGATTAGGGGTTTGGGAACAAAAAATTGAAATGGAAAGTAGTCTAGAAAAATGTACCAAGTGCAATGGATGGGGTCATTTGACTCAGATTTGTAATTTTAAGATCTATTAGGCATATTCCATTGTAAACCTCAATGAAGGAAATGAAGACAAAGGGAAAGGCATAATGAAAAGTGTAATGAGACCACCAAAATTTTATTTTAAGAGCCACACTAAAGAGTATAAACCTCTTAGAATCACTAAAAGAGAGGAAATCTTGAAAAATCCACCTAAATAAATTTCGACAAGGATGAATATGGATTCACACTTGCGGTTGTTAAAAATATAAACAAATCACTTTCTATGTGAAATTCAAAGATTATTAGGAAAAAGGAGTAGAACAAGAAGACCAACCTTTACATTTACGAAGTTGGATCTTTCCTCTTCTAAAAAGGGGTTCTAAAATCTATAACAATAAAATAGGTGGGTAATCTAACATGGAGAACGAAACAAGGGGGATGAGAACTAAAATATTTTATTTTAAAAGAAATTGTTGTGGAAGCAGATCCAAATCCTAGCTAGATAAGAAAAGAGTTTTACTAAATTTGAATGCTTGAAAGGAACTAAAATAGTTGGATATATGATAAATATATAGATATATGAAATTTGGAATGTAAAAAAATTATTCCAAAAGAATCCGTAGTAAAGAAGAAGAAGAAAATAAAATGGTTTCACCAAGAATAAAGGGCGATTCTTCAAAAGTGATGTCCTAAAAATCGCAAAGGGGAAGATTATACTAGTGAGAACCAAATCAATATGGATACTCCTAATAGCAAACATGGAAGACCCAAAAATATTTAATCAAGGAAAAAAATACCCAAAAGGATATAGATTTAGGTAAACAAACTTGTTTGGATCAAAAATAATTTAGGAAAACTAAATTCAATCTTAGAAAATGAATTACATCTCTTGGAATGGAAGAGGGCTTAACAACCCGGAAAAATGGAGGATCCTAAAATATTTGATAGAAATTCATAATCTAGATGTATTAGCAGTTCAAGAAATGAAAATGGAGGAGAGTTTGCTAAGTTCATGTAATGTCTTTAGGAACAATTCTGAGGCTTTTGTTGTTAGTTCTAATGGGGCCTCTGGAGGGATAGTGATTGTATGGAACCCGTCCACTTTTGAGCTCTCTCTCTTAATAAAAATAGGTAATCGTATGAAATTCATGATGAGAAATATGGTGAATGGGAAAGTATGTTTTCTCCGTAATATTTATGCCCCTACTCTACAAAAGAAAAGTTGAATATTGTAGCGAAATCTTCTAAACATAAAAATATCATCTCTAGATTTGGTGGTTAGTGGTTGGAAAATTTAATACCCTAGTTTCTCCCTTAGAAAAAGGGGGATATTTTGAAAATACAGTTGGGATGGAGGATTTTAATGATTTTCTTCTTAATTCTAACCTATTTGATATATATCTTAAGGGCATCATATATACTTATTCAAATACAAGAGTCGAGTTCTAACTTATTCAAGTTATACTTGATAGGGTCTTGGCCTCATTAATGGTTCAAGAAGGCTATTTATCTCTTCTCTCTTCCAAGGATTATATTTGACCACAACCCAATTCTTGACAATGAAGGATCCAAAAATAAGGAAAACCCCTTTTAGATTCGAAAAAATGAGGCTCCGAAGTGAGGAGATAAAGGATCTCATTAATGAATGGTGGAGATTAAACATTCAAGGAACAACTATGTTTAGATTATCCAAAAAGTTGTGGCATGTTAAAATGAATCTGAAAAAATGGAATAAAAAGAGATTTGGCAATATCTTCCAAAATAAATTTGAATTGAAAACTGATATCATTAATATTTAGATGAAGAGCGAAAGGTGTGATTCTGGATCAAAAATAAAAGACTAAAAAATAAAGAATCCTTCTTTCATAATACCACAACATCTTAGCTAATGAAGAAAAATTTTGGAGGAAAAAATTGAGAATAACTTGGCTCAAAGAGGATGACAAAAGCAATAGATTTTTCCACTTGACCACTCTCAAGAGAAGAAATTTTAATAGAATAGACAAAATCATCGAAACAGAGGGGCCAATTTTGGAAGAAAAGGAAGAGAAGAAGTATGAAGTTATTTATTTCTTCAAAAGCCCCTACCGACTAATCAAAGTAGTCCTAATTTGGAAAAGGAAAATGATTTTATTAATTGAATTCCTACCCTTGTTTTTAGGAAGATAAAAATTTCTCTCTCGAATCCTTCATGGAAGAGGTTGAATTTATGGTCAAGAACCTTAGCCGGATAAGGCACCGAATCCAGATGGTTTTCAGGTTTTTATTTTAGAATTTTTGGGATATAATTAAAAGGATGTATACAAGGTAGTAGAAGAATTTTTCAAGCACAATAAAATTCTTAAGGATGTGAACTGAAATTTTTGTCTCTCATCACGAAATGTGGAAATGTCATGGAAGAATTTGCTGACTTCATCTTGACTCTTAATCTTATGGACATAGAGCTTCATGGCAATCAATTTACATGGTCCAACAGAAGATTAGGAGAAAACTTAATTCAGGTTAAGCTGGACAGAGCTCTTATCTCTTCAAATTGGATCCTGGACCAGAATTTCCATCTTTCTTCTCTACCCGTAAGCAGGATCGATCATAATCCAATAGTCCTCAATTTCTTCAATTGGACAAAACCTTTCCATGGTAATTTCAAATTTGAGAAAATGTGGTTCGAACATGAAGACATTATGGACAGAATTAAAGAGTGGTGGGTTTGGGAAGGCACAGGGACAGCCCAATTCAGACTTCTTCAGAAGTTAAAGAATGTTAAACAGAAAGTTAGAATATGGAATAAAGAGGTTTTTGGGAACATTTTTGAAAAGAAGAAAGAACTTAAGCAACAGCTAGAAGAGCTTGAACTACATGTTTCCATGAAAGGTATGACCCTGGAGGATCATCAGCGGGAAAAAATACTTCTATCTGATCTACATAATATAAACAGTCATGAAGAAACCTTTTGGAGAATGAAATCTAGAGCCCTTTGGCTTAAGGATGGTGACAGAAATACAAAATTCTTTCATTTGACAGCCATCAAACATAGAGCTTGTAACAAAATTTCTGAGGTTACTAAAGGAAATGGAAACATTACTAAGGATCCTGAGGTTATCAAAACAGAGGCACTTAATTTTTACAAGAACCTCCTCACTGAAAACACCTCCTATAATGAACAAGCGGCCTCTTTCCTCTTAGACTCCATTCCTAATAATCTAATGCCTACTGAGAGATTTAAAAGTCTTTCAAAAATAGTCACCATCGAGGAATTAAAAAAGGTTGTCTTTGCTTTAGAAGGGGATAAGGCTCCAGGTCCAGATGGCTTTTCGGCTAACTTCTACCAAAGATGTTGGGAAATATGCTCTGAAGATCTCTTGAAAGTTGTCAATGAATTTTCTGAACAGAAATCTGATTAAAGAACTAAATAATACACACATTGTGCTTGCCCCTAAAAATTTGGATGCAAAAGACTTCAAAGATTTCAGGCCTATTAGTTTGGTGAATGTCATTTATAGGATTTTCACAAAGATTCTCACCACTCGAATGCAACCTGTTCTAATGGAGATCATTTCACAACAGCAGAGTGGATTCATTCAGGGAAGAATTATCCAAGATGGAATTATCATGGTTCATGAAACTATACATTCTATGGATAAAAGTAAAAAGGCGGGGATGGCCATCAAACTTGACATGCATAAAGCTTTTGACAGGGTCTCCTGGAGATTCATGGATGAGGTCCTATCCAAATTTGGTTTTCAAGACAAATTCAGAAAAATCATCCACTCTTGCATCTCTACCTCTAGATTCTCTGTGGTGGTTAATGGGGAACCTGTGGGTTTTTTTGCCAGTAATAGAGGTATACGGCAAGGAGACCCAATCTCCCCTCTTTTATTCATTATTATGGCTGACAATTTAAGCAGATCTATATCCAAAGCTATTGACATTAGCATGATAAAAGGCTTCCCTCCAACTACTGGTAATCAGACCTCCTCTCATCAGCAGTTTGCTAATGACACTCTGCTGCTTCTAATGGCTTCTATTATTGAAGCAAAGGCCATTAAAATAGTCCTTAGATTTTATGAGGAAGCCTCGGGATGAAAAGTTAATTTTGACAAAAGCTCTATTTATTTCTTCAATACTCGAGGAGAGGCAAGAAAAGATTGCTAATATTCTTGGATGCACCATTAATTCCTATCACTACTTACTTAGGGTTACCTTTAAGCCTTTGGAAAGATTTTAGTGGAGGTTTGGAATGATATTATTAAGATATTTCAAAGAAAGTTGGTAGGATGGAAAGGAGCCATTCTCTCAAGTGTAGGTAAGTGCCTTTTGGTTAAAAGCACGCTTCAAAACTTGCCTATTTACATACTATCAATGTTTGCATGCATGCGGCTATGATGAGCAGTATTGAGAAGATTCAAAAACACTTTACGTGGCATAGTGCGAGGAAAGATTTAGATATCATCTTGTGGCTTGGGAATACGTTTGTAAACCTAAGAGATGGGGGTTAGACATCAAAGATATCAAGCATATGAGTATTTCCCTTACTGAAAAATTAGGATGGAGATTGATAAAAGAGAACAGACCTTGGACAGAGCTGATTAAGATCAAATATCTTTCAAATCAGAACAAGATTTCCTTCATATATGATCAGTCCCTTCCGAGTGGTTCTATTTTCTGGAACAACCTTCTTCGCAGCAGACACATTCTCTTTCAGGGATGCAGCTGGAAGCTTGGAGATGGGAAAAACATAAACTTCTGGACCGATAAGTGGACTGATTCTAACTGGATTTCTGCTTATGATCATATGAAAGACAATTTAATTGCAAAGTATGGACACAAAATCCAAGGATACATTGAGAGGGATGGAAACAAAAGAAAATGGAAGCAGCTAAAAGTGGAGAATGATAGTATTCAGGATGATATTATATCTCTCCAGAATCAACTTTCCCTAATCCATCTAAGTAATCAAAATCTTAAAGATGAGCTCATCTGGAATGATTCTTTTGATGGGGATTACACTGTTAAATCAGGATATAATTCTTTCTTTGCATCCATGGAAAGCGAAATCAAGTGGCACAAGTTGTGGATGCCGGAGCTAACCCCTAGAGTGAACTTCTTTTGGTGGCTAGTTATTAATGGCAAGATCCTAACTAATGATAACCTCATTAAGAAGGGATTCATCATGCCTAATAGATGTTGCATGTGTCAGCAAGAGGCTGAAGATATAAAACATTTATTCCTCCATTGTGAGATTGCTTCCAAAATTTGGCAGCTTATTTTTGCAAAATTCAATCTAAGATGGATTTTTCCCCTTACCTGCCTTCAGACTTGGGAGCAATGGAGCTCTCCATTTAAACATTGCATGGTGAAAAGACTATGGCAACTTGTTCTACCACACACTATGTGGAGAATCTGGAAGGCTCGTAATGATAGTATTTTCAGAAGCAATAGACAGGCTTGTAACAAAGTTTATAAGGAAATAATCATTGTTGTGCAAGATAATATTGCTAGATTTAAACCCCCTAAAAATAGACTCTACCCGGAGAATGAAGATTGCATTCTGACTGAATGGAATATAGCCACTATCAGCGAAATAAAAATGGTCTTGTGATTAAACACGATCCGATGGATTAAACCCCCCACTGATTGGCACAAATTAAATTTTGATGGGGCCTCAAAAGGCAATCCGGGTGACTCTGGTGGTGGGGGTATCATCAGGGATCAAAGAGGCTGCTATGTTGCTACTTTTTCTGGAAGAATGGGAAGACAGACTAATCATTATTCCGAAGCCATGGTGGCTCTTTGGGGTATTAGACTTGCCAGAGATTGTAATATTCAAAATATCATAATTGAAGGTGATTCTCTAAATATTATAAATCTTCTGAACAAAAAGCAACACCCCAGCTGGTCTATCAAGGATTATATTGAGGAAGCTATAGATATTTGCAAAAGCTTTGCTAATGTCCACATCACCCATACTTATCGAGAAGGAAACAGGGTTGCCGACAGTTTGGCTAACTTAGGTGTTTATAATTCCTTTCAAACTTGGATTGGCGGGGACGTTCTGCCAACTCATGTCAATAAAGCCATCATCATTGATCTTCATGGCAGTGAAAATCATGACTAACGGTTGTATTTTAGATGCTAATGTGTGGATCCCCAAGTACATGATGATGACATCACAAAAGATTTGGATGATTGTTGCGACTTGTGTGGGCTGGATTGCCATCATTTCTTGGCATGGGAGGAAAGCTGGGGAGTGGGGAAATAATAACAAATGTAGCATTATAATTAAACTGGATTTCACGGGAAGAGCATATTCAAATACCAAAAACACCGCTCGGCCTGTCCCGCACATTGCAAGCTTTTTTACCGTTGAAAACAGGAATAGGAATAGAGGAAACATGGGGGGTCCACCATGCAAAACCGAACCGACCCACAATCCTGAGTGGAAAGAGAACACGGAGCTTTGGGAGTACCTATAAATTGGGGGCTGTCGAATTTCATTGAGAGGATTCAAGGCTTCGACCAAGACATCTCCATCAAATTCGCCAAGGGTTGGAAGAACAGAATTGTCAAGTATAGTAACATGAAAATGGAAATTACAGAAGAGCTCATAGCTCAGATCACGGGTCTCAGCCTGGAAGGCACAAAATTCTTCAATAAAAAGGTCGACAGGGAGGTGGAAACCAAGAAATTTTTAGAAGAGGGAGAGAATCTTGAGTTTGTAACTGCTGGCCTCAAGGTGGAGTCGATCCCTGTACCTTTTGATGAACTTGCCAGAATGGTGGTAAGGTATGTTACCCTTGAAGGAAGATATGTGACTATTCCTCACAAGCATCATCGATTTTTGAATCCTTTTCGTAGAAATAACATTATTAGCTTTCCTCATTATCTGATCAACTCCTTGGAGAAATCTATAAGGGAAGTTCAAAATCACTCTCGGGCTGTCCCTCTGCACTAGGGCCTTATCCTCCTGATTCACCGTCACTTTTCCAGCTGCCCTCCCATGAACCCTATCCCACCTCCCTCCTTCATACCCCCACCTACCCATACTGCTCCCACTCCACCCCTGCTAAAAAGAAAGAATGATGATGTTGGCTCCAGCAAGAAAAGAAAGAAAGCTAAAATCCCTACCTCCCAACGAGTCCTTAGGAGCCACAAGGACTTAGAACTAGCTAAAAACCTCCTGCATATTAGCATGCCTGTGGAGAAGCCCAAAGAGGAGGATTTTCTGGAGAGGATTGACAGATTGGAGAAGGAGATTCAAGAGCTCAAAGGGGCTCTAAAAAACATGGAGAGAGCCAAGGGTAAAAGGATCCTTCAAAGTGAGGAGGAAGAGGGGGTCATTGATGAAGTCTTCAAGAAACTGCAGTCCCTTGATGGTAGATTGGGGAATGCCAAAAGCCACAATGATTGCATTTTATCTGCCCTCAAAAGCATCTATAACTTCATTGAACAACATGTCCACAGTGTTTGCAGTTTAAGTGGAATCAATGAAGACATATGGGGCCCTAAAGAGAATAGGGACATTGCAATCTCCCAAGCAGACATGAAGGACCCCTCTCAGGCCACGGCCATTACCTTTTTCATGTCACTGCAGGCCATCAAGACCAAGATTGACTGAGCCATCAAGTAATGGGGTTGTGCTTTGCGGCTTTTGGATGCGATCCGTCATTTGTCATCGGGCGGTTCTGGAGCTGATTTTTGGCGGAGCTCGTTTTCTGCTTCTCTTTTGGTTTCTTTTTTATCTTGTCTTCTTAGTTCTGGATCTCTGTTCGTTAGATCCACTTTTCACCGTTATTGTAATATCTGGTTGTTGAGCCTTCTTGGTTGACTGTTTTTCCCTTCTCTGGGTTACTTCTCTCATTTTTTCTATCTGGCTTTTGAGCCCTTTTGTATACAGGGTATAGTCCCTTCAAAACTAGTTGCCCTTAATAAAAAAAAAAAAAAAAAGACTTTCAACCTATAATTCTATCCAATACAACTTATAAAATATGAACTAAGATTCTTTCTCTTCATTTATAGTTACACCTTCCATTATTTTATAATAGCAAGGATTTTTGTAATGGGAAGACAAATTCAAGATGGGATCATTATTATCAAAGAGACTATTCACTCAAAAAAAAGTCAGTAAAAAGGTTGCTATGATCCTTAAAATTGATATAGTTAAGGCGTATGAAATGGTTTCATGGATTTTCCTTGAAAAAATTCTACGAAGTTTGGATTTGACAATTCTTTTAGGATTATGGTGAAGAATTACATTTCAAATGCCTTGTTTTCTATCCTCCTCAATGGGGCCCCTTGTGGTTTCTTCCCAAGTTCACAAGGTTTGAGGCAAGGGGTACCACATTCCCCTTTTCTTTTTATCCTCATGTCGAAGCTTTTAGAAGGATACTCAATGTTGAATCTAGTAAAGGAATGATCAAAGGCATATCTCCTACTAGGGGAGTGGAAAATATCTCACACCAAAATTTTGTAGATGACACTATTTTAGTGGGTGAAGCTTCGATTCCAGAAGAAAAATATTTTAAGATGTTGTTAGATGACTACATGGAAGTGTATGGCCCATTTGGGAACTACGAGGAAAAAGTTCCATTTATTTTCTAAATACTACGAGATAGTAGGAGCAAGAATATTTTTGAAATCCTTGGATGTGACATAAAATCTCTACCTTTATTCTACTTGGGTATGGCATTAGAGGATAAGATACCCCTCAATGGGGAATGGAATTTTTTAATTGAAGGGCTTGAAAGAAAATTGATAGGTTGGAAAAATAAACTTCGATCACAACTCAAGAAAATCATGCTTCCTTAAATCTCTCTTTAAATTCTCTCTGTGTATGTGATGTCTCTTTATCAGCTTCCTCTGAAAATTATTGAAAAACTTGCAAGTATTCAAAAACATTTTCTATGGAGTGGAAATGAAAGTAATGATCATATTCATTTGGTGGCATGGAAAAGAGTTTGCAAACAAAAAAATATGGTTGGCTTAGTCCTGAGAGACTGGATCAAAATGAACAAATATTTAGTAGCCAAAATTTCCTGGAGAATAATTAGTTAATAAGGGGCTTCGAAAAAGATCCTAAAAAATAAATATTGGGAGGATTCCCATGATGAGAGGTGGATTTTTAAACATGTTTCTTTCAATGTATCAAGAACTTGGACGAGTTATAAACCGGGAAAAGGCAACATTGGAAAAAGGATGTGGATAGAAAATAGGAGATGGTACTAAAATTCTATTTTGGAAAGACAAGTGGGATGATAAATTTAAGTTAGAAGATAAATTTCCTCTAATATCCAAGCTGCTGGAAGTAAAATATGGGATTATGGTAAATAAATATATGTCGGAAGAAGGGATTTTTTAGACTTAGAAACATGTGGAGATGGATAGATAGGACCTTAAATGAACAAAAATGAACAAGACATAATTGTTTGGTACAAAGAAGAAAATGGTATTTTCTTAGTCAAATCTTCCTATGCTCAATTTTTTGAAGGAGAGGTTAGTGAGGAAGATGTATTAGCTGGAAAAATATGGAATAAAAATATCATTCCAAAAGTTAACATGTTCAGCTGGCTCACATGGTGATCAATAAGATTTTAACTGTTGACAACCTTACTAAAAGAGGTTTTCACATGGTTAACATATGTATTTTATGTGAAAAGAATATAGAGATGGTCAACCATATGTTTATGGACTAATCTTTCTCTCTCCAAATTATGTCCTCTATCCTTTCTTTATTTTTAGTAAATTAGGTAAGCCCAAATGAGGTCAAATCTACTTGGGTACAGTTGAGTTGCCCTTTTAAGAGCCAAAGTCTTAAGAACCTTTGGATTATGATCCTTGGACACATATGGTGAGAGGTTTGGAAAGAAAGGAATAGGTGGATTTTCAAAGGGAGGATAATTCCTACAAATCTCATTTCTAAAATATGTATACAAGTTGTTAAAAACAATTTCTCCATCCTTAGAAAAAATATTTGAAGATAATGGAAAGAGAAAAACATATAGTGAGTAATTGGCATCTTACTTGTGCTATGCAGTCAAGGAAAAGTAATCCTAGAGAAGGAATTAGATGGATTAGTCCCTCGGAAGGTTTCATAATTCTTAATTTTGAGGAAGATGCTAAAGGTAATCCAGGAAAGCAGGTGGAGGTGGTATTTTTCAGGATTTCAAAGGTAAATTTATTCTTTCCTACTTCTTTAATTTGGGTATACAAACAAACCATGTGGTTCAGGAAGCAACAAAGTTTTGGGAGTTAAACTTACGAGAGAGAGGTTTTAAATACATGATTGTTGATGTGATTATTTGAATATAATATCTTGTATGATGGTCGAAACTATGTTTCTTTGACTATAGAATATTTCATAAAGAGTTATAAAATAAGAATTACCTCCTTCACTTACATAACCTTTCAACATATATACCGTGAAGGAAATAGTATGGTAGATATTTTTTCTAATAAGGGGGAAATAATATGGAAATAGTATGGTATATAGTTTAAATGAACATACACTTAGAATCCTGGAAGGGGACTATGACCGCAAACCCATGTTTCTATCATGATGAAAACCAAGGATTATGATGTGGATAAGAAGGCGATTTGGAAATAATGGATTTAATTGATATATTTGTGCCAAAAATTATTTATTATCACTCCAAAGATTGGAAATACAAGGTGAATATTCTAATTATTTTCTTTAAAATATCAACCCTGAATTGCAAAAATTTCTGATGAGGAGCTGTGGGGTGAAAACAATTTTTTACAAGGAAAAAAAAAGGTTATAGCGAGAAAAATGAGGGGGATTTATTGTAAAAAAATCTAGTTACCATGCCACAGATCTCGAGAGGAGGATGTTGCGCTTTTAGATAAAGTAGTTATGTTAATTTACTTAAAATATTTAATGGGTATGATTAAAATATGAGTTCATAGATTACAAACTCATGGAGCGAAGGTGAGTCGTGTCCAAATTATCTCTTTCACAATCTCGCCAAGGTTTATTGCCAAAGTCACCAGTATTTCATTGGAGGGCAGGTGTGTTTTCAAATCAAAATCAGACAACAACTTGGAGGTTGATAATTTTATCCAAGGTAAGGGTACCTTAAATTAACACTTCAATGACATTTATAGATGGGATTTGCCTCCCTATATGATGAAATTCCCATTTTTCTTATGTCCTACATTACACTTGAAGGTTGGTTCACGGTGGTTTATGGTTATCACATCCCCATGCTAAACCATATCAGAAATGGAAGATTGTATAATTTCCCAAATTTTCTTTATATATCTCTGGATAAGTTTGTGGAGCAAGTTCGTAAAGGTACCTTTACCTTTCCCCTACATCAAGGTCTTCTTATAGCCCTGGTTAAGATATGGATACCCAAAATTGGGAAAAGTGAGAAAGTAAGAGTTAAGCTAGATATCCATATACTAGAGGATGATGGTAAAGCAATGGCCAAAAGGATGAGATATAGTTTGGATAAGGAAAATGAGTGAAATAAAGTGAAGGAGGAGAAGGCTTCTAGTAATTAGGATAACATGGAAGTTAGCTAAAACTATGGGGATCGGGAAGAAGGATGTAACTAAATGGATAGTAATAGGGGTGGAAAAAGGAGATTTAAGAGGATACTAGAAATGAAATGGTAGGTAAACCTATTATTTCTCCCTTAATGATGAAAAAGGAATATACTTCTATTAAACACTCCCACAATGCGATGAGGTAATTGAGAGTCTTCAAGCTCTCAAAGTTTCTCAGAAAATTCTATTCATGACCCAAGATTCTAAGATGAACTCAAATGTTATTTTAAAATAATTTGAAAAATTTAGATTCGATACTAACATCAATAGGCATAAAATCAGTATAGTGTCCATCGACTTGATGGAACTCTAGGAGAAATTTGACAAGCTCACTTTGCCATTTTCCTTAGTGATAACTTAAAGAATGCTAATGAAATATGTATCTTTACAAAGTAAGAAATATTCAAAATGAAAGAAGCCATCATGAAAATTAAGGAATTCCATTTGTTGAAAGTGAAAATCACTATATACCATATTAAGATCTTGGCATAAATAATTCAAACCATGCAAAGAGCTAAGTAGCTAGAGAAGGAGGGCCTTTGTGGTAAAAAGAGAGATCATTGAACCATACTATGAGTACTAGAAGAGAACCATTACTAGAAAGGTAAAGGAGTGGAATGAATACATCCATCTTGTGGGAGACCTGATTAAATAATGATTGGTTTCTATGTGTTATACCATATGTTGAAGGGTTATATTTTTTTATATTGTTAGTTCTATGTTTTTACTTGTCTATGTTGTTAATTTAGATTATATTGGTTGTTAGTTTATCTATGTTTTCCCTTTAGTTTGGCTTCAATTATTATACCCTTAGCCTCGTTCATTGGTTCTTAGATCTTCTTATTTGGTATGGGGTAGAGTCCCTTCAACCCTCTTTTCTTGCTAATAAAAAATAGGTTTCAAGAAATCACATCAATTATCTTTGTCTCTTCTAAACCTTAGAAAATTTTAACCCGTTGATACGAGAACATATCTCTTGTATTTGTATCATTGTGATCTTCTGTTTCATTTTCCCCCATTTTTCAAAAGAATGAATCTTTGTGTCAAATATTCCTTACTCATGTATCAATATTAGATTCACTATCATTGATATAGAATATTTTAAATCCTATCATGCCATGTGGAATAACTACTAGTAACTACTACCAGGTGTGATTTGTGATAATTGAGGATCTATGTCATCATTTTTCATTTATTTAGTAGTCATTTCATACCTTAAATCACTTTTTACATTTCAGGAAAGTTGAAAAACTATTTAATGATTTTTGGATATTCCAAAGTGACCATATTTGATATTAATCATTCTATCGTCTTGGGATTTTTCAATGAATGTTCCTCTATGTGATTTTCTACATCCATCCAAATGACACCTTTTTAACTAACGTCGTCTATTTCACCTTTACCAATATCATGTGAACATCAAAAGTAAATATCTTATTTACTCATTATTATTGCGAGAAAATTATCGGGTGGAAAAACTTGTGGATTTCTTGCCAATGCTCTGGGAAGCTAAGTCCCTCTACTTAACCAATGCAACTTCCGTATGTGCATGCATGAGAAAATTTGGATTTCTGTGGTGGTATTTCGACCAGGGATCCAACAGGGGCACTCCACTGACCCTGTGGCAAAGCTAGCAATCTCTTGCTAGGGAAGACTTTGTCTGGAAGTGGGAAAGGGAGCGAGAATTGATGTAGGAGAACCAATGTTGCAAGTAGAAAATCAAAGGCTTGCACACCAGTCAGAAGTTTCATCACATGCACTTGAATTTCAAAAGAAAACAAATCTGCAAAATAACAACAAGACCAAATAGAGCTTAATGAACACAAAGTACCAATAAACTCCTCAATCAAAGAGGCTAAAATTCCTTCTTCCTTTATTGAAGCTCAAGCAGAATTTGTACATAGTGTGGGAATGGAAGAAATTGAGAAGGGGGGGAAAATAGAAGAATTTGGCTATCTCCTTTGTTCTCTCAATACACTCTTGAGTTTACAAAATCAATTACCAACCCTTTGCAATGGGAATGGTGTTACAATTTATAGAATGAGAGGTGACTTATCATCTTCCTCATGACCCTCCATATGCCTTAATATGACTTAAGACTATTCATATTCCACTTTAAATATTTAGCTCCCTTTTATAATAGCAAGGCAACTTAATTTATATTATGTTTCTAAAGTCACTTTTAAGTGACTTAAAGGCATATCAAAAGTACAAACCCCAATGAAGATTAGAACATTTGAAAGTGAGAGAAAGTTGGGGGGAAGAGGGGAGAGAAAGAAAGTGAGAGAGAGAAGAAAAAGAGTAGATGTCACCTGATAAGTCTGTTGATCCTCGTTGATGGAAAACTCCAAATGCAGTGAAAATATGAATCTTCAAACTCCTTGCACACTATGAAACTCCTCCAAATTATCTCCCGAATGCTCACCCAGTTGAATGAATTAAGGTGGATCTCAAATTCCCTATGAAAAATGGCTAGGATGCTCCCGACCAATGATGTCCCCCTGAATGATTATCCTTGTACATCCCATTGTGTCAAAACTTCTCTTTGAGTGTAACTTACTATTTTAGTAAGTGTGAAAAAAGAAACTCTCTCGATCCTTTGCTGATTGTTGTGACATTGATTCCCCTTTCTCCCTGTGTTCCTCACTCTAGAGGAAATTTCTATTTTTGGTATGTGCTCGAGGGCACACTTAATATTTTTAGTAAGTGCGAAAAATGTCTGTTTTGGTGGATTCTCAACTGTAGTGCACCTCTAACGTCTTTGTCTTCTTCCCGTTTCCTCTATCGATGACTTTCCCAAAATAGCGGTTCTATGTAGTAGACTCGCTATTTCGAGAAATTTTGCCTTTGGGAGTTAGATTGACATGGAATGAAGTTTTTGATATTGGTTTTTTTCCAATGTCACACCTTTTTAATTTCGGGCCCGCCCATTTAATAATCTAGGAGATTTTAAAGTTTTAATTTTTATACAAAGTGCTTTTGGAGTACGAATGACCATTAATGGACCTCAAAATTTCAGGTCTGTTTTTCTCCCTTGTTTGTGAAGAAAATTATATTTTTGATGTGGGTTTTTCTTCCGATACTTCACGTGTGATCTTACTTCAATCTGCGATTGGGTTTGACGGGAAATCCCACTTCTTTCTTTGTTGAGTTGGAAATGAGATTTCTTCATTGTGGTTGCTTTTTCGCACGAGAGGAGTTTGAAGGTTTTTTTCTTATTGTCTTGGATAGAGGACTTAATAGCAGAAAATGGTTTTTGTTTCATGCATCGGCTTGCAATATTTCTTGAGATCTTCATTTTTAGGATATGGAGATTTTCACTGTTTTCTTCTTGTTCTTCATTTCTCCTTTGAAAAATCCTTCCGATACCTGCAAATAGCTATGGGGAATGTGTTTTAGTTCTTGGGTTGATCATGTCTAAGAATTTTCATTTGTGTAATGATGGTAGAATGTTTGAGAGGTAGGATGAAGATTGTCTACGCACGGGAGAAGAAAAGTTTGGAAGCATTGAGCGGTAGTTAGGTTTTTGAATTTTTGACATCATGGAAGGAGAAGCTTGGGTGAATTTTTCATTAATTGATTTCCCTAACCTCAGGGAAGTGAGGGACATAAAATTCCATAGTGGTCAAGAGTACGACACGTGGCGGTGATTCGACGACAGGGAATGGATGCTCTAAAAATGCACTTGGGGGCTAAAACTCGGTCGAGTGGGTGTCCAAATGACTCTCCATATGGGATTGGAAAAATTTTCAAGCTTATATGTCCCCCACCTTATGTGCATAAGGTAAATTAGTATCCATGGTGGTCTTAGAGCTGACATGTGGCACCCGATCTAATTGCAGGGGATGAATGCTCCAAGAATGCACCTAGGGGCTGAACTGTCACGTATGAAGGTCATATGAGGGCCCCAGAGGTCACATGTGGGGTGGGAAAATTTTTTAATGGTTGATGTACCTAACCTCAAGGACTTTGGGGACATGAAATCCCATCAGGCTCCTGGTGTTGACATGTGTCCTCTCGAAAAAATGACTAAGTCCTGAACTACCTTTGAGAGGGTAACTTGAAATGAAAATAACTTGAGCTCCAGTGGAATTTATTGGTGAAATTTTATATGATACTGACTGGAAATGGAATTTTGAATCCAATTATGTGGGTATCATGTTTTAATTTGACCATATGATCCCTAAAAAAATTGTATTTTTGATCTGGGACTCCACTTGTGCACGAGAAAAGCGCCTTCCAATCATATGCGCCAAGGTGTTGTGAAAATATTATTTCACCATCATTTAGGTCTTGGAATAATATTTCCAAATATGTTTCATTTTACTTCCAACTCCATTTGGGGCTCTCGGATCTCCTTTTGAAGCCCGGTGGTATTATAAGCACTGTGTACTATCTAGGCTTGTGAACCCTATTTTCACTTAGGCTTGCTCCAAGTCTTGAAAAACTTCTCTAAACCTTAAACAATCATATATTTGATATCATAAGGTATTTAATTCACCTCCATGTTGAATTTTTCCCTTCCGTTCTGATCCAGGGGGTCAATCCAGTCCTGGGAAGGCTAGCGATAGCCCTTCCCGTGACTCCCCAAAATTTGCATTTTCAATGAAGTCCTAAAATCACCTAGGGGATGATATAAAATTTATTGGGAGGTAATTTGGAATCACTGGATAGAGCTAGGGTTTCCTAGGAATGATAAAGCATGAAAAATTTGACAGAGGGGTATATTTGTCGTGCTTGGAAATTTCCAATTTCCCTATTACACATTTGCACGACAACAGATGGGTCTAGCTTGGTGACATGACATGGACGTAGAGAAGTGAAGACATGGCATGGGAATCCAGAATCTCAATTTTAAACCATATAGTTCATTGACCAATGCCTTATTAATTGGGCCCTGCAAAGTCATGTACAACTTCTAAAAAGGAAGATTAGAAGGAAACACACACACACACACATAAAATGAAGGAAAGGAAACACACGACACACAACAAGAAGGGAAACACATGCAACAGAAAGGGAAAAAAACCTATCAATCACCTATGGTACAAGGCAGGGGACAACCCGCTTTCACTGAAGTAATTTTCATTTCTAGAAAGTTACCCCTGAAGAGGTAACACCGAATGATGATGTTCATGCGGCCGTTGGATTGAGGTTCCGAGAAAGTAGCATCCTTTCCTTAATTGTTTATGAAAGCCAGATGGTTTAAAATTTATCTATTTACTTGGTAGGAGTGATTCCATGTGAGCTTCTTGATGCTCAGGTCCTTGCTTGGAAATTTCACTACCTTCGTGTTCTTTGAAGTCGGTCTCATAGCGCTAGTTGCCTTCCATGTTTATCCATATAGCTGATTCTCCATTAACCATCTCATCGCTGCACCAATGCTGATTTTTGTTCCAATTCCTTGAACCTTCTAAGTTACTTTATTTCCCAGGTCTATGCTCATTGACATCTCTTCCATGAGAAACCTCAGACTTATCTATTTCCTTTACTCCACATTGCGAGGTGCTTGAGTACTGATGGAGGGATTGGGTGTGGCCTCATACTTTTCTTGTATGCCCATGGCACGAGTGAAGAGATCAAGAATAATTTTTGGGTATTTGTAACTTTTATGTATCTCGATAGTTCTTGCACAAAGATCTCATCATCTTGCAAATCTCTGAACTCTAATGATCCTTCATCAAAAAGAGATTCATCTTCAAATGGGAATGAAAATATCTCCATTTCATTATTGCATCCATCAATCATTAGATTTGGAGTGGCATCATATTTTTCATATTTCTTTATCTCAATGTGGCCAACCTTCACACCAATTAAGGCTTCCAAACTATCTTCACGCTTGTCTTGCATATTTGTGGCTTGTATCAGGATCTTGATCACTGAGCCGGGATCTTCAATTTCTTCTGCAGCTTCAAGCATTTCTTGTATAGACATTTCTTTCAAAACTTTTGTGGGCTCATCACAAGATGAGTTTTCTCTCAGTAGATGGCTTGACTAAGATCATCTTCATCCAAAAATTGGAATGAGAATAACTCCTCATCTTCTAAAATCATATAAACTAATTTTTCTTCTTGAAAATCATCAAGAACCATCTCCTCTTCCTTGTGGTCTACATCATCTGGTGATTTGGGGCTATCCTCTTGTAACTTGAATCTCCTCAATGCTTCTTCAAAATCCAAATATCTTTGGGAAGGCATGTCTGGGCCTATCAAGATGGGGATATCCTCTTCTTCCTCGGTTGCCACAAAGTGATTCATCTTCCTGCTACCTTGATACAAGATGTTAGCTTCGGGATTCCATAAATTTTGTACTATGTACCTCATATTCTTCTCGGGAAGTAATTTCTCCATGTCTCCCTTCATTGGTATGGTTGCAAAAGACCAATTCATCTGAATTTTCCCTCCCAACTCTCTAGTAGAAATTTCTACTCAGCAACATTCCAAATGAGGCTGGGACATCTACTACCAAAATCATCACTGAAACTTTCTTGTCTAGAAATTTGGTGAGATCCACCTATGCATCTTTAACCTTCCCTACAAGTGAGACCTTTTTTATTCCAAAGAGTAATAAGAGCCACTAGGTGGAGTCATTGTAAGTTTAAGATCCTTGGTGACCTTCAAAGGCATCACATTATCTAAGGAACCATAATTTATTATGTAATTATTTAGTACATATTCTTCACCAAGAAGGGAGACGTATAAAGGTTCAAATTTATCAGTCATTGATGCACTTAGAGAAAACATGTTCTATGAGGGAGGTATAGGTGATTTTGGTAGCATGCCTTTGAAATGATGAGCTACATCATTGGGTGTTAGACTACCTCTCTGATAAATTGGACGAACCTATCGAATTGTTGGGATGACTCCGCAAATATTCGGTTTGTAATCTACACTTTGGCTTTGTTTGCATATTCTATGAAGTCAAAGGGAGCAGATGTGGACAAGGGGGTGAAGGGACTACTTTTGGATTTAGGACAGGTTTGGAAGTAGGAGTAGATTTTTGGGAAATGGAGGGTATTTTGAAAGGTACACTAGGAGCTGATTTAGATTCATACTTGGAAGAGACATCAGAAGACTTACTTGGGATTGCGAGAGCTTTCTTACTTGCTACGAGATCAGGCTCCAAAAATGTAGACTTCATGGAAGATGGAAGTGTGGATCCTCGACTGATTATTTTGTTTTGTGGAGTCACCATAGGAGGATCATCAACCTTCTTTTCTTTTGCAGCAGTGGAGGGAGATGTTTTTTCTCAGAATAAGAACGAGTGAATACCGCACATGAGAAACTGGGTGCATCTTCTTCATCTTGTTCATAACCTCCGAATACTCACAAAATCTGATTTGTGTATCGTTCTCAAACTCATCACTTTCTTGGAAATCACCACCTTCACTTTCTTGTTCAAACTCTCCTTCACTTTCTTGAAATCTGCAATTTACGCTCATCGGTGGGGCCTCTAAGGTGAGTCTTTGAGGTGCTCTTGCAATCTGATTTTTCTTGCTTCTTTGAGAAGATACCCATTCAAATAATTCCCTCTTCAAAGAGGCCATCTCATTCACCAAATTTTGCAGCGATGGATTAGTTCTCTCATCTTCAGGATGTTGGGCCTTGCCCTTTGATGGATTCTTGATCTTTCCAGAGAGGATGAGATTGTCATCTAATTCAATGGCCCTCCTTTGTGCTTCTACAATGTTCCTTGGTTGAACTCTTCGTAGGAGAAATCCTACCTCCAGTGATTGATCATTTATAAAGAATATTTTGATATTGTTCTGAGAGGGTGAATCTTCTTCTAGTATCCTATGAAGAAACCATTCAAAACGAGCCATGAATTCTCTCATCATTTCACTTTCTCCTTTCCTCATTTTAGCCAACTACACCAATAGGTCTTGACAATATTTAGTTGATTTAAATCTTTCCTCGAAGGCAGCCTTGATTACATCCCAACTAGTGATGGATTGGGAAGGTAGAAGGTAGAACCATTCTACTACTTTTTGTTGGAGGGACTCCACAAACAATCTTACAGCAACATATTCATGCTGGACACCAAGAATTCCACATGATGTCGTGAAAGTAGCAACATGTTCTTTAGGATGTTATGAGTTTTTTCCTTTGAACTTTGGAAAGTTCTTGCAGGAACCCATTGGTAGATCATGAAGAGGGGGTTCAAGAGCAAGTGGGCATGTATTCCTTCCCCATGGAACAATGGGTTGAGGTCTTTCTTCTTCATCCACCATCGTTTCTTCTACTTCTATTTCAAATCTTCCTTCTTCAAATTCTTCTTCTTTCATGAACTCGATGTTCAATGATGGTTGAAAAATTGGAGAATTTGAAGGAGTTTGGATAGGATTTCTAGGAGAACTACTCAAAGTGCCAGATGGAGAGGAGGCTTGAGAGAAGAAGTATGGATTATCTCTAATTCATTCTTACTAATTTTTCAAAGCTTCAAAATTGGAATCAACAACACCTCTCGACCTGCTCAACTGGTGTATCTAATTTTAGCCAGACTTTTGAAAAATTCTACAATCGAAGACAAAAGGGCACTTTGTAGAATGTGAAAAGTCATGTGTATAAATTAGTAGTGTATCTTTCGGCAATGGACTTTCATGAAATCCTTTTTATTTTTTAAATATTTGATCTTTTTTTTTTTGGAATTTTGTGACCTTGTGGTCATATATTGGGTGCAGATACTACTAAATATGCCCCACGGTGGGTGCCAAAAACTGTTGGTGAGAAAATTTTTGGGTGGAAAAACTTGTGGATTTCTTGCCAATTCTTTGGGAATCTAAGTCCCTTTACTTAACTGGTGTAGCTTCCATATGTGCATGTATGAGAAAGTGTGGATTTCTGTGATGGTCTTTCGACTAGGGATCCGATAGGGGCACTCCACTAACCATACGTAAATGCTAGCAATCTCTTTCTAGGGAAGACTTTGTCTAGAAGTGGGAAAGGAACTAAGAATTGATGTAGGAGAACCAATGCTACAAGTAGAAAATTAGAGGCTTGCACACACCAGTCAGAATTTTTGTCACATGCACTTGAATTTCAGAAGAAAACAAATCTAAAAAACAACAACAAGACCAAATAGAGCTTAATGAACACAAAGTACCAATAATATCCTCAATCAAAGAGGCTAAAATTCCTTCTTCCTTTATTGAAGCTCAAGATTTTTTTTTACATAGTGTGGGAATGGAAGAAATTGAGAAGGTGAGGAAAATAAAAGAATTTGGCTATCTCTTTTGTTCTCTTAATACACTCTTGAGTTTACAAAATCAATTACCAACCCCTTTGCAATGGGAATGATGTTACAATTTATAGAATAATAGGTGACTTATCATCTTCCTCATGACCCTCCATATCCCTTAATATGACTTAAGACTATTCATATTCCACTTTAAATATTTAGCTCCCTTTTATAATAGCAAGGCATCTTAATTTACATTATGTTTCTAAAGTCACTTTTAAGTGACTTAAAGGCATATCAAAAAGTGAAAACCCCAACAAATAATTAGAACATTTGAAAGTGAGAGAAAGTTAGGGGAAGGGGGGAGAGAGAGAGAGAGAGAGAGAGAGAGAGAGAGAGAGAGAGAGAGAGAGAGAAAAAGAGTAGATGTCACTCGATGAAGTATGTTGATCCTCATTGATGGAAAGCTCCAAATGTAGTGAAACTCTGAATCTTCAAACTCTTTGCACACTATGAAACTCCTCCAAATTAGCTCTCGAACGCACACCCATTGAATGAACTAAGGTGGATATTGAATTCCCTGTGAAAAATGGCTAGGATGCTCCCAAACAATGACGTCCCGCTGAATGATTATCCTTGTACATCCCATTGTGCCAAAACTTCTCTTTGAGTGTAAATTACTATTTTTAGTAAGTGTGAAAAAATAAACTCTCTCGATCCTTTGTTGAGTGTTGTGACCTTGAATTTACTTTCTTCCTGCATTCCTCATTCCTTTGGATCAAATTTATATTTTTAGCAGGTGCTTGAGGGCACACTTACTATTTTTAGTAAGTTCCAAAAATGTCCGTTCTAGTGGATTCTCAGCTATAGTGCACCTCCAATGTCTTTGTCTTCTTTGTAGGTTCTTCTATTGATGACTTTCCCAAAATAGTAGTTCCTATGTAGTAGACCTACTATTTTTAGAAAGTTTTCCTCTGGGAGTTGGATTGACATGGAATGAAGTTTTTGATATGGGTTTTTTCCCAATATCATCCCTTTAAAATTTCGGGCCCACCCGCTTAATAATCCAGGAGATTTTAAAGTTTTAATTTTCAGACCTAGCAGTGCTTCTAGGTATGATAGCCATTAATGGACCTCAAAATTACATTTCTGGTTTTATTATCTATTTCGAATAAAATTATATTTTTGATGTGGGTTTTTTCTTCTGATGCTTCACGTGTGATCTTACTTCGATCCGACAACTGGTTTGACGGGAAATCCCACTTCTTGGAGTTTGAAGGTGTATTTATGATGGTCTTGGATAGAGGAATGAACAAAAGAAAATAGTTTGTTGTTTCATGCACCAGCTTGCAATATTTCTTCAAATCTTCATTTTTAGGCTATGGAGATTTTCATTTTCTTCTTCTTCTTGTTCTTCATTTCTCCTTCTCGTTTCGATGAAAAATCCTTTTGAAACCTACACATAGCTATAGGGAATGTGTTTTAGTTCTTAGGTTGAGCAGGTATGAGCATTTGCAATGGCGTAATGATGGTAGAATGTTGCAGAGGTAGGATGAAGAGATTATCAGTGAACAGGAGTGGAAGCGGTTGGAAGCACGAGCTACAGAAGTTAGATTTTTTGAATTTTTTGAAATCATGGAAGGAGAAGATTGGGTGCATTTTTCATTAATTGATGTCCCCGACCTTAGGTATGTGAGGGACATCAAATTTCAAGGTGTTCAAGAGGATGACACATGGTGACGATCCGAGCGGCAGGGAATGGATGCTCTAAACATGCACCTGGGGCTAAAACTCGGTCACGTGGGTGTCCAAATGACTCCCCATAGGGGCTAGGCACATTTTTCAAGGTCTGATGTCCCCCACCTTAGGTGCATAAGGGACATCAATTTCCATGGTGGTCCTGGAGCTGACACGTGGTGACCGATCCAATGGCAGGGATGAATGCTCCAAGAATGGACCTAGTGGTTGAACCGTTAAGTCGAAGGTCATATGAGGGCCCAGAGATCACATGGCAGATGGGCTCATTTTCCAAGGGTTGATGTACCTAAGCTCATGGAGATTGGGGACATGAAATCCTTCAGGGCTCTGGTGCTGACACGTGTCCTCTCAAAAAAATGACTAAGTCCTAAACTGCCTTTGAGATGGTAACTTGGAATGAAAATAACTTGAGCTCTTGGTGGAATTTCTTGGTGAAATTTTATATGATCCTGACTATAAATGTCATTTTTAATCCAATTATGTGGGTCTCATGTCTTAATTAGACCATATGATCCTAGAAAAATCAGAGTTTTGATCTAGGACTCCACTTATGCCTGAGAAAAATTGCCTTCCAATCATATGCGCCAAGGTGTTGTGAAAAATATTATTTCACCATCATGTAGGTCTTGGAATCCTCTTTCTGAAGATGGTTTTTTTACTTCCAACTCCATTCGGAGCTCTCGGAATATCCTTCTGAAGCCCAGTGGTTGTTTTAGGTCTGTGTACTATCTAGGCTTGTGAACCCTGTTTTTCACTCAGACTACTTCAAGTCTTGAAAAACTTCTCTAAACCTTCAAAAATCATCTCTTTGATGTCATAAGGTATTCCATTCACCTACATGTTGAATTTTCCCTCCCATCCTACTCCTGTGGGGTCAATCCAATCTTGGGAAGGCCAAAGAACAACCCTTCTCGTGACTCCCCAAAATTTACATTTTCAATGAAGTCCTAAAATAACCTAGGGGATGATATAACATTGGTTGGGAGGTAATTTAGACTAACTGGATAGAATTAGGGTTTCTAGGAATGATAAAGCATGAAAATTTCGGCATGGGGGTATAGTTGTCATGCTTGGAAATTTCCAATTTCCCTATTGCACATTTACACGACAACACTCATGCAAGATTTTGTTCACAACAACTCCCAAGCTCCATTTTTGCTATAAATTCACACTGCACTTTTCATAATTTTGCATCTTTTATTCAAGTTCTAGTGTGAGAAACTTAGTGCAATTTATTTCTATAGGATGGAGGGAATAACATTAGAACCTATCATAAAAGTGATTTCATCATTTTGACATTTTTGGTCTAGGCGAGGTATTTGTGAGAATGCTCTTTGATGTTGTGGACCAAGAAGAATGTGATGGGCCATTGATGGCTCAGGTTGTTAGGGTAGATTTGATTAGGAGGCTAGTTAAAATAAATCCAGTATTTTCTCTTTCCAGACCATGTATTTCCACTTGTTCAAGTGGGAAAATCAGAAAACTCCTAAAGGATTGAAGAAATTTTTGCTTAAGTGTTGGCCTGTTGTGAAGAGTAATTCCACCACCACTTTTCCTTTTATTTGTAATGAATAATTTTCTAGGAAATAGATCCCAGTGGAGGCATATGTTTCTCATGAAGAATCCTCTACGAATGACCTACCTTCCCTCTCCCACAAGATGGATGATTTTGAACAACACCTTTCTCACTTGGAGAAGAGGCCATCAAAGTCCCTACCCATATGAAATCCCGAGCACCACCATTTTATATGAAGAAATTCAGAGGAGGAGAATCCAGCTTTAATTATACACATCAATCATCTCTAGAATTTTCCCAATTAGAGGTCAACTCCTGTAAAGATTTCTCCACCATGTTATATTTGAAAATCTACAAGAAAGAAATCCTATCTCAATCATGGTTTAAGTCTTATGAAATGGGTGTCTTCTTATGATAATTTGGAATTAATTCAAATTATGCATGGTCCTTAGGTTGGTATTAATGAAATAAAGGCTTAAAGCATGTCTTGGGACTTTGCAAGAGACATTGTATTTGTTCAAGGTGCTGAGGATTTTGAGGAATTTATTTTAAGAAAGAATAGGCTTTTGGACAAGAAACCTCCTTTTAAGGAGGACTTCGTAGGATCAAAATTACAAATTATCTTTTTCTTTTCTTTTTTGGTATGATTTCAAGAATGTATATAGATATATTTTAGGCTAGGCCCCTATAGAACCCCATTTTTCTTTTCTTACAAATACAAATGATTCACAATATTAAAATACATTTCATGTTCATAATAGATATAAGTTTATATCAAAAAAATTGAAATCATATTTCATTACATTAAACCACATACATAATTGAAATTTGTAAATTGAGAAAATATGCAATTATCATGAATGAAGATAAACAAACTGAAAAAGGAAAGTTTTTAGAGAAACAAGCCTAAACTTGTTCATGGTGCATTGGGATCATCATCACTTTATTTTTCATCATCCTCTTGTACTCTAGATTTCCTCCCTAAATATTCATCAAATATTTATAATATCTGGATAATATCTTCTTAATAAATTCTAAATTAGAACATGAATATCAATCCTTGTTCTTTGAGCACTCCTTCAAACTTTTGCATTACAAACTTACTTTTTCTTATCCTTTTTGATAACTTAGTCATGTGTTGCTCCAAACCATAAAACTTCTAAACAGATATCATAATTGAACATTGGAGTCACATCATCAGATCCTCCATTAAAATTTTGATCAAAAGGTTGTATCAAATTTGTAATGCCCTAATTTCCAGTGAATTTCTTTTCGTCATAAGCTTCCATTGCAAATTATCAATATTATATGTGAATTATGATATATTTTGTCTTTCTAAATGGATTATTTCATTGATCTACTTGAGAGTTCATCCATAATGATCTAAAACAACACCACTTCATCGATCATCTAGTACCGGAAGAAAAAGAAAAGAAAATGAGGAGAAAATTATATTTTTACATAACCTCCACTTGATATAGAGTGGTGGTTGTATAAAACCCCCATAAAAGTGGTGGTCTTGTAACAAAACCCCTACTCGATCGATGGTCTTGTCACTTTTGTGAGAAAAATAAAATTGGACCATGAACAGTCTCATATTTAAAGTCTCTAGATTGTGTCTCTTCCCTTCCATGACCTTTCTCATTCTCAGTAGTGCACATGAGGACATGATAAGTGCTCTAAATACATGTAAGAGTAAAATAAATAGGAATTAAAGGCATCAAATACAATTTAAATTCATTTGAGAAAGTGAGAAATGAATCTTTAGTGTGGAAATTGATTTGTAGGTGCAAGGTGTGTGAGAGAAAATAAAAAAGTACTTGGGAGGAAGGTTTACGCTGTTGTTTCCTTTCAAACTTATTATAATTTGTATTCTTGAATAATTTTCCAATACATAAGTGGGAAGAAAGATTACTTTCCTTCCCGACTAGTTTTCCCCGACATCAGGGGTTTCAAGATAAAAAATTATGTGTTGTGTTCTTAAAATTTTGTTTTAGACTTTGTAATTTAGTTCTAAAGCATAAAAGAATCAATCACTAGCTACCATTCTGTCATTTTCTAAGTGAAAGTAGAACACCAACATTAAATTTGTGATCTTTTGAATTTCTAAAGATGAGCTTTATAGATCATTTTTGTACTAGAGCTATCAAGTATCTATGATTATGGTATCCATTCTTTTTATTTGTATCATAGTGATAAGGTATTAAGGTGAAGAGGCTTTACCTTACGAACCATACATTTCTACAAAGAAGTGGAAGCAGATAATTTAGGGACAAATGGAGGAAGAAAACTTGGTCTATAAAATTGAGATGCTAGAGACCATGATGGATAGATTGTATAAACATCAACAAGAGCTCTCAAATTTGTAAAATATGGCTTCAATGAAACAAAATTCCATAGACTCAGTAGTTTTATCTTTAGACGAGAATTTTTTTATAGGGAATAGCCGTAAAGAGGAAGATAACATAGAAGAGCATGAAGAAGAGACTCCAATTGGGAAGGTAAAATATGATCATACTCCTTTCAAAATTGAAACTAAGGTTGAAATTAAGAGCTTTGAAGGACAAGTAGATGCATAATTATTAGATAAGTGGTTAAAATAGTTGGAAGTCTACTTTAGTGTGTATAATGTCACATAGGCATAAAGGATTACCTTTGCACATCTCAAAATGGAATGTCATGCTCTTGTTTTATTGGAAAGCCATCTAGCCACTTGCGAAAAGAAGAAATATCATGTTATTAGTACTTGGGAGGGTTTTAAGGAATTAATTACAGCTAAATTTTATCCTATTTTCCATAAGACTAACCAGATGATTAAATGGTAGTATTTTAGACAAGGTAGTGGTCGAGGTGTGCATAAATATACTACGGATTTTAAGAGGTAAGCCATGTTGATGAATATGGAATTGGAGGATGAAGACATTCGACATAGTATTTAGGAGGTCTTCATAGTCACCTTAAAATAAAATTCATCTCCACGAATCCCAAAGATCTCAATGAGGCGTGTTAGTAGGAATACTACATAGATTATGAAAAGAAGCAAGGAGAAGTAGAGTCGAAGGAAAAACGGTAAAAACTAGGAAAAGAAGGAGCAGGGAAAACAAATGGCAAAGGTAAGTGGAAATGGAAAGGTAAACAAATTGCCACTACTTTGAATAGTTGTAAAGATATCAATAATTTTTACAAGAAATTTGATATCGATGGTCATATCTTGAAGCTACATGTTGGAATTTACATCCAGAAAACTGAACCAAGGAATAAAAAAAGTCCATGACAATTGTGAATACAAAAGGGAGGTGGAGATAGAGGATGATTTAGATGTAGATGATAGGCTCAAAATCATGCCCACAAATATGGATAGTTGAGAGAAGAAAGAGAACATGAGTAGACTATTATAGATCAAAATACGGATCAATAAAACTAAGGTAAATGCTTTGGTGTATACCATTTCTTGGTTTAATTTTATTTCAAGTAGTTGTGAAAAATCTATCTTGAGACTTACGAGCATCCATAGCCATATCCTTTGGGATAGGTAAAGAAGGGTGTATAAATTCAGGTAAAAATAATATGTAAGGTCAAGTTTGAGATAAATTCTTAGTATATTGATGTATGGAGGTTAATGTTACTTCACTTGATGCATTTGATGTTATTTCCATGAGTCCTTACTTGTATATCGGGGATCTTATATTTATGAGAATGGAGAACCAATATATATGGGTCAATGATTGGATCAACTACAACATCCAAGCACACCAACATAAGTCATAGATTACTATGGTAAGTGTTAACTAGGCAAAGCAACTTATTCAAGAAAATCATAATTTTTTTTGTTTACTTTTGTTAAAGGATAAACAAGATGGGTTGGAAGTTTTAGATATTTCTAACTAGCGGATGAAGGATTGGGATAGTATTATTCAATATTGTTATTAATTTTTCAAGACTCCCATCAAGTTACCACCAAAATGGGATGTAAAGAATGAGATTTAGTTTTTTCCGAGTCCCCTCTACTAAATTTTGGGTTATAGTGGAAATATTTTTGGAGAGTACCGAGGTGAAGAAATAACTCCAGAAGATGTTAGAATAAGGTGTGATACATCCAATAACCTCACCATGTGGTTCACCTATTGTGATGGTTCGAAGAAGGATAGTTCTTTGAGGATTTTCATTGACTACCACACTCGAATAAGAACGCCATCAATAAAAAAATACCCTCCCCGCATAGATGACATTTTGGACCAACTTCATCATGCTATATTATTCATGAAGTTGGATCTAAAGTTAGGATATCATCAATTTAGGATGAAGGAGGAGGATATATGAAATATTTCCTTTAAGACAAAACAAGTTTTGCATGAATGGTTAGTCTTGCATTTTCTTTTATGTAATACACCCGCTACATTTATGAGATTGATGAATTATATATTGTAGGAATTTATAGATTCATGTGTCATTATTTATTTGGATGATATTATTATTTTTAGTGCCACATGGGAGGAATAACTAACACCTTTGTAGTAAGTCTTACAAGTTCAAAAGGAGAAACAATTGTTATGCAATATGAAGAAGTGTGAATTTTCCAAATAGTCACTTGTCTATCTTGGGCATGTGGTTAGAGAAGGAGAGATATGAGTGGATCTGAAAAGGTGGAAGCCATCACCAACTAGCCAACACCAAAATGAGCCATTGAAACTATAAGTTTTGTGGGATCGGTCTACAACACATCCAAAAGTTCATTATGGGATTATCTGCTATTGCAGAACCTCTACACATAGTGGCCGCAAAGAGTAAGGTTTTTGACTAGGGTAAGGAACAAGATAAATCATTTGAGTTATTGAAGTAAAAGATTATTCATGCTCCATTACTTTCTCTTCCGAATTTTAAGCAGCCCTTCAAAGTAGAGACAAATTCTAGAAATAATGTTATGGGAGTAGTGTTTCTACAGGAGGTAAGCTAATCTATTATTATTATGAGACCCTTACTTCAGTATTAGAGGATATTAATTATATGATTAGTAAATGTATGAACTATTTCAAGCCATCAAGAAATTTAAAAATCATTTTTGGGTAAATAAACTATTGTGCAAACTGATCACAAACCTCTCAAGTATTTGTAAGAATAGTCAAAATTCTAGCGGGAAAGGCACTACAAATGGATGGGATTAATTTAGTAGTTTCATTTGGTGATCAAATACAAGAAGGGTAGTATAAAATTTGTGGCATACATAATGTCTAGGTAACCCACATAGGTTAAAATCTCCTACTTGGCCACTATCTCTCAAACTGATCCCTTCACAAAGGAAGCTTATGAAGAGGCATATTCCCAAGATAAAGAATTTGGGGTGATATTTCAGAAGTTACTCTCCTAAGGGGATAAAAGGAAAGGGATAGATGATTTTTATCTCAAGGATGATTTTCTCTATCGATGGGGAAAGATTTGTTTTCCAAAATAAGAAAGGCCTCCATTGATGAGGGAAGCACATACCTTGAAAGTAGTGGGACATTTCGGTGTTGGTAAGACCTTAGCCCACTTGAAAAGGTATGTGTATTGGCCTAATATGCAAGAATAAGTTTCAAAATTTATAAGGGGATGTAAACTTTGTTGTAATATCAAGCCTAAGACTAGGAAGGAAGGTTTGTGTATGCCATTACTAGTCCCTACTCATCCATGGAAAGATATCTCTATGAATTTTGTATGAGGACTACCTTTGTCTAATAATTTCCATGACAATCTTTATGTCATTGTTGATAGATTCAATACAATGTGTATTATTATGGTATGTAAAAAGACAATAAAATCCATTGAGGTAATAAATATTTTCTTTGCTAATGTATGGGTGCATCTTGGATTTCCAAAGTCTATTATTTCTAATAGGGATTCCAGATTCTTGGGAAAATTTTGGACTACTTTGTGGGACAAGAGAGATACCAAGTTACAGAGGATTATAACCTTCCATCCATAGAAAAATGGACGAAAGAGGTTGTGAATAATTATTTGGTGCAGTGGATTAGAGGGTATAATAGAAAATATCCAAGGACTTGGGATGCGTTCTTATCTTACTTTAGACATTCATATAACCAGGTAGTAAACACATCCACCATGAATTCACAATTTGAATCATGCTTGGGATATCTACCTACAAATCCATTGGACATATCACTTGGGCAGCAGGATGAGGAGGAGATATGATACTCGAGGTGACTAGAGAATCGAAATTCATTGAGAGGATCCAGAAAATACATATTAAGGTGAAAGAAAAGTTAGAGAAATCCCAAGCCATGTACAAGGCTAGACACGATTAGCATAGAGAGAGTATAAAATTTATATTGGAGATAGAGTTTATATTTACTTGATGTTGTCGTGAAAATGTGCAACAAGGAAATTGGAAATTTCCAAGCATGACAACTATACCCCTATGCCAAAATTTTCATGCTTTATCATTCCTAGGTAACCCTAGCTCTATCTAGTTAGTCCAAATTACCTCCTAAACAATGTTATATCATCCCCCTACGTGATTTAGGAAATTCCATTCATTCCCCTAGGTGATTTTAGGACTTCATTGAAAATGCAAATTTTGGGGAGTCACGGGAAGGGCTATTGTTGGCCTTCCCAGGACTGGATTGGCCCCTTGGAGTAGAACAAAAGGGAAAAATTAAACAAGGATGTGAATGGAATACCTTATGACATAAAAGAAATGATTTTGGAAGGTTTAGATAAGTTTTTCAAGACTTGGAGCAGTCTGAGTGAAAAACAGGGTTCACAAGCCTAGACAGTACATAGGCCTAAAACAACCGTTGGGCTTCAGAAGAAGATTTCGAGAGCTCTAAATGGAGTTGGAAGTAAAACAAAACATCTTCAGAAATATGATTCCAAGACCTACATGATGGTGAAATAATATTTTTCACAACACCTTGGTGCATATGATTGGAAGGTAGTTTTTCTCAGGCACAAGTGGAGTCCCAGATCAAAGCTCTAATTTTTAAGGGATCATATGGTAAAATTAACACATGTGACCCACATAATTAGATTAAAAATTCCATTTCCACTCAGGATAATATATAATTTCACAAATAAATTCCACTGAAAGCTCAAGTTGTCTCGCATTCCAAGTTACCCTCTCAAATGCAGTTCAAGACTTAGTCATTTTTTCGAGAGGAAATGTGTCGGCCACTCGGAGCATGGTAGGATTTCATGTCCCTGAAATCCATGAGGATAGGTACATCAGCCCTTAGAAAATTTTCCCTGCCCCCATGTGACCTCTGGGGCCCTCATATGACCTTCAGACTTGACAGTTCAGCCCCCAGGTGCATTCTTGGAGCATTCATCCCCTACCATTGGATCGGGTGCCATGTGTCAGCTCTAGGACCACCGTGGAAATTGATTTCCCTTATGAACCTAAGGTGGGGAAATCAGACCTTAAAAATGTGCCCAACCCCATAGGAGTCTTCGGACACTCATGTGACCACAGTTCAACCCTAGGTGCTTATTGAGAGCGTGCATTTCCCTGCTTTTGTCGAATCGGGCACCACGTGTCATGCTCTTGACCACCGTGAAATTTGATGTCCCTTATACACCTAATTTGGGGGACATCATACCTTTAAAAATTCACCCATCCCCAATAGGGAGTCTTCTAGACACCCATGTGACCTCCTTTCAGCTCCTAGTGCTTCAATGTAACTTTCTCCCTCTTCATCCCCTGCCGTTGGATCAAACATGATGTGTCATGCTATTGACCACCATTGAATTTTATGTCCCTCACATCCCTAAGGTCAAGGACATCAAACATGTAAAAATTCACCCTAACCCTAATATTGCACATCTTTGTAAAAAGTTTCCAAGTGTCGCTTTCTTCACTTCTAATAGTTGTTGTGCACTCCATTCCTCCATTCTTCCTTTGCAACATCCTACCATCACTCTGCCATTGAAAATGCTCAAACCAGATAAACCCAAACACTAAAACAAGCTCCCCATGGTAATTTTTCAGGTCTCAAAAGGAATCCTCATCAAGCTAAGGAGAAACGAAGAACAACAAAGAAGAGAACAACAAAATTCCCATAGCTAAAAAATGGAAATCTAAACAAAGCTTGCAAACCAGTGCATGAATCAATGAACCATTTATTTCTATTCATTCCTCTATCCAAGACCATTAAAAATACACCTTAAAACTCCCTTCATGTGTGATAGATAATCCACAATGAAGAAATCTCCTTTTCAGCTCAATGAAGAAAGAAGTGGGATTTCCCGTCAAACCAGCTTCTGGATTGAAGTAAGATCACACGTGAAACACCAGAAGAAAAAACCCACACCAAAAATATGATTTTATTTAAAAACAAAGGAGAAAACAAGACCTATAATTTTGAGGTCCATTAATGGTCTTTTGTACTGGAAAGCATCAGTTTGAAAATCAAAAGTTTAAAATCTCCTAGATTTTTAAGTGGGCGGGCCCAAAATTTTAGAGGGGTGATATTGGGTGAAAACCCATATCAAATTTATTTTTTCCACGTCAATCTGACCCCTAGAGGAAAACTTTCTAAAAATAGCAGGTCTACTACATAGGAACTGCTATTTCGGGAAAGTCATCAATGAAGAGCCTGCGAAGGAGATGAAGACATTGGAGGTGCACTACAACTGAGAATTCACCAGAATGGACATTTTTGGAACTTACTAAAAATAGTAAGTGGGCCCTTGAGAACTTTCTAAAAATAGAAAGTTGATCCAGAAGGAATGAGGAACACAAAGAGAAAGAGGAAAACTGAGCCACAACATCTAGTTGAAGATCGGGGACTTGATTTCTCATACTTACTAAAAATAGCAAGTTGATTTTTATAAGGGATATATGAAGCCAAAGTGGATGGGTCAGAAGCCTTCTTAGGATCATGAAGTGGAGAAACAGTAAAGAATGGAGCCAAGTCCATTGCAGCAACTCATCCTTTAGCATAGTTCTTCTTCTTCTTCTTCCTCTTCTTTCTCTCACTCTTCGCTTCTCATACGACACTCTCTCTTTTCAAATGTTATATTTTTGCATTGAGGGTTGCACTTTTTAATATGACTTAAACGATTTTAGAAATATAATGTAAATTAAGTTTCCTTGCTATTATAAAAGGGATGTAAATATTTAAAGTGGAATATGAACAACCTTAAGTCATATTAAGGCATATGGAGGGTCATGAGGAAGATGATAAGTCACCTCTCATTTTATAAATTGTAATGTCATTCCCATTGCAAAGGGTTGGTAATTGATTTTGTAAACTAAAGAGTGTGTTTAGAGATCAAAGGAGATAGCCAATTTTTTCTATTTTCCCCCTTCTCAATTTCTTCCATTCCCACACTATGTAAAAATTCTACTTGAGCTTCAATAAAGGAAGAAGGAATTTTAGCCTCTTTGATTGAGGAGTTTATTGGTACTTTGTTTTCATTAAGCTCTATTTTGTTTTGTTGCTATTTTGTAGATTTGTTTTCTTTTGAAATTCAAGTGCATGTGATGAAACTTTTGATTGGTGTGTCAAGCCTCTGATTTTATACTTGCAACATTGGTTCTCCTACATCAATTATCACTCCCTTTCCCACTTCCAGGCAAATTCTTCCTTAGCAAGAGATTGCTAGCTTTACCACAAGCTCAGTGGAGTGCCCCTGTTGGATCCCCGGTCACAAGACCACCATAGAAATCCACACTTTCTCATGCATGCACATACGGAAGCTGCACTAGTTAAGTATAGGGAATTAAACTAGAGCATTGGCAAGATAACCACCAATTTTGCCCTGAAAAATTTTCTTGCCAAAAGTTTTTGGCACCCACCGTGTGGTAGATTTAATAGTATTTACACCTAAATACGACCAGAAGGTCTGAAAAATATAAAAAATCATAATATTCAAAATTGAAAAGAGAAAATTTCTATAATTTGAATAGTTATATGAGCCACATGTCTACAAACCATGGCTATTCAAGGAAATCCTTTTGTTGAAAGACCTGAATTGCTCTTCCACATCCAAGAAGATATCGCTTCCGATTTTAGAGAAGCTATTTGGCATAATAGACAAAGTGTCAACCACTACTTCACTGCCATGAGAATCCTCGAACTTGAAGAAGAACGTGCTACTGAATTAGAGAGTCAAAGAAAAATTCCAGCACCACAAAGGCGAGCATAAATTCCCAATCTGGCGGATAGAAGGTACACTGCAATAGAGGCAAGGAGGAAAAACTAACCCCATTTTTAAAGAAACTCAAAGAAGACAAGAGTTGCTCAGAATTTAGAGGCCTCCCCTTTGTCAAGCAACCGGTCACATTGAGAACCTGAGTGTTGCTAATCCTTTGGATGGTGAATTTCCACACATCAACGAGAACCTTGAAGATTTCAGTGACATAGAAACCGAAGAATAAGTTAGAGAAAGAGAAACAAGAGAGGAAGAGGAAATAAGGGCTCAACTTGACGAAATCAAAAGACTTCAATCCGAGGAAGATGAGAGAGCACCAACATAAGCCATAGCTTTAGCAAGGTTGGAAGCTAGAAAAAGAAATACAATGGGGGATCATGAGCGTGGTCATGATCTTGAGGCCCGTAGGCCTAATGTACTATGGGGAGGAAACACCAGTCCACTTTCTCTTGCTCAACCACTCCATGAGCTACTAAGAGGCTCAAGAAAAAAATTCCCTAAGTTCAAAGGATATGGTACTCAGCCTCCCGAAGAACATGTAGTGGCATTTATAACTACTTGGCAGTGTGTTAGGTGTGGAGGATGAAGTTGTGTCGGTCCAACTCTTTATGGAGTCGATCAAGAGAAGGTTGTCGAATGGTTCTACATGCTACCCCCAAGGTCTGTCACCTGTTGGGAATATATAAGAAGTGCATTCGAACATAGGTTCAATACCATGGAAGATTTTCAAGATCTCTTGCTCCAATTAGTACAAATGAAAAAAGAATTCTTTGAGTCAATGAGAGACTTCGTAGTGAGATATAATAGAGTGATAAGAGGAATCCTTGAAGATGTGGTGCCTCCTAAAAATAATCTTAAGAGATTATTCATCGTGCCCTACCATCGAAGTAGGTTTCTTCCTTAGAAGAAGCTAACCAGAACATTGAGCGAATCTCAAGACCATACAATAGAAACTAACGATGATCTAATCTTATTTGGTAAAGTGAAAGGCCCCAATAGAAAGTAAAAGTTTCAGAATTCAAACTTAGTCACCACGGATCCAATGTTCCAAAAAATGGCAAATGACTTGGTTGCCTTGAAGAAACAACTATCCCAAATCACAATGCGGAATGCTCCAAGGAAACCAAACTCCCAAATAGGCCAAGGATTTCTCCACCTCCTCGCTAGCTTGCTCTCAAAGCACCACCAATTAATGTTGTCTGTGACACCAAAGAACTGGAGGAGGAAGCAGAAATTGAAGAATTTGAAGAAGAAAATGTGGAGTATGAAAGCTATCTTGAGGTTGAGGAAGTTGATGGCAATATGCACAATGGCCTAATTAAGTACATTGATGATGAAGATGGGGATGATGATGAAGATCTAGGTTTCTCATGTGTAATTTTCACTCATGCATAGTATAAGAAAGGTGTTTCATTCTCAACAGCTATAGTAAAGGACAAGAAGAAGAAAGGATATTCTTCTCTGGAGGTCCCACAAAATAAAATCATCAATAGAGGATCACCACTACCACCTTCAATGGAGTCAGCTAAAGAAAAATCAGACCCACTGGCTAACAAGGATCATGCTGCCATACCAAGTAGGTCATCTAATCCTCTCCCCATCTCAAAGGTTACTAAGAATAATTCTTCTTCAAATGTTGTTCCCACAAAAACATCTAAGGTGCTATCAAAACCCACATCCCCATCTCCTTCCAAGCTAGTTATTGCACCCTTGAAAGAAATTTCAACACATAAAAAACAAAAAAATTCACCATGAAAATCTTCCATTATTCCTGGAACCTCTTCCTCACCCATCATAACCCCATTTGACTTTGTGGAGCACGCAAGCAAAACTAAAGTCCAGCTCTTAGAAATAGAATACCTACAAACTCATCCTACCCAATTTGATAGGTTCATTGATGTAGTTTGTGGGGTAACCCCATAACCTTGGGTCCAAATTCCAAAGGCTTACTCCCCACACCATCCACATCACCTTCACAAAACATGCTAGCCCTTAGTGCCTCCAAAACCGATAGGGTTGAACCTTTCTACCTGTCACTTCTCATTAAAGGCTTTGAGCTAAATAATTGTATCATAGATTCCGAAGCCTCAGATAATGTGATGCCCATAAAAGTTGTAAATTCTCTTGGCCTCACCCTAACCCAAGTAAATGGAACCTGCTATTTGATGGAATACAAACAAGTTCCATTGGTAGGAAGGATCAAAGATGCATAGGTAGCATTCTCTTATTTTCCGGATAAGAAGGTGCTTCTAACCATCCCTGGTAGTGGACATCCCAAAGATCATTTGGAATGCTATTGAGTAGAATTTTCTGTAGAGACTTGGGTGGAGAAATAAAAATGGACTAGGCATATGAAACTATTCTAGTAAAAGGTGAGATGAAGACATTGCTGCCTATAAGAAAGATGAAGTTCACAAAGATTTAAATTATAATGATCCAAAGGAAAACATTCTTTTTCAACATAGTGTGCTAGGTAACTACTTCCTCACATCAGAAAAATATGAAAACTTGCCACTCTTTATGGAAGAGGAAGAAGATCAAGTTTGGACAATGGAATTTTATGGTAGTCATTCTAGTGCAAGTTTGGGAGCGGGTGTAGTGTTGTACTCTCCCTCTGGCAAATTGTATCCATTTTCCTACAAGTTGTAATTCGATAATACAAATAATACGGTAGAATATGAAGCTCTCCTTTTAGGCATGAGCGTGGCCAAGACATGGGAATCAAGAAGTTGAGATGCTGAGGTGATGCGGAAGTGATAGTAAAGCAAGTCGACAACAATACCAGGTGAAAAATCCAAGACTCTGGCATTATAGAAATAGAGTATGGGACTGCATTGAATATTTCGATGCATTTTCCATTGAATCTATCCCAAGAGAAAAGAAAAAAAAAGGATGATTCTCTTGTAGTATTGGCTTCTCTAGTGACACCTCATCCTTCTTTTGGTAAAGATAAGGGGACCATAGAAATGGTGTTCAGGCCTAGTATACCAGATAATGCAACTCTTTGGAAAGTATTTAATGATGATAACTAAATTCTAGCATTTTTGGAACAAAGGGATAATTTCAATAACCTCTTCTTTGAAGGAAGTGAAAATCCACACAGTGAAGTGGTAGCTGAAGAAGAGAAAGAAGGAATCGAAGGTATTGATAATGAAGGTGTGATAAAATTGATAGGGAACAAGATTCCCAAGGGCCTATTTTCTTTGGAAGACCTCTTTGACAAACACGACAGATTTGTTGGTATCCAGATTTAATCTCCTTCACAATTGGAACAGTATCATGAACTTGCACAAGACACTCAAGGATAGATAGATGGTTTGTATGTCATTTATAGCTGAGGAGCACACCTATCTACTTGTTTGCATTCAAGATTTGAGGGAGTGGATAGCACCTTCATAAGGGTTTTGATCTAACCCTCACTATTTTAGGTTGTGCCTATCAACCAAGGCAAGAGAACCTATATTGCAGCCCTTGTATGGTAAAGGAGGTAGAGATATCCTTGTGTTTTGCATTATGACATGAAAGAGGCCTTGTGAAAACATGATCAAGTATCCATTATCCAAACTCAAAGGATTTTTCACTACTAAATGATGGAAATGTTCTCAAAACAAGGCTAGGGCTACTAAAGACATGATAAAACCCTGATATGCTTTGTGCATTTTTGTGAAAGGATTGAGTTCTTTTGTGGACACACAATGCAAATGTAGGGGTAGTATAGGTAGGATGAGTTAGTTTAAATGATATTCTAATGAGAGATGTTGGGACAAGAGTAGCTAGAAATCATCACCTTCTTTGGGAAACTTTGCAAATGAATAAAAACACCTAAACATCGAGATGTTTCAATGAATTTGAACTGCTCTTTTCAACCGTGATGTGTGCACACATGGAGGCCCAAATATACACTATTCCACACAAAATTTGATAACCTTCCACAAAGGCTTGAAGCAAAATATCAATGAAGCATTTAGAAACCCTTGTTAGATCATGACTTAAGGTACACCCAAAAGTTTACAAACACCCTCAATTTACAAGGAAGGTAAGATGAATTTAAATCTGTTTATCTTCACTCAAATGAATGCTCTTCTGAATGGAATATTGCAGATGCCTTCAAACCCTCTACAATATATGAGACCATGTATGACCAATAAAGATCCCAAACACAAGATTGCAACATGAGCATGAAACAAAAGTTGAAAACATACTTGAAATACAATTGTATACAAGCTTTGCCAAGAGATAAAACTAGTTAATCCAAGAATTTGATCAAATATATCAGCAAGGGAATATTATTTAGAAAATCGCAAAGGTTGTTTATGTCTTTACAGCTAAAACCAACTCAACATGATGAACATTTGGTGCAAACAGAATCAAAAATGGCTCTCGTGCGGTTTCTCCAAAAGAAATGGAACACTTTCGAGTTTTCCTCCGAAAATTCTTCTCTTTCTCCCAAAAAAAAAATGCCTCCGAATTACATAATATACCCTATGCCATCTTGGATCCTTGCATCCCAAGCAAAGAATTTGCCAAAGGGATCAAATTTGTTACAAAACTCTTATCCATTTCATGAAAATGACAAAGAAAATCAGTAAAACAGACTCACAAAATGCTAGAGATGCACAAAGATTTTAAAATATTACATGGATTTAGATCCTTATCCATCCTAGGATCACTTTTTTTCCATTCAAACATGCCAACATGCTTTTGCAATCATTTTTCACCTTTTATTTCATTACCTTTCACCTCTACAACCTTTTATTTTCACCTTTCACGTTTTTTCACAGGTATAGGGAAAAATTTCATCAAAAAACATCACAAGCCATCAAATTAGCTCCCAAAAATGGTGCCATTGTCCTCAGAAGGTTGAGGGGATGTGGATTCATATAAAATTTCATGTGAATCAGTGCATAAATGGTGAAGCCAAACTCCCTAGAGTTTCCATGGTGCCCAAACATGAAATTACGATTGCCATCTATTTTGGATAAAGAAACACCAACCGTCCACGTGTCAGATTCAAATCCCCTTCAAAAATTCCAAAATTACCTTTTTACCATAAGGATAGGGTGAGACACATGTCGCAACATGATTGGGGCGGGCCCCCAAACCTTAAAACGCATTTTAAACCCTTTTGAACTTTGGGAAAATGTTGAAAATTTTCCCCGTGAGCCCCCTGGACATGCCACGTGTCCTCCTGTGGGCCCTATTGAAAACCATGGGCCAAAATGATGACATTTCCTCCTTTTTGAGAAAATGAAAATTTCCTCAAAAACCTCCATTGGCCCGAACACCCGCTACTTCTTACGCCTCGTGGAGTCTCCCATTCATGCATGAGCCGACCTATCCAATTTTCCTTCATTCCTCTACAAGCACAAAATCCTTTACGGGCCCATGCTCTCCATCTCCACTCTTTGAAATGTGCCACGTGTCACCCCCTTATTGGATGTGGGGGACACATTCACCTTTTCCCGTTGGGGCCACGGACAAGTTTTTGGTTTTGAGATTTTTCACCAAAATTTGTAAAATTTTGAAACTCTTCCCCACCACCCGAACCTCCACCACCCTTTGGACACATGTTCAAAAATGATTGGTGGCAGAGCCAATCCTCATTTTTTTCCTTTTATACCAAGGGAAAAAATTCACAAAAATTTCTTCGTCCCATTCCCATTTCTCCTTCTAGACATGTGTCTCCTTTCTACTCGTCGCGGGTCTTCAGGCAAAAATTGATTTTAGCATTTTGAAGTTAAAACTTCAAAGTCTTCAAAACTTGCACCCCGATATGGCCTTTCCTAGACACGTGTCCACTTCTCATTGGGTGTGGGCCTCTGGGTCAAAATTTTCCCCTAACGCCTTGAGCCAAAAACAACAAAAAAATTTCCAACTCCCATGTTGTTTGCTTGATCTCCCTGCCACATGTCCGCCTCCCATTGGATGGGGCCTTCAGAAAAAATTGGATTTTGAGAATTTTGCCAAAATGGAAGTAAAATTCCTAAGTGACTTCCACCACCTACCACTCCTCGACCAATCACATCGTGCCACGTAGGCACATCACCGTAGCAGGCGGGGCTCTGGACCAAAATTTTCCTTCGCTAAAAGTCCGAAAATCATAAGTTATACCATTTTCTTGCACATCCTTAGGCCAATAGAAGCTTGAAACGTTAGCAATATGTTTCAAAGATAATTTTGACAGGCAGGTGACACCCGTATACCTATCAAAAACGTAAAAAATACATGGGATGCCCTTGAAATTGAATTTTTCACAAGGAAAGTGAATTTTTCAGTTTTGAATCCAATGAAACATGATTTGACAATGATTTAGGCCTCGGGAATGATATTTTAATAGAAAACAACTCGGGTTCAATCCACTTTGATTTTTTGCATGAATTTGAAAAGGGAAAATGGCCCAGCCTGAAAAAATGAAGAAATTAGGGCACAAAAGAGGGGAAATTGGAAATTTGCTTCAATTTAGGGAAAAATCATGACAATGTGAGCAATTCAAAGGCATTCAATTGGGTAAAATGACTTGCAAATCACCCACTTGAGCAAATAAATAAAATGTTTTGACCAAAAATGGATATAGAAAAATAAGGCAAAGTGTGCAAACTTGGAATTTGCACCAACATTGGCTCCTGCTTAGGGATGGGCACTCTCAGTGAGTGCGACAAGATCACAACGTAGACCAAGTGCAAAAAATCCATTGGGAAAGGAGTCTAAAAATGCAGAGCAGCCCAAAAAACCAAAATTTCACCAAAAAGGACCGAGGAAAATAGACCAACAATGGTTGCCAAGGACAAAAGGGCAAACCACAAGCCAACAACAGCAAGAACAAAGCAATGAAAAAACAAAAACAAGGGCTATACAAAAATGTACAACTTGTGCATACCTCCCATGGGGATTTAATCTAAGAAATGTTTTAAATGTCTACCATTAATAGGCAGCTACAACAAATCCCCATCCAAATCCTTTAGAAAAAATGTATTTTCTCCAATCCTGATATCAATGGCATAAGGGCCCATCCATAGAGCATCAAACTTACCATGCTTGCCCTTGTCTTCATGCCTACTATCCCATAACAAAACAAGATCTCCCACACTGAAAGCTCTAGGAGTGACTTTCTTGTCAAACAACTTCTTCAATTTCTCCCTAAATTTGACATGCCTTTGATGAGAGGCTCTTCTTTCTTCATCCATCTCAATGATTTGATTTATCCTTGATTCATATGGGCCATGTTTTTGATCTTATAACTGCTGGGAAAACTAAAATGTGGACAATTGCAAATGTAATGGCAAAGTAATGCTTATGCTCCATAGACCAATTCAAATGGACTCTTACCAGTTTCTCTTTTTGGAGTGATCCTATTTTCCCAAACTGCAAATTTCAATTTCTCTCCCCACTTCTTCTTATTGATCTCCAAAGTCCTAATAATCTTGAGCAAGTTCTTGTTACTTGATTCAGCTTGCCCATTCCCTTGTGGATTGTAATTTGAAGAATAAGTCAAATTTATCCCATATTCATTACACATTGCTATCAAAGGCTTAGCTCTAAAACACATAGCATTATCAGATACAACCTTAACTATAACTCCAAACCTACATATGATATGATTTAGCAAGAAATCCATCACCACTTGGTGTGTTGCTTTTCTAGATGGAATTGCTTCAACCCATTTTGTAAAATAATCAGTTGCTACAAGGATCCATTTGTAACCAGCACTAGAAGGATCTTAAATCTCACCTATGAAGTCCATTCCCCATTGTTTAAAAGGAGCTCCAATTGATACAAGCTACAAAGGAAGGGATCCACGAAGCTTTCAGTCTTCCAGAGAAATGTTGGCAACTATCACATCTTCTAACAAGTAGGTTGCATCTTTAAAAAGAGTAGGCCACTAATAACTAGCTCTTGAAATCTTGTGTGTTGTCACTCTACCAAAAAATTCCCTCCAAAACTCCCCCATGGAAATCAGCAATCAACTTAGGAGCTTCATCTTGAGTTATGCATTTCAAGAGGACACCTTCGTGGTTCTTCCAAGCTAGCCGAAGGTCTTTTATGATATATTTCTACGAAGCCATCTTGAGGGATCTTTTCTTATTTTTATTCAAGTGACTAGGAAAACATAGGTGCTTGAGGTAGAATACCACATCCTTGTACCATTCATAATTTATCAATTTGTCAAGAAGATCTACCCTTTCTTCCTCCAACCGATTTACTTCTACACTTTGCAAATTACTCTCAGCCATGAGCTTGGCAAGACCCAAACCTCTTACCAGCTTTTTTGTTTGGATATCCATATCATACTCTTGTAATTTGTCAAGCCATCTACATATCTTGCTTGATATCTCCATGTCGATAAGATTTCTTTAACCATTGTATGAGGAACATAGGAAACAACCTTTGAACTCAATATATAGGGCCTGAAAATATTTGTTACTTTTACTAATGCAAATGCTTGTTTCTCCATAATTGTGTACTTTGGTCAGATGCTTGTAAATCCTTGCTAAAGAAAGCAATAGGCCTCTCAGCTCCATTCTCATCCTTTTGTAACAAAACTGAAGCAATAGTAAATTTAGATGCGAAAGAGAAGATTTGGAAAGGCCTCTTATAGTTTGGAGCTGCCAAAATAGGTGCGTGCTTAAGTGCATCCTTTATTCCTTCAAAAGCTTGAATGGCAGCCTCCTCCCATTTGATAACTTGATCCTTTCTTAGCATTCTTGTGATTGGGAGAGTTAGCTCAACAAAATTAGAAACAAACCTTCTAATAAAATTGATTTGGCCAAAGAAATATTAGATACCTTTCTTGGTTCTTGTAATAGGCACCTTGTTGATTGCTTCCACTCTTTCAAGGTCTATCATAACACCCTCCTTGGACACAATATTCCCCAACAGCTTGGCCTTTTGCACACCAAAATGACACTTCTTTGGATTAAGTGAAATTCCATACTCTCAACATCCGATCAACATCTTTTCTAGGTGATGCAAATGGTCCGCTCGTTGCCTTGAAAAAAAAATCACATCATCTTGGTAAACTAAAATAAAATCATTGATATAACTAGCAAAGAAAACATCCATTTCCCTTTGAAAAGTAGCACCAACATTCATCAATCCAAAAGGCAGCCTTACAAAAACATAAATCCCCAAGGAGTGAAGTGAAGGCTGTCTTAAGTCTTTCTGATTCTTTGATAACTACTTGATTGTATTCGGAGAAACCATCCAAAGTTGAAAGCATCTCTGACCCTGTTACAAGCTGCAGCATATTCTCCATGTTTGGCAAGGGGTAATTTTCCTTCATAGATGCTTTGTTTAGATTCCTAAAATCCACACAAAGTCTGATATCTTTGTTCTTCTTTCTAACTAGGACAAGGTTTGCCACCCAAGATGAGTATCTAGTAGGCTGAATGATGCCACCATCTCTTAATTTCTTCAACTCTTCTTGCATTTTCATGGAAAGCAGTGGGTTAATAGGCCTTTTTTTTGTCTAAATGGCTTAGTCTTGGCCTCAAGAGGAATCTCATGCTGAAATAAATCTTCTCTATATGCCTTCACTCTTAATAAGACCAAGCAAGGAAGTCTTGATACTTCTTTAAAAGTTAGGCATATGACTATTTTTCCTCTTTGTTGAGATGGCTGCCCAACAAAATCTTCCTTGGTTTATCCTTGGTTCCCAAGTTGTGGTCTTCCACATCCCTTGAAGTAGACATCTTTCTATTAATGATACAATCAACATTGCTAAAATTGGATTCGAGTGTAACAAGACCTTTAGGAATGGTATTTGTTTTCAATTAGATAATATCCTTATCGAACAAAGCTTCTCTACCTTCATTCATGCATACCATTGGTTCCCAATAAATATTTTGACCAGAAAACTCACCTTGGCATTGTAAGAATCTCAATACTTGTGCATCATCATCAAAAATCTGCCAATGTTTCACATTATCTAGGGATAGATTGGCCTTGTTAACAATACATAAACCGAATAGCTCCGCTAGGTTTTGATCTCTCGAGATTGCTCGCGATCTGCTTCGCGGCCGCCCGCGGCTGTTCCGCGGCTGTTCCGCGGCTGTTCGTGGTTGTTCCGTGGCTGTTTCGCTCCGAGATCAAGCCCGGATTGCTTCGCGCGATTTCGCGGGGCATGTTCCGCGCCTGTTCCGCGGCTGTTCTGCGATTGTTCCGCAGCTGTTCCGCGACCATGGAAACTTGCTCATGGAGGTCCAAGCTATTCCCTCAATCCACAGGGGTGTTTACTGCCCTTTCCTCCATCTGGGATGATGAAGCGAAAGCGCTCGCATTTGTTCGTAACTGCGTGATTGAGAAGGCCAAGTCCAGGGTTTCCCTTTGCACTAATTGGAGCTTTTGCAGCTATCGTCCAAATATCGATGCTGTCCGCAAATGGTGCGGACGGAAGTGGTGCTGCTGGGTTGATATCATCGCTCTTCCCGACCACGCCCTTCTGTTCAATTTTTCTAAGGAAGATGAGATGATTAAGGTTCTCGACGCTGCTCCTTGGATGTTTGGAAGAACTGCCCTGCATCTGAAGCGATGGAAGCCAGGGGTCTCTCTTCAAATCAAGGAATTGCCCATTTGGATATCTCTGCCGGCTCTTCCAGTGGAATTTTGGGAGGACGAAGTCCTTATTGGCATAGCAGCTTCAATGGGAGAGCTAATATCCTTGGAACCTGCAACAAAAGCTAGAAGCAGGCTTGTAAGAGCACGACTATGTGTTAGCATGGAGGTGGGGGCTGTTCTCCCAAAGAATATCATTCTTTCTTCTCCCACGGGCCGTCTTGTGCAGAACATCATCCCTGAAGACCACGGTTTGGTCTGTCCCAAATGTTGGAAGGTCAACTTCCAAGCCAAACTATGCAAGTGCTCCACGGAGACAGTGGATGAAATAGGCAGGAAAAACAGCAGAGAGGAGGTGCGGATCTTCGAAGGAGAGATCCCTGACACATTACGCACAGGAAATTGCAACAATGGCGGAACTAACCAGTCTGAAATGGCTCTACTCGCGGCTTCGCATGGCGACCTCTCTGAACGCGTGGGACAGGCTGCTACGGCGTGGAAGACGCGGGAAATTCCATTCAAAACTGTTCACGAGTCAAACAAGGTAGATAGTGAATCTTCCGAATGGGAGACTGGGTCAGAAACAGATTTAATTACGGCAGATTTGGAGACTGCCACGCGGGAAGTGAACCGACATAGTAAATCTATGAAAGCTCATAAACAAAGACCTTTAAATGCAGATTTGAACCATTGCAGAAGGAAGATGGACAGTAAAAGTGAAAAGATTTCATTGGCGAGGGTTTCAAATTCTGTTTTAAATGGTAATTTAGAGGAGGTTCTCGACGTGGATGACGAAAACATGGCGGGCTGGAGCACTGTTTGTAGAAAATCTTTCCGCGGTTTTCGTGGAGGGGGTGCGCGCCGGGGCACTTAGGTTGGATGTAATTGTTCCCATCGGCGCTGTTCTTTTGCTGTTCTCTTGCTGGGCTTTGCGGGTTTTAGTGCTGTCTTTAGTAGGTTCTATTCCTGCTTGCGCCCTTGTTGTTTTTGACCTTTTGATCTTTTGCTCGCTTGGGCACATCTGGCTTCTGAGTCATCTTTGTACAAGGGTATAGTCCCTTTCAAAAAACTATTTGCCAATAATAAAAAAAAAAAAAACACTTCAATGTTATATTCACAAAAAGGTGAAACAATGCAATTGTCAAATGTAGAACCAAGGAAAACCAGCTTATCAGTAGCAAAATTAAGACTTCTATCAAGATAAACAATGTTAAAGGAATCAAACATTTCAATCAAGTCCCAAACAACATGCTTATATTGTTTCATATGCTGATTTTTATGGCATACAACTTTCTTACTTGTTTGAGAACTAGCTCGAATCCCCCTTGGAAAGAATATCCTTCACTCCATATTTCCATGCAATTCTTAATCCCAATAATAATTCCTCATACTCAGCAATGTTGTTAGTGCATTCAAAATTGAGCTTGAAGGAGAAAGGAAACTCTTCCAAACTAGGAGAAACCAAGACTATACCAGCACCATTTCCAACCTTCGAGCAAGCTCCATCAAATATTAATGTCCAAGGAGAACCTACCATACCAAGGCACTCTGATTTTCCATCTTATTCTCTTTTCCATCAGCAAAACCGATGAAGTTTAAAACATCTACATCAGCAAACAACACTTCATAAGAAGCATTGTTGGGATCTTCAATCAAGTGTAACATCTTCTTCTCACCATAGAGCTTGAAAATATTTCCCTCAATAGGAATGGTGGCATAGGACATGTCCATTTGAACACTACCACCAACACTTGCAGCCCATTTTCTTGACAAAAGCATACCCCATTTGGCAGGGCAGTCAATAATTACAACATCAAGTTTTAAATTCTTACCCGGATAGGCTGCAAGTTGCACTACTAAACCCTTCACACAACCAACAACCTGACACTTCCCTTGAATCCATGGCTATACACTTCCCATATGTTCTTGTCACTTTGATATCCAACTCATTCATGACCTATAGAGGCATGACATTACATGATGCACCGGAGTCAAACATGCAGTTGTGAAATAACCTATCTTTTATGAGAAAAGTTGTGAAGAATGGATCAACATTCAATTGGGAATTAACCAAGGATGTCCCCAAATACACTTCAGGTACCTCTCTAAGATCTTCCATTGGTGGTGGTGTTTCAAGGCCAGCAATTATTTGAAGAGGATTCTCAACAACATTTACATTTCTACATGGTATACTCTTTTCTTCCTTCAATCCCAAGTATTCAAATGCTCTTTTCTCGTGCTTAGGTATTATAAGCAACTCAATGATGCAAACACTCACTTTAATTTGTCTCAATACCTAGGCTATATCATATGGAACATTCTTTGGTAAAACAACATTGGAAGAGAAAAAAGAAGGTTCGTCAGATGGAGAAGTGTTCTTGGCACTGGGCATGAAGAGGACTGATATTCTTGCATGGGACAAAGGGTTCTTGGAAATTGTTTCTTTTCTAGGATTTTATTTGGGAATACTTGTGAGCAAGGGTGTCTTTGGCTTGGCTTGAGGACCATCTCCTCTAACAACTTTACTTCTAGTATTGTACTCTTTCTCTTGACCAACCACAACATTCATTAACAACTGTCTATCTTCCTCCGAAGGAATACCACCATCATACTTCTTGATTATTAAAGCCCTTAGATATTCAAAGTCATTATTAGGAATTTCAAAGGCTTGAACTACATCTATATCATGAGTTTGAGGAAGAGAAAGAAATGGTACCCTCTTTATACAATCCCAAAAGGTTGCAACAGTCCTTGTACTTATCACATCTGATAATGTTGCTACTTGTTGTGAGCCTGAAGAGCTGCCCATCATACAAATGTCATCATCCATTTCATTCTATTATAATTTTCAATATCTTTCTGGTCCATTTCACATGGAGGGTGAGGAAGAAAACATCTATCACACCAATCCATATCAGTAATTTCTTGAACAACATCAACTCTTACAGTTAAAGGGTCAGGCACCACTCTATTCTCATGAGCTTGGGGTTTCCTATTTATAGATACAATAGGCCCTTTACCTCTATCATATTGTCTTTGATCACCCCTAGGATGATTGCCAAATCTATCATGGTTTTGATTTCTTTGCTGTCCTTGTGAACTTTTCCCAATTCCTTTCTCAGCTCGGGCTAACTTGTAAGAAATTTCTTTAACAGCCCCTACCAAAGTCTTGAAAACATCTTCTAAATCAGAACCCTTGCTAGCTTGAGGCTTCTCAGGGTTTATCAGCTTCACACCATCCCTCTTAAGTGGTTTACTAATAGCCTTAATATTATTTTCAATTTGAAGTGCCATGGTGAAAGCTTGTCTCAAGTTTGTAGGATTTTTGTCTCTCAAGTAATAGGATACCTTTTTATCTAATGCATATGCATATTCGATCAAGCAAGATTCATCACAAGGCCTCAAAATGACAGGCAGCCTTCTCAATGTTTTATTAAATCTTGTATTAAAATCATGAACGGTCTCATTAGGGTTCTTCTTGATGTTTTCAAACTCGGATAGAAGGAACCTTGGATCTATTTTGTCTCCATATTGTAATCTAAATGCATCACTCATCTCCGCCCATGAGTCAATAGAGTTATTAGGCAAAGCTTTGTACCAATCCCTTGCATCTTCCTCAAGTGTATGAATAAACAACTTAATATACACATCCTCAAATTCTATCTCGAAGTCTTCCATCATGTTAATAAAGAGTTTGAGATGCTGATCTCCAGTAATGACATTATTACCTTGGAATTTTGGTAACCTATTTCTCACATCTTGTGGGACAGCATTCGGATAACCATCCATTCCTCCAAAATTTATAGGAACAAAGGTGTTAAGAAAAAATGAAGGTCTAGGCTGAGCCATATTGTTTGGTGGGGGTGATCTTGGAGGTGAAACAAGTTGATGAGGAGTAGTAAGGGGTATGATTGGAATAGATGAATGATCTCTACAATGAAAACCCCCAAAGGCTATCTCTCTTGATAAACTTTAGCAAACTTAGAAACCATAGGAGAAGATCTAGGAGTAAGTTTTTAAATACACAAGAAGGTACCTTAACCGATGGAGAATGAAAATCAATAAGAAAATTTCCTGAATTAGATCTACTTGAAGAAGAATTATAATCTTCAATAACAAGCTGCTCTCCTTCAAATTCAACTATGGGGATTTATTTTCTTGCAACCAAATCACCCACCACTTTCCACACTCTTCTTCCTTCTAATTATGAGATTCTTGATTCGGTGAGCAACTTCTTAAAAGATTCCTTAGTGAAGAGGGATCTCCTTCCTCCAGCTTGACAAATTTAAACAACAAGTTTAAAATGATAGAAATGTGTAAGACAACTAGTATTTCAAGATCCAAATAGCATGGAGTCGCCACTAAGGATTTCCACCTTAGTTGTGCAAGAAAGCACTAAAATATTCTATCAAATGTATGCTATGACTGAAAAACTTTGCAAGGATTTACAAATTAGATCTTATTCTTCTTGATTCAGCCAATCCAAATCATATAAAATGCTGGTAAATAAGAGGAGCAAGATGAGTTTGAAATATTTTTTACCCAAAACATGCAGATCTGAAGTATAAAATGATATCTCAAGAATGTAACAGCTCAGATACTTAATCACACAAATTCTCAAACCTCTCAAATACTTCAAAACCACAAACAAATCAAAGAAACTCCTGGAAGTGGTGTCACTCAGGTGTTGGTATCAAAATTTAATCTCCTTCACAACTTGAACAACATCATGAACTTGCACAAGACACTCAAGGATTAGATAGATGGTTTGTATGTCATTTGTAGCCAAGGAGCAAACCTATCTACTTGTTTGCATTCAAGATTTAAGGGAGTGGATAGCACCTTCATAAGGGTTTTGATATAACCCTCACTATTTTAGGTTGTGCCTATCAACCAAGGCAAGAGAACCTATATTGCAACCCTTGTATGGTAAAGGAGGTAGATATATCCTTTTGTTTTACATTATGACATGAAAGAGGCCTTGTGAAAACATGATCAAGTATCCATTATCCAAACTCGAAGGAATTTTCACTAACAAATGATGGAAATGTTCTCAAAAAAAGACTAGGGTTACTAAAAACATGATAAAACCCTGATATGCTTTGTGCATTTTTGTGAAAGGATTGAGTTCTTTTGTGGACACACAATGTAAATACGGGGGTAGTATAGGTAGGATGAGTTATTTTAAATGATATTATGATGAGAGATGTTGGGACAAAAGTAGCTAGAAATCATCATCTTGTTTAGGAAACTTTGCAAATGAATAACAACACCTAAACAACAAAGATGTTTCAATGAATTTGAAGTCCTCTTTCAACGGGATGTGTGCACACATGGATGACCAAATCTGCACTATTCCATACAAACTTTGATAACTTGCGACAAAGGTTGAAGCAAAATATAAATGAAGCATTTAGAAACCCTTGTTAGATCATGACTTAAGGTACACCCAAAAGTTTACAAACACCCTCAATTTAAAAGGAAGGTAAGATGAATTTAAATCTGTTTATCTTCACTCAAATGAATGCTCTTCTGAATGGAAGATTGTAGATGCCTTAAAACCATCTACAAGAAATGAGACCATGTATGACCAATAAATATCCCAAACACTAGATTGCAACATGAGCATGAAACACAAATTTAAAACATACTAAAATACAAGTGTATGCAAGCTTTTCCAAGAGATAAAACCAGTTAATCCAAGAATTTGATCAAATATATCAGCAAGGGAATGTTATTTAGACAATCTCAAATATTTTTTATGGCTTTATTGAAACCAACTCAACATGATGAACATTTGATGCAAACAGGAATCAAAAATGGCTCTCAGGTAGTTTCTCCAAAAGAAATGGAACACTTCCAGTTTTCCTCCTGAAAATTCTTCTCTCTTTCTCCAAAAAAATCCCAACCGCCTTTACAAAATGCCTCCAAATTACATAATATACCCTATGCCAGCTTGGATCCTTGCATCCCAAGCAAATAATATGCCAAAGGGATCAAATTTGTTACAAAACTCTTATCCATTTCATGAAAATGACATCAAACTGTAAAACAGCTCGCAAAATGCCAGAGATGCACAAATATTTTAAAATATTACATGGATTCAGATCCTTATCTATCCAGGGGTCACATTTTTTCCATTCATACATGCCAACATGCTTTTGCAATCATTTTTCACCTTTTACTTCATTACTTTTCACCTTTGCAACCTTTTATTTTCACCTTTCATGTTTTTTCATAGGTCTAGGGAAAATTTTCATCAAAAAACATCACAAGCCATCAAATTAGCTCCCAAAAATGGTGCCATTGTCCTCAGAAGGCTGAGGGGATGTGGATTCATATAAAATTTCATGTGAATCGGTGTAGAAATGGTGAATCCAAACTCCCTAGAGCTTCCATGGCGCCCAAAAATGAAATTACACAGTTGCCATCAATTTTGGATAAAAGAAACACCAACCGTCCACGTGTCAGATTTGAATTCCCTTCAAAAATGCTAAATTACCTTTTTACCATAAGGATGTGCCAAGAAATGTGTCGCAACATGATTGGGGCGGCCCCCAAACCTTAAAATGCATTTTAAACCCTTTTGAACTTTGGGAAAATTTTGAAAATTTTCCCGCAAGCCCCTGGACACGCCATGTGTCCTCCTGTGGGCCCTACTAAAAACCATGGGCCAAAATGATGACTTTTTCTCATTTTTTGAGAAAAGGAAAATTTCCTCAAAAATTTCCACAGTGCTCGAACACCCGCTACTTCTTCTCGCCATGTGGCGCTCTCCCATTCACAAGGAGCCAACCTATCCAATGTGCCTTCATTCCTCCGCGAGAACAAAATCCTTTGCAGGCCCACGCTCTCCATCTCTGCTCTTTGAATGTGGGGGTACATTCACCTTTTCCTGTCAGGGCCATGGAAAAGTTTTTGGTTTTGAGATTTTTCACCAAAATTTGTAAAATTTTGAAACTCTTCCCGCCACCCAAACCTCCACCACCTTTTGGACACGTGTTCAAAAATGATAGCGTCGAGCCAATCCTCATTTTTTTCCTTTTATACCAAGGAAAAAATTCACAAAAATTTCTTTGGCCCCCATTCCCATTTCTCCTCCTGGACACGTGTCTCCTTCCTACTTGTCGCAGCCTTCGGGCAAAAAAATTGATTTTAGCATTTTGAAGTTAAAACTTCAAAGTCTTCAAAAATTCCACCCCCGATATGGCCTTTCTTGGACACGTGTCCACTTCTCATTGGGTGTGGGCCTTCGGGTCAAAATTTTCCCCTAATGCCTTGAGCCAAAAACAACAAAAATATCAAACTCCCACGCTATCCGCTTCCATTTGGATGCGGACCTTCACATCACAGTAAAGAAGGCGAGGCTTGGACCAAAATTTTCCTTTTGCTAAAAGTCTAAAAATGACAAGCTATATCATTTTCCTACACATCCTTAAGCCAATATGAGATTGCCACGTTAGCAATATGTTGCAAAGATAATTTTGATGGGCGGGTGACACCTGTATACCCGTCAAAAACATAAAAAATACATGGGATGCCCCTGAAATCAAAAATTTTCACAAGGAAAGTGGATTTTTTGGTTTTGAATCCAATGAAACATGATTTGAAAATGATTTAGGCCTGGGGAATGATATTTTAACAAAGAAACAACCCGAGTTCGATCCACTTTAATTTTTTGCATGAATTTGACAAAGGGAAAATGGCTCAACTTGAGAAAATGAAGAAATTATGGCACAAAAAAGGGGAACTTGGAAATTTGCGTCAATTTAGGGAAAAATCATGACAATGTGAGCAATTCAAAGGCTTTCAATAGGGTAAAATGACTTACAGATCACCACTTGAGAAAATCAAATGTTTTGACCAAAATTGGATATAGAAAAATAAGGCAAAGTGTGCAAACTCATAATTTGCACCAACAAGATTCATTCAAGAGAAAGAAAAACAATCTTCTCAGTGCCCAACTGATTTTGATAAGGAAAACATCGACACCCCGAGGAACCAAGGATGGTCAATATTGGAAAAAATTTCACACCTGAGGAGAAGAGAAGGTTTGTTGCACTACTCAAGAAATATTCAGACGTTTTGGCCTACTCTTATGATGAACTCAAATCCTTCCAACCAAAGGAAATGCATCACTTGATTCCTTTGAAGTAGGATGCTAATCCATTCAAGAAAAAACAAAGGACATACAACCCAAAGGTTTCTATACCATTAAGGAGGAGGTAATGAAGATGCTCAATGCAAGAATCATCTTTCCCATCCACCATTTAATGTGGGTGGCTAACATCATGCCGGTGCGGAAGAAGAATGGAAAAATAAGAATATGTGTAGATTTCTACAACTTAAATCAGGCATCAGTGAAAGATAATTATCCTCTCCCTATCATGGACCACATTTTGCAAGTAGTCACGGGATCCGAAATGCTCTCATTGCTTGATGGATTCTTAGGGTATAATCAAATCAAAGTGGCAGAGGAGGATCACACCAAGATAGCCTTCACTATGCCTTAGGGCACTTTTGCATACAAGTAGAATGCCTTTTAGTCTAATCAATGTGGGAGCTACATTTCAAAGGGTGATGGATTTGGCCTTCAAAGATATAAAAAATTTCATTGTCATATATCTTGATGATCTCACGGTATTTTCAAAGAAGAGGGGAGACCATATCCATCACTTAGAACAAGTACTTGCAAGGTGTAGAAAGCATAGCATATCATTAAATCCCAAGAAGTGCATTTTCGTAGTTATGGAAGGCAAGTGTTAGGAACATTGTGAACAAAAATGGAGCACATATTGATCCTGAGAGAATACAACCATTGAAGCATTATCTCTACCCACAATCAAGAAAGGAGTTCATTCATTCTTCGGAAAGGTGAATTTTCTTCATCGCTTTGTTCCTGAGTTTGCTGAATTAACAAAGCACATCACCACCATGATGAAACCACATGTAAACTTCAAATGGAACAATGAAGGGAAGGAAACATTTGAACAGATCAAAAAATCCATTGCCAAAGCTCCAACTCTTGTGTCTCTAGATTTTAACAAAGATTTCATCATGTATTGTTATGCATCAGAACATACCCTCTCTATTGTTCTTGTTCAGAAAAATGATGAAGGCATGGAAGCACCCATTGCTTTCATGAGTTGTCCATTGAAAAATCATGAACTAAATTACAACCAATTAGAGAAGCATGCTTATGTAGTGGTTAAGGATATAAAAACTTTAGGTTCTATATCCTCAACTCTCATACAATGGTGATGGTCCCGGCAATGCAATCAAGTCCATCTTAACACAACAGGATCCTGGAGCAAAAAGAGGAAATTGGATTGAAAAAGACTCAAGAGTATGACTTGGATATCCGACCCTCCAATCTAGTAAGGGGAAATGGTTTGTGTAGGTTAATTGCTGAGGATGAAACACTCAAAGCTCAACACGGTGAAGAGAATTGTACTTTCCTAACTTGTTTCGAAAACAACCCACATGTTCTCTTTGTATCCACTACTAATGAGTGGTATGTTGATATTTCCTATTATTTAACTTATGGAGAGTGCCCTCCTCATCTTGATTACAAGAAAAAGAGAACACTCAAGTTGAAGGCAACAAATTTTTTAATCTGGAATCATGCACTTTACAAAAGAGGCCTAGATGGATGCTTCCTCAGGTGCATGGATAAAGAGCAACAAGAAAAATTGCTTAAAGCATACCTTGACCAAGCATGTGGTGGGAATTTTTAGTGATGGTCACTACACACAAGATCCTATGAGGAAGATATTATTGGCCCACCCTCTTTACAAACACTAAATATTGGGTTTCCAAATGTGAAGCATGCCAAACATTCGTTGGGAAACCACAACTTGTGGCACTTCCACTCAGGCCAGTTGTTATTGAAGAACCATTTTAGCAGTGGGGACTAGACTTCATTGGTGTTATGAATCCTCACTCAAGCACGGGGCACACCTACATGCTCATGGTGACAGATTACTTCACCAAGTGGGTGGAAGCCATTCCCACCAAGCAAGCCAACACCGAGACAATATGCAACTTCATCAAGGAAAACATCATAATACATTTCAGAGTACCACAAAAGATTGTAGTAGACAATGCCACCTATTTCTCTTCAAGGGATTTGACCAAGTTTTTCTATGGTTATGGAATATCTCTATCTCATTCATCAAACTACTACCCATACGGAAATGGATAAGCTGAATCAAGTAACAAGAACATTATGACCATTTCCCACAAACTTGTATACAAGAACTAGAGGAACTAGCACAAAAATTTGTACGATGCATTATGGGTAGGCAGGATCACTCCCAAGAAGGAAATAAGTATGTCACCATTCCAACCATTATATGGAGTCGAGGTGGAAATACCAATCACAATCAAGATGTCAAATCTTAAGTTTTACAAGGAATAGAATATGGTCAAGACAAGGATTCCATTGACAAGAGGATCCTCTTTCTTGAGAATCTAGAAGAAAATAGACTCCGAGTGGTGGACCGTATCAAAGAACACCGCTTAAAAATAAAGAAATTTTTTTGATAAGAAGGAAAAAGCAAGAGAGTTGAAAGTTGGAGAACTCGTCCCTGCTATGGGATAAGAGAAGGGAACCAAAAGGAAGCCATGGAAAGTTTGATTAATTATGGCTCGTTCCATTCCGATTCATGAATATTGTGGTGAGAATATTTTTCTAATCTCATATTTGGATGGAACGCCACTGGAATTACCTCACAGTGGGTAATACCTAAAATTGTATTATCAGTGAAAGAAGGTTGTCCCCCCACCTTGTACTATAGGTGATTTATATGTGTGTTTCCCCTTTTTGTTGTGTGTTTCCTTTCGGTCCATTTATGTGTGTGTGCACTTCCTTCTTCTAATATCTTCCTTTCTAGAAGTTGTACATGATTCTCGCAGGCCCAATGGATAAGGCCTTTGGTCAAAAACTATATGGTCTAAAATTGAGATTTTGGATTCCCATGACATGTCTTCACTTCTCTCAGTCCATGTCATGTCCCCAAGCTAGAGCCAGTTGTTGTTGTGAAAATGTGTAATAGGGAAATTGGAAATTTCCAAGAATGACAACTATACCCCTATGCCAAAATTTTCATTCTTTATCATTCCTAGGTAACCCTAGCTCTGTCCATTCAGTCCAAATTACCTCCCAAAAAATGTTATATCATCCCCCTAGGTGATTTAGGAAATTCCATTCATTCCCCTAGGTGATTTTAGGACTTCATTGAAAATGCAAATTTTGGGGAGTCACGGGAAGGGTTGTCGCTGGCCTTCCTAGGATTGGATTGACCCCCTGGAGTAGAACGGAAGGGAAAAATTAAACATGGAGGTGAATTTAATACCTTATGACATAAAAGAAATGATTTTGGAAGGTTTAGAGAAGTTTTTCAAGACTTGGAGTAGTCTGAGTGAAAAACAGGGTTCATAAGCCTAGACAGTACACATGTGTAAAACAACCACTGGGCTTCAGAAGAAGATTCTGAGAGCTTCGAATGGAGTTAGAAGTAAAATGAAACATATTCAGATATATTTTCTAATACCTAAATTATGGTGACATAATATTTTTCACAAAACCTTGGCACATATGATTGGAAGGCAGTTTTTCTCAGGCACAAGTGGAGTCCCAGATCAAAACTCATATTTTTAAGGGATCATATGGTCGAATTAAGGCATGATAAAAACATCATTTGATTCAAAATTCCATTTCTAGTCACTATCATATAAAATTTCACCAATAAATTCCATTGGGAGCTCAAGTTATCTGCATTCCAAGTTACCCTCTCAAATGCGATTCAGGACTTAGTCATTTTTTTTAGAGGACACATGTCAGCCCTAAGAAGCCTATGAATTTCATGTCCCGATGTCCCTCAGGTCAGGTACATAAACCCTTGGAAAATTTACCCAGCCCCCATGTGACCCTTGGGGCCCACATATGACCTTCAGACTTGACAGTTCAGCCCCCAGGTGCATTCTTGGAACATTCATCCCCTACCGTTGGATTGGGCACCACGTGTCAGCTCCAGGACCACCGTGGAAACTTATTTCCCTTATGTAACTGATTTAGGGGACATCATAACTTGAAAAATGTTCCCATCACACATAAGGAGTCTTTGGACACTCATGTGATGCGGTTTAGCCCCTAGGTGCTTATTTGGAGCGTGCATTCCCTACCAGTCGGATTTGTAGCCACGTGTCATTCTCTTGACAAACATGGAATTTTTGTCCTTTATGCACATAAAGTGGGGGAAATCAGACTTGAAAAATGCACCCATCCCCCATAGAGAGTCTTCGGACACTCATGTGACCTCCTTTCACCCCCAGGTGCATTCTTGGAACATTCATCCCCCCGCCGTTGGATTGGGCACCACGTGTTAGCTCCGGGACCACCGTGGAAACTTATTTCCCTTATGTAAGTGATTTAGGGGACATCATAACTTGAAAAATGTTCCCATCACACATAAGGAGTCTTTTGGACACTCATGTGACTGCAGTTTAGCCCCTAGGTGCTTATTTGGAGCGTGCATTCCCTACCGTCGGATTTGTAGCCACGTGTCATTCTCTTGACAACCATGGAATTTTTTTTCCTTTATGCACATAAATTGGGGGACATCAGACTTGAAAATGCACCCAGCCCCCATAGAGAGTCTTCTGGACACTCATGTGACCTCCTTTCAGCTCCCAGTTCTTCAATGTAACTTTCTCCCTCTTCATTCCCTGTCATTGGATCAAATGCCACGTGTCATGCTCTTGACCACCATGGAATTTGATGTCCCTAACATCCCTGAGGTTAGAGACATCAAACATGGAAAAATTCACCCTAACCCTAATATTTCATATCTTTTTAAAAAGTTTCCAAGTGCCACTTTCTTCACTTCTAACTTCTAATAGTTTTTGTGCACTCCATTCCTCCATTCTTCCTCTGCAACATTCTACCATCACCCCACCATTACAAATGCTCAGACCAGCTCAACCCAAACACTGAAACAAGATCCCCATGGAAATTTTTAGGTCTCGAAGGAATCCTCATCAAACTAAGGAGAAACGAAGAACAACAAAGAAGAGAACAACAAAATCCCCATAGCTAAAAAATGGAAATCTAAACAAAGCTTGCAAACTAGTGCACAAATCAATGAACCATTTTTTTTTCATTCCTCTATCCAAGACCATAAAAAATACACCTTCAAACTCCCCCCATGTGTGACAGAGCATCCATAATGAAGAAATCTCCTTTTCGGCTCAACAAAGAAAGAAGTGGGATTTCCCGTCAAACCGGCTTCTAGATTGAAGTAAGATTGCACGTGAAACACCAGAAGAAAAAGCCCACATCAAAAATATTATTTTCTTTGCAAATGGAGGAGAAAACCGTAACTACAATTTTCGTGTCCATTAATGGGTGCTATACCCGTAAGCACCGCGAGGTCTAAAATTAAAAGTTTAAAATCTCCTAGATTTTTAAGAGGACAGGCCCAAAATTTCATAGGGGTGATATTGGGCAAAAATCCATATCAAAAATTTCGTTCCACATCAACTGAGCCCAAGAGGAAAATTTTCTAAAACAAGCAGTCTACTACATAGGAACTGCTATTTCAGGAAAGTCATCAACAAAAGACCTGCGAAGGAGATGAAGACATTGGAGGTGCACTACAACTGAGAATTCACCAAAATGGAAATTTTTGGCACTTAATAAAAATAGTAAGTGGGCCCTCGAGAACCTGCTAAAAATAGAAAGTTGATCTAGAAGGAATGAGGAACACAAAGAGAAAGAGGAAAACTGAGCCACAACATCTAGTTGAAGATTGGGGACTTGATTTCTCATACTTACTAAAAATAGCAAGTTGATTTTTATAAGGGAGATATGAAGCCAAAGTGGATGGGTCAGAAGCCTTCTTAGGATCATGAAGTGGAGAACAATCAAAGAATGGAGCCAAGTCCATTGCAGCAACTCATCCTTCAAAGATAGTTCTTCTTCTTCTTCCTCATCTTTCTTTCACTCTTTGCTTCTCATACGACACTCTCCCTTTTCAAATGTTATATTTTTGCATTGAGGGTTGCACTTTTTAATATGACTTAAACAACTTTAGAAATATAATGTAAACTAAGTTGCCTTGCTATTATAAAAGGGACTTAAATATTTAAAGTGGAATATGAACAATCTTAAGTCATATTAAGGCATATGGAGGGTAATGAGGAATACGATAAGTCACCTCTCATTCTATAAATTGTAATGCCATTCCCATTTCAAATATTTGGTAATTTATTTTGTAAACTCAAGAGTTTATTGAGAGAATAAAGAAGATAGCCAAATTATTCTATTTCCCCCTTTTTCAATTTCTTCCATTCCCACACTATGTATAAATTCTGCTTGAGCTTCAATAAAGGAAGAAGGACTTTTAGCCTCTTTGATTGAGGAGTTTATTAGTACTTTGTGTTCATTAAGCTCTATTTAGTCTTGTTTATGTTTTGTAGATTTGTTTTCTTTTTAAATTTAAGTGCATGTGATGAAACTTCTAACTGGTGTGTGCAAGCCTCTAATTTTCTACTTGCAACATTGGTTCTCCTACATTAATTCTCACTCCATTTATCACTTCTAGACAAATTCTTCCCTAGCAAGAGATTTCTATCTTTTCGTAAAGTCGTGGAGTGCCCTGTTGGATCCCCGGTCGAAAGACCACCACAAAAATCCACACTTTCTTATGCATGCACATATGGCAGCTGCACTGGTTAAGTAGAGGGACTTAGATTCCCAGAGCGTTGGTAAGAAATCCACAAGTTTGTCCACCCAACAAATTTTCTCACCAACACTTGAGAAAGGAGTGACTACAAGGTCAAGCACAGAATCTTAAGCCACTATGATATGGACCCTTGACCATATTGGAGCAGGTTGGAGAAAATGCTTTCTGACTTTATTTTCCACCAATTATACGGATGTACTTAGTAGTAAATTGTCAGAATTACACCTATATGAGCCATCCATGCTTGATGAAGATGAACGATTACAAATTCTACCTTCTATATAATATTGCATCTTGGAATCATGAGGTGAATTAGAGGATGTAATGCTATAGAAGAAGGTCAAAGAGATGAAGAGAGGTCCGCATGAGTCTTCATAGGCTGGAATGAAAGGGAATACACCAAGGCAGGCTTGATGGTACTCGAAGGAGAAAGCGAGGGAGTTATTTCCTTATCTACTTCCCCACTAAGATTTTGTGGGACCAAAATCCTCCTAAGCAGGGGAGTTGTGATCCATGGGGATCCAAAACAACACCACTTCATCAGATCATCTAGTACTAGAAGAAGAAAATAAAGAAAACAAGGAGAATATTTTATATTTATAGAACCATTTCTCGATGCAAAGTGGTGGTTTTATAACAAACCCTTAACAGAGAAGTGGTCTTGTAACCACCGCCTTCCAAACCGGTGGTCTCATAACCCTTTGGTTTGAAAATAGTGGGGGTCCTCTCACTATTGACAGAAAAATAAAATGGAGCACGAACAGTCTCATATTTAAAGCCTCTCGGGCTATGTCTCTTCCTTTCACGAACTTTCTCATTATTTATTGCATAGTTTGACATGAGAAAGGATATAAATATATATAGGAGTAAGATAACTTGGAATCAAAGGCATTAAAGGAAATTTGAATTCATGGGAGCAAGTGAGAAAATAATATTGAGTGCTAGAACTAATTTGTAGAAGCAAGGTTGAATGAGAGCAGAGAAAACAAGTACTTAAGAGAAGGGTCTACATTGTTTTTTCCTTTCAAATTTATTGTAATCTCTATTCTTGAATTATTGGCCAATACATAAGTGGGAAGAAATAGTAGTTTCCCTTCTTGACTAGTTTTCACTCACATCGAGGGTTCCTAGGATAAACATTTGTGTGTTGTGTTGGTGAATTTTCATTTCACGATCCTGAAATTTAATTCTAAATCATACAATAATCAATCACTAGCTACAATTCTATCATTTTCTAAGTGAAATTGGAACACTAATATTAAATTTGTGATTTTGTTAATTTCCAAAGATGAGGTTTATAGATCAAGAATCTTCAATCTTAACTTGATATCTCCTAGATAAGTATGATGTATTCCCCTCTCTTCAGGGGGAATAATATTTTATTCTTCTACCAATTTATAATCTAATTATGTTAGTGCCTCCATTTATGAAAGAAATCCTTCCCAATAATACAATTCATCTCCACATTTGTTAAGTTGTTCAATTGCCTCATTACACAACTCTTTCAACTAGCCATAACATTCCATTATTTGATTAATAATTATATTTCCATTTTCGAATAACCCCTCCTTCCACCTATCCATAGAATTGATTATTTTTCTAGCCCTTTCAACCTCTTCCAAAATATTAGGTGTTATAGCAGTAATAACTTCCTACCCTTCATTTGTAGATTGCACCCATTTATGTATATATGAGGACAATGTTTTAACTTGTTCCTTTAATTTTTTATTTGACACTTTATCCTCATCAATATTTCGTAGCAAGCTTCCAACAACTACTATGATATACTACTTTAATGTTTCTTAGTTTTTTCCCCAATTGAATGTGTGTAACATTATAGTCTCTCAATGTGATTTCATATTTCAATTTACCTTCCTGTGGGGTTGTTATTTCTAGAGTTCTAAACCCTTGTTGGTCCACATGAGTTTTAGTGAGGACCTTAGATTTCTTTGGGGATATTTTGGGTTTTGAGAATGCAATACTTGTGATATCTACAAATTCTTCTTGAACCACCTTCTTTTCCTTTCCTGGAAGGAGTATTCCTATCCATCTAGTCATAGGAGTATTCCCCATACTTATTCCTTGTAGTGTGAGTTGTGGAGTCTCTGAAAAGAGTACCATTTGCTTAGATGTATCTTGTAAACTTTGTAGTATTGGTACTTTTTCATGTGGCTCCTCTACTTTTGTTACTTTCTTTTCACTACTTGGTGCCACTTTGTTTTTGGTTTCTCTTTTTCTTTCTCCTAAGATTGGGTTTGGATGATATTTGTAAGGATCTTATCACTAGCTAATGTTCCACCTGTATCATTTCTCTCTATTGGAGAAAAATTATGTCTCGCAAGTTATTTTAGAGCCTCCTAATTGGACTTAAAACTTTAAGTGGCTCTTTACTCTCTAAATTTCTTACCTACTTTAGATGTTGTTATGTAGACATAGTTTCATGGAATTTTCCACCAATATACTTTTGTATTGTTGATTCTTCATCTTTCTTCTCTAATGGTTGGGATCTTGTGAATAAGTTCTAATCCTCGTCACCAATTATTATGCTCTTTTCAACATTAGCTTCAGCTAGTTTTGTGACCTCTTATGTGGTTTCCATCATGATCCATTTTATTGAGTCTATACTTTCGGGTACTCTACCATCCTTTACTACTTCTATTTTTTTTGGAGAGTGATACTGAATGGAGACATAATATGATGTAGGATGTTCATTTATTATTATTTCAATCACTTTTTATTTTTATTGTATGTTTTGTAGTTTGAACTTGAGTACTTTGAGATCTAACTTCCAATTTAAAACTTGATGCCGAGAAGTTTCCTTCATTTACATTTATTTTTGAATAAAAATCTCATCTCCTACTATATAAGTTTCAATCATTACATTTGTAAGTTCAAGAATAGAAGCCTCTTCAAGCATCAACTATTTCAATTGGTTTATTTAGTCGTTCACATGGTTAATTACACTCAGAACATTTTCATCATTAGATTACATTACACGTAACTCCTCTTTCTCTTGGTATGTCACGATGCTACTAGGATGATTAGATAAGGGGGTATTATAAGTTATTTTCTTTTGGACCAAATCCATCACTATTCCTATTGAAATAATACTGAAGTTGTAACTTCATGTGGTATAGGTGGATTAACCCTGAACTCTTTCCTATACATGTGGTTTCATTGCTTAATATGTTATTCTGGCAATAAATTTTATTTGGGCCTTGGTGAGTGGAATTGGATAAATGAATTCAAGCTCCTTACTTTTATGTTTCTTTGATGTATGACCACCTTCCTTATTAGGATACTATTATCTCTTACTAATGGTTGTATCACCTTGGCTTTATTTTTAAGTCTCTCAACATACTTGAGGTCAGGTGCCTCTCTTTCTTTAGCACTTAGCACTTTGAGTTTTGGATCAACACTCGTTGAGAAATATCTCATTGTTTTCCTTGTACTAGATGATCCTTTCAATTTTACCGAGGAGACCTTTGTTTGGTTACACATGTCCCTTTAGTTTTCATAGGCACTGCTTGGGGGATTGGGGAATCCTATATTGTTTTTAGATACATCTCTTTAGCTTTACGTGTTAAAAATGACATGGAAGTGTCGGTCTTTCTAGTAGATGTAATTCATTCATCATTAATACTGAAGTTGGTATATTGGTAAGAAATTAAGGATATTTTCCTCCTAATGGATCAATATTATCAGCTCCCTCCTTCAAAAGAGGGAGATATCCCTTTAATATTCCTAAATCTCTTAATGCATTCAAAATTTTTATATTTTAGATGGACAGGTTCATACCTTTTCCTTGCAACCAAGTCAAGGTCCTTTTCATTACATTACCTATTCTAGCATGTGGATTATCTGAATTTTCCTAGCCCAAAAGTATAGGACTAATTAGTTGTGACTCAATTTTATGGTCAATATAATATTGAATCACTATTTTTGATCATCTACAATTCCTTAAGGAACCACAATAATCTTAAAATCAATGACCTACCTAAGGGTCATCCTAGAGAAATCTCTAAGTGTTTCACACTGAAGGATGTTTCCGTTCTTGGAATAGAGTTGCTTATATCCTTTCATTCTCTTGAGAAACAAATAAGGGTTAGGGCTAGGAGGAATACCTGTTGAATGTTTGGAGGGTGTGTGCGCATCAGAGAGAGAGATCGATCAATTGCGAAGAACTCCTTTTTGTCTGGGAAGGACTACCTGCAAGTAAGAATACAAGACCACCAGATTCTAATTAGACAATAAATGAGGGAACTTCCTTAGGCCCAGGAAATATTGGACTTCCTTTCGAAGGTGGTTAGTTCCCCTACTAATACGAATCAACACAAATTCTAACAAAGAAGTTATTGCAAGATTATAATTTAATTACCCTGTTAAAACAATAGAGAAAAGGTTGGTATTGGTTTTGAATCACAAAGGTGATGTCTGGTCACTATCACCAATACCGGTTCCTAATAACCAATATCAGTAGGGGCAGTGATTTAGGGGCTTTTAGTGAAGGTTGGCTATAAGGTGGCTATGGTGTTTATTAGGCTGGTAAATGATTGGGGATAGGTAATGGGGTGATGGAGAAGACTCAGACAGTATGGGGCTATTCTTGGGGGCAATGTAAGGGTAGAGGAGGTACAGTTAGATGTAGGGTGTTACCGGGTAGTGGATCTGGGAGTAGACTTATAATTACTGTGATTCAGAAGTCCAAGAAATGTTATTAAAAGAACGTACAAGATAGTACTTACTAGTTCCTGATGAAGACACAGGTCCAAAGACTGTGATAACGAAGGCAGGGCTCAGGTAGGATGATCGGACAATCAAAGATGAGCTATCTTCTCTCCCAATGCTTGGATGAGTATCACTGGGCTCTGGTTACTCAGTTGTAGTCTTGGGCTTGATGTCCTTCTCTGCAAACTCCTTTCTTTCCTTCACTTGTCTCTGCTCGGCCAAGTGAATTCCCGATCTTTTCAATGAATTCCCGATCCTTTGTTTTTGGTTGGGGGAGGTCATTTACAGAGAACCGATGGCGGTTACGTAACCGATGGCGGTCGAGTAGGAACCGATGTCAGTTAAGTCAAAGTGGGCTATTTTTAGTAAAATAGCCAGCCTTCCCTCCTTTTCTTCTGAGGGATTAGTTGTGGGCTTGGTCAAGTCATTATTAGGTTGGTTTTGGTGTGGGTGAGGAGTAATTAGTCATGGGTGTGGATGTAGACCAAGTTATAGGTCTTAATTAGGTTAGTTTAGGATTAGGGCTAGGTCATGATGAGGTGGTAGGTTTGGAGATGTGGATTTATTAATTATAAGGTAATTAATAAATAATTGTGTAAGGTTTAGGTGATGAGGTTAGGTTGCGAAATGAGATGCGAGGCACAGGGGGTCATAAGATACAAATTTGGTGTCTACATTAGCCCCTTGTTGTTGTGTAGCTTTTCTTGTAAAGCTACACTAACAATAATAAGAAGTGGTTACTCCCGTTAAGGGTATAGGTAATCCCCCTCAAATCTATCACAAATTGAGGTGACGTGAAATCAGGGATAGGGTTGATAAAGGGTGAATGGTGTTGAGATGATGGTAAGATGGTGGTGTAAGTGCAAAGAAGCAGACGCACGTTGAAATGTAGTAGTGCGACTAGGGTACATGATTTGAAGAGCAAACAAGAAATTCATAGGCAAAGGTCGATAGTCTATCCAAACAAGGGTGATATAATCCTGGTATCCAAGGCATAGGAAGTAGCTCCAGGGGATATAATGGGTAAGGTACAGGAACGTTTAGGTATGTTCGGCAGTACCAAATAGTTGGTTTGGTTGAGATAAATGTCACGGTCTCGTCTAGGCAAAGTTGGTCAACTGATCAAGTCAAGTACCCTAATCATGCTAAAACATGAACAAGTGAGCTCGATTGAACAAAAAGCTACACGATTGGTGGATAAAATTGTAATTTGCGGGTTTTGGGTGAGGTATTTAATTGGTGTGGCCTTGGGTCGGGCCTGATTGGTTAGTTGCGGCCTTGGGTCGGGCTTGATTGGTTGGTTACGGCCTTGGGTCGGGCCTGATTGGTTGGTTGCAGCCTTGGGTCGGGCCTGATTGGTTGGGTGTGGCCTCGGCTTGGGCCTGGTTGGTTGGGTGTGGCCTTGGGTTGGGCCTGATTGGTTGGTTACAACCTGGGTCGATCTTGATTGGTTGGTTGCGGCCTTGGGTCGGGCCAAATGGTTGGTTGTGGCTGTGGGCGGGCTGGTTGGTTGATTGCGGCCGTGAATTGGGCCAATGAAGTCAAAAAAGGCTATTTAGCAAAGGAGGGTATAGACGATGTGGTGAGAAAGGGAGATTGGTGAATAAGGGCGAAATTGTGGTGAAATAGGTATAAAACGATATCGGTTAGATATGACCGGTATCGGTTAGAGGACCGATACCGGTGTTTTAGGGCACAATATAACCGATATCGGTTATAGGTAAAAAACCTATAAAAAGAAAAATACGGCCTGTCATTGTCACATTGTCAATTTGATAACCAATACGGCTTGTCTAGGTTTAAAATTAATTTTGTTGAGTTTGTACGCTGAGTTGGTAGTAGTTGAGTGGAGGAGTGAGTGATTAGTAGACCCCAGGAGGAGAATTTGATTGGTGGAGGACCCAGCTAAGGAGATTTGGAGCCATGGCACAGCCAGGAGGAGCAGGAGGTGCTGGACCACCTGGACCACCGCAACCTATCCCACCACGACGACGTGTAGTCGTACCGGTAGGCTCTAAACCTCTAATTATGTGAATTTAATGATTGTAAGCGAGATGTGGGTTTTGGGTAGGAATCCAAATTTTGAATAAAATAATGAATAAATTGAAGTAATTTGTAAAATGGAGTGGGTAGGTAGGTTAGTTAGGTTAAAACGGTAGGGTGGGTAGGGTTGTAGGGTTTTCCAGTGGGTAAAAGGGTAGAAATAGGCAAAAATATGTTTTTGGGGGCCGCGTCGGGTTCGGCTCTGGACCTGGACAGTGACCGATGTCGGTCACTAGGCGACCGACATCGGTCACCAAATATTTGGCACAACTTGGATTTTTGGTAGACCGGCGTCGGTCATATGTCGACGTGCCGGTGCATAGGATATGCTGAGGAGGGGACCGGTGGTGGTGGTCGAAGTGACCGGTATCATCATTAGTTAGGTTTGTTTTGTTTTGTTTTGTTGTTTTTGTGTTTTGTTTGTTGTTTGGTTGTTTGTTTTTTTTGTTGTGTTCTTTTGTTTGTTGTTTTGTTGTTTTGGTTTTGTTTGTTGTTTTTGTTTGTTTTGGTTTTGTTTGTTGTTTGTTGTTTTTATTTTGTTTTTATTTTGGGGATGAAGAGGGAGGGGGTAGAGTTGATAGGAAAGGTGATTGGGGTGGGGGTGGAAATGGGGTGGTTGTGTGGTTGGTTTGGTTAGGATAGATTAGGTGTTGGGTATGAAGTAGGAGGTGTTAAAGTGGTGGGGGTATAGGTAGATGGCTAGAGTATATCAGGGTGGTTTGTTGGTTGGTTGGTGGTAAAGGGGATGAGGTATTTGGTAGAGATGAGGGGGTTGAAAGTGAGGACATAGGCATTTTGAGTTTTTGTAAACACCGCAGGTATATGATAGAGGTGTCTGGATCGGTCATCTGCATCTGAGTAGAGCATGGTGTACTCAAACATTCCCATAGGACTCGTCTATCTTCAAAGGGGTGAAAATCCTCACATGTGAATAGGAACTTTTGTATGGAAGAAAGGTGGGTTGTGATTCCGGTCCACTGTGGGTGTGATACAGGGGGTAAATGAGGCACTGTATCAATGGGCGTTAAGAGGTCAACCGGTTGCTGAAAAGATTTAGGCGATGAAGAACTAATAGGTAGGAGGGCATGTCTGAGAGGATCCATCATGATTAAAGAATTTGGTGATGTCGGTTCAAGGGGTTTCTCGTCTAAGGATGACAAAAAAAGTGGCGAGCCTTCCTCTTGTACAACAAGAGTGGTAGAAGGAGATGTTTGGGAAATAGATAAGTTAGATAACATCCACTCACAATCTTGCAAAGATGTGGTGTAAGAAGGCTCATCTGTGAGAAGGGAAATCTGGGCGGTTAATTCCTTTATGGGTAAAGGAATGGAAAGGTTATCATCTTGTCTTGATGGTGGTGAAGCGGGTGCGGATTCCTGCGTTGGTGAAGAGGCTTGATTCAAAATTTTCTCAATAGAGGATTTTGGTTGGGAATCGAAAACTGCATGGATTTCATGAACACTCTCCTCGGCTAAGATATCTTGGTTTATGTTACTGTTAGAAGAGTGGTTTGGGAATGGTTTATTGAAGATTTTCAAATTTTGGTTAGCAGGGGCATTAGGATTATCAAGGGTTATATCCCCTGCATCAACCATTTCCTGCACTATGTTTTTCAACATCTTACAGTTTTCGTGACTGTGTCCCTTCACGCGGTGGAAGTTACAGAAGTCATTTTCTTTGTACCAAGAAGGTATAGCGTGGGTGGAATCAAACCCGGAGTGAGGTTTAATAGGAGGCAAGGTGATAGCTCCTGCTTTGAGTAATTTTTCCAATATGACACCATAAGTTTCTCCCAAGGGAGTGTAATTGATGGGCTCGGCTTTATACTTATAGGTGGTTTTTGGCGGGGTATTAGATGGTGCTTGGGATTTGACCATCACCACGTGGATAGCTCCTTTTGATTTCGAAGCAGTCGATGCGTGAGAATTGGTGGTGTTGGGTTTGTTGGTGGAGTCTTGGGTTCGGAAATTAGGGTTTTTGTTGCACAACTGTAATTTCTCTTCCTCTAAGGCTTGAATTTCTAGTTTCCGAGCCATAGTAAAGGCCTCATCAAAGGTGTGGAAAGTTTGAATTTGGAGGGTAGGAGAAATGTGCTTAGTGCAGGCTCGTGTAAAGAGTTCGGCCGAGGCTAGGCATAAGTAAGTTGGTTGATGAGACCCCGCCATCATCCAATGAAATCTGCGATAGATTCTTCTTCAAATTTTCAGACGGCATAGAGGTTGGTGATAGATACTTTCTTAGCAATATTAATGGAGAAATGATCTAAGAAAGATTGGGCTAATTGGTTAAAAGAGAAGATTGAGTGTTGGGTTAAAGCACTGTACCACTCCAAGGTGGGTCCTGATAAGGACATGGGAAAGGTGCGGAGTAGTAAAGCATCGTCATGAGCAATCAGATAGCAGGCATGTCTAAATGATCGCAAGTGTTGTTGAGGATCCTCCTTACTATTAAAACGAGTGAATTTTGGTAATTCCCATTAAGGAGGATATGAATGAAGGGGGACAGAAGGATGAATAGGCTCCGAAAAACTTGCTCATATGTCAGGGTGCTACGGCTTCCTGAAATGAAGCCTCTAGATTTTGCATCTTTTCCATCATGTGTTTGATGAAATCAGTGGTTGGATGAGATGATGGTGTGGTTGTTGTAAAAGGTGGAGGATTGGGCCAAGGGCCTCCACTAGACAATGGGGGGGCTAAATGTTGATAAGGTATTGAGGATGAATATGTTGAGGCGACCGAATAGGGATGTCCTATATAAGGTGTTGAAGCCACCGGATAAGTGTGTGGAAATGAAAAGGTGGGTGGAGCTTGAGAAGGAAATCTCGTGTGGATAGGTGGTAGAGAGAAAGTTATGAAAGGAGCAGTCTGCGAGAGAGACGAGGTAGGAGCAGTTGGCGGTAATGATACGTGGGGCCCCAGATTAACAAAAGGAAAGCCAATCTGTGCCGTAAGAACCTCTGAAGCCACTGAGTTGGGAGACGGGGCTAAGGATGAAGAAGGTAAGGTGGAGTTATCAGGTGGGGAAGGAGCTAAGTGAGTGGCTATACTAATAGGCATGCCAACAAGGAGTTGACCGTCGGGTGTATGGTCAGGGGCATGAGACAAATAGTATTGTACAGCGCTAGGATTGGCGTCCAAAATTTTTGTAAATTCCTTATCTCCTACAGGGATTTTGGGAACCTCACTGGTGTCCATAGGATTCCCTATAGAATGTGAAGGGGGTGATTCAGGAAAAGGCACGGAGCAGGCATGTGAAACCATGGCTGCAGCTTGTTTCCGAGTGATAACAACCATGGACAAGAGTACATAGCAGGATGTAATCTATCAGGAACAGAAGCAACAACAAAATGTTGGAATTGGTAGGTTGCTGGTTTTGGGAACTATGAAAGAAGAACCGATATCGATCGTAACCGGCATGATGTCGATCAGCCGATCAGAAATGGTGTTGGTAAGTTAACCGATGTCGGTATAATAGGACCGGTGTAAGAAGCTATAGGAAGTTGCTGATTTGGGGTTAACAATGCTTAGTATGCCTACCCAACTATTCTGAAGTAATCACTAAAACAGTGTAGGACAGAGAAACAGAACAAAAAACAAGCAAGATGCACAAGCAAATCAAGAGACTAACCCTAGGATTAGTTTTAATTATTGTGGGCTTATGCCTTAGACGCAAGATGATGTCAATCCTAAATCAGAAGACTTAGGGGAAATGTCAAGTTTGTTTTGGCTTATAAGGTTACCTCAATCGGGCGGAGGAATACCATGGAAAAGGGGGATGTTTGAGCTATTGTGTTAATTTATGATGTGATTTGGTATGTGTTGTGCAGTGAAAGTAAGATTAATTTCTTGTCAATACCGTGGATATCACCCCCACATGTATGACCTGTTACTTAATCTATGTTCACTAGAATTGAAAACAGCAAGCAAGAATGTGATGCACGTGTTTTAAACCCAAATCGAAAATGATATTCGATGAAGCAAGGAGATGATTTTCACTAATGCAAAGATGTGAAAGCAAGACAAATTATTTTACCAAAATGACAAAATATTTTGTGAATATTTAGCAGAAACAAACTGTAAGTATGCTCCCTATATGAAAGCAAGCAAGAAAGAAAGAAACCCAAAATGGGTCCCACCGGGCGTGCCAAAATGTTTCACACAGAAGGATGTTTCCGTTCTTGGAATAGAGTTGCTTCTATCCTTTCATTCTCTTGAGAAACAGATAAGGGTTAGGGCTAGGAGGAATACCTGTTGAATGTTTGGAGGGTGTGCGCATACCATAGAGAGAGATCAGATCGATTGCGAAGAACTCCTTTTTCTTTGGGAAGGACTACCTACAAGTAAGAATACAAGACCACCAGATTCTAATTAGACAATAAATGAGGGAACTGCGTTAGGCCCAGGAAATATTGGACTTCCTTTCGAAGGTGGTCAGTTCCCCTACTAATACAAATTAACACAAATTCTAACAAAGAAGTTATTGCAAGATTACAATTTAATTACCCTGTTAAAACAATAAAGAAAAGGCTGGTCTTGGTTTTGAATCACAGTGACCAATGCCGGTCATCATCACACTGCACGGTTCCTAATAACCAATATCGGTAGGGCAAAGTGATTTAGGGGCTTTTAGTGAAGGGTGGCTATAAGGTGGCTATGGTGTTTATTAGGTGGTGAATGATTGGGGATAGGTAATGGGGTGATGGAGAAGACTCGAGATAGTATGGGGCTTTTCTTGCAAGCAAAGGTGTAAGGGTAGAGGAGGTACAGTTAGATGTAGGGTGTTACCAGTAGTGGATCCGGGAGTAGACTTATAATTAATGTGATTTGAAGTCCAAGAAATGTTATTAAAAGAATGTAGAACACAAGACTTACTAGTTCTCGATGAAGACATAGGTCCAAAGACTATGATAACGAAGGAAGGGCTCTGTAGGATGATCGGACAATCAAAGATGAGTTATCTTCTCTCCCAATGCTTGGATGCGTATCACCTGGCTCTGGTTACTCGATTGCAGTCTTAGGCTTGATGTCCTTCTCCGCAAACTCCTTTCTTTCCTTCACTTGTCTCGCTTCGGCCAAGTGAATTCCTTATCTTTTCAATGAATTCCCGATCCTTTGTTTTTGGTTGGGGAGGTCATTTATAGAGAACCGATGGTGGTCGAGTAGGAATCGATGTCAAGTTAAGTCAAAGTGGGCTATTTTTAGTAAAATAGCCAGCCTTCCCTCCTTTTCTTTTGAGGGATTAGTTATGGGCTTGGTCAAGTCATTATTAGGTTGGTTTTTGTGTAGATGAGGAGTAATTAGTCATGGGGGTGGATATAGACCAAGTTATAGGTCTTAATTAGGTTAGTTTAGGATTAGGGCTAGGTCATGCCGAGGTGGCGGGTTTGAGATGTGGATTTATTAATTATAAGGTAATTAATAAATAATTGTGTAAGGTTTAGGTGATGAGGTTAGGTTGCGAAATGAGATGCGGGGCATGGGGATCGTAAGACACAAATTTGGTGTCTACACTAAGTAGTAATTCTTCCTCATCCCTATAATTCATCCAATAATCCCTAAATTGAGGTCCATGATTAATTAAATTGATAACCCACCTGATATCATAATTGGTTTTAGGTTCAAATTTATCCATCTTGAACCTTTCCATCTTATCTTCCATCACATTGCATTTTGTAATTTTGGCGCAAGAGTTCCTCCCAATTCTGATAGGAAACTTAATATTAGTCTTGTGTTTACCTACAATCTGTTTGTGTACTGGTACCAACTACCTTAAGAGTTTACACAAGTCCCATTTTTCATCCACATACCTAGGTGATTTATATGGATGTCCATTAAATCCATTGGCTCTGATGTAAGTAAAAAATTTGTATTGAATGAAGAAGCAACCATATTCCAGTATTGCATTTTTACCTCAGTAGATATCCTATATTGATCCCACTCTAGTTTTAAAAGGCATACCATAGGTACAATAAATGCATCATTCACTTGTCTAACATTTCCTTTCCACTTATCTAAATTTAGTTGAGGATACACATCATACACTTTGTGAGTTTTAAAACTTACAATTCGTGGGAGACCAAGGAATGTATTACAACATGAAATATTGTAAATCAAAAAATACATCCTTTAAAAATGAATATAGTAGGTGATATACACCATAACCTTTGTGGTGATTTTCATATATTGGGCATGAATTAATGTAGGTATAAAAGTTACTGCGCATAATTTTCCTCTTTATTCTAAGATAACCCCTATGAAAGGATGCATCCATTCGAGAACATGTATATCGTTTCCAATCCTACAATTCTACTCAAAGCATCATGATTAAATCTTTGACCTCCTCAAAAAACAATTCCTTTTTCAACCTCTTAGGGATTATTTTGATGGATCTTCTATTGGTTATCAACCACTTGACATTCATTAATGTAGCATAGTCATCATGTATCTCCTTAAAATCACTATGTGTTGACTCTATAGTGACACTTATTTGTTGATCCACCTTTGGTAATCATATCATTAATCAAAAGGCTTCTGGTGTTAGGGTTCACACCCTTTCTCCACTTCCATCCAAAACTTATTTATGTTTTGGATCATAATTTTTGGTAAAAATTCATATCAGTTCAGGAGAAGTATGGAAGGTGGGAATGCCACAGCCAGGGAAATTTTGATAGCATCAATGGCTATCATTCCTCTACTTCCATTTGGAGCATGGAGTCTTTGTAGAAAATCATTGAAGTCAGTGTTTGACAAGTTTTTTTTTTTACTATGTCCAAATTACTTCTAATACAAGAGGTTATATGAAATCTTTACTCCATAGGATTCATTTTATGTTTTTAGCTTTCTTTCTCAACCCTTTGCAAATTAATTTGGTAAAACATGAAAAACATGGGTTGTATATGAGTACTTACATTTATTCTGTGGATTCTCAAATATTCTTCTTTACACCCGTATTTCTTAAATTCCTTAAATCAAACATACCTTCCATAACATATATTTTATCTTTACATTGTTAATTTAGAGAGCTAGGATTTTATATTTTCCAAGTACATAAGTGAGAATTTTAAATGATCAACTAAAATTTTAAAATTCTCACCTTGATCTCGCATAACAAGCATTCATGGCGGTAGGAATAAATGATTAAAATCCTAATCGTTTGATGTGTTTATCCCTTTTGAATGTGATCCATCCATGTGTGTCTATCTGAAGAATGATGGTGTTGGGGATTTTTCTTGAATTTTGTTTGTTTGTTAAAGGGGTGCAAAACTGTAGAATTGACTTGATCACCCATTGTTGACTTTGATTACAGGGTTGACATGTGTCCCCCTTTGGGATTAAAACTTGTAAATGTACTTTTCATTTTACCGAGTGTAACATTAAAAGGTGAATAAAAGGATCATTTCCCCACTCTAATGATATCTTTACACATGTTTCCTTTCAAGGAGAATGGGTATGTCAAGATTTTGCACTATGATCTCATAAATATTCCTTGGAATATTCCATCAAGCCTTAGGGATTATATTGTACATTACATATTTATATCACTTCTATAAAAGTTCAAGCTAGGCCTAATACCACAAAGAAAACCAAAACATGCCACATGTTTTCGGGCATCAGGAAAAAATGTAGTTTGCATAAGAACTTAGACTGAATGACACACAAGGAATTTTTCAAGTATTTTTACACATTTCATTGGAAACTTTCAGAAGGAATTTTCTACGTAAAAACATGGGCATGACTACTTGGATTTGTCATAACAAATTTAGACATAGATTCAGAGCTTTCTTATTTCAACATCAATTTTTTTCAAAGGTATATTGATTTTCATGTGTTACAAACCTTAGTAAGAATGGTATACAAATTTTATGATCACACATTTCAAAACATGGTGTGAGCTCAAAAATAATACCAACATCTACCATACATATATCTATAAGATCATTATAAGTAAGAGATGTTATACCAAGAAGATTACCAATTCTTATAAAATCAAATGGGGGATAAATGGATGATTCACTCACCAAGAGCCTTATAATTTATGTTGTTGTTCTGGTGGAAATAATTTATACCAAAATGATCTTATTATCACCCTTTTCTATAGCCTTGATTATTTCTGGTTTTTCAAAATCATATTTTGAAATCCACTTTAATGTTGTAATCAATTCCTTTGGATAAAGTGGTATTTTAATTGATTCATGAGGAGTTCAAATTTAGAATGAAACCCGAGTTTCTTCTTGAGGTTTACTAAGTGTATATCGAACTAGTTAGGATTCCCTTGAGTGACATGGACCTTAAGTTAATTTAGCAATAAATATCATGTTATATGTTATACATGTCATGAAGTTGGTAATTTCTCAAAGAATTACTATCACTATGGACAACCCAAACACAATAGAAACTCCCATACCTTTAGATGGAAAGAAAATAAGGCTTCTAACATGAAGATAAATTATAGAAAGAAGAAAAAATTAGTCAAGCCTCAAGCAAATCATGGAAAGAAGGAAATTAAATGGGTATATAGGATCAAGAAATTAAATCCAGAAGTTGAAATAGAAAAGAATTAAAATAAGGTGACATGGAAAGATATGGAAGAGGCATAACAAGCTAATAATGTATCAAGAAAAATATGTCACATAAGATATAACCAAAGGGCGACAAAGGTAAGAAACAAAAATACATCTCCAAAGTGCCAATGATGAGAAATTTCTTCCTCAAGCAAAGTGGTAGAGCAAGTATATAAATTACAACATGAATTCTTATCGTGTACTCTAATGAAGATGAGAGATCAAGTAATGAGGTTATCTTACCCGTAAAATCAACTAAGAAGATTAACAGGGCTCGAGGAAAAGGAAAGGGAAGATGGAGTCATCATATGGTTTTGATGACTTCTTACTATTCTAAGAAATTCCATCAAGAAAAGAGTGTCTTATCTATGCTTCTAGGAGACATACTATTTTTGAGGACGCAATAATAAATATTTGGAGTGAAGAGGAGTTGTCATTTTCAATTATGCATCTTCATGAGGATGTAATATGTATGTTTATGAGGCTTAAATTTTTGACGTGATGTGAAATTTAAAACCTCTTGTGGTGTTTATATTTAAAGCATAAAGTCTATTTTTTGTAAGTTGTTTAAGTTATGGAGTTTCTCCAGAGGCATTTTAGATGCCAAGAGAGATGTCTATCATAGACAAAGTAATTCATTACATCAATGTATTTTGTATGATTCAAAGTGTTGTTATCATTGAAAAATATGTTGGATGATTCTAAGCATGTCCAGATAACAATTTTTGTGTCTCAGTAGCTAGTCTTGAGTCCATATGCCTGCTTCAAAGTTTGTCATGGTTTCAAAATTCCTTGGTGACCAATTTGATTCTAAGAACTATTGGAGTGTGTGAAATGTATCTTTGTCATCAAGGAATTTTTGAAGGATGTTTATTGACTCTGGTGTTATCAAGTTTGTGATAGGATTCCAAGAAATTTCAATGAAATGTTATATCTCTGTCATGGTTTGTATTTTTAGAAGTACTTGCACTAAGTTAGTGTGTCTTGCATCGAATATTGAAGTGTCAATTTTTTTATGGATAAATTCAAGTTAAAGAGATGTCATGATATTTGAAAAATATGTCTAGTACGATATGTCATTTTAAAGGTATTTGTAAAGTTGAAAAATAGTTTTTGTAGTAATTCCCTCAAAGGTGTAATTCTTGTCAGCGTGAGTAATTTGGCCCATTGTCCTGGCTTATGTGTACTTGGCCCTGTGTCATGTATCATGATGGTGGATTTTGGACCTCTGAATGTCCTTGAAGGTTCTTCTAGGTGATCAAATGGTGACTTGATCAGTTTGCACTCCAAGAGGTGGATTGTGTTTATGACATGATCTATCTAGCCTAGTTCTTAAGAAAATATTGAGGTGCTACAGATATGAGAAAGGTTTTTTCTTGACTTATATACATTTAAGAGGTGCTCAACATGTTTGAATATGCTTATGCAAAGTGTTTGTGTAAGTTTGGGAGTGAATGGTACAAAAATTAAGACAAATTGATACTTCATTGTCCTTGATTGTGTTTAGCACAATTCATTCAAGTGGTATACCTAGAAATTCAATTTTGATTGGTTTATTAATGGATCTTTGAGTTGAAATTTTGTGTGAATAATATAAAATCATGATACTAAAGGATTAAATTTTTTTGAGGTCTCAAAAATGTATACATTTTCAGTTATCCATGATAGAATAGGAGATTTAGTTCTTATTACACAATGAAGAGGGTTTGATTTTCAAAACCCTAACTTTTGGATTTTGAAAAACTTGACAAGGTATTTAATGTGTTAGATGAGTTTAATTGTTTCTCATAGTGTTTCTTAAGGTGGGCATGGCTTATAAGAAGAGTTGAAGTTTTCTCCATCATGTTTCTTTCTAAAAGTTGCATGTTATAGTTCGGAGAGGCAAGGTTGATGGTTTCTCATCTCCGAGATGCCATTCAAGTAATTAAAAATGACTAGGAGTAAATTTACCATTGTCTTCAGACCTGATATGATCTAGAAAGAGGTATCTAACTACTTCTAGTGAAAATTGAAGACTCGCGGGTCTAGAGGGAATAGTTATGTGTTATACAGGTATGAAACATAGGATTGAGTGTGAATTACATTGAAGCTTCTCTATTAAGAATAATCCTCAAGAACATTGAAATAATAGAACATGCTGCTACATGTCCGAGATAGTGATATGGTCAAAAATCACATTTCCGTGGTCTCTAGAAGAAAAATGGCTTTCTACAGCCTGAATATTTAAAATGATATTAGTAGAGCCCTAGAAGGTTGGAAATATCATAAATATGGGGAAAAGTATGAAGGATTCTGAGCCTTTTTGGTTTTCAAAATGATGATATTCTAATTTTCAAGTTTATAAATCTATGTGTAAGGAATCAAGTACAAATTAAAGGTTACATGTTTGTGTATTGAAACTCAAATTTTGAAAAAATGTAAGTAAATATCTCTAGTATTTTTTTGGTAATTAAGAACCCCGGGAGTGTCCATTAACAAGTGTATAAGGCCTATAAGAATATATCATGTTGTAAATGTGATTATGTTTTAAATGTATGCATAAGGAAGTAAGTGTGGATTTCATCAAGGAATCATGTAAAATGGAAGAATCGTGAATCAAAATTCATTATCTATGAAGGGCCTTGGTGATGAGCCATATGTGGATTGAGTATGGTCCAAAAGTAGGGGAGTATATATTATTCTTGGTCCAAGGGTCAAGGAAGTTTAAAGTTCCTCAGAAGATAAATATTGAAAGCTACAAGTGTTCAAGTTTGTAATCAAATTTCATATTATGACAATGCCTTTAGAAGATTTGTGAGAAGGTAAAAATATTGATGATATCATCTAGTGAGTTCATTTACATTGAAATGCAATGTGCATATATTCTTGAAATGTTTTTATTACTCTAGATAATGTGAATCTATATAAGTCCCTAGAAAGGAGAATTAATGAGAAAAGACCTTGAAAGTGCTATGTATAGTCATGAGAAGCTAATCCTTGTGAAAGTGAAATGTGTTCTAAGGAGAAAACTCAAGGTATGGTATCTGAGTCATCATGTCAACTTAAAGGTGAATGAATCATGGTAGAAGTATGTAAGACTAATTAAGAGGAGCATAATGGTATGTTACAAACCAAAAAAAAAGATAGTCCATGATCTACATGTGAGAATATGACTATATACAGGTATGTTTATGACTGAACTATGATTTCAAAGAATAAAAGAAGGTCTATAAGGGTCTATTGATGGCTCTGTACAAGTGGAATGTGTGATCGAACATAGTAAGTTTTCCTTACTCTAGTATAATGCGACACAATGTACTAGAAGAAATGTAGATGGTTTGATATGTGTCTCAAGTCTGAGATTGATCATAGTATTTCATAGGACTGAAAAAGTGAAAAATGATGAGACTATAGTTTTGAGAAAAGTTAAAAATCATGCATATGCCTACAAAATGTTGATAGGTGCTTCAACCCTTTCAAGATCAAGGAAGAGCTTTAATGCACAAGTAAAGAGTTACAATGTGTTAAACTTTAAATTTTACCTTAATAGGAAGATGTTTTAAAACAAAGTGACTAAATTATTTCTGAAATTTTTTGCTTGAAAGTATTTTGAAATTTTGAAGCTTTCCAAAACTCCAAAGTCTGAAATTTTAGACTTAGATTTGAGGTTTTTATTTTTTGGGATTTCGAATAAGCTACAATGAAACCAACATTTTTGAATTTAAAGTTTCGAACTTTGAAAGTCTGAAAGTCCAAAATTTGGGAATTTCAGACTTTCATTTTTTGAAGTCATCATTATAATTTCTTCACTTTTTCAATTAGGAGTTCTATAGTCCAAAACTATGAAGTTACAAACTTTCAAAATTTTGGACATTCGGGTTTCGGATTTCTACATTGCCGTTTTTAAAAATTCTTTACCAGAGTTTTGAAGTCTGAAACTCTAAAGTTTCAAAATTTTAGAATTTCAAAGTTTTGAGTTTCGGATTCTCCTCTCATATTTTTGATAATTTCATACCCGGTGTAGTGTTCTGAACTCTGAAATGTCAAAGTTTCAAAATTTTGGAACCTTGGAATTTTGGGGTTTCGTATCTCAAAAATTTCATTCCATTTCAGAGTTTTGAGGTTTGTAATTTCAGAGCTTCTATGAGTATTTAATTTTCAACCACCCCCCATGTGTCAGCTTTTGAGCATTAATTCGGGTTTTCTATATAAACTCAAAATTTTATCTATCATTTTCAATTGACTTTTGCTATGACTCTTTGATTTTTACCAAACCATTTTGTACTTTTGAGGCATCATTTTTCAGAATTTTTTGGGTTATTTGTTCTTGGTTTATGATATTTTTGGGTTTTCTTTGTTTCTTTATTATCTTTTTTTTTTTCTTTTCTTATTTGAAATGGAACCCTCTTCATCTGCCATTTTTTCCTCAATCATGTTATCTAATCCCCACAATGGAAAATTCCAATATGTGCAGGTATCTAATCATAATTGCACACCAATTCCTTTCGAGATATTCAAAAGTATTCGATTTTCATTCAATTCCCTTCGGTGATTTTGGGTTTTCACACTTTCCTTTTTAGAATCTTGTTTTCATAGTTTTGGAGATTTGCATTTTCAGAGGTTCAGAGGTCACAATTTTGTAGTTTCCATTTTGGAGGTCTTGTATTTCAGGTTTTAGAGATTTATACTTGTAGTCCGAACTTTTTCAGAGTTATTGTTTTCAAACTTTCAGAATTTGGCATTTCAGAGCTTTTACGGTGTTTTTTATGAAATTCCCAAAGGCCATTCATGTTCTAAATTCCAAATATAATGCCAACCTCCTCATCTAAGTGAAAATAAAAGATGAAATACATATTTTAGGAGTTTCTCCTCACTCATGCCTATCTTCATATTTGAGGAATATTGGAGATACTGACCTTGGGAAAATATAATTTCTATATTTCTAGAAAAGATTAAAATCCCCTAATAAGAAACCTTGGATGCATGCCATATTTGACAATGGTCTCACTCTCACTGTAGGATTTCCTTCATCCATGCATTGTCTTGAGTTTGTCTTAGCAATGATAACCCATTTTGATAAGGATTTTGAATCGGTAAAAGATGATGATGGTAAGGTCATAATCAGGCTGGACACTGATTTATTTGAGGATTTATTTAAACTTCTAGATGTTGAATGATATGCAAAAATTTCACTAGAAGCCTCTGTGGAAATTTGGGACAAAGAAATGGAAATGTGTACAAAATACATGATGAAGAGTTACTTGGCCAAAAAAAAATTAAGCTTCCTAAAACACTATTCCACTTAGACTTCATCTAGGAAGTAAGTGATCTTATTGTATTGTTGAGTCAAGTTTAAGGTCTTGCTTCTACAAAGGAGTTTGAGAAATGGATGTTCTTGTATGTTTCCATTATTAAAAATTAAAAATAATTCATACGATGGGGAGAGCATATCAAGTAGCTCCATTTGTTTTCAATTGAGAAAAGTATTGTCTTCAAAAAAATTCACATGAATTCAATCTCGGTTTATGTTGTCATTGCCATGGGGAATTCAATGGTTTAAACACAAAAGGTATCAGAAGTGGGTCACATATTTATCACTTTTATCCCCAAATCACAATGGAAGAAGGAAACAAACATTTCTATAGGGTCAATGATGCCTTTTTTGTTGTTTCTTCTTTATCGTTTTGACAAGAATTTGTATAATCAAAGGATTTATGATGAGGATTTTAAAGAAGTATGGGAGTGGGGAGCCATTTATCTTCAATTTCCAACATTTACATACATCAGATTCCTTGTTTTTGGGTGCCCCTAACAAGTTACCAAGATTTCCTACTGAAAAATGGTTTTTTTAGAATTGGATTGACAACTATTGGATTATCAAAAACATAGAACAAATGGCATAAGGTGGGAGTCCAGTTTCCCATTTCAATCAGAAGGTATACTTGTGCTAGTATTTATAAAGCAAAGAATGTGGATGCAAAGATGTTTGAAGTTACTTTGTGAACCTTTCATCTCGAACCAAATTTTACTATTGAGGTAAGTTCAGTGAAACATGTTTATCCAGTTCTCATGTGCCTCAGCTAGAGGATATTTGGATTCACTGTTGTCGGGATGAGGTTATCATCAGGAAATGAGAATACGAAAGATTGAATTTTGATGAGGTTAGACAATTTGGTATTGCGGAGATTCTAGAGGAGATGGAGGATGATGATGAAGTGTTGGATCTAATATACAAGGGTAATAATGTTGTTAATCAACCTTTGTCATGGATCGATTGGTATTAAGAGGAAAATTGCAATACTAAGGAAAGGGTAGGGCCCATTTTACAAAGAACATATGATTGGTTGGATACCTTGGTAATTTCACCAAAAGGGTTGGATCAATCTATAAGAATAGAATCCCAACCAACAATAAGTCTTCCTACACCCACAAAAGGAAAAAGGTCTACCCAAAAGGCCAATATAATTCCTAGGAAGATTTCATTTGTTATTGGAATTTCCTCTCTTTCAAAGGTCCCTACTTCTAAGGTTGTGTCCTCTACAATACCAATATTAGAAGTTTTGAAGTTATTGATTCTCTAGTTGTGTCACAAAATCTTCCACCCCCTCCTTCCCTGCCATTATCACTTCCTCTATCATTACCTTCTACTTCTACACTCATTTATTATTTTCCATCCCCATCCATGGCCCAAGTATTTTCATCCCTTCCTATTCTCTTAGTAGGGGAAATGATTGGGTCTCCAGTTCACACTTCATTAACTCAATAGTTTTCATTTCCCTCCATTTCAACTTATAGCCCCACGACATTTACTATTGAGGCCATTCTCACATCCACTCCATCCATCATTACCACCTCCATTTCATTTCCAACTAATGTTACTGGTGCTATTGTGTTATCTAGTGATATAGGTGTTGATTTGGCCATGCCACTTTTGTCTGTGTTTGCTATACCAAAATGGATATATCACCAAACTCCAAAGTAAAAGAAGAAGGTGCCTATGGTAGATGTAATAGATATAGTGTATTAGAACCTACTCGAGGAGATAGGCCAAACAACCAAATATCATCTCTAGTTTATCTATAAACCAATCAAGAGAGCTATTCATGGAAGTTACTACCCCCATTAAGGGGAATAATAAAGAGACTATCATGAGAGTAGACTATCGAATCTCTAGATTTTTGTTGGGAAGGGAATACGGGAAGGTGCCAAATAATATGTGCAAGTGGCTGTTAGGAATTTTGAGGAGAAGTATGATAAATATAAAGCTTCCAAAGATGAACTAAAGGTGAAGGTTGAACAACTCACTAATTTTTTTGAGGAAATTAAAAAAACCCACTCCAACAACCGATCTTTCAAATACTATCGCTTTGACAATTTCTTCCACTCTGGATGATATCTCATATCATAAGATTGATAAGATAGGTCAGAAGGGAAGATTAGTGAATTGATGGATTGAAACACATGCTTCAAGAAGCTAATCCTTTGATTAAAGAATTTTTTAAATTATATAATGATTTACAAACCAAAATATTCTCCATTCATAGGATAGATGAAGTCTTCTATGAGGATAACAACAATTTGAATGTGAATTTGATCACATGGGGCGAGATTAAAGATGAGGATATGGATTTACTTATTCAAGAATAATTAATTGATGATATTTCTAAGTTGTTTGAGTTTTAGAAGGCTGTGGAATTTAGATCCCAGGTGTTACAATATTTGATGAAGAAGTTGGATGATAAACACATGGATATAATGGATGGTCTAAATGTTATCTCAGAAGAGTTTTATAATATCAACTGTTAATTTTTCAATGAGAATATTGATGTCCTTCTAGTGGATCAAATCAAATCAAATTTCAAAGATTTGGTAAAGAAATACGATGAGGTAACTAGGACTTTCAATAGTTATTCAATTAACATGTTGGTTTCATGTCATAATTTCACAAGTCAACTGAAGAAAGTTGTGAGAAAGTTTCTAGCTAAAGTGGAAAGAGAGATTGAAACAACGGATGTGGTGAATCATTACGCATGTGGACCAGAAGAAGATGAAGTACAAGGAATCATCAAGAGTTTCATTGATTACAAGCATCAGATGACTATGTGGGAGAAAGAATAGAGAAAACCAAAGAGGGAAAATATGTTACAAGACCAAGCTAAGCTAGGCCATCATGAAAGGATAATTCCAAGTTCTTGATCAGTCCAGGTTGTAGGGTTGAATTAGTCCAACCTTTGTAAATACTTTGCTATTTTTATGGGATACTATTATGTGGAACTTAATTACATTCTATTTTTAGTAACTTGTTAGTTAAGGTTTAGCTGTAATGGCTAAACCTAAAAAATTGAAAATAGTTAGGTGCATAAAATTTATTGTTATTAATCATTGGGGAAGTTACTCTTCAATCTTGGAAGAGTTATTTGAATACTTTGGAATGTTTTAATTATATTTAGAACAATATTTTTCCATGAAATTTTTAATTTATTATATTAATAGTTTATCAATGTATGCAAGTTATGAATGTGTAAGTCCTTAGTATAAGTGATTAACTCACCTTTATTTTAGAATATCTTATTTCAATCTGTGGGAGAATGATGTGCTCATCTTGAATGCCAATTGTGGAAATATTATATTCCTTTTGTTATAAAGTTACATTATCATTAATTTTCATGAAGAGAATGGGATGTATGACATGAGTATATCATATATTGTCATGATTTATTGATTCTTTATTTGAATAGATTTGATCTATCTATTAGGTATGTTTGGGGTCTTACAAGGAAATGTATGCTATTTTGTGTGTGGTATATTATTTTCCCTATCTAAATAGCAAAATGTGAATTAGAATGTGATGTTAAATTCATCCTTTCCGAGTTAACCCTTTCTAGTGTGAAGATTAGAAAATGATCTAATTATAATATCTTTGTGTATCACCGTATTTCCTTATTTGTTATTTATAACTCGAGCCTTGTGAATTGAGTAGATTAGAGTCATTTTAAAATGTTTTTAATCCTTTCACATCAAAATCAATTTCCTAATTTCCAAAGGAATTCGGCCTTCTCTAAAGGCTCATCCCAAGGTGACAAGGTTCCATAACTTGGAGATGTTCCAACGTTGCATGAGATTATTCAACAATTTAAGGGTTGCACGATTTATGTGACAATAGTTATTTGGCATGCTTGGTTGGATAGAGAGAGTTGATAATTCTATTCATATTTTCATAACTCAAAGTATCCAATGACTCCATATCTATGTATTTTGTATCTTAGTGTGTTAACATATGCAAAGAATCCAGACAAGATCTTATGCGCGATGATAAGGAAATTATCAGCATATTGAGTTATCCTTATCTCCTCCAAGAAGAAGAAGAGGCATTTCGAGCTCACCGGTCACAAAATTTCCCCATAGGGGTCATTTTAATCTTTCTTATGGAAGAATCCCTCCACCTAGGAACAATTACCCTCTTAGAATAATAGAAAAGAACCAAGTTCCCCCTTTCAATGTAAGAAATCCTCTTCGTTGGCTTAACATGACCCTATACCTACCGCTGCAGTACTCAAAATTTTACCCTTCTATATAGGGGAAACTCATGTTACTCTAGTGGAAAATATTCTTGATGTAGACAACATTTTTGTAGTACATAATATCAAAAAGGACAACATTGTGGTCAGACTTCTTGCTACTTATTTCAAGGGAAAACCACTTCAATGGTTTCGTGGTTTGAGGGATGGAACTATTACCAATTGGGATGAGTTAAGGGAGAATACATACAAACATTTCAAATATAATAAAGATCATGTGTCACTCTTGGAACAATTCACTACCATAAAGAGATCTCCCTTAGAATACATGAGTGATTTCAATTTTTTATTACAAAGGACTTGGAGTAGGATTTCAGAACTCATAAAACCTTCTTCAAAAAATAAATTCCTTACTATTTGTGGGCCTTGAAATAAAATGTAGTAGTAATGATCTAGTCCATGGGAGGGACTATATTACCTGATGCCTACAAAGTTTCTATAAGAGTTGATAATTCCTTGATTCAAGGCTGGAAAGATAGGCCCACAACCACCAATACCATTGTGTTCGAGATCTTAAAAATAGTCACCCTACAATTTTTCCCATTCTAAGCAACTTCCAAACAACAAATTTATTCTATCTCCACCCCTTCAAATGACCTATTTGAATTCAAGTCACTACTACAAACTTTTGGGAATGAGCTCATTACACTCAAAAGGAAACAAAGTCAATATAATCATTCATATCAGCCAAAAAAATCAGCAGATATCGGGCAATGCCAACAATCCTCCCTTTCAAGGAAATAATCAACCTCAAAACCAAGTTGCAGGTCAAGTTGCAAATGTCAAGCCTCTAAATTTTAGGAATCCTCTCACTGCTAGTTCTTCTAAAGCTATTGTACCCATCCAAAATAATCTAGTTCAAGATTATGAATGGTGTTATCCTTGTTCTCAACCTCATAATCAAAATATTTTCCCTAATGGAGTTCTTAGCCAAGACCTTATGGTTCAAAGCATATCTACCCCTTTGGAGCCACCATAACAATCATCTACACAGGAAATAGCAAATCAAACACACGTGCCTAAAGAAACCACTTTGCTAAATTGGAAAGAAAAATTATTTTGTCGGGTGAATATAGATTCCTCACCAATAGAAGAAAATACTCGTTACAAAAAAGAGAGTAATGGAATATCAACCTTCAAAATTTGATCAAGCATCCACTTTACAACCTCTTTTACAATCAAATGTATATAAATATGAGGGAAAGAAATCTTCAGAGACACATGTCAACCCAGTTACAAAAATAGATGTATCTTTAGGCATCACAATACCCAAGAAGAACTTTCTAAAAGAGAATTCTCAAAGACACATTAGAAAAGTAGGAGGAATCCCCTTCAGTATCATGGAATAAATGAAGAAGATAAACATGAGTGTTACTATGTTAGACACACTCTTGATTCCTTCTCAGAGAAACTTTCTACGAGAGGATTTGAATAGTTTTGGTACAAATGATGGATCATCAGGTCAAGGAGTAGCAAGTGCAATAATTTTGTGCCAACTGGAAGGGAAAAGTATTCCTGAGTTGAAAAAACCACTACCATTCTATATTTATTTTATCATTGGTGATCATTTGGTACATAACAGCATGATCGATTTTGGTGTCAGTAGCTTTGCTATGCCCAAGCAAATTATACACATGTTAGGAATACAATATGCACCAGTTAAGTAAAAGGAGTTATTTAGAAAGATGACACAATCAAGTTAATACTATTGACATCATCAAAGGACTTTAACTTACCATCCATGCATGCCCAATTTTGTCGTTCACCCAAGATGTATCAGTCATTGATCTCCCTCCTCTCTTTGTTATCTTCCTATCATGAGATTTCACTACCAAAATGGGTAGTTACCTATCAGCTGATTGGTCACATATGATTCTTAGGACTCGATACGGAACCAAGGTAACTATAAGGGTAGAACCAATCTACCATAATCATGTATAACCATACACTATTAGTCCTACAAATGGGAATTATACCATCCATGATAGAGAGGAACAAGTTGTTGATCACAAACCAATCACTCTTATGGAAGAATTCCCTAATAGTGTGTTGCATGAAGTAAGTGGAGACCATTAGTATGATCCCTATGTGGATGTGTTGGTAGAGTAAGAAGATATTTTTCTACTATTGGAAGAAATGGGATTGGTCACATATTGCATTCATGAAGAAGGAACAACCATACCAGAAATTCTCAAAACACAAAGAAATCTTGAAGGATTGTGGAATTGTTCTTCAATGGCTCAAGGAGTAAGAATAGATCTGAGTTACGATTTAGGCTATTTTTTACAGAAGGAGATAAATAATTCTCATCTTTATGGTTATAGTTCAGTTGTACTAACAATGTTACAAAATATGAGGTCCTTGTGAGGGGAATTTAGGTTGCTCAAAAGAGGGGTATTAAATCCCTGATTATTTTTGGAGATAGTGAGTAGTTTATCAAGTGTCTTCACATCCAAAAATGATCTTTTAAGATTGTATAAGAACTAAGTATAGGATTTAATCGAATATTTTGAAGCTTTTGGGATCCATGTCGTTCCTAGAAAGCAAAATAAAGATGTTGATAGGATTGCTACAATTGGTTTACAAGACAACATACCAATTGATATCACAAACGAAGGATGGAAATCTATCAAAATAATGGTTTGAACTGTAGTCCTTGATAATGTAAGTAGCTAGAAAGTTTTCAATAATGACTAATAAATTGTCCTATTTCTACAAGCGGAGGTAAAGTTTTCCACAAAAGGTCAAGCTAAGTTGCAAGAAGCATACAACGATCAAATCATACAATTGAAAAGAAAAAAATACCAAAAGGCTTAGTTACTCTGGAATCCATCTTCAATTCAGATGATCAAGCCAAAAAAACAAAACTCTAACATGATAGTCAAAGAAGAATATTTTGAGGAAGTCGAATTAGCCAATGATTTTTTTTTTTAAGATTGGTAAATTATGTACTTCTCGAAGAAAAATAAGCTTTCATAAAACTTTTTAAGAATATCATGACATTTTCATGTGGAGCTACAAATACCTGTGTGGTTTTGATCTAGGTCTAGCACAAAATACTATAGAACTAGACCCTCACACCAAGCCAGTTCATTAGAAACAAAGGCCAATTAATCCCAAAATCGAGCCACTAATGAGGAAGGATCTCACCAAACTCATCAAGGCCTATATAATTTTTCCTATCAAGCATTCATCTTGGGTGGCCAATCTGGTTCATGTACGGAAGAAAAATGGAGAAATTTAGCTATGCATGGATTTCAAAGATCTAAACCATGCTTCATTCAAATATCATTATCCTCTTCCGTCGATGGAGAAGATTCTCCAAATAGTAGTAGGAGCACAAAGGTTTTCATTGCTTGATGGATATTTTGGATATAATCAGATCTTGGTTAAAGAATATGATTAGTTCAAGACAACATTCACTACTAAGTGGGGTATGTACACCTATAGTAAAATTCCATTTGGATTATCCAATGCTGGTGCTACTTTCCAAAGAGCCATGAACATGGCATTTCAGGGGCTAATCAATGATATCATCTTGGTTTATCTTGATGACATAACTATATAATCTAAGTATGCGAAGACCACATCACACATCTAAGAAAATTTTTTGAAGGTGTAGGGAGTTTGGGGTTTCACTCAATCCTAAAAAATGTATTTTTATAGTACATGAGGCGAAGTTATTAAGGCATATTGTTTCATTGGAAGGATTGTCAATCGATCCAACTAGGATTTATTCGATTATGTCTTTGTCTCTCCCAACTCATGAGAAGGGTCTCCAAAGTTTTCTTGGAACCATAAATTTTGTGTGAATATTTATCCCTCAATTCACAGCATTAGCTAAACCACTAACAACCATTTTGAAGAAGAACGTGTGTTTCTCATGGAAAAAGGAAGGGAATGGGAGTTTTGAGGCTATTAAGACATCAATTTCTCAAGATATCACACTAATGAACCCCAATTTTGATAAATATTTTATTATTTATGCTTTTACGGTGCCAAGAGAGAATTTCAGGGTATTCTTACTTAGTAAAATGGTGATCGATGCAGCAACCAATTAATTTTTTTAGTCAATCCCTCAAAGACTATGAGCTCAAATATTCATTTGTTGAAAAAAAAAGTCTTCTTAGTTATTTGAGCTTTGAATAAATTCAACCACATGTTGTCCAAAAAAAAATCATCTAATGGTGTCTCATCCAGGTTTCAAGGAATTTTTTCTAAAAAAAGAGATGAACGAGAAGTGTACTAGATGGATCATGAATGTGATGGAGTATGATATACATATCAAAGTTACCACACATTTCATAGGTTGAGGTTTGTGTCAACAACTTTCTCTAGATATGGAATCAAAAGTCGATGAAGATGTTATGCTCTTAAACACTAATGAAGATGATGGTCAGGTTAATTGGCTATCTAGAATGGAGAATTTCCTTTTCTCGGGAGTATACCCAATGAATATGAATAAAATTCAAAGATGAACCTTCCGTCTTCAGTCTATTTCATATGTTTTGGTACATAATGTTCACTTTCGAAGGGATTTGAATGATGTTCTTCTTTGGTGCATGGGAACGGATTAGGTAAGTAAGATACTAGAAGAGTTTCACAATGGCCTATCTGGAGGGCATTATTATACACAAACAATTACTACTAACATCATGTGAGCCAATTACTATTGGCTGGATTTGTTCAAATATACCCATCTCTCTGGATAAGGAAATGTAAGGAATGTGACTTTTTAACAGTGGAAACAAAGGTGGCAGCCCTTCCTTTTCATCCATTTCAAGTGGATTAACTCTACATTCAATGAGGGTTGGATTTCATTAGAATTATTAATCCTCCATCCATTAATGGACATAAATGGGTCCTTCTTGAAACATACAATTTTACTCGATGGAAAGAGGCGGTAGCACTAAAGAAGAGCAATGAGAAGGAAGTTCTTATTTTCTTAGAAGGTATAATGAAAAGGTTTGGTGTCTTGTTTAAATTTATTTTAGACAACACAATGTATTTCCTTAGTCTAAAGCTAAGTGAATGGGATGTTAAAAATGGGATCTATCTCAAGACTTCATCTAATTACTATCCTCAAGGAAATAGATTGGCTGAGTCTAGCAACAAGAACCTCACAAGGATTATCAAACGCATAATGGAGACTAACAGGAGGACTTGGCACACACAATTTAAGACCGCTTTATGGGCATATTAGATCACTCCTAAAAGGGCCATTAGAACTTCTCCTTTCATACTTGTATATGGAAGAGAAGAAAAACTTCCACTCTCCTTGGAGTTACCTTCTTTAGAGTTAGCTCATCAACTTGAGGTTATGGAGAATGATCCTTTGATAGTAAAGTTTGTTGAACTCATGGAGTTGTAATAAGTATAAAGCAAGGCTATGAAGAATTTAGAGAAATATCAAAGCTCAAAGTTAAGAAATATTTTGACAAGAAATGTCGATTGGCATTTTCAAGAGGGAGATTCGGTTCCCAAATGGGATGAAGATGGAGCCAAACCAGAAAACATGCCATTTTTTACATTCTCTCGGAGCATGTCATACATCATCATGAGTTACAAAGATATGAATTCATTTTGTCTATCTAGAATCAATGGATAATAACTACCCATTAATGTGAATGGGATACATATCAAATCTTTCTTTCGAGATCATTCCACCCCCGCATGCAAAGTGTTTGTTTTGAGTTTTACTCCAAGTGCTTGACAAATTATGATGTTTGGTTTTCTATTTCTTTTTTTTTTATTTTGTACTCTAAATGTATTCTTCTTTCAGGACTATTTTTCCCAATGGTTTATATAAGGATACTGGCCTAAAAGATTAGTAGGAAAACATTCCTAGAGGTCGCAAAAAATGTTAACCTTTAAATTTTACCTTAAGAGGAAGATGTTTTAAAACAACTTGACTAAATTTGTTCTCAAAATTTTTGCTCGAAAGTTTTTGAAGTTTCTTGAAACTCAAGTCTAAAATTTTAGACTTTGGATTTGGGAGGTTTTATATTTTCATGGTTTTGGAGAAGCTACTACGAAACCAAATTTTTGACTTTGAAGTTCCAAACTCTGAAAGTCCAAAAGTCAAAATTTTCATAATTTCATAATTTCAGGTTATAGAGTCAACATTAGCATTTCTTCACTTTTTCAACTTGGAATTCTGAATTCCAAAACTCTAAAGTTTTTAAATTTCATAATTTCAAGCTTTCAAGTTTTTAAGTTCTACGTTGCTTTTTGGAAAATTCCTTACCGAATTTCCGAAGTTAGAAACTCTAAAGTTCTAAAAATTTTAAATTTCAGACTTTCAGGTTTGTTCTGAACTCTGAAATGCCAAATTTCTAAAATTTTAGAGCTTTAAACTTTCAAGGTTTTAAACTTTGCACTTCGTATCAAAAAACTCACATTCCATTTAAGAGTTTTGGGGTTTGTGATTTCAGAGCTTCTATGAGCATTTAATGTTCAACCACCCTATGTGTCGGCTTCTAAGCATTAATTCAGGTTTTTATATAACCTTTAAATTTTAGCTATCATTTTCACTGACTTTTTCTCTAACAATCCTATTTTTACAAAACCATTTTATACTTTCGAGGCATCATTTTCGAGGTATGTTTTGTTTTGGATTATTTCTTCTTGGTTTATGATCTTTTTAGTTTTCTTTTTTAATTATCTTTTTGTTCTTCTTTTCTTATTTGAAATTGAACCCTCTTCGTCTACCATTTTTTCCTCAATCATGTTATCTTATCCTGACAACGAAAAATTCCAATACATGTAGGAATCTAGTCCAAATTTCACACCAATTCCTTCCAGATCTTCACAAGTATTCGATTTTCATTTTGTGCCCTTTGGTGATTTTGGGTTTTTCGAGTTTCCTTTTTAGAACCTTCTTTTGAGTTTCGAGAGATTTTCATTTCTAGAGGTTTGGAGGTCTACTATTTCAGATTTTTGGAGGTCTGTTATTTCAGGTTTTCAGAGATTTATACTTCAGATTCAAAAAAAAATCGGAGTTGATGTTTTTGGACTTTCGGACTTTGGCATTTCGGATCTCTTACACAAATTTTTTTACAAAATTTCCAAAGGCCATTCAGATTCTGAATTCTAAATTTAATGTCAACCTCCTCATTTAAGGGCAAAGAATAGATGAAATACACATTTTCAAGAGTTGATCCTCACTCATGTCTATCTTCGATTTGGGGAATATTGGAGATACCAACCTTGGACAAATAGATTTTCCATATTTCTGGGAAAGATTAAAAGCCCCTAACAAGAAGCCTTGGATGCAGGCCATATTTGACAGTGGGCTCACTCTCATTGTAGGATTTCCTTCATCCATGCATTGTCCTAAGTTTATCTTAGTAGCAACAACCCATTTTGATAAGGATTTTGAATTGGTAAAAGATGATGACGGTAAGGTCATAATCAGAATGGACACTAATTTTTTTAAGGATTTATTTAAACTTCCAGATGTTAAAGGATATACAACAATTTCACTAGAAGTTGTTGTGAACATTGGGACAAATAAATGGAAATGTGTAAAAACTTATGATTAAAATTTACTTGGCCAAATTTTTGTTAAGCTTCCTAAAACATTGTTCCACCTCGGACTTCATCTAGGAAGTAAGTGATCTTATTGTATTATTTGTTAGGATAAAAATATTATTATCCTAATATTAATTATGCAATAGTCCAGTTATTTAATTAATTTTATTAATTAAATAATAATGGTTATTTTGTTATATGGTTCATAAACCATATTTGTCTTTTATACATGTTGTTATATTGTTTTGAACAATATATTTGTTTGTATCTAATTGTTGCTTCCCGTATGTTATTGGAAGCTTGTTCATTTTGGAATTTGGTTGCACCTGTGAAACTTAATCTCCCATGTGTATTTGGCTGTGCAATATCTATAAATATTGCAGCCCATTCTCTGTAAAAGTTGGTTGATTGATATTAATAAACTAATCAGGCTTCCATCCCTATTTCTCAATTTACATTTGGTACTAGAGTGAATTGAAGCTCCTGGCAAGGTTGGAGAAGGTTGCAGAAGAAGGAGAATTCATGGAGAAGAAATCTACAACAGAAGGAGAGCCAGTGCTGCCTCCCCGCAGCCTTCCCAAAACCCCCTTTAAACCCACAACCTCCCGCTCGGGCCTGGATGTTTGGAACGTAAATTTTTTTTGCACTGGTGCACTCAGCACCAGGCAAAATTTTCGTAGGTATAAAGAATTAAAAAAAATTCCCCATTAGGGGTTTTGTCTCTAATTTAAGAGAGGCTATTTAGTCTCTGCTACATTTTAGCAGACCACTAGATTTGGAGGTCTGTGTGTATGTGCACCTTCAGCAAGCGAACAACCTCCTCAGACCACTGGATTTGGAACTCTGATCAGTACACATGCATGCAAGTTTCGAGTATTGAATGCATGTTCACATAGACCAAATTGGAAACATTTTTTTAGCGGCATTATACTCCAAAGAAGAGTTGTTCCAAAAGCTAAGTGTTATACTCCACGCCAAAGCACACCTGCAATACTCCACGCACCTGCACATTCATTTGAGCGGGTTCATGAGCGGCGGGTTCAAATTACATTCAAAGGCACATCATTTACTGGTACATCATCCCACGCACCTGCCAAATACATCGAGCCTGCACAAAAGAAAACAAAAAAAGCGGCCAAAGCAAGGAAGAGCGGCCTGCACAAAATAAAGAATCTTCATTTGGTCCTCACGCCATAAGGAAAATATTCAGTCCTCACGCCAAAGGAAGCTGTTCAGTCCTCACGCCGAAGGAAAATCAAAGCAAAAGGAGATTAAAAGGTGTTTCTTGATCCATTTTTGAGCAAAGGAAACCCTAAATGCCTCCAACACGTGGACTCCAACTCAGCATCACCTCTTTTTAACAGGTCAGCGCCTTTATTTTACTCAATAAATATTATTTGCTTCATTTGTCTACCAAGCGCCCATGTGCGCCAAGTTGGTTAGTGAATGCGCCTTGGGAGTGAGAGGTGTGGGGGTCGAATCCTGCCCCAACAAACAAAAACTCATTTTTTGAAATTTAGCGGAAAATTTGGCGGTTTTACCAAATTTAGTGGCAAAATTTGAATTTAGTTATAACTAACTAAATTTAGCGGAGGAATCCCTAAGTTAGGGTAAAAAAATCTCCCATTTGGTCTGTTTTTTCATTTCGGACATTTTTTGCAAAGGGAGACCCATCTAAAAATTGCATCTTCAGCTTCTTTTTTGCAATTTTTAGCATTTTGGGTCGTATTGGGCTCAGGAGGCCACCAAGACCCGCGAAATAGAAATTTTTTTCCTGCTATTCAAATATTCCAATTTTTTTGAATGTAAATTGTATACTGCTGCATATTGTACTAATTTGCAGGTTGCCATAGTCAACTACAAACTTTGTAACTACTCAAAACTGGCAGAATTGTAATAAAAAAATAAAAAATTGGTTCTGTAACACTCATGAGATCCTAAATCTCATTCGCAGCGTTCAGTATATACGGTGCCTCTAGGAAGCACTTACAGGTAAAGCCATCACGACTACTACTGCACTTAATGCCTAATATAGCTGCAACAACGTCATCTGGGCATCGTCCCTATAAATCGACGGAAGTAATAAGGTCACAAAGGCACACACTATGAACCATCCCATCCGTCCTCGTGAACGATTGCAAGACATAAATCTAGACTGAGAAACTATCCGAGTATATAGCAAATTTACGCACGCGTATGAGGATATTTCTTTGAGCCAATGTCAATAATCACACAGACCCCATCAGTATTGTCTTGGTACCACGTATTGAATTCTTTCGCGTATGTTAACGCCTCTTTCACGTACTCACCGGTATATAGAAAGGGTGAGATTCTTCCATGTACCGACGGGTATATCGGAAGGGTGCGTATATAGAAAGGTTTGGTATATCGATCGACAAAGATATAGATTGGGAGACATAATACCGGAGTGATAAGAGCCAAACCCTATCGTTGATCTCTGCAAAATGGGCACAATGCCTCCAAATTTTTTTCTTCGGATTCACAATTGCTCGAGGAAGCAACTATGCTACATGGAAGACAAAAATAAAGACACACTTGAGTTTGAAGAAATCTAGCTGGCTGTGGATCGGGTACTCTAACCATATCACCAATCGATACAACACAACAACGATAGTTTGATAGAGCAGATCGAAAGCAAAACTCATCATCTTGTTTGGAGTGTCTGACGATGTGAAAGCCCACATTCGAGATGCCACAACAACAAAAGAAGCGTGGGATAAGCCGAGCACAATATATGAGGCCAAGAACAAGAATGTCGTACTAAATTTGCAAAGTCGATTACATACATTGAAGTTCAAGCGAGAATGAGAAAATAGAATCTTTCTTAAGAAGAGTTACTGATTTGAGGGCTTCACTTCTAGCCCTATGAGAAGAAGTCAAAGATGAATCTCTCGTTCCCATTGTTCGAGAGATCTCCTTCTTCTTATCGCATTTTTGTCATAACTCTAAACTTGTCGAGATATGACAATTAGTTTTGACAAGCTAGTAAACTTGCTACAACAAGAGGAAGCAATGCATAATAAGGATGATGAAGAGGAGCAGACATTGTCTTCACATCAAATATTGGAATGGAAAAGGTAAAGGAAAACCTAAATCCTATCGAAGTCCCAACATTAGAATCATTATCATGGGGACAATCAACAAAAGAAGCAATGTCCAATTTGTAAAAGAGGACATGACTTAAAATATTGTTGGTATAACACTTATAAGACAGTTCATCAAGTAACTCGACCACAAAAACAACAATCTTACAAGGGACATTCAAACAACTATCATGGGCGTAAAAGGGGAACCGGAAAAGAAGACCCCACCAAAGAAGGTAATATTGCGAGCAACAAGAACAAATGTCAGACAATGAAGACTTCTTGTTCACTACTCGATCAAGTGAACCATCCACGTCATCTAGTGATCTCTAGTATGTTGATTTGGGAGCCACTCGACACATGAGCGGCCACAGAGACTAGTTTATTTTAATGAAGGACACGCCATCGAAAAATCATGTTTTGTTGGGAGATGATTCTTCATATATAGTTCAGGGGATTGGGAACATCTCTCTACCCCTTGGTTCATGCAAATGCAGACTTTCAGATGTCCTATATGTCCCTGGGTTGACAAAGAATCTTCTTTCAATAAGTCAACTCCTATATTGCAACCTAAAAATTGACTTTGATAGTCAATCCGGCAAGAAAACGTGTTTGATTCGAGATAAATCAAGAGGCTCGAAAATAATTGCAAAAGCCTCCAATGTGGGACGCATGTTCCAACTTGATTTCATTCACAAAATGATCAAGCACTTGTGGCTAAAAATCCACCTCACCAGGTTGTGGCATCATAGATTTGGTCATGTAAGTTTCAAATATCTCAAAACACTTCACCGGTGTAATATGGTACATGGGCTACCATCTCTTCAGAAGGATACAGATAAGTGTCCTCACCGCTAGCAGAAAACAACACGAAGTTTCATTCCAGGAGTACATTTCGAGCTCATGGTAAACTTGACCGGTTCATACCAATCTTTGCACCCACTGCAGCCAAGTCAAGTCATTCGGGGTTCCAGTACTTCATGCTTTGTGTTGACGACTATTCACGGAAAATGTGGATTTTTTGTCTTCGCAAGAAAAGTGAAGTGTTTGAAACCTTCAAAAAGTTCAAAGTAGCAGTTGAGAAAGAAACTGGTCATCAAATCAGAACTCTCCGCTCGATTGAGGGGGAATTCACCTGATGATGCGTTCCGAGACTACCTATAAACTCGCGAGATTCATCAACAAATGCATCCTCCTCACACATCAGAACAAAATGGTGTTGTCAAGAGAAGAAATCGTACTATCATGGAAATGGTGCAATGCATGATTGATGATTTCGAACTTGCAAAGACATTTTGGGGAAGGTATAAAGCAAAAATAGCAGTGTATTTGTGAACAGAGTGCCCACAACTACTCTTGATGGAATTACACCACAAGAAGCATGGTCAAAAAGGAAACCATCCATTGCACACCTCAGAGTATTTGGGTGCAAAGCAAGCATGCACATACCCAAATAGAATAGAAAAAAATTGGACATGAAGTCACAAAAACTCATCTTCATTGGGTAGAGTGAAGAGACTCTTGGGTATAGATTGATGGATCCTAAGACCAGAAAAGTCTACACAAGTAGAGATGTTGAGTTTTTTGAGAAGAAGGAAGCAGAGGCTCCTCCTCCTGACTCACATGATGTAGACATTCCACCAGTTATAAAAACAGAAGCTGATGTTCCCTCAGATAATGAAAGTGATGATGGGGATGATGGTGGTGATATGATAGAACCACGACCCATGGGAATAGCTCAGCGTATGCCCAAGTGGTGTACTAGCACGTTACGAGATGTAAGAATGGATGTTCCACCGGATACATCCACCCCTGGACCACGGACTCACAGTAAAGCAAGAGAAGAAGTTAACTTTTCTTTGATGAGTAGAGTTATTGAATCTGATGAGCCCTCTACAGTCCAAGAAGCCCTACAATCAAAATCTTGGAAAGATGCCATGGATTCTGAATATCAATTAGTGATGAAAAATAACACTTGGCAGCTTGTCAATCTTCCACTAGGGAAGAAACCCATTGGATGCAGATGGATATTCAAAACTAAGTACAAAGTAGATGGGACAGTGGACAAGTACAAAGCAAGACTTGTAGCAAAGGGGTATGCACAAAAAGAAGGCATTGACTATGAGGAGACATTTTCTCCCACAGCTAAGATCAAAACGATTAGGATGATTTTTGCTCTAGCTGCTTAGTTTGGATGGAAAGTTCACCAAATGGACGTAAAAAGTGCCTTCCTGAATGGAGATTTACAAGAAGAAGTCTATATGACTCAACCTGAGGGATATGTTGTACCTGGTCAAGAAGAAAAGGTATGCAGACTTAGGAAATCTCTGTATGGCCTCAAACAGCACCCGGGCATGGTACATCAAGATTAATGAGCATCTCGTACAACATGGATTTGTTAGAAATCCATACGATCCCAATCTCTACCTCAAAAAGCAAGGGGGGGAGATGGTGATTGTTGTAGTTTATGTCGATGATCTAGTCATCACTGGCAGTTTAGTGAAGATGATTGATGAAACAAAGAAAGATCTTAAGCAATCATTCGACATGACAGATCTCAGGCTTATGCACTACTATCTTGGACTAGAAGTATGGCAAAAATAGAATCACATCTTTGTTTCTTAGATGAAATATACCAAGAATACGCTCGAGAAGTTTAGGATGATGGATTACACACCAATTGCTACACCTATGGAGAACAGATTACAGTTATCTCGTTCAGATCCATCTCTTGAGGTAAGTGCCACTCTCTATCGGCAGCTGATTGGGAGTCTCATTTACCTGACCTACACTAGACCATATATCAGCTTTGCAGTGAGCTATCTATCCAGGTTCATGTAGGAACCCAAAGTTTGTCATTGGAAAGCAGCAAAGCACATTTTGAGATATCTCAAAGGATCAGTGGATCTTGGTCTAGAATACAAGAAGAATGAAAATTCTTCTTGACTGGATATTTGGATTCAGATCATGTAGGTAACATTGATGATAGAAAATCCACTTCTAGATTTGTATTCTTTATGGGATCTAGACCAATATCATGGGGAAGTAAGAAACAACACTTTGTTTCTCGCTCTTCCACAGAATCTGAGTATCATTCTGTAGGAGAAGCTATCTATGAAGCGATTTGGCTACGTCACATACTGGAAGGACTTGGAATACCACAGACAAACCTACTAACATGTATGTAGACAATGAAGGTGTTCTTAAACTTGTTCGCAATCCAATTTTTCACGAGAGAACAAAGCACATTGAGGTTCAGGTTCATTTCATACACAAACATGTGTTGAAGCACAACATCCAGCTTCAATTTTGTCCAACTGCTGAACAACGAGCAAATATTTTCACAAAGTCACTTGCACGTGACAAGTTCGAGTTGTTCAGAGAGTTCCTCTCCTCATCTCTTCAGACAATGCACAATTAAGGGGGGGAATGTTAGGATAAAAATATTATTATCCTAATATTAATTATGCAATAGTCCAGTTATTTAATTAATTTTATTAATTAAATAATAATGGTTATTTTGTTATATGGTTCATAAACCATATTTGTCTTTTATACATGCTATTATATTGTTTTGAACAATATATTTGTTTGTATCTAATTGTTGCTTCCCGGATGTTATTGGAAGCTTGTTCATTTTGGAATTTGGTTGCACCTATGCAACTTAATCTCCCGTGTGTATTTGGCTATGCAATATCTATAAATATTGCAGCCCATTCTCTATAAAAGTTGGTTGATTGAGATTAATAAACTAATCAAAGCTTCCGTCCCTATTTCTCAATCTACATTATTCATCAAGTTTTGGGTATTTCTTCTACAAAGGAGTTTTAGGAATGGATGTTCTCGTATGTTTCCATTATTAAAAATAATATATAATTCATAAAATGGGGAGACAAAATGAACAGTTCCATTTGTTTTCAATTGAGTAAATTATTGTCTTCAAAAAAACTTTTACATGAATTCTTTCTTGGTTTTTGTTTCCACCGCCATGGGGTAATTCAATGGTTTAAACACAAAAGGTATCAGAAGTGGGTCACAAATTTATCACTTTTATCTCCAAATTACAATAGAAAAAGGAAACAAACATTTCCGCATGAGGATCAATGATGCTTTTTTGTTGTTCTTATTTACCATTTTGATAAGAATTTGTATAATTGAAGGATTTTTTATGAGTATTTTAAAGAAGTGTGGGAGTAGGGAGCCATTAATATTAAGTTTCCAATATTTACATACATTAGGATTCCCATTTTCTTAGGTTCCCATATAAATTTACCAAGATTCGCCATTGAAAAATGAGTTTTGTTAGAATTGATTCTCAGTAATTGTTGGATCTGTCACAAAATCCGAACAAATGGCATAAGGTGGGAGTCTAGTTTCCCATTTCGATTGGAAGGTATACTTGTGCCAATATTTATAAATCAAAGAATGTGGATGTAGAGATGTTTGAAGTTACTTTGCAAACCTTTCATCCTAGAACCAACTTTGACTATTGGGGTAAGTTCAGTGAAATGAGTTTCGCCAGTTGTCACGTGCCTCGGCTAGAGGATAATTGGATTCACTTTTAGGATGAGGTTACCATTAGGAAACGAGATTATGAAATATTTACTTTGGATGAGGTTAGAAAATTTGGTATTGCAAATATTCTAGAGGAAATGGAGGTTGATGATGACATGTTTGATCTAATATACAAGGGTAATAATTTTTCTAATCAACTTTTTCCTTGGTTCAATTGGTATCAAGAGGAGATATACAATACTAAGGAAAGGGTGGGGCCCATTTTACAAAAAACATATGATTGGTTTGATACCTTAAAAATTTCACCAAAAGGGTTGGATCAATCTATAAGAATAGAAGCCCAACCAAAAATAAGTCTTCCTACAACCACAAAAGGTAAAAAGTCTACCCAAAATGTAATTCCTAGGAAGATTTCATTTGTTTTTGGAAGTTCGACTTTCCAAGGACCCTACTTCTAGGGTTATGTCCTTTGTAATACTCATATCAAAAGTTGTTTAAGTTATTGATTCTCCAGTTATATCATAAAATCTGCCACCCCCTCCTTCCTGTCATTATCACTTCCTCTATCATTACCTTCTACTTCTACACTCATTTCTTCTTTTCCATCCCCATCCATGGCCCAAGTATTTTCATCCCTTCTTGTTCTCTCATTAGGGAAATTATTGGGTCTCCAGTTCTCACTTCATTACCTCACCAATTTTCATTTCCTTCCATTTCAACTTCCATCCCCATTGCATCCACTCCTCAGGATATTCTCACATCCACCCCATCCATCATTACCACCTCCATTTCATTGCCAACTAATGTTACCAGTGCTATTGTGTTATCTAGTTCTCTAGATGTTGAATTGGTCATGCAAATTTTTTTCTCGTGTTTGCTATACCATAATGGCTATATCTCTAAACTCCAAAGAAAAAGAAAAAGGTTCCTCTGGTAGATCTAATATATCTAAGTGTGTTGGAACCTACTTCGAGGAAACATGACAAATACCCAAAGATTGTCTCTAGTTTATCTGTAAACCAATCAGAGAGAGACTCATGGATGTTACTACACCCATTGAGGATAAGAATAAAGATAATATCATGGTAGTAGACTATGAAATCTCCAAATTTTCACTTAGGAAGGCAACATAAGAAGGTTCCAAAAAGATGCGCAAGTGGCTCTCAAGAATTTTCTGTAGAAGTATTGTTGACGATTATATTTATGGATGAACTGTCAAAGTCAAAGGATACCTTAACGAATTGGGATGTGCACCCTAAGATAATCTCCATATTTTAAATAAGTTGGCTCTTATCTATGGTGTGGGATAAGGTTAGTGGAAAACTGAAATAAAATCTAAAACTAAATAAGGAGATTCTCCAAAATAGATCTTAGAAGATGCAGAGATGGATCCTTGGAAACTACTTAGAATACTTTGAAGAGTGTTTTAGCATGATCTAATATTTTCAAAAGTATCTTAGATTATTAGAGGATGAGAATGTGTAAAACATAAAAATATGCAAATAATAGATACATAAAGGAAACCCAAGGGTGTATAGCATGATTGTTCTTCAAATTTATCTAAAACTAATAGCAGTGAAAGAAGAAAGACATGGAATATTGAAAGCTAAGATGAATTGAACAAGAACTCTTTATTCATAGAGAAAATAATACATAAGACCAATACGACACAAATTACAACTTCCTTCTACAAGAGAGTGTTGTTAAGGAAAGATAATATAATAGTTAAGCCTAAGATTTCGTTTCGTGACTCTAGTATTTTTCTTTTCTTTATTTTCTCCTCTCTCTTTGGCTCTTAGATTAGAAAATTCCTTTATATATATTTTCAGCTCTCACTTTAATGTATGGAATCAAACCTTCCACCAAGAGAATTCAATTTTATTATAAGATATCTCAATTTTGGGTCAATATCTCAACTACCTATTGGTGATAATTTGATTACCTTTAATTCATCCAACTTGTTCTCCTTCAGTTGGTGATGATTATTTTCTCGCCATGTGGAGGTTGTGCATTTGTTTGAGGTTCATTCTAGAGATTTTTCTTGAAATTTTTGCTTGAGAAAAATGTGGAGGGCATGTGATTATTGGTGGACATTCCTTCATTTTATTTATTTTAAATTGCGATCGTATTTGACGACACATGGAGACCCTATTCATCTCGTAATGTTTTTGAATTTTAACCCATCGGGGTAACTTTATTAGGCCGGGACACATGGATGATGCAACGTAAGTTTGAGAACACCCTTTTCATGCTTCATGCCCTGAGTTAATCAAAGGGATGCATGGACACCTTTCGCATTCAACTTTAGACTTAGTTTATTTTAGGCCCAAGAAAAAATAGAAACTAGGGCCGAGTGATAAAAGATGGTGGCCATTAAAAAATTCTTATACAAAAAGAACTCTACAGTTATGGTGACTCACCAAGGGACTTTGTGCCAGTCATGGAAGGATTTGACAATATTCTTAGTCTCAAAATTCAAACTATGGCTCAAAAATGCCACTCTGAGTTGTTGCAAAGAAGTATGATATCCAAGCTATTCCACCATTGTAGGATAGGTCCTTCTCTACATGGCCTAGAAATTTTTGTCTATCTCGATTATCTCCTTTTGGGAATAGTTTTGGAGACTCTAAAATACTATGTGTAAATGAAACTCCAACTGCATGATGGGGTTCGTGATAGCTTCCACGTTGGTAACAATGGAGCTCTCCTTTAAATACTGAAAGACAGTCTTATCTTGTCATTTGGTGATAAAGAGTTGTTGAGTTTGGTCCTTTGATAGGACTTTAGATTCATCAGGGAATGGGTAGGGGAAACCTAACTAGACTAATTTGTTGATTCTATGTTTCCTCTCTTTGATCCCCTATTAGGGATTATCCAAGAGATTCTAGCATTTGATGGAGGATTTATTGAATCTCAGGATCTCATTGATTTTTTCCCCTTATAGGGCAAAGTCAAGCATCGTAAAGTTTCGAATAAACAAGAATGATTTAGAGATCTTATGGTATCTTGATTAATGATGGTGGATGTTGTGGTCTCAACATTTGAGCACAATCCTTGTACATCATCTATAAATTAGAGTGTTGGGCCTAAATTCATTATCGTGGTGGAAATTCACCACAAAATGAATCATACATCTCTTACACCAATGTTACAATCCCCCTTTCTCGGGTTTGCTTTCCTAATTTACGAGTCAATTCTTTGACCACATCCTCATATAATTTCAAAATTTTCTAGAGGCTTCCCTTTTCGCCTCGATGGCACGCAACTTGGCTTGGATAGGATCCACCTCCGCCTTTATCAAATCACCCTCTTGTTGGAGGAATCCATTTTCTTATGAGAGAGAATTGGTCAAGGCCTCGGATGTGGCAAGTTTGGCCACTAAATTTTTATCTTCTATTTGAGAAGCCAAAATGAGTTCTTGTGATAGAGCTTCCTTCAATTCCTTGTGGAGTTGTTCGATCTATTTTCCTTTTCCCTTTATCTCAGCTTGTTTGTTGGCCATAGTGGCTTCTTCCCTACGAGAGGCTAAATTGTGCCTTTTTAGATGGTTCATAGGCTTAAGCTAGTCTATTATGACTACCACCACAGTTTCTTTCATTAAATCAACCTTATCCTAATGCCAAAACTTAGAGAGGTCGATCGCGATAGCACTTATAGAATAGTCATTGGGTTGCATTTGCTCCATGGGTTTGGATACTTGGGGATGAGTTGTACGATAGTCAAACATCTCTTTGATGGTCATACAATGACCATATTTTCTTCATTTTTCCCGCCGACATTTCTTTCTTCTTGTACTTCACCCTTGTGTTATCTTAGGTGGCCTTAATGGTTTTGGATTGACTCAAAAATTTAGAATAAGAAGGGACCATCCCACCTGCGAATGGGAAACCGAGTGGGAGACCATATTGAATTGTAACTTTTGGTTAAGGCATTGAAGTTACTAGAGCTGAAGAAGGTCCTATCACCATGCAAGGTGAGAAATTTAGGATGGTTGAGGGAGGTTGAGGAAAAAGAGGGGCTCCGAGTGGAGGAAGATTATGCGACCGGGTGACTGACAAGGGGATACTTCCAAAAGCGTGAAATGGTGGCAGAGGAGGAGATTGAAATGGATCCCCATGAGGAAGGAGAGGAAAAGGAGAAGCAAGATCCACAACCGAATTTAAATTTTTGTGTGGTGGGATTGATATTGATTCATCCACGGTGTATCTCACATGAGGGAATTGATGTGGACTACGAAGTGGGTAGGAAATAAGAGATAAAATATGTGGAATAATCCCTTACACAATTACAACAAAGAGAAACTAATATGCAAAAAATATTATAGATCTCAAATAAAAGTGCGTAATAAATAACACAACACAGAGAGACAATATTTAATGTGGTCCACCCAATATGGGCTATTTCTACCAAGAATCACTTGCTCGATTTTATTACAAGCCTCCACTCTCTCAATACAATACCCAGATCTATTTGGAGCTATGCTCAAAAACTCTACAAAATTCCCACTCGAATTCAAAGCACATCTCGTAATACATTTTCTTATATATATATCATATGCATCAGACCATATAAATAGACAATTGCTTAATCAGTTTGATCTAAAACTGTGGGTATCAAAACCATGGGCAAAAACCGTGGGTATCAAAACAATGGGCAAAAACACATAGAAGGTGTACCACACTCTAACATGAAAATAGGCTCTACAAACACAACAATCTCCCACTTGAGACTGATTTCCACCGAGAAATATTTTTAACCATTCATTTTCATCCGCGAAGGCCAACCAAAGCTAAACATATCTTTAGTTAATCCTTGTGACCACCTTAGTTATCATGTCTCGCAGGATTTTGACGGTATGAATTTTCTCCAACTTCAAATTATCTTCTTCCAAAGTTGTCCTAATGAAGTGATATCTCAACTATATATGCTTCATCTTGGAGTGGAAAGTAGAGTTCTTAGCTAGGTGTATAGCACTCTGACTATCATTATGTAGCTTACATTCCTTCTGCTTATGCCCCAACTCCTCAAGTAATTGTTGTAACCAAATCATCTCTTTTCTTGCCTCTGTGGCAGCAACATACTCAGCCTCCATGGTTGATAAAGCCACCAACTTATGTAGTCATAAAATCTAGCTCACTATTGTCCCACCTACAAAGTGTAAATATAACTCGTCATGCTCCTCCTACTATCAACATATCCAACCATGTCCGAATCTACATAACCACGTAAAGTGGTGTCTAATCCACTGTAGCACAAAACTATCCCCATGGTCCCTCTCAAATTCCAAAGGATTCACTTTATGCTTGCCAATGCTCTTTACCCGGATCACTCATAAATCTACTCACAACTCCCACCGCATGGGTAATATTAGGCCTAGTGCACACCATACTATACATCAAATTTCCAATCGCTAATGAGTAAGTTAGCATGGACATTTGATTTCTTTCCGCTCTATCTTGGGACACTACTCCTTTAATAACTTAAAATGGCCTACCAAAGGATTCCCAACCAGTTTAGCATCCCGCATGTTAAACCTATCCAATACCTTCTTAATGTACTCTTCTTGAGATAAAGTCAGCTTTCGTTCCTTCCTATCCCTAGTTATCCTCATACTAAGGATTTGTATGGCTACCCCCAAATCATTCATATCAAAGGATTCACTTAGTTGTTTCTTGAGTACTTTTATTTCTTGCATTTTTTTACCTACAACCATCATGTCATCAACATACAAACATAGGATAATATAACTTACATCTAAGGACATCTAATATAAACTTCTTATACCATTGACGTGGAGCTTGTTTCAGGCCATACAAGCTCTTCTTCAGTTTGCACACCATCTCCTCTTTACCTTTGACTTCATATCCTTCTGGATGCTGCATATATAGCTCCTCCTCCAAATCACCATGGAGAAATGTAGTCTTTACATCTAATTATTCTAAGTGTAAGTCTTCTGCTAGCACTATTCCAAGAACAGTTCTGATAGAAGTCATTTTTACTATAGGAGAAAAAATCTCATCAAAATCTATACCTTGTTTTTGTGTAAACCCCTTGACCACCAACTGGGCCTTATATCTTTTCTTTCCTCCTTCTTCATCTTTAACTTTGTACACCCACTTGTTTTGTAATTATCTTTTGCATTTTGATAGCTTCACCAAATCCCAAGTCTAGTTCTTCATGAGATACTTATGCTCCTCATCCATGGCTTGCTCCCACTTCTTCCTAGCATCTACCTGCATTGCTTCATCAAACCTCTATGGCTCTCCACTATCAGTGAGTAATAAATAATAAAGAGAAGGAGAAAAACGTTTAGGTTCTCTTCTTACCATAGAAGACCTCCTCAATATAGGAGTTTGGGGATCCCTGTTGAGGGGGTTCCGAACCGATTCATGTGTCACTTTCTCATTCGTAAGATCCTCTACCGCTGCATATTCTTTCTTGGATTCTTCCCTGTTTTCCTACAACTACCGCTTATACATGACTATCTCATTAAATACCACATCCCTAGATCGAATGATTTTCTTGTCCTTAATACTCCAACATTTATATCCAAATTCATCACCACCATAACCAATGAAAGTACATTTTTCGATTTATCCTCTAGCTTGGTCCTATCATCCTTGTCTATATGAATAAACACCTCACATAAAGACTCTAAGAAATTAATAATCAACTTTTTTACCATACCAAGCCTCCTCAAGTATGCCTCCATCCAAGGCACTTGAGGGTCCTCTATTTATCAAGTACATAGCTATGCTCACCACTTCGCCAAAAGAAAGAGGCGAGTCCCGCATGTATCCTCATGCTCTTAAGACATTCCATTATTGTTCTATTCATCCTTTCTCGATACCCCATTCTATCGCGGAGTTCCTAGAACCATCTTTTTCTCCCCGTGGATTCCATTCTTAGAAAAATAGTCATCAAATTCATTTCGCAATACTCCCCTCCATTATCCGACCAAACATTTTAACTTAAGACCTATTTCATTCTCTACCAAGGCTTTCCATTTAAGAAAAGCATCAAATACATCATATTTGTTTCTAATATAATAAACCTAAACTTTTCTTGTTGCATCATCAATAAAAGTAACATAATAACTTGAACCCCCAAGAGATGATACCTGAGTCGGCCCCCACACATTAGAATGTACTAGCTCTAACTTACTCTCTTTCTTCGTAGGTCCAACCTTGAGAAACCTTACTCGCTTATGTTTCCCATATATGCAGTTCTCACATAAATCCAAACCTATTTCTATATATCTAGGAAAATTCTTCTTTATGATGTCCATGCCCTTATGGCTCATATGACCAAGCCTATAGTGCCATAATGTTGTATCTGCATCTGAAGCCACAAGATTACAATCATTAGTACTATCAGTGGATAAATACAAGGTTCTAACCTTCTTACCTCTTGCTACCACAAGAGCACCCTTGGTAACCTTCCAAGAGTCGATGTAAATATCACCAGTACAACCATCACTTCCTAATTGCCCCACCGATATCAAATTTCTCCTTAATGTAGGCACATGCCCGACATCCTTCAATAGCCATGTACTCCTATTTTGCATCTTAGCCTAAATAGAACCTTTTCTAACTATACCGCAAGGCTCATCATCACCAAGTAAAACATGCCCAAATCCCCTTGAACATAATCAACAAAATAATTCTTATGTGGAGTAGCATGAAAAGAATCCCCGAATCTAAAACCCAAGATTTAGTAATACTATGCAAAGAAAGAATCAAAGCATCCCGACACACATTACTCGATGCCACATTTGCCTCCTTGTTTTCTTCATGTTGTTTCTTCTTGTCTTGAAGCTCCCACAGTCCTTCTTTGCATGCCCAGACTTTCCCAGGGCCCAACATACAATCTTTCTCTTGGATTTTGACCTTGCTCGATCTTTCAATTTTCCACGGTTTCCTTTATTCTTCTGTCTCCCTCTAGTTTCCCTTTGTCAAAGCATTCCCGAAATAGAAGATTCCCTAGAGCTTTTTCTTTACATTTCCTCACTTAGAATCACCCCTACAACATCCTCAAACTTCAACTTTGAGTTAGCTGGAACTAAGTTCTTACCACCATTACCAGACTATTCCAACTTTCGGTAAGAGCACAAAATTAATAAATCCCTAACTTCTTCATCAAATTCTATCAGAATCGAAGCTAGCATATTCACAACCATATTGAAATCATTTAAATGATCTGCAATTGAAATATTCTCAGACATCTTCATATTAAACAACTTTTTCATTAAAAATATCTTGTTAGAGGCAAAGGGTTTTTCATACAACTTCCCTAATGCATCCATTAGATCTTTTGTCATCTTTTCCTTTGAAACATTAAATAATACCGAAGATGCAAGACACAGCTAGATCATTTCAAGTGCCTTCTAATCCAAAAATCCCATTTTGCATCTTTCATACTCGAGGGTTTGTTCACCTTCTCAAACAATAGAGTATAAAGATCCTTCTGATAAAGGTAATCTTCCATCTACATCTTCCAAATACTGAAATTCTGCCCGTTGAATTTATCAACCCTAGATCTTCCATCATCTTCCATAGCTCCCACTCAAGATAAAAATTTCCCGTGATTCAACACTTTAGCAAACCAAACCAGGCTCTGATACCAATTGTTAGGAAATAAGAGATAAAATATGCGGAATAATCCCTTACATAATTGCAATAGTAGAAACTAATATGCAGAAAATATTACAGATCTCAAATAAAAGTGTAGAATAAATAACAAAACACAGAGAGACATAATTTAATGTGGTTCACCCAATATGGGCTACGTCCACCAAGAATCACTTGCTCAGATTTTATTACAAGCCTCCACTCTCTCAATACAATACCCAGATCCGTTTGGAGCTATGCTCAACAAACTCTACAGAATTCACACTTGAATTCAAAGCACATCTGCAATACATTTTCTTGTATATCTATCATATGCATAAGACCATATAAATAGACAATTTCTTAAGTAGTTTGATACAAAACCATGGGTATCAAAACCATGGGCAAAAACCTATGGGTATTAAAACAATGGGCAAAAACCGTGGGTATCAAAACAATGGGTACTGAAAAACCATGGGCCCAAAAACAGCCCATAACGGTTACCCATTACCCATGGGTTAATAAACCACCCATGAAAATTTGCTTCAGGGGCTTCACCCCCAAACCCCCTTGACCCACTCACCGATGAGTGGGACCGCCGTAAAAATACCCGAGTGTAACACATAGAAGGTGTACCACACTCTAACATGAAAACAGGCTCCAAAAACATAACAATAGTATATAATTCCAAGCGGACACTGGAATGATTTTTTTGGGATAAACCTCCACATCCCATAGAGTCAAATTCATGAATTGACTGAAGTACTAGGAATTCGATACAAAATAAGGTAGAACAAATATGAGGAATACCTAAATGTGGAGTTGAATAGGAACATGTATAGCTCCTCATAAATAAATTATGTAATGAATTTATTGAAATTGAAGTAGTATGCTTGCTCTTTCTTTAGACACCTCATTCTAAAAAAGGCCATCATCTACTAATCTTGGATGTTCCTATCTAAATCTTGACCGAAAATGAACGTCAACATGGAAGAGGTATCCTAAGAATTTTTCGTAAGTGACTTCTGGGGAATGAGGAATCACACGGTTCCCAAACCTCCTGAATCTGTCTACCTCAACTCCCTATTAAGGAATAAATCTTTTTTCTGGCACTAAGCCCAAATGCTTTGGATTTTGGCCATATCGTAGAAACTAGCTATTGGGTCATAAGTTAGAGCTAGCATGTCCCCGATATCTTGAGGTGTAATTAACACTGTTTTGTTCCTACCCTACATGATATTAGTGTCTAATTCAAAACATCCCACATAAATATGTATGAGCTCTTAATATAGGTACATGAGAGGCACCATGTATTGGGTGAGTGTTGTGCTCCATATCCTTAAGCGAAAAGCTTCATCATTTCCCATGATAAGAAATCTAGCATAGGCTACCTCTCTCAGGGCTTTGGGCTTCTTATTGAGGATAGGGTTCAAGAATTCGTTGGCAAAGTTAGAAACAACAGAAGGGTCACTAGAGTGAGACCCCCATCAAGGAACCTCAACCTTGGTTGAATAGGGCGTGGGGTATGGGTTGTCCTACGTAATACTTTATTGGTGGTGTGGAGATGGAATTTTCCATGGTGGTTTTCAGAACTAGGAGAAGTCTCTGATTCTCTTACTTCGACATTTGAAAACTGATTTGGAAGACTCTAACATTTTAAATGATGCTCCTAGATATCTTAAATAACCTCCCTAACTTGGAGAGTAATGGCTCATGTGTATATAGAGTCACTTCACATAATGACCCCTTTTTAATTAATGACCCTAAGCACCAAACTCTGCACTTTTTGAGAGATTTTGTATCAATTCTAAATATTTTTCTCTCAAGTATCCTAGGATGTCATTGGATCATTAATTTTGGGGAAATTAGGAAGGTACACTCCCTCCAAAACTTCAAAAAGGGACCACGGGATCCATAATGGACACATGTCTGGGACACTTATTAAAAAGGGACAAAAACACAAAAGCAAAATAACAAGGAGAAAAAAACTATACATATGATACATTATTAATGAAGAGATTCAGGGGAAGGGTTTTAAATGAATTCCATTTACCATAATTTCCAAGGGGTCACCTTCCATGGTTTTGAGCTCAATCGCATTGTGTTGCTTGCATAGGCTGATTTTGAAGGGTCATGTCCATAATGGATCAAACTTTCCATGATTTCTAGGCTTGGCAGCTCTTGCATCCCATTTCAAAATCGTAGTTCCAACTTGGAATTCTAGTTCATATGTCTTTTGATTGAACAAAGTTTTGACCACCTACTGGCGGCTGATCATGGGTTCATGAGTAGAATCCTACTTTTCCGGAGCTCTACTAGCTATGTTAGTTTTACTTGCATCACCCCATTTTCCTCTATCTCAATTTGTTTCAATAGTTTTAAGGTAGGGATTTCTAAGGAAATTTGCATAACAACACTTTTCCCATAATCTATCTCATATGGCGAGGCTTTCAGGATCTATTTTGGGGTGATCTGATCATCCCATAAGGTTGTTTTGATATGTTCATGGCATAGCCTCTTAATCTCATTTCCCATTCTTTTTATGAGCATGATCAGGTTTTTGTTAGTAGATTCAACCAAACCATTACCTTGTGGGTAATAATTAGAGGATTTTTTTAGATATATCTCATGCTTTATAGTGAAGTCAGATACTTTAGCCCCCGAAAAGGCCTTCACATTATCTGATATAATAGTGCGAGAGGGGTCCAAAGAGGGAAGTGATATCCTATAGCAGTCTTAGGATCACATTCTCAATGGCCTCTTTAAGTGGAACTACCTTCGTCCATTGGGTGAAGTAATTGGTTTCCATGAGGATCCATTTGTGCTTGGTGCTCGAAGTTGGGTTGACCATTCTGATGAAGTCTAAACCCCATTGTGCAAATGGTTCCTCAATTAGGATGGGGTTAAGAGGTGATACTGTGTTCCTCCTAAAACCCGTATAAACTTGACAAACTTTGTATTTGTTTGTCTGCTTGACTATCAATGAGCAATTTGGGCCAAAAGTATCCTACTTCTAGGATTTTTATGGTTAGGTTTTGGGAATAAAAATGGCCTCCCAAGCTCCCATGGTGTAACTCGTGTAATACTCTTTCAGCTTCTTCATTCTCCAGGCACCTTAACAGGATTATATTAAAGTTCCTTTTAAAAGTAAATCATTAATCATGGTGAAATTGGATCCTTGTTGCCTATAGTACCTCCTATTTTTAAAGGGGAGATGGCTTGGGTATTTCCTTGTTTACATGAAGTAGATCCTATCCAAGACCTAGATACTTGAGTCACTTTCTTGGATATAGAGTATCTCTTTAGGCTCATCATTAATCAAGGGCATGGGGTCATGTGTTAGATATTGACATAAGCCCCTACCCCATACTAGATTTGTAGGTTTTACCTCGATGTCATATTCAAGGATCTTAGTGATCCAGTTATCTCTTTTATTAGTTATCTCACCCTTTATTATATATTCTTTGATGCTAGAGTGAGCCACCATAACTTGGATTCTACTATGAGTGACAAGGTGCCTGAATTTGTTTAGACCCTTAACTATAGCATAATCTTGTCTTTCTACAAATTTATATCTTATTTCATATTCATGGAGAGTTTTTGAAAAGAATGTGACTGGATGTTCTTATCCTTGAAAATATCCCTTCTATATTAGTATAGATGCTACACTATGCTTACCCCCGTATACATATATGATGAAATATTTTGAGAATTTGGGGTTACGCAGTGATGCAAGGTAGATGTATAAGCCCCTTTAACTACCTCAAAGTTCGACGACCTTAGTGGTTGATTTAAAATTAAGGTCCTTTTTAGCATTAACGTGATCGTGTGGATTTTCTGTGCAAAGTCTGAAATTAACTTATTGACAAAATTCATCTTTCCTAAGAAATATTGGACCGCTTTCTTATTGACTTGTAAGGGCAATGCCAAGATGTCCTCAAATCTTTTGGGATCAATGGAGATTCCTTCCTTTGAAACAATGTGTCCCTGGAGTTTTCCTTGGGGTACACCAAAAACACACTTCTTTGGGTTCAGAGAGATCCTAAATTCTTGGAATTTCTTAAACATAGCTTCCAAGGTGTCAAAATGATCCTCCGATGTCTTGGTAAATAACATGAGATCATCGAGGTATATAATAATTACCTTATTGACCAGTTCTCCAAACGTGGATTCCATGGATCTTTGAAAGGTGGATCCATTATTTGTGAGTCCAAATGGAATTTTTGTGTATGTGAAGGTTCCCCATTTTTTCGTGAAAGTGATCTTATGTTGTTCCCTTTTTGCAAGCCATATCTGATTATGGCCCGCAAAACCATCTAGTAGATAGAACCTTTTTGAGCCTGCAATTGTTTGTATTATCTGCTCCATGGAGGGTAAAGGGTAGTGATCCTTTAGGGACATAATATTTAGGTCTCTAAAATATAGGTAGAGCTGAATTTCACCATTTCTCCTCTATTCCGAGACTAAGTTAGAGACCCATGTTGTGTGCTTGATAGGAAAGATTATGTTGGCCTCTAGGATTTTTCTTAGTTCCTTAGCCATGAGGGATTCTATTTTTCAGTTCATGGGCCTTTTTTTACCACACGAGCTTGGTTACTTCTTCAAGGTCAATGGTGTATTAGATGATATCCTTGTTATAACCATGCAAGTTGTCGTACGTCCATCTCGACTAATTCTATGAATTTTAGTGTTTTCTCTTTAGTCACTTCCATTTCGACATAGTCCTTTACAACCGCAAACTTCCATTGATCTAGACTAGCATTATTCAAATAAAAATTATTTCTAGTGATATTAACCCTTTCACAAGTTTTCTTGTCTTCAACTATCTCCATAAGATTCTTCAATCTTGGGTTGGAGTTGGTTTGAGAACTGGTCGATTTCTTGAGGAATTGTATAATCTACTTGTCACTATTAAAAACCTATTAATGATCGATGTTTTCATGTATAGAAGGGTAGATGATAAATTTTATGGTACTTTCATTCGTTATCAAATCTTGTATTGGGTCGAATTGTGACCTGATTAAGGCCATCCTATCAGCCTCTATATTTTGGTCTCGGGGATAACCTTGATATTAAAGGCTTCAAAATATTTGATGAGATCCCACACCCTATGTTGATATGACCTCATTCTCATATTTATTTGTTAAAAGTGTTCCTTACCCGTGTCACTACCAACTCGAATCACCAATGACTCTCAACCGCTTAATGGCTTATTTTTCGTGTCATGGCCGGGCCATGTACTAAGGCCTCCTACTCTACTTTGTTACTAGTACAGGAGAACTTGAAGTGGAATTCCTAGATTATCTTCTTTCTACTTGGGGATAACAAGCATATTCTAGCTCTTGATCTATTTTTTCTTTTAGCCCCATCAAAATGTAGGGTCCATATCTGAGAATCTCTGATGGGATTCCCTTCTCTTTTATCCTTTCCTTTTACCACCTTTGGAATCATGGAGTCTTCATCGAATATGATGTAAGTACCCAAACCAAGTGGAATCTAAGTTCTGAAGGGATCACCTGGGGGAAGGTTGGCTAGATGACCGCTGCTTTGAAGATTACCCTCCTCTATATATGATTCCTCTTCTCTAGTGATCATAGTATGGGAAGCCTCAAATCCTAAGACCGCTTGGTCTATTATATGTTCCTTGGCAAGGGGTTCTAATAATACCTTCATCTTAGATCCATACTTGGTCCATAGAATCATATGGGACCAATCAAGAGACATATAGCCTCCTATTTTAGCTGTGAAATTACAGGAGAGACATAGTCTGAAGACAAGTGAAATGTTGATTACTACTATATCTTGTGGAATAAATATGTTTGGAAAGGAATGGGGTTGTAATGGGAGTCCCATGATATCTCCTATGGTTTGGACTGATTTTCCATCTAATTTCATGAATCCTTTCTTTAAGCACTCATATTTAATTCCCAAGGAATCTACAATTGCTTTGGGCATGACTATAGTGCTTACACTGTACTCATTTTTACTCCTATCACAAAAGGAAGAACCCCATGTGTGTCGGGCGTATCACCTAGTAGAAGCTGAGCACTCACCAGAGGCACACGTGGGTGCCGAGTCTCTCTTTTATGTGATTTTAGTGGGAAGCATTATCTATGATTAGTGTAAGAGTGTTTAGGAAAGAAGTTAATAAATACAAGAACTGTAGGGCTCAAAACGGCCTTTAGATCCTTGCAGTCACTTGATTGAGTGCTTTAACATAATCCATAACATATATTATAACAGAAATAAAGATACAACCATTCATTCGTATCATGAAAGGAAAGAGAATTCGTATGACTGAAATATACATTAAACCCATTAATATTCATATCTAGTTATAACAGCTTAACCTCAATATATTCATTGATTCATTACAGAGTGTTACAGAGAGTAGACCGTAGTCATGCACATCATTGGATGTATGTAGCTAAGCTAACAAAAAAAATAACAACCCCATGCTTAGTACATCCTTTCTCGACCCAAAATATCCACTGCAACACTCCCCTGCAGATCTTTGATCACTCTCGAACCCACTATTCCCTATGTATATCTAGATGATATATCCTTCTTGCATGTGTGTATATCTCTATATCTTTTCCCACAACAAGCACTTGTATTTATCACATTCTTGGGCTTCCAAATCACCTTACCGCACCCTCGATCCATTTCCAAGTGTCGAATTTGGCCCTTCACGTGAGCATCTTCCTTCAATCCCGAGCTCTCCATTCCATATCATGATGATCTTCTAGAAGATTCCTTTTAGGGCATGCTCTTTCCTTGGGCAACTTATTGTCAGGCTAGTATCTTATCTGCATGCAACTGATCACGCTTTTCATGTGTTCTACCTTGGGTGCTCAAATTGGCTAAGTCCCAAAACTCCTTTTGCGCATCACATGCTTTGTTTACTTCCTTAAGCCTTCCTCTTGTGCAATTTTTACTTGCACACCATCTAGTAACTGGGATCCCATGTGCTTAAGCACCTTCATACTTGGTTAATATTCTAGGGGGGGCAACATCACCCCACACTACACCATTTCTCCATCCTCGAAATATTTTACTTGACCGAGATGCAAGTTGTTTTATGGAACTAAGTTGTAGACTTATACTTTACAAAATGAATAACGAATGAAATAATAGGGGAAAGAATGAATAATGGGGGGGAACATCAATTCAATAGGCTGGGAAATTCCTTTCACAGATCTACCTCTAGCTTGTTCCACACTTCAACCTCTCCCTTAGCCTTCTGGCATAGGTCACCCACTAGGGTTCTCACTTCATCAAAGCTTAGGCCAATTCCCTAGGTACCCAAAGTGTCCACAATCTACTCCAACTCCTTACCTAGGTCCATGAGTTTATATATTCTTTTGTTAATTTATAGGTATAGTTCCTTCAGCCAGGCCTTAATTAAGCTCCTTAAAGACTCAATTGCCTTTGATTTCTTTGTCTACCTTGGCCAGAACCTTGTCCCTCTCTGCCCTATTCCCTTTATTATTTTCTTGGAACTCTTTTAGTTCTACTTCAAGTGTGGCGACCAAGGATCTCACCACCTTATCTCTATCCATGCATGTGTCATATGTGGCTTCTGCAGACTAGGCAGCGACCTTAATCTCCGTAAGTACTTGGTTGTACTGGAAATAGTTTCTACTACCTTCAACCAGTCTTCCTCTTTCAAGTGTGTGGCCACTTCTTCTGTAGATTCCAATGCCAAGGGTCACCTCTCCATAGTGAGGAAGCACGTTAGGTCTTCTAAGCATTCCAAAGTTGATGTGTACCTCTAAGGGATTGGCATTAGGTCTGGGTGCTTTAATATGATGGCACTCTTAATCGACTGCACCTTCTTGTTGATCTCCTGCACCTTTAATTTTTCTTCATTTAACTCATGCCTTAACTATGTCTTTGATTGATTCCTCCTATTTTATACACTTGGCCTTCTCCACCAGTTCTTCCTCCTTCCCCAACTTCACTTCCAATGCTCGATTATGTCATTTCACGCAAAACAACCTACCCTCGGTCTCAACCACAACTTTGTTCGAGTATTGCATACTTTCTCGTCTAAAAGCTCTTGAGAATTTACTAAGGGGTTGTCTCCCTTAGAATCGCAATGGGATGAGCACTTTCTGGTAGACTTCAAAGTCTGGCTCATCAATGTGTGACTTGAACACCCAAGAGATCATCTTCTTGGTCCAGTGGGTACGCGCCATCCTTTTCAAAATACCCTATGGATAGGAGCCTTTCCATGGATATGGTTCTTTGGAACCATCTCGCGTAACACCTTCTTTATGTCATCCACATAGCCCATTATCTATCTATGTTCGTATCCATAGTTCTACCGGAGCGCACACCTTTAACAAAGCTAACTATCGAGCGGGGCCTCCTATGCTCTCATATTCCTTTTCAATGCTCTCATCCTTCCCTTCCTTAAGCACTATGTCCATGCTGCACTCTAACTCTTGGTCTACAAGGACTTTGAGCATATTTTTCACTTCTCACTCTGCTAACTCAATAATCTACTCTTTTGTAAGGCTTATGGCTCCCTGCTCCTTGGCATCCTTCTCATCTGCCTTCGTGTCTTCGGTACCTTCCTCATCTTATGCGCCCTTGCACCATACAAATAAAAACTCTTTCTTCTCCTCTCTACTTTTCCTCCGAGTCATAGACACTAAACACATGTGGCTCTTTGTCCTTCTCAGGCTCTTCTTCCTCATTGCCACCTCCTTCACTCTCATCTTCTCCTTCTCCCAAGTACTTCTCCAAGCTGTTGGTCACCTCCAAGTCAGCTTCTTCATCCACCCTCTACTTCTTCCTAAGAGGTGGCTTTTGATTAGGAGATTCGGCCTTCTCTTCTTCCTTCAAAGTGATTCTTCCATGGTGGTGGGTTACTCGGGTGCCTCTACTTCTGGCATCTTCTCCTTTACTAGATACTTCTTTCTCCGTATGTAGGTCCTTGTAGATGGAATGCTCACTGCCGATCGGTTGGAACACTTGGTGCTCCTTCCTCTCCTCTGCCTCTCTTCTTAGACGTTGGCTTCTTCTTCCCCAAGGGGTCTTCAGGTATGGATATTTTTTCCTCTAAATATGCACCCTTTTCTAACTTTGGCCTTATGTGCATGTACACATGTGCCACGGATCCTCCGAAGGGAAGCACCATCATAATAGTCATTTGGATCTCATGTGACATGTACTTCTCTATGTACATGTGCTTACCACTCAGGGTAATTCAGCTTCTTCCTCATCTCCCTGTGTTCCCTGGTCCAACCTTCCTAGTTCTAGCCTTAGCTTCTTTGATTCTTTAAATCTATTTACTCCCGCTTGGAAGTATTGGGTAGTGAACGTGAAAGGAAGCTTGCACCAAGGGCTCCATGATTCATCAATAAGCTTGAATCTACCCAAGCAGTAGTGCGTTGGTACACCGTGAACTCAGCTTCTCCCTTAGTGGCTGCTAGGAGTTGTTTAGGGATCCTCCACTCTACCCTGAATGCATTCCTCAAGTGCGTATACCACTTTTCCAACTACGCTTTATGGGGAGCCATCATTGTATCACAAGCATACTTCTCGAACCTCTTTGTGGGTGAAGGGTCTTTGGCTGGGTACTCCCACACTAACTTTTCTGATGCATCTGGCACTCCAATTTCTGCAAACACTATGGTGAGCAAGACATTTCCAAAGAGGATCATGTCCCCTTCCTTTGTGTAATTAACAATATCCTCTGTAATGTATGAGGATAAGTTATATATCATCCCCTCTTTAATCTTCCTTCGGACATGTAGCCAAGGTTTTTAACCTATGTTTATCTTTCTTGACCATTCAACTTTGTCACCGGATGCACGGCCATCTCCATAACAAGGTCCTTGGTGTCCGAGATATCATAGTACCATGACCCTTTCTTACAGGCATACTCAATGACGGTCTCTTTAATAGCCTCCTTATCACCAAGGTCATCTTCGAGGCTATCTCCCTCACATATGAGGCATATAAATTGTGAAATCAACTAGGGAGTCACACGCATCTTGTGCCCAAAAAAGTGGAAATAGTCTTCATGCACCCGAGACATCAACCATTGGTACAATTGATCGGCTTCCCAAAATAAGGCAACTCATAGAGTTGTAATGCCTTTCCTTCACCAACTCAACCTTAACGTCATCATCATATATGGGTAAACCTTCAGGTGTTCGCTTATTAGTGGGCGTACCAATTCCAAGACCATTTCTTTCTCTATGGTGTTTGTATGGTGATTATAGTCACTAACATGTATACTTCTCAAGTGGGCTTCCCATTCCTTTCCCATCGTCACCCCATCTGGGTATTACATCTTTGTATACCATTCTTCATTTGTGTCTACTTTGGGTTCTGGTTGTTTAGCCTTAGCTTTGCCCTTTCCTTTCTTGGGTGCCATGGTCGAGGTATTTTTATACCTCCTTTCCTCTCTTTGTTACTTTGTCTTTCTTCTCCCAACCTTCGATCTTAAATCCATGATCTAACTCTTCTAAATCCATGCCCTAGTTTTTCGAACCCTAACTTGGATAAACTATTCACAAGACAACACCTTTTCAACTCCTTCCACACCCATGTAATTCCTTCTGGTTCACAATCTCAAACTAGCTCTTCACATTTTAATCACATGATCTTCCACTCGATCGAATCTGAAAACCCTAGTTTATAACACTTGCTTATATCTCCAACTCTTCATTTTCACAAAGTAAAAATGAGAGTGCCCCGACCCTTTATTTATAGTTTTTCCTTTTTCTGATCATTAAATGCTACTTTACCTACCCCCATACTTTGTTCATTTAATGTATATTTTTCAAACAAAGTCCATCTTCAACACCTTCACTCACGCACCCTTCCTGTGTGAAAACTTCTCCAACCTTCTGGCACACAACCAAACCAACCTGATAGGAGACTCTTGTGCGCACTTAACCTGTGCCGAAGGCACTTCTTCTATCTAGATTCTTGCTTTCACCTACCTCGTGTTGCTTTAACTGCACTTCCTTTTCCTTTGTACGTGGGATCTACTAGTAGCTTTATCCTAGCACCAACCATTCTATCTTTTCTCTTCATCTACCTCTTTTAACTGGGCTACACAACAAGGCTCTTCAACACAACTTCCTTAGTTCTTTTAATCATGCACTTCTTCACTTTTCTCCACCCCACACTTAAATGATGTGTGGTCCTCTGCATACTCAAAAATTCTCCAAAAATAGCAAGGTTACTAGTGCCCAAGGTGCAAAACGAAATAAACAACGTGAAAGGGAAACACAAGAAAGGGAAAAAAATGTATAAAGGAAACTTCTAAACTAACTGGAAAAACTACATTATTTACAAACACCAAGAAGACTTATTTATAATAGGGCTTTAGCATACTGCCATTGAAGTGTCCAAGAAACTTCATCCCATCCAATGCTTGTAACTGGAACACACCCAAATCAAGGATGTACAAAATTGTGTAGGGACCCAACCAAAGGACTTTCAACTTCCAAGGATGGCACGAAACTTGGAATCATACAAGAAACCTTCTACCCAACCTCAAAATTCTTATTTCTAATATGGTGATCATGCCAAGCCTTTTGCTTTGCCTTTTCTATTGTCTGGATCCATCGGGTAAGTGATCGTCTCTCATCCAGTTTCATTTGCTCATCAATCCTTTCTTCAAGTGCTTGTTCATCGGCTAATCCTCCTACACACACTATTTGTAGAGGAGGTAACATAAATTCAACCAGAAAAATGGATTCCATGTTAAAAACCAATTGAAAAGGTGTGGCTTTATTTAGTCTTTTATATGTAGCCCTATAAGCCCATAACACTGATGATACTTTTTCATCCCAATCTTGTCTTCCAACATCATATATTTTGGTCAAGGTATGACTCAGTATTTTGTTGAATGCTTCCATGGTTCCATTTTCTTGTGGGTGATAGGGTGTATTCTTGTGATGACCCACCAAAAACTCTAATAACATGATCCTTATAGTCTCATTCGGAAAATGTGTACCCTTATAATCTGGTCAAACTCAATGGACATCCATACCTCGTGATAATGTTCTCCCATAAGAACCTTGCCATTATTGCTGCCATGCAATCTTTAGTTGGGGCTGCCTCTGCCCACCTTGTGAGATAATCCATGTAAGTGATGACATAACGTGACCCAGTCCTATGCGTCACTGGTGCAATAGGTCCTAAAAATATATCACCCATTTTTTGAAAGGCTCCGTGTTAGGGATAGGATGCAAAGGCATTTCATCTCTCCTTCCTAGTTTGCCAATGCACTGACAGTGGTCACATGCTTTACAATAATATCTACAATCCCTATACAAGGTTTCCCACCATAATCCTACCATTAATAGCTTGTGCGTGGTGGAATCACTGCGTAATGCCCACTGCACTTCCTTCGCGCACTTCTTCCATGATGGGCGGGGCGCTCATGCTCTAACACACACACCGCACAAAAGTTCATCACATCCCAATTTGTATAAGTCTACACTAATCAACACGTAGGGCATGACACCTATGTCCAACTACTTCTTTTCCAATGCCTTCATTCCATCCAGTGCCACATCGTCTTTTAAAAATACCGTAATCTCCTCCAAATTTGAGGGCACGTACCACAACCTAAACATTGGGCATCGGCATTACTTCCTCAATACTTTGCGCATCCTCTCCCGAAAAATTCCTTGATAGATGATTAGGCCCATAGTTTATTTTTTTCGGGCTTCACTACAACAACAAATTCAAACTCTTGAAACAACAACACCCATTGAAATATGCACCCTTGTAGAACGGGATTGTTCACCAAATACTTTAATGCCATGTTTTCGGTGTAGAATACAAAGGGTATTGCCAGTAGATACTATCTAAAATTGAAAAGCACATAGATCATTGACAATGCCTTGCACTCGGTAGTGGTATAATTCTGCTCTGCTGGTGTTAACTTCCTACTCACAAAACAGAGAGGATGATCAACAATCCCCTCACCTGGTTGTGCAAGCACTACTCCAATGGCGGTTCCTGAGGCATCTACATGGACATGGAAGGGCTTGTCCCAAGAGGGAAAATGTAAAATAGGCATGGTAATAAGCCTATCTTTTAATGTATCAAATGCCCTCTGTTGCACCTCACCCCAATGGAAGGCAATTTTGTGTCTAAGCAGCTCCTCTAAAGGCATGGCGATCTTGGCATATCCCTTAATGAATTTCCTATAATAGCCCATATGCCAAAGGAATCCACACATTGTGCTCTAGCTAGTAGGCCTCCTTAACCCCACTATAACTACAACCTTAGCGAGATCTACCAGTAAGCCATCCTTACATATGATATGCCCCAATAAGGTCCCAAAGGGTATAGTGAACACACATTTATTAATGTTAAGGGATATCCTCAATGCCTACACCTCTCAAACATTAATCTCAAGTTGTCACAATGGTCCTTAACCGGACCATATCTTTGTCCAATCATCCAAATAGACTTGAAAAAATTGTGGATGAAGTCCTGGAATGCTTGTACCACTATGCGTGAAAAGATAGTAGGTGCATTCTTCAACCCAAAGGTCATGACCGTATATGCAAAACTTCTCCACTCGGTGGTGAAATTTTTCTTCTCCTAGTCCTCATTTGCAATCCAAACTTGGTGGTATCCTAAAATATCATCCGTAAAGGAATAGATTTCACACCCAAAGTGAATCCTTCAAAATCTCTTCAATGAAGGGGGTCAAAAATTGATCAATGACACAAACTACATTTAATTCCCTATAGTCCACACAAATCCTAATCCACCCATCCTTCTTGATGTTGATTACCATTGGACTTATCCACTCTGATTCCTCCATTGCCTCAATGATCCAAGAAGCTATCATTTTGTCTGTCTCCTCCTTAACTTTCATGTGTAAATTGGGATTCATCCAGTAGGGCATTTTTCTAACTAGGTGCACACCATCCTTTAGTTTTATCTTCATCTCCCCCAAGGAATGGTGAATACCTTTGAGCTCATGGTACCCATTCACGAATAAATCCTCAAATTCATGTAGTAGATCAATGATCTGTGATACTTCCTTCTTTGTCCAATAATCTCCAATAATACCTTCCTTAGGTTCTTCTTGTGAACTAATGTTAACATTCTTTGTCTTTAACGGCTCATGGTAGGCACGCACGAGCATCTACACTATCCACTACCTCGCACATTCCTACATAATCGATAACATCTAGGCTTTATAATTCCTGTCCATCAATCACATATACTAACTTTCCCTTCTCCTTTTCCAAACACACACACTCAAGTAGTAACTCTTTTATTTCCTCACCTTCCTCAAAGTGTGCTCCTATACTTGGTTCACCTAATAATTCTAACAACCTATCTTCCATTCTAGCACTATCCCCCATGGTAAGGCACTTGATACCCTGCAAGGCCTTATCAATCGATGGTTTGGTACTTCGATACTCAAAGGTTTGAATAAGGTTAGTCGTGAGCTCTTGCCAATTCCTTGTTTGGTGATGTGTCTATAATGAATGTACAATGCGCACACACAACCTTGTAGTGTAGAATACAACTTGTGCACCGGAGGGATGGTGGCAAAGCTTCGCACCTTCTCCAGGACTTATTCACATTCCTGGATATGGAAAGGGGCGGGATTCTTCCCATGGTATTCCTTGATGATGGTGGGTACATTACTCCTAGAAAATATGATAGAGAGAGTAATTCTTACCTCGTGCCACTCTAAAAGGCTCTCCTGATGTGTGTCCCACCAATGAGCTATTGTGCCAAACAAGACATAACTTAACATCTCCCTCCATTCCTTCTCATTCTTCCACTGAGCTTCTACCTCCTGCAGAAAGATCTCAAGGAAGGCTCCTCCTAAATACTTGGGTAGTTATTTTCCTCCAAGGCACCTAACCATGCGCACCTTTGTTACCTTGGTCACCGACCCTCTCAACTTCCATCCCATTAATTTGTAAGTTCCATGTGCCCAATTGTCACATGCCAGACTAGTGGTATCACTTACTGACTGAGCATCTTCAAACTAGATAAATCCGTTAGTAGGGTGTACCATCTTAGGGTCTCTGATTGAGCACACATAAATTTTGTCTAGAACTTCTTCTCCCAATGGTTCAATATAGGGCATCGAATTGCCATCAACCATGGGTATAATGACCCTCTCCTCTTTATTCTTCGATGTACCCTTTGTTGAACCAAATGTCCGCATTATTCTTGTAACACCAAGGGCACCCAAGTAGTCTTTGGGAAATTATCCACCTTGGCGAGCACCAAGACTTCAAAATCCTCAATAAACTTTCCTCCCTTAATAGTAATATTTGCATCCTTTAAGACACCAATGGGCATTGCCTTAGTCTTGTTTTCCATATACAACACATTCGAAGATGGCTGTAATGCAGGTCTTCCCATCGATCCCATACATCCAAAGTAAGAACATTAACCTTTGTGCCTGTTGTCAATGAGTATATTGTTGAGGATCCATCCATCTACAACTGCATTCAATGTAATCTCCTTGTCATAGTCGAGACTGTGAGGGGTGAGGTTCACGTGCAAGACCTATCTCTTGCACTCTTCTCTAGTGCATGGTACTTTCTCTCTCAACCAGGATCCTAACAAAGGAATGATGTTGTCCTACCTTAGCAGTTTACACACCTCCTTTACCTCATCCAGTCATCCTTTTACACCTTGATTCTCCTTGTTCCTCTTTTTTGGATTACTCCTTTAGACACTGGATCTCCCCTTACAAGCTTCGAATAACATCCATGGTGTCATAATATATCTCCTTTTGATGAGTGGGTTCGGATATTTTTCATGAATGACCTCCTCCCTCGTAACTAGGGTCTTCTATCTTGGTACCTCTCTTGCACACGTGGCTTATGCCCTTGTTGTTACCAAGACAAACTCTAAACCTTCATCCCATGTTACCTGAGGCATCCACTATATGTCTGCCTTCTTGATGCGACCATTTGCAACACCTTTATCCTTCCAAAGTGCTTTTGATTCATATCCTCAAATAATTCTAGGCACTCCTCATACTTATTCTTCTCTCCACACCAAAAGCATCAGTAATGACTCCAGTGCACTCACGCTTATAATGTTCTATAGATCCATAGTTGAAACATGTTCCGCACGGGAACTCACTTCTTCCTCTGTGGTTACCTCGTCCATGAAATCCTCCTTGAAAACATCTTCCATGTGTACCTCCATCTACGTGCTCCTCATAATGATGATCATCATTTTTATAACCACTGGTAATGCTAGTTTGGCATACCCCATGATCAATGGCCTCATGGATCTGATCAATGAGCCTACAGTCCTTCGTATTATGGGTTATGGAGGTGTAAATTTTGTAATAACAAGATACATTCTTCCTGATCATGTAGTGCAACAAGGGACAACTACTTGCATCATGATCCCCATGACAGATCTCACAATATTCCATCACATTGTGTACCATCCTCCGCGGGAAATTATCCTTAACATGCCCCTCTATCTCACAATTTGTTCACCATAAACCACTATGAGTCTCATGGAATAAGTTCGCAGATAATTTTTCCAACTATTTGGCCATAGCAATAATCTAGGCCTCCAAGAACGAGGTAATGCTAGTATCAATACTAATAACAGCCTCGGCACACAAGGCAGCTTCCAATGCTTCACGTGAATCAGAGAAGTCTTATGAGATAAGGCCCTTCTAAAAGGGGTCATCAATCCTCCAAAAACCACTTTGTGCATGCTTTGAGAATAATGGATATCATATGATAATTTAAATAAGAGAGTTTTAAAAATACATCATACTCCCGCACACTCTCTACCATTCCTTGTTGAATATCCTTTAAAGCGCTAATTCTTTTCTACTCAAACTCAAGAATGTGGATCTCTACTAGGAATGCATTCTTTAAAGTAGTGTAGTCCACCACTATTTGATGAGGGTCATACTTTCTATACCATCTATGCGCATGCCCTTGTAGTGTGGTCAAAAATTGACTATCCTTTCATTCTGGGGTTGTGCTACCCTTCACATGCCATAGTAGTTTGCACTTGTGAACATGTTCCGCAGCATCCTCAATGCCCCTGTAATCTAGAAAATGTAGAGACATTTCAAAGAATACTTGAGGTGGTGGCTGGGGTCCTTGTCCTGAACCAGAGCCTTGGTTCCCTCGGTGTTTCTTCCACCACTTAATCCACCAAGTCCACCACTGGGTCCTATACCTCCAGAGCCACTAGATCCACCAGAACCACTGGGTCTAATAGGGCCTATAAGAGATGTGCCAAGCACTCCCATGGTCCCACTGAACTATGTGCTAATGGTTTGTGATAACGCCCCACTACCACTACTTTGTCCCGTGTCACTCCTTGATGTGAGACCAAAAGCTTGTACACTTACCCCTTGTCTAAAAATCCTCCAAATACTAGAATATTTGTAGCCATAGAAGAAGGAAATGAAAATTTTTACGTCCTAGGTGTGGATCTATCTCTTCCACTAGTTTTAACTGGATCAATACTTCTTCCTTGTTCAGGAAAACTAAGCGCTAGGGCTCGATCCTTGGGTGGGATCAGATATGCACCATCGAATCTCCTTTCTCCATGCAATGAGCTCTCACCGAAGCTGAAGGGATCTCCATTACATGCTTTCTAAGATGGGGTAGCACATACTCGCTTAGGTTCCACATCCTCTGTGTGAACCTCAACTCCTTCCTATAAAATCTATCTCCATAAATCCATCACACTAGTAGCCTCATGTCATCTAGAAATATCCCTTTTATGTGATTCACTATACTTGATTCATCTTAACTCATGGTAACCATCAATATCCTCATAGCTAGAGGAATAACACGTAGAAATGTTCCTCTAAGTTCTCACGAAATTAAAACTTAGCAACCTCGGGCAAGAATATGTAGAAATGGTGTATTCCAAAGTGTAGCTAGCTAGTACTCCTCTACACCAATGATCTACAACATGAGTCCATGTCATATCTACATCCTACAATCTCTGGTAGTCTTCTTCGGTCCATATCTATGATCCATAATGCCAACTTGATCTAGATGCATAGGTTGAAAGCCATCCATATAACTCTACTGAGGAGCAGCAGAAAAAAGTATCATACAGATCATGGTAGAGGTTCTCTTCTACCCATCTACATGTATTAAACTCAGGTCCAGTGCTGAATCTCTGAGAAAATTCATCCTCCATGCTCTTGAACCATGATTCAACATTTTCCAATGTTAACCAATCCATCATTACTCTTTACATAGATCATGATGCATGTTATATCCCACTACAACTTCAAAAAGAGGTCCCAGTAATGGAACCAAGATGTAGTCATTTTTACTCCTATCACAAAAGGAAGAACCCTATGTATGCCGACCTATCACCCAGCAGGTGAGTGCTCACCGAGGCACGCACGGGTGCCGAGTCTCTCTTTTATTTGAGTTTAGTGGGAAGCATTATCTATGATTAGTGTAAGGGTATTGAGGAAAGATGTTGAGACATACAAGAAACGCACGCCTCGAATGGCCTCCATATCCTGGCAATCACTTTAGACCAAGTGATTTAACAAATTCAGAACATTTATTATAACAAAAATAAAGATACAACTATTCATTCATATCATGAAAGGAAAGAGAATTCATATGACCAAAATATACATTAAACCCATTGATATTCATATCTATTTATAACAGGTAGCCTCAATATATTCATTGATTCATTACAAAGTGTTACAGAGCGCAGTTTGTAGTCATGCACATCTTTGGGTGTATGTAGCTAAGCTAACAGAACAGAAAAATAACAACCCCATGCTTAGTACATCCTTTCGACCAGAATATCCACTCGCAGCATTCCTGTAGAGCTTCATTCACTCTCTAACCCGTTATTCCCTATGTATATCCAGATGATATATCCTTCTTTCATGTGTGTATATCTCTATATCTTTTCCCATGGTAGGCACTTGTATTTATCACTTTCTCAGGTTGCCAACTCACCTTGCCACGCCCTTAGATCCATCACCAAGTGTCAAATGTGGTCCTTCATGTGAGCATGTTCCTTCAGGCCTAAACTCTCCATTCCATTTCATGATGATATTCTAGAAGATTGCATCTGGGGCATGTTCTTTCTAGGGCCAACCTGTTTCCAAGCTGGCATCTTATCCATGCACTGTCGATCACATTTTCCACATGTTCTACCTTGGGTGCTCAAATTGGATAAGTCCCAAACCTCCTTTCACGCGTCGCATGCGCTATTTTCTTCCTTAAGACTTCTCTTGCGCGATTTTTCCTTACGTGTCATCTAGTAAGCTTGGGATCCCATGCACCTAAGCACCTTCATACTTGGTAAATATTCTAGGGGCCCAATAGTGTCGGAGCCTATCATGGAGTTATGCAATAATTTCCTACCTATGATAAGAGTCATAAAAAGGGTTGGGCCTTGGTTTACTTACTTCTCCATTTTGATTTAATAGAACTACCTGACCGAGGCTTAAATGGAATTTACCCGTTATTTTCTTTCTCTAAGGTGGTCGATTTGTCATTTGATTTAAGCACTTCTTATAGAAACTCTTTTTCTCTAGAATTCCTAGAAGATCCCACGGGGACACGTTAATGGCGACGCTTTCTTGAGTTGTTAGACAATTTTAATTGATCTGGGTGATGATGTTTTGGATGATGAATGGTGTTTAATTCCTTCAACCGTGGTGTAAGGGGCATCCTAATTCTAGACAATTCTCGAGATTCTTTTATCACCGTCGGTGGTGAGACCATTATGGTTAGAGACTCTTTTTGTACCCTACTAGTCGTACTTGGGATAGGAGCATCGATCTTGTAAAACGGGGACATAAGCCGTAGAATTTTATTTATAATCAATCAATCATTTACACATGTGTAGGCTATAATATACATATGTATTGGATAGCCAGATACAAACAATGGAGATGTTACACAGGTCATGTTGGTGTCCATTTGGATCTTACACCACCTTTTCCCTAATTCTCTTTTCACTCTACATTTCGTGAAACATTTTCTATAGTTTTAATGGGTGAAATAAAGTTTTTCCTCTATTCCCATGCCTTAATCCATTAGAAAATCATTTGACATGCCCCATTTTGCAATAATACTCAAGTTTTCCCTAATTTTTGCCCTAAATTCTTCAAATCTTGTGGCTATGTCATTTTTTCCATTTTCCTGATCATGAAAACTTAAAAATGATTGTTTTATGTCTATATGCCTTTGAAAATCTATCCCGTGGTCGAGAAATGCTCGAATCATGTTTCATCTGATTCTATTTCAAAAAAATTCCATCCTTGGTGAAAAAATCAGATTAAGGCACAACTGGAAAATTTGTGTTTTTGATAGTCAGACGGGTGTATTTTAACCATCAAATTATTACTGAGAAGTTAGAGGGTATGTGGCAGAATATAATTAGCTGAGGAGAAGTGGGGAAGTGTTATAACTTATCATTTTTTCGTTTTTGGAAAATGGGGCATTTTTCGGGCCCAAGGCTCTACTTTTAGAAATTTACCTACGTGGCGTGTTTTGATTGATTGAGGGATGGCGGGTGGTCATATTTCCTTAGAGTTTTTAGACTTTATTTTGCAAAAATTTTTGAATTCACAAAATGGTCTGAAGCTCCACAACCAATCACAAGTGGACACGTGTCCTAAAAATCAAAAAAGGGAGGAGTGGGCCAATGGAGGACTTAGAGATTTTAGCTCTATTTTCTAAGGTTAAAAAATGAGATGCAGCCCTCTCCAATCAGAGGAGGACATGTGGCTGAAATCAAGGGTAGAGATGGGATGCGGATGGTGAAGGTTTTTGAATTTTTTTTTGGAATGTTAAAGTGAAATTTTGAAGCGCGGCCCCGTGGCCAATCACAAGTGGACACGTGGCAAGCAGAGTAGGTCGGTGGGCCGCGAGAGGCAAAAGGGAATTTTTCCCTTTTGTAAAAAGACTTAGAATGGAAAATTTGAAGCACTAGCCCATGAATGAACCACGGGGAAACGAGTCAAGGAAAAAAATTAGAGGTGCGGGACCGTGGAGGTAAAATTGAAAATTTTCCCTTGGCAAAAAAAAGTGCTAAAACATGAAATAAGCTTGCAGATTTTAAGCAATAGAGAGGATGACACATGTCAAGGACAAAGGCAAAGGTGCGGGCTTGCATGGGGAAAAAATTTAAATTTTTCCAAACTCTAAAAAGGGTCAAAATGCGTAGAATTGAGCCACGATCCCAATGGGACCCACCATATGCCACGTGTCATCACCAAATTTCAAGGGCGGAGGGGTAGAGAAAAAGTCAATTTTTTCCATTTTTTCCAAAAATGTTAAAAAGTCAAAAAGTGAGCCCAAATTCATTCCCAATCATATTTTGACACGTGGAGGGCCTAGATTGAAGGAGAAAGAGTAGATCAAAGGTAACTACACATTTTCATTTTTAGCCACCATTTTTGCTCGGGAAGTGTGGAAATGTGAGTTTTGCATCTTTTTTATCAAATTTTTGGTGAATTTGTCTCCATTGTTCCTGCAAAGATCAATGCAAGTGGTTTTAGGGATTAATTTGTAGATTTGAGGTGTTTTTGAAATAAATTTTTACTCGGAGCTGTGTAAAATGTGAAACATCAAATTATAAAGTTACTGTAATCAAATTTTGGAATGATAAGGATGAAATGATGAAATCAAAGAGGTCTGCATGCTTGGAGAATGATAAACGTGCCTCCATAATGGATAATGATGAAGGATTTGTAATGATTCACCATTTTTGAAAACACTGGTAACTTTTGTTGCAAATGTGTTAAATTCCCTATTTGTGAATCATGTTGGAATTTTGTAACAAAATTGATGTTGGACATATTATTTTCTTGGGAAATAAGGATCAAATGCAATTGAAAGTTATATAATGCATGTTTTGAGACATGCAAAAGGTCGGAGAAACTTATAATTTCATGGAAAAATATGAGAAGAAAACTATTCTCTAAGAAACCACCCGAGAACCATTTCTAATTCCTTTTGCATCATATTTGTATCATGTTGAGTTGGTTTTAGTTGTAAAGCCATCAACAAGCTCTAAGATTTTTCTTATAAGATTTTGTGATATAAATTTGTCTAGATTACCAAAATTTGCATGCACTTATGTTCCAGAATGTTTTTAATTTGTGTTTCTTTCTCCTGTTGCAGTCTTGTGTTTGAAAAATCTTTTGATCATACATGGTCTCATTTCTTGTTGATAGTTTAGTGGCATCTACAATCTCACATTTAGAAGATCTTTCATCGATAAAGAGATACAAATTTAAAATCACTTTAATTTCCTTGAATTTAGAGATTGTTGTAAACCTTTGGGTGTAACTTAGGTCATGATAAAAAGAGATTTATGGATGCTTTGTTAGTTCATCTGCTTCAAGATTTTGTGGTAGGTTATCAAATATTGTGTGGAAGAGTGCAGATCTAGGCCTCCATTTGGTGCACATATCCTAGTTGAAGGAGTATCTCAACCCTTTTGAAGCATTTGCTATGTGGGTCTTACAAATTTCTTGCAAAGGTCCTCAAATAATTTGGCAAATTCTGGTTAGTCTTGTCTAAAATCTCCCACCAAAAATTCATTCAGAATAACTAATCCCACCCCATACTACCCCTACATTGCATTGTGTGTCAACAAAATAATACAATCCATTTACAAAAATGCACAAAGAAAATTAGGATCATACCATGTCTCTAGCAGCCTTAGCCTTGTCTTGAAAGCATTTCCATCATTTAGTAGTGACAGCTCTATTGAGTTTGAATAATGGAAAATTGATCATGTTTTCCCAAGGCCATCTCCATACAATATGCATAGTATAAGGATATCTCCACCTCCTTCACAAAATAGAGGCTGAAATATAGGTTCTCTTACCTTGGTTGAAAGGAACAACCTAAAATAGTGAGGATTAGATCAAAATCCTTTCAAGGTGCTACCCACTTCTTCAAATCTTGAGTGCTAACAAGTCAAATAAATTGCTTCCCCAGCTACAAAACGACATATAAATCATTTATCTACCTCTGAATGTCTTGTAAAATCCATGATGTTGCTCAAGTTGTGAAGGAGATTAAATCTGGGTACCAACAACCCAAATGACGCCATTATCGGGGACATTATTCAGTATTTTAGATCCTTGGTAATACTTCTTGTGTGATTTATGTGTAATTACAAAATCTGAGTATCATCTTCTGATCAGATTTATAAGATTGGAATGAAGAGTAGATTTTTGAGTTTGATATTCTCTTAGTTCAATCTGATCCATGTGCATACATATTTGAGATATTTGAATGCATATCAAACCCTGGTAAATTCCCTTGCAAATTTTGCATGCAAATACATTGTTGAAGCATCATTTTATAATTATACTTGTAAGGATTAAGTGAAGATATAAGTTCTGCCTACAAATTTTATTAGTTTCTAGTAGTAGTTGCACTTCATTTGCATTTGTGATTGATAAATTCAAAGAAAGGAAGGTCTGATCTATAAAGTTTGGCAAGATTTTCAGTGCTGATAGATATTTGACAGAGTATTTTAGTGCATTTGCACAACTAGGGTGAAAGTCCTTAGTGGTGACTCCATGTTGTTCTGATCTTGATAAGTACCAGTGTCTTAACATTTCTGTCATTTACTTTGGTGTTGCTAATCTCTGTAAAACTGGAAGAAATAAGATCTCTCTTCATTAGAGACCACTAAGAATTTGTTTAAAGATTCAAGAAACTTAGAGTTAGAAGGGAATAGAGTTTGGAAGGTTGTTAAAGGTCACACATCAAGAAAATATATATCCATTGGTGAGAGAGATCAGACTTTGGTAGAGGATTATCACTCTTCTTCAAGTGATTCTGATTCAAGAAATCCTCTCATAAACTTGTTTGCCTCAGCTAGTGAAGGTCCCTCTACTATATCAGGTAACTTCCTTCTCAATCTACACCTCTGTGTTTCAATTCAAATAAATGTTTTCAAGAAAATCAGCACTTAGAGAATACCAAGTCTTGTGAATCACATTCTTGAGCCCAAAATACCTTGCACTCCTCATCAGCTTGTGTCACCCCCAAGATCACCTCCACCAAGTAATATGGCTCAGCCTAGACCTCCATTTGTTGTTAACACCTTTGATCCTATAGACTTTAGAGGAATGGATGGTTACAAAATGTTGTCCCACAAGATGTAAGAAATAGATTTCAAAAATTCCAAGGTATCAATGCAATAACTTGTGATCAGCATCTCAAAAATTTTGCTAACATGATCAAAGATTTTGAGATAGAGTTTGAAGATGTGTATATTAAATTTTTCATTCATAAACTAGAAGAGGATGCTAGGGATTGGTACAAGGCTCTGCCTGATAATTCAATTAATTCTTGGACTAAGATGAAGAATGCATTTAGATTGCAATATGGTGACAAGATTGATCATATATTTCTCTTGTCTGAGTTTGAGAATATCGAGAAGAACCCAAATGAATCATTCCATGACTTTAACACAAGGTTTAACAAGACTTTGAGAATGTTTCATGTTAGTCTCGAGGCCTTGTGATGAGTCTTCTTTAATCAAATATGTAGATGCATTTGATAAAAAGGTAGCCTATTACCTAAGAGACAAGAACACTACCAATCTAAGACAAGCTTTCACCATGACACTTCAAATTGAAAAAATATCAAAGAAATTGGGAAACCTCTTAAGAGAGATGGTGTAAAGTTGATAAACTTTGAAAAACATCAAGATCACAAGGGTGTTGATTTAAAGGAGCTTGTGAAAAAATTGGTAGGGGTTGTCAAAGAAATATCATATAAGTTGGCAAGAGCTGAGAAAGGAATTGGGAAAACTTCACAAGGTTAGCCAAGAGCAAAAACCATGACATATTTTGCCAATCATTGAAGAGGTGATCAAAGGGCATATGATAGAGGAAAAGGACCCATGGGGTCTACAAATAGACATCCTCAAGCATGTGAAGGAAGAGTGTTACCTGATCCCCTAACTACTAGGGTTGTTATTGTTGAGGAAGTTTCTAATATTGATTGGTGTGATAGGTGTTTTTTACCCCATCCTCCATGTGAAGTGGACTAGTAAGATGGTGAAGTTAATAATGATGATGGTACTGATGATGATATTTTCATGGTGGGTTATTCTTCAAGCTCACAAGGAGGAGAAACATCTACTGAAGTGATAAGTGCAAGGATAGCTGCAACCTTTTGGGATTGCATCAAATAGGTACAAGTATTTCTTCCCCCTTATACTCTTGAATTTTATGTAGTGCAATCTTTTGAAATTCCTAACAATGAATTTGAATATTTAAGAGCTTTGATGATTAAGAAGTATGATGGTGGTATTCCTTCGGAGGAAGATAGACAATTGTTGATGAATGTTTTTGTAGCTCAAGAGAAAGAGTATAACACTAGAAGCAAAGTTGTTAAGGGAGTTGGGCCTCAAGCCAAACCTAAAACACCCTTTCTCACAAGCATTCCCAAAGAAGCTCCTAGAAGAGAAGCACCTACCAAAATCTCTATTGTCCCAAGAAAAAATTGCAGTCCTCCTCATGCCCAAGTTGCCAAGAATCCCATCCCATTTGATGAATCTTCTTATCTCCCTTCCAATGTTGTTCTACCAAAGAGTGTTCCCTATGACATACCCCAAGTATTTAGCCAAATCAAAGTGATTGTTCCAATCATTGAGTTTCTTAGAATTCCTGAGCATAAGAAGAGAGCATTTGAGTACTTGGGGTTGAAAGAAGAGAAGACTACTCTAGGTAGAAATGTAAATGTTGTTGAGATTCCTCCTCAAATCATTGTTTACCTTGAAACACCACCAACAGTAGAGGATCTTGGAGAGACACCTGAGGTATATTTGGGGACATCCTTGGTTGATTCCCAATTGAATTTTGATCCATTCTTCACAAATTTGATCATAAAGGATAGGCTACTTCACAATTGTATGTTTGATTCCAGTGCATCATGTAATGTTATGCCTCTAGAAGTCATGAATAAGTTGGATATCAAAGTGACAACAGCCTATGGAAAATGTACTACCATGGACTCAAGAGAAGTGTCGGTTGTTGGTTGTGTGAAGGGTTTGGTAGTGCAACTTGCATCTTATCCTAGGAGGAATTTAAAATTGGATGTTGTAATTTTTGATTGCCCTACCAAATGGGGTATTTTATTGTCAAGAAAGTGGGCTACAAGTGTTGGAGGGAGTGTCCAAATGGATATGTATTTTGCCACCATTCCCATTGAGGGAAGCCTTGTCAAGATCTATGGAGAAAAGAAAATGTTGCATCTAATTGAGGACCCTAACAATGCTTCTTATGAAGTATTATTTTCTAATGTTGATGTTGATAATTTTATTGGTTTTGCTAATGGAAAACAAAAAAAAATGGATTAGTCAAAGTTCCTTGAACATGTATGTTCTTCTTAGACCTTTCTCCAAATTTGGAAATGGTGCTTTGGTGTAATTCTAATTTCTCTTAGCTTGGAAGAATTTGTTTTTTCCTTCAAGCTTAATTTTGAATATATTAACAACATTGTTGAGTATGAAGCCTTGTTGTTGGGCCTGAGAATTACATGGAAGTATGGTGTCAAGGACATCATTGTAAAGGGATATTCAGAGCTAGTTGTCAAACAAATAAGAAAACTGTATGCTACAAAAAATCAGTGGATGAAGCAATATAAGCATGAATTTTGGGATCTAATTGAAATGTTTGATTCCTTCAATATTGTGCACCATGACAGAAGTTTGAATGCTACTTCTAAAAATTTGGTAGTGATGGGATCAAGATTTTGAGATTACCACCGTTTCACCTTATTGTGAGTACAATGTTGAAGTGTTAACTAGGCCATTTGTCCCGATAACATCAAACATCGGAAAGTATTTGATGATGATGCTCAAGTGAAAAGGTTCTTAAAAATCAAGGTGAGTTTGTGGATAAACATATTGATTGGGAACTAATGGTGTGTATGACTAAAGGGAGAGAGACTTTGTTTGGAAAATATATTATCCAATTGAAAACCAACACCATTCCTAGAGGTCTTATTACTCTTGAGTCAAATTTTAGCAATGTTGATTACATCATCAATAGAAACATATCTACCTCAAGGGATGTGGAAGAGCATGACTTGGGAACAAAGGAAAACCAATGAGAGTTTGGTTGGGTAGTAGTTTAAGAATGGAATAAAAATAGTCCTACCTCCAATTGTTGAAACAATATCAAGACTGCCTTGCTTGGTCATATTTAGAGATGAAAGCATATAGAGAGGACTTGTTTCAGCATGAGATCCCTCTTGACCAAAAAGAAAACCATTCAGGTAGAAGAAAAGGCCAATTAATCCACTCCTCTCCATGAAAATGCAAGATGAATTGAAGAAAATGAAGGAGGGAGGGATCATTCATCCCCAAGGTATTCATCTTGGGTTTGCAAACCTTGTGCCAATCAGAAAAAATAATGGAGATATCTAACTTTGTGTAGACTTTAGAAATCTTAATAGAGCTTCATTGAAAGACAATTATCCTTTGCCAAACATGGAGAACATGCTACAGTTAGTGACTGAATCTGAATTGTTGTCCACCTTGGATGGTTTCTCTAGCTACAAATCGGGTTGTTGTTAAGGAGTCGAGAAAGATTTAAAACTACCTTTACCACTCCTTGGGAACACATGTTTATGTGAGAATGCCTTTTTTGGTCTACCTTGAATGATTGCTTTTTTGCCTTTAAAGAGTTTATCGGGATGATGTGATTTGTCTAGTTTTCAAGGAGCTTAGAAAAAGATCACTTGCAGCATTTGGATGTTTCGGATGTAGAATTTATATCCAAAGAAGTTCACTTGCAAAAAGTCATGCTTGGTCATATTGTTTCAAAGGCTGGTGTCATGATTGATTCGGAGAGAGTAGAAGCAATCGAAGGGTGCCAATTCCAAGAATGAAGAAGGGCATCCAATCTTTCTTTGGGAAAATCAACTTATTAGAAGGTTTGTGTCCAATTTTGGTGAGTTGACTTTTCCTATCACATTCATGTTAAATAAAGATCAAGTTATCAAGTGGGAGGAGGCTGTTATTCAGGATTTTGAAGGAATTAAAGAGGCACTTAAACATGCACCTATCTTGGTAGCTCGAATTACAAGAAGCCTTTCCAAATATTATCCTTTGCTTCTAAAAATACTATTGCATATGTTTTTCTCCAAAGGGATTAAGATGGATCCGAGAGGCCTATTTCCTTCTTTAGCAAGGTTTTACAAGCTACTGAGTTAAAAAATACAATTATGGAAAAACAAGCATTTACCTTGGTGAAAGCAACAAAGGTTTTCAGGCCTTATATTTTAAGTTCAAAAGTTGTTGCTTATGTTCCCCACACCATGGTAAAAGACATCTTATCAGAGATGGAGATCTCAAGTAAAAGATGTAGATGGGTGAAAAACTGCAGGAGTATGATATGGACATCCAAACCACAAAGTTGGTAAGAGGTTTGGGTCTTGCTAAGCTCATGGTTGAGAGAAACTTGTAGATTGTGGAAGTGAATGAAGTAGAAGAAGAAAGGGAAGATGTTCTTGGGAAATTGGTAAGTTCTGAGTGGTACAAGGATATAATATTTTACCTCAGACACCTATGTTGTCCTGATCATTTAAATAAAAATCAGAAAATATCCCTCAAGTTGGCTTCTCAAAAATACATCATCACTAACTTTGGGCTGGCTTGAAAGAACCCTGAAGGTGTCCTCTTGAAATGTGTAACTAAAGATGAAGCTCCCAAAGTAATTGCTAATTTCCATGGGGGAGTTTGTGGAGGACACTTTGCTAGAAGGGTTACAACACACAAAGTTTTGAGAGCTAGTTATTGGTGGCCTACTCTCTTCAAATATGCAACCATGCTGATTAGAAAATGTGAAAGCTGCCAAAGCATTTCTCTGGAAGAATGAAAGCTTCAGGCTCCCTTCCTTTGCAGCCTGTATCAATTGAAGCTCCTTTCAAGAAATGGGGATGGACTTCATTGGTGAGATCTCAAACCCTTACAAAGTCTAGACATAAATGGATCCTTGTAGCCACAAATTACTTCACCAAGTGGGTAGAGGCAATCCCCACCAAGAAAGCAACACACCAAGTTATTATGGACTTATTGTTGAATAATATCATATGTATATTTTGTGTGTCGGTAAAAATGTGGTTGATAATGCCATGTGTTTGAGAGCTAAACCTTTCACGGCAATGTGCAAGGAGTATGGAACCAATCGACTTATTCTTTAAACTATAATCCCCAAGGAAATGGACAAAGCGAGTTCAACAATAAGAATTTGTTAAAGATCATTAGGAGGACCTTGGATTTGAACAAGAGAAAATGGGGTGAAGAACTGAAATTTCAGTTTGGGCTGATAAAATCACCGCCAAGAGAGCTACTGGTAAGATCCCATTTGAATTGGTGTATGGAACTCAAGATATGCTTCCCTTACATATGCAATTATCTTCATTTTAGTTTTTCAACAACTTGAGAATCAAGAGGTCTATCCATATGAAGTAAGGATTAATCAGATTATGGAGCTAGATGAAGAGAGAAGGGCATCCCACTAGAGGCATGTCAGATGTAGAGAGAATTTGAAAAGATTGTTTGACAAGAAGGTCACTCCTAGGGCCTTCAATATTGGAGATTTGGTTTTGTTGTGGGATAGCAGAAATGAAGATAAGGGAAAACATGGAAAATTTGATGCATTATGGATGGGCCCTTACTCCATTGATATTAGAATTGGTGAGAATGCCTTTTTTTCTCAAAAATTTAGATGGCTAATTGCTTGAGTTTCCTATTAATGGTAGGCATCTAAAGCATTTCTAGGATTAATCCCCAAATTTGAGGTATTCACCACTTATATGTAGTGTATAGTGTTTGGTGTTTTGCTCTATTTTTGGTGTTTTATCGGTTTGTGGTTTGCCTTGGTGTGTGGCAGCCATTTTTGTCGGGTTCTCAGCTGGTTTTTGGTGGTTTTGGCTCATGAATCCTTTTCCCAATGGATTATTTTGGCACTTGGTCTATGTTGTTCTTGTGGCACTCACTGGGAGTGCCCATCCCCGAGTAGGAGCTGATGTTGGTGTCCATTTTGATCTTACACCACCTTTTCCCTAATTCTCTTTTCACTCTGCATTTCCTGAAACATTTTCTATAGTTTTAATGGGTGAAATAAAGTTGTTGCCTCTGTTCCCATGCCTTAATCCATTTGAAAATCATTTGACATGCCCCATTTTGCAAGAATACTTAAGTTTTCCTAATTTTTGCCCTAAATTCTTCAAATCTGTGGGCTATGTCATTTTTTCCATTTTCCCAATCGTGAAAACTTAAAAATGATCATTTTATACCTATATGCCTTTGAAAATCTATCCCCGTGGTCAAGAAATTCTCATAATCATGTTTCATCTGATTCTATTTCAAAAATTCCATCCTTGGTGAAAAAATCGAATTTTGGGCACAACTAGAAAAATTCTATGTTTTGATAGTCAGACGGGCATATTTTAGCTGTCAAATTATTGCTGAGAAGTCAAAGGGTATGTGGTGGCATCTAATTAGCTGAGGAGAAGTGGGGAAGTGTTATAACTTATCATTTTTTCCTTTTTGGCAAATGGGGCATTTTCGGGCCCAAGGCTCCACTTTTTCCAAATTTGCCTACGTGGCATGTTTTGATTGGCCGAGGGATACAGGGGGAATTCCTTAGAGTTTTTAGACTTTATTTTGCAAAAAAATTTAAGTCACAAAATGGTCCAAAGTCATGTCTGCAGCCAATCACAAGTGGACATGTGTCCTAAAAATCAAAAAAAAAGAAAGGAGTGGGCTGATGGAGGACTTAGAGATTTTAGCTCTATTTTCTAAGGTTAAAAAATGAGATGTAGCCACGCTCCAATCAGAGGAGGACACATGGCATAAATCAAGCGTAGAGGGGATGCGGATGGTAGAGGTTTTTGAAGTTTTTTGCCTTTGGAGGTAGAAAATGTTAAAGTGAAATTTTTAAGCACGGCCCCGTACAATCATAGGTGGACACATGGTGGGGAAAAGTGGGTCGGTGGGTGGTAGAGGCAAAAGGGAATTTTTCCCTTTTGTAAAAAGACTTAGAATGGAAAATTTGAAGTGTGGATCATGGAAAAACCATAGGGGGACACGTGTTAAGGAAAAAATCGAAGGCGTGGGCCCACAGAGGCAAAGTTGAAAATTTTCCTTGGCGAAAAAAGGTGCTAAAACATGAAATAAGCCCATAAATTTTTAGTGATAGAGAGGATGACACATGTCAAGGATAGAGGCGGAGGTGCAGGCCCATAGGGAAAAAAGTGAAATTTTTCCAAACTCCAAAAAAGGGTCAAAATGCGTAGAATTGAGCCGCGATCCCAATGGGACCCACCATATGCCACATGTCATCACCAAATTTCAAGGGCGGAGGGGCGGAGAAAAAGTCAAATTTTTCCATTTTTTTAAAAATGTTAAAAAGTCAATAAATGAGCCTGAATTCATTCCCAATCATATTTTGACACGTGGAGGGAATACATTGAAAGAGAAAGAGAAGATCAAGGGTAGCTGTACATTTTTATTTTTGGCCACCATTTTTCTCCAGGAAGTGTGAAAATTTTAATTTTGCATCATTTTTCATCGAATGTTTTGTGAATTTGTGTCATTTGTTCCTGTAAAGATGAATACAAGTGGTTTTAGGGATTAATTTGTAGATTTGAGGTGTTTTTGAAATAAATTTTTACTCGAGGCCCGTGAAAACGTGTAAAAAAAAATTGTAAAGTTGCAGAATCAAATTTTGGAATGATAAGGATGAAATGATGAAATGAAAGAGGTCTGCATGTTTAGAGAATGATAAACCTACCTCCACAATGGATAATGATGAAGGATTTGTAATGATTCACCATTTTTGAAACATCTGGAAACTTTGGTTGCAAATGTGTTAAATTCCCTATTTGTGAATCATGTTGGAATTTTGTAACAAACTTGATGCTAAGTGTATTATTTTCTTGGGAAAGAAGGATCAAATGTAATTGAAAGTTATATAATGCATGTTTTAAAACATGCAAAAGGTTGAAGAAACTTAGAATTTCATTGGAAAAGATGGGAAGAAGCCCATTCTCTGAGAAACCACCTGAGAATTATTTCTAATTCCTTTTGCATCAGATTTGTATCATGTTGAGTTGGTTTTAGTTGTAAATCTATCAACAATCTCTCGAGATTGTTCTTATAACATTCCCCTATTGATAGATTTGATCATTTTGGATTATTTTGTGTTGTCTCTTAGCAAAATTTGCATGCACTTATGTTCGAGAATGTTTTTAATTTATGTTTCTTGCTCTGTTGCAGTTTTGTGTTTGAAAACTCTTGTGATCATACATGGTCTCATTTCTTGTTGATAGTTTAGTTGCATCTACAATCTCACATTTAGAAGAGATTTCATCTGATAAAGAGATAAACAAATTTAAAATCACTTTAATTTCCTTGAATTTAGAGATTGTTGTAAACCTTTGGGTGTAACTTAGGTCATGATAAAATAGAGATTTATGGATGCTTTGTTGGTTCATCACGCTTCAAGATTTTTGGCAGGTTCTCAAATATTTTGTGCAAGAGTGCTGATCGGGCCTCTATTTGGTGCACATATCCTGGTTGAAGGAGTATCTCAACCCTTTTTGAAGCATTCTGCTATGTGGGTCTTACAAATTTCTTGCAAAGGTCCTCATAGAATTTGGCAAATTCTGGTTAGTCTTGTCTAAAATCTCCCACTAAAAATTCATTCAAAATAACTAATCCCACCCCATATTACCCCTGCATTGCATTGTGTGTCAACAAAAGAATACAATACATTTACAAAAATGCACAAAGAAAATTAGGATCATACCATGTCTCTAGCATCCTCATCCTTTTCTTGAAATCATTTCCATCATTTAGTAGTGACAGCTCTGTTGAGTTTGAATAATGGAAAATTAATCATGTTTTCCCAAGGCCATCTCCATACAATATGCACAATATAAGGATATCTCCACCTCCTTCACAAAACAGAGGCTGCAATAGAGGTTCTCTTACCTTGGTTGAAAGGCACAACCTAAAATAGTGAGGATTAAATAGAAATCCTTTCAAGGTGCTACCCACTTCTTCAAAGCCTGAGTGCTAACAAGTCTAGATAAATTTCTTCCCCAACTACAAAACGACATATAAATCATTTATCTACCTTTGAATGTCTTGTAAAATCCATGATGTTGCTCAAGCTGTGAAGGAGATTAAATCTTGGTACCAATAGGTCCAACAATATTCCTTAATACACAAGCTTCCAAAATACATCCGAGAAGCAACAATAATTAAGTACAAAAAAATAATTTACAACTATGCAACAAACATTCATACGAGATAATAATCCAAATATAATGGTTATAAAAACATAACCAAATAATAATAACCATATGTGACTTAATAAGTCAAATAATATAGTTTTAACAATATAATAAGTTATAACAAATTATTACCTATGAAAATACAATGCATAATTATTATCCTAACATTCCCCCTTAATTTTTCATTGTCTCAAAGGATGAGGAGAGGAACTCTCTCAACATCTAAAACTTGTCACGTGAAAGTGACTTTGTGAAGATATTTTCTCATTATTCAACTGTTGGAAAAAAAAGAAGTTTAATATTGTGCTTCAAGACATGTTCACTTATGAAATGTACCTATACTTCAATGTGCTTTGTTCTTTCATGAAAAACTAGATTGTAAACAAGTTTGAGAACACCTTCATTTCCTACATACATGTTGTTCGGTTTATCTTGTGGTATTCTAAGTCCTTCGAGTATGCGACATAGCCAAATCACTTCATAGATAGCTTCTCTTACGAACGATACTTGGATTCGTGAAAGAGTGAGAAATAAAGTGTTGTTTATTGCTTCCCCTTAATATTGGCCCAAATTCCATAAAGAACACAAACCGTAAAGTGGATTTTTTGTCATCAATATTTCCTACATGGTCCGAATATGAATATATTGACAAGAAGAAGTTTTCAAAGTATTCATGTGTTCTATACCAAGATCCACTAATCCTTTGAGATATCTCAAGATGCACCTTTATTCTTTCCATTAAAAACTTTGGGTTCCTACATGAACCTAGGTAGATAGCTCACTGCAAAACTAATATCTAGTCTAGTGGAGGTAAAGTAAATGAGACTCCTAATCAATCACGCTAATAGAGAGTGGCATTTACCGTAAGAGATGGATCGAACAAGATAACTGCAACTGTTCTCTATAGGTGTATCAATAGGTGTGAAATACATCATCCTGAATTTCTCAAGTGTTATCTTGGTATATTTTATTTGAGAAAAAAGATGTGATTCTCTTTCTTCCATACTTATAGTCCAAGACAATAATACATCATCCCGAGATTTATCATGTGGAACGATCAATTAAGATATTTCTATATTGCATCGATCATACTCACTAAACTACTAGCGATGACTAGATCATCAACATAGCCAACAAAAATCATAGTCTACCCCCTTTTTTTGAGGTAAAGATTGGGATCATATGTATTTCTAACAAATCCATGTTATACGAGATGCTCATAAATTTTGATGTAACATGCCCAAGGTGCATGTTTAAGGCCATAAAGAGATTTCCGAGTCTACATACCTTTGTTTCCTTACCATATATAACATATCAATCAAGTTGAGTCATGTCGACTTATTCTTGTAAATGTCCATTTAGGAAGGGAATTTTTACATCCATTTGATGGAATTTCCAACCAAACTTGAAACTAGATACAAGATCATCCGATCATTTTGATCTTAGCTATGGGAGAAAATGTCTCCTTAGATTCAATTCTTTATTTTTGTGCATACCCCTTTACTACTAGTCTCACATTAGAATTGTCCACTTTGTCCCATCTACTTTGTACTTTGTTTTGAATATCCATCTGAATCCAATGGTTTTATTCCCTGGTGGAAGATCGAAAAGATGCCAAGCGTTATTTTTCATTACTAACTGATATTTAGAGTCCATGGCATTTTTCCAAGATTTTGATCGTAGGTCTTCCTAGAGTATCGAGGGCTCATCAGACTCAATAACTCTACTCATCAAATAAAATTTCACTTATTCTCTTTCTTTACTATGAGTCCATGATCCAAGGGTGGATGTATCCAGGTTAGCATCCATTCTTACATCTCATAACGTGCTAGTATACCACTTGGTCATACACTGAACTATTCCCATGGATTGTGGTTCTATCAAATCATCACCATCATCCCCATAATCACTTTCATCATCTCCGGGAACATAAAATTCAGTTTTTACAACTAGTGAAGAATCTACATCAAGTGATTCTAGAGGAGGAGACTCTACTTCCTTCTTCTCAAAGAACTCAACATCTTTGCTGGTGTAGAATTTCCTAGTCTTTGGATCCATCAATCTGTACCCAAGAGTTTCTTCATTGTAGCCAATGAAAATTAGTTTCTATGACTTCATATCTAATTTATTTCTATTCTTCTTGGGTATGTGCATACTTTATTTGCACCCAAATACTCTAAGGTGTGCAATAGATGGTTTCCACTTTGACCATGCTTCATGTGGCGTTACTCTGTCAAGAGAAACTGTGGGCACTCTGTTCAACAAATACATAGTTGTCTTTGTTTCTTCTACCCAAAATGTATTTACAAGTCCATAATCATCGATCATGAATCACACCACTTCCATTATAGTATAATTTATCCTCCCAACAACACCATTTTGCTGTGGTTTGTGTGGAGGCATTTATCGAAAAATTCCATGATCTTGAAGATAGGATTTGAACCCATCACTAGTGAATTCCCCCTCGATCTGAGTGGAGAGTTTTGATGTAATGACTAGTTTCATTCTCAATAGCTACTTTGAACTTCTTGAAGGTTTTAAAAGCTTCACTTTCCTTACAAAGAAAAAAATCCACATTTCCTCAAATAATCATCAACACAAAGCATGAAATAATGAAATCCAGAATGACTCGGTTGCATCGGACCGCAAATATTGATATGAAATAGATCAAGCTTGATATGAGCTCAAAACGTACTCTTCTTGAATGAAGCTCTATGTTGTTTTCCTGATAGGTAGTGAGGAAAGTTTTCTGTATCCTTTTGAAGAGAAGGTAAACCATGTACCATATTGTGCTAGCAAAGTGTCTTAGGATACTTGAAACTAACATGAAAAAGTCTCGATGCTGAAATGTGTAGAGGTTGAGTTCTTAGCCACAATTGCATGATCATCTTTGTGGATAAAGTCAATCTGGAACATACATCCCACATTGGAGGATTTTGCAACTATTTTCAAGCTTCATGATTTCTCTCGAATTAAACACATTTTATTGCTGAAATGACTATCAAATTCAATTTTTAAGTTGTGATCTAGGAGTTGACTAATTGACTACAAATTATGTCATCCCAAGGACATATAAGACATCGATAGTCTACATTTGCATGAACCAAGGATTAGAAATTTTTTTCCCAATCCCCTAAATCGTATATGAAAAATCATTCCCCAATGAAACATGGTTTTTAAAGGCGTGTCCCTCATTGAAGTAAAACAACCTTTATGGCTGGTCATATGTTGAATGGCTCCTGAATCAACATACCAAACATCACTCGATGATGTGGAAGGTTCACTTGATCGAGTAGTGTACAAGTAGTCTTCATTATCTGAATGTTCTTCTTGCTCAACAATATTGCCTTCTTTGATGGGATCATCTTTTCCAGTTCCCCTTTTTCGCCCTTGATTGCAATTTGTATGTCCCTTATGAGATTGTTAATGTTGAGGTCCAAAATTACTTGATGAACCTTTCTTATATGTATTATACCAATAATATTTCAACTCATGTCCTCTTTTATAGATTGGACATTGCTTCTTTTGTTATTTGTCCCCTTGATGTTGATAATTGATCGATGTTGGTACTTTTGATTAGAATTAGGTTTTCCTTTTCCTTTTCCTTTCCATTTTTAATCTGAAGAAAGTTCCTTCTCTTCTTCATCATCCTTATTATACATGGCTTCCTCTTGTTGCAATAGGTTTACCAGCTTGTTTAAACTAATTGTCATTTCTGACAAGTTTAGTGTTGTTACAAAAATGTGGTAAGTAAGAAGAAGGGATATCTCTCATAATCATGGGAATGAGAGATTCATCTATGACCACTTCTCCCAGGGATAGAAGTGAAGCCCTAATCTTTACAACTCTTCTCAAGAAATATTCAATTTTTTCATTTTTCTTGAACTTTAGTGTGTGTAATTGAATCTACAAATTTAGAATGACATTCTTCTTTTTGACTTCATATACCATGCTCAATGTATCCCACGCTTCTTTGATTGTTTTGGCATCTTGAATGTTTGGTTGCACATCATCATACACTCCAAACAAGATGATTATATTGGACTTGATCTGATCTATCATTTTGTCATTTTTGTGTTGTCTCAATAGTTGACTAGGTCGAGTACCATTCCTAAGAAAGCAGATCTCTTAAAAATCAAGTTGTGTCTTGATTTTTGTCTTCTATGCAAGACAATTATTTCCTCCGATTAGTTGTGAATATAGAAGAAAACATTTGGGGGCATTGGTGCACAATTATCAAAATCCACTTATAGGGTTAGACTCTTATCACTCTAGGTATAAGGTCTCCCAATCTATATACTATCACCGCTATACCAAACCATTCTATATACGCACCCTTCGATATACTTATGGGTACATGGAAGAATTTAGCCATTTCTATATACCCGACGATACTTGAAAGAATTCAATACGCAGCAGTACCAAGATAATCTTGAAAGGGGTCTATGTGATTATTGACACTAGCTCAAATAAATATCCTCATACACACGCATAACTTCACTATATACTTGGATAATTTCTCGATCTGGATTTATATCATGTAATCATTCATAGATGGATGTTTCATAGTGTGTGCATTGTTTCCTTATTACTCCCCATCGATTTAAAGGGTAGATGCCCATATGATGTTGTTGTAGCTATATTAAGTACTAAGTGTAGTAGTAGTCGTGATGCTTTACCAGTAAGTGCTTCCAAGAGACAATGTATATATCGAATCTTTGCGAATGAGATCTAGCATCTCGTGAGTGTTTTAGAACCAAATTTCACTTTTTTTTATTATAATTCTCTGTCAGTTTCTAAGAAGTTACAATGTTTGTGGTTGACTATGGCAACCTACAAATTAGTATAATATAATGAAGCATGCAATTACATTAAAAAATTTGGGACAATTGAATGGTAGGGGAAAAACTATTTTACGGTCCCTAGTGGCCTCCAGAGCCCAATATGACCCTCTATGCCAAAAACTACAAAAAAATAGATGAAAATGCAATTTTTAGGTATACCTCCTTTAACAAAAGTTGCTCGAGAATGAAAAAATAAGATGTCTAGGAGAATTTTTTTCCCTAAAATAGTGTTTTAGATGTTTATTTAGTTATGACTGAGTTGTTTAGTCACCTCTACATTTGGTGGTTGCTTGCCAAGTTTTCTACTAAAATGAAAATATAAAAAAAAAAATTGTTGGGGGTGGGGGTCAAACCCCAAACCTCACTTCCCCAAGTCTATTTGTCAAACCACCTTGGCACCTATAGTGCTTATGCTAGAAAATGAAGCATATTGTATTTAACAAAGGTGAAAATCAACTCACCGCATAAAAAATGACGTGGTAGAGGATAATTGACATGGATGTGAGGGGAGGAATTCCACGTTGCAAAGATATTAGGGTTCACTACGTAAAAAATGGATCTTCCCTTCTTATCTCCTCACATTTTGTTTTTTATTTTCCTCCACCAATTTTTTTTTACAGGGTCTGCATTTCAATTTAACCATTTTGTTTTCAACACTACCTATTTAATTTTCTAGGTCAACTTTCGTTATAGGTTTCAGGTGATGCAAGATGACTCAAATTCATAGATATTGGCCCGTCCATTCAAAACTCTACTATGTGGGTGAATACGCTAGCTTTAACACAAAATTAGTGTAACAAATTGGAGCTCTGGGCACATATCAACTCGTATTTAGCCTTCAACTCACCAATGAATGGCTTGGCCAATGAACAAGGCTCATTATGCTATGTCACAACTTAGTTGTTGACGTAGGGGGACTCATAGTGGATCAAAAGTTTACCTTTCAATTAAAGTAACTTGGCCTCGGGGGTTTTGGCTTGGCCTGTCCATGAATCTTCCCAATGCAAACATGACTTAGTATGTAATTGGTGTGCTTGAACCGCTTGTAAAGGGAGACTCATTCTGCTAGTTTATAAAGTGGGCTTGGTTGATGCAAGGTTGGTTTTAGACCCTTAAACTCACCTATTGTAATATCCCCAACTCGGTCCTCTACCTTCTCTTCTTGCCCAAATATAATTGGTCGACATTCAATGGCTTGGTTTCACCGGTTGGATTGTTGGATCTCTTCTATAGCTTGATGAAGTCCCACAAGAAAATAAGCTCATTTAAGAGGAACTATCTTAGTGTAGATCTCTAATAGAGAGCCCATTACATACTCAAAGCTTTGCATGAAGAGAGAATTATTTGTTGTAATTATATATATATATATATTGAATCGAATAGCTCCGAGAAAAAAAAATCTTGTGTAGGGTGCACCAAGACAAAATCAATATGCATTCTAAACACCTAGAATGGATACGAGGTTATGGGGAGGAAGGGATGGGGCTAGGAAGTTGTAGGAGGCTGCATAGGCTCTCAATTTTTGAAAATACTTATTTAATCTGCTCTATCTCCTCTTCTCTCTCTTTCCACACCTTCTCTTCTCACATGTCTAGATTAACTAGATTTGCTACCAAATGTAAAATTGTGATGGAAACCTATAGGATTTTATTAATAATCAATCAATCATTTACACAGGTGTAGGCTATAATATATATATGTATTGGATAACTTGATAGAAATAATAAATATGTTGCATAGGTCCAACAATATTCCTTAATACACAAGCTTCCAAAATACATCCGGGAAGCAAAAATAATTAAGTACAAACAAATAAGTTGTAACTATGCAACAAATAGTCCTACGAGATAATAATCCAAATATAATGGTTATAAAAACATAACCAAATAATAATAACCATACGTGACTTAATAAGTCAAATAATATGGTTTTAATAATATAACAAGTTATCACAAATTATTACCTATGAAAATACAATGCATAATTATTATCCTAACAAGTCTCTATCATCCTTTTTTTGAAGCGAGTGTTGTAATTAAATTGAATAGGCTTGGAAGCATGCACCTCATTTGTAAATATGAATTCCTCTCCCTCTACCCAAAATAAAAGTACGTTCTCTAGTGTGATTTCGCTTCTTGTTCCAAGGACATCCCTTGAATCTGCATAAAAAGGCCACATTTTGGACCCCCATGGGTGATAGGGTATCAATGTGTTAACATCATAGCCTTACCTAGATATTTTTCAGCTATCTTTTATTACAAATTTCCTTGGGGATAGTCTCTTGGCATGTGGGAAATATTATAGGGAAACACCATGCATTGGGATCTTACGCACAAATGGTTTTACCTGGGTACCATTTCTCTTTCGCTATTGGGTGGGATAGTTTGGAGTGGTGTTGGCAACAGGACTAGCTAGTTAGACGATTGCATAGATAATGGCCTCTGGGTATTCTCGATGTTGAGAGGGATAGGTAGTCCCACCACCCTGATACCTTTGATAATTTTTTCTTAGGTAAGCACTCTGATTCATTTTAATATTTATTATCTCATTAGAGAAGTTTTTAAGGATATTTTTACTTCCTCCATTTTGGGAGAAGAGGATGATGATGTTGTAGTGGGAATTGGTGTTGGATGAGAGGATGGGTAATTATATCGGGACCTAAGGGCTTGGGTAGATCTCAGGACTGTCCTTGCAGAAGAGGAGCTATTTCAGGGTACATTGGCAAAGGGGATATAGGGGGAAACTTCCCAACATCTATTAAATTGTTCTCATATTGGATAACAATATCATATTATTTTGGTAAAGAGTCTCCTCCTAATGATTGAATCATCATATACATATATGAATTTAGAGCTTTTAAGTAAAAACAAATATCCATACCTATAGGTGACCTAACTAGAGCAAGAATCATTTTCCTTGTTTTGTGAAACCTAGTGTTAAAATAAGTCATAAGCTCTTGTGGACCCTTCTTGTTGTTGATAAGATGTTATAGAAGTGAGGATCTATCCCCTTTCTCATTGAATCTTGCTACCAATACATTTCCCATCCGGTCCTAAGTCTTGATAGAATTAGGAGTCAAGAATTGGTATTAATCTAGAGTGTCCCCCTTAAAGAAATCAACTAGCAAATATAAGGAAATTTCTTGTTCCTTAATATAATATATCTGCGCATATTTTTGTTACATCTTGCAGGTGTTCCTCTGGATTTTTGAAGTCTTCTCCACTAAATTTGGGCAGCAATTTTAGCGCATTAGCTGGAATAGGATTCCACACTACCGAGGGTGTGGGTAGGATGAGTAAACTCCTGATTCCATGAAACATACCGCCTCGGGGTTGATCTTGGAGGTGGGCCATTAAAATAGGTTTGAGGGTTCTAGTTGACTATAAGAATGGCCTACCTATCGGAGGTGTTAAGAGAATCTGGTTTGGAGGAGACAGGGACCTCTGGATATGTCTAACTCTTCTATTGCATGGTGGAGATAATTGTAACTATTCAAACATACCTTCCTCCCTTGTCTTCGCTCTTGTTTGCATTTGTCTTATAAACTAGAGAAGAACAAACTTAGTACATCTAAAATCAGTAGATTTTCAATGATGGAGTATCAAAATGTGTAGATGTTCATCCCATTGGGCATGCCTAGAAATTTTTTGATGATTATCTTTGCGAATTAACCATAAGATTCATAAAATAACTTAAGGAATTGGCATGTGTGCCCCAAGATAACCTCCATATTTTAAAGAATATGGATCTTCTCTATGGTGTGGGATAAGGTTAGAGGAAAACTGAAATAAAATGCAAAAATAACTAAGGTGATACGTTGAAATAAATCTTAGAAGATACGAGAGATGGATCCGGGAAACTACTTAGAATAGTTTGAAGAGTGTTTTAGTATGATCTACTATTTTCATAAGTATCTTAGATTATCAGAGATCAAGAAAGTGTAAAACATAACAATATGCAGATAATAGATACATAAAAAAAACTGAAGGTCCTAAAGCATGATAGTTCTTCAAATTTATCGAAAACTACTAGAAGTGAAAGAAGAAAGACACAAAATATTGAAAACTAATATGCACAGAACAAGAACTCTTTATTCATAGAGAAAATAATACATAAGGCCAATATAACATAGATTAAAACTTCCTTCTACAACAAAGTCTTTCTAAGGCTAGCTAATACAATAACTAATCCTAATATTCCTTTCGTGCCTCCAGTCTATTTTCTCTTTCGCTCCTAGATTATAAAATTCATTTATAGATATTTTCAGCCCTCACTTCAATGTATTGAATAAGACCTTCCACTGACAACATTGAATTTTATTACAAGATATTTCATTTTTGGGTCAATATCTCAACTTCCTATTTTTGATATTTCCAATTACCTTTAAGTCATATAACTTGCACTCCTTCGGTTGCTAATGATTCTTTTCTACCATGTGGAGGTCATGCAATTGTTTGAGGGCATTTCCTAGAGCTTTATCTTCCAAATTTTCACGTAAGAGACACTTGGAGGGCCTGCACTTATTAGTGGGAATTCCTTCTTTTTCTTTATTTTAAATTTCTCTTAGGCGACATGTGAGGACCATGTGCATCTCTATAATGTTTTTTACCTTTCAACTCACTAGGGCGACTTTATTGTGCCCAGGACATGTGGACCATGTGGCGTAAGTTTGAGAACATCCCTTCTCTACTTCATTCCCTGAGTGTGCCAAAGGGATGGGTGGACACCTTCCACATTCAACTTCATACTTATTTTATTTTAGGCCCAAGTGAAAAAATAAACTAGGGCTAGAATGATAAAAGAAGGTGGCCATACAAAAAGAAATCTACAAGTATGATAAACATAAATCTTCTAACGAAAAACTAAAGGTGAAGGTTGAACAACTCACTAATTTTTTTAGGAAATTAACATGACCCACTCCAACCATTGATCTTTCAACTACAACTTCTTTGAAAATTTCTTCTACTCTAGATGATATCTCATATCATGAGATTGAGAAGATAGGTTAGAAGGGAAGATCAGTGAATGGATGGATGGAATGCATGCTTTAGGAAGCTAATCCTTTGATTAAAGAAGTTGTTGAATTATATAATGATTTGCAAACCAAAAGATCCTCCATTCATAGGATAGATGAAGTCTTCTCCGAGGATAACAATAATTTGAATATGAATTTGACCACATGGGGTGAGATTAGAGATGAGGATCCAATTTTTTTATTAGAAGTAAAAAGTGTTGAGGGACCCTACCCCATACAAAGTGTTACCAATTCCTTACAAATAGGCCAAGGGGTTACCCTTGAAGCCTAATAAAAACCCATAGCATCACAAAACAAACAACAAAGAGATACAACCATAAAGGAAAGTATCTAAACAATAGAAAAATAATGAAATAACTAATAACAATAATATAGAGAAACTAACAACAACACAACATAGAAATAATAGAAGAAAACCAGTAACCCATTTTCTTCATCACTCTTTTATCATGTCCCCCAATGAATTCATACAACCATCCCATTCTTTGATAAGGGAGTCAATGGTAGCTTTCCAGTACTTATAGTTAGGCTCAGGAATCTCCACTTTGGGGCCTTTTCCTTCTTTTTCCCTTTCCTTAGCAGTTCCATAGAATGAATCATCTCAGCTAATAGCTTGAGATGGTGGATGGTGATTTTTACATTGAGAAGATGGACATCATGAATCTAGAAAACAACTTCTTTCATCTTTAGCATATCCTTAGCCATCTCCAGGATTCTCTCATTTACATTCTTGAGCTATTCACTAAGGACCAAAGAAGATAACTTTTCCAATTTATCAATAAGTTCCTTCAGATCCATGAAAACCATACTAATCTTATGTCTATTGATATCTAGTATCAAGCCTGCAGTGCTCAAATTCCCGCATAAAAGTATGAGACTTGACAACAGAGTCCTGGGCGGTGAACAATTTTTTTGGCTAGTTTTAAGAGCATGTAGGCTCTCAATGGCCTCCTCTGAGTTCTTTGAACGCTTATCTTCTAAAGTTTTAGGAGCTTTCTTGCTCACCATATCCTCATTGTTATCCCCTTCAGCAGCTTCCTTATCCATATTGGAAACCAAAAATTCCAGGTTCCCATCTTGGTTCTCACCCAAATCTAAGATAGTCTCCACTTCCTCAACTGTCTTAGGAACATCATCTACCCTACTACGTTTCTTAACGCCACCATGAATTAGGTTAGATCAGGTTCTTTTAGCCACTATTTTTATAATCATATCCTCACTAAAACTTTCCTCCTTGGGCACCGAACATTCAATGGCAAAAGCCCCAAATTTCTCATTTTTTCCCAAAAGGGGATTTCCTAGCCTAAGAAGGGATTTTATGAGTCCTTGGTGAAAATTTTAGTGGAAGGTACCTTTCTCGACCATGACAATGGATTTTGTAATGGAAGTATATAGGAAGAAAGGAAAATTATAGGGCTTGGCATTTCGGACATGGTTCAACATAGGGAAGTGATATCCATATATCACTTTATACCACCCTTCTAAGGTAATGTAGGACATAAACAAGTGAGTAATTTCATCAAAAGGATGGGGCAAGTTTCTCGAGAATAACCATTATGAAGAGAGATAGGCGCTCCCTTACCTTGCATAAAACATTCAATCTCCAGGCTATAGTCCAACTTAGGTTTGTAGATGCATCTTCCTTCCAGAGCTAAACCCAAGACTTTGGAAATAAGCTTTGGGGAAATGGTAAAGGAGAAATTTCCGACCTGAACATGGCCTTCTTTCCACATTTTCACCACATCTTCACTCATATTTTCATCGTAGCCATCAAAGATATTGAAAAAGGGTAACATACCCACCTTTTCAAGAAAGTTCTTAGCCTCAATGGACATCTCCTACCTATTACTAGGTTTATTTCTCACTAAGTCACCCCCCATGATTCTAACCATGTTCTTTTTTCTGTTATGAAAATAGTCACGTTCCCCAATCTTATCATCCCACTTCTATAAAAAAATCCAACATGCCCTTGCAAGGATTAGAAAGGAAATTTTGCATGAGACCAGGAATCATGAAAAAGAGATGTCATGAGTTTGAATTACTGTCTCCTTAGAAGAAGGTAGTAATCAATGATATTTCTAAGTTGTTTGAGTTTTGAATGATATGTAATTTAGATCCCATATGCTACTAGATTTGATCAAGAAATTGGATGATAAATGCGTGGAAATAATGGATGGTCTAAATGATATCTCAGAAGAGTTTGATAATATCAACTACAAATTTTTCAATGAGAATATTGATGCCCTTCCAGTAGATCAAATTAAATTGAATTTCAAATATTTGGTAAAGAAATATGATGAGGTAACTAGGAATTTCAATAGTGATTCAATTGACATGTTGGTTTCATGTCATAATTTCACAAGTCGATTGAAGAAAGTGGTGAGTAAGTTGAAAAGGTTTCAGCTAAAGTGGCAAGAGAGATTGAAATAGTGGATGCCCTGAATCATTATGCATGTGGACTAGAAGAAGAGTAAGTAAAAGGAATCATCAATTGTTTTATTGATTAGAAGCATAAGATGACTATGTGGGAGAAAGAGCAGGAGAACAACAAAGAGGGAAAAGATGTTACAGGACCAAGCTAAGCTAGGTGGCCATGAAAGGACAGTTCCAAGATCTGGATCAGTCCAAGTTGTAGGATTGACTTAGTCAAACCTTTGAAACTAATTTTCTATTTTTATGGGAGCATGTTCCTTGGAAATCAATTACATTCTATTTTTAGTAACTTGTTAGTTAAGGTTCAGCTGTAATGGCTTGGCCTAAAAATTTATAAATAGTTAGGTGCATAAAACTTAGATATATAGATCATTATGGAAGTTAATCTACAAGATGTCAAGATTTATTTGAATACTTTAGAGCCTTTAAATTATATCCAGAAAAATATTTTTCCATGAAATGTATGATTTATTGTGTTAATAGTTGATCAATGTATGTTTTGTGAATGTGCAATTCCTTAGTATAAGTGATTAACTCACCTTTATTTCAGAATATCTTATTTCAATTTGTGGGATAGTGATGTGGTCATCTTGAATATCGGTTATGGAAATACTATAATCCTTCTATTATAAAGTTACATTATCATTAACTTTCATGAAGAGAAAGGGATATATGACATGAGTATATCATATATTGTCATGATTTTTTGATTGTGTATTCGAATAGATTTGATCTATCTGTTAGGTATGCTTGGGGTCTTACAAGGAAATGTATTCTATTTTATTTGTGGTATATTATTTTCCCTATCTAAATAGCATAAGGTGAATTGGATTGTGATCTTCACTTTATCCTTTCCGAGTTAACCCTTTCCAGTGTGAATATCAGAAAATTATCTAATTATACTCTTTTGGTGTATCACTATATTTTCTTATTTGTTATTTCTAACTCTGAGCCTCGTGAATTGAGTTGTTTAGAGTCATTTTAAAGGTATTTTTAGCCTTGCACATCGATCTTAAATCAGGTTCCCCAAGTTCCAAAGGAATCTTTCCTTCTCCGGAGGTTCATCCCAAGGCAACAAGTTCCCACACCTTGGGGATGTTCCAATGTTTCACATGATTATTCAGCAAATTAACGTGTACACGATCCACATGACAATACAATGATCGGGATCCTAGAAGAATATGTTTATATAGAAATGAGGTAAAAATAAGAATGTACATAGCTTTCATGGCCTTTTATATGTATTATAAGATGAATTTAGATAGGGGAGTTTGGGTTCATGCTTCTAGCATGTGTGTTGATATTCTACAAGGATTTAGAAGAGTCGTTAGCTATGAATGAATCTAGAATGGTTAAAATCATTAAATTAGTAATTTACAAAAGCCTTTGAAATCATAGAATTTTATAAATGACTGAAACAAATATTCAGGGACTGATAGCTAGAAGAGAATGTGTTGATACTATGTTGTAAATAAAATAGATCAAACACAAAGAAGATGGATTATAGTCTCAAGGGGGTCTATGCGAAAGAAAATCCAATTGTTTCTCAAGAAAAATGGTGTAAAACATATCATGCATTATCCAAGGGGGATTTTCTCAAGTAAAATCATGCTTAATCAAGCCTATCTAAATATTGCTCATGATGTTCTATAGTTGGCCCTTTGTCAATGATGTCAAAGGGGGAGAGATACAAAGTTTGCAGTCAGAAACTAGGTATGTAAATGTTTTTTCCATCAAATTTTGTAGGTTTATAAGGTGTTTTCATCAATAAAAAAGGGGGATTTGTTGGACCCTAGTCATTATCAGTGGTGTTGTCATTGATGTCAAGTGGCATTGATGGAAAAAGGGTTGATTGGTGAAGTGAATAAGTCAGGGACATGAAGGTTTATTGGTAGTTATCTTTTAGGATAGTTTCAGGTGCTTGATGAGGTGTGATAGGTTGATATAGGTTAGAGAAGGGTAATATAAGCATGTGAGAATCCTAGTAATACTATCTATAACATTCTTGAGCTAAAAAAGGTGCGAGTTCAACTCTTGGAGTCAAAATTTAAGAATGCACATAAAGTGGCTTTGAGAACTGGTAATTTTCTTACATGAAAATGAGATTTGTAAGAGATTCATAGAAAACCCTATATCTAACGAACAAATAAAATTTGTATAGTTATGTCTTGTAGTGCTCCATGTCAAATTTCTTTAGATTCCTAAAATATGAATTTTGAGTTATTCAACTTTTTATAAAACAACCTTCTTAAAAAATACACTTTGAGGCCCCGTCTTATTAGCACCTAAGAAAAAATATGCATAATCCTTTGTATAAATCATAGAAAAAAATTTAAATATAACTCTAAGCATGAAGTGTTGCAAAATTTTTCAAGTAAATGAGATGAGTATCAAAGAAGATATTAGTATTTTACTGGCAAGTTATTTCTCCTCTCTGGCATGTTTCTTTAAATACTAAGTTTAGATGAGTTATTCTTGTTCTCTTCAAATTTGGTGAAGTATTCAACTACTTGAAACATATGAGTGTTTTCTTGTAGGTTATTTCTCCTCTCAGGTATGTTTCTTGAAATACTAAGTTGAGATGAGTTATTCTTATTCTCTGCCAAGTTGGTGAAGTATTCAAATTCTCATAAATAAGTAATGTTTTATTCATGGAATAATGATGACATGTATGAATCTCAAGGTACATTTATTCAAGAAAATTTATCTCAAGTACTTGTAAAGATAGTTTTACTCGGTCATGTGACTTAAAGGAATAATTGGGATATAATGATCAACCTAGTGTTTTAAAATTGAAAATTTATCGCTCTCTCAAATGGACACTGTTAAATTTGATGAATTACATATTCCATCCTTATAGTGAACTTTAGAGGAAAAAAATATTGTCTTTATCTTTCTCTCGAGTTACTTTGTCAAGAAGACTGGGTTCAAGAGCATGTTTGAAGTCTGCTCTCCCTGAAGATCACTCTCAAGACCCTGAATAGGTATACCTAGTTGCTCTTGAAGTATTTTTGGGAAGAGATAAGGTGTTTTCAATATGGAATCCAAAAGAAAAATGAATGTAATCCATACATACACTAATGATCATGATAACTTGAAGGAAATTCCTTTGTGTCGGTTGAAAATCCACATAAAGGTACTTTATGTGTGAACTAATGTTATGGATGGTGCTATGAAGAGATCTCAATCATATTTTATGTCAAATCAAAGATACATCTTAAACCCCGTAGTTTCCTTCTTGAAAGCCAACATGTATTTTTGTGTAAACCTTTTACTTTGTGCATTGTATTTTTAAATACTAGGAGTTAAAATGAAATATTTCACAAATTTTAAAGATTGGAGAAGATGAAAGATACTCCTTTGTATCTACATGTTCTTTGCACTTCGCCTTCATTCAACTTTGAAGGAGAATTTGAATTTTATTTCTACTTGGGCTTCATAGAGGTCACAACCTTGACCTAGGATTTCCGTGACACAATTTTGATCAAATAAAACAATTCATACAACCAAATCCAATGAAATTTCATGAAAATATATATGGGACCAAGAAAAATTCAATGCAAAAATTATTTAAAAGATTCATCCACGAGGAAGGTAGAACTTCTTGACATAAATTTTGAATATTGTGCACAATCATTCATTTGATAATATAACAAGAACTACACCACTTTTTCTCTCTTTATCCTTCAAGAAACGATCATTCTAGAGTTTTTAGAGTTACACAAGGGTTGGATGACAATTTTTGAGCTCTCTACTAGTTTAAAAAAATTCTTTTCTCTAACAAATGCAACTAACCTACATCTTTCGGTGGTATGAACTAAATCATTTTGTAGGGTTATGAAATTGAAGTTGTAAACAAATCCTTTGTGTCTCACCATCTAATTTTCATCTCAAATTATTTGAGAAGGTTCATCAGTCTTTGTAGGTGTTCAATGTTTTAAAGTTCTAACAAACTCTGCAAATATCTAAGGTTGCATTGATAGTGTGCTTCACTTGTATGCGTGCAAATTGTTTCACCGTTTTTCTTTACTTTATTGAGACAAAATAAATAAGGGTAAGGCATGACGAGGAATACCTATTATTTTTGATCGATTGATGGTTGTTGTACATGTTTATACTTCTCAATATAATGTTGATTATGAGAGATTCTTTTTATCTAGGAGGAACTACGAAAACTAAAAAAAAGACCAAAAAGAATAGTTAAATGATATATGATGGTGGGACCGCCTAGTGTATGCTAGATCCGGGAAGTGTGATACTCCATAGATGGCTGTCAATACACTATTTAAAACAAATTAATGCAAGAAATAAGAAAATTCCTACTGTATTTGATATGATTTAGGTATCTCATTCAATCACAATAAGAAAATCTAATATAACAGGCTACACTATAGTCAGATCCAAAGGGTTGGTAGGTGTTAGGGTACTGGAACTAGTCAGGGTCAGGTTCTAGGTTGTTTAGGTTATTTTGTAAAAGTTTGTTTGGTTTTTTTATTGTTTAGGTTATAGACCAATGTAAGTTGGGTATAACCGATGATAGTTTAAGGGAGATCGATGATGGTTATGGGTAACCAACGTCGGTACAATAGGGTGACAATAGTTCAATGAAAACCTTATTGTAGAGTCTGGGTGAGGTTAGATGGGGCTAAAGAAGGGGATGGTGAGGTTTGTGGGAATGTTGAGAACACTCAGAGAGGTGGAAGGGCTAGGATAGGTGATCTGATAAATGGGTGGGTGAGGTTTTGATTTTTTTAGAAAGAAGGCTATGGAGGAATGGGAATGTTAATAGAAGAATGATAACATAAATGATAACAACTCTATGAGTAGAATAAGAATGGAAATGATTAATGATAAAAACACTTACCAATGTTACAGGTCCAATGGTTGGGTGGTGGTGATGATCAGTTGGTGGAATGGAGCTTGTTGCAATAGTGATGCTTCCAGAATGTTACCATGAGTGCAAATGTTTCTGGATATGTCCTAGTGCTGACTGTGGAAGTCTCGATGTGTGAAAAAGACTCTAGTTCTACTTGCATGCAACTCTCTTCTCATCCTCTTGCTCTCAAAATGTGCCAACACAACAATAAGGTTGATAAGGTGAGTAAATGGTAATCAACAATGGTTCCGAGATGACCGGTGTTAGTTAAGGTGGGATTCCCTAGGTTTACTAAAAATGGCATATCCCCTTGATTTCTTGGGATGGATTGGTTTTATTCCCATGGATCATAATGGAAGCTTCCCTTCTAATGAGTGGTAATTTGGTTAGAGAAATCTTAAGCATATTCTTTTTGGGTTAGATGAAATTTTAGCTCATTAAGGAAAGTAAGATCAAGTCTTTGTTAATAATGGAAACATGTCTAGAATAGGTCTAGGGTGAGGTGGTGGGGTAGAAATCAATATAATTAGATAATAAATATTGTGAGGATATATATTAATTAAATTAAATTAATAGTGATGTGGGGTGGAAGGGGCCATGGTTAGGTGGGTATATTTGAGCTGGTTATTTAACAAGGGACCAAGGGAGTGTGACCCAATTTTGGTGTCTACACAAATATTAAAATATCAATTATGCTTAAGTTGAAAAGATTGTTATGAGACTTAAGAGGTTATTTGAAGTTATTTTATCATGTTGAATCCTCCATGAATCGAAGAGGAAGGAAGAGAGGTCATATTTTACCTTCTTACACCTTGTCAAGGTATTATGAAATATCAAGAAGATCATGAATGGTAAGAGGTCAAATTCTCTTAGTAAAGGAGATGAAATTTTTTAAACAAGACAAAATATTGAGTAGAAGCTAAAGAGATAGGATTGAAATAAATGTAAGGTGTGGCTTTAAGTGAAAGGTCAAGAGTCTCATTGTGAACTTGAAGTTTGTTAGAAAGAAGTGTTAAAGGTAGAATACCGAGTTTGAATTAAGACAATTTCTTTAAAGGTGTATAAGTGGTGATATAGTAGTGACAAAAAAACACATAGTATTGTTATCAAAAATACAAAAACAGATACATAGAAGAAAATATGAGATGATATAGTAATCATTGAGTGTAAATGTATATACATGAAAAGAGAAAAAAACTTAGAACTAAGGGCTACCTTAAAAATAGAAGTAATGGTACAATATGATGAAAAATAAAGAAAAACTAGAGATAAAAAGTGAATGTTTTCTTGACTATGTAGAAGATGCAAAAAATAATGAATAGGTGAATTATGAAGAGCCAATAAGGGATCATGATTTATTGATGAAGAAATAAGAAACTAAATGATCAAATTATACATTTTCATTGAATTCTTCTAAGTGGGTGCTTAGAGTACAGGGGTTGATGCTCCTTAAAAGTTGTAGCTTGCTAAACTATATAAGTTGGTACTTGGAAACCTTCATGTGGTTATTAGTAGGAATGTGAACTGGGTGCTTCTTAGGTTGAGTGGGTTCCCAACCAAATCAGGCATCATTGTATGTTAAGAGGGGGTGTTCCAAATATAAATATTTGATTTCAAGTTGTATTTATCCCTCTATCGCTTTCCCACTATAAACAAGGTGTCTTGTGTACTTGTCTTCTTTCATTAATTTTAATTTATTCATAGTTTGAGTTTTTTTCTATTTAAGAAGTCTTAAAGGTTATGAAATCAATTTACATTGATTCACCCCCTGCAATGCTTTTGATATCCAAAATTTGGTATCGAGCATGGTATTCCTAAGTGAATCCTAACACCTTGGAGGAGATTATGAACTCATAGAAATGTATACATTAGCAGAGTTTGTGTTGAAGAATAAGTATGAAATTTCTTAAGCCCTATTTAGAGAGTTAAAAGATGATATCAAGCTCAAATATGAAAATTATCTTGAAGGACTCCAAGAAGTGGCAACATTGTTGATAATTTATCAAAAGATCTAAGGGTTAAAGAAAAATCATGTATTAAACTTGAGGAAGAATTGAATACTTCAAAGGATGATCTGGAGCAATTTAAATTTAAATTTCTGATATAACAAAGAAACCCTAATGATAGATCAGGTCTAGACTATAAAAATGAAGTAACCCAATGTGAAATAGAGCATGAAACTAGTCATGGTTAATGTCAAGCAACCATAAAAGCTAACAATGAAGAATATGGTGATATAAATGCAAAATTTATAATGCTAAGAGAGGAACTGGAGAAATAAAAGTAAAGAGATTTAAAGGTTGAACCCAAAAAGAAAACAAACAAGGACAAGAAAAAGGAGACAAAGATAAAAATATCCAAGTCAATTAGACAGCCAAATGCATCTAGGTATGAGAGGAAATTCAATTGATATTATTTATCATGTTATAAATTTGGACATACAAATAGAGAGTGAATGAAAAACAATGACAAATAACACCCATGGAGATCTTGTGCTACTGAATATGAAAGGAACATAGTGTGTTTCAATTGTAGAAATAAAGGTCATACTACCAAGCATTTCTTAGAAGAACCTATAAGTCAATTTAGCAATGAAATCATGTTATATGTTATACATGTCATGAAGTTGGTCATTTCTCAAATAATTTCTATCACTATGGACAACCTAAGCACAACAACAAGTCTTATACCTTCAGATGGAAAGAAAATAAAGCTTCTAACATGAAGATAAATTCTAGAAAGGAGAAAAAATCAGTCAAGCCTCAAGCAGCTCATGGAAATAAGGAAATGAAATGGGTATACATGATCAAGAAAGAAAATCCATAAGTTGAAATAAAAAAGAATGAAAATAAGGTGACATGGGAAGATATGGAAGAGGCACAACAAGCTAATATTGTGTTAGGAGAAACTACCTTACATGAGATATCAACAAAGGATGACAAAGGAAAGAAACAGGAAAACAAATCCAGTGCCAAGGATGATAAATTTCTTCCTCAAGTAGTGGTAGAGAAGGTGTATGAATTGCAACATGAATGCTTATCAGGTACTCTAACAGAAGATGAGAGTTCGGGTAATGAGGTTATCTTACCCAAAAAAGTAGCTAAGAAGATAAAGAGGGATTTGAGGACAAGAAATTGGAAAATAGAGTCATCATATGGATTTGATTTCTTATTTTTATGAGAAAGTATCTCGAGGACAATAAATTGGAAAATATATTCATCATATCATTTTGATGACTTCTTACTGTTATAATAAATTCCATCACGAAAAGATTATCTTGTCTATGCTTCTAGGAGACATACTCTTTTAGAGGAAGATGTAATAAATATTTTGAGTAAAGGGGATCTATCATTTTCAAGTATGTATCTTCATCATAATGTAAGGTATGTACATTTATTAGGCTCAAATTGTTGACATGATGTGAAATTGAAAACCTCTTGTGGTGTTGCTCTTTAAAGCATAAAGTTTGTTTTGTGTAAGTTGTCTAAGTTATGGAGTTTCCCCAGAGGTCTTTTAGATGCCAAGAAATATGTCTATCATATACAAAGTAAGTCATTACATCAATGTCTTATGTATGATTCAAATTTTATCGTCATTGAAAAATCTGTTGGATGACTCTAAGCATGTCAAGATGAAAATTTATGTGTCTTAGTAGCTAGTCTTGAGTCCATATGCATGTTTCAAAGTCTTTCATGGTTTCAAAATTCATTGGTCACCACTTGAGTCTATGGACTATTGGATTGTGTTAAATGTCTCTCTCTCATCAAGGAAGTTCTAAGGATGTTTATTAGACTCTGGTTTTATCTAGTTTTTGATGGGATTCCAATAAATTTCAATGAAATGTTATATCTTAGTCATGGTCTGTTTTTTCAAAAGTACTTGAAGTAAGTCGGTGTGTCTTGCATCAAACATTTAAGTTTAAAGTTTGTGATGGGTAAATTCAAGTTAAAGAGATGTCAATATATATTACAAATATGTCTAGTAGGATATGGAGTTCTAAATCTATTTATAAAATTGAAAAATCATTTTTGCGTACTCATTCCCTCAAAGGTGTAATTATTGTCAACATGAGTGATTTTTCCCAATGTCCTAGCTTATGCATATGTAGACTTGTGTCTTATGTCATGATCGTGAATTTTGGACCTACGAATGTCCTTGAAGGTTATTATAAGTGACCAAATGATGACTTGATCAATTTACACTCCAATAGGTGGATTGTGTTTATGACATTATCTATCTAGCCTAGTTCTTAAGCAAATATTGAGGTGCTATGGATATGAGAAAGGTTTGTTATTGACTTATATACATTTAAGAGGTGATCAACATGTTTTATGATTCTTATGAAAAGTGTTTGTGTAAGTTTGTATTTACTCTTGCAAAAATTAAGATAAGTTGATACTTCATTGTCCTTGACTATGTTAAGCACGAGTTCATTCAAGTGGTACACCTGAAAATTCAATTTTGAATAGTGTATTAATGGAGTTGGAGTTGAAATTTTGTGTGAATAATCTAACTCATGAGACTAAAGGATGAAATTTTTTTGAGGTCTCAAGAATGTATATATTTTTAGTTATCCATGACAATATAGGAGATTTAGTTCTTGTTGCATAGTGAAGAGGGTTTGATTATCAAATCCTATTGATTTCTCAAATACTTGATAAGGGATTTAATTTGTTAGATGAGTTCAATTGTTTCTCACAATTTCTCTTAAGGTTGGGCATGGTTGAGAAGAAGAGTTGAATTTTTATTCATCATGTTTCTTGATAAAAGTTACATGTTATAGTTCATAGGTAGGGTTGATGGTTTATCAGCTCTGAAATGCCCTGAAGTACTTCAAAACAGTTGGGAATAAATTTACAATTGTCTTGATTGATATGGGCTATAAATAGGTATGTAACTACTCCTAGTTAAAATTGAAGACCCAAAGGTCTAGAGGGAAGAGTTGTGTGATGTAGAGGTATGGAAAAGAGGACTGAGTATGAACTACATTGAAGCTTCTTCATTATGAAAAACCCTCAAGCACATTGAAAGAATTAAACATGTTGTTATAGGTATGAGTATTGATGAAAATTTCACCTTTACAGTTGGGTAGATAACACAAGGTAAAACAAGATCAACCTCAAATATGAGGAGGTTTCAAAGGTACTCGTAGATCATTCGATAGATTTTGATTATTATACTCCATGGAGAATGGATCAATATCCTTTCCTGTGACTAAATCTGTAATCAAAGATACTACCTAAGATGGAATTAATAATATGAATGGGTGGGTTTCCTAGAAAAGGCAAGTTCATTGGAGCCAAAGGACTTCCTTATGTGGATGTCAACTTGCTTTTAAAAAATTTAAGTTTTATTTATAAAAATGGGATACAATATAAGATATATGAGAATGTGATCAAATGTTTATCACTTATTTATTCTATTACAAATATTAGATAATAATGATGATAATATGAAAGGAAATATGTCTAGAAATCAAATTCAAAATCTAGATTATTGGAAATGTTAGATCCTACTTGAACAAGATAGGTCATCCTCATCAATAAAGTATGAGTTAGGTTCCTTGATTTAATTGTTTATGAAGAATTTCGAAAACATCCTCTTTGGTATCGTCTTGATGGGATAAGTCGAATAAGAATTTTAAGGCTAACTTCACTCCCGATTTCGACTCGAGACTTAGTGTTTGTGTGTTCAGGATGTATAATCCCACTTCATATTAGTACTCAAACTAGGATAAATCAGATTAGATATGTTTTAATTCACGTAGGCTTCACATAACTCTTTAGTGGATTTTCGGGTCCTTTGTTTGGACTAAAAGATAATCTCTAGTATTTCAAGAAGAGTTGTGTGAATGACACACAACACTAGGCTATGTAGTACATCATATTATTCCTAGTATAGAGGATGTTGAATGATTGATGGTGAGTTGATATTTTTGATCGGATGGTCGAGTTCCTCATAAGGCCATCTAATATCTTAAGTAACACAAAAGGAAAAATTATTTGATAAAATATTCTAAATGAAATATAAGCTGCTAAATAAACTGAAAAAATAGGTAATTACGGGAATAGGATGTGATCGGAGGAATTACATGCTATTCTAAGAAATTTTTATAAGCTTCTAGAATGAGAGATTTTGTTTAAGTGAGAAAAAACTAAGATTTTGTGAATGAAAATATAAGATAGTAAATAAGAAGACAAACAAGTTTGAGATGGAAAAATGATAATAAAAGTAAAAAAACCTTGGATAATGATGGATGATGAGAGTTTTCTAGGGGTGGCAATTTGGTTGAAAAATGAGCTTGAGAAAAAATACAAAACAATTGATGTACATGATCATATTATGACTGGATGTAGTAAGATTCTGAAAAACTTGAATGAATCCTGGTAATGTTTGAGGATGCTCTTGAACTTGCTTGGATGGTCTGAATAGTCCCCAAGAGAGGAAAGAAAAATAGTATTTATAGATCGTTGGCACCGAGGAAATCGTCAACATTGTCGGTTAATTTGATTTAAGGAGAAATTCGAAGGGATAAAATTGTTATTTTTATCTTAGGTGCTTATGTAATTTGAAATCTTGTAGTGTGAAAAACTAGAGAGGTTGAAATGCGGTTAGATGAGGATAGAGATGGTTAGGATAGATGTGAGGATGATTTTAGCAGGTTCCCTATTTTAAACTAGTCGTAACTAGTGTGAAGTAGGGATTTTTCATAGGGATAAGATAGATGTTGATAGAAGTAGTTAGGAAGGGATACATTTATAAAGTTTCCTAATTAAATTAGTCGTAACTAGTGAACCGGGAGAAGTTCTCATGATGAGGTGTAGGGGTGAAGTGGAATATCTAATTAATTAACTAACCATAGGAAGGGGGATGTGTGACTTAGGAAATGTGGGGTAAATGATTAATTAATTAATTTAAGGGGTGTAGGGGTAATGACCTAGGTTTAGCAATCTCATTTAAATGATGCAACAAAAATTTAAATGAGTTAATTGAATGGATGACTTAGGTTGTGAAATAGTGTAAGGATGTGGATGGGTATGTTTTTTCAAATTTTTGTGGGAACGAGGTGTGTAAATTTTTGGTGTCTACATTTTACCCTTTATCTAAAGTTTTAAAAAGGTGTTAGACAAAAATGAGCAAGAGTTTTTGGTTATATAGGTGATTTGGATATAGCGCAGTATAGGAAACACTAGTTGTTTACATATGTTTTATTTTCAAAGGTTTCTCCAGTCCAAAGGGGGTACTGAAAACAAAGTGTGTTACCAAAGGATCATCTGGATAGGGAAACCAAGGGGTTTACACCTATAGATGTGTGATCTACGGAGCGCAGTCTAGCTTAATGAAAAATCCATGGGATGGGGGAGGGAACATGTCCCATAGGCATATGAAAATTCACAAAATTTTATGCTTGTTTTTTTGACTTAGGTGTTTGGGTCCTTTGAAAGTGATGAGACTTATGTAAAGGGTGTTTTGTCATGCTTAAGGGTGCAAATGATAATGGTTTGTTAAAAAAATGTGAATCACTAGCATTTAGGTGAATTTCTGTGATTTGTACACATCATTGGTGATTTAATCATGGTAAAAATTGGGGCATATAAATAACCAAGCCATTTGGTTTTTTATTTTAAGTATGGGGTAAAAAACAACTTAGTGAATAGATTTTGAGATTTTGGAGGTGATTTTGAGAGATTTAAAGTGATGGCATCATCCTCGAAGATAAATAAAACCACCAATGGCTGAGGTAAGTTGGTTTTTATAATGTTTTTCCTTGATTTTGGATAGTTTTAGGATCTTGCTACCTTTTTGGGGCGTATGGGTGCCCTAGCCATAATCATTGGCAATTGATGTAATTGTCGGGGATTTGAAGCAAAATCGTTGACGATTGAGATGAATCGGCAATTCATCTATGTTTTTGACAATTTTGATAAGTGTAATAAGAGTGCTTGATGTTTTAGATGTTTTTGGTACATTTTGTGTATTTTTGATATGTTATTGATGATACTAATTGTGGGTTTGTTCATTTTCACATTTGGATAAGAAAATGAACATTGGCGACCGGATTCCATTGATTTTGGAGGAGGTGAGGACCAATATGTTAGATGATTATTGAAATCATGTAGAGGCCATTAGCTTCGATGCTATGAGGAATTACTGAGATGGGTTCATAGATGTCTAGGCTTGATACTAGATTTTCTCGGAGAGGTGAAATTTATCCACCAACACTTTGTAGTTTCCTACAAGGGAGGTCACTATTACTTTGGAGGAAGTTCACCGTAATTTGAGACTACCAATTTATGGGAAAGTAGTGTATACTATTATTGAGGTAGAGAAGGATGGTGTGATGACAAAATCATATGGTGGGGATGTCACAAAGATGAGTTATGAGTCGGGGTGATTTTCCTATAGTTGTGTTTATTTAGGTGAGAAAGAGGTATGTGTCCGGATGACTATGATGATGATGGAAATCATGTGTTATTCTTTAACATATTATAGGAGTGGACATTTTACGTGGATGATGAAAGGACTTGTGGCTGAGAGGATGGAGCATCATACTATTTTTGAGTGGGGGCCCGCTTTACTTGCATAGACATTGAGTGAGTTGTGGGCCTAGAAGGCTCAAAAATGTTATGGTATAGATATATTTTTCTCTTGCAAGCTTGGGCCTGGGACCAAATTTTTATTACTCAACCAATGGGGTTTCTATGGATCATTGGTGATCAGCACCTTGCTTTTATGAGATGGAGATCAGATAGGGGTCATGTGGGGAAGAGGATACGAGATGAGATTCTACAAATATTTGTTGTTTGGACTATAGGTGGGGGATGTTATATGGAGACCCTACTTGGATTTCTTGGTCTAGGATGAGTATCCTCGGGAAATACTTGGTTTATAACATCCTATGTGGCTTCAGGCATAGAGACCAAGTTAGTAGGAGCTTCTTCATTTTGATAGTGTTCATAGATATTTTGGATTACTTTGCGTATAGAGTACCCGATAATCCCGTTCAAGTATAGGTTGGAGGAGACATACATAGATACTCCGAGGAAGCGGTGGAGAGACTTGCCATTATTTATGAGTTTCTAGCAGCTACAATCCCTAATGAGGATGGGTTTATTATACCAATGGATGATGCGGGGGTTACCCTAGAGTATATTGTATGGTGGTATGCATCCTTGAGGAGCTTTGGTAGATCTCAAGTATCACGAGGGTTGCTCAATGGGTGAGATGGGTACATACTTGGATAGAGGGTGGAGCCCGGGAAGGGGAGGAAGAGCCTTATTTTGATGAGGAGGAGGGTGATGATGACTTGGTTGTTGTTAAATTAGAGTGATGATGACCGATAAGGTTATAGTGGAGGAAGAGATAGATGCATCTCAGAGAGAGTGAGATGATCTTATTGGTGTTCGAGGATAGCCTCATTAGAGAGAGCTGGATTAATTGTGGATAGGGATGGTTTGACGGTGGAGAGAGATATGATGATGGGGAGTGAGATAGTCTCCAAGGATGACTTCTAGAGGTCTCTGTAGATAGGTACAAGTAAAAGAGATATAGGGATTCATTAAGGAAGGCCTTAGGGATCATAGGGCCTTCTATTTCTGGTGTGGAGCTATCAGCGATGGATCATTCTGGAAGGTAGAGGGGAGAATCTACACTACCTCCTTCATCTAGGATTATTTTCGTGGTCCATTATGATGTTGTGTGGGTAGAGTGGGACTACTATGTTGATTTGAATATCAATAACTACTCGGATGCCACTTTTTATGTAGATCATTTGGCTACCATATGGACAACTACAGCGTAGTGAGGCCTAGTGAAAATGCATTGAGCATGTGAAAAAAACATTAAAGGCCGAGAGAGGGGATCATAGTGAGGAGGAACCATAGTTGAGGTTGTGGTTACGAGTGTTCCTAGAGGGGGTGGAGACATAGGTGTTGTTGGAGGCACACTGCTTGGTTTGGGGAGAAGAGGGAAGTGCTAGAACGATACTTGGAGATATAGATTTTACCATTTGATTTTAATGTATGTTATATAGGCTCACAGAAATCCTATTTTTATGATGAGGACATAGATTTATTATAATTTATACCAAAATTCGATTTATATATATACACGATGATGATGATTTTATGGTTTATATTGTATATTTAATTTGCATGTGTTAGATGTTATATGTTTTTATTTGAAAATGTGTTAGTGTCATAGATGGACCTAATAGATATTAAGAAACATGATATGTTAAAATGTTTGGTTACATATGTTTAAATGTGGTCAAATGTTTGATTGATTTAAATGACTTTAAAATGTGATCCAAAATGTGTTGAATAAAAAATGTAACTAAATAAAATGAGGTAAAAATGAAATGATTGCCCATTATGGATTTGATATATACGTGACGGGTTTTGAAAAACACTTACACTTGTAGCCTTATCAAATGTTAAATAAGATTATCAATGGGTAGTTACACAAATCATGATAGAAATGTGAGTTTGAGTGAATATGCCTTGCTAGGATGATAGAAGGGATTTTGTGTATGTAGGCTGATGTGGGAGAAAGGGATATCCTTTTCAACATGTTTATAGGGAAAATTCCCAATATTTACATATTATTTTGAAGCAAACTACTTGTGACAGAATCTTGCTATAATGGGAAATTTGATTGATGTGGGAAGATTTCCTAGATGCTTTTGATATTGATGTTCTTTTTTAAGCTTGATCGATGTGGGAAGACTTTTACATGGGTAGTCATATTTCGAGGGTATGGTCTACATTTTGAATTTTGATAAAATGACAATATTTTAAGGGATTAGTCCATAATTTTGACTGGTAGTTGTCCTTCGAGGGAGTAGTCTACTTTTTATATTCTTGATAATGATTTAGACTTGTGAATAGTTTTCCTTCAAGGGATCAATTTATTATAAATCGATATTCTAATAAAAGGAAAATCCAAAATATTTATACATATGCTTTTGAGCTGAGGAAAAATCCTAATAAACCATTTTGAGGAGGGGATAAAACGTGTACATGATCGACACACACACACCCCATGTCATGTTTTGATAAGTACATGATGGATGGGTGTAATGATTTCAAGGGCTACTACAAAGGAAGGAAATTGAAAATTAAATATGTAATGAACATATCCTTGTTTCTCATATTTAAGGTATATTTAGGATGTTGATGGATACCCATATACTTTTAACTCATGATAATGATATGATGCCATGATAAGATTTGAATGGAACTACTATCATGACGATCAATTATTTAACAATAGAAATACCACAAGTGTGAGGCATTCTAGAGGTTCCCTTTTAGGTTCCCCATCAAGATAAGTGAGACGATACACTCTTGACCCATACTTGTGAGTAATAACATATGGACCAATCTAATTGGGGAAAACTTTCCATGTTTACTCTATTCTAATGTAGTGACATTTTGATTTTCTTTAAGCACAAGATCACCAATTTTAAAGTCATGTTCTTTGACATGTTTTTTATATGCTCTACTAATACATTCTTGATAAACTTGATGATGTTCAAGGGCTGTTAAATGTTTTTCATCTAATAGTTTAAGTTTTTCTAATTGGTCTTGGTGATACTCTTCGTCATAGATAAAATATTTGAGATATACATGAAGTGACAAAATTTAGACTTTAAGAGGTAGGATGACTTTTGAGCAGTGGAAGATTAAAAAAGGTATAACACTTGTAGGTGTGTAGATGCTAGTTCAATAATCCCAGAGAGAAAAATTATATTTGGAGATGTCAATTCCTACCTATGTCGTCTACTATTTTCATAAGTATTTTATTAAGTGTTTTGTTAGAGGCCTTGTCCTATCCATTTGCTTGAGGATAATATGGTGATGAGAAACTAATTTTGATTTTTAACGCATCATAGTTCTTTTTAACTTATTTATTTTTAAAATATTTTCCATTATCTATGACGTGTTTATGTGGGATACCAAAACGACACATGATATTTTTATATATGAAGTTGGTGACATGCTCGATTATATCATGGTTAAAGGGATGGATTCATCCTACTTAATAAATTATTTAGTTACTATTATAATATAATTATATTGTTGAGATTATTTAGGATTGATTGCACTAATGAGGTATAACCCCCATTGAGAAAAAGGCCATAATTCCTTAGCATCTTGTAATGCTTGACTAGGGATGCAAATAAGATCTGAGTTGAATTGGCATTTAATGCATTTATTTACGTATTCACAACAATATTTTTTGATGGTAGGCTAGTAATATCCTAGTTGTATGACGTGTTTAGTGATGGCATTACCACTGAAGTGACAACCACATATGCCATCATAGAACTCTTCATATGCTTTACTGATTGATTTGATTTAAGACATATTAATAATATATTGTCAAATAATTGTTTATAAAGGATACCACCTATAATGAAAAAGTGGGTGACATGTTGAAGAAATGATCGTTTAGTTATATGTGATAAATCTGAGGGAAGTTTACATTCAATGAGATAATCATATATTTGTGTGTACCATAGATCAGGTGGATTGTTTTCAATGTTATTAATGGGAGAGATCTCATTTTTATGTGAAGGGTAGTCTAAGAATTGAAAAATTATCGAAATTTTGGTTTTATCTTTTGATTTTTCTTTTTCAAAGGAGATGAGGGATATGAGAGATGTCATAGTGTTTGCAAACCTGTTGGAATATTTTGGAATAGCTTGAATGGTATAATGATTAAAAGTGCCAAGGAGAAATTGAGCAAGAGATTTATATTTTTTTAGGATTTCATTTTTACATTGATATTCTCCTTTAACCTAACTGATAACAAGTTGTGAATCTCCATATATTTCCAAAATGTGGACACCTAAGAGAATAGCGGTATTTAAACCCATGATTAAGGATTCATATTCTGCCATGTTATTAGTACATTCGAAGTTAAGTTTGAATGATAATGGAAGTGGAATGTTCCAGGGAGGTATGATAATGACTATGAATCCTCTCCCTTTTGACATTTAGAACCATCGAAGAAGAGAGTCATTTTAATGGGGATGAATTCAGATTCATCGATGTTGTTGATGGATTCATCGGGAAAGTATTCGTGAGGATTTTATTATCTAGAAGGGGTAAATTATTGAGTTGAATTTTGATGGCCTGACCTTTAATAGATTTTTGTGATATAATTTTGAGGTCAAATTCAGTCATGAGAATAAGCCATCGAGTTATGCGATCATTGTGGTAAGGTTTTCAAGTACATTGTTTTAAGCATATTAAAACATTTGATGACATATCTCTTATGCCTAAGGAGATAATGTCGAAGTTTTGAGGTGGTGAAATATAATGCAAAACATATAAATTTTTTTCTTCAAAGTGTAGTGTATTTATGACTCATAGAGTGTGTGACTAATTTCTTTTATGGTCCATTCACAACCTTTATTATTATGGTGGACGAGCATAACTCCTAAAAAATGTTATGAATTGGATATGTATAGATAAAATGGCTCTCACTCATGTGGTGGAGTAAGTACAGCAGTGGGTGATAATAGATACACTTTGATTTTGTTGAAGTATTTATGGAAATCAAAATCTTAATGAAATTCTACGTCTTTGTGGAGTATATGGTGAAATGGATGAAAATGGTTAGAAAGTTCAGATATGAAACATCAAATTGATTGTAATTTACCTTGAATGATACGCATTGTGTAAATTAGTTGGGGGAGGTATTTAATAATATCTCTAACCTTTTTGGGAAAACCTCAATTACTCATATAGATATGATGAATCCTAAAAATTTTCTCGGTGAGAAAACAATAAAAACACTTTTCAGGATTAAGACAAAGACATAATTGTATGAGACGAGTAAAATTTAATTCAAGGACATCAAGATGGTATTTTTCGTGATTTGGATTTTCCTTAAAGATCATCGATGTAGTCTTTGAAATTTTTTTGGATGAGGTGATGAAAAATCTATGTCATGATGTGTTGATAAGTATCCCTTGCATGTGTAAGGCCAAATGACATGACACGGTAGCAAATGATTCCACAAGGGGTAATGAAAGAATTTTTGTGTTGATCATTAAGAGTAATGAGGATTTGATTATAACCTGATAATTGATCTATGAGGGAAATCATTTCATGGCTGGTTGTTAGGTTGAGAAGTTGATCTATGTTAGGAAAAGGGAAATCATCCTTAGGAAAAGCAAGATTGAGATACCTAAAATTTGTGCAGATGCATATCTTACCTAAAGTTTTAGTTACGAGGATGACGTTAGAGACCCATTGTAGATAGTCAGTGGGTATGATAAAGTTAGTAGATAAGAGGTGTTGCAACTCTTCCTTAATAAGGAGAGCTATACAGGATGTATTTTAAAAAGTTTTAGTTTAACTGTATTAACATCGAGATATGTGACTATGTTATGTACAACGATGTTACGATTAATCCTAGGAATATCAATATATGACCAGGTGAAGGTTTGGTAATTTTTTCTTAAGAATGATGTGAAATTGTCCAGTTCTTGTGGATTTCTGATTGACTAGCCTTATCTATGTGAGGATCATAAGGGGTTCTTAGTTAAAGTTGAGGGTGGATTCGTTAAGGAGAGTTAGTGTGTTAGATGGTAGGGACTTCTGAATAAAATTGTCTTCATCTCCCATATGGGAAAGAATATCCCAGTCGTCTTGACACTGGAGGATATCTACATCAAGGTGAATCTTCATTAACCATTTCTGGCCAAATAAGAGGAAATGACTTAACAAATTTATCCGATTGATAAGTAAGTGGCTCTAAAGATATATCATTGATTAAAAAGTTATGTGGGATGGATATGGTGTCGTCTATGCCCATAGGATCTTTAGGGTTTGTTGGTGATGATGCTTCTAATTTGGAAATAGTTATGGATGTGGAAAATTTGGATGTAGTGGTTTCATACATTTCAGAGATGGAATTTCTATAACATAAACCACTTTTCTCATAGGATTTAAGGGAACGCAGGACAAATTGATCATGGGTTCCTTTTTCATAATGTCTAAGGAAAAAACCTCTCCATGCACATCGATGAAGATACATACGGGTGAATCTTGGATTGTCAATGGATTTTAAATTTAATGTGAATGTTATAGCATGGTGTGGATTTATAACATGATATGGAAGATTATGGAGTCCCCCATGTATGAGGTTTGTTTTGAGATAAGAAAGACCATAGGAGATGAAATATCCTATGTTTGGTTCATATATGGGTTTTTATTAGGATGAAAATATGTTTTGGGTGAAGGGATGGAGTTGAGCATGAGGAGATGGTATTCCCAAGCGTAAGACATTTTAACCCCTCACTGTGAGAGGAAACATATGATAACATGGAAGAAGGGATATATGTCCTAGTAGACACTTAATTTAATGACTATGTGGATTTAGGTATGAGAACTTCATTTGGGTGGTACATCATGTAACAGTCTACGAATGGATCTAGATCGGCAGGATGGTGAAAATCGACCCTCGTTTTCATATTTAATATAATGGTGGAGGGTGGAAGGAATGCATTGCTTGGTGCATATCCAAGGGCATCCTAATAACTTGTTGTATTGAAAATATTCTTCTATAATGTAGAAGAGCTCTTGTAGGGATTTCACACTAAATTTAAGTGGCTAAATGACAGTTCCTAACATGGGTGCAATAGTGTCATTGAAGGATCATAATAAGACTAGCGTTTGAGTGATAATAGTATTGGGTAGATTAAGTTGATCAAAAGAAAAGGATTATATGATATTAATGGTGGTGTCACTATCAATCATGACCCTCTTGATGGAGATGTCATTGATCTAAGTGGTAATGAAGATTGGTAAGTCATGATCCTCTATTATGAAAAATGGAATATCGAGATGGTTTTAGAAGATGCCTTAAGGTCACTTACAAAGTTTTGAAAGGAATTAGATCATTGGCTGGTACGGTTACAAATTAGAGGGATTCTATCATAGCCTGTTTTTGAAAATGGGATGTTTGGACTAGTTTATAAAGTGACATCCTGATAGGGGATTGGTGTAATTGCTTGATGAAAACCTTTTGTACTATAGTGAAAGGGGGTGTCACTACTTGTATTGAATTTTTGGCTCTAGGTGACGGTGTTTGATTAGACACTTCAGGAGCTAAGGAAATAGATACCTTAGGTTTATCAGATGAAGTTGATAATTCAAGAGGTGGAGGTATAGTGATCAAGTTTTTACTTTTCTTAGAATCAGATGTCTCTTTCTCATAATTTTGTGAATGAGTAGTGATGTGTATGGTGTCGAATCAATGAGTAGTTATTTTAGGGATGGATTCTTTAGGTTTTGATGATGACGATGGGTGTGCTAGTGTTATGTTTGACTAATAAGGATGCAAGAGAAGACTACCAATTTCTTAAAATTTCAAGTGAAAATCCCTACAATCCTCTATAGAATGGCCTCGTCTTCTATGGTAATCATAGAAAACATAGAAGTTGTACTAGGTATATTTCCATCTACGATGATCATAAAACTTAGGAGGTGGTAATGTAATAAGTGACCATTGAAGGAGGTCATCTAAGATGGTGGTGTAATGACCCTTAGGTGTAGATGTAGATGGTGACAAGGTTGCGTCGATATTCCTATTAGGAGGAGGTAAGGCATGCTGTCTAGTTACGGATTTTTTATTTGTTGGTCGTGGAGGATGAGGGACTTATATGGGTGGCCATTGGTGAGGATAGTTAGACTATGTGATGGGTAAAGGGTGAGGAGCCAATATAGATGCTCATTGTGTAGGATAGTTGGACTATGTAATAGGTGCAGGATATGGACTTAATGTAGGGGCTTGGTAGGTGGGTTTTGACCCTAAAAGTATAAGGGAATGAGGTCCATGCAAAGGGATTTGATCTAGAAAAACATATTGAGGGATTTTGAAGACTTGAACAACACCTTGTTTATGAGGCCCTTTTGTGGTTTGAGATTATCTTGGTGTGGTTGATAAGGATGTAGAAGAGTCGATTTCCTAAGGTATTGGATGTTTGAGATTTCGTATCATATGTGGCCTTAGGCATAGTTTTGCAAGGCATAGACGATGTATGCTTGGATTCCGTAATGGAATGTGGTGCAAAGGTAGGGGTAGCTTCAATAATATTCTCAACAGGAAAAGTTTCGGTAGTTTTAGGCTCGTTGGATACTGGTGTTAATTCTATAGGTTTTGATTTGATAAGAAACAAGGTGGGTTCAATAATAGGCTCTATCTTTTTATTGTATTGATAGTATGGAAAACATTTGTTTGTGGTTGATCTAAAGATGAGGGTGATTCAGAAAAGGTTTCTTAAATATGTCAAGATTTTGATTTGGGGGTGCATTTGGATTATCTAAGTGGAGTTCACCCTTGTTGATCAAATATTGAAGTATATTATGGAACGTGTGACACCTTTCAATGTCATGCCCCTTAACCCTGTGGTACTTATAATATTCATTATCTCGGTACCAAATAGGTTTAGATATTGACATGTTTATGGGTCGAATAGGTGGGAGAGATATCATGTTAGAGGAAATCAATTTGTCAAAAATTGTATTGTAAGTCTCTCCTATAGATGTATAACTACGTTGTTGATGGGAGTTCTTAGAAGTAGATTTTTCATTAGGAGAAGATTTAACTAAGATGGTGTTGGTAGATTTTTTAGACTTATTGGGGTTGGTTGATGACTTGGGAAGAAACAAAAATTTTGATTTTTAGGATGAATCTTAACTTGACCATCTTCTAGAGAATAGAGCTCACAATTCCAATTTATGAGCAATGGTGAAAGCCTTAGAAAAAGTTTGAAATTATTGGATTTGTAATGTGGATGAGATATTTTTAGCCGAAGAGACAATAAGAACTCCTACCGATGTCTAATGCTTTCGAAATTCTTGAGGACTATGTTATTGACACGTATGATTTAGAGGCCTCTCCTAAGACCCCAGTAAGTAAATCAAAACCTGTCACTCATAGTACCTCTAGAGCTGATGTTGGTAAGGACTAAACTCCTAAGGATAGGAAAATTAATAAGGAATTAAGGGAGGATAACTCTAGGAGGGAAGTAGATGCTGGTATTCATATTACTTTTGGTAAGTTGTTTCTTCAAAATAAGAAATGTTAAATGATCCTCCTCTCTTGGAACATTTGGGGATTGAATAATCCCAATAAACATATAATTGCTAAACATCTTATTGTTAAAAAAACTAGATATTTTCATTCTCCAATAAACCAAAATGAAAATGGAAAAATTAAAGAGGTGGGTAGAATAATTTGGAAAGAAAGTTCTTTGGGAGGGGTGTAGCTACTCGGGATATTTAGGAGGTGTTTTCACTATGTGGGATCCTAGAATAGTGCATGGAATTCTGATCCTTTCTTCCCTGGTCATGTGGTTATGAGTTTCATGGAAATCATCTCTAAAAAATCCTAGTATGTTTCTAATATTTATGTTCCCAATAAAATCAGTGAAATACAGAAGTTCTAGAAGGATCTCTCAAGCTTTAGACAACTATTTAAAGACAAATATTAGATTATTAGAGGATATTTCAATACCCCCCTTTCCCCTAGTGAAAAGAAAGGGGGATTGATCTCTTATTCTGAAAGTATGGAAGATTTAGCTGACTTCCTGGCTAGTAATAGTCTGTTTGATTTATAATTAGAGGAATCAAAATTTGCTTGGGAAAAAGAAGGATGGGAACTGAGCTCATTTAAATTAGATTGGATAGATTTTTTTTGAGTCATCTTTGTATGATCAATCAACTTTATTCTCTAAAAAATATCCCTAGAATTAGATCGGATCATAATCCCATTCTTCTTGATTTGGGGATGAATCAACTGAAAAATATAGACCTTTCATATTTGAAAATATGTGGTTAGATCACCTTGATATTTTTAATAGAATCCAAGAATGGTGGGATATTCAGGTTCATGGGGTTGCTAGTTACATATTGTGTTTTAAACTGAAGAATATCAAAAGTAACCTTAAAAGATGAAATAAGGATACTTTTAGAAATATTTTCTAGGAAAAAATTAGAATTGTTGAAGATTTAATAAATATTGAGGAACTTATGGAGAACGATGGTCTTAACATTGTTCTCAAGGATCAAGAACAAAAACTCCTATCTGAGTACCATGAGATCCTGGCTAAATAAGAGGTGTATAGGAACACTAAATCTAGGGTTAAATGACTTAAGGAGGGGGATAGGAATACTAAATTCTTCCACTTCTCTACTACTTCTAGAGCTAGTATCCTAAAGATTAATGATATAATAAGTGAGAATGGTGAGATCTATATGGATAGTAGAGATATCAATGCCACTTTTAAATTACTTCAAGGAGATTTTTAAATAGGGCAGAGGATTGAGGAACCTGGTTCGGGATAAAGTCATGGATTGTTTCTAGAATGTTATCAACCCTCTTGAAAATAGAGATATTTTTAGGAGCCCCACGGAGGAGGAAATTCATTTTGTGGTCTTTAACATGGAACAAGATAAATCTATAGGTCCGATGGTTTCCCTGCCTTTTTATTTCAAAAATTCCAGGAGGTGATAAAATATGAGGTCATCGAAATGGTCCAATATTTTTTTAGCAATGGTCATCTTTGAGTCCTAGTGCCAAAAACTACTCGTGCTAAGGAGGTTAAGGATTTTAGACCTATAAGCCTATGCATAACCAAATATAAAATTCTAACTAAAATCATAGCTAGGAGATTAGAATGGTTCTTCCTAAATCTATCTCTGGGAATCATGGAAATTTTGTTTTGGGAAGGAAAATTACAAGCATCATTAATGTGATTCAAGAATCCATACATTCCATTGATATTTTTGGAAGATTGATAATGTTTCTTAAGTTAGATATGCATAAATCCTTTGATAGATAACATGGTATTTCCTCTAGGCCATCCTATTAAATGTTGGTTTGAAGAACTTAATGGTAAACATGATTATGACTTGCATAGCCACTACTACTTTCTCAATTTTGTTTAATGGAAAAATAAAAGGTTTCTTTCAAGTAGGTAAAGGGTTGAGACAAGGTGATCCTCTTTCACCTTTCCTTTATGTCATAATGGCTGAATCCTTGAGTAGAATATGTCAACTCGGCCATGTTTTCAAAATTTTACCAAGGTATTAAAATCTCTAATGGCCTTCCCTCTATCTACCTTAATGATTTTATGGATGATAACTTTATGATGAGGAGGGCCTCTATCCATGAGGCGTCCAATTTTAAGGTGGTTCTTAATGACTATGAACTAGTTTCGGGATAGATGGTTAATTTCCATAAAAGTGATATTTTTGTCATTAATGTGGAGAATCAAGTTCACGTTAGATTAGATCGCATCTTGGGGTATAGGATTAAGAATTTTCCATATTCTTGTTTGGGTATGCCCCTGATCCAAAAGAAGCTTGAATTTATGGTTTGAAATTCTCTATTGGAAAGAGTTAATAGTAAACTCTCATCTTAGAAGGGTCTCTTGCTTTCTCAGGATGGTAAGATTCAACCGCTCAAAAGTTCCCTTTCTTGATAATGTAATATTCGGAAACCCTTCATGTTATCAAATGAAGAATCTGTAATGTTTATAGACATTGAATAACAATAACAACATCCACGGAAAGTGGATCAAATATACTAACTATGGAAAATATGTAGAAATAGCATATTTCCCCTAACTAATCACATCTAGGAACATCCGAGAACATTCCAAAGCAATAAACTAACAATAGTATAGCCCCCACTAATCTAGGGATGTGACAACTAGATAATAGCTAACTAACAACTAAGTTAAAGTAATTAAATTTAATTAATTTAACATTACAACTTAGTAAATGATGAATTAACCTAATTTTATTCCTAACATCCCCCCTTAATTCATCATGGTTTGAAGTGAATCAGAGAGAAAAAATAACTCTAAAACAAAAATATGTTTACATGAGGTAAACATTTATTAGCACACACATGCTAAAAGAAACCTATTCTAAGGTGAATCAAATGACTTTATCATTCCCCCTTAATTCAATATGGTATCTCTAGATCTCATCTGAATAGGAGTAGTTGGATGAAGGTACTTCCTTTGAATGGTGTGCAAGAGATGGAATAGGCTTAGAACTATCTCTAGATGTCTAGAACCTCTTTTGGGTTGACACGTGTGCTCGAAAAACAAATGAGTAGTTCTGAATGTTTTGAAAACATCTACTGGGTTGGCTCATAGCTTGAAATTAGCATTGGCATGAAAAACTACCCTCCATTCACTTTTCTTTAATCCATAAGGAATACCACTGTTGAGCAATCAATGAAGAATTTTCAAGTCTTTCATCTTTTCCCCTAAATTTTGAGTGAAAATGAAGACAACTAGCTCCATGAGAATGAAAAGATTTTGGCACTTTATAATGATAGTGCGATTACAATTTTGTCTCTTCTTCTATGGAAAAATTCCCTTTTGGGATACATTGTGAGTACAAAATTGTAAATTTTATACTTTTTTAGCTTATTTCAGCCTTTGAATTTTTTACAAGACAAAGCTTATTAAAATTTGGATCAAGACATAGAGATCGAAAAATCATACACTTTAAAAAAATAACACCTCAATCTGAGGTACCAGTTGAAAGTTATGACTTGTTTAAATTTTGATTTTAATATCTTTCCGGGCCCCTTTCCAAAATGGAAAAAAAAAAATTGTCCTATGTTTTTTGGAAAATCCAAAAATGGAAATTTTTTTAAAAGATGAATTTTTTTAAAGACCAAATTTCTTACCTTGTTGGTACTCATAATTGTCCACATGGATAACTTTGGAGAAAAGGTGGTTTAGGTCTCTCAAAAAAAAGGTTTTTTCTTCATTTATACTCGTCCGCTGCTATTTTGTTTTTCGCTACACCATTTTTCCTTTTTCATGGATGCCTTTGCTTTGTTCTGGTTGACTATTTTGTGTAGGTTTGTATATGCTCCATCTATATTTTCTCATCACTTTGGGTCATTGTTTCATTGTTTTAGGGTGCTAGATCGACATTTTGTGAGTGCTATGCAAGTCGTTTGAGGAGTGCATTGACACCTTTGACTTATGTTCCCTCTTCCTTTCTCACCACCAGACCTTCGTCTACCACTCACATTTACCCAACAGATTTATGGTATCAAATTTGGGATGGTCGACGCAGGTGGGAGCTCAGTCTCTGTTTGGATCTTGATTGGATTCTCTAACTTGTGTGTAGGTTTTCCTGTGGATCGCCCTTACCTCGATAAGGAGGTTTGTGGACTCACAATCAACTCGGTGTTTGGGTCGATCTCCAACTCAATTCTTTTCTAACACGGTTCAAACTTTCCAATGAATGGAAGCAAGTAACTCGACTCGATAGTGATGGAGGTCAATGCATTTAGGATGAAGTAATGCACAAAATAATGTTTGATCAAATACAATCTGGCTCACCCATAACTCGGTATAGGATTTTGAAACCCAACCAATGATCAAATCAAACTCCCTCTAACTTGATGATATTTTTCTAAAGCTCGGTAAAAACCCAGATGACAACCAGCTCAATCAATGCTTGTAGGAGCTCGATGAAACTCTATTAAACTCATTCACTAGCTCGGTGGTGTGAAACTCAATCTTAGCCTTTGTAAAACCAACTCTTTGCACAGATATGAAACTCGGTGGCCTCCAAATTTATGCTTGTAGCTAGATGTAGAGTAATGCACAAACCTCCTCCAGTCTACCAAATGTAGCAATATTTCCTAATTTAAAATAAAAACTACAACAATTATATGTAGATCTACAACTATGTGCAGAACTCTAGTGGTGATGAAGTAGGGAAGGTGCTTCCAAGAGGTTGGGGATAGCTATGGTTCCTCCAAGCTCAAACTTACTATGCAATGAACCCTTAACCTTCTACATTACACTCTCCTTAGAGGATGAGGGATCCTCATAGATACTAGGAGAAACTAACTCTGATACCAAATCTTGACAATGTAATATTCTAGAAACCCTTCATATTATCAAATGAAGAAGCTGCAATGTTTATAGACATTGAACAACTATAACAACATCCACGGAAAGTGGATCAAATATACTAACTATGGAAAATATGTAGAAATAGCATATTTCCCCTAACTAATCACATCCAGAACATCTTGGGAACATTATCAAGGAATATACTAATAATAGTATAGCCCCCACTAATCTAGGTATGTGGCAACTAGATAATAGCTAGCTAACAACTAACTAAGTTAAAGTAATTTAATTTAATTACTTTAACATTACAACTTAGTAAATGATGAATTAACCTAAGTTTATTCCTAACACCCTTTAAGGCATTCCCATTTATGTTATTTCTCTTTTCAAGCTCCCAGCTAAAATTATTGATTCCTTGGAGAAAATCTAGAAGAGATTCCTTTGGATGGGAGCTGGGGAGAAGTTCAATATCACTCTTGTGGCACTGGGAAAATTCACAAAACCAAAGCTTTGTGGGGGCTTGGGGTTAAAAATATTTCTCTTATGAATTAGGCCTTAATTTCCAAGGAAAGATGGAGGACTGCTATAGAGGAAGGACTTTGGGCGGAAATTATAAAGATGAAATACTTACAGAATATAGGCAGAATGGAATCCTTTTTTAATCAAGATAATCCTCCTAAATGGTATCCCTTTTGGAACTCTTTTTTGGTCTCTAAAGAAATATTAACCAAAGCTACTGTATGGGAGATAGGAAAGGGATATAGAATTATTTTTTGGTACATGATAATTGGATTGAGGATTCCCCCTTAGCTAACCTGGAAATCTGGAAAAGGGTTTCTCAGTTCTACAAGGAAACAAGAAATTTTTGGATTCATGACTTCTGGATCCATGAAGATTCTATCAGATGGGAAACCATTAAACCTTCTCTATATTTTGATGGTGACATCCAACCCTTTTTGGCTCTTAATAAGAAATTAAGGGATTTCCACATCCCCATGTTCCAAACCAAGGACGATTCCATCAAATGGAAAGAAGAAAATTTAGGAATTTGCTCAGTTAAATCTACCTACATGTTAAATTTCAAGACTGATATGCACAAGGATTATTAGGTAAGCTCTAGGTAAAGGATCTTATCCCAAAGGTTAATATCTTTTACTGGTTAGATACCCAAAATTAAATTTTAATTGTGGATAATCTCAGGAAAAGGGGAATGAAGCTTCCCAATAGATGTTCTCTTTTTAGGAAGGAGGAGGAAAATGTCAACCATCTCCTCCTTCATTTCTCCTTCTCCCATGATGTGTTTGCTTCCATTATGGATCTGTTCAATATCCAATGGACCTTTCCCTTGATGATTGAAGACTATTATTTTCAATGGGAGAGTCCCTTCTATTTTCCCATTTTGGTTTGGGCCTAGAGTATTTCCCTCCCTCATTTTTTTGGGGATTATGGAAGGCCAGGAATGATTGTATCTTCTAGGATCAAAAAGATCTTCTCTTGAAAGTTAGAAGAAAATTTTTGGCTTCCATTAAGGAAAAAATCAAACTCTTTAAAGTCGAAGCCAAGAAACCCTACCGGAAAGTGAGCAGAAAGTTGGATAAGGCCTGTGGAAATTTTTTTAAAGTTAAATTTCAATGGGGCGTCAAAAGAGAATCTGGTTCTTACTAGGGGAGGGAGAATTTTAAGAAAAAGTGAAGGAGATTGGTTTTTTTCGTATGCGGGTCCATTAGGTTGGCAAATAAACAATATGGTGGAAGCTAGAGATCTTCTTTAGGAGGTTTTGTTGGCTAAATAAAAAGGTTTGAAGGACATCCAATTGAAGGTGGCCCTCTCATCATTATTAATTCCCTCAATAATAAGGGTTCCATTAATTGGTCCATAAGAAATGTCCTCAACAATGTTAAGGAAACTTTAAAATATTTTTAAGGGTTTCTTATAATCATACTTTGTGTCAAGGGAACATGTGTGTGGAGAAGATGGCTAATTACAGAGCCATAAGTAATGTTTACAAGATCGGTGGAAAGAATATGAATTACCCATAGACATTAATTAAACCACTATTAGAGATAGAGGGCACTAAGTTTGATGATGTTGAAACAAGTGAGATCCGGGATGTGACACTTACTTAATATAAATTCCATGGTTTGTTAGTGTGAAAAGGGGGTCTGATTTTGAGAAGTGTTAGAAAATAGGGGAATTTTAGTCTCATGAAGATGGGTGGTGATAGAATTAGAGTTGAACCTGCTAGCCAAAACATTGAAGCTTTTAATCAGCATTTGTGGAACAAGCTTAAGATTGGGGGTTTCAATAATTTCATCGCCAAATTACATGGTCACGACCCCTCCCTATCAAAGGATTTTGGAAAAGATTGGAAAGAGGGTAAGTTTGAGGTTAGAGGTATGGAAATTGAGGTTTATGAGTCCATCATTTCCATTGCAATGACATGAAAATTGACGGACTCAAAAGTTTTAAGGACAAAAACCGTAGATAACATGAAATTAAGTTGTTTTGCATGGGTAAGGAAAGGTTCTCTTTCTTTATTGATGGTATTGTCAAGTCATGTATTCTAGGAATATGGAGAATTTTTTCCTTCAAATCATGAAGTATATAACTCTAGAAGGAAAATACTAAAAAATCTATACCCACCCTATGACCCTTATGAATATGTTCCATCATAAGGTCATCGTGGGCATCCCTTTCTTTCTGTTTATGTATTTGACAAATTCTTTGATGGATTTCTAGCAGGAGAAAGTTGAGATTCCTTTACATGAAGGGATCATCCTTCTGCTATTTGAAAATGGGAAACCTATTCTGAATTCTTCTTTAAAAGATAAGGTGGAAGAGGATGACCTCACTCTTGCAAAATGCTTTACTAATATGAAGGTTGGGAAATGTAAAAATTGGGGAGGATTCTAGTAAAGAGAAGAGTGAGGAAGGTCATGGGGAAGTAAGCACCTTGAGAAAAAGGAATTGGGATGGTAACTTTAAGGGTTTCGAGGATTTGAGTAGAAAGGTTCAATACTTAGAGGGTGTGCTTTAGGTGATGGAGGAAACCAATGTTGGTCAAAGGGAAACTATGTTGGATGTCATTAACACTTCTAAGAAATTTTTCTCTGCTTAGGTGAAGTCCAAGAAGAAGTTTCTAGAGTTGGAGTATCAGGTCAAAAAGTTGAGTGATAGGTTAGAAGGGATGGAGGAAAGCACTAAAAGGGGAATTTAAATTTGTGCATTAGTAGTTCTGAGGACGAGCAAGAGGAAGATATAAATGTCAAGGGTGTTGAGGGTTCCAAGATCAAAGGCAGTCATGATGGTAGAAATGAAGGATCTCCTAAAAATTAGCTAGGTTTTCTAGATTGTTGGCAAAATTTTGGCAAACTTTTGTAGTTTTGAAGTTTTGGAGCTGGTTTTCTTTCTCTTTGTTTTACTCTCTTTGGTTCAAAGTCTTGATCTTCATTGTAAGAGTTAAGCATGTTTAACTCCTTTCATGGAATTTTTTGTTTCTTTCATGCTCATTGGTTTCTATTCCTCCTTTTGTAATGGCCCCTAGGAGCCGATCCCTATTTTTACCTTATCTAATAAAAAGATATGTTTAGTGCATACACATAATAATACTTCAATTAAATATATTTTTGGCAATGAAAATAATAGTTTATTAACTATACCCCTCTAAGGGGTGTTTAAATCAACAATAGATTCATATTCGAATTGTTTAATGGAATATAGGTCATTGATAGTGACTTTGTGGGATATGTTTATAGGAAAATGTTTTAAGAAGAGTTGATAAATTTGTGTAAAAGAGAATAAAGAATGTTACGAAATGTTATTGTACCAATCCAAGGCAGGACAGATAAGGGACATGGGAAAGTTTCTCAACATGAGGTATTTATCACAAGCTATTAGATAACTAGTGTGACAAAAAAGCACAAATGTGTTGTTGGGGATATTCCTTATTGTAAAACTTGATAAACTTTGGAAGTTTTCACTTAGGAAAATAGGATTTATATGGCATTGAAGGGTGAATGGGCTCATTATAAATTTTTTCATAAGAGAACACACTCTTGGATGAAGATGAAGTAGCTATGAGACTAGATATTTGGTTTAAAATTGCTTGGATAGGATTGGGTTGAGTTTGTTGGTGATGAGGATGAGCCATGTTAGAATAAAGACTGGCTAGGTTGTGAGTATGTCTGATTCTCCTGAGGAATTCCTTACTCGTAGGGAATTTTTTTTGGGGAACATTCTATTGAGAAACATTCTCTTGGTAAGGGAATTCATGTTAGGAGATGTTATATTAAGGAATGTTTTTTTGAGGTATTTATTGTTGAGATAAATGGTATTGTGGGATGTTTTTGTAATATATTCTTTTGATAAGGCATATTTTTGTGGGATATCTTGATGAGATGGAAAAATTTGTTGGGAAGCTAAAGGTGCGAGGGTAGTATGTATCGATAATCTTTGTAATGATATTGACGTATAAGTAAGTGGTTTTGAATATGTGAGTGACTACTAGAAACATATGGTAGAGGCATCGATGATGATGGTACTTATTGCAGAATGTTGTTTTGTGGAATACTTTTTACGGAATATTTTTAAGGAGTGTAGATTGTGGTATGGAGATTAGCAGTTGGGATGGTTATCCTATGTACTATGAAACATGGTGAGTACTAGAAATGACACTTGGTATTGACTCTGGTATAGTTGTAGTGATAGACATGGTTATGTTTTGAATGGTACTAGTAGTTGGTTGTGAAAATATGGTGTGAGAGAAGAACAAAAAACTTGATGGAGGTGTTTGTGCCTGTGAAGATACCCAGAGGAGTAGATGACAAAGTAACAATATTTCTTAGGGGAGGTGTGGAACCTGTAGAAGGACTTGGTGATGATGTAGGTTGTTGGGAAGATGTGTTTTGTGATGAAATCATATGAAGGTCGTAAATAGGGACTCAAAGAGACATCAGATATCTCAGGTTTATTGGTAGAAGACTGATCATTTGATGCTTTAGATTGGTTCGTAGGAATATGGAAGTCAACGTTTAATGTTTCAGGTTTATTTTTGTTGCGTATGGATGAAATTTTTGGATAACTAATTGATTTGGATCAATGATACGTGTAATGGTAGATGAAGGATTGTAAGTGTATGGAATTAGTTGGGGTGTAAATGGTTGTAGTTGAACATTCCTAGCTACTAGATAAGAATTGAGAGAAATCTTAGGTTATGGAGCCTATTTTCATGTGAGAAAGTGTTGAAGGCTGCATACGAGAGTACTATACACTTTCCATGGTTGTCTCGCCGGGGTTCAAGGCTGATTCGAGCCCCGAGTGGGGAGTGCAGGGCGTAGCCCCAAGATTGTTTTTGGCTGTAAAATGTGCTCGCTATACACAAAAATGTTCTTTTCTCATATGGGAAGGATTTTTGACCCATAGGTTTATTGGGACGGTTTTAGACCATTGTTTTGATACCCATGGTTTTGTAAAACTTGTTAAGCATTTGTCTACTTATGTGGTTTTTGCATATGGTAGGGTTAATGTAACATTGCATATGTGTTTTGCATTCGAGTGTGAATTTCAGTAGAGTTTGTTGAACATAGCTCCAAATAGATCTAGGTATTGTATTGAGAGAATAGTGGCTTCTAATAAAATTTGAGAAAGTGATTCTTCATGGACGTAGCCCAAATTGGGTGAACCACAAGTAAATATTGTCTCCTTGTGTTGTCTTATTTTATTATGCACTTTTATTTGAGATCTATAATATTTTTGCATATTAGTTTCTATTGTTGAGACTCTATGAGGGATTATTTCGCATATTTTATCCCTTATTTCCTAACAATAAATAGGGTTTGAATCTTTTTTTTGTGAAAATAGGGTCTCTCCTATTATAAAAAGGAGGTTCGAGTGTCTCCAGTTAGCAACTAGAATAAAAGGGGTGTTATGTTTCTTGTAGTCCATATGTATGAAGGATTTGACTATGATATTGATGTGTGGTATTCCAAATTTGTTTTCCTATTTCTTGATTATGGTTGACCCCTAATTAATTCCAAGTCTTATCGATTCTGAGAAAGGGGAGAGGATGTAATTTTTGATAAAATGGGATTTTTGTTATGTTCGTGGAGAGAATGTTGTAGGAAGTGATGTAGTATAAAGTGGAACCTGTTGCTGAAATGGTAAAGATAGCGAGGTAGACATGTTTCAAAAAATTTATTACAAGCTTGCTTTGTCTAGTAAGTACCATAATAAAAAAACACACAAACACCTATAAATAATGATTAGTTGGGTTTATTTACAAATAAAAAACAAGAGAAAGGAAAATATTGTTTTGTATTTATCTTCATTAATTATGAAAGAGTCAAAGGTCCTATGAAATGGTCGTCATGGTTGGTTTTAGGAATGTTTTAGGGAAAATTCATCAATATTCCCATGGGTGTATGAGGCCTAATTGCATGCTCGCTGCCAAGATGCAGTATGCATTTTAGGGCCTACCCCATCACTTCACGATCTGCTACAATAAGGGAATTGGGTGTTAAGTCAATATATACTTGACAGAAAAGAGATTATACTTTTCTAGAGCACCAAGTCAGATTTCCTATTCGATTATGAAATCCTAATCATATATCACTTGGGTGGGAATTGTTTGAATGCATTTTTGATGTTGAATTGATTTAGTTATGTGCGTGGGGAAATATCGGTGAATGCAACAAATTTATTTCCTAATTAGACTATGTGAAACAAGAAGGATGCAAATTTTTATTTTAAAACCCAAAACAAAATGTTTCTTTCAATGAGGATAGTGAAACAGAGATATGCAAATCTAAAAGCAAAAAAAAAAGTGAAAGGTTTTAGGACTTACGATGAGATCACTCCTTTATTTTTTTATATTTAAGAAAAATTTCAAAGAGAGAAATCTTGATAATATAGCAAACAAACCCTTTAGAGACTATAACCTCACAACAGATTAGGAAAAATAGAGAACAGAAAGGAAAAAGTAGAAGGAATCTATGAGACTATTTATAATAAAAACACGGAGTCAATCATAGGTGATTGGACCAAATGTAGGTGATTAGGCTAATCACAAGTCATTATCACACATAGAAAAAAATAGTATTTTATTGATGAAATGAAACAGAAGAACAAGGGACAAGTGTCCCACCGGGCATGCTTGAATGTTGATGAAAATTTCACCTTTATATTTGGTTAGATAACACAAGGAGGTAAAATTGGATTAACCTAAAATATGATAAGGTTTCCAAGGTAATTTTGTTATCCATATTTTTCCCTCCAGAAAAATTGGATCAGCCATGACCCTGCAGAAGGAACCAAATCAATCACGTTCAAATCATGTAAGTAGGTTGTAAAGGGACTCTATAATGGAGTGGCGGGGACTACAAAAGATCAAATCACCCGTGCGAGAAGAAATTCAAGAAACATATCTCTCAATAAAATTCATGCCTCAAATCCAACAAGCAGATTATAGGAGGGCTTGGAAATGGACTAGCAAGGTCAAGTAAGGAGGAGACAGTGTCAAAGAAGCCAAAGGCTCAAAATAAAAGGAACAATGAAAGTTGTAAGTCTTTTGGTTACGAGATAGTTAAAAATGAGCCCAAAAATGACTAAGTATGGGAGGAGATAGCAGACGCTACCAAGTTTCCAAACAACACTAATTCAAGAGAAAAATTAATGGAAGGTTTCCAAATAAGCACCAGACCTCCACGTGTCCCGGTCAGATATATGACCCAGCTGAGAAAAATACTTAGCCAAAAACATGAAGAGACTGAGCAAGCCATGGAAGAATCCACGTGTCAACCCAACACAAATCTAAAAGAAAAATACAAAGGCTGCCCTTAGACATGCGCCAACCCTCCACGTGTCTTGTTTTATAAGGGAGCCCATTTTGGTAGTTGGTTCCTGCCATTTTATACGAACCCAATCCAAATTTCAAATGAGCATATATTTTGACTTAGTACTCGAAATATGACAGATATCACACTGTTGGAAAGATCTCGGCCTCATTTTTTCCATGGAGATTTGAAAATTTAATTTTGGAGTTGTTAGGTGGGGATAAAATGAAGAAACATCTTCGGGCCATTAATATAGGATCTATTTACCCCCAACAATCAGATTGGATTTGATCCGATCCGCCGTTCCTCCTCCTTCAAGGCCCCAAACAAGTAATTGATGTAGGCACAATAGATTTGGGGAAGATTTTGTAGGAGGCATTAATGATAGTAGTTGAGCCTCGAATTAATTTTTCCACCTCTTTCTCCTTCTTCTCTATGTGTTGAATCTATAAAGGCAGGGTCGGGGCTCATTATAAAGGGTTGGACATTTCTGATTTACGCCTCCCTTCCTCTTTTGTTTATAGAAGGATTTGTGGAGATTTTCTAACCTCTCCTTTGAGTTGTAATGCAAGTTTTGCCTCTTGGCTATTGCAGTATACTTTATCGACTCCTGAGAAATAATATATATGTCTGTGGATGTTTCTCGACCCTCTCATGTATTCATTATTTTCTCTTTGATCTCTTATTGCGATATTGTCATTTGTGCATGTTATTTGTATTACATTCCTTTGTTACGTGTTAAATTACAAAATGAGTTTCGACATTCCTTTGGTGTATCACCTCATTAGCTTAGGTTTATTTTCTTACATCTCTCTAACCTTGTCTCCTTGGTAGATAGAATAGACTTAGAATAGATCCTCTCGTAATTTTTTTTGTACACTTGAATAGAGTGATAAGAACCAACCTCAATCCAGAGAGATCTCTCAACTCACAAGATCCCACACCTTGAGAGATGCTCCATGTTGTGAAATAAAGCGAGAGTCTAAACCCATCTAGTTGTATCCATTCGGGGTGTTTTGATTCGCACTAACAATTTTGGCACGCTGATGGGACAAGAGGTCTTCACTTTATTTAATCAAGTTGATGTATTATTGGTGAGATTCATCCTTTAGAGGCATGTTCAAAGCACATCTGGTGACTCCATCTAGTTAATAACCCATCCTCTGAGTTGTAGACCTTTTCCATCCATTTCCATTCATTTTCATCCATTTTCTCCGATTCCATGAAGTTGTGCAATCATGACTTCATTTCCTTCATGGAACTCACATTTATAGCAACAATGCAGTTCACCTCTAATGCATTTCCCAACTCCTTAAAATCAGCAATATAATCAGATCTAGGACCATTATGCTTAGCCATATGAGTAGAGTCAAAGTTATTTTGGCCATAGAGATTATCAAGAACAAGGGGGCACATACAATGGTGATAACTATGTGGAGAATGCTAGTTTGTTGGAGAAGATTCAAGAAATGGAGGTTGACATGGTTCAGTCAAGGGAAATAGCACAAATGAAGGCATTCAAGATTTGTTTTAGAGCACCTTGTCTATAAGGAGGCCCTTTTCCAAGACATTACAGCCCTTAAGAGAAGCTTCGCTTCATGGTTGAAATTTTTCCTCAGCTTACACAGTGGATTGAAGATATTGAGGCTTATGAGCTAGACACAAGACAACCTTGTCAATGGGTAAGTCAATCACTAGCTCCTTGTCCTTCATTTTCTCTTTCTCAATCTTTATCATTTTAGTATGATCAAGAGTCAAGCCCCTCACTTGTTGCCTCAAGTGTTGATTTCATTTCTCCATCTCCTAGTCTTCCATCCCATTTCAATTCTTCTCCCCTTTCCTTTCCCAAGTAGTCATTCCCTCTAAAGAAACAAGAAGTTCCACCTCCCTCCCCACCACAAACAATTGCAAATCTGGTTGAGCCCCAACCTGTCACTCCTCTTGCTTTCCCAAGTCCATGTTGGGAAGAGACTCAAGAATCCAGTCAAGGAAAACAACAAGAAGTGGAGCCCAACAGAGAAGAAATGACAGACAATCTAAAGAGTTGGGCTACTAAATTTGGGTTTACTTAGTAGTGCAATTAGCGGTGTATCCAAAAAAGTACTTAACTTTGAATGTATTAATTTTGGATTTTCTGCTAAGTGGGAATGCTATTATCTAGAAAGTGGGCAGCTAGTGTGGGTGGAAGTGTGCAAATGGACATGTCTTATGCCACCATACCAATTGAGGGAAGATTTTTGAAGTTACTTGGTGAAAAGAAAATGTTATATGTCATTGAGAACCCCAAAAATGCTTCTTATGAAGTATTTCATGTAGACATTGATGTTGATAATTCTGTGAGCTATGTTGTTTTCAAGGAGTATGAAATTGATCAATACAAATATCCTGACGAGTTGATTTTCCCGTGACTTTGATGTTTGATGCAGCTTTGAGAGATGTTGAAAAAATTGATCTAGGAATAAAGGATAAGCTTGAAGAAATGTGGTCAGATAGAAACTTGGATGAAAAATTGAAACAATCACATGACCATTTGCTAAAGATGTATCAGAACTGCTTAAGATGGTCATATCTAGAATCGAAGGCACATGAAAATTATCCTTGATTTTTTTCTCTAAATCAGGGTGCATCATTGTATAGTGTATATTATTTTGGTTTCATTCTACTTTCGTGTTTTTCTATTTTAGTTTTCCCTGGTCCTTGGTGACTACTTTTTGTTGGTCTCTCGGTTCACCCTTGGGGGTTTTGGTTATTGTTGTTCTACTCTACAAGCTTATTCTTAACTGCATTTCCTAATGGATTTTTGGCACATGGTCTGCTCTAGTGTTCTTTTCACACTTATAGGGAGTAATCATCCCCGATTCGAGCTGATGTTGGTGCTCAATTTGATCTCACCACGTTTTTTCTCGAAATTCTTCAATCTACGGGCTCTGTCATATTTTCTATTTCCCTAAATGGATGTATGAAAGATTTTCTTCATTTGTATACTATTGAAAACCCTTCTCCATGGTCTTAGATCACATTTGGGCCTTGTATCATTTCCAAATTCTTTGTCCTTAAAGAAAAATTCAATTCTGGGCACAAATGGTGATTTCCCTACATTTTACAGTTTGTGGTGTGTTTTCTTCACAAATTATATCTCAACAACTTTAGCTATGTGTTCTTTTTTAATTAGATACGGTCTAGCGGGTCTTTTTAGTGAAATTTACCATTTTTTTTTCATTTGTAAAAATACCAAATTGGCCCCGCAGCCTCGATAGTCTCTGATTGGTTATTCAATAAATATGAAGCGACAGGGAAAAAGTATTACTTTGACCGAAGAAGGACACATGGTAGTTTTTCATGTTACAAGTAGGAAGGCGGGTTGGTAAAACATTTTGAAGTTTTTACCTCTTTGTATGAGGGAGAAAAGTTATGAAATAACCTGCAACTCCGTTGGGGCCCACATCAAAAGTTAGAAGTGCAGAGGCGGGCTTGCGGAGCACTTTGAATTTTTTTGGCTCAAGCATTGAAAATTCAAAGCGGGAGGCGGGTCACCGAAGGTTTTTGAATATTTTTTCCTTTTTATGAAAAGGATAAAAGTATAAAAATGAAGCGCGACTCCACTGGGGCCACATCAAAAGATAAAAGTGGAAGGTGGGTTGGCAGAGGAAAATTGGAAATTTTTCCTTTTTGTTAAAAAGGGTAAAATTGCATAAATGAGCCATGACTCCATCAAAGGCCCAGATTAAGCCACGTGTTGAGCCTGTATTTCAAAGGCGAGAGGGCAGGGAAAAATGTGAAAATTGTACATTTTCTCCAAAAGTCATAAAATGCAAATGGCAATGCCCCAGGCCTGCTTCGAATCAGATTTTTCCACATGGATGACTCTAATCTAAAGTTGAGAAAGGGCATAATCAACAATTGTTATGCACTACATCTAATTTTGCCACCTTTTTTGCTCCAAGACTCTTGGAGATGTGAATACACATTATTTTTCATCATTTTTGATGAAATTCCTTGTCATTTTTATATGAAAAGTGCAATTGAATGAATTTAGAGCTTAATTTGTGAGTCCAAGGAATGTAAAGGTTGATATTTTGAAGTTGGAATTGCTCGGGCACTTGCAAAAATGTGAATTACTAGAGAAGATGGATGCAGAGAAAAGTTATAAAGGAAAGAATGGGAAAAGGATGAAATGATGGAGGTTGCATGCATGAAGGATGAAAATGTGCTCCCAATTAAAATAATGATGGATATATTTGCAATGATTCACCTTTTTGAACAACTGGAAACTTTTTGTTGCAAACCTATTAAATTTCATTTTCTGGAAATCATGATCAAACATGTAATAAACAAAGGTTCCTTGAATATTCTTTTCTTGGGGGGAAAGCTTGGATGTAAATTAAGTGTTATAAAAATCATGCTTTAGTCATGCAAATGGTCGGGGGTTGAATTGTTATGAGAAAATTTGAGAAAGTCCATCCTCCTGAGAGACCACTTGAGAAACCTTTTAATCTCTTATGTTTTAGATTTGATCTTGTCAAGTTGGTTGCAAGTGTATAGCCATTGATAAGCTCTTACATTGTTCAAGAAACCTTCCCTGCTGATGAATCTAATCAACTTCAAATTAATCTATGTTGATCTTGGGAAAAATTGTGTTTGCTTTTATTTCAAAATGTCTTTCAAATGGTTTTGATGTTTCTATTGAAATCTTGTGTTAAAACCCCTCCAAATCACACATGTTCTTGTCCCTGTGATAGTTTAGTGGAATTTGTAATTTTATTACGAGAATAACCTTCATCCTGTAATGAAATAAACAATTTAAAATCACTTTATTGTCATTTTGTTGATAAATATTATCTGTAAGCCTTTGAGTGTATCTTAGGTGTGAGGAACCAGGGGTCTTTAATGTTTAATTGAGTCTTTAGCTCGAGCCTTCATGTTGAATTCTCAAAGATTGTGTGAAACTGTGCAAATTTGGGCCTCCATTGATGCACACCTTCTGGTTGAAGGAATATTTTAGCTATTATGAAGCATTTTTTCATTTAGTTTTCCAATTTTTGTGAAGGTTCTCAAAGATCTGGAAAAATCAAGTTTATCCTACTTAATCTCCCACCAAAAATTATTCAAAAACAATGAATCCTACCTGAACTACCCCTGTTTTCCTTGTATGTCCACAAATGAATAAATTCTACTACTAAAATATGTAGAAGCAATCAGGATTCCATAATGTATTTAGTAACCTTAACCTTGTTTAGAAAATATCACCATTCTTTAGAAGTGACAACTCGTGAGAGTTAAATTGTGGTGCATTGATCATATTTTCTCAAGGTTTCCTTTCAAATTCGTGCAAAGAAGGATATCTTCATTCTCCTTCACCAATAGAGGTTACAAAATGGGTCCTATCACCATGATTGAAAGGCACAACCTAAAGTAGTGAGGATAGATCAAATCCTTTTAAAGGTGTTATCCATTTCTCCAACATTTTAGTGACAAAGAGCCAACTGAATCGCCTCCCTAGCTACAAAATGACATACATGATGATTTATTTGTCTTTAGGCTTCTTGTTAAATCTTTGATGATGTTCAACTTGTAAAGGAGAATCAATTTGGATACAAACATGTTTATTTTTGTGCTTCATATTTATAGTGTATGTTTTTTTGATTAGTGGTTAATTGGGAGTTATCACGGTGACAAATATTCCATTCATGAGAATTTAAAAGGTCTCGAATTTCAAACTTATAGGGTCAGCTATAGAACTTCCTAGAAGGATTGTAATCTTATAAATAGAGGTGTTAGGGGTGTCCTAATGTATCTTGAGTGATCAAGAGGTTCTTAGGTCTTAGAACATCAAGAGGTGATCACGAGTGATCAAGGTTGAGCAATTGGGTGTCAATTGTGTCTTAGATGTGGTTGAGCATCTTTAAGAATTTTGTTATGAGTTCATGAGTGATTTTTGTGCAATTTTAAGCGAGAAAATACTTGTGAGAGTTGGTTTTAGTCTTGTTAATAACAAAATATGAGCATGTTCTTTGTAGACGTAGCCCACAATGGGTTAACCATGTTAAATATTATCTTTTTTTATATTGTGCATTGTTTATATATGTTGTTATATTTCTGCAAGTACAATTCTACTAAATAGTTTTCCACGATATGATTTGAGGAAATATTTCCGCATATTTATTCTCTAATTCCCAACACTAACTCTTCTCTATTGTATTCAGAATTTCTAGGTATAAAATAATGTCGTATTTTAGATCTTTTTAATTTTTGATATGTGTTTGAATAATATCACTTCCATCTCCTCATTGCAAGAATTGAATAGTTATTACCCTCCATGGTTATAAAAGGATGAATAAAAAAAATGACCATTTCATGCATGTTTCGGAGTCTCGAAATGATCACATTCCCTTGCAAAAAAACTATATGATTCTAAGAAATCCACTTCCAATCCTTCTTGCTAAGACATGGATTTAACTATTTTGTTATTATTAAAGTATAGTGTGGGGTTATCACCTAGGAAATGTTACTTATTTTTTGAGTTGGGTGGTGTAGTTGCACAGCCCGGATGGGCGGAGTGAAATACATTGACCAAGCTCGATGGGTGAGATGACATTTTGAGTTGGGTGGGAAAGTTGACATTCTGAGATGGGTGGGTGAATTGATACGTTGAACTAATAGTAGAGAAGTCGATTAGATGTATTTTCAAGTTGGCATATCGATTTGGCTAGTTGATTTAGTCATTCAAGATGGTTGGTCTAGCTTGGTCAAGCTAGCCGGATGAGATACATGAGCAAGCTGACCTATCAAGATGAGAAAGGAAATTTTATCGAGATGAGATGGGAGGGTGAGCTGACTTTTCGAGATAGGATGGTTGCATGACCTACCAAGTTGGGTAGGCTAGTTGACCTATGGAGATGGGCTAGCCATTTGAGTTTCAAGTGGCAAGGCAAGCTCACCTATCGAGATAAGAAATATTGAACTTAATCTTTTTCATATATGAATTAAAATGATTAAGTTCAATGTTGTATCTAATGAGCAAATGCTCGGTCTCATAATTGGAATCATGAAAATAAGAACAAAGATAAAATCTAGCTTGTTTTATAATTCACAGTTTCCCATTCTCACAACCTTCATAGAGTTATTGAAAATAATAAGTTCAATATTGCTTGTATTACAATGATTAGAATTGGCATACACACATTATTAGACAAACAAACTATTTTATCTCCCATTTAATTGTTAGGTATCTATTGTTATAAAGGTATTAAAATGTTTAAGTTCAATATTTATTGTATTAGAATGTTTACAAAGAGAATTTTCCGTTTACATACAAACCAACATTCATTTCTTATATTGAATGGGTATATACCCATTGATAAAGAGGAATCATATATGAAGAATATAGACAACATTTAAGTTTTTTTAGAATGAGAAGTTTCCCTTTATGAAATATGAATCTGTAGACACTAAAATTAGGTCACACTCCCCTTTGGTCGCTCGACATATAGGCACCCTTTATTACATTTACCTAGCCATGACCCCCTTCACCCCACTAATATTAATTGAATTAAAATAATGCATTATCTCGACTATATTTATTATTTTAATATTTTATTTAAATAATATCCACACATACACTACACTTAGATACCTCACCAAGCCAACTCAACCTAAGACCTATTCTTAGTAAGTTTCCATAAGTAACTAAGACTTACCCAAACCCTAAAAATCAATGCCTACATTCTGTCTAACCACATTCTTGCATTCTCACAAGAGGCTGTCAGTCTAATCTGCTAGATAACGGCATGAGATCCAAGGAAATCAAGAGGATCTCCCTAGTTTAGTAAACCTAGGAAATATTTCCTTGAGTGACATCGATTACTCCTAACCCTCACCAATTAAGTGGACCACCATCGGTTACCCGTTTTAACCCCTAAACTACCTTATTCTCAAGGTTGGAAAACATTGGGAGAAATTTGATGAGCGATAACACATCTTAGAGAGATAACACATCTTCGGATACAAAATTCTAGTGAAAACTCACATACAAGGAAGGAGATTGAGCATCTTCTCTGCATGACCATTCCGGCCATGATCCGATCTATCCAATCAAAGAGGAGTGTACATGTAGCCCATGCGAAGCTTTTCTTGATTGGTGATCACTTATAACCTTCAAACCCATCATCGCCACCTCCATCCCTCACACACAGGCATTCGAGAATGGAATCTAATTAAGTATAATATCATACTTTCCTATTCTATTTCATTTCGTCATCATTTTATCATCCATTGTTTATTTTTCCCCTGTTGACCTTATTTGACATTTTCACCTCCATATACCCATTAAAAACTTGCCAAATCCTACTCCAGTAACCCAATATTTCACCCCGACTCACCAAAGTCCTTTGTGCAATCACAAAGGAGACCACAACTTGTTCTGTGACATTTTCAAATCTCACAGTAACCAGCACCGGTTACACCTAACCACCGTCGGTCACCCCTGACCGACACCAGTCTTTGTATTTTCCCACACAGCCTAGAACAGAGACCTACCCACCAAATTTCATCTCATCCCCATTCACTGTGATCTACGAGACCTCTATCAAACATGCTAAGACCCAGAACCAATAATTTGAAATTTGGATTCTATTCTAGCTTAGCTCGTTAGATTAGATCTTTTCCTTATTGTGTTTTTAAGTGAGATACCTAAATCATTTTAAACAACAATATGATTTAATTTTTTTACAACATTAAATTTTTAAAATAGTGGATGAAAACCATCTAGGAAGTATCATACATCCTAGATCTAGCATACGCTAAGTGATTCAAAGTGCCCATATTTTTTAATTCCTTATGGTGTTCTTGTTTTCATTACAAGTAGTTCCTCCTAGCCAAAAGGAAGATCTCATAATTAGATGTGGATCCGAGAGAAGTCATACGCACGTAACAACCCATCAACCAACATTTGAACAGGTATTCCTCCTATGCCCGTTACCCTATCTGTTTCGTCAACACTTTAAAGAAATGATCTAAGAATCAGGTGAAACATTTTGGCACACCCGGTGGGACCCATACGGGGTTCCTTGAATTTCATTCATTCCTAGGAAAAAAATTATGTGTTTGTTTCCCTTCTGAAAAGGGTACACACTAATTTTCTTCCTTGGTAATCCACCTCTTATTTCTATTTGTTCTAAAGGAAAATTTTCTTTTGGTGTAATTAAAAAGAACCATTTCTTCATGTTTTCACATCATAGTGAAAGAGCATCCCTCTTCCTCTTCATCTTATTATGTTATCTAATTTCACATTTTGATTTGGGCTTAAAATAAGTGCATTCCATTATGATTTATTGCATTAGCTCACATTAATTAAGGGAAACCTATACGTTGGAAGTCATACCGAATTGATGGTTGACAAATGAATCATAGAAAAGCACTTCTGTCCTTTTCTCTTTCTCTAAGTCTTACCAAACCACACAAAAATTCAAAATACATACATTCTTAAACAACATCCTACCTAGAAGAAGTTGTAGGTGATCACATAATCACAACACAGTGGGCACCCAACTCAGCTGCTCTATCGAGTCATACTTTAGAGTGAAGCCTGCCCCCACCATAACATACCTAAAACCTCACCTTTTAGATCTCCTTCTTTGTAGGAATCCATCTTCACCAAAAAATATATTTCACAATTCATGTGGCAGTCCCTAAATAGCATAAGCTTAACAAACATAATAGAAAAGGCAATCCTAGGATCACATTTTCTTAGTGTTTCTGCTTGGATTCCATTTTGAGGGGAAAGATCACATTCGTCACTTTTTTTGTTCATCCTTGCATGCTCCTCATCACAGATGGTGTATTGGCTTTACTTGAGTGTGCCAGGTCATATCATCATCATTCTCAAAATTTTGGGTCCGATTCTACATCGATGTTAATTCACAACTACTTTCTTTCATCACTATTTTAATTTCATAGTAATTGTCATCGGTTACCTCTGACCACCATCGGTTATACCCAACCAACATTGGTTCTAGGTCCTTTTGCTAACCTACTCAAAAGGACATTTTACTTCACTTTCTTCCACTTTTCATAGTATCATCACTTTGTCATTATTCCCATGGTGATGTTTTAAGCATCCTCTAATTTAGCATACCTATCATATTTTACCTTACGCCTCGCTATTCACTCTTTGTTATTTTCTATAGTAACCAGTAGTGGTTACCCCTGACCGGTGTTAGTTTTCCCTAACCGGCATCGGTTATCCTATTTTACATTCCAGCCACCATTTGGTACTTAATCTACTTTTTGTCACAGATACACTGTCCCTACTATTCTCTATGTCATTTACAGAGAGAAGCTGACCATACCACGATCGACTAGTTCACATGGTTCTAACAAGAAGACAAGAAAGCACACTTGTATTTTATGCGGTTGTCAACCACTCCCACCTAGTATTTCACCACCTTCTATTGTATCACCAGCCATGGATCCCATCCAAAGCATATTACTATCACTACCAGAGATGAGGATTTTGCATGACTCCTTGACCAAAACCCTACCACCTTGCAGTTTTACATTTCCCACTCATCCACTCGAGACACCTCAGGTCAGTTGATATACAACATGCCCATATCTATCCCTTCAACTCTCACACCCTCAGGTCGGTTGATATACAACATGCCCGTATCTATCCCCCCGACTCTCGCACCCACTCCTGCATCAGCCCCATCGGCTCCGTACTATCTGCATCCACCTTACCCCTAATCGTTTCGTAGTTAGGTCCTATTCCCTTTATGACTCCCATTTATATTACCTCTGTGGCCCTCATTACATCCACCGTACCCTCGCCGACTACCACATACACAATGTCATCTACCCCTAATGTCTCACACATACCTATAACTACATTACCACCTCTAGTGTCGGTGACCCCTACCCCATTTCAAAACGTGGTCCTTTCCATTCCACAATCATTAGCCCCTATGCCACTAGGGTTACCATGACCTTTCTACCCCCATATTCATACTACCAACAACCTCCTATTTCATCCATTATTCATTAGGAGTGCACGTACCCCTATTTCACTACCTTCTTCTCCACCACCCTACATGGCAGCCCCATACATTGGAGTGCCACCCTTGTTATATGCCCAAAACCAACCTTCTCATGCTATAGGAGGCATCCAATCATCACAACCCACCAATGACCTAATTAAATTGATGTTGGACAAGATGCAAGACATTGGAGGCATCGGTTTCGGCTCCCACAACACTCTCACCTACGACAATATTTGCAACGAGCCTATTCACCCATCCATTCCTATCCATTCATACCTGTGCATTGGGAAATGCCTAAATTCAATCATTTCAATAACAAAGAAGACCCACAACAACATTTGTGGTCATTTAAACACGGGTGTTATCTGATCGCTCATGATGATGCCTTACATTTGAGAACCTTCCCCATGTCCCTCACTGTACTGCACTAGATTGGTATAGTGGGTTACCTAAACACTCTATATTCTCATTCAATTAGGTTGCCCAAGCCTTCTTGGATCATTTCTCTATTAATATTGTCAAGAATGTTACCATAAATAATCTATATTCCACACATCGGTATGAGGACGATTCTATCACGATTTTGTCACTTGCTAGCGCAACCCGATCAATCAACTTACCTTCGATCGCCATAAAATGAACTCATCGAGCTCTTCACATGGGCTTGCGCTAGACATATCTCCCGAACTTGTAGGTCCAAACCTTCGAACATTTGATGAGGCATTCACTATGGCACAAAAGTTAGAGATTCGGGCCATCGAAGAGAAGAAAATCCAATTATGCAATAATAATTTGGCATTCACATCGAATGATACCTCTTCTTCTTCTAAACCACAAACCAATTATTCAAAAGCTAAAGGCACTACTAATGCGGTCATACTCAAGTCTAGCCCAACTTATCCATCAAATCAAGCTACACCCTCATCAAATCTCTCACCGCCGGACTTTTCAATTTAGATGAGAGAAGTGAAAATATACCCCAATTGGAGAACCTTACTCTTTTGTCTTAGAAAATATTATCAAAGCAAGAGCCATCACCCTTCCACCTATAAAACCACACACTGGTTTTGACCCTACTCGTCCCATGCCCGCATGGTATAAAGAACAAGATTTCTATAATTATCATCGAGTAAAAGGTCATAGTGATGGTAACTTCATCACTTTCAAGAATATTTTCCAAGAAATGCTCGAGAAAGGTGAGTTAACTATGGATAATCCCAACACCACCCCCAACCAAAATATACAAATCTTCAAAAAACTGTTTCCCAGCCATGCCCCTTCATCCAATCAAACCGATGAGACATAAACTCATGATACCCATACCCATGCAAGTTTCACGCTATCTTTAACAAGGTACCTATCAGCTCCCAATTACCCCATATTCCTTCCATAGAGGATATCCTATCCCAAAATCCTTCTTCCGCATTGGAACCAACCTCTCATGTTCCTTCACCAATAAAGGAACACCTTGCATCTCCTTCTTCACTAATGGAGGGTCTTCCACTAACATGTAGCCCATCTCACCCTTAGCTTCACCACTTAGAGAACCTTTACCTACAGTACCTCTTATACCCATAGAGGAGCTCCCATTATCTCCACCACCCATAGAGGAGCACCCATTGCCTCCTTCACCCATAGTGGTGTGCCCATTTGTTCCTCCACTTATAAAGGAGCTCCAATCATCTCCTCCACCTATCATCGACCTAGTTGAGATACCTTTGCATCTTGGTGAGCATTCTCCATCCGCTACCTAAAATTCAATAGACCTACTTTCAACTCTCTTACCCACTAAGTGAAGCTACCCAATTCCTTGTCTCTAAGACACATTTTAAGGGAATTACCTTTAGGTCCTCACCAAATCCACCTACAAATGTGACGTTCTCAAGTTTGTCCGATCACTTAGATTATGTGGATAAGGATTTACTACGGGGCACCTTTTACTCCTTGTCTCAACACGGATGCGGATATCCCTCGATACCTCTCCTATCTACCTAAACACATTTCAACCAATCAAACCAAATACAACCACCTCTATCACAACCCCTTCAATGATGGTTGTTAGTACTCAAACCACACCCTTACCCATAACCCAACCTACATCTAAACCCAAACCCACACCTATAACATTTGCCTCAACTAAACCTATTATCACTTAAGGGGTCACCCCGACCACTAGCCTTACTCATCCACCTATTAAACTAGATTTAGCTACATCCTCCAATGTCAATACAACGCCTAATCTAACACCCAAACCAAAGAAACAAACTCATCAACCTCATACCCCGACTACACCAATCACACCCGCACTTGTCTTGTCTATCTTAAGACCTCAGCTACCCAACATGGTCAAGCAACCTTCACCCATCCATAAACCAATAACACAACAACCCATTCCTTCCTCACAAACCTCTAACCTACCCGGGTGCACAACACAAATTACACCCACACCGTAGTCTTTTTACCACCAATACCCCCAATACCCTCGCTATTGCTTCATTACCCACTACACTTCGGTCATTGTCCCTCACACCTCAAGTATGACCCATGTTATCTACCTTCATAGCACCCCTGTTATCCTCATGGGTAACTTGCCCTCTTCATTCATATGATTTTCCTTCTAGGCCTCATACACCCACATCACCTTTACCCAAGAAAGTATAACCCAAAAATAAAACCCCACTACCCCACAATAAGGTAGTCAACATAACTACACACCCTCCTACCCGTTCATCTATTGTACCCATACCGAGAAAAACACAACTAATACCTAAAACAACACTAGCACCTAAACCCATAGCTCAACCCGTTCCTCTTCTTCCAAAAATAGTTCCTCGACAATCAACCACACACTGCACCTAAACCCACATTCACTTTGCATTGTGATCCGCTAGCAGGATCCTATGTCAAAATTTTAACCAACCTCCTCAAGACCTACGATATCACATTACCACCATTCCGACCTTATGACCCCCTTAAAACCAAGCCAAAATGGTTTGATGATACTAAAATTTGTGCATACCATCATGTGCCAGGGGCATGATGTGGAGAACTACAAGGCCTTGAAAACCCACATTATCCAATTGTGTCTACTAGAAACCAACTTTGATGACGACAACCTTCTTGATGAGGATCCTTATTCACCGACACCCACTCCCACACCGCCCACTCAATAACCGCAACCTCCACCCTCACCACTCCTGACCACCCTCAAGATTTGAAATTAACATGGTTCACATAAGACAAGTTACCACGCCACCACCCCCAATTTCATTGCACCTGACTCACCTCACAAGGCTTTTCTTCTCTAGTAGGTTTATGCCACTCATCCTACACCTTCTCCATTTGCAAAATCCCTCGTATAAACATGATACATGTCACTACACATGCATAGAAGGGAAAAGAAAAGGCAACTGACCTACCAACCAATCCTATACCCAACATACCATCTACACCCATACCTAAAATAACTATCTGCGGCCCCACATACCCCATTTCTAATGGCGTCACACATCACACCATGCTCAAACAATTACACCAATATCCCCTCAAAATGTCCTTATATGACCTCATCCAAACCTCAAAATCCCATCGTTAAGCCCTCATGGAGGTTTTCAATCTATTGAGGTTTTACCCAATGAACCTACACTCGTAGCCTCCATTATCACACCCCACCATGTAGCCTCTCTCACCAAATTACCACCCTCATCTTCACCCCATATTCTTCACCAAGTGGCCTCCCTTAGCTTCTTAGAGGAAGAGATCATGCCACACCAAAAGCGATGACCCAGGACCCAACCCTCTTAATCTCCATCCACATTGATTACATACGGGTACACTTTGTGTGATGATTGAGGGAGGTGATAGCATTAACATCATTTCATCCCATGCATTTTCTCAATTGTGCATACACGATAATTACATGCATAAACATCTAGTCATGTTACGTTCATTCGGTGGCGCTTATCACCTCCACACTACTGAACCTGTCATCCTTCACATTCGCGTGGGCCGGGCGCTATTCCATAATTGTTTTATGTTTTGGAGGGGGAAATTCCAATATAACTTGTTTCTTGGTAGACCACGGATCTATGTCATGGGTTGCGTTCCTTACACTTTACATCATTGTGTAAAGTTTGAACATGAAGGACACACTTATACCATTTCGGCTGACCCATCACCTTTCAAAACATGCAACCTGCTTTACCAACCTAATTATGTGCTCATACTTTTCAAGCCTTCTACCTCCGCAACCAATACTGCTTTACCTACACCTCCACCTACCAGTATAGCCACCGATTTCACCATGATTACCTCCTCCATTCCTACTACTACTATAACCTCCATGGCTGACCCATTAGCTTCCCAATCCGTTAACTCCACCTCTATATTGACCTTCGACACATCATCCATTCCAACTACCTACATACCAACCATGACCCCTTAGAAGGTGTTTTCAATGCCTCACTATGGGGAGTACCACCTATATAGTCTCAACACATTCCTTACTCCACACGAGTATGGAATCCTTCACCAACACACCCTTCTGCTATGATCACCATATAGGAGAATGCCTCCTTTATGGTCCTCATCTTCGTACTAGTCTCACCTATGGGGGACTTGATACTACCACTTACACACCTAAACCACCATCACAAACCCGCCCATTTTCCACTGACTTCAAATCACTTACCAATCACCATTTCACCCACACTTTCCTGCACCAGTGTGCATGGAAGGGTTTTGGTTTTGGCTTTTATGAGCAGGGCCGCCATACTATTATTCCATGTACCACCCACAAACATAATGACTATAGTGGTATCGGCTTCTCTGAACCTCCCGCCAAACAGGGCTGTATTGAACTCATTGAGGACCCTAGCCCTTCTCTACCTTCATCTTCACCACCACCTTCACCCGCTCCACCTTCATCACCACCCTCACCAACGGAGTCGATGGATCCTGAATCTATCCCCCTTAACCTTTTTTTTCATAAACACCATTTCTTTGGGGCCTTTGAATTATCAACATGAAGGCGAGGCCCCTTCCACTCTTCCATTCTGTATCCTAAAATGATCGATGATGAAACACCTACAATTAACATCGTTCAATGTCAGGATTATGAATCCATACTCACCTACCTTGGTATAGAAGACTCATATATTCATCATTCATTACCCTCGAGACACAAACCATGTTGAATGGATTGACTATCGAGATCAAAATTTATACTCGGGATGACTGCACATCCTAAAGATCATACAATCTTTAGATGCTCTTTTGAACAGAATCCATCACTTCTTTTCTCTGAAATCATAACCACGCTTTCACTTGGTCTTATGCAGACATGCCAGTATTGACCCCACCATAGTGGTCCATAATATTGTAACCATTCCCGATGCCAAACCTATCAAACAAAAGCTGAGGAAAATGCACCCTCGCATTGCTCTTCTCGTCAAAGAAGAACTTCAGCACCTTCTTTCTATTTCCTTCATCTTACCCATTGATTATCCTCATTGGATTTCTAACATTTTCCTTTTACTAAAGCAATAGGAGACTCCGTATTTGCACACGAAACTTGCGTGACCTCAACCTAGCCTGCCTGAAAGATGACTTTCCCTTGCCCGGTATTGATCAACTCATTGACCTCACCACTGGTCATGAGATGCTCTCACTCATGGATGGCTTCTTGGGTTATAACCAAATTTTTCTTTCCCTAGAAGATCAACACAAGACCACCTTCATCACCCCTAGGGGAAAATTTTTCTATCGAGTCATGCCTTTTGGCCTTAAAAATGTTGGTGCTACATATCAGCGTGTTATGCCTTACATCTTCCATGATATCATGCATCACATATTATAAGATTATGTGGATGATATATTGGCCAAATCTAAACATCGCACCAAGCACCTCAACATCCTTAAAACCATATTCGACCACCTCATTAAATATTACATCCACCTTCAGCTAAAAAGTGCGTCTTCACGGTTCTCTCAGGAAAGCTTTTGGGATTTATTATTTCCCTTCATGGTATAGAATTTGACCCTACTAAAGTCAAGGCCATCCTCAAAATGCCTCTACCTACTAACCTTCACCAGCTCCATATCTTGGAAGGTAAATTGTAGTCCATTAACCATTTCATTTCACAATTATCTGATCGGTGTCAACCATTTCATCATCTTCTTAGGAAGGATGTCTCCTTTAAATGGGATGATGATTGTCACAAAGATTTTGAGGCCCTAAAACAATACCTTCTCCAACCACCTATACTCATTCCATCTAAATATGATCAACCCTTTTACCTATACATATCAGCTATCGATCATTCCTTGGGATCCATGCTAGCTCACCACGATGAACAACATAGGGAGTAGGTGGTTTATTACATAAACCATACTCTTTTGGACTATAAAACCCAATATAACCATCCAGAAAAACTTTTCTTAGCCTTACTTTTCATTTCCACTAAACTCCACCGTTACCTACTCAACCAAAAACCTATGTTGTGACCAACACCGATCCCTTAGACTTCATGTACGCAAAACCTTATCAAAATCGGTGTGTCGCGCGATGGCTTATGCTTTTAGCTGATCTTGATCTCGAACTCATTCATCAAAATTCCATCAAAGGCCAAGCTATCTCCAAACAACTGGATGACGCACCTATTTCGAGGATCGACCCTCTAATTTTGACTTTCTCAATGAGTCAATTGCTACTCTTTCCCTGGATGAACCCCCTTACCAAATGACACTATTCTTTGACAGTTTCAAGTGTCAGCATGGAGGCAGGGCTGGTGTTATCCTCATTCCTCTGGATGGAGAACCCATGCTTTTTTCTTTCAAACTAGACTTTGAATGCACCAACAATATTTCGAGTATAAAGCACTCGTACTAGGTCTCTAATTTGCATATGCCCTAGATGTCGATTAATCCACATCTTTGGTGATTCATAATTGGTTGCAACCAAGTCAATGGTATGTACCAGTGTTGTAACAAGATACTTCAAAAGGATAAACATCATGTAGACATAATTTTGACCACCTTTGATCGTTACACCCTTCAAACCATCCCATGTTCAACCAACAATTTTTTCGATACCATGGCCTGCTTAGCTTCCCAAACACTCGCTTCCCTTACCGATTCCAAAATATTTGTCACCATACAATGCCTCTATTCACCTTCTTATTTACTTCACGATTTTTACTCAATTGGAATTGACACCCCTGACCCAAGTAACCTTTGGTATAAATAGCACTCGACTACATTTCTCTCTCCATCTTATCTCCGATCTCACCCGTAATGGACAACGCTCCTTCCTTAAAAAGGTATCTTATTTTGTCATTCGGGAGATTCCTCTATAAACACGGATTTTATGGTATTCTCTTACGATGCCTCACAATTTTGAAATTCCTTATATCATTAAGGAGGTTCATGATGGCATATGTGGAGGTCACTTTTAGTGGTCTTATTGTTGCTAAGTGTATTCTTCACCTAGGCTATTTGGTGACCCTTAACCATGATTGTTATGACTATGTCAAACATTGTGTAAAATGTCAACAATATTCCAACCTTCATCATACACCTAGTCATGCATTAGAAGTCTCTTGTGACCTTTGGCCCTTCTCTCAATGGGGTTTGGATCTTGTTGGAGAAATCAATCCTCATTCTTCCCAATGCCATCAATGGATCATAACTACTACCGAATACTACACAAAATGGGTGGACGCCATACCACTCATCTCCAAGAAATCTGAGAAGATTTGTGAGTTCATTAACCCTCACATCATTTGTCGCTTTGGTGTTCCTCATTGCCTCATCATAGAAAATGGAAAATAATTCAAAAAAAATATTGCAAAAACTTTGTGATGCCTTTGGCATTCAGCTTAGTTTCTCATCACCTTATTACCCACAAACCAATGGCCAAGCCGAATCCACTAAAAAATCCTCATGAAAGTGGTTGAGGATCTTTGGGAAGGATTGGCATACACATAGTCCTTTTTCCCTATGGGCATACCATACTAGTAATCACACTTCCACTATGGCCACACCCTTTTCATTGGTCTATGTAGTGAGAGGCTATTCTACCTCTCAAAGTCCATATCCCCTCACTCCACATTTCTCTCCATGACATGCTTACTGATGATGAATTTTATCAGGACCGCTTAGCACAACTAGAGTTATTAGATGAGCGTTGTCTTAACACTCTGGATAACCTTCAAGTTTACCAACAACGTATCAAACGTGCTTATGAAAAATGTGTTCATGAAAAAACCTTTCAAATCAGTGACCTTGTCTTGAAAGAAAATCAACATGTAACTAAAGAAGAAAAAAGTAAACGGGAAAAATTTACTCCTAATTGGCTTGGACCATACATCTTAGCTCATACCTATGGATCGGTGCCTTTCTTTTATCCGACTTGATGGTAAACATGAACCTGAGCCCCTTAATGTATTACATCTTTGACCATTCTATTGTTGACTCATTTTCCTACCTCACCCTTTGTCTCTTTACAGGCTCGTATCTTGAGTGCCATCCACTCAATACACCTCCCTAATGATTAAACAAGAATCATGTGAGTACCCATCACTTTTTATCTTCTCTTGAATATGTGTACCATGACACTACACATAGCATGATTCTCATGGATACTTTTTGTCTACTTTTAGATGAGATCCCATGGTCGTTCCACCTTGCCTTTTGAACAAGAGTCCTATCCTCCACCTTGGTCTTTTCCATGACTTCAATGACCTCACATGGGACCAAACTCCTTGAGTCAAAATTCTAATAAAAGATGACTCCCTCAAAAGGACATCTTCCTCTCAAAAAAATTGTTGCTATAAATAGACTGCTCCCTCAAAGGACAGCTATGTGAAGCTTAAAAAAAATGAGAGAAACTGAAGCTTCCCGCATTGATCAACTTCACGAATACCTCAAGGAGTACCATATTATTTATCCCATATAGACTTCCCGCATCGATAAGTCTCTCAATAAAAAAAACCTTTTAGTCATGTACTTGCCCATTGTGACCTGGGACCTCTTGCCTAAAATCCTTGTCACTCAAAACATATAAAATTAGATACCTTTCACCCTCCTTACAAATTCCACTCTCATTGTCTAAATTAACTCAAGGGACATCTTTAAATTTAGACATTTGGTGATCCTGTGACTACCTTCATCATAGAACCATTAATTGTGTAATGCCTTTTGGGTCTTATGTCCATCACCCCCTCCAAGGTATGATCTACTTGGTATGATCCTACCCAATCAGGTGGCTTTATTGCCCCCTTCTTATCTTTTAACCATCTTTGTTTATGTTTTGATTACCTTATACAGGACTTGTTCCTTGATGCTTACCTTTGAGGTAATCCTTCCCTTTCACCATGATCACCTTCACCTGCATCCTTTTACCTACAATCTACCCACACCTATTAAACCTAAACCCACAACATGCCCAAAAACCTACCAACTCATTTTCATATTCTTCCCTAGCTCATGGGAGAACTACATCAGCCTGAGGTCCCTTTTCACCAGGGACTATGTAGGCAACACTTTGATGACATGGGGCCCTTGGAGGTTAGCTCGGCCATTCTCTACCGTAAAACAATTCATCAACCATGCCTACCTCACTATTTACATCACATTTCACTTAGTTCCCCTTTTAAAAAAAAAAGAAATTAAGCCACATACATAACAAGTTTCTTACCAAGCATACATTTATTACACCTACCATCCCTCTATCATCACTATGTATAGATTATACAACATTCCACATATGACCCATAATATCATTCATTACAAACAATAATGAATCATAACCAACCCCGACTCGAACCATCTCGTATAACCTAGCTCGATCCATGCCTAACCAAACCTAACTCGATGCATGCCTAACCAAACTTGACTCAATCCATGCCAAACCACCCACCAAACCCTACAAATAACAAATACCAAAACTTTTACTCTATTTAATAAATAATGTAGCATTGGGTGCTTACCTCGTCATCTATCGTCGTCATCTCGGTGGCATTTTTGGATGTTGTGCCGGTGGTCCACCCGATCCTCTCCAACCTCTTCCATCACTTTGAATACCTACTCGCAACCTCCAACCAATCAAATCTCTTGTCCCGATCCCATGGACCGAGTTACTCACCCACCCAACCCTCATTAAATCGATCGCCACTCACCGTCCCGTATCCTCCAAACACTTTTCTCTCTTTTTATCTCTCTTTTTTGTCATTTCTTCACTTGATAAATAACAAATGAATTATAAAAACATGGATTTTTTTATAACAAACCTGACCTAACCGATGTTGGTTCCCCTTGACCGACACTGGTCTCGTGCCCTACCTCACCATCATCAATTTTCCTGTACCGACGCGTCGGTTATCCATGACCATGATTGGTCACCCTCACCTACACATTTCCATTACTTTTCCATTTTACCCCACCCTTTACCTTTCTTCTTTACCCCATCCAACCTTTACTCAACTTATTTAACTTACCTTTCTAGACCTCCTCACCCACCTACCTTTGTCCTCCTTTAGGGACTTCTTATTCTTTTCCCCCTACCTTGGCCTTACCCATGCCATGACCTAGATATTTGGACCTAGACCATCGTTAGTGACCTTTGACCTCATGTGTTCACTATACCTTACAACATTGTTACCTGTGTTGATTGACCTTACAATCTTACCTAGCCTATTGTCATGACCATTTATCCTAACCCTACCTTTGGTGTACCGAACATACCTAAACATTCCGCACCTAACCTACATTGTGTTTCCTAACCATATCCTATACCTTGGACACGATTCACTTCAACCTTGCTTGGATAAACCTATCAACCTTAGACGATGTACATTTTTCTAGCTCTTCAACCCAAACACATGTTGCGGTTTATACATGTGCGTGCATTTGACTATTACTAAAATTTCACCTGAGCCATTCCTAGATTTCCGAGTATACCTTTCACCCTTTTCCCCTATAACCACTTTCCTTTTCCTCACATTTACCTTTTGTCAAACCACTTACCCTTCAACCTCTTTGCCTTGTCGGTGCGCCCTAGTTTTAGGGGATCACCTTCACCCACACACGGGCAACCACAACTTATTTTTGTTAGCATCACTTACCAATACAAGCTACACAACAAAAAGGGGAAAAATGTAGATAATAAAATTAGGTCACACTCCCCTTTGGTCCCTCGACATATAGGCACCCTTTATTACATTTACCTAGCCATGACCCCCCTTCACCCCACTAATATTAATTTAATTAATTAAATTAAATTAATGCATTATCCTCACTCTATTTATTATTTGAATTTTTTATTTAAATAATATCCACACATACACTTCACTTAGACATCTCACCAAGCCAAATCAACCTAAGACCTATTCTTAGTAAGTTGCCATAACTAACTAAGATTTACCCAAACCCTAAAAATCAATACCTACATTACCTCTAACCACATTCCCACATGCTCACAAGAGGATGTTAGTCTAATCCATGGGATAATAGCACGAGATATAAGGAAATCAATAGGATCTCTCTAGTTTAGTAAACCTATGAAATCCTACCTTGGACCGATGCCGGTTACCCCTAACCATTGCGTTAAGCCAAACCACTTTAGTTACCCCTTTTAACCCCTAAACTACCTTATTCTCAAGGTTGGAAAACATTGGGAGAAATTTGATGAGCAAGAACACATCTCAGAGAGATAATACATCTTCAGAGAGAAAATTCTAGTGAAAAATCACATGCAAGGAAGGAGATTGAGCATCTTCTCCTACTGAGTCGTTCCACCATGATCGATCTATCCAAGTAAATAGGACTGTACATGCAGCCCATGTAGAAGATTTTCTTCAATTGGTGATCACTTGCAACCTTCAAACCCATCATCAACACCTCCATCCCTCACACACAGGCATTTAGGAATGGAATCCAAGTAAGTATAACATCATACTTTCCTAGTTTATTTCATTTTGTCATCATTTTATCATCCATTGTTTATCTTTCCCCTTTTGACATTCTTCGACATTTTCACCTCCATATACCCATTAAAAACTTGCCAAATACTACTCCAATAACCCAATATTTCACCCTAACTCACCAAATTCCTTTGTGCAATCACAAAGGACACCACAACTTGTTTTGTGACATTTTCAAATCTCACAGTAATAGGCACTGGTTACACCTAACCACCGTTAGTCACCCCTGACCAACACCGGTCTCTGTATTTTCCCAAAAACCTAGAAAAAATACCTACCCACCAAATTTCATCTCATTCCCATTCACCTCGATCTACATGAGACCTCTATCAAACCTACCGAGACCCGAACTAGTCATTTGACCTTTGGATTCTATTCTAGCTTAGCTTGTTAGACTAGATCTTTTCTTTATTTTGTTTTTAAGTGAGATACCTAAATCATTCTAAATAACAATAGGATTTACTTTGTTTACAACATTAAATTTTTTAAAACAAAGTGGATGACAGACCATCTAGGAAGTATCATACTTCCGGATCTAGCATACGCTAGGAAGTTCACTGCCATAATGTTTAATTCCTTCTAGTGGTATTTTTTTCATTACAGGTAATTCCTCCTAGCCAAAAGGAAGCTCTCATGATCAGCTGTGGATCTCGGAAGTCATACGTGTGTAACAACCCATCAACCAACATTTGAACAGGTATTCCTCCTACGCCTGTTACCCTATCTGTTTCATCAACACTTCAAAGAAATGATCTAAGAATCAGGTGAAACAAAATCATATAGGAAAATTAGATCGAATGTATTTTTTTAATGGGAAATTCCCCATAATCTAAACCTTCATAGGTATTAAAATGATTATGTTCAATCTTGTATCAAATGAGAAATTCCCAATACCATATAAGAATTAAAAAATAATAAAATAGATAAAATCTCATTCGTTTTAGAATGGAAAGTTATTTATTCTTGATTAATGGTTTTTGACTAAGACCATACCCATAGATATAAAAGGCTTAAATGCCGATCAACATGGGAAAAAAATGGGGAGAAAAGGGGACCATACCCCATCAAAAAGGAATCCTAATGAAATATGTAACATGAAAAATAGGTGGATATTTATCAATGGGGACCACACCCCAGTAAAATGGCCAAAGATACCAGATACAACCATAGAAACCAAAGGTAGAGACGGTCTGCCAAATAGAGTGAAAACAAAGAAAAAAGGAAGTGAAAGAACAACTACCCATACAAAAATAAAACAACACGAAACCAAAAAATAGAAACTATGAAGGAAAAATCCTTCTAGATGATACTTTTCTGAAAAAAAAAAATTGACGTCCTCAAATGCCTTGAATATGTTCAAAGAAGGTTTCATATTTGGATCTTTTCCACTGGTTTTGATCACTTTTAGCTTATATCCTCCTCCTTTCTACAACTCTTGATGTATCCCACTAATGTCACACAATTGCTTGACATGAAAATGGAGAAAATCTAGAATGGATTTCTAAGTAGCCAAGTGATTAAGTTGTTTTGTGATGATTCTATCCACGTTTCCTCAAGGCCTTCAATTTCTTGCTAAAATCAACACGTTTCCCTCATCTTTATCCATGAAAACGTGCTTCCCTTGTCTTCAGGGATACCAGGGGAATGTTGAGGTAGAGGGGGAGCATTTTGGGAATTGTTGATAGTTTTCCACTGCAACATGGTCCATAGACTTGCACTTACTTCGAAGGGCCCTTTTTACAAGAGGAGGGGAGGGTTGTTTCAGATTTTGTTTTATTTAGAAGATAGGGGCAAGGTGGAGGTAGACGGGTTGTTAGCAACCATTTAAATTCAATAAAGTTTGAGAAACATGATCACCCCATGGTGCAAAGGCACAACCCTCTTGTGATTTTGGACTTCCATAAGACTTTTCAAGAGACTATAAAATGTAATAAGCCAAGCTAATCCTAGGGGCTCTACATAAATGATTTAGAATTACCAAATGGTGAAGCAGGAGAGAAGTGAACCTACCTTCTAAGGTGACATATCAGACCACCATGCAAGCCACATCATCAAACGACGCCATGATGGAAGTGTAGAGGATGTCATCCTTGTTTATTTCCAAATTCTCCGATCCCTATAGAAAAATTTTCTCCTCTCGCCTCCTTTTCAAAATTATTACGGAAGAATTTTATCCCATATTCCCAAGCCCCGTGAAAAACAAGATAACATTTTCAGTTATAGGAAAATCCATTCCCTTATAATTGACAACCTTGTTCTTCGATGCCTTGTAAAAAGCATAGAGGTATGCTGGTCAAAGCCGTTAATTTTTTAAATAAATTTGGTAAAGTCATCCACATCGATGGCTTTCCGAGCTTGGTGTTGGCTTTCCAAGTTGGGTCAAACACCGGCTCAACCTCAAATATGGCCCCCATATTTGAAGAATTTTTATCACCAAAGCACATAGATCTAGCAGCAAAAATAGCACCCGAGAGAGAGAATAAAAATACACAACTAGTGATAGAAATAAATAAAAATATAGAAATTTCATATTGCATGAGTGAATTACTCAAGCGTCTACTTTTTTGAGGTGACGGTTTTCCATAATCCAAGAAGAAACACTAGTACTAGTCCTTAGTACATTTGTCCCAAGTATCACTTTATAAGAATTTTTAGCCACTTGAGGGATATCATTATAATTATCCCAAATCTTAAAATCCTTACAACTTATGCCCATGTTTTCATAGTAATTCGTCATGGAATTACCATCCCTATACGTGTGATAGATGCTGATCCTTTTCAAACTATTTCAAATAGCCATGGCCTCATGTATAAATTGTTTTACATTTTAATTAGGGGTATAGGTTCCCAAAATGTTATTGAATATATTTAGAGAACCACCTTCAACTATTAGATTGTCAATATTGAGTATTTTGACTTCTCTTAATCCCCATAATGTAGCGATAACTTCTGCATAATGGTTAAACTAAATCCCCATTGATCTAACATAGGCCACCATTAGGTTTCCATTGTGGTTCCTAATATCCCCTCCTCCCCCTACATTGTTGAGGTTTCCTTTGGAGGTCTCATCAAATTTGAGCTCATTCCAACCATTTAGAGGAGGAGTCTAGTTAACCTTAGATCTATCCATTCAATCGGACTAGCTTGAGTTCTGCTTTATATTAATACCCCAATTCTTTAGATATCTCTCTTCATTATGAGGGAAGGATTGATTTTTAGGGGTTTAATTTTTGAAATGTTCTCTTTTAATTCAATGGTAATTTATTTGAAGTCTTTTATTACTGCTTTTGATGCCTACGAAGTTAAGTGAATTTTTATCTTTTAAAATTTTCTAGATGGTGTGGGGAAAAACCAGCCTCCAAAGTTTCCTAAGAATAGAGTGTCTGAAGGGAGGGTGTCATTTCTCCTAGGCTTGTACAATGTCTTCAGGGAAAGTCTAGGAGACTTCAAATCTGGAAAAAATGAGATCCCATAAGCTTTAAGAAAAGGGCATTAAAACAAGAGATGGATAATTGATTCAACCTTTTTACAGAGACAATGTGTATATTAGGAATTGTGGAACCTCTCTTGATGATATTGTCTATGGTGAGGATATTTTTATTTAAGACCTGCCAAAGGAACATATTAACATCTTAAGTGAGTTCCTTATGCCAAATGCTTCTCCAGTTGAAGTCACTTTGGGAATCCCCTAAAAGAATATGATATCTTCATTTGACTGTATAAGCCCCATCAAAAGATTCCATCCATACAAGTTCATCCTTGGCTTGAGTTTGAATAATCTCAATGCTTGTAGTAATTTTATTTTATTCATTGGTGAGAGTACTCAATACATGCTCATTTTAATGGAGTTTATTCCATTTACACTTTCCATCAACACATCCCATATAGTCCACAAGCCTTGTGTCGTGTTCGAGTAGTGAAGTTGTCTTGAAGTTGCTTCCATGATGTGTTATTACTGATCTAATGAAATTAGGCTCAGTTATCTTACTAAAAGATGATTCCTTCACCATTACCTAATTACCACTTACTTCCCTTCTCCAAACATCTTCTAATATTGAAAATTTTGTTCCAGAAGAGGGATCATGTAGGGAGAGAATCCTCACTCAAAAATATCATGGATGTATTTTGAGATAAGTATTTGGCCTTAATAATATCATTCCAAGGTTTCTTTTCAGTTATGAGTCTCTAACCCATTTTAGTAATGAGAGAAAAGTTCATATTTTAAATATTTTTAATTCCAAGGCCTCATGAACTCTTTTGCGTGCAGACCTTGTCCCAAGCCACCAAATGAATTCTATTCTACTCCTCCATCCAAGTCCATAAAAATTATTTTGAATTCTTTCTATCCTTTCAATGACTAAGGTTGGAATGAAAAAAAGACATGATATAAATTGATAGATTCTGGAGAGTACTTTTAATGAGCATACATTTTCCTGCACTTGAGAGGATTGTGCCCTTCCAACCCATGAGATTTCTTTGAAACATGTCAATCAAAGCATTCCACACATTCATAGAAATTTTTTTAGTGCCAAGTGGCATGCCAAGATAGGTAGTGGGAAGTGAATTGATATCACAGCCAAGAATAAGAGCAATCTTCTACTATCTTTTGGGAGGGGTGTTGAAAAGTACAGAGAGCTCTTATCAAAATTGATCAGCTAGCCAGAGGCATATTCATAAAGCATGAGGATGAGCTTAAGATATTTGGCTCCAAAAATAGAGGAAAATAATAAAACAATGTTATCATTGGAAAACTATTGATGGGAGACAATACGCTCAAAGGAGGAAGGTTTGAAACCTTTGAGGATATTCTTAGAAACAACAAGAGTGGTGGAGAAACAAAAAGATTCATCCATGATGATAAAAAGAAGTGGAGAGATAGGATCCCATACCTAAGACTTCTATTGCTAGAGAAAAATCCCACCGGTGAGCCATTGACAATGATGGAGAACCTTGGAGAAGAAATACAAGACCTAATAATTTTTCTAAAATGAGGAGGAAAACCAATTTTTCCAAGACTTGATCAAGGAAATACCAAGAGACCTGATCAAAAGCCTTATTCATGTCCAATTTGACCACCATCCCTACCTTTTTTCTCTTCTCCATAGAATGAATTGTCTCATGAACTAGGACAACACCATCTTGAATCATCCTACCTTTCACAAAACTCCCTACTTTGTAGAGATCAAGTCGGAAGGAGGGGTTTGATTTGATTGGCTAACACTTTTGTGAAAATTTTATAGATGACATTAGTAAGGATAATCGGTCTAAACCGCTTGACGTATCAATCCCCCACCTTCTTTGGAACAATAAAAATAAACATATTATTAATATCTTTAAGAATATTTCCCACTCTAAGGAACACATTCATCATCTTAAGGGGGTCCTCAAAGCACAAATATCCCATAAGTTGTGAAAAAATTAGCAAAAACCCATTAGGCCGGGTGACTTATCCCCTCAAGAGAAAACACTTCTTTTTTAGTTCCTCTATAGATACCAACTTAGAAAGATCATGAAATTCATCAAGAGAGAAGTTGGGTATGACATCCAACTGTTAGGAATTAGTATTCACATGGTTTATTTATATGGTTAGTTTAATGTGTTATTAATATATTATTGTTATATAAACAATAATATATTATTGGTGTTGAGTTGTGTATTGTTACGGGAGTAACAATCACAACTAAATAGGTTTATTTGTTGTAACACTTTCCTATTTTATAGGAAGTCAGTTTTCCTATGTATATGGCTATTTAATAGCCTGTGTATGTAATTCAAATTGGTCGAATACAATATCAATATTATTTTTTTCTGTGTGACAATATTGCTGTCCCAATATTTGGTATCAGAGCGATTATGGATTCCTGAGCATTATGTGGGGTGGATCCAAGTTATTCATGGTCGCCCTTGTTATGGTAGTGATTTTATTGCATCATTATTTTACCTATAGGCGTGCTCTTTATTGGATTCATTGCATTTCAAACTGACCTGCATCATCTGTTCTATTTTTTCAAAGATTATTGTTTAGACAGTGTAATCAGGAAAAATAAAAGGCGTTTGAAAGGTGTTATTGAAACTACAGAATATTGTTTCCACACGTATTACTTCTTGCAGCTGTCAAAAAAAAAAAAAGAGGAAGAAAGCATGTTTTTTTAGCCGGTTTAGGCGTCAAACTCAGTCAAGAACAGCTTTCATATCATGCAATGAAATAAAACAAAATGAGTACCATTGCAAAGCTCTAGAAATAAGCTTTCCCACGCATTAAACGGTTTGCAAATCGGAGCTCTGGTTCTCAAGTTATGAACAAATCATTGTTGGTCACTTCAAAAAAAGCAGCCGTGAGTTTCTTGCCTTACCACAGCCATTTCTGATTGGCTAATTATTTTATAGTTTTGCAAAACTATAGTTTGAAAATATTTATTTTTTCTATAGTTTTTGCTTAAATAGTTGCAAACTGAGGGAAAATAATACATTTTTGGCCAAATTAATACTTGTTTGGCGCGAGTTCTTGAGGTTATAAATATTTTTGGAATCTACATTTCCTCTCGGTTCCAACGAGTGGTCACACGATAAATTTTCTCTCCATCTTGAGTAAATTTTTAATCGTTGAGCCAATTTTAATTAAATTGGGTCTTTTTACGGGAAATTGTAACTTCAATAACTTTTGCATGGTAACTCGAAATCGAGCGCCGTTTTTTTCCAAAAGTGTATATTTTTTTATTCCCGTCCTAGTGGTTCTAATTTTGGGAGAAAATAAAAAAATTTGAAAATCACCCTCTATTTTGGCCATCTTGTGGACGCATTATCGGTTGTACCCGACGTCCTGAAATAAAAGGTTTCACATTGAGGGGAGAAGCTTAAATAAATACAATGTGGAAACCATGTAGTCTCATGTTCAGATCCGGCTGAGTTAAGCACCCATATGATGGAGGAAGGAGGCATCGGAGGAAGGAGGTCGAACAACGACCTCTCGTCAGTCACCAACGACGGGGCCGCACAGAATGATTTGGTGGCACAGGTGTGCAGTGTGAGTACTTGTTTTTGAGTTTTGCAGTGTTCCAGTTTCAGCTTGGTGTGATTCTTTTTCAGAGTTCCTGTTTTGTTTGGTATTTGATGGATGTTGGAAAGAGATTTGTGTTGGAGTGCAGATGACTGTCAGTGATCCTCTGACTGACTTGGTCCTCTGACTGCCGTACTTCGTTGGAAGATGGTCAGCTAGGAGAATACGTTCACTAGCATTAGTGACCATGTGCAGCAAGACCTAACTAGCAAGATCCATTCAGGAGTATGTTCTTCGATGCATTTTGCTTCTCAGTATCTATATGAGTGGAATTTCACATTGTGGGGGGGAATACATACCAATGTTCCATTCCCATTTTGTACCCAAAATGACTTAGTCAAGGAAAGCTTCTAGTGGCAGTGGCAGTTTTCTATGTTGTTCGAGATCGAGTGGCAGCGATCAAAGACAGAGACTACAATTAAGAACATTACGATTCTTATAGGAAGTAATGTGAAATATTTTCAGTATTTCTTCTATTCTGCAGTTTTGTCATATGCAAGTTGTGTTTCCTACATAATTCCCTGATGTATAAGCATAGTGGTGAATAGTAGCACTAGAGTAAGTCAGTTCATGGATCTTGAAAGGGTTTGTGGGAGGATCCAGAAAACCACACGAGGTCGACAGTTGATGAGGTTCTTATCGCATCAAGGTTTGTGGTAAGCCTGTTTAAAACCATGGAAGGAGCGAGCCTTTCTTTTGGATCAAGGTCATGAGTCACAGAGTTGGACATGCCACAGGGGTGAGCATACTGCAGAGGAGTGTGTGGATGTTTTTCTACCATGTAAACACTAAGGGGGGGAATGTTAGGAATTAGTATTCACATGGTTAGTTTAATGTGTTATTAATATATTATTGTTATATAAACAATAATATATTATTGGTGTTGAGTTGTGTATTGTTACGGGAGTAACAATCACAACTAAATAGGTTTATTTGTTGTAACACTTTCCTATTTTATAGGAAGTCAGTTTTCCTATGTATATGGCTATTTAATAGCCTGTGTATGCAATTCAAATTGGTCGAATACAATATCAATATTATTATTTTTTGTGTGACAATATTCTTTGTGCCAATACCAACATAATATCTCGTAACATCAACGGAGGGCTAGGAATGTTCATTTAATAAATTTTTATAGAAATACAACACCTCTTATTTGATTGTATCTTTATTAGATGTGGAAATGACATTAGTAAGAGTAACTTCAGATATTTTATAGAATACTTTATGTTTGAGGGCTGTCATATGGAAGTTTTTGGTATTCTTGTCTCCTTCTTTAATCCATAACACTCTAAACTTCTATTTCCAATAGGATTATTTTCTCGGCACATAGATTATGGATCTTAGAGAAGATTATTTGTTTAAGATAGTTTACTTCCCTAGACATGCCCTTATCAGCCACCCTACCTTCCAGTACAACATGTTCCTCCTTCACTTTATTCTTTTGAATGAAGACATTTCCAGAGACTTCTTTGTTCTAGTTTCTAACATGTTTCTTAACATTTTATTAGCTTTTGAATAAGTCTAAACGAGAATTTCCTTCCACCTTATAAATCCACAACTCTTTGACCCTATCCCTAATCTCACGATGATCCAACCACATTTTCTAAAATTTTAAAGGATCTTGAGGCTTGGTCTCATGATCCATCATTTTTAGAATGGAAAGTTCCCACTCTCACATGACCTTCATATAGTTTTTAAACTGATTAAGTTAAATATTTATTATATTAGATTGATAATTCCTTTTCACTCTTATATCATATTACTTTTCCCATATTAATGATCCAGTTAAAGTATTGATTGTATTGAAATGATAATAATGGGCATACGCCCATTCTCATACAAAAAAACATTTTTATCTTGCATGGGAAGATGCCTAGTCTCCTATAGGAATCATATAAGAAGAAATTAGGATGAATTATAATATGAGAAATTAATAAATAGAGGTTAAATAGAATTTAATTAGAAACTTGATTGCTAATTGTGTCATCCAAATATCTTCATCATATTAACATAACATATATTACTTTTACAAGATTTCCTCATACTTCATATATTCCTGAATATGAGAATGGGCATCTATCCATTTTAAAAATTCTCATAAAAGTATGTAATTTTCATTCAATCTTTATGTTTCACATAGGAATTTCTTTCTTTCTTTCTATATATTGAGTTTATGAGAATGGGCATATGCCCATTCTCATCACAATAATAACACTCTTGATTTGTTTGAGAATGGGCATATACCTATTCTAACCATTCTACGTCATTAAAGCAATATTGAACTTAATAATTTTAATATTGTTAGGTTGTGGAGCCTGTTTTCATGTGTGAAAGTCTTGAATCGTACACTAAGAGTCTTGTACACTTTTCATGTATTCTCACTTTGGGGTTCGGGCGCAGCCTCGAAAAATAAATTTTAGGCGTAAAATTTTTTGGCCTCGAAAAATGCACCCGACATATCGGGAAACATGCTTTTCTCATATGGGCAAGTTTTTTGACCCATAGGTTTATGGGACGGGTTTTGCCCAAGGTTTTGATACCACGGTTTTGTAAAAGCTGGCAAGCGATTGTCTATTTATATGGTCTTATGCATATGATAGATGGACAAGCAAATGTATTGTAGATGTGTTTTGAATTCGGATGTGAATTCTGTAGAGTTTGTTAAGCATAGCTCCAAATGGATCTGGGTATTGTATTGAGAGAGTGGTGGCTTGTAATAAAATCTGAGCAAGTGATTCTTTGTGGACGTAGCCCAAATTGGGTGAACCACGTTAAATACTATCTCTTAGTGTTGTGTTATTTTATTACGTAATTTTATTTGAGATCTGTAATAATTTCTGTATATTAGTTTCTACTATTGCGATTCTGTGAGGGATTATTTCACATATTTTATCCCTTATTTCCTAACAATTGGTATCAGAGCCTGGTTTGGTTTGCTAAAGTGTTGAATCGCAGGAAATTTTTTAGCTTGAGTGGGAGCTATGGCAGATGAAGGAAGATCTAGGGTTGATAAATTCAACGGGCAAAATTTCAGTCTTTGGAAGATGCAGATGGAAGATTACCTTTATCAGAAGGATCTTTATACTCCATTTTCTGAGAAGGTGAACAAACCCTCGAGTATGACAGATGTGGAATGGGATTTGTTGGATCAGAAGGCACTTGGCACGATCTTGGGTTTTAGATTTAGGGGCTTCTTTCCATGCTTCTCCACATAGGCATTATTTTGTTGATTATGTTCGAGGAGATTTTGGGCATGTTTTTCTTGGTGATGATGAGCCTTACATCATAGTTGGAAAAGGTTCTATTCAGGTTAAGATTTAGAATGCAAATACTTGGCTATTGAAGGATGTCAGACATGTTCCTACATTAAGATGAAATCTGATATCGGCAAGGTAGTTGGGAAGTGATGGTTGTATTGTGATATTTACAGCATACTCTTGGAAGGTTACCAAGGGTGTTCTTGTGGTGGCAAGAGGTAAGAAGGTTGGAACCTTGTATTTAACCACTGATAGTACTAATGATTGTAATCTTGTAGCTTCAAATGCAGATACAACATTATGGCACTATACGCTCGGTCATATGAGCCATAAGGGCATGAACATCATAAAGAAGAATTTGTCTGGATATACAGAAACATGTTTGGATTTATGTGAGAACTGCATATATGGGAAACAGAAGCGAGTAAGGTTTCTCAAGGTTGGACCTACAAATAAAGAGAGTAAGTTAGAGTTGGTGCATTCTGATGTGTGGGGCCAACTTAGGTATCATCTCTTGGGGGTTCAAGTTATTATGTTACTTTTATTGATGATGCAACAAGGAAAGTTTGGGTTTATTGTATTAGAAACAAATCTGATGTATTTGACACTTTTGTTAAATGGAAAGCCTTGGTAGAGAATGAAACATGTCTTAAGCTAAAATGTCTTAGGTCAGATAATGGAGGGGAGTATTGCAGCAATGAATTTGATGATTATTGTTCTAAGAATGGAATCCACAGGAAAATATGGTTCCAGGAACTCCGCAGAAAAATGGGGTATTAGAAAGGATGAATAGAACAATAATGGAACATGCTAGGAGCATGAGGTTACATGCAGGACTACCTCTTTCTTTTTGGGCAGAAGTGAGTGACACAGTGTGTACTTGATAAATAGAGGACCCTCAAGTGCCTTGGATGGAGGCATACCTGAGGAGGCTTGGTATGGTAAGAAAGTTGATTATTCATTTCTTAGAGTCTTTGGATGTGAGGTGTTTGTTCACATAGACAAGGATGATAGGACTAAGCTAGAGGCTAAATCAGAAAAATGTACTTTCATTGGTTATGGTGGTGATGACTTTGGATATAAATGTTGGAGTATTAAGGACAAGAAAATCATTCAATCTAGGGATGTGGTCTTTAATGAGAAAGTCACGTATAAGCAGCAGTTGCAGGAAAATAGGGAAGAATCCAAGAAAGAATTAGTTCAAGAACCCCTCAACAGAACCCCAAACTCCTATATTGAGGAGGTCTTCTAGGGTAAGAAGAGAACCTGAACATTTTTCTCCTTCTCTTTATTATTTATTACTCACTTGATAGTGGAGAACCGAGAGCTTTGATGAAGCAATGCAGGTAGATGCCAGGAAGAAGTGGGAGCAAGCCATGGATGAGGAGCATCAGGCTCTCATGGAGAACCAGACATGGGATTTGGTAAAGATACCCGAAGGAAAAATAGCATTACAGAATAAGTGGGTGTTTAGAGTCAAAGAGGAAGAAGGAGGCAAGAAAAGATACAAGGCCCGGTTGGTGGTCAAGGGGTTTGCACAGAAAAAAGGTATAGATTTTGATGAGATTTTTTCTCCTGTAGTAAAAATGAATTCTATCAGAACTGTTCTTGGAATAGTGGCAGCAGAAGACTTACACTTAGAACAGTTAGATGTAAAGACTGCATTTCTCCATGGCGATTTGGAGGAGGAGCTATATATGCAGCAGCCAGAAGGATATGAAGTCAAAGGTAAAGAGGAGATGGTGTGCAAACTGAAGAAGAGCTTGTATGGCCTGAAACAAGCTCCACGTCAATGGTATAAGAAATTTGATAGCTTCATGATGGAGCAAGGTTATATCAGATGTCATTCTGACCATTGTGTGTATACAAAGAAATTTGAGGATGGAAGTTATATTATCCTGTGTTTGTATGTTGATGACATGCTGGTTGCAGGTAAAAACATGCAGGAAATAAAAGTACTCAAGAAGCAGCTAAGTGAATCATTTGCTATGAAGGATTTGGGTGCAGCCAAACAAATCCTTGGTATGAGGATATCTTGGGATAGGAAGGAACGGAAGCTGACTTTATCTCAGGAAGAGTACATTAAGAAGGTCTTGGAGAGGTTTAATATGCAGGATGCTAAACCGGTTGGGACTCCTTTGGCAGGCCATTTCAAGTTATCAAAGGAGCAGTGTCCCAAGACAGAGCAGGAAAGAAACCAGATGTCCAAGGTACCTTACTCATCAGCAGTTGGTAGTTTGATGTATGCTATGGTGTGCACTAGGCCTGATATTGCCCATGCAGTGGGAGCTGTGAGTAGATTTATGAGTGATCCAGGTAAAGAGCATTGGCAAGCAGTAAAGTGGATCCTTTGGTATTTGAGAGGGACCATGGGGATAGTTTTGTGCTATAGTGGATCAAACACCACTTTACGTGGTTATGTAGATTCAGATATGGCTGGAGATGTAGATAGCAGGAGGAGCACGACAGGTTATATTTACACTGTAGGTGGGACAGCAATGAGTTGGATTTCACGACTACTGGCGGTGGCTTTGTCAACCACAGAGGCTGAGTATGTTGCTGCCACAGAGGCAAGCAAAGAGATGATTTGGTTACAACAATTACTTGAGGAGTTGGGGCATAAGCAGGAGGAATGTAAGTTGCATAGTGATAGTCAGAGTGCTATACACCTAGCTAAGAACTCTGCTTTCCACTCTAGGACAAAGCATATACAGTTAAGGTACCATTTCATTAGGAAAGCTTTGGAGGAAGAGAATTTGAAGTTGGAGAAGATTCATACCAGTCAAAATCCTGCAGACATGATGACCAAGGTGGTCACAAGGGAAAAACTAAAGTTGTGTTCAGCTTTGGTTGGTCTTCACAAAAACTAGTGAAGGGTTGAGAAGCTTGCTCAGAGGAAAACTAGTCTCCAAGTGGGAGATTGTTAGGTTGTGGAGCTTGTTTTCATGTGTGAAAGTGTTGAAGACTGTACACTAAGAGTACTATACACTTTTCATGTATCCTCGCTGGGGTTCGGGGGAGCCCCTATAAAAAAATTTTAGGCGTAAATTTTTTTGGCCTCGAAAAATGCACCCGACATATCGGGAAACGTATGCTTTTCTCATATGGGCGAGTTTTTTGACCCATAGGTTTATGGGATGGGTTTTGCCCATGATTTTGATACCCACGGTTTTGTAAAACTACTTAAGCAATTTTCTATTTATATGGTCTTATGCATATGATAGATGGACAAGCAAATGTATTGCAAATGTGTTTTGAATTCAGCTGTGAATTTTGTAGAGTTTGTTGAGCATAGCTCCAAATGGATTTGGGTATTGTATTGAGAGAGTGGTGGCTTGTAATAAAATCTAAGCAAGTGATTCTTTGTGGATGTAGCCAAAATTGGGTGAACCACGTTAAATACTGTCTCTTAGTGTTGTGTTATTTTATTCTCGCAATTTTATTTGAGATCTGTAATAATTTCTACATATTAGTTTCTTTTGTTGCGATTCTGTGAGGGATTATTTCACATATTTTATCCCTTATTTCCTAACAAATATCACTACAAAGGATGGGGGAATGGGAAACTATCCATTCTAAAAAAATTAAATATTACCTCTATTTTTCTTTGATGATTCTTATAGGAGAATGGGCATACGCCCATTCAATACAACATATAAATTTAAATATATTCATAAATGTTATATCCAATGATAATAGTAAAGAAAATAATAATATTCATAATATGTATAGAATGTCATTAATAATATAAAACTATTAAAATTTGAAACAAGTTTACTAATTATCGATGATTACATATCTCCCTCTCTCTAGTATAAATTATTATCAATTAATTGTTTGATTCTTTGCACTAGGGTTTTTGTTGATTCTAAGCGCTGCTATGGTGATCCCTTTGCTACCGAGGCTCTTTATTTAGGGGGAATCGAGGGAGATCGACTTTTATGGCACTATCTCCTCTGTTAGGCTTCAAAAATCTTTTGTATTTATTATGACTCTGTTAAGAAAGCCATAGAAATGATTCTTAGGGAGGATTACGTGAAAGGTTGTGATCGAGCTTGCATCAATGTCGAGGTCACTTCCATTTTTTTACCCATCTAATACTCCTTGGAGGATTCAAGGATGAGGCCCTACAAATTTCTCGACATTTTATTCAACCTAGACACATGGTTGGTCTTGTAGAAGTGGTGGACATTTTCAGTTTTCCCACAACACTTTTGAAAATTTTAATGGAAGTTAATGGGGATTTGGTTACTTAGGAGATGCTCAAGAATTATAAAGGAGGTATAAGACTCTTTTCTATTTTGTTGTTTCAATTTATCAAAAATGTCAATTGAAGGAGGAAGGTCCTTCCTACTCATCCCCTAGACTTGGAAGCTTTATCTTCCCCAATTCTCTTAGAGCTAGATTGAATTGTCAAACTCAAGGAAGATCCTACCTATATAGCCCCCATATACTTGGAAACTCTATCGTTCCTAGTTAGCCATGTTCAAGCTCGAATTTTCAAAATGAGGAGGGGTGCAATGGATCCGTATGATTCTCTATTAAGGGTTACATAGCCTAGCTCTCAAGAATGGTGCAGTAGCTCTAGATCGAAGGTTCCTTCTCCATCCGAAGCTTGAGAGGTAAAAGTGAATGCTGAAGTTTCTGAATTATTAAAATAATAATTCTCCTGTGTATCTTAGTTATATAATATTTTTTTGTTTTTCCTGTCATTTTTAGGGAATCTATGCTTAAACTTATTTCTTGCTTTTAGGCTGCCCGATATTGTATATAATGTTTTGTAAGGGAGGGAACCCAAGAACCCCTTGGTTCAAATCTCTAGTCAAAAGTGTTTATCCATTAAAAAAGAAACCTCAAACACGGCTACGATTTTTTTTGAAAAGTTAAATTTTATTTCAAGTGTAATAATTGAACCTAAAACATGGATACACTATTATTTAATATTTACATTTGTTTTTGTCCATGGCATAGCGAGACCATTAATTTGTAAATAAATTATTTACTGCCTTTTATTAATTGAAGTTACTAATTTTTCAAACACGTCTTTGAGCACCCATTGGAAGGAAATTGAAAAAATTAATGGCAATTAATTCTTCCATGGCATGGTAGAGAGAATGACGGTGGTTACTATATTTATGATGGTAGATATCTTGGGAATTGCAAGGTTAACCATATTCAACAAAGCTATCTCTTTCTTGTTCATCCTTTCCACTTTCTTTTTCATCTAGTTTCAACTTATTTTGTTTGTCCTTCCGCTTTGGGTTTTACGTATTTCGTTAGATTGTTTCATCCTATGACATAGAAGATTTGAATAATATTTGGAAGACATTGTTTGTTCTCTCTGCTAATTTTTTTACCCTTTAAGTTTCTACTTTGGGCTCCCTCTATTTCATAAGACCGTTTCAGCTTGTGAAGCACAATATTTGAAGAAAATTTCAGGCATGAATTATTCTAACTCTTCTTTGTTGAATTATTATGAGATAAAGAAGGGGCAGATGCCCATTGTCATATAGGAATCATATATGAATAATATAGATAAAATTTAATTTTTTTTAGAATGGGAAGTTTCCCATTGACATATAAGAATCATATAACAAAAATAGATCAAGTTTACTTTGTTTTTGAATGGGAAGTTCCCCATAATCATAACCTTTATAGGTATTTGAATTATTATGTTATAGACACAAGTTTTGGTATCATTCCTCCCCTTCACCCATGTTTTCACTCCTATAGAAGGCTTACCCATTCAAATATGATTTTCCCACCAAACCTACATGTTTGATTAATCAATTAATCTCCTTTAAATCCCTAAACCTCATTATGTGCTAATAATATCCAAATATTCCAATTAAGTCACATCACCCCACTTAATCAAATCAAATCTAATCATCCAAATCATGAACCTCACTCAATCAAATCAAATCTATTATCTCACCTAATCACTCAAATCATGTCCCCCACCATCCAAATCATGAACCCCACTCAATCAAATCAAATATATTATCTCACCTAATCAGTCAAATCATGCCCCCACTCACCTGACTAGGATTACTTTGTCAAAACCTGGTTACCTAATAACCATTGATCTAATCCCATCTCTAGGATATAAATATAGGCCTTCCCCCTCTTTCAAAAATAATAAGCAAGTTGGAAATTTTTTAAACAAAGTTTTTGAGGTTTTGGGAAGTATTTATGAAGTGAGTTTTGAAGTCATGGAAAACCTCTGACACTGTAGCTGAGGATATTATCAATCTCTCCCACATGATGTATTTCTCTACTTATTTTATTTGGCATATTGTATTTCTCTACTTCTCCATGTTATCTATTGTTCATCATTTATTTCCATATTTCTAGACACGGGGGTTGACATCCTACAAGGAAGTTGATGACTTCTTGGAACCTGGAATTATCTAGGTAGCCCACATATATATCTATCTAATCGTATATGTTTATGTTTTGTAGACATTATCACGAGATAAATATAATTGGAGCCCAAAATCTACATTCACATCCAATGCTCCTTAAGCCCTCCGTATTTTGAGGTTCTTTGGTGGCATTTAGTATTGGTGCACTCGCCTACATGAGAATGAGGTTTCCTGTTCAACATTCTTGCAAGCACGATGGGACCAGATCCAAAAGATGGTCTTTTTTTACTTGTTTTGTGCGGGTTTTGTGATTATCATAGTTATCGTGTTTCATAGTTGTCCCTCATTTAGATATAATATATGAATATTTCATTTTTATATTCACTTATTTTTAGGGTTTAGTTTTATCTCGTGGTGTGCTTCTTACATTCACTGGTCTGTGTCATCTTTGAGGTAAGTGATCTTATTCTTTTCAACCGGCTTGGTATTTATTATTTTTATTATTAAATACATAATAATAATCAAATTATAAAAATCATATTTTGGGTTCTACTCGCATGGGAAAAAAATCCAAAAATCAATCTTATTTCTTGGATTTTGTTTTCTATCTTAGTTATATAATTGATATATGTCTTTATTTTCAACGACCTTTGCTTTGACCAAAAAAATATATGTATATATTCATGTAGATATTAGTTTCTAACTATATATAGATTTCACTTTTCAAAACATAAAATTCTATATTTGTTTATTTAAATAACAAAAAATCAAATTAAAAAAAAAATAATAATAACAAAATCCTTATAATAAAGCACTACACGTTCCCACCTACCTCACATCTCTAACTTATCCTACATCCCTAACTCGAATTCCACCTCTAAGTAACCTTTTTCCGAGCTCCATCCCAACTCTAAACCACCTCCACACCTCACATACAACTCACCTAACCCGAATCCTCTTCCCACACAACACCTATCTACTCACCGAGCCATCCTCATCTCACCGAGCTCACTACCTTTCCTATCCAAGTTACCCCTCTCTCACCTCAAACCTCTACCCAAATTCCTGCCCAAATCACTCACTCTTCCAACTTACTCCCCTACCCACTAAACAACTTGCTCTAACCATCAATTTTTTATCATCAGATCCTTCTTCTACCCACATCCCATGCCACTACCCACCAACTCTCCTTTTGACCTATGACTTGACCGAGCTCTATCCAAACCTACCCGCGACTCTATCCAACATCCCGTATACTTGCCATATAACCAACCTCAATCCCCGCCCATCTTCCAAAAACTTTGTGACCTAAGCTACCTAGCTCTCTATAAACCCAACCCACACAACTTTTTCAATCCCATCAACCTATCTCGCCATATCCCGGATTTACCCTCACCTCTCAACACAAACATCCCATCTCGAGCCACTCTCTTCTTCACAAAAAAATCATTCTATGTGTATAAGTAGTAACTTATGAGATGGTGAGTGCTCTTGACCCATTTCTTGTTCATTTTTTTATTCCATTTGTATCCATTGACCAATACATCTATCTCGGTCTTGAGGCAAAACCCTGTAGAGAAAGTCAATATCCATGTAGACTCACAAGATTTTGACACTTCATGCATCTAACTATTTCCATCCCAGTTTCAAATTCATGCAAGCTTTATGGGTAGTGACTATAAAGTCTCTTTATCACAATTGGCTTACAATTATTTACCACACATTTATAAACAACACTTGTAGCACCATATCCAATTATATATTTCTTGTTTACATATTCTATATACAACAATTGATTTCCTAACTCAAGCCCTCTACTCTCCTATCTCTCATCACCAATTCACACCCCCACACATTCACTTTCCAAAAAGTAATATTTTATTGGATTTTCCATTGATTCAAACAGATATGACATTGATAGAGTTCTCTGCCCATTCACCTATGAGTCACCACCAACAATAATAATTAAAAACTATATGTGCCTATCAAATCAAAATTTTCTAATTGACATAGCAAGTGGTTGTAAATTCAAATATATGTATATATATATATATATATATTATGTTTAAACCACTTTAAAATAAAAATAAAAAAGTATCATGATTTTCACAACTAAAACAAAATCTCACCTTAGAGTAAAAGAAAAACTGACCACATAATTAAAATTTTTTGGTCCACCGCCCCAAAATGAATGTGGGTTCAAATATCACTTTCTACAATATACATACGCATTAGGAAGGTGAGTGGCGTCAAACCATGGTTGACCAAACAAAATGATAAAGGCTGACCAATGGGCCATAGGGCTAGCAAAGTATCTTGACAGATGTCACATTTTATTTAGTTAGTTTATATTCGTTAGTTGGCTCTTAGTTAATTTAATTCCATTTGACTATTTATGTTCATCAATTAACTTCTTGATTAGATGATGTTTTACTTTTGACACTTATTTAGAATTACTTACTTAACATCATAGACTTGTTTTGTTATTTCGATCATGTCATTACTAGGACCAATCATTTCTCTTATGTCACCTTTGTTTCATCCATAAGAGAATATTCATACATATTGGTAATTTTTTCATTTTTTCATGAGAACAATTTTTATTAATTAATTAGAATAGTTATTTTTAATATTTCTCTAATTAAGCCCTTTTTTAGCAAGGTCATTGGTACCATTGTTTTTTTTTCTTACTTTGTCAACTTCATGCATTAATTGTGTTATTTTATTTTCAGGTGAAATTTTCAAACTCCACAAGCTTTGCAACCATCCAATAACACTGTCAAAGACAATTATTGAAACATAAACATGCCATAAATCATTTTTATAAACTCTTTATGTAATTTTGAATGGTGAAAATGGGCATTCTTGATCACCGACTAGAGCCTTCACATATGCCATTATTACACACAATCAAATAATGGGGGAATCGATATACATGTATTCCTCATTTTCCCCAATTTTCTCCTTTCTACATTGTAATTTCCCTTTCCTACATGTGTTCTCATTGAAAGTTCACATTTTGTTTTGGCTTAAAAAGAACCTTTATTTTCTGCATCCTACCTAATCACATAGCTTAAATAGGGGTTTAAATCTCTTCATCACACATTTTACCATGCACTCCCTAAAACTTCATGAAAAAAATAAACACATCGAAACATTCATTTCACTGGTTCACTGATTGGGATTTGAACACCCAACAAGAAACCATTTCAGACATTTCCCTCACCAAAACTACTCTGAAACCAGCCTTAGACTATCATTTTCTAGAAACCTTCATTATCCAATTTTCATTTCTTTTGACATATTCTAATTATCCATGATGATAAAAAACTTATTTCTTGACTTGTTTCTTAACATGTATCATAAACAAATGTTATTCTATTTCATGCCTAAGGTCACTCTTACTCACGACGAAACAAAAAAACAATCCGCTACATTAAATGACATCACTTCCCTAATGATCTCTCCAACAGTTTGTACACTTGAAGCCACACCTTCAGTTACCCAACCTTCTATCTCTATGGACTCGCTTCATGAGGACCATGTCATCCACAATCATTCCTATCTTGAAACCAATTATCGTATCTCTCACCAATTTAATATTCCTAAAACAATCACACCAACTACATCTTCCTCCCCTTTAGAAACTATTGGACCTCCTCCTAACCCTATATATGATTTCTTACTTTGTAAATCTCCCACAATTTCTCAATCCAATCAGTCTCCTCAGTTGGTGAATCCTATTCCACCCATGACAGTTCATGTCAACCATATTCCATCTATTACTATGTGCCTATCCAGCAATCTCAACCTCTTCACACTTATATTCCTACCCATCTAATGATCCAACTATCTCACTCTCATAACATTTGTATCCCCACTTTTCATTTACCACAACAACCTACCCAACTTCAATGATCACATCAGGTCTCTATTTATCAACACAATTCATTGCATCCACTTACCCAATATCAACCCATGACACATATTAATCCTTATCAAATGGCTTTTCAAACACCTACACATATAGAAATTAATCAACCACCTTATCCGTAAACATCCCACCCACTATTTTATAAATCACCTTATCAAACAATTTCCCAAACACCCAAACATCCACAAACGTATCATTTTCTTTATCAAGATACATTTCATGCCACACAACCAATTGAATCCCAACCTAACCTCACATCAAAAATCCTATTCACTCTTTGATGAATAGGATAGCTACTCTAGAAGATCCTACCTTAGCACCCAAGGATACCTTATCCTATGAATAAATTTGTAATGAACCAATTCATGCATCGATTCATATCAAACCTTACCCTCCTCATTAGAAAATTTCCAAGTTTATTAACTTCAATAGCAAGGAAGATCCCTAACATCATCTCCATGCATTTAAACACACATGTTGTCTTATTGCACATGATCAAGACCTACTACTTCATACTTTCCCATATTATTGTCTGGTCTTGCGTTGGTGATACATTAATATCCTGAAAAAATTGACATTCTCATTCCCCAACTTACGTAACTATTTTTAGAAAAAAATTGATTAACATCACACGTAAAATAACTATTGTTGACTTATACACCATCGGCGAGTTTGATGAGGAGTATATCACAAACTTTTTTTGCACAATGGTATAAAATTATAAACCAATTATCCTTCTCTCTTCAACAAACCGAACCCATTAATCTCTTCTCATGTTTGTGTGTGAATCATATTTATCCTACCTTACAAATCTAATCCTTTCAAACCTGTAACAAATCCTTTACCATGGCTCACAAAATCAAAACTCATACCATTGAGCAAGGTCATCTTAAACTTAGATCAACTAAACCTAAAAGTTAATTTACCAATCCATCCACACATAACGAAACATTTAAAGGTGTGGCCAAAGCCATGGTTTTTAATCACTCATCCACACCTACATCTAGCAAAGCACCTCAACAATGAGCCCCTCGATCAACAATTAACTATACCCCTTTTGGGGGAGTCCTATAGTTTTGTATTTGACAAGTTTATGGTAGTACACACCATCCAACTTCCTCCTATACGACTGTGGAAAACTCACAAGCCAAGCCTATATTGCATCAAAAAGTCCACTATTGTAAATATCATCAAGTCAAAGGTCATGACATTGAGAAATGTCATTCCTTCAAAGATCGTATCCAACAGAAAGCTCCACTACTTCACCTAGAAAACCCCTTGAAAAAATTACGCCACCTTTTCCTAATCAACAACCAACCAATCAAGCCACCCCTTTTACATCTCAACTATTCAATGCTCATATCATTAACATTGTCAATCAATATCTCATCTCATCACCGAGTCAACATTATCCTACTCTAGACATTATTACTTCTCCTTGTTCAAAACTTGTCATACCCATGCAACTACCACACCTATATATAGTTTTACTACTTGTACTAGACGTATGCATACTCCTATTCTTACCACATCCAAATCAGCTTTGACTATACCATCTACTTCATCCATTTTAGTCACGCCCCAATCTATCACATTAGATTCATCCTTATCACCTATTTCAGTCCTATTGATATACACTCCTATCCCCACGTATATCCCATTTGTTCCTTCACCTACATCTACGTCAAAAATACCTATCCATACATCCACACCTACAACATCAACCCCATTAGCAAACATATCATTATTACCCCTTGAAACATTTATGAATCAACCATTCCCACCTATTTATGCACCCTATATTACTCATGCATTTAGTGCATTACCTATCATATCGACTCCATCATTTACCACATCCCCTTCATTGTGTTTAAATACCTTACCTACATCCTATCCACCTTTACCCATTATAACATCCTTAGATTCAATCTCATTTCCTCCTTCCGCACTATTTTCTGTACCAACCAAATCAACTACCTTCACCACATCCACATCAACTTTGACTATACATAACACTTCATCTAAATCTATCATGCCATAACCTATCATATTAAACCCCTTAACCACATCTACATCAAACATACCCATCATCACATCAATTATATCTCTAAATATCCCAATTACGCCAACCTTAATATCAATCCCAAATATCCCTATATTTATCATATCAACAAATCCACTTTCCCTACCTTGACATCTTCATCACCTATACCTATATCCGTGCCCATGAGAACATCACCCATTTTATCCCATTATTCTTTACTTAATCCTTCTATCACACCTAATATCAACACAAGGGTGATCTTTTCTCCCTCTCCAAAATAACTTCATATTAACCAAACTACAACCTATACAATCCAAATCTCACACGGACCTTATTAATCACATTATATAAACACTTCTTTCTCCATCATTATCCACACCTACACCACCACCTTTAGATAATCTAGTTGAAATTATTGTCATCCATTCCAAAATTAAATCGTCTTGACCAAAATCTAAGTCTCATGGTAAAAATTTCCAAAAGTCTCCTACATCCTCGCAAAACATCAGGTCTTCCTCTTTTCAAAAATATAATGTTACAACATATATTTTAAGGTCACTCCCTTCATCCGATACACCTCGTAACAATAAATATCAATCCAAACAATCTAACCCTCCTCTCAAAATTAATTCACGTTTTAAGACATATAATTCACCCATCCTATCTACGTTCACTTCTTCCCCTAACTCCAAGCCAAAATATTCTATCAAAACCCACAAGAATTACCTTCCCCATGAAAATTTTACTAGGTCCTATGTAGAAATCATTTGACATTTAAATCAAATATCTCCCATCATGCTTCTTCCCATCAAATCCTTTAATCCCCATAGTCCAAATAAATCATGGTTCAATCCTAATTGCATTTGCACTTATCATTGTACCTCGAGCCATGATATCAAACATTATAAGGCCTTTCAGAAAATCATCCATAACCATATTAAGAAAGATGATTTCCTCATTCATGGATAACATCCTTATTCTTCTACATCTAATCCAATTCATATCACATCCATTGGATTTCCCATGACTCCTCCATCTACATCATCCACTAACATCTCTGCTACACATGACATTCCTCCTACGGAAGGTCCTTCATTAGTCATCACTATTATTTATCTTTTCCATAATCATTGTGGTCTCTAATCATTTATCCAATCCAAATCCAAAACAATCCTATCTAAATGCCTTGGACATCCACTAACTCATTTGCATCTAATATAATCTTCCTTGCTAGGGGTACATCCTCCCCTCTTCCTTATCATCCCTTCATCATCCATTCATCTCTTATCCATCCATAAAATTTCCTTGAAACTGAGGAATTCAGTTTTGACATCACTTTATCTAATATCATCCAATTCATCTTATCCAATCTTAAATCTCATCCAAATATTCATCTCTTTTTAAAGCCCACTTTTGTGGCCATATTAAATCTCACCCTTTAGAGACCATGTTTTTCATTTTAAGCGTATTGTGGCCATACAAGTCCCTTCTTATGGGGTGCCATATTTATTTTTCTTCTTCATTTTTGAGATCTTACACATATTTTACCTTATCCAATTTCATCCAATCCTCTCATCCTAAGTCCCTTTGTCGTGCCCATATTTCTCCCTTCCTTGTGGGACCATTTCTTATTTTCCTAAGACCCAATTTTTTATCACATTTGTACCCCTCTTGGGGGACCATTTATATTTTCCTAAGTCCGTCATTATGGCCATATGTGTCCCTTCCTTGAGGGAAACATATTTATTCATCAAAGTCCACTTTTTTGGCCATACTCGTGCCTCCTTTGAGGCACCATATCTATATATTTTTATCCAAAGTTCACCATTATGGCCATGATTTTCCTTCCATTAAGGGACCATATTTTAATAATTTTCATCAAATTACACCTTTTTTTCCATGTTTTTGTATCTCTTGGGGCACCATCTTTTCATTATAAGCCCACCCTCGTGGCCATTTTTCATCTCACTGGGATGCATATCTTTTTATCTCTTATTCACTTTTGAAAGTTAGCACATAGGTTCCATCTTATCCGTCTCGTGCTATCTTATCTAGTATTTCACCCTCATCCTAAACCCACTATTGTGGTCATTTTTGTTCCTTCCTTGGGGGACCATTCCATCTTATCCAAAATCTACCATTGTGGTCATATCTTTCCCTTCCTCGGTTTACCATTTATTCATCTCATTATGGGGCAAATATTTTCTTCACTTCCTCAAGGATAGTGCATAGTTTTTATCTTAGTTCATCTATCTTTTTATCCTATCCAATTTTCATCATATTTTGAACGTGACTTTAATCATGACATTACATGGAAATTTTGGCTTCTCTTGAGGGTAAACCAGAGACTCAACCTCTTAATCAATTGCAATTTTGGCCATTCTACTATTAACATACCTACCAATAAGGCGATAGTCATATATTTAGATCATTCCTCCATCATTATCCCCTTCCATCTATCACCGTAATGATATGGAACTATGTGTTCTACCGTCATTTCCTTGACACGAATTTAAATATGGCCACCATAGCTCTGTCCATAACATTTTCCTTATGGATAGGTTCTCCCTTATTGGTTAGAACTCCACAATCGGCACCAATCACCTTCTTGTTTACCTATTGAAGCCATACAAAGGGTCCACATATATCTCTTGTACATATTTATCCCCTCCTAAGTGGTCTCTTTTCTATAACCAACTCTTACCCATCAAAAAAGAAGAAAAGAAAGTAAAAGTTATGGATATTCCTATATCAAGATATCTTATTTAAAAAATAGACTTATCCCTTGAAGGATGGTTGTTCCTAAACAACATATAATAATTAGACTGATCCCTTGATGTACAACTATCACACATATCTTATCCTGCCATATCAAAGAAAATGTGAAAAATCCAAACACAAAAGTAAAAATTAGACCATACCCTCGAAGGATGGCTACTCTCTTATATCATAGAAGCAAAATTTTCCCACATTGATCAACCTTCTATAATCATAGCATCCTAAGAAATCTTCCCACGTCAATCAACTTTCTCATATATGTTGTAGAATTCCTACATTGATTAGTTTTCCTTCTTCCCCCTTCCTAAAGTTCAGTAATACTTCTAGGAACAATCACCTATAGAGAACCCTCTTCTCATGTCCAATTTACATCTAGAATTCCCTTTTTGTGTCAACATTAGGTTCATGAGAATATTTCATCCATATTTTCGTTATGTTCTTTTGGTATAACAAACTATCATTGGTTATGTGTAAACACCTATTATTGGATGTAATTTTTATTCCTTGAGTGGTCCCCTATCTTGTTTACCTCTAATCCAGTCTGAGGCAAGGTTTCCATGTATCCACCTTACTACGATTATGTGTCATTTATCTCATTAAGGTCATCTTTTATCAAAATCACATTCTTCCATATCCAATTTCAAACCATGAAATTTATATCTTTAAGGATGGAATATCTTACAAGTGTCCATAATTCCATATATTCTATTCACCTCTATGAATTATCTCACTAATACACTTTGTTGGTGTCGATTTTGATCCTCTATTATTTTTTTCTTAATTTTCCTTTCACTCTACATTTCTGAAACATTTTCTACAGTTTTAATGGGTGAAATGAAGTTGTTGCCTCTGTTCCCATGCCTTAGTCCATTTGAAAATCATTTTGCATGCCTCATTTATGAAGAAACACCCAAGTTTGCCATATTTTGTGCCCTAATTTTTCCAAATCCATGGGCCTTGGTCTTTTTTTCCATTTTTTTGGCTTGTGGAGCTCGAATTTGTTTGTTTCATGCGTATCTTCCCTCAAATATCTATCCCCATGGTTGAAACTTGCATAAAATTAATTTCCCCTTATTTTTGAGCAAAAAATCCCTCACCCATGAAGAAAAAATTGAATTCGGGCATCTCTAGTAAATTCTACATTTTTGACGGTCGTACGGGTGTCATTTGCCCATCAAAATTAAGCTCAAAATTATCCTCCTACGTGGCCACTTCTAGTTGGACAAGGATCGGCGGGTTTTCTATAAAACTTAACATTTTTGGCCTTTGGGAATTTTTACAATTTTCCCCACAACCCCACAGGTCCTAGAGGAGGGACACGTGTCATGTTCTTGTGCCAGGGTAGAATGGAAGGCTGGCGGAAGACTTAGGAAAATTTTTCCTTTTTTGGTGAGGGGAAAAAAGTTGTAGAAGGGCCCGTGGGTCCACAATGGAGTGAGGGATGGACACATGGCGGAGTGCGGAGGACGGTGCGAGGCCATCAGAGGTAGAAATATTTTTTTCCCTTTTGGCTAGAAAAAGCTAAAGTCAAAAATTGGCCCGAAACCCTGTAGCCAATCGAGAGTGGACACATGTCCTAAAGATCAAAAAGGGAGGAGCGGGCTGATGGGGGACTTAGAGTTTTTAGCTCTATTTTTCTAAAGTTTCAAAATTAGTTTCAGCCCCACTCCAATCACAGGTGGACACATGGTAGCACGGTGGCAGAGTGGGGAAGTGTGGGTCATGGAGGAAAAAGGGAATTTTTTCCCTTTTTAGCAAAGGGAGCTAAAGCAAAAAATTGAGTCATGGGCCCGTAAATGAGCCATAGGGAGACATGTGGTGAAGGCAGAGTGGGTTGGCGGGGTGGCGGAGGTAAAAGGGAATTTTTTTCCTTTTACAAAAAGACTTGGAATGGAAAACTCGATGCATGGCCCTAGGACGAATTATCAAGCAACACGTGGTAAGGGAAAAATCGGGTGTGTGGGCCCATGGGGAAAAGGGTGAAAATTTTCCAATTTTCCAAAAAGGTCAAAATGCGTAGAATTGAAGTGTGATCCCAATGGGGCCAACCATGTGCCACGTATCATCACCAAAATTCAAGGGGGTAGAGAAAAAGTCAATTTTTTCTATTTTTCCAAAAATGTCAAAAAGTCAAAAGATGAGTGCCAATTGATTCCCAATCATATTTGGACACATGGAGGGCCCAGATTGAAGGAAAAAGATCATATTAAGGGCAACTGTTCATTTTCATTTTTGGCCACCATTTTTTCTCCATGAAGCTTGGAGATGTAAATTTTGCATCATTTTTAATCGAATTTTTGATGAATTTGTGTCCTTTGTGCCTGCAAAGATCAATACAAGTGGTTTTAGGGATTAATTTATAGATTTGAGGTGTTTTTGAAACAAAGTTTTTCCCTAATCTATCTAAACACGTGAAATGTCAAATTTGAAAGTTGCAGAGGTAGTTTTAAAAGGTGAAAAGGTGAAATGATGAGAGGAAAGGCATCTGCATGCCTTGATGATGAAAAACGTGCCTCCAGGAAGGATAATGATCTAAATATTTGTAATGAGTCGGTCTTTTTGAAACACCGAAACTCTTGTTGCAAATTTGTTGAATTTCATTTTCAGTAAATAATGAGAAATCATTGTAAAAAACTTGATCCCTTTGCATATGCTTTGCTTGGGAAAGAAGGCTCCAATGTGGCAAGAGGTATATAGTGCATTTTTTAGAAATGCGAGATAGTCTGGAAGTTGAAAAATCACAAGCAAATTCTAAGAGAAAGCTCATTCTCTCAAAAACCCACCAAATAACCAGGTTAATTTCTTCTATGTTGGATCTTCATGTATGTGAGTTGGCTACAAGTGTATAGCCATCACATAGCTCTGAGATTGTTCATGAAACTCTCCCCTGTTGATGAATCTAACAAGATTTTGAGTTAATCTATGTTTTTCTAGGAAATATGATGTTTTTATCATTTTAAATACCTATAAATAATTTTCATTATTCTTGTTGCAATCTTACATTGAAAGTCTTTAGAAATCACATAGAATCTCATCCTTATTGATAGTTTAGTGGCACTTGCAGTTTTGTTTGTCAGAAGAGATTTCATCTGGCATTGAAAATAAGCAGTTTAAAATCACTCCACCTTCATTTTTTGATTGGGATTTCTTGTAAGCCTTTGGGGGTACCTTAGGTGTGGTTTGATAAATTTTTTTGTATTTAATTGAGTTCTTTACTTCAAGATTTTGTGGTGAGTTCTCAAATATTTTGTGAAGAGTGCAACCTGGGCTTCCATTTATGCATCTTCTAGTTGAAAGAACATCCTGATTATTTGAAGCATTTTATCTGATAGTTGTTCAAGTATTGTAGAGGTTTTCAAAGATTTTATATATCCAAGTTTGTCTTTTCAATACCCCACCAAATAATCATCTAAATAACTAATCCTACCCATACTACCCTTGCATTGCATTGTGTGTCAACAAAATAATCTAACCCATCTACAAAAATGCACAAAGAAAATCAGGATCATACAATGTCTTCAACAACCTCAGCCTTGTCTTGAAAGAATTTCCATCATTTAGTAGTGACATCTCTGTTGAGTTTGAATAATGGAAAAATGATCATGTTTTTCCCAAGGCCATCTCCATACAATATGCATAGTATAAGAAAATCTCCACCTCCTTCACTGCAATATAGGTTCTCTTACCTTCGTTGAAATGCACAACCTAAAATAGTGAGGGCTAGATCAAATCATTTCAAAGTGCTATCCATCTCTACAAACTGAGTGCCGGTTAGATCACATCCCTAGCTATAAAATGACATATATTAAGATCTATTTGCCTTAAAGCTTCATGCCATATTTTTGATCTTTGTTCGGAATTTGAAAAGGAGAACAAATTTGGGTAAAACACACTTTTGGTTTGGGAATTATACTTGATCTCCATTTCAATTTGTGAATCCTACTTGAGGATATTTCTCAATTAGCATTCGTTATCTAACCATCTAACCATTCTAACCATTTCTCCCTATCTCCATAACTTATCCCCACAACTTATCTCCCTATTACCCTTCTAACCATTTCTTCACCACTCTATGTTCTTCCATTTCACTCTTCCACTTTTAGCTTGATGACCATCACTTATCACCTTTTCCCTCGCAAGTGCCTACTCTAATTTTTGCTTGGTAAACGTCGATCATAATCTTTCCCCCATTTCCATGAATCAAAGTTTGTTATACTTTCTTCTTCTAATCTTTTCTTTTCAACATAACATCTTCTTTGGAAAATATCTCTTTATAACTATTAACCCCCTTGCCTAGGGCATATTACCTCACCATCCATATTCTAACTCACACTCTTAACCAATCTACTTTTCATGTCCACCTTTATGGCCATACACATTCCCCTGTTTGGGGAATTTTATTTTTCCAATCCATCTTTTTCTTTGACTTTTTGGTTATTTTTATGCCCTATGTTGGCACATCATAATTTTCATTCTCATCCCCTTTGCAGATGCATGATTTGTTGCTCAATTCCTCACATACAAAGGATTTCACATACCTTTGCCATTTAGTTGTGCATACTTTTATGTTTTCCTATGACCCATTGGTCATCGCGGTTTGAATCCATGTTGTAGTGGTCTTCACCCACTCACAGGTCTGTATAACGTTGTCATTCATCTCCATTGAGACCACAATTATCCTCTATCGATGTGATATTGGAGTCACCACCATATTTTTCATTATTATTGCGATCCTTTTTTCTTGGGGCATCTTTCCTTGGTTATGTGTTTCATCCATATTTTCATCACCCACCTAATCTTTACCATTTATCTCTTTTAACCTCATGATCGACATCCCTTAGCTCATCCATCCCAAGTTTGAGGGGGAACACTCAATCAATAATATTTTCATCATTTTTGTCTCATGGCTTTCCCATCACAAACCACTCATAAAAAATGGGCAAACTTTGACACCAATTTTTAGTATCATTCCTCCCCTTCATCCCACATTTTATCTTCTACAGAAAGCTTACCCATTCAAATCCAATTTCCCACCAAACCTACATGTTTGATTAATAAATTAAACTCCTTTAAATCCCTAAACCTCATTATTTGCTAAGAATATCCAAATATTCTAATTAAGTCACATTACCCCACTCAATTAAATCAAATCCAATCAAAAAAGTCATGAACCCCACTCAATAAAATCAAACCTATTATCTCACATAATCACTCAAATTTTGTCCTTTACCATCCAAATCATGAACCCTTCTCAATAAAATCAAATATATTATCTCACCTAATCTGTCAAATCATGTCCCCCCACTCACCTGACTAGGGTTACTTTGTCAAACCGTAGTTACTTGATGACCCTTGATCTAACCCTATCTCCAGGATATAAATATAGGCCTTCCCCCTCTTTCAAAAATAATAAGCAAGTTGGAAATTTTTGAGGTTTTTGGGAATTAATTTTGAAGGATGTTTTGAAGTCATGGCAAACCTCTGACATTGTAGTTGAGGATATTATCAATCTCTCCCACATGTTGTATTTCTCTTCTTATTTTATTTGGCATATTTAATTTCTCTACTTTTGCACGTTATCTATTGTTCATCATTTATTTCTATATTTCTAGACATGGGGGTTGACATCCTATAAGGAATTTGACACCTTCTTGGAAGCGACATCGGGTTCATTTTAAGAGACCTCCTGGAAATTGGAGGTGGAGAATACCTGGCGAATATCCCCGGAACCAGTTTCACGGGAAGGTGAATTTTTTGGGGGTTGTATGAAAAAATTTCACGACGATTATCAAGCCTTCATGACAGAGAAGGCTGCCAGACAGGCGACGGAGATTTTTTTGTCGTAGCGTCAAAAATGCAATGACACACATCAATAGACCTTAGTGACGCACGTCAATAGGTCTATTGACGCGCGTCACTAAGGTCTATTGACGCGCGTCACTGCATTTTTTGACGCGCGATAGCAAAATCTTCCGTCGCACGTCTGCAGCCTCCAACCTCTGCTTTCTCATCAAAAAATCTCCGTGTCGCGCATCAACAAACTCTTTGTCATGCATCTGCTATGCGTCAATATCTGTTGTACCTCCTTATCGCGCGTCAAAAATATCTTTTTGATGCGCGTCAATAGGCCTTAGTGACGCGTGTCAACAGGCCTTAGTGACACGCATCAACAGGCCTTAGTGACGTGCGTCAATAGGCCTTAGTGACGCGCGTCACTAAGGCCTATTGACACGCATCACTAAGGCCTGTTGACGCGCGCGTCACTAAGGCTCGTTGACATGCGTCAATAGGCCTTAGTGACGCGTCAACGAAGCCAGCCTTAGTGACACACGTCACTAAGGCCTATTGACGCGCGTCACTAAGGCCTTAGTGATGCGTGGCAATAGGCCTTAGTGACGCGCATCAACAGGCCTTAGTGACACGCGTCACTAAGGCCTGTTGATGTGCGTCACTAAGGCTCTGTTGATGCTGCGTCACTAGGCACTGGACGTGGCGCGTCAATAGGCCTTAGTGACGTGTGTTACTAAGGCTTTGTTGACGCGTCACTAAGGCCTATTGGCGTGCGTCACTAAGGCTCGTGGACGCGCGCGTCAATAGGCCTTAGTGATGCGCGTCAATAGGCCTTAGTGATGCACGTCACTAAGGCCTATTGACGCGCGTCACAGGCCTTAGTGACACGCGTCAATAGGCCTTAGTGACGCGCGTCACTAAGGTCTATTGACGCGCGACAGCAAATATCCTGTCGCGCGTCTGCAACCTCTACCCTCTTCTTGCTCATCGAAAAAAACTCCATGTCGCTCGTCAACAAAATCTTTGTCATGCATCTACTATGCGTCAATATCTACAGTATCTCCTTGTCTGCAAACCCTCCTTGTCACGCATCAATAACTTACCCCCTTGTCGCACGTCTATAATACGGGATATATCATATTGTTGAAAAATGTGAAGTAGAAGTGTTCTACCTGGCGAATAATCTAGGTTTATATAGGGGATATTTTTCAAGGGTAGGCGAAGCCGACCCCTAAAAAAAATTAAAGTGTAATTTTTAGGTGAACAGGTCACTGGCCCGTGCCAAAAAATTAGCCTTTTCAAAATTTTCAAAAATGGAATATTCGCCATATTATGAATATTCGCCACTAAAATTTTCCCTGAGCGACATTGTTTAGGTAACCCACACATATATCTATCTAATCATATTTGTTTCACTTTGCTTTGACATTATCACTGATCCATCTATTTGGCACACACATATCTACATCCACATCCGATGCTCCTTAACACCTCCATATTTAGAGGTTGTTGCTTTGGCTTTCAATATTAGTGCACTCACCTTCATGAGAACGAGGTTTCCTATCAAACATATGTCATATATTTTATTGAATGAACAACTACCCAAACCCATATAGGAATCATAAAATAAGAATATAGATAAAATCTAATTCATTTTAAAATGGAAATTTTCCCATTATCATAGCCTTCATATAGTTTTTAAATTGATTAAGTTAAAGGATGTGAGAATGGGAATATTGTTTAATAAGAAATTTTGAACTTAATCATTAAATTAAATCATCTATAGATGTAAATTAAAAGTTTTATCAAATTATTATAGATGTAAGAAATATAAAACATGGCTATGATATTGTTTAAAATATATATTTGTTCTTCACCATTACATAACTAGACCACTATGCAAATATATTGTTTACCACCATTCCTATTATCATTTCCATTTATTTATGTGCATGATTCAAGCCTTATTTATGATTTTCAACTATTATATAAGTAATGTCCTTCAAATAAATATTAAACTTAAATACAATACAAGTTTATATTAAAATTAATTTTTTCCCATTCTCATAGCCTTTGTAGAGATATTAAAATGATATAGTTTATTATTGTTTGTACAAACAAAATCCCCTTTGAATACAAGAACAAAATGTTTGTTTGATTGAGAGTTGGCATATACCCATTCTAAACATTCTAATACAAGAAATATAATTTGAACTTAATCCAGGCCACTACCTAACACAAAGGTGATATTATTTTCAAGTGTATTTTAAATGCAAATAACCTAAAACATGGCTACGAAAAATGTTAAAATTTTATATTTGTTTGTGATGATGACATAACGAGACTACCATACAAATATTTGTTTTAAAACATGTCTTCGACCGCTTGTTAGAGTGAAATTAGAGATATTAATGGCATTTAATCGACGTCACTATGTGGCACAATGGAGATATTCTCACATAGGAATCATAGCATAATAATAGAGAAAAAAATTATTTCATAGTTTTAGAATGTAGTAAATTCGATATCTATATTTTTGTGATCCCTATATGATAATGGTAATATTCCCATTCTATATTCCCATTCTCACATAGGAATCATAGCATAATAATAGAAATTAAATTTAATCTATATTATTGAAGTTAATAATTTTGAGATCTATATAAAGGCTACGATAGTGGGAAATTGTCTATTAAAAAAAATTAAAGTGTATCTCTATTAATTCCTATGATGATGTATGAATTTTGTTTATGTAAAATATTGATGTGAAATGATCTTATTTAATGTTGACGTTTGAATCATTATTAGGCGCTACTATTACCTTGTTTTATATATTGATTATTGTGATGATGAATGACCTTTGTTTCTTGCTAATAATATTTGTAGTTTTCTATATGATTATAAAATTAGTTAGCAAAAGTATTTTTCCAAAGAGATTGCATTATTATCTTATTTATTGATAATATGTACTATGTAGATATAAAGGATAGTTAATCATTTTGTAATCTTCATTTTATAATAATTCAACATGATTACGACTCGAAAATTCATGCCAGTTATTTAAACTGACATGCATACAATTTATTATTTTCATCTGGTATGCAGGAATCAAAATAATCATTACGAAGTAACATGTTGGATTTGATACACCTACAAATGTCAAGCTTAGGTAAGTTCCCACTCTAAACAAAGTAAATGTTGTATGTATTCTTTTTATTATAATTATTGACATATCTTCATGAATAATAATGTACTTTCTATTCGATTGAAATTAAAAAGAATAGGCACATACCCATTCTTCATATACTAATGTTATCTCTATAGTTCTTTTTATTATATTTTCATTTATCTCTAATATGAACAATAATTGACATTTTTTAAGGATTCCCTTATGAGAATAGGAAAATTCCCATTCTAAAATAAAAATTAAAGATAATATGCATAATCCCATTCTACTTATTTTAATCTTAGCGATACTTTTTGCATCTTTTCATTTAATACAAAAAAACAAGAATTTTTTTCACATTAGAATCATCATTTTCCCATTCTAAATGATGTAATACAAGTAATACCGATGTTATGAGATTGATTATATTATTATTATTTAAACCTCTTTAAAATTTTAAAAACTATGAGACTATTTAATCCATACTCATCTTATTTCTCTTCTATTATTCCTATCTACCATGAAATTCTACTATGATTCCTAAATGAGAAGAGGCATTTGCCCATTCAAAATAAGAAAATGCAAAAATATCAACGAAATTCACTCTATACAAGCTTTGAGAATGAATGCCCATTCTAACACAAAGTAAATTTGATTATGCATATCATAAAGGGCATATCATTAGAATCATCATTTTCCCATTCTAAATGATGTAATACAAGTAATACCGATGTTATGAGATTGATTATATTATTATTATTTAAACCTCTTTAAATTTTTAAAAGAAACTATGAGACTATTTAATCCATACTCATCTTATTTCTCTTCTATTATTCCTATCTACCAAGAAATTCTACTATGATTCCTAAATGAGAAGAGGCATTTGCCCATTAAAAAAGAAAATGCAAAAATATCAACCAAATTCACTCTATACAAGCTTTGAGAATGAATGCCCATTCTAACACAAAGTAAATTTGATTATTCATATCATAAAGGGCATATACCCATTCTAAAATTTATAATAGAGGTAATATTTATTTATTTTTAGAATGTGCATGCCCACAGTCATGATTGAAACATATTTTTTATGATAATGGGAATGTACCCATTCTAAATATTCTCATATAAAAAATTAATTCTATTAGAGTGGGCTTGTGCACATTCATCAATACTTACTCAATAGTTAGTCATTTGAATACGTATTTAAAAGCTATGAGCATATCTAATCCATACTTTTATTTTATGATTGCTATCTTCCCTAAGAATTTTTTTATTCCTATATGAGGATAGGTAGATTTATATATGAGTCAAGACAATGTAAACATGGTCAATCAATTATATACCTATAAAAAAGCTATGAGAATGTAAAAGGTATACTCTTCTTTTATGATTCCTATATGCTTGGAAGGTAGTGTTTTATGAATCCTAAATGATAATAGTCGATAAAAATATGATTCCCATTCAAACCAAGATGAAACAATGTTTTTACATGAGAATGGACATATTACCATTCTAAACATTGTATTACAAGAAATACATATTTTATGATATTACCTCTATTATTCCTATTTATATCTATTTAAAAATTGTGATATTGTTTTATCCATACTCTTCATATTCTTCTCGTATGATTACTAAATGAGATGGGGCATCTGCCCATTCAATAAAAGATAATTTTGAAAGTTCTCCATAAATTTCATAACTCTTTAACAAGATATGATAATGGGCTCCCATTCTAAAACAAAGTAAATTTTATTATTTCTATCATAAAGGGCATACGCCTATTATTAAATTTATAATACAAGTAATATTTATTTGTTTGAGAATGGTCATGTGCCCATTCTAAACATTCTCATACAAACAATTTTAATTCTATGAGAGTGGGCATGTGCACACTCATCAATACTTACTCAATACATAGTCATTTGAATACCTATTTAAAAGTTGTGAGCATATCTAGTCCATATATCTATTTTATTATTGTTATCTTCCTTAAGAAATATTTTTGGTACCTATATGAGCATAGGAAAATTCCTATATGAGAATAAAAATTTTCCCATTTGATACAAGACAATGTAAACATGGTCAATCAATTTTTACCTATTTAAAATTTGTGAGCATTTATAAAGCATACTCTTATTTTATGATTTCTATATGCCCAAGAAAGTCTTTTATGAATCCTATATGAGAATAGACAGATTAAAAATGCAATTCCCATTCAAAACAAGACGAAACAATTTTGTTTGCATGAGAATGGGCATATGCCCATTCTAAACATTGTAATACAAGAAATACTGATTTTATGAGTATGCCTCTATTATTCCTATTTATATCTATTTAAAATATGCAGGATTGTTTTATCCATACTTTTCTTATTCTTCTTCTATGATTCCTAAATGAGAAGGGGAATCTTCCCATTCAATGCAAGCCAATGCCAAAAATTTCCATTAATTTCATAAATATTTTAACAAGAAGTGAGAATGGGTGCCCATTTTAAAACAAAGTAAATCTGATTATTCCTATCATAAAGGGCATATTCCCATTCTAAAATTTATAATAAAAGTAACAAAAAAATTTTAGAATGGGTTTGTGTATAGTCATGATTGAAACATATTTTTTTTATGAAAATTGGCATGTGCCTATTCCAAACATTCTCATATAAGCAATATTGATTTTATGAGGTAGGGTATGTGAATATTCGTCAATACTTACTATATACTTAGTCATTTAAACACCCATTTAAAAACTATGAGAATATTTAATCCATGTTTTTCTTTTATGATTCCTATCTACCCATGAGGGTATTTTATGATTCCTATATGTGTAACATCTCCATTTTATACCTTAGAACAAGTGAATTTTTTTTTTTTTTTTTGATAATTGCATCCTGGTTCTAAATACATAATTTAGAACTCACAAATCAAATAACCATTCATATAACAGACAACCATATGCAGCTGTAATGACTCGGAGTACCTCCGATCTATTCATTCCATGACTCGGTAATCTACCGATCTATTCATGAGTAAAAAGAGTTGGTGTTTTTAGTTAACACTTTACTCTTGCGGTTCTCTTCCCTACTCTGGGATTCAGAATGCTCTGTCCAAGGAACCTAACTGAATAATCGTTACTATTATTCATCGGCATCTCATCCCTTAGACTAGGTGAATTAGGACAACGCAATCAGCAGCTTGCGATACTTTGGCCAAAGATTTGAAACATACTGTTTATGTCTCGTATTCCTTAACGGCATACTCGTCGAACGGAATACGTCCTTCACCCCATTCTTATGTTATATAGAATGTCCTACACGACTCTTGTCGGTCCTTCCTTCCTTTCACAAGTTGAATCACTCGGAGGTAGATTATCAAGGTGATAATGTTATATGGATGCCCACGAGGATTAGGGATATGGTGACATACTGGTTCAACCTTGCAGTTCAACCAGTGTGTCATGATACCCCGAATCTCCTAGGCAGCCTTATAACATGACCACGTTCATAATCGGACCCTGAGTAACTCGTGCGAGATCAAAGTGTAAATCTTAGCGATCAATGCAAAGGGTGTCGCCATAAGTCTCCTGCATTGTTGTAACTCCGAGAAGATCCTAATCTTCTCGGAGGTACAACCCTACTGATTGACTTGTGTGTCGTCAACCTTTAAATCCGCCTCGAAAATATCTACTTAATAACATGCGTTACGCACTTGAGTTTAAATTACTTTAAAGACTTTTCCCTAAGGTTAGCCTTTCCCGATCCCTGGATTCTTCGTCTTAAGACGACCTTCCTCTATAAAACCCATTACATGGTAGAGGTATTAAGGTCAAGCTCTCATCAAGGAGTCATTAGAATACACACGATTCTAAACAACGAGAATTGGACAATATCTCATAACCTTCACATGAGATTGCCATCGAACTTCATTTGATTTATATCGAGTTCTCCTAACTGAATTTATATCATACTTATTAGTATAAAGATATAAATGATTAAGAATCCAATTTAATATTGTCCTGTCATACTCAGGACTAGGGATTAGTAATTTAATTCGGCTTGTTTAGCGTTCTGCTTAGGTTCATTTTTAACCTATCTTTTAGAAAGACAATTGTTTAAATTCAATATTGCTTTCACTAGAACAATAAGATCTGCTAAACACTCATATGAATTCAATCACATTTTCTTGTAAGCTTTCATTGTCAATCACAAAAGCATCCAAAATTTTACAAAGATAACATTGCCATTCTGGTATATAAACCGAAGAAGGTCAACTATCAGAAATAGAATACAACACATAAGTATCAAACACTTATTTCCATTCCTTTCAAAATTATACAATTACATTTTATGCAAGCAGCATACTTGATACAATGCTTAATGGAAAAGAAACATCTTTCCACATACAGTACATTTATATAATCAAGCTGTAATTCATTATGAAACAAATTAAATAATCTGATCATCCTGTCAGATCTGCATTGCTTTTACCACTTACGGCAACCATCTGCAAAAATAGTCAACATGAGTTAGTTCGATGAACTGAGCATGATAAGCACTAACTTTTAAAACAATTGCAATCCATCAATTGTTTTCATTAAACACCCTGTTTAAATGAGATCAATTATCCAAACAAGTAAACATATTCAGACTATGCCTTTGTAATACAAAATGTCTACAAATGTGTAACTCTATCATCGTTACAAAATAGTCTTACTCACTTCTCTAATATTTCATCAAATATTAAGAATCAAAGAACGAAAGTATTAGAACAATCATCTTGAATCCAAGATCAGCAATATTGAACAAATCGTCACTTTCATCAGAAATGGAATATCATAGAAAATCGTGATTCCACCAATATGTTACAAAAGCAATACCAACTGTTAGACAGATCTCTACCAGTATTATAATAATAGAAGAGAAAGAACATATCATTCATACCCCTTTTTATATAAGTTCACTACTGTACCATCTCCACATATGGAAAACATTCACCGAAAGTATGTATACCAACAAGTCGACAAGCCACAAGAAGGATCGCTGTTTTAAATAAAAAGAACACAGCAAAAACTCCTGTACAGTAGCTAACACGTCATCAATCCCATATATCAACCTATAGCTCAATACTAGTTCCTTTAAAACACAGCAAGGTTTTCGATCCAAGTTCGAAATCAAAGAACCTCTGGCATATCGCTGTCAACAACAGACTTCATTGCTTTAAGCAATTTGAAGTTTCCTAAGGACTATGCCAAGATGACCACACAGAATCTCCGATACATGACCAGTCTCAATCGGACTGAAATAAACAGGAAGGAACATAGCATAACTATACTCACCTGGGTGCATTCAAATCTAAGTATGGTATTCGCGACTCACTTCAACAGAGCCAGGACACAAGATAATTATCCATACTCAAGGAACAGTGACAAAACGACAGTGTCCCAAAAATCAGGTTCAATAAGGTACAAAACAATACAGGTTACCTTCCAAGAATTCATATGAATCCGAACAACAGTAACAAGTCAAATAATTGCATACGATTCCATCTAAGCCCATCAACGGAGCTTATTAAAAATCAGGCAAGCAATTCCAATTACTGATTTCAAAACAAGGAATCCGACTGAACCCTTGCCAATCTTTTACACAAATTTGCACAGACTGAAGACGTAAAAATATACCAAGAGAATCTGTACCACAAAATCCTTGCGACACGAAGGTACTCTTACAGAATAACAGTGATTGAAATACAAGTTATTCCCTTAGGTCATTGGTACAACATTTCCCAATATTCATTTATATTCAACTTGAACAGTGGATCAAATATATATACAAATCATTCCATCGACTCCACAGAGTCGTTCAGATTAAAACAAACATAAATCTATATATATATATATACATTGCATACTGTAAACGGGTTTATACCAATAACCACGGAACCCAACAACAGTATAGATAAAAACAAATAGTTAATGAATCCTTCTATGCCATCTATGGCAAGCATTCAGAACAAATCAAGTGTAAGAAAATCAAATACCGATTTCATTCCGAGGACTCCACAAAGTTGTTTAAATAAAAAATACATTTATCCATATTGTATACTGTCAACGGGTTAAATCCCGTTACCACAATAACAAGGAAAAACAACTTCCCCTGGGTCGTAATGACTACTGTAACACAATAGTTACCTGTTCCCAAACAAATTTGAAAAAGACAACGAAACCCACAAAGTATCAATAACTACCATCATCAAAACCCACGACAGAGCCTACAAAGATTTCATAACACTGAACAAACAAACAGTTCCATCAATGTTTCTTCCGACTGTTTCCAAAACAAGAATCAATGACCAAAAATCGACAGACAATCAATGGCCTATACCCATCACAGGAACGATTCATGGGCTCACGCCGAACAGGCCGAGCATTCACACATTTCACATGTTTCGCATAATTAAGCCAGAATGCAAACACAAGAAAATAATGCCACAGTTCGAATTTAATAAACACCCAACAAAGGATAAATGAAGATTCGAACCAGAAGAGATACTGAACCAAGAAAAATCACACAAGACATCCATAGATAAACATCTAATTCCATAAATCATTTGAACAGAGTTGTTCTAATGAAATCACTTGAAAGACAACAAGATTTTTAAAGGTTAGGGCCTAACATGCCTGGATTTTTGCTCAAATTTCCGAAGCAGACCACTGGAAGAGCTCAGACTTCCTTTTCCTTTTCCAAGTTAGAGCGACCAACAAAATTTTGCTATCTCCAAAACATATATACTCTCCTTGCCAGAGAAAAGAGCTAGATAACCTCATGCTCGCCATGCAACACAAAGAAGACTGGTGCGAAGAACCAGTGAACAGGCAGAAGAAAAACCGAAAATCGCGATAAGCCAAACAAACCAACAAACTTCCTGTTTGCATGCCTTCTTGTGAGTTCCGAGCTCGTCTACCGAGAGCATTGAATGCAAATTCACCAACTTTCCCGCTCAAACTCCACTTCCACCGACCGCCAAAGTTGGCGACAGTCAAATAAAATCCCAAGTTCATTTCCAGTTTTGGCGACCTGCCACGTCGGCCTGAGTTAGCCGTTCCCAAAACCTCGCCAAGAGACTGTCCTTCATCCTTATCCCATGCATTTAATAACATAGAAAACGCCGCCCATGGTTCGCACCCCTCCATAGGCCCCTTTACATTCTTGATCATAGTTAGGTTAGTATCTTAGGTTAGAATTTAGGATAATACAAATTCTAACCACATTACACATAGATACTAACTTAGGACATTAGCACTTAGCCTAGGTCTAGGTTAGATTAACACTAATCTAACCCCTAGGTTAGATTTAGTGTTAGGTTACTAATCACTTAATAATTCCAGTTAGGTCTACATTCTGTACACTCAGAAAAGACCTACCTCATACCTTCTTGAACAGGGTTAGCTCTGTTCTGCTGCAGAATCGTATGTAACCGAATTATTACGGTCCATGATCGAGACCCCGGATATACTTCCATATCGGGAACCAATTCATTTTACTCGATCAGCCTGAGTCATACTCTCGACTAGCTTATTAAATGCTTCTAGACCTTGCAACCTGACTTTGTTAAAGTGCGTGATTTTAATTCATCATGAACAAACTTTAAGCATTACTTGGATCAATTCCAGCTTTGATCTAAGACTAGATCTTATAGATGGATAACTCTATAATTCATTCCGAGATCAGACTAAACTCGGATGTAAAATGAAATAAATAAAAGAGTCTAATCACATTCTGACTCAGTCAAGATCTGCAATCTGCAAAGAAATTACAGTACATATCAAGCATGATTTCTAAATCGAGGAACACATCCTTTTACAAGAAATCACATATCAACACTTGTATGCTCAGGAGAAAGTAACAACAGTTCAGGGTGTTACATGCTTCCCTCCTAAAAAGATTCATCGTCCCGATGAATTACATATTAAATTAACCTTCAGGTCAATCAATTTATTAGTACACGAACAATGTGACTACTTCCATATTTGAATAGTTCCAGAAATCAATGTCACAACACATTTTATTCAACCTGAATAAAGTCTGCCTTCATCTGGCTTTCATAAATACTTAAAAATAATAAGTTCATAAAAGTATGTTTTGTCAATGATTTCATTACATTGAAAAAGAGAAGGAAAAGCAATTTTCATCTCTTCAGATTTTCCCAAGTTGCACTTTCTTCGCTAAAGCTGGTCCCACTTTGGACCTTACATTCTTTGTATATCATGATTTCTTAAATGCAAATGGCGAGTTTCAGCACTCGTGTGGGTTTAACCACGATTATTCTGGGTCTTGGACTGCGAGGAATTCAATTTAAAACATGTGACAGATCTGAAACGTATTTCTTAAGCAAAGAAATATGGAAAACATCATGCATGCGAGATAAAGTAGGTGGCAATGCTAAGCGATAAGCTACGGGATTGATTATTTGACAATTTGAAAGGTCCCACAAATCGAGGTGACAACTTGGCAGCCTTGCCAAAAGTTATAGAACTCTTTCTGGGTTTAACACGAAGGAAAACCTTATCACCAAGCTCAAACCTTTTATCAACCCGCTTAAGGTCAGCATAGCTCTTTGTCTATCCATTTGCTTCCTTTAATCGTTCACGAATCAACTTAACTTCTTTGTTCCATTTACGTGAGAATCTACGGTCCAATTACCACTCTATCCTCAACACTTTGTCCCAACTAACAGGGGGTTACGCACTTTCTTCCGTAAAGTGCTTCAAATGGTGCCATTTTAAGGGATGAGTGATAAGTATTGTTGTATGCGAACTCAACTAATGGAAGATACTCTTCCCATTTATACTGTTGATCCATGCAATACATACGCAACATGTCCTCCAACACTTGATTTACCCTCTCGGTTTGTCCATCCGTTTCGGATGATATGCGAAGCGAAGTTTAGTTTCGTTCAAGAGCTGCGTTAAGCGTTTGCCAAAACCTTGACGTCATTCTAGGATCCCTGTCAAATATAATCAGTTCTGGTACACCATGTAATCTGAAAATTTTGTGTACGAATCTTTTGGCCAGCACTGGTGAATCATCCTTTAGATTTCCAGCGATGAAATGAGCTACCTTGGTCAGTTTATCTACAACTACCAGGATAACATCATGTTTATTCCTGGACATAGGTAGTCCTTGTACAAAATCCATGGTTATTACTTGCCATTTTATCTTTGCGGTATGCTATGAGGATATATCCGATCCAGCGAGGTGCATATGTTACGCCTTCACCGCATTGACATTCAGACAATGAGTCACAAAATTAATCACATCCTTTTTCATACCTTTCCAGAAGTATTGCTGTTTCAAATCAGCAAGCATTTTTGTGATACCTGGGTGTCCAGAGAAAGGTGAATTGTGAAATTCAACTAACAACTTCTTTCTCAAATCGTTCAGCATAGGTACATATACCCTGTTTTCATAACGCAAGATTCCTTCATTATCAAAATGAAAACCTTTATACCTTATATCCTTAGGTTCTGCAGCAAGCGCTGCTTTTACTTGCTGAAAGTATGCATCTGATTCTGAAGCACTTTTTACCTCGTCTTTAAACTGAGTTCTTACTGTTATAAGGGCAGAAATGTGCCTCCTACGACTTAGAGCATCAGCTACTCTATTCTCCTTCCCTTTGATATAGCTAATATCAAAGTCATATTGTGATAAAAATTCTAACCACCTTCTCTGTCTGGCGTTAAGATTGGGCTGAGTAAAAATATATTTCAGTCCTAAGTGATCAGTTTTCAACTCAAAAGGTTTCCCAAGTAAATAGTGTCTCCAGACTTGAAGTGCATGAACAATGGCAGCAAGTTCCAAATCATGAGGGGCATAATTCAGCTCATGTAACTTAAGTTTTCTACTTTCATATGCTATGACCTGATCATTTTGTAATAAAACACCTCAAGGCCTTCCCCGAAGCATCCGTTACTGTGATAAAACTCCCATTAGGGTGCAGTGCAGCTAGTATAGGTGTAGAAGTCAACTGGTCTTTCAGACTTTTGAAAGCCGCTTCGCACTTATCATTCCATATGAATTTCTTATCCTTCTTTTGCAATGAAGTTATTGGTGCAGCTACCTTAGAAAAATCCTTTACAAATTTTCTATAGTAACCAGCAAGACCCATGAAGCTTCTTACTTCATGCACATTCTTTGGTGCAGGCCACTCAGTTATTGCCACTATTTTTGAAGGATCTACAGCAATTCCTTCTTTACTTATAACATGACCCAAATAGTGAACTTCTGAATCAAAGAAAGAACATTTGGATAACTTACCATACAACTTCCTCTTTCTCAAAATTCCCAAAACTATCTTCAAATGCTCATTGTGCTCCTCAGCGCTTTTAGAATAAATGAGAATATCATCCAAGAATACAAGTACAAACTTGTCAGGTATTCTTGAAAAATATTGTTCATTAAATTCATAAAAATTTGCGGGTGCATTAGTTAACCGAAGGGTAGAAGCGTAATTCATAATGTCCGTACCTTGTTCGGAAAGTTGTTTTATGAATATCTTCCTCTCTAATCCTTAACTGATGATAACCAGATCGAAGGTCTATCTTAGAATAAACCGCTGCTCCACGCATCTGATCAAACAGATCGTCGATCCTAGGAAGTGGATATCGGTTCTTGATTGTTGCTTTGTTCAACATCCGATAATCAATACACAGCCTTAGTGTTCCATCCTTCTTTTTCACAAATATCACAGGTGCTCCCCAAGGTGAAACACTTGGTCTAATCAATCCTTTAGACAAAAGCTCTTGTAACTGTGCTTTAAGCTCGACTAACTCAGTAGTAGTCATCCGATAAGGCGCTTTGGATATAGGTTCCGTTCCAGGCTTGATTTCAATGGTAAAGTCAAATTCTCTCTTGGGTGGTAACCCTGGTAATTCCTCAGGAAAAACATCCCTGAAACCTTGTAAAAGAGGGAACTGTTTCATTAAATCATCATCTTCTTCTGAAGATTCAGATATCTTTACCGCATAAAGGGTACATCCTTTATTTTTAGCCTTTTTAAGCTGCATAGCTGACAGTTTTCTAACTGAAATTTCTCGTTTCACACCTTGAATCTCTGCTGATTCCAGCTGATCATCTAAACATTTTATGTTCTTTTCATAGTAGTCTACTTTTGCTTTATGGTCAGCTAACCAATTGACACCGATCACAATGTCATACGATCCTAAAGGTGCGACATAGAGATCAACTTCCGTGGAAAAGTTAGGTAAGTCAAGGACTGCCCCAAAAAGACACATACTCACTGTATGAACAGAATTATTACCATCTTTGTGCACGGTCAAGATTTATCCATTTTTCCAGCTTTTCTTTTAAGTTTAGAAGCAAGTTTATTAGATATAAAACATTCGGTAGCTCCGTATCAAAAAGAATAGTAGCGGGTATGCCGAATAACTTACAGGAACTTCTATAGGTGTCACTTGCTTTTCGACTTGCTTGTCCGCTCTTTGCGGCATGTATCTTATCTTTCTTGATTACGATCATCCTTCTTCAAAGGGCTTGATTTGCGTAGTGATCTTTACCACAATTGTAGCAGCCTCCTCTCTGGTCCCTTTTTAGGCTCAAAGTTGCCTCCGAGTTTTGTAATTGTCACATTTGTCCTCCATAGGGCTTACGCCCATTATTATAATTTTAGCAAAATTATCCTTTACGTTTCAATGAGGCTTATTTCTCTGCTGCTTTCTTATTGTTATCTCTGGAAACTTACTCTTGTTTCCAAACTTTTTCCATGGTCCTTTTAAGGTGCAAGAGAGGTTGAAGAAGGGTTTGCGAGTCTTCTTCCGCACTTCCTCCTTATGGCGAAAAGCCTTTAATTTTGTTCTTGCCTTATGGCCTTTTCAACAACTCCTTCCATAGTGGTTGGGTGTGAACATCGACCTCTCCCCTATCACGAGGATTCAATCCCATGATGAATTTCCGTATCCTGAACTTTTAAATCGGTTTGATCTTTGCGGTACATACTTGAGGAGTTTTGTAAACCGCTCCCAGTATTCAGTTACCATTAGCTTCCCTTGAGCTAAGTTCTGAAATTCTGTCATTTTCTGATCATAGAAAAGTTGTGGCAGCCAACGTTGCCTAAAATAGCCTTTAAATTGATCCCAAGTAATATTGGTTTCATCAATGTTTAGCTCAGCTTTTCGGCTATCCCACCACGAAGATGCTTCGTGTGAAAGCTGATAGGCTCCCCAAATAGCTTTGGTTTCCTCTGAGAAGTTCCTTATTGCAAAGTACTTCTCCATTTCTTGAGCCAGTTCTCAGCTCCATCTCCTAATGTGGTGCCATCATACTTAGGTGGACTTATCCTTTTTATATCATTAGTGAGTTCTGCTGCCAATCTGGCCTTTTTGTTTTCTGGTTGGACAGGTGCATTCCCAGCATTAATATCAACACCCATGTCGGGGTTGTCCTCAGGAGGTTGCTGATTATTATTATCAGCTTCTTCATCCTCCTCATTTCCCATCACCTGCTGTTCAAGTACAGCCAAGCGATCTCTTGTGTCCAACAGGGCAGCAAGGATCTCATCCAGTTTCTGGGTTGTTGCCGCTCCTCCTTCAGGTGGAGCATTATTCGCAACGTTCCCCCTTGTTCTAACCATTTTCTGTTACAAGAAAAATTCAGGTTTTTATCAGATTATGGACTCAATAGGTCCAAGAGCTGCAACCTTCAGCTCTGATACCAAGATGTAACATCTCCATTTTATACCTTAGAACAAGTGAATTTTTTTTTTTTTTTTTTTGATAATTGCATCCTGGTTCTAAATACATAATTTAGAACTCACAAATCAAATAACCATTCATATAACAGACAACCATATGCAGCTGTAATGACTCGGAGTACCTCCGATCTATTCATTCCATGACTCGGTAATCTACCGATCTATTCATGAGTAAAAAGAGTTGGTGTTTTTAGTTAACACTTTACTCTTGCGGTTCTCTTCCCTACTCTGGGATTCAGAATGCTCTGTCCAAGGAACCTAACTGAATAATCGTTACTATTATTCATCGGCATCTCATCCCTTAGACTAGGTGAATTAGGACAACGCAATCAGCAGCTTGCGATACTTTGGCCAAAGATTTGAAACATACTGTTTATGTCTCGTATTCCTTAACGGCATACTCGTCAATCTGGAATACGTCCTTCACCCCATTCTTATGTTATATAGAATGTCCTACACTGACTACTGTCAGTCCTTCCTTTCACAACTGAATCACTCGGAGGTAGATTATCAAGGTGATAATGTTATATGGATGCCCACGAGGATTAGGGATATGGTGACATACTGGTTCAACCTTGCAGTTCAACCAGTGTGTCATGATACCCCGAATCTCCTAGGCAGCCTTATAACATGACCACGTTCATAATCGGACCCTGAGTAACTCGTGCGAGATCAAAGTGTAAATCTTAGCGATCAATGCAAAGGGTGTCGCCATAAGTCTCCTGCATTGTTGTAACTTCGAGAAGATCCTAATCTTCTCGGAGGTACAACCCTGCAGTTGACTTGTGTCGTCAACCTTTAAATCCGCCTCGAAAAGATCTACTTAACAACATGCGTTACGCACTTGAGTTTAAATTACTTTAAAGACTTTTCCCTAAGGTTAGCCTTTCCCGATCCCTGGATTCTTCGTCTTAAGACGACCCTCCTCTATAAAACCCATTACATGGTAGAGGTATTAAGGTCAAGCTCTCATCAAGGAGTCATTAGAATACACCTGATTCTAAACAACAGAATTGGACAATATCTCATAACCTTCACATGAGATTGCCATCCGAACTTCATTTGATTTATATCAGTTCTCTTAACTGAATTTATATCATACTTATTAGTATAAGGATATAAATGATTAAGAATCCAATTTAATATTGTCCTGTCATACTCAGGACTAGGGATTAGTAATTTAATCCAGCTTGTTTAGCGTTCTGCTTAGGTTCATTTTTAACCTATCTTTTAGAAAGACAATTATTTAAATTCAATATTGCTTTCGCTAGAACAATAAGATCTGCTAAACACTCATATGAATTCAACCACATTTTCTTGTAAGCTTTCATTGTCAATCACAAAAGCATCCAAAATTTTACAAAGATATCATTGCCATTCCGGTATATAAACCGAAGAAGGTCAACTATCAGAAATAGAATACAACACATAAGTATCAAACACTTATTTCCATTCCTTTCAAAATTATACAATTACATTTTATGCAAGCAGCATACTTGATACAATGCTTAACGGAAAAGAAACATCTTTCCACATACAGTACATTTATATAATCAAGCTGTAATTCATTATGAAACAAATTAAATAATCTGATCATCCTGTCAGATCTGCATTGCTTTTACCACTTACGGCAACCATCTGCAAAAATAGTCAACATGAGTCAGTTCGATGAACTGAGCATGATAAGCACTAACTTTTAAAACAATTGCAATCCATCAATTGTTTTCATTAAACACCCTGTTTAAATGAGATCAATTATCCAAACAAGTAAACATATTCAGACTATGCCTTTGTAATACAAAATGTCTACAAATGTGTAACTCTATCATCGTTACAAAATAGTCTTACTCTCTTCTCTAATATTTCATCAAATATTAAGAATCAAAGAATGAAAGTATTAGAACAATCATCTTGAATCCAAGATCAGCAATATTGAACAAATCGTCACTTTCATCAGAAATGGAATATCATAGAAAATCGTGATTCCACCAATATGTTACAAAAGCAATACCAACTGTTAGACAGATCTCTACCAGTATTATAATAATAGAAGAGAAAGAACATATCATTCATACCCCCTTTCATATAAGTTCACTACTGTACCGTCTCCACATATGGAAAACATTCACCCAGTATGTATACCAACAAGTCCGACAAGCCACAAGAAGGATCGTTGTTTTAAATAAAAAGAACACAGCAAAAACTCCTGTACAGTAGCTAACACGTCATCAATCCCATATATCAACCTATAGCTCAATACTAGTTCCTTTTAAACACAGCAAGGTTTTCGATCCAAGTTCGAAATCAAAGAACCTCTGGCATATCGCTGTCAACAACAGACTTCATTGCTTTAAGCAATTTGAAGTTTCCTAAGGACTATGCCAAGATGACCACCACAGAATCTCGATACATGACCAGTCTCAATCGGATTTGAAATAAACGAGGAAGGAACATAGCATAACTATACTCACTGGGCGCATTCAAATCTAAGTATGGTATTCGTGACTCACTTCATGAGCGAGGACACAAGATAATTATCCATACTCGAGAGCGGTGACAAAAGCAGCGGTGTCCAAAAATCAGGTTCGATAAGGTACAAAACAATACAGGTTACCTTCCAAGAATTCATATGAATCCGAACAACAGTAACAAGTCAAATAATTGCATACGATTCCATCTAAGCCCATCAACGGAGCTTATTAAAAATCAGGCAAGCAATTCCAATTACTGATTTCAAAACAAGGAATCCGACTGAACCCTTGCCAATCTTTTACACAAATTTGCACAGACTGAAGACGTAAAAATATACCAAGAGAATCTGTACCACAAAATCCTTGCGACACGAAGGTACTCTTACAGAATAACAGTGATTGAAATACAAGTTATTCCCTTAGGTCATTGGTACAACATTTCCCAATATTCATTTATATTCAACTTGAACAGTGGATCAAATATATATACAAATCATTCCATCGACTCCACAGAGTCGTTCAGATTAAAACAAACATAAATATATATATATATACATTGCATACTGTAAACGGGTTTATACCAATAACCGCGGAACCCAACAACAGTATAGATAAAAACAAATAGTTAATGAATCCTTCTATGCCATCTATGGCAAGCATTCAGAACAAATCAAGTGTAAGCAAATCAAATACCGATTTCATTCCGAGGACTCCACAAAGTTGTTTAAATAAAAAATACATTTATCCATATTGTATACTGTCAACGGGTTAAATCCCGTTACCACAATAACAAGGAAAAACAACTTCCCCTGGGTCGTAATGACTACTGTAACACAATAGTTACCTGTTCCCAAACAAATTTGAAAGACAGAACGAAACCCACAAAGTATCAATAACTACCATCATCAAAACCCATGTGAGCCTACAAAGATTTCATAACCTTTGAACAAACAAACAGTTCCATCAATATTTCTTCCGACTGTTTCCAAAACAAGAATCAACGACCAAAAATCGACAGACAATCAATGGCCTATACCCATCACAGGAACGATTCATGGGCTCACGCCGAACAGGCCGAGCAATCTTACATTTCACATGTTTTGCATAATTAAGCCAGAATGCAAACACAAGTAATTAATGCTACAGTTTGAATTTAATAAACACCCATCAAAGGATAAATGAAGATTCGAACTAAGAAGAATCTTGAACCAAGAAAAATCACACAAGACATCCATAGATAAACATCTAATTCCATAAATCATTTGAACGAGTTGTTCTAATGAAATCACTTGAAAACTGACAAGATTTTTAAAGGTTAGGGCCTAACATGCCTGGATTTTTGCTCAAATTTCGAAGCAGACCACTGGAAGAGCTCAGACTTCCTTTTCCTTTTCCAAGTTAGAGCGACCAACAAAATTTTGCTATCTCCAAAACATATATACTCTCCTTGCCAGAGAAAAGAGCTAGATAACCTCATGCTCGCCATGCAACACAAAGAAGACTGGTGCGAAGAACCAGTGAACAGGCAGAAGAAAAACGAAAATCGCGATAAGCCAAACAAACCAACAAACTTCCTGTTTGCATGCCTTCTCGCGAGTTCCGAGCTCGTCTACCGAGAGCATTGAATGCAAATTCACCAACTTTCCCGCTCAAACTCCACTTCCACCGACCGCCAAAGTTGGCGACAGTCAAATAAAATCCCAAGTTCATTTCCAGTTTTGGCGACCTGCCACGTCGGCACAGGTTAGCCGTTCCCAAAACCTCCGCCAAGACCTGTCCTTCATCCTTATCCCATGCATTTAATAACATAGAAAATGCCGCCCATGGTTCGCACCCCTCCATAGGCCCCTTTACATTCTTGATCATAGTTAGGTTAGTATCTTAGGTTAGAATTTAGGATAATACAAATTCTAACCACATTACACATAGATACTAACTTAGGACATTAGCACTTAGCCTAGGTCTAGGTTAGATTAACACTAATCTAACCCCTAGGTTAGATTTAGTGTTAGGTTACTAATCACTTAATAATTCCAGTTAGGTCTACATTCTGTACACTCAGAAAAGACCTACCTCATACCTTCTTGAACAGGGTTAGCTCCTGTTCTGCTGCAGAATCATATGTAACCGAATTATTACCTGGTCCATGATCGAGACCTTCCAGATATACTTCCATATCGGGAACCAATTCATTTTACTTCGATCAGCTGAGTCATACTCTGACTAGCTTATTAAATGCTTCTAGACCTTTGCAACTGTTCAAGTGCGTGATTTTAATTCATCATGAACAAACTTTAAGCATTACTTGGATCAATTCCCTTTGATCCAAGACTAGATCTTATAGATGGATAACTCTATAATTCATTCCGAGATCAGACTAAACTCGGATGCAAAATGAAATAAATAAAAGAGTCTAATCACATTATGACTCAGTCAAGATCTGCAATCTGCAAAGAAATTATAGTACATATCAAGCATGATTTCTAAATCGAGGAACACATCCTTTTATAAGAAATCACATATCAACACTTGTATGCTCAGGAGAAAGTAACAACAGTTCAGGGTGTTACATGCTTCCCTCCTAAAAAGATTCATCGTCCCGATGAATTACATATTAAATTAACCTTCAGGTCAATCAATTTATTAGTACACGAACAATGTGACTACTTCCATATTTGAATAGTTCCAGAAATCAATGTCACAACACATTTTATTCAACCTGAATAAAGTCTGCCTTCATCTGGCTTTCATAAATACTTAGAAATAATAAGTTCATAAAAGTATGTTTTGTCAACAGATTTCATTCTATTGAAAAAGAGAAGGAAAAGCAATTTTCATCTCTTCCAGATTTTCCCAAGTTGCACTTTCTTCGCTAAACTGGTCCCACTGGACCTTACATTGCTGTATATCACGATTTCTTACCATGATTATTACCTTGACACAAGGTATGATTAATTGAAACCTTTTCAAAAGCTTTTAAAATTTCCATGAGATCACTAAGAACATTTCTTAAGGTATAATTAATAGTATAATTACCGTTAAAAGCATTAACAATAATGATGGAACCCCCTCAATCTGCATATTTTGATCCCTCTATCCTTTTCCAAATTAGCATCCCATAGAATATCTCTATCCTTTGTTATATTGTTAGTTTGTCTCCCTAAAAAACCAACATAGGCATATAGCCAATCACCATCACTTCTTCTAATGATCCCTCCCCCCAAAGAGGACCTAGATTACATTTTGATGCCCCATAAAAATTTATCTTAACCACATTTTCTCCATCCTGGTCCATGTAGTGTGAATTATTGGTCTTTTGATCTCCACTGGACTGAGGGAGAAACTTTTAAGAACTTCTTCTTCCCATCTTATAAAGGGTATTTTTGCCTTTCCTTTAAACAGCTTTTGTATTTTCTTTGATGGATGCTACGCTCTACTTGAGAATCTCTTGAGATTAGCTTTCAGTCAAAAAAACAATCATTCCTATCTTTCCATAAACCTCAAAAGAGATGTTGGAGGGAAATTTTCCAGGTCATCACCAAAATGGGGAAACTTGAAGGGACTCTTCCATTGTATGCAAAAATCCTCAATAGTATTTAGTATGATCCATTGAAATTTGAACTTTTCCTAGATAGTCACAAACATCTTTTGAAAAAATGGGCAATGAAGGAGAAGATGATTGACATTTTCCTCCTCTTTCCTACAAAGCAAACATCTATTGGGAAGCTTCATACCACATTTCCTAAGATTTTCCACTGTAAGGATCTTGTTTTGGACCACCAACCAATAGAATATATTTACTTTAGGAGTAAGATCCTTCACCCAGAGTCTACCCCAATACTATTTTTGAATAGAATATTTAAAATTTAGTCTATAGGATGATTTAATTGAATAATTTCTAGATTCTTCCTCTTTCCATTTAATGGAATCTTCCTTGTTTTGAAAATTAGGTATGTAGAAATTCCTTAATTTTTGTTGAGTTCCCAAAAATAATTAGGTCCCCATTATAATATGGAGGGGGGAAAATGACCTCCCAGCTAATGGCTTCCTCCTAAATCCAAAATTCCCTTATCCAAAATTTTCCCCTATCTTCATAGTGTTGTGCTACCATTTTCCAAGACTCCATGCTAGCAGAGGATAGTCTTCAATCCAACTATCATTCTAGAAACTAATTTTTTACCTTTTCCAATCTCCCAGATCGACCCCTTAATCAAAATATCCTTAGAAGCCACAAATGAATTCCATAATAAGGATCCTCTAGGAAAATCATTTTGGTTGAAAAAGGAGTCCAATCTGCCTATATTCTACAAGTATTTATTCTTGATGATGTCCACCCAAAGACCCTCTTCTCTAACAATCCTCCAACCAGCTTTAGCTATCAGTGCCTCATTCATGAGATTGATGTTTTTTAATCCTAGGCCCCACATAATTTGGGTTTAGTAACTTTTTCCCAAGCCACAAGTGGAAACTTGAACTTATCCTTAGCTCCCGCCCATAGGAATATTTTTGAATTTTTCCAGGGACCCAATGATTTTGGAAGGAAGCTTAAAGAGGGACATGACATAAATAGGAATTCCTTGAAGGGAAATTTGAAGTAATTGAATCTTACCTACCTGAGAGAGAAGGATACCCTTCCAAGAAGACAATTTTTTGTTCACTCTCTCCAACAAGTGTATTCCAGATAGAAACATCAATCTTTTTTTAGATAAGGGGCATTCCCAAATAGGAATTAGGAAATTTCTTAATCCAACACCCCAGGATGCGAGCTAATATGACTTGGATCGGATGCTCCACATTAATGAAAAAAAAACACTTTTATGAAAATTAACCAATTGTCCGAGACCAATTCATAGTCATTTAGAACAACCTTAAAGTTAGAGGCTTCCTAGACAGATGCTTTACCCAGCATGAAATTATCATCAACAAACTGATTAAGAAAAAAATAAGGAAGACCATTAGATATTTTAATACCCTGAATACTATTGGAAGATAGAGCCTATTGAAAAAGCCTACTTAAAGACTCAGCCACAATAACATAAATAAATGGTGAGAGAGGGTCTTCTTGTCTCAAACCCCAACCTGCTTGGAATAAACCTTCCATTTTTCCATTCACTAGAATTGAAAATATAGTTGTGGAGATACAAGTCATGATCATGTTCACAAAGGAGATATTGAAGCCCACCTTGATCAAAATGGCCTGAAGGAAGGACCAAGAAATCCTATCATATGATTTATGCATATCCAACTTGACAAACATAGCAGATATTCTCAAGTTTTCAATAGAATGAATAACTTCTTGGATCACAATGATACTATCCGTAATTTTCCTTCCGGAAAAAAATATCCTTGATTAGCCAAGATGAAGTTGGCCAAAACATTTTTGATCCTGCTAACAATGATTTTGGTAATCAGTTTATAACTAGTATTATAGAGACTTATTGGTCTAAAGTCCTTAACTTCTTTGGCCCCAAATACTTTAGGAATGAGGACCAAGAAAGTGTTATTCATCTATCTCAGGAGGTGACCATTGTTGAAGAAGTCTTGGACCATCTCAATAACCTCTTACTTGATCACCTCCCAGAATTTTTGAAAGAAAAAAGCAGGGAAACCATCAGGACTAGGAGATTTATCTGGTTCCATTTAAGAGACAAAAATGAATTTCCTTCTCTATGGGTATCATTAAGAGATCTCTATTTTCAAGAGGGGAAATCACATTCTGAAAAATATCAAGAAATTTATTTTGAGCATTCTCCTCTGACAACCTGCCCCACATGGAAGAGATCCTTGAAATAATTTATTATTATATCATTGATTTCCTTACTTTCCGAATAGATCACCCCATTCTCTCCTCTGATTTCATTAATCTTCAGGAGGTTGGCTTTTGAAGTAGTTGTAAAGTGGAAAAATTTAGTATTCCTATCGCCCTCCTTGAGCCATTTCACCCTTGATTTTTGTCTCTAGTAAACCTCTTCCTTAGCCAAAATATCATGGTATTCAATCAATAGTTTTTGTTCCTAATCTTTGAGAACAGGGTTAAGGCCATCATCCTCCATTAGTTCCTCAATAGTTCTTAAATCCTCTGTAATTCTAATTTTTTCCTGGAAAATATTCCCAAAGGTTTCCTTATTCCATATTTTGAGATTACTTTTAACATTCTTCAGTTTAAAACTCAATCTAAAACTAGCCACACCATGAACTTGGATACCCCACCATTCTTGAATTCTATTGAAAATATCTAGATGATCCAACCACATCTTTTCAAACCTGAAAGGTCTTTCTTTCTTGGGTTGATTCATCCCCAAATTTAGGAGTAAAGGATTATGATCTAACCCAATTCGGGAAGGGTTTTTAGAGAATAAAGTTGGTTAATCATGCACAAATGGCTCACCACAAATCTTTCTAGTCTAATCTAAATGAGCTCAGACCCCATCCTTCTATTCACCCAAGTATATTTTGGACCCTCCAATTCCAAGTCAAACAAATCATTTCTAGCTAGAAAATTAGCTAAATCTTCCATGCTATCAGAATAAGAAATGAATCCACCCTTCTTCTCTCCAGGGGAAAGGGGGTTTGAAATCCCCACCAATGATCCAATATTTTTCTTTGAAAATTTGTCTGAACTTAGATAGATCCTCCCATAATTTCCTTCTTTCACAAGTCTTATTCGGGGCATATATATTTGAAACATACTAAGTTTTCTTTGACTCAATCTCAGTAAAAATTATAACCACATGCCCAGGGGTAGTGATAATCACTTCACCCTTCACTAATTTAGGATTCCACATAGTAAATATACCTCCCGAGGCTCCGAGGAGCTACTTCCATCCCAACAACCTTCTTTCCAAATAGTCCTACCCACCTCTTTAAATCTATCCATGCTCATTTTAGTTTCTTGAAGCATTAAAATATCAGGTTTATTTCTAGTTCTAAGGTCCTTAACTATTCTATGTTTACTGGGGTTATTCAAACCCCTAATATTCCATGAGATAATAATCATTTATACTTTCTTATTATGGGAAAAATCCTTCCCCAAAGTGCTTTGTATTCCAATATCCACCTCCTTCCTAGCATTTTTTTCCCTTAATTCCTTATTACTTTTCCTACCCCTTGTAGCTAAATATTTTCCTACATCTACTCTAGAATTGCTTCAAGTAACTAGTTTAGATTTACTTACTAGTGTTTTGGGAGATGCAACATTTTCATACATGTCTGAAACATAATCTGTTAAAATCCCAAAAACATTTGAGGTAGCAAAGGCCTCATCTTGTCTTTGACCAAATGAACTCTGACCTATTGACAAAACCTCATCTAATGAGGTTCCACAAGAAACTTGTAAAACACAGTTTCTTCCGATTCCTAGACACACACATCCTCTGTTTATAGAACCACCTCTTCTAAGACAATTTGCTCTTTTTCTTTTTCTTTTTCATTATCTTGATATTTTTTGACAAACAATCCCTTGATCAAGGTTTTATCCTTAGGTAATCCTAAGGGATTGACTTATTTTGGTATATCCTGATTTTCTAGCTTCTCATTAAACACCACCCTACCATTTTTCCCAATCTGCCTCCATTCCAAATTCTCCTTATTATTTATTGGCATCTAGGTTTTGGTGATTGATTCATTATTTTCTTTGATTGAGGGAATATTCTGAAGTCATGGCCCACCAACTTACATTTACCGTAGGCAAAGGGGATGGTTCATAATCAAATATTTGCACCCAAACTCCCTCTATGGTCATCAATTTGATATTACTTTCCAAACTAGCATCTTGGCACATGTTGACACAGAATTTGGCATGAGTAAGTCTTGTCTTATATTTTGTGATCATATCCAAAGCTATAGGAAATCCCAAGCTCTTTACAATACCTATAAGGACCTCCAGGTTCCCAAAACTCAAGGGGAAAACTTGGGAGATTAACCCAGATTGGGAACTCAGAAACAATTTTCTCAAAAGGGTTAAAAGCTAGTTCCCATTTCTGGACTACCACATGTGATTTTCCAAGAAACCATGACCCTTCTACAAAATTTTAGCCACATGTTCTTTACTGGGTAGAGTGACTAGGAAGAAACCATTCACATAGGCTGAGACTTCAATGGCTCCATTCGAAGCCCATCTCCTCTTGGCCCAGCCTCTGAAATAGTCAATGTTGGGTCTAGTACCCAGACATTTCGCAAAAACAGATATCCTTCCATCGTAGATTTAGCTCTAGCCAAGAGAATCTCAGGAATTTTAAGAGATAAATTACCTTTCTCTTTGGAAGGCTCCAGTCCATCCAGAATCTTTTTGTCTAGTATTTTTCTAACCAATCATTCAGTCCACATGGTCTCCACCCTGCACTCTTCCTTATTGTCCTTTACGAAACAAGTCATGTGATCCTACTCCAAATTCAGCACCTTCTCCTACTCCTTTTGAACCTCTAAAAGTTCCTAGTCTTTTCCCTCATTCAAAATCCAATTATTCTCCATGGGAAAAAATTTCCCCAAACATGACCCAAATTCTACTATATATTTTTCATTATTTGAATATATAATTAAAACATAAAATGGGGCAATCAATTCAAATATCATTTAAAAATATTTACGATAGACTTATGATATTAGGATATTAAATAATTTTAACTTCTCCTTCATAAATTTAATTATATAAAGAGAGTCACCTTCTATTTGAAGATTAAAAAGGCGTTGATTTATAATTATAAGATAGATTACATTTTTTTATAACTTTATACAAGCCATGCGAATGGGTGACATTTCCAAAACACAATAAATACGTAAATTGGACAAGTATTTAATCAACATTTTAAAAAATCTTTAAAATTTCATGATTTCATTATTCAAACATATTTTCAGTAATTGTGGACATTTTAAAAACAAGTACATGTGTCTCAATTGGTATGAAAATAAATTCTACATTATATTTTTCATTATTGAAATTTCTATTTTTAAAAAATCAAATTTCTAAGCATATTAAAGCGTATTAAATCATTGTTATCCAATTTTTACCCTCGAGGTAAAATTGGCAACAGGACCTAACAATACTTAAGCACTAAACATGACCCTAGGGATGAAATTAGGTTATAGGAATTTTCAAGGTTTCAAGGAGCTCATTCATTCAATTCAAGAGACAAAATTATACTGTGAAATTTTTTTCCTCTTATGGGTTATGACCCTTAAGAGATCAACTTAAACATGATAAAACATGGGCCCGCATCTTGTCAAAATGAGAAAAAGAGAGAAAAGGATAAAAAATATGCTTTGGGAGACCCTATTGGATCCCCTCAGCCTCCACACCTAGGAAAACCCATCAAGAAATCAAGAAAAGTAAAAATTTACCCAAATAGGCCTATTTGAGGGACAAATGAGCTTAATAATAGCTCGCCAAGCTACTCGGCAAGTAGCTCAACAGTCTAGAGTCTTACATAAAGGGAGAAAGATAAATGTCACTTGGGAAGTAGCTCAATGATATATTCAATGAGCTTAGTTACAATGGTGCTCAGTTGAGCCGATTCGGTGTGGATGGCTTAGCATGGGGTCATGTAAGTGAAATGGCGGGAGTACATTAGGAAGTTCAAATCAAGCCTCAATCTCATGAATGGATGATGGGGCTAGCTCAAAAATAATATAGCTCAAAACAGAGGCTTCAATCTCATGATGAATCCATGGAGAAGTTAGAAATGTGTCCAAGTTGCAATAGCCGGGCGGAATGCGTTGCGGCGGGGTAGGTATCAACATCAAGCTAACGATGAGTTAAATTAAGTCATCAAGTGGCCGATTCAATATGCAAAAATTGAATTCTTGGGGATCAATTGAGCCACATTGATAGGGGTTGGCATGGTATGTAATATCTCAACATCGATCTCTCGACAGTGTTCAAGACATGGAAAAGTTGACTTGACTCAAAAGGAGGTTAGGTAACACAAAGGGGTTAAGAATGAATGAGGGTGCCTATGGGGGATATTGAGCTTGATGGGAGTGGAAATAGATCACTTTAATGAGATAAAAATATGGTAAATGTCAGGCTAAAGTGGAAAATTCAAGAAATTTGGTGAGGTCGCATAACCAGATGGCTTAGGAGTCGAGAAAGGGTGGAAGAGAAAAAAGGCTAAAGAGTTTGAGCCGAGCTAGTCAAAGTGTGGCTATGGGGATCTCACTAGCTTACCTCAAGTGAGCCATTTTAGGACAAAATAAATCTCATAAAACTAATAAATACATAGAAATTGAAGAAGGTATGAATCCCAAAGACTTCATACTTTAGAAGTGTTGAGCGTTTTGGGGTTTTAGTGGGGTCGGTTTTGGAACTTGGCGAGGTAAAACTCAAGTGGTGAGAAAATAAACTATAAACCCCAAAAAACCTAAATTCTAAATTAATTGGTGGGTTTGGGAGTCAAAGAAGTCACTAGGTCAACTTGGAAGGCATTTTTTGGGTTTGAGGCATTAAAATCCTGAAATAATAGGCTATAATTTCGAAACAAATGAACTCGAAACTGAATTTGAACCACCGAGCCATTTTCAGGATCGTGATGTGTTGGTTTTCAACATGTTTAGGAAAATGAAAAGTGGTAGGTAGGAATGTAATGTGCCAAGTTACATCAGAAGGCTAATTTGAATTGAATGAAGGGCATGGTAGGTTAATGGAGGAGCCTAGTTTAAAAATCTTGAACCCAAAATCATATCCCAATTCAACCTTGAATAACTTTAGGAATTTTTAGTCATTTTTACAAAATAATACTTTCTAGAAATTATTTTTGGTGAGGAATTTAATGGAAAGGATAAAATTTAGAGATAAGGAGGGTAGGTGAAGGATATATCCTAAAATCAACCTGGTGTAAAAATGATGACAACTTCCTTTTGTACTCCACCATTTTGGGAAAATTTATAGTCCATGGAAAGATGTTTTTGGGCTGTTCAACATGTAATGGTTAGAGATGGGAATTAAAAAAAAAAAAAAAAATTGGAAACAAATAAGATGAATTTATAGAAGCAAGAGGCCATACCCAAGTGCATCATGAAGACAATTTCTTTAGAGACAAGGTATGGTACTGTGGAGTATGATTTTGCAAATTCTCCCATAATTGTAGGAGGGTAATGATGATTTTTGATGGGTTTTGGAGAATTTTAATAATTATTCCCCCTCTCTCTTCTCTTGAATTTCTTCTATGAATTGTAAGGAGAGGACTCAATATAAAAAGTTGGATACTTTGCAATTTCCCCTCCCTTATTTTTTATCTATGAGAAAATTATGGAGTTCTAGCCTCCCATTGAACATTGTAAGGCAATTTTTGTGCCTTTGGCCCCCCATGTAATTTATTGTATCAAATTTTGGAGCAATAATTTTTTTTTGGATGATTCTCAACCCTCCTTTGTGTTTATTGTGTCTTATTTGATCTTTCATTACAATTAAAGTTATTTTGCATTATTTATTTGTTATTGCAAGATATCAATGGGTTGCATTTATTGGTAAATGGATTTACAATAGATTTTTTTGATCTGTGGTGGTGGACCTTCCTCAAATTAACATTTTTAATTTTCATGCAAAGTGTAAGTTATTCAACACTCCTTGTTTATGCATCACCTTCCCTTAGAGTAGGTTTTAATTTTCATGCCATCCTTCTATCCTTGTCCCCATTGAAAAGCATTACAAGTAGGGTTAGATTTACAACTCTATGCACTTTAGAGTAGTTAGCACTATGTTAGGAAAGGAAGATGACCTTCTTTACTGAGCTATCCCATTTTACAAAGTCCCACACTTTAGGATAGCTCCATATTTGAAAAATCACACTGATTTCCCAATCATTCAAATTGCAAGCATTCAGGGGTGTTGTGATTATTACACAACATTTTTGGTATGCCGGTGGGACAAGAACTTATTTTGACAAACTTTGAAGGAATTTTTAAGGAATTTGGACTTCAAAATATGGAGATTTTAAATTTCAGGCTTTTCACCATAGGGTCAGAGTTTTGAAATCAATTTTCAGAGGTTTTTCATGAGAAAAACAAGTCCAAATTTTACCAAGAGATAGATCGGGGAAAAAATTTCAAAAGCGTATTCTTAGAATTCCAAATTTCTGATTTTCAAAATGTTAGTGTTTTGCACTTGGAATTTCAGATTTCAAAATTTTTGACCTTTTTGGGTTTTTCCAATTTAAAGATTTTGGACATTTCCGAATTTTGGGTTTCAAAATTTCTTATTTTTAAATATTTTTCAATTTTTGAATTTTAGACTTTCAGGTTTCAGATATTTATAGGTTCAATTATGCACTATTTTGGAGTTTCAAGTTTTGAAACTTTCAGGTTTCAGAGGTTTTTAATTTGGGGATCTCTACATTTCGGGATTTCGGAGACTATCAATTACAAGGAAAGGTTTGACTTCCGAAAATCAACATTCAAGCCCTTCAAAAACATTTCTCCATTTTATTAAGATTGGTGTGTGTCTTGGTAAAACCCTATCCTTTAGAGGCTCATTTCCCAACACATATAGTGACTCTAAGATCCATAACTCGGTGTTGTAGTAGTGCATGTTTTCTAAGTACATGAGAAAAATTCAAACCAAGTCTGAGACAAGAGAAGAAGGAATATTTTTTTACCTATAATTATCTTTAGGGAGAGGAAGGAGAGGAAGAAGACCATGAATTTCATCATCTCCACCAAACAAGACTTTTTCAACACTTGTGCCCGGTCGACCCTTTCTCTAGTTCACTAGGGTTCTAAGAAAAATCATAATGACACATTGGAAACCACCACAGGGACAATCAAATCCTTTTTCCAACTTCAAGGGAAGTAGTCCCCTTTCCCTCAATTCTCAAAATCCTATCCAAATTGTAACATTAAAAAACATCCCCTATTTCACGGGAGAAAACCATATAACCCCTATTGATCATATTGAGAACATTATAAATTTTAGTGTAATTCATGAGATCAATGAGATGGATGTTGCACTCAAATTGCTAGATTCCTCTTTCAAGGGTAAGGATTTGAATTGGTTTAATAGCTTAGATGTGGGATCGATTACAAATTAGAATCAATTGTATTCATCTCTCTGCAATCAGTTTGGAGAAAGAGAAGATAATTTTTCTTTATTGGAACAATTGACAACATATAAGAGAAATCAAAATGAATAGATGTCATATTTTAATTTCCGTTTCCAACAAACATGGGACAAGATTCCAATATTTTTCAAGACAATTGTTGAAGGAGCATTCCTCTACTTCTTGAAGGCTCTAAATTCTGACATAGCTATGATGATATAATCAATGGGAGGAAAAACACTATCAAGAGCCTATGACATAGCTATCAGAGCAAAAAATTGTTTGATTCAAGTAGGAAAGCTTGCACCAAGGCCACATATGCCTCTATATAAAAAAGTGGAAATCCTACAACTAGTTAAACACCTGAATTGAATCCCATTCCAGCCCCTAGAAATCAGAGCAATAGCGAGTCCTCCACTTCTTCAAGTACTTCCAAAGAACTTCATGAGGTCATGAATAAGCTACAAGAAGTATTGAATGGGCAAGTAAGCTTTAGGGAATGAGGTGGTGACCATCAAGAAGCAACAAGCTCAAAAATTTAGACCATATCAACCTCAAGCTCAATCCAATAGGCCACTATTTGAATCAAACACACCTTCATCTCAAGCTGCAAATAAAAACCTGAACCAAGGAAAATTGAAGCCATTTCAACCATATAATCCAAATATAGTTTCAACATCCAAGGCCTTTGTTCCAATTCATAACAACCTTGCACAAGAGTATGAATGGTGCTTCCCATGCAGTCTACCTCATAATCAAGAAACATTATTCAATGGTGTACTAAATTAGGCTTTTATGGTACAAACCATCGGTGTGTCCCAAGAGTCAAGTGAGGAAGAAAATCAGCAGTAGGTAAACAGACAAGAAGCTTCTCCAAAAAATGGTCAATTATAAAATGAAATACTTTTAGGGAGTTAATCAGCCTCCTTTCCAAGGTATAGCTGCCAACAAGAGATCAAAGCAAAGTAACATATAAGAATGGAAATCATTTAGTCCAATTGTTTCTTAACTCACTTTCACACTGCAAGGAGTTAACAAACCAAGTGTGGCTCTAAATGTGCAAAATAAACATAAGGAACCTGTTGAGGCAACCCAAATATGAACTCATGAACAAGAAAAGGGTGTGTCAAGAAAAGGAAAACAAAAATATATTATGTTCCCTTTAAACATCATAGATCAAATGAATAAAATTCATGTGCATATTTCCATGTGGGAATCACTAGAAATTTTGGGGCAACGAGATTTGTTGCGGGGAAGCTATGAAAAACTAGTCTACCTTAAATGGGTCATCTAAGAATTAACAAAAGGTTTTCACCAATACAATGTAATAAGAAGGAGGTCAACCAAGAAAATTTTTGAAGCCTCCACCATTCTATGTGTCATTGGTCATTAGGAATAACTTGGTGCCTAATTATATGATTTATTTAAGAGAAACTAGTTCAGTAATTCCAAAACAAATAGTGGATCAAATGGCCCTATAATATGAACCGGTCTCTAGAGGAGTGGTGCAACAAGATGGGACAATAGTGGGAACTATTGGAGTCATCAAAAGATTAAGTCTTACAGTCCATGCTTGTCCTAATGTCACTATTTTGTAAGATGTGTCTGTAGTAGACTTCCCACCACTTTTTGCTTTGTGTTTGTCAAAATATTTTACTTCCAAGATTGGAGGTTTCTTGTTTGTAGATTGGTATCATATAATTTTTAGAATGAGATATGGATTCAAAGCCACAATCCAATCAGAACCGATTGCAAAATTTCACATTGAGCTTTATGCACCAAGCCCCATCAATGCAAATTTATGAGCATTTGACTAGGAAGAGTGTTCAAACATTTTAGAAACAAAAACTAAAGTGGAAGGCATTCGGATTTAACATTAGATAAATGAGAAAACAAAATACATGTTTTTGAGTCATATAAGGAGATGGAAGAAGTTAAACTAGGCATATATTGCTTGCATGAAGTTAAATTACCAAGCCAAAAGATAAGAATGATAAAAAAATTATGGTTCAATGTGTTCTCACTACGTAACATCAAGTACTATTTATCTTTCCTTTTTTAGTTTATTTGTTCAAACAACACAATTGAGTACAAATATCTAATCCCTAGACTCCATTTGGCTAGAAAAAGGTGCATTAAGAACTTACAGGTATTTAGAGACAATGAGATGATTATGAATCAAATCAGAGGAAAAATTATGTTAATAATGATCTCATAAAAGCTATAAGAACCTGGTATGGGATCTCGAGACCTTTGAAGCATTCAACATTGATTCCATACCTTGAAAGAAGAATGAGGTTGCGCAGACAAACTTACAAAAGAGCTAGGAAAACATTCGATGTGGTGGATACTATCAAAAGGGATAAACAAAGCCCCATATCATGGTAGTTGTAAGGATAGTAGTTATGGATAACAAAACAATATGGTGAGTGTTTGAGAATGATCAACAGATCATCAGTTTCTTATAAGAAGAGGATGAGTTCTTAGCTAAGAATCGGGATAAATTAGAGTAGTAGTACGGGATCAAGTAGTGCAAATTGCGGATGAAAAAAATTGCCCAAGGGGTTAATGAATCTAGAGTCAATATTCAAACTAAATGATCAATTTTTTAAAGAAAAGGCCAATATTAAAGTCAAAGGAGAGGATTCGGAACCCATTTCAAATGGGGAAGGAGAACACTTGAAATTGGAAGAGTGAGTACTTAACAAGAAAGATCTAATTTTATCAAAATTTTCTTAGAGTTCCCAGATGTCTTCACTTGGAGCTATGAAGAATTGAAATGTTTTTATCCAAAGGTGGCACAACATACTATTGAATTGGATATGGAAGGTAAGCCTATTAGGAAAAAACAAAGACCATCAACCCTCACATTGAGCCTCTAATGAAGAGAGATATGAATAATTTGATAGATGCAAGCATCATATTCCAAATCAATCACTCAAGTTGGGTTGTAAACCTGCAATCAATTAGAACAAAAAATAGAGAAATCAGGTTGTGCATGGATTGTTGGGACTGAACAAGGCATATCTCAAAGACCACTACCACTCCCTTCCATTGAACAAATATTATAGGTGGTAGCTCGTTTGTAAATGTTTTCCCTCCGAGATGGATACTCAAGATATAATTAGATTATGGTAAAATAAAAGGAACCATTTAAAACATCCTTCACTCGCCAAAATGGGGCACCTATTCCTATAGGAAAATTCCATTTGAGTTGTAAAATGCTAGAGGATCTTTGAATAAGGATATAGATATGGAATTCAAGGGGTTGATAAATAAAATAGTTCTTGTCTATCGTGATGACATCACTATGTTTTCCAAGAATGTGAAAAGTGTTGGGCCTTGAAATATTGGCTAAGTGTCAAAGTGTGACCACATGACCGGTGAGAAGAAGGGTGCTCAAGGGGAAATAACACATGACAAAGGGGTTTAAGAAGTGTTGAAGTGAGACCAGTGGTGCGCGCAGAAGATAGAACATGAGTTTAAAGGACTTAACCATATTTGGCATTCTAGAGACACTTGAGGAAAAACATGAGGACCCGAATAGGCATGATGAGTGGATAAAGTACCAACTGGAATGTTGGAGGTGAAGAAGCGATATTCCATGTAGGGAATATTCCGAGAAGGCATCATTACAGAGAGTGGAGGGTTTGCAAAGGGATAAAAATTCATCAATGGAGGACCACATCGACACTTGGAACATGATCTACTTAGAAGAGAAGGCATCACGGTGGGTGTTGATCTTATAAAAAGAGATGCTCGGTCTAGAGACATAGAGGCAAGATAGAGATACAAGAAGACATAATACAAGAGATGATGGGAGGCAGAGAGAATGCATAGAGAATGGAGAGTACAAAGTGTTGTAATAATGTTAGGGTTTAGAGCACTATGTGTTAAGGGTTGTAAAGGATTCCATAAGCCTTTATATGGCACTAGGATCTATAACAAGGGTTAATACAGGAAGAGTATAGCTAGGGTCTCATATCAGAGAAGCTTATAGGAGTTGAGTCTCTATTCTTTAATATGTATGGTCTAATATGACCCTTTTTACTGTAATGTGGCTACCATAACTATTTTAAATCAATACATATATGGGTTCATTATGTATATCATGCTTAAGGGTGTAAACCCTCGTGTTATATGACTATCATGGCTCAAATATAGTTTATTATGCTTATTACAATGTTATTTAGTTTCTGTAATGCATTAAGGTGTGGATCTGTTGGTTTCTCCTTAGACATTTGTAAATGAGTGAATGTACTTCCACTTCATAAATCATCCTCCATTAATGGTGAAACCTTCTCATAAATCTCACATAAAGGAGGGGCTTGGCACTGTGCATTCCTTAGGTGAGCACCCAATACGCGTTGGGTGATAGGATGGTGTGCTTGGGGTCAAAAAATAGTACTAATAGTAAATAAATGACTACATATTGGTTCAATTAATGGGGCCTCTTTTTGAAGCTATTGTGAGAATGGTGCATTATGACAGAGTGCTTGACCTTGGATGGTGTCAAAGCATGGTTTAAAATCACGGAGGATGAATTTGCTTTGAGATTTAGTACTAGACTTGTGTTTGATGCACGTAAATGGGTATAAGAGCATCTATATCATGAGCTACATGAGATCTTATTTTGTTGTTTTCTAGTGGAGTTGTATGAATGGCTTTCGGCGTTGCATCTATATTAAGATGGTACTATAGACCTCACGTATGGACCCAAAACGAGTATCAAAGGCTGCATGATGTTGATTTGAGTTAGACATGTGTTTTTGATCATTGGTAGAGTAGATTGTTAATTATTTACACCTTGGATTACGTGATTTCTATGTATTTCTATCCAGATATTGTTGAGTTTGAGTTTTTGAGAGGGCCAATATGATCGTTCTTACGTGTTATCCCTTAAGATATAAATATCTTGATCATTACACTTAGTTTGGAATATTTTCCTATGGCTAGCTAAGATTATTCTAAGCATCAGGTGAGGAAGCTATGGTGGAGGAAGATGGTAGACCTTGCGGCTAAAAAAGAGAAGGAAGAGAGACAACTCAAGTATAATGAAGCTCATGAGAGGGAGTTATATAGAAAACAAAAAGTTACAGGAGTGATGGATTTATTGAGGGAGATGTTGTAGGAAGGAATTGAGGTTCACACGAAGGACATGGATCCGAGAAGTCTTGTGCTACCCCATCTTGGCAAGTGCGGAAAGAGACCCCTTTAGATTATGATTAGAGATCATCACTTGGAGAAAAATATCCATTGATGCACATCTAAATCCTCCCGGTGACAAACCCTTAGCGCTTAGTTTTCCAAATATAGAGATAAGTATTTTTAAGTGAGTTGGTATTGGTGGAAGTTACCGATCAGCACCTAGGAGGTATAACTTTTCATTTGGCACATCTATGGATCCACAATAATTTCTTGTGCTTGGAGGTATATTGTCTAGAGTGTCATTCGGGTAAAGTACATGTACACAAAAATTGGTTATCACATCCGGAAGTGGCATGGGACACACATCTAGTAGCGGTGTAATATCACAAACTGTTGGTGCACAATTCAACGTGATAGTGGGGACACAAGGCGTGACCACTTTAGGACCTTTGTTAGCTACGGGAGTTATATCGGTGGATCGAGTGGATTAGGAACTAGCAGACTGGTGGATTTGGAGGATTTGGTGGGTTAGGAGGAATAGGCACTGGTGGATTAGTGAATTTGGTGGTGGAGGAAACAACAAAGGGAATCAAGGTTTTGGATTAGGAGGACAAGGGCCTCAACCACCTCAGCAAGTATTTTTCAAAATGTCTTTGCATCTACCAGATTACAAATGTGTTGAGGATGTTGCAGAGCATGTACACAAATGTGAGTTACTATGATGCGTGAAGGGGATCGTTGTCCCGAAATAAAAGGCAATTCATTTTGTAACAACATTACAAGGACATGCACATAGTTGGTACCAAAAATATGACCCCTACCAGATAGTGGTAGATTACATTACATTGCATAATGTTTTCATAGATGAATTTCATATTCTTGAGTTTTAACAGAAGAGAATTAACGCACTGAATGAAATTTAACAATATATGGTAGAGAGTGTGCAAGAGTATGATGCACATTTTAAAACTCTCTTATCAAGTTTTCTTATGATATTCATCCTTCTCAACATGCTCAATGGTTTGTTGGAGGATTAATAACACCTTTCAGGAGAGTGCTTTCACATAATATTTTCACATGCCTGTATGAGGCCTTAGAGGTTGTCCTACACAATGAGGTTGTAGGAAGCGTGGATACCATTGTTAGCCCATTTCTTAAAGCTCAAGATGTTGTAATGGCCAAGTAACTGGAGAAGCTATCTATGAACTCGGTGCATAATCTTGGTAGTGGTCTATGGTGCACATATTTTGTGGTAGAGGGGCATATAAAGGAAAATTTTCCTCGAAGATCAGTATGTACCATGACGGTGGATTGTGAGATTTTCCAAGAAGATCATGATGCAAGTAGGTGTCCATTCTGCAGGTGCGTGATCTCGTAAGAATGTGTCTTGCTATTACATGATTTTTACTTCTAATACTCATGACACCAAGGATTGTAGATTGATTGATTGGATACATGATGCCATTGATATTGGTGTGCATCAGACCAACATAGAAAAAAATTCAAAGGATGATGGTCATCACTATGAAGGATGTGTGGATGGAGGAGCTCATGGAAGAGGATTTTTGGAGGATTTAGAGGCCATGACAACCTTGGAGGTGGAAGAAGTGAGTTCCTACATGGAACTTGTTACAATTGTGGGTCTATGGAGTACTATAAGCACGAATGTCCTAACCTACTATAGTGCTCTTGGTGTGGAAATAAATGAAGTATGAGCAAGACTTCTAGAGCTATTTGAACATATGAACCAATAACACTTGAAATACAAGGAACCCAAATGGTAAGTGTAAAGAAGGTCAAATCATAATGGATGAAGAGGGTGACACGCAAGTCATAACTAGAACCTATTTTTGTTAGGATGCGAGCGAGGCTACGCATACTAGGGAGATACTAAAGCGAAACCACTAATTACAAAAGAAGAAGTGGTAAATGGTAAGTATCCGGACCCTACCCATCAAAATTAATTCTATCAAGAGACTATGAATGTAATCACGAGTCTTCATGGGGAAATTCAATGTCTGAAGGAGCAATCCAGGAAGTTGGGGAAGAAGAAAAGCACTTAGGTTCCTCAGTCAAATATAGATGATGTCAAAGAGGTGTGTAAAATGCTATGACAAGAGAATATCATTCCTTTGTTAGGAGAATGGCATAGGAATAATACACCAAGTGCTAAAATAGAGCATGATAGGGAGGTTTTGATGTTAACCTTCCTCCTCACAGTCTTAACTACGATAAGGATATTACCTTGAATGTAGTTGTTGATGGATGGCTCTAGGCAATATTCTAATTGACATGGGCGCATAATTCAATGTTCTCACCCTAGATACCTAGAATTATATGGGAATTCCTCCCTTACAATCATCTTCAAATGTGTTCTATATGGACAATAAGAAAAAGGCAATGCCCATTGGTGTTTTACAGATACTACTATCACTATCTAAGCGGTGAAATTCACTCGATATTTTGAATTCTTAGCACTTGTTGAGGTGGATAGCTTTCTAGCATTACATGGGTGCCCCTATTGCTATAAGAATAATGTTGAATTATATTTCATTAAGGGCTATATAAGTTTTGAGAACAAAGAGGAACGGGTTATAATTCCTTTGTGAGATGGGAAGTCGATTGCCCTATATTTAGCCTTTAGGAGAAGAATACCTAGAGAAAATTTATGTGCGCACTATCTGAGACCCTAAAGTTGTGTAACCAACAAAGGAGGGTGTTATTCAGTGGGAAGATGCTCAATCTATAAGTGATACAACTAGTGTGTCATGTAACGATTAGGTGCACGGGACATACGAGTTGGTCGAAAAAGGAAGTTAAGAGGCTCTATGACAATAGTAACAAAGGTGAGCTTAGTCAAGTGCCTAGGAGGAAAGAATTTTCCAAGTTATTCTAGAGGAGCCAACCTTGATGTTTTCATACGAGAAATAGAGACCCAATGGAGAAGTGAGATCAAAAGGAGAAGGATGCTCAGCTATACCTTTCTCGAGACTGCAACACATTAGTGGGTGACCTATCTCGATAGCCTTCTAGAGTGGTGCAAAGTGAGAATAATGTTCTCTATTAGGTTTTCCTAGATAAATGTACCTACTATCATACAATATTATCATGGGATGGAACCCACCTTGTTTCACGTCTAAACATGTGAGAAGGCTTGGATGGAAGGCATGGAAGCCTTGTCACGTTCTTTATAGGATCATAAGTTATACTCCACCTTACAAGGTTATGCACATGTATGGTACATTCACTCAAAGATATGCCATCAAATAGGAAACTAGAAGGAGTTGATGACTGACCTCATTCAAGATTTCAAATATCGTGAGTACTAATCCATTTTTGGATGAGGTGTTACAGTTGTTAAGTTCCTAACAATGGGAGATAGTTCCATGGTAGAGGATAGAATCTTTGTGATTATTGGGTGAACCTAGCTTAGAAGTGTGCTCGAATGATGAAGAATAAGAGGAGATATAGCTTGAACATGTATGTATGGAAAAATAAAAAGGAAAATTTGTCTACGTGGTTGATGGTAAAGAATTGGAAAATTTGGATGCTAATCATACTATAGGTATGTTTGAAGTTATGGATAGTGCTGATAAGCAAGCTCGTGCCTACTATGAACCCCCGAAAACCCATAAGGTTAACATTGGTTTGGAAGCCGAACCTAAGGAGGTTCTTATTAGATATTACTAGATAGAAAAGCAAGTTTTGAAGATCATCGATCCATCGCGCAAGTTTCGAGGACTTATTTTGATGTGGGAACTATGAGCTTAAAGGATTTCACCACTCCTTGGGGAGAAGGAAAATCAAGTTAAGGGAAGGACCACGTCCAATTTAGAAGAGACCTTATTGAATGAATCTAAATCTTTGTGTCAAAGTCAAGGAGGAGATTGACAAGATGATCACATCGAGGCATCATTAAGGCAATTAAGGAATCAAATGGAAAATTTTTATGGTCATCAACATTAAGAAGTATGGGAGGATAAGGATATGTGTTGATTACATGGATTTGAATTTGGTATGTGTTATTTACCCTTTTCTAACCCCCTTCACTTATGATATCCATGAAGGATTAGCAGGTGTGAGATCTATTCTTTCACATATGAATTCTTAGGATATCATTAGGTTAGAATTACAAAAGTAAACTAAGAAAAGAAAAAATTTACCTTTGAATGGGGAAGTATTTCTTACACAGTCATGCATTTTAGATGAATAATGTGCCTGCTATGTTTTGGACATTGTGGTGCGAGCATTTTAAGACTTCATCCATAAGTTTCTTCAAGTCTACCTTGATGATTGGATGGTATATGGTTTAGTAAGGGATCATTGTGATAATATGAGGCTGATGTTTGAAAGATATTGGTAGTTGAGGATATCCCTCAACATTAAGAAATGTGTTTTCGCTACTCTATTCGTAACCCTTTTAGCGAATATCATATGTAAGGAAGGCTTGCTAGTGCAACTTGCCAAATTTTTCTGATATTGTGGGATTGGGGGAACCTACTAGCAAGAGTGCGGTGCACTTTGATTCCTTGGGAATACAAGGTATTACCAAAAATTTATTAAGGGATATGCCAAGATCACCACACCATTAGAAGAGTTATTGAAACACATAAGTGCATTTCATTGGAGAGAGGCATAGCAGATGGCGTTTGATACATTGAATAATAATCTTATCACTAAACCCATATTATGCTTTCCCTCTTGGGATAAACCATTATATGTACATCTTGATGCTTCAGGAATGGCGATTGGGGAAATCTTAACACAACCTGGAGAAGGAATTTTTGACCACACCTTGTGTTATGCTAGTAGGAAGTTGACACCAGAAAAGTAGAACTATACTACTACGGAGCACGAAGCATTATCAATGATCTATGTGCTATAAAATTTTTGGTAGTATCTATTGGAAAAACCCTTCATATTCGACACAAACCACATGGAATTGAAGTAATTGGTAAACAAGCTCATTTTACAAGGGTGCATATGTCAGTGGGTTTTATTGTTTCAAGAGTTTGAGTTTACAATTGTTGTGAAACTAGGAAAGAATAACTTAGGACCTAACCATTTATCAAGGATTGAATGCGGGGAGGAAGCAAAGAGAATTGAGGATACAATGTCGAGATACAAAAATGTTTAGATTGTGGCACACACCCTCTAACCTGGAAAGATATTGTTGTTTTTCTCAAAATGGGTGTGACATTAAAGGGAATGAATACCTTGGAAAGGAAGTAGTTAGCCATATGCACCACACCCTACATGTTAATTTGTGGAGACTTATACAAGCTAGGTCATGATGAGGTTTTACGCCAATGTGTGTTAGAGCATGAATGCATTACAATCATGGAAAAATCACATGGTGGGATTGCAGGAGGACACTATGTAGGGAATACAACTACGTGCAAGATCCTTTTAGAAGGTTTTTAGTGGGAAATGGTTTACAAGGATTGTATTAAGTTTTACAAGGCTTGTGACCATTTCCACCACCTTGGAAAACTACAAATAAGAGATGATATTCCCTTGAGATTGATAGCTAGCACAAAACCATTTAAGAAGTGGGTGATTGATTTTGTGGGACAGATTTCACCTGCGGATGAATGATTGGTTCATGCTATATCATTACATGCACATATTATATTACGAGGTGGGAAGAAGTGAAACCTACAAGGTATTACACATAGTGGTAATAATAGCTAGGTTCTTGTGGGAAAATATAATCAAAAAATATGAATGTCTGTTGAGTTTAATAAGTGATAGGGGTACTCATTTATTCAATGAGATAATAAGAATCTTGTTGGAAAATTTAATGGTAGCTGTATGATGGAAAAGTGACAAGTGAGTGTGGGAATATAAAAGTAACTCTTCCTTGCACCCAACCTCCCGAGGTCATGCCGAGACACCAATTTGGTGGGGATGGAATAAATGTGGGATGTAGACAAGCTAGTTAGGTAATCTTATGTCTTCAATGTGCACTAGTGGAAACTGCGAATCTAAGGTGAAGAAGGCCCTACTAACCTGAAATAGTGTGATAGATCGATCGGCAAGGATGACTCGCTTAAAGGCTCCAATCAATATTGATCTCGGCGTGATTCGGCCCATGGGTTGTGGCATATGTGGAAAATGACTGGGATGGTTTCGTGTATATCTCCGAGACAAGGTCATAGGGTGGATGGTAAATATAATTGACTCTATGGGTGGTTCTCGGCTGGTCTAGAAATTCTTAGGTTTATTAGCTGCTAAATCTTACAAGGATAACTGTTCAATGATGATAGGTGGAAGTCGAGTAGATCGAATACTAATGTGCATAGGCAAAGCATCTATGTCTCGATTCACCTATGGATTTGTCAGTGTGGGATTTGTGGGTCACAACCATAGATTCGTGTTTGTTGTGGTCCTGTTATGGTCATGTGCGGATTCAGTCCCTAATCCCTAGTATCCAATAGTCATATGCTTTCTCAGCCTCTATATTCAGAATTAACAGTTGTGTAATATTCTCAGAGTATCTCACAGGTGTTCGTGCAACCTGAATTCTTAAGCTAGTATCTATATCTGTGAGAGTGTCTCCTACACTGGTTGTGGGACCAAAGGATCACAACCGAATGTTTTCTCTCTTTCAAGCCCTTCTACAGTCATGCGGATATATATCTAGGGTAATTTGTAGTTTGGTTGATTTGACCAAAACGTGTGCGCTTGGTCGTCTTCTATGTTTAACCCGCTTAATTGGAGGCTGATTTGTTGTAAATTTGTCATTGTTCGGAAGACTTGGATCCTAAGATTATGATCTATATCAGTTATTGCTATGACGAGATTTGGTTGGGGCATGATTGGCTCAAATACGTATTCTCTGGGATCTCTAGGTCCCGTGATTGTCATACAAAAGCAATAATGTAAATCTAATTGCAGCAAAGTAAAATTGACTATGTGAAATATATCTATAACATATATAACTTCTCTATTTTTGTATTTTTCTAAATAACTATTTGAACGAAATTGAAGGAGAAACTATTTTAATATATCTAGAAATTGACAACTAAACTAATCACGAAATTTAAAACAAACAAGGTAGCCGAGCATAGCTACTTGCCTGTGCAGTTGTAAGTCTATTCTAAATAATGAAATAACTGATCTAATCTATTTGAAAGACTCTCAATCCTACCTCGAAGTGAGGAATGAATCATAGTTTCTCATAAAATATCAATCCCCACACTTCCCGGCACTCTGTCGAAAGTAAAATTGAATTGAAATAAGGTGATTGACTACTCTATTTGATATGCTTCTAACTAGAACTTTGAAAGCTAGAACCCGGATTCTGCGAACAGTGTGGCGAATCTAATGGCATGTGTGGCTTTGTCCCCTCAGTGTGATCTCCTCATTCCTTTGTGCTCACGTGGATCTAGAAAAGCATGTAATGCTAGCATCAACAGAAGTAGATATTGGAACAAAGGAAGTTTAGGATACAGACTAAATACAATATGAGTAGGAGAGGGATAGCGCAAGAGTACATAGCTTGTCTTATGCAATTCCTAGCGGGATTTATTACGAGTCATGCAACATAAAACATCCAGAACCTGAAACTATCCTATTTGACAAGTAAAACATGTAACTTTAATGGCTTCCTACTGAGAATTAAACTGTTCTACTTTAATGAATTGCATCAAGTAATGACAGCACTTGCCCAAGATGGATATGTGGCTTTCTAATACCAAAATAACATTAACTAAGCATGCAATGAACTAAAATATGAATCCTAAGCAAAATAAAAGATGGAACTATTGAAATGAGAAATTGAGAGGTAAATTTGAGGGGCCATTTTCTTGAGCACAAGCCAACTATTTATAGCATTTGCATTTACCCAAAGGTAAAAACCAAATTGATCTCTTAAACCATAAACAATGCCAAAACACTATTCTAGGGAACCAGAATCATTAATGTAAGCCAAAGGTGGTGAAAAAAGATGGTAAACATTGAAATTTACATGAGTCGCATTAAAAAGAACATTCTGGAAAATGCATGAAGGACCGCCGCCCGAGTAGGTAGGGCAGCGGTTATAGGACCGCGCCATGCCATCTGGGGCCACGGTCATGAGACCACCGCCTAGTCAAGGCAGTAGTTTCATAACTGAAGAGAAAAATGTAAAGAAAAGAGGGGAAAAGAGAACAACAAAGCACACAGGGGCTAAGCGAGGCATGCGGGATGTTAACGCACACTTGAGAGCTTTTCCGGATCCCAAACAGCTTGCGAGGAGACCTGTATCATCATTGGGGCACATGCTACATTGTTTTGGCAGTGCAGTACCTTACAATTTTGGGTACGTACATATTGCCCACTCGGAGAAGCACTTTAGCCATGAAGAGGCATAAAATGGTGGTCCCGATATGGGAAGTTAGAAGTTTTACGATACATCGTGTATCGAAATGATGCCATCAAAATTACCGCCACCTACAAAATGAAAAGAGGAATCAAGTGCAGATAGAAAAAATAGATCGGAAAATAAATACTAAAATAATATGAAATGAGGACATACCATTTGTGTAGGGGTAAGAACTTACCTCCATTGGTGCTCCAAACCTGTGAAAAGGGGATTCAAAACGAGTCAGGTTGCTATATATATGAAAGTGGGCCCATTTTCCTATTCATTTGTGTGTGTTGATTTGTTTTGTTTTGAGCTCTGGGACCCACGGTGATAGTTTCTTATGAGAGTAGATTCAAAATGTTCATGACGAGGTAGCGATCATGCTTCCGCAACAGGTCATCGACCCATGAGATCACATGTTAGTTTTTCTCAATTTATCGTTTTTACCCCCAAAATTTTAAAATGTTAAAATCTTTGTCGTGGGGGGGTTATTTTTGAAAATGTTAGGTTCAAAAGGTCTATCTAGGGGGGTGCCTACTAGGTAGGCTTTGTTTTAGTTAAAATACTCCCTTTTTTACGTTTTTAGGCCTTTTAAAGGTATAAAACTTGCGTGGATTTTCGGGACACGACCGCCGCCTCGAATAGGGCAGTGGTCATGTGACCACCGGCCTATTCGGGTGGTGGTAGTTACAAGACCGCTGCCTTTAAGGCAGCGATTATAAAACCGCCACCTGCTCGGGCGGTGGTTCCTAACAAAATGCCAAAGGAACACTTGTTTGAAATTGTTTTTGCATTTTTAGCATCTTTATGTGTTTTCATGATTTTTCTAATGTCATTCGGATGCTAACTTGCTCTGTTTTGTGTGTTTTTGGGTGTATGTAGGTGAGGGAGGAGTACATTTGATGGAGTCGAGAGAGAGAGTGTGACTAGCTCCCAGCAGTATTAGATGCCCTTTCACAGGATGAGGTGGACACTCTTCAGAGGGCCGGTATACTACGTATATCACGCATCCCACATGTTGCTCCATCCAGTCACATACTTTGTGACTTATTTTCTTATTGGGATGTTGATCGGAACACCTTCCGGTTACCAGGGGTCCGAGGTGAGTGGACCATCACTTTGGAGGATGTTTACCATATTCTGGGGGTCCCGATCATCGGGAGATGACTTACTCTTGAGACGGCAAGTTCACGGGCTCAAATAGCACAGTGGGCTTCTTACACGGGAGATGCAGTTATCTCCACTGGCTCAAAGAAGGGGGTGAGGGTCTGATCTATTCCTATCCTACCCATCTCCTTGATTCGCCAGGCCATTATGGGGATCCTTGCCTCAAGATTGATTGAGGACAAGGGAGGAGACACACTATTATATTGTTGGTCCCCCATCATTGCACAGATCGAGGGACATGGCCAGATTTATGCCTGGGGAGCTGATATACTTGGGACTACCTACCATGATTTGTATAGGGTAGTCCATTTACAAGGGAAGTCTTTGAGCCACCCAACCCTGGTTATGAGCTGGGTCTATGAGTGCTTCATCCCCTATGGTAGAGGTGTAGAGGTGGTAGATCTCAGAGATGTGAGGGCAACTAGATGGATAGACATGTCAGTGCTCAGAGCACCTCACCAGCCAGTTACTTCCCTGACCACTGATGACATGGAGGCCACACCATATCAGGCCATGGTAGGTTTATGGGGCAAGGAGGCTCTTACTTTACTTTCTGCTCTACCACAGGGGTAGCTTGTTGACAAAGTAGGGAGAGTGAAGATGCATCCCTTTGGCCAAGTTCCTTAGCAATTTGGGCTACCTTACATGGGTATGCTTCCCCTTGTAGTGCTAGTATACTGGTTAGTTTGAGAGGCTAGAGGGGGTCCTAGAGGCCGGGGTTGGACAATTGTTACCCCTGGTGTTCCCATTGCAGCTAGGCGGGTAGTACATGCCCAAGGGAGAGCCGGTGCTCCTCAGAACCCTTACTTCAAATTACCGTCAGTCCCACTCACAGCAGTGATGACCCTATTGACATAGACTCGAGTCTGAGGAGTTCAGGGGGGAGACGGAGGAGGAGACCGAGGAGGACAGTGATCCTGAGTGGCATGACACTTAGGATATCATGCAGGCAAAGAGGGCAGAGCAGAGTGCATAGAGGGTGACTCTGGTTTCAGAGGAGCCACTCTCCCAGAGCCATGGTGGGGAGGATGAGTCCATTGCAGGACACTACGTTTCTCCAACCATGGGAGGATTACCTCAATCAGCGGCAACATCTGTGGGAGGCTCGACCCTAGAGATCCATCCTGGAGGCCCGGTGATCTAAGTAAGTTATCTTCCCTTTGCTTGAGTTAGGATTGCTTTAATTGCCATCTCTCCTTTTGTTTACACTTATTTTTATCTCTTGTTTTATTTCTAATTCATTTTCTCTTTTGTTTGCAGAGACCACCGATGAGTGGCGAGACTTGATTCATAGGGTATGCATTGATACCTTGATGATCCCTATGGAGAGGACCCATGTAGAGCTGTCTGTGGATGCAGGGGAGCCCTCAACAGCTGGTAGACATACCAACATCTTTTCCCCCATCTAGAATGTTGCCAGGATGGTAACTACCCTCCGTACTGAGCTGGAAGGGTATAGGATAGTAGAGCACTTGATGAGGAGTCATTCTCATGGCGAGACCGTAGCTGCCCCTAGGGATCGTGATCCCTTTGTGCACTCAGAGCGTTGGCATAGCCGGAGTCCTAGGTGTGGGTGTGCACCCTCAGAGGGATCTCATAGGGGTTGAGAAGCCACTTGGCTCTCTTAGATTTTTGTATGATGTTTTTGTATTTCCGGGCTCTTTGAGCGTTTTGACCATGCTTAGCGCATGATGGCATTGTATAGGAATTTTGATCATTTATATATATATATATATATATATCTTTTGGATCAGACTCTTGGCATCTATGACCTTGCTTCCATTTCCATTTCCACATGTAAACTATGATGTTATGCTTATATGTTTTTTAGAATGTATGCAATGGAGAACAAATGATACAAGTGTCTACTTTCTTTTTGTATTTCATGGTGCTGATATATGATAATGTAGATACAATGTGATTTTGAATTTTTAGTTTCTTTAAGAAATTTTTATACCTCATATTTGTTTTGGCAAAGTGGTGAAGATAAGCCAAGTATGATGAGCGAGATAAACCTACCCCACTCCTAACTCCACGGAACTAGTAAGATGCGAGGGCTCGTCACCGAGAGCTAGAAAGGGCACAAGTTATGAAATGTGTTGAAATGATAGTGATGAAAGATAGACAAAGCTTTGGTGGAACAGAATTAGGATGCTACAAGCCTACTCCACTCGAGTGACTCCATAGTTTGGGATGTAACTTGCTTTATGGTTTATCTAGACTTAGATCCATGCAGATGGCCACATGGTAGATAAAATCTAGGTTTAAGGGTTTTTAACTCTCTTGGAATTTTGGACATCCGATTCATTTTTTTGACTCAAGACTTCAAGATTTGAATTGTTTGTTTATGAATTTTAACGTTTGTTTGTTAAGAGGACCCCTACACCTTGTCCCATGCTACTAGTAAGAAGCGTGGGTTTATCACCATGGGCAAGGCATAGGTGAGTAAGGACATTTCCATCCTTTCCCAATCCTATGTCACTAGTAAGAGATGCAAGCTCATCACCAAAGGTTGGTGGGGCAAGGAAATGTGTAAATTTAAAATTTTCTATTTGATTTATATTTGACTTGTTTATTTAAGCAAAATGTCAGCATGCTCTTACTTCCAAAGAGATATTCATACGGGATAGATGTGACATAATGAAGCTTCTAGAATATACCATAGGAAAGACATCTATCCTAAGAAGAAACCAAAAGTGAGAACACGTATGCAAACCCTGGTATGGTTACCATTAAGACTTTGTCATATCTAGCTTTATTTGATGAAATGATTCCAAAATAGTTGATGATATCATGGAAATGGAGAAGTATGATTAGAGTGTTTATGCCAATACCATCAGAAGTTTGTAATGAATTTCTTTGAGAATAAATTCCTTGATCACAAAATTGTACAAAACAAGTGGACAAAATGATCCTAACTATATGAAGATGCAATGTAGCTATAATTATACAAGTAGTGTTGGTTGCTTATGCATAGAATCATTTAAGGTGTAGGGAATTGACTGTTTCACCAAATTCCTCACCTTCTAGTGTGCATAAGAGATATGCACCATTTCCATAGTCTTTCATGACTCGGTATGGGCCCAACCATTTGGGCCGGAACTTCCTTCCTTCACCAGTATTTTTATCGATCCGACTGTCTAGCCTTAGAACTAGATCACCTTCATATATGTCTCATTCATAGACCTTCTTGTTATACTGTCGGCACATCCGGTCAGCATAGACTCTGTGCTGCTGTTCAACATCTAACCTAGCTTCATCTAGGCTTTCTAGTTGGGAGAGATGTGCTTCTCTGTAAGCATCTTCATCTAGGATCCCTTGTAATGAGATACAGAGACTGGGTATTTCAACCTCAAGCGGGAGAACTGCTTCTACCCCGAATACTAGCGAGAAAGGAGTCACTCCTGTTGGTGTTCTTATTGAGGTTCGGTGGGCCCATAAGGCTGGATATAACTTCAAATGCCAATCTCGTTTGTTTTCTTTCACCGTTTTAAGGAGAATGGCTTTTAACGTTTTGTTTGTTGCTTCAGCTTGTCTGTTGGCTTGGGGGTAATACAAGGAGGTCGTATGATGGCTTATTTTAAATTTATTACACAATTCATGGAATTTATCATTCTTAAAACAAGTCCCATTATCTGAGATAATGATTTCCGGGACACCGTACCTGCAAATGATTTGGTTCAAAATGAACTTGGTGATTACAAAACCTGGTATAGTAATAAGAGGCATGGCCTCTACCCATTTAGTAAAATATTCAAAGGGCCGTGATTATGAAATTATGTCTGTTTATAGATGAGGGAGAGAATTTCCTATCAAATTGAGGCCCCACGTAGAAAAGGGCCATGGAGTAGCAATTGGTCAGAGAGCTTGTGTCGGCATGTGGATCTCATGGGAGAATTCTTGGCACTTATGACACCTTTGTACAAACTCTACTACATCGTGTTCTAGAGTAGGCCAAAAATAGCCCATCCGATGTATTTTATGAGAGGTGGCATGGCCACTGAAGTGGCCTCCACACATTCCACTGTGAGATTTGTGGAGAATCTTCTTGGATTCTTCTGTGTGGACACATCTTAGAAGCATTCCATCAAACAATTTTCGATAGAGCACTTACTCTATAATGACGTATTTGGATAAAATAATGCATAACCACCTTCTTCGTTGTGGTGTAGCACCTTCCGGATACATATAATCCATGATATAATTAATAATATCAGCATACCAAGGACACTCGAGATGGGAGCTCTGGTTTCGATGTAGTATACGCATTCATCAGGAAATTCCAGATCTACTAGATTGCCTCCATTTAGTGGGTTATTAGCTAACCAATTCATGATGATTTGTCATTTAACGGACTTCTAATTTATGAATGTTAATTCAAATTCACCCATTAAGGTTATAAAGCGTCCAGCCTTTTTAGACAAGGACCTTTGCGTGAGGAAAGTTCGTAAATGCTCTATCTTTATAATGACCCCCGTTTCTTGATTTAGCATATAATGTCTTAAGCATTTGGTTCAAAGACTATGGCAAGCCATTCTCGTTTCTACTGTGTATAACGTGTTTCATAGTTGAGAAACATTTGGCTAATGAAATAGATCACACGTTCTCTCTTGTCATCGTCTTCTTGATCCAGCATATAGGCTAGTGAGACATTGATAACTCGCGAATATAAAATTAACGAGTGGTCTGGCTTAGGTGGCATTAATGTAGGTGGTGATAAAAAGAAACGCTTAACTACATCAAAAGATTCATTGCAGTCTTTGTTCTAATCAATACTATAATCTTTCTTGAGTATATTGTTGATTAGATGAATGGCAAAGCTTAAATGTGGGATGAATCTCCGGATTGCACGAGTTTTTCGAGAAATGACCTAATTCAGATTCATCCGAAGGTGGGACCATTTCAAGCATAGCCCTGTATTTTTGTTGGGTCAACGTCGATCACTCGTGACAATATAATGTAACCTAGGAGCTTCCCTCCTGTTACACCAAAGACACATTTTTTTGTATTTAGGGTGACTCGTATTCTATTAGATGTGAAAGAATAACGCGAAGCACTTTCGGATGGTCACAACACTTCTTGGCCTTGGCCAACAAGTCATCTACGTAGGATTCCACAATTTTATGAGTAAGATCATGAAATATATATGGCATAGCCCACTGGTATGTAGCGCCAACGTTCTTGAGACCGAATGGCATAACAACATAGCAATAGGTTCCCCAAGGAGTTATAAACATGGTTTTGGCTTGATCCTGTTTAGATATTTTAATTTGATTGTATCCCGAGAATCCATCCTTGAGAGAAAAAAGCTCAAATCCAGCTGTTGTGTCAACAATGACGTCTATGGATGGTAATGGGAAGTCATTCTTAGGACATGCCTTGTTAATGTCTCGAAGTCTATGCAGATGCGTATTTTCCCATTCTTTTTAGAACGGACGATATTAGATACCCACCGAGAGTAATCGACTAGCCCGATGAATCCCACTTGGAGGAGTTTCATTACCTCCTCTTTCACCATGAGAGCTACCTTAGGTTTCATTGGTCTCAATTTTTGTTTAATCAAGCATTGCGTATGATTTAGTGACAAGGTTATGTTTGCGATGTGTGGTGCAATCCCTATCATTTCTTTATAATTAAATGCAAAAGCCTTCTGATGTTTCTTGAGGATTTGAGTGTGTATTTCTACTTTTGATGGAGTTAACGAGGATCCTAACTTCAATATCCTTGGTTCATCCTCTGTTTCGATGTTAATATCGATTGTTTCTTTGATTAAAGAAGCATTACCTTCTTCAAACTCAGGCGGGGCTAGAGGTAATTTCAGATTGTCTTCATTCTTGACTGTGTATATGCTAAGTTCCTTTTTTGGGGGAAGCTTTGTCATGGGATTTCGAAGTAGGAAGACAAATGTGGGATTAAGGTTAAATCTACTGCATGATGGGTGAGATGTAACGCTGCATAGGCGTTTAAGTAATCCAGAGTGGCTCTAACACTATCAACGTGGTCTAGGATAGTAGATTTGTTCTCATTTCATTTGTTAAAAGAGGATTCAACATTGTTTTACCAATGGTTCAAGATTTAAGGGATACCATGAAATGGGTATCCTCCAATTCACTATTTGGAGTAAAGTGTGACGCCGAGGTTGCTATTGAATCGGTGAGGAGATTTTGTTCTCATGGGATTGCTTAAATTGATATGAATTCAAACTCCTTAATTAAATTCAATATAGCTATTTTGTAGAGCTGTAAGTGCTTGGCTCTGGTTTCATATATCTCAGAGACTTGGTTTGCTACCAATTGTGAGTCTCCTAAAACCCTGATATTATTAACACTGATCCTCTTAGCTAGGACAAGGCCAATGAGGAGGGCTTCATACTCAAAGACCATTATTTGTACATTCAAAATTTATTTTAAAGGCAAAGGGTAGGAATTTTCCCTCGGGAGAAGTAAAGATTACACCTGCCCTAGCTCCGTAACTACATCTAGCTCCATCGAAATGGAGAGTCCAATACTTAGCTGGGAATATGGGCGTTGGGATATTTGTTGTGTTAACATCTTCTACCTCTACCATGCAGAGATCTACTGCTGGAAGAGAACCAACACCTAGGGTGTATCCCATGCCTACAGAATCAAATGGTAGGAACATTGGTAGATCCTGTTCTAGTAATTCAACAATTTTGCAAAGAGTTCCTAATGATATTGTTTCTACAATCTTAACCTCATCTTTGAGGGTGGGATCATCTTGACTAGGCTCATAGTCTCAAGATCGTCGTAGGTATCAACTTTTCTTCCGATTTCACATCGGTAGGTTTAATAAGTTGGTTTATTGGGAGTTCAAACTCCGAGTGAATGCCTGGTCTTTTCTTTAAGTCAGCTAGGTGTATATCAAATGGTTTTGGATCACCTTTGGCTATGAACACCTTTCCTAAATGCAAGAATCTTACTTCTTGGAATAATGTAGAAGGGATTTCCTTCATACGATGTATCCATGGTCAGCCAAGGATCATATTATAGTTGGTTTCCTGATCTATAATATAAAAATCAGTCAGGATTGTTTTGGGTCCTAAGGTGACCGGTAGTATTATAGTTCTAATTGACGTGGCTTTAAGGCTATCATAGCCTCTTAGTGTATTTCAAGTTGTGGAATAATTCGTTTCTCCATACCCTATCTTTTGAAGGAAAGAGAAGGGGACTATGTTAACTGCTGCCCCATCGTCAACCATCGTGTGTTTCACATAATTGTTATAAACCCATACTTGCAAATGTAAGGTTGGATCACCTTGGTGTGCAATCTCAGTGTCTGTTGGCATTTTGTTTATTTCGAATATGAATTCGGTATCCCTATCCGGCTGCCCCGGAGGGTGGATATCAAATTCTACATGGTTTACCTGTGTTTTGAGAGGAGGAGTGATGTTATTTAGATGGCCTAAACCTAATGCCTCTAAAAGAGCAGCCCTATGGGTAGGAGAATTCTTTAGTAAGTCCAAAAAAGAAATGTGCGAGAAGGTTTTTGTTAGATCACTAATTAAATCGTAGGCACCTACGGGTCTTACTAACATTTGTTGGATGTTATCTGTCTCCGGTAGGTAACTTGGACTTGGCTAAGAGGAATACTCTCGTGTCCTTGTTATAGCCTCTACGGGTAGTTCGGCATCTAACTCCACTAAACCGACTATCTTGGGTTGTGGTTGACTTCCTAATTGTGGCGCAACTAATAGATTTAGTGAAGTTGAGGCTTCATGATCATGGTTTCCTGTCATTACACAATTGTTTGTCCCATTTGAATTTAACTTGTTGTTGTTGTGATTTGGGATCGGATCATTGAAGATCTTAAGGGGTGCATTTTGAGGGGAAACTACCCCGTAAAAGTATTTGGTGTCGGTGATGTAGGATCTGCCAAGAACATATCTATGAAAAGTTGTCTTTGTTCCTTTGGCAAACGTTGCATGAATTTATTGTAGTCACGGCATGTTTTGGTGTCATGGCCTTAGATTTTGTGAAAACCACAATACGAGTTAGGATTGTAATTCCTAGTCTACTAGTTTGGTGTATATTGTGGCCCAAAACTCTGATCAAACCATTGCCTATTAGGATTAAAGTTTTGCATTTGTTGTTTTTGGTTTTGGTTCGGTTTTGATATCCAGTTGAGTTTTGGCTTGGACCCTATGTAGGGTTTCACCATCGTCATTGTTATTTTTGTGGATGATTAAAATCCATTGCATTGATTGTTGGGGTAAAGTTGTTGTTTCATTGTTTGTTTACTAGTGGTGGAGTATTCACAACATTTACCCTTTTAGGCTGATCAGTTACTCCATCTGTTGTCACTCCATGATTTTTATTAAGGATTTTAGGTCCTTGATTGGTATTTGTGGTGGTAGGATAAGCCGTAGTATTCTGGTTAGAGGTGATTAACCTCCCGTTTGTTCCATATGTCTTACGACCACTATCTATTGCCACTTGATCTATTCGGAGAGCGCTCTCAAGTACTTCATTGTAAGTCCTTAGTGGGAACTCGGACTTCTTCGTTCACTTCTCTACCGAGAGAATGAAGGAATAAATCACATAGTTCCATTTGGTCCATATTTGGAGCACTGGCTAAAGAATAAAGAGCTGTATGCCACCTCTGGATGAAATGAGCAACAAATTCATTGTTTTCCTGCTTAATGTGCAAGAATTCTCTCGATTCCTATTCTTACTATTTTTTTCATGTCAAATGCCTTGATGAACTCTGAAATGAGTTGTTTAAATGAATGGATGGAAGCCTCATGTATTCTATAATACCAATCGAGAGTGATACCTTCCAAAGTTTTGGGGAATATTTTAGCAACAACCCCATCCCAAGGGAGTAGTTCTCAAATAGCCGTGGCATAAGCCTTGATATGTGCATTCGGATCTCCCTCACCTTTGTATTTGGGAAAATATAGAAGAGGTCTTGGAAGCATAACTCTTTGTATGGTAAATTCTAAGGGTTATTTCAAATATTCGAATAATTCCCTATCGCATAGGTTTTGACCATTGATGGTGTTTGCCGAGGGAGTGGTGGTGGAATGGGTTGTTGATATGGCATAGCGTATGCATTGGCGTGGGGCATAAGGAAGCCCCTGTGTTTGAGAAAACATGCCAGGAGATGAGAACATGTCCCCTTGTGGTGATTTGTAGTACATGTTTAAGTATGAAGGGGTATTGTCTAGGAATGGATTGTTTTGTACTAGACTGGGAGGTATCGGAACAGTATTAGAAATGGCGGTTCTTGTTGGCATTTGTTGTGAATACTAAGGAGTCATGCCTAACATGCCTATTCCTGTGAGGAGGTCTTCTTGGCTAGGATGGCATGGAGGATTAGAATTTCTTGCATGTATGAATTGAGAATGGTGATTTTCTTGAGCAAGTTCTAACCCCCTAACTTTTTCTACTAGAGTTGAAATGACCTCATTTGGTGAAGTCATGATATTTTGCCTTAGTGGTGTTTGTTGTATATCCTGATGTTGTATAGGCATGTGATATCCTGCTATGAATTGATCACTGCCCTGCCAAGTTTCCCTAAGGCCATTTCCTATATGCAGTGGCATGGAGGTATTTTCTTGAAAAGAGACCTCGGGTTGCGTTTGTAAACTCCCTATGGGTGGGTACATACTCCGAGAGCGTTGTTCATTCCTGGCATAACGTACCGAATGTTCATCATCTAAAACTAGGTATGGGTCTGATTGTCTACTAATTTGTGGTCTAAGTAGTACCTAAGGAGATGAACCAGATTCTCCTGTGAACATCATATTGTTTGAGCTTGAAGGCTCTGTTTGTTGTGTTTGAGTGAGATGATCTAAATCCTCTATTTGGAAGGATGAGCTATATCTGATCCTTATAGATGGAGTTTTTGCTAGAAAATGGTTATTCGAGTAGTTGTCACCCCATACTGAGAGTGAGGGTGATGATTGTCTATTCAGTTGAGCGTAGTATGCTTCAAGACCTAAGAGAGGTCTACCATATGCATCGAATCCTGACATATTTGGGGGGTATATGAATACCCGTAGAATAATGGGTGAGAGAAAAGGTGGGAGGAAGAAGTGAAAATAAAATAGGAAGAACTGTTTCATTCACATCGGGTTCACCAATTTTGTACGATGGAAAAGTGACAAGCATGCATGGGAATCTACAAGTAACTCTTCCTCGCACCCGACCTCCCGAGGTCATGTTGAGATAGCTAGTGCGGATGGAATACATGTGGGATGTAGACAAGCTAGTTAGGTAATCTTATGTCTTCGACGTGCACTAGTGGAAACTGTGAATCTAAGGCAAAGAAGGCCCTTCTAACCTGAACTGGTGTGATAGATTGATCGGCAACAATGACTGCGCCAAGGTTGCAATCAATATTGAGCTCTGGCGTGATTCGGTCTATGGGTTGTGGGATACATGGAAAATGACCTGGGATGGTTTCGTGTATATCTCTAGACAGGGTCATAGGGTGGATGGTAAATATAATTGACTTTATGGGTGGTTCTCGACTGGTCCAAAATTCTTAGCTTTATTAGATGCTACATCTAATAAAGATAACTGTTTGATGATGATAGGTGAAAGTGGAGTAGATTTGAATACTAATGTGCGTAGGCCAACATCTATGTCTGATTCACCTATGGATTCATTAGGCTGTGGGATTTGTGGGTCACAACCGTAGATTCACATTTGTTGTGGTCCTGCTATGGTCATGTGCAGATTCAGTCCCTAATCCCTAGTATCCAATAGTCATATGCTTTCTCAGCCTCTATATTCAGAATTAATAGTTGTGTGATCTTCTCAGAGTATCTCATAGGCGTTCATGCAACCTGAATTCTTAAGTTGGTATCTATATCTGTGAGAGTGTCTCCTATGCCTGGCTATGGGACCAAAGGATCACAACCAAATGTTTTCTCTCTTTCAATCCCTTCTACAGTCATGCAGATATATATCTAGGGTAATCTATAGTTTGGTTGATTTGACCAAAATGTGTGCACTTGGTTATCTTCTATGTTTAACCCGCTTAACTGGAGGCTGATCTGTTGTAAATTTGTCTTTGTTTGGAAGACTTGGATCCTAAGATTCTGATCTATATCAGTTATTACTATGACAAGATTTTGTTGCGGCACGATTGGCTCGAATACGTATTCTCTGGGCTCTCTATGTCCCGTGATTGTCATACAAAAGAAACAATGTAAATCTAATTGCAGAAAGTAAAATTGACTATGTGAAATATATCTATAACATATATAACTTCTCTATTTTTGTATTTTTCTAAATAACTATTTTAATATATCTAGAAATTGACAACTAAACTAATCACAAAATTTAAAACAAACAAGGCAACCGAGCATAGCTACTTGCCTGTGCAGTTGTAAGTCTATTCTAAATAATGAAATAACTGATGTAATCTATTTGAAAGACTCTCAATCCTACCTCAAAAGTGAGGAATGAATCATAGTTTCTCATAAACTATCAATCCCCACTGCTTCCCTGGCAATGTCGAAAGTAAAATTGACTAAAATAAGGTGATTGGCTACTCTATTTAATATGCTTCTAACTAGAAATTTGAAAGCTAGAACCTGGATTCTGCAGAACAGTGGTGAATCCGATGGCGTGTGTGGCTTTGTCCCCTTAGTGTGATCTCCTCATTCCTTCGTGCTCACATGGATCCAGAAAAGTGTGTAATGCTAGCATAAAGAGAAGTAAATATTGGAACAAAGGCGCAGTTTAGGATACGACTAAATACGGTAGGAGAAGGAGAGGGATAGCGCAAGAGTACAGAGCTTGTCTTATGCAATTCCTAGTGGGATTTATTACGAGTCATGCAACATAACACGTCCAAAACCTAAAACTATCTTGTTTAATGAGTAAAACCTGTAACTTTAATGGCTTCCTACTGAGAATTAAACTATTCTAATTTAATAGAATGCATCAAGTAATGACAAAGACTTGCACAAGATGGATATGTGGCTTTCTAATAGCAAAATAACATTAACTAAGCATACAATGAACTAAACTATGAATCCTAAGTAAAATAAAAGACTAAACTACTGAAATGAGAAATTGAGAGGTAAATTTGAGGGGCCATTTGCTTGAGCACAAGCCAACTATTTATAGCATTTTCATTTACCCAAAGGTAAAAACAAAATTGATCTCTTAAACCATAAACAATGCCAAAACACTATTCTAGGGAACCAGAATCATTAATGCAAGCCAAAGGTGGTGAAAAAATCTGGTAAATGTTGAAATTTATGTGAGTCACATTAAAAAGAACATTCTGGAAAATGTGTGAAGGACTCCCTCCCTATTCGGGTGGCACACAAGAACACCGCCACTGATCGTGGTGGTGGTTTCAGAATCAAGAGAAAAATGCAAAGAAAAGAGGGGAAAAGAGAACAAAAAGCACGTAGGGGCTAAGCGAGGCATGCGGGATGTTAACGCACACTTGGGGAGCTTTTTCAGATCTTGAACACCTTGCAAGGAGACCTATATCATCATTGGGGCACGTGTTACGTTGTTATGGCAGTGCAGTACCTTATAATTTTGGGTACGCATAAAGAGCCCTCCATAAGACTACCCCCTATCACCCGTAAGCTAATGGAACTATCAAGGCATATAACAAAATTCTGAATCACATGTAAGGATTGGGAAGAAAGGATTGGGATGATAAATTTTACATGTTGTGTTATGGTCATACCAGACTACTTATAAAATATCGAACAAGGCCACATTTTTTCAATTGGTGTTTTGCGTGAAAGCGGTGTTACCTATTGAATTCATGTTACCATCATCGGGTATAGTGCACGTAGGAGGGTTAGTTGATGAACCACTTGAGGAGAGGATTGATAAGATAATGTAGTTAGATGAGAGGTAGGCTATTGCTTGTTGGAGTCGAAAAAAAAAAGCTCGATAGAAGGCATGTCATGATAAACACATCAAGAACAAACAATTCAAGGTTAGGCAGATGGTTCTATTATATCACTCCAAGTTTTTACACCATCCTGGGAAATTAAAAGTCTATTGGATGGGACCATACATTGTATCCTATATACTTGATTCAGGCACTTACTAGTTATAAGCGCTATATGGAACATGGTTACTAGGCCATTTCAATGGGAGTAGGTTGAAGCTCTATTATAAATAAGTCCTCCCTATGTTTGTAAATAAGGCATTATTGCCATCTAGCCTAGGATTCAGCATAATGAATTTCCTTTCTTTGTGTTTCCTTTCTAATTACTTGTTCCCTTTATTTTTGTTGTTGTGTGCAAGTTGTGCACTAGTGGCTAATTATAATTTCAAAAAAATTCTATGCGCAGAGGACCGCACATCTATTTTTGTGTGGGTTGGAGTGAAGCAACAAGTACCGGAAGATGGTAGTGGAATTTGTGTTTTGATATCCGAGTTGAAGGATAAAAAGCACATTGTTTACAAGATCATGTGTGGAAAAGGTGAAAATGAGGAATTTGGTGTTAGGAAGGCTTTACAAAAACCATTTACAAGGGTGAGAAGTGTAGGAACAACATGAGGTAGGTGATGTCAAAAATCAGGGTTAGAGAAAAGAATTGCCTTTGGTGCCGCAAGCGTGCACATAAGGATATTCGATTAGTAAGGGTTTTTGCATGCCATAAGGTTGTAGAATTTTTCCTATAGGATTGGACGTGGGGTAAAAGAACTAAAAGTTGGCTTTAGAAGAAATTTTTTCCTTTATTGCAAGGGTACGTTGGTAGGTGGCATGGCATTTATTGTAGAAAAAAGAAAAAGCTATAAGTAGAAGGTTGGGGTACATTATTGTTTACCTTGAATTTTTACATTGAAGAGATCTTGTGAACTAGGGCATCCTTGAAGAAAAATTGTGTGAAACAAAAATTGAGTACATAGCTATTTTTATTACCAAACTAGAGTGGAAAACAAGTACACGAGTGTAAGGGAGAAGGTTATATAAGTTTTTAATTCCCGTAAGTGAATGCACCGTATTATGGAAAGAAGGTGTTTCCGTGTTAGGGTTCCATTGCTAGGGCACAAGATTGAAGGAATTTTCACGAAGGATTAGAGCCGAATAGTTGAGAAGAGCTAAGATTAGGAGAAAGAAAGAAATTTTAGTGACCCGACAAAGAAATTGTACTAAGGAAAGCAACAATCGTTTCACCAAAGAATGATAAGGGAAAAGGGAAACAAGATGTTTCCACCTATTTCAATGAAGAATTTTACATGAATATGCAATATCCAGATGGTGTATTGACTAGAAAAAATGAGTTTCTCATGTTAGAAAGATGGTCATAAGTGACTGCAACCATCAAACAAGCACCATAGAGAATGAGATGGCATTGGAACTAGTTTTCCATATAGACAAAAGGACACCAGATGGAATGTCTATCTACGATGATGAGGTAAAGGTGAAGATTAAGAAGGATAGGTTATTGTAACTCTATGATTTTCCCTATTTTGGAAAACTTGAGTGATTGTACGAGTGGTTAATGTCACGCGTACATGAATAACATTTCTAATTGACGGGATGAAGGATGTAGATAACTCCCTAACAAATTTCTAAATTTACCGGCCTTACCTACGAGGGAGAATATATTTTGTTGACTTGGATGACAAGGATGCCATTAAAAATATTGTTGAAGCCTATGAATACAAGAAGGGGTCATGACTCTTCAACATCTCAAAGTGATTATTGACCCTATAATGAGGATGGCCGCACACTTGGTCACAAAACTAAATGGGAAGGAGAGATGGACATAGATCAACAAGGCTTGGTTGAATATTTTCCATAAGCTATTGAAGGGGACCATCTATAACCTCTCAGCATTTATAGCATAATAAATAATTAGTGTCATGTGTGATGGAGAAAATATCATGTTTGGTAATGTCCTCCTTACCATCATCTTTTCGGAGATTGGAGTACTGATGGGCTAGATAAATTTGTGTGGGAGTACCCAGATAAGAACCTTTCCCTAGCAAAATATTTGAGAAGTACAATTGTGACACCATGACGGCCACCCATAAGGTGCACCTATAAAAATGGTATAAGTGGATGTGTGACACTTTCAACACTGACTTGAGAATACCTAAGAAATTACTTGTTTTACTACAAGGAAAGGATGAATTTGACGTGTGCCAATATTTCTATATTAGAAGGTTTACATTGACACATGATTCCAAGGGTCCCCGGTGCAAATTGATATTCTCCTTCACAACACAATACTTCCGTGCTGAAGTCAATCCATTCAAATAGGTAAAGAAGCTAAGGTTTTATCTCAACATGGTAGAAAAAGATTACCGTGAGCTATATAGGAATTTGATATATCCAAAGAAGCATGCCTATGTGGAGAAGTATGTTTCCCATGACTTATATATGTTGAAGCTAGTGACATATGTTGAAGCTAGTGACATTTTTTCATAATGATCTTTGACATAGTTATAACACCTCCTACAGTCCCTTCTTAAGCTCGGAGTTTATTTCCACCCTAGAGTTATTATTTTGACCCTCATAGGTCTTATGTCCATTATTATTGTTTTGAAAAAGTTGTTCCATGCATTACCAAAAAACTTGTTTGTTGCTACTTTCTTATTAGTGTCAGTAGAAAACTTACTTTTCATTCCGAATTTCTTCCATGGTCCTTTCTTAGGCGCAAGAGATGATGAAGAGGAGATGGGAATTTTCTTCCTTACTTCCAACTTATGAGCAGAAATTTCCTTCAATTTTTGTTCTTGCCTTATGAAATTTTCTACAACCCCTTCCATAGTGGTTGGGCTGTGAACATCCACCTCTAATCCTATAACGGGATTAAATCCCATGATGAATTTCCATATCCCGAACTTCTCATAAGTTTGGTACGAGGTAAATACTTAAGGAGTTTTGTAAACCACTCCCAATACTCGATTCCATGCTTAGCTTTCCTTGAGCTAGGTTCGGAATTTAGTCATTTTACGATCATAGTAAAGTTGTGGTAGCCATTATTACCTAAATTATCCTTTAAATTGATCCCATGTGATATTAGTTTCATAAATATTTAACAAAGTTTGTTAGGATAAGCAAACATGAAAATAGAGGTAAGTTCATTAGAAATTTAAACAAATAGGTTCATCATAAGGTATAGCGAATACGCAAACTCATGATTAACATGGGAAATGTAAACCTTACAGCTTGTCCCACCATGAAGCTGCCTCATGGGAAATCTAATATACTCCCATATTGCCTTTGTTTCTTTTCATAAATTCCTTATTACAAAGTACTTCTCCATTTCGTTGAGCCATTCTTAGTGCCATCTCCTAATTTGGTGCCATCAAACTTTGGTGGACTTATTCTTTTTATATCATTAGTGAGTTCAATGTACAGCCTATCCTTTTGTTCTTAGGATGAACAGGTATGTTCACATTGTTATTATCAACACCTACATTTGCATTGTCTGCCAGGAGGTGGCTGATTATTGTTTTGAGCATATTTTTCCTCCTCATTGCCCATTACTTGTTGTTCAAGTATAACCAAATGATATCTTGTGTCTAATAGGGCAGCAAGGATCTCATCAAGTTTCTGGGTAGTTGTTGCTCCTTCCTCAGGTGGATGATTATTTGCAACATTTCCTCTTGTTCTAACCATTTTCTGTTACAAGAAAATTTAAGTTTCATCAAATTATGGACATAGTAGGTCATAGAGCTGTAACTTTCAGCTCGATACCAAGATGTAACATTCATATTTTTAAGACTTTAGAAACAAGAATTTTTTTTTACATAATGTTCTCTCGATCTAAATAAAATATCATTTAGAACACACATTCCATGCTAATCAATCTCATAATGAGATAATCATATGCGCAGTAGTAAATGACTCGGTGATCTACCGATCTATTCATTTCATAACTCAGAAGATCTATTGATCTACCAATCTATTTATGTTAACTTTAAGTAGTGTATACTTATCGTATACTTGGTTTTCCTACCCAAAACTGGGTACTGAGTGATCTGTTTATAGAACCTATCTAAATATTTTTTACCAATATTCATTTGATATCATGTTGCTTTAAACTAGGTGACATAGGACAATGCAACCAACAACTTGTGATACTTTGGCCAAATAATTTCAACATACTATTTATGTCAATATTCCTAGATGACATACTCATCATTTTGGAATAAATCCTTCACCTAACTCCTCTATTATCTAGAATGATCTTTACTAACTACCGTCAGTCCACTTTTACAAGGTTTAACCCTAGCTCGGTTGGAAACATAATTTATTAAAGGAAGAAGCTCGCAATGTCTTAGGGTATATGGGCATACTCAGTTGACCAGAGTCAACTAGATGTGCTAAGGTACCCTGAGCCATTGAAAGCTACCACCTCTCCTAAACATGCCACTAACTTGACCTAGAGAGAAACTAAGTTCAAGTCCTTCTTTATGTGTAGAACTAGATGACTTATGTAGAAGGGTGTTGCCATATGTCAACTGTAATGTGGTATCCTCGAGAAGACCCTTTTCTTCTCAAAGGTACAATAATGCAACTGGTATGAGCCAACATTCTACTAAAGCTACCTCATCAAGATGTACATACCCCAAGGAGGATATTAGTAAATTATTACTTTAGATTATTACACCGATTACAAAGAATCTTGTACTAAACCCTAATCTAACATTCCATAATTTCATTTCTAAATTTGATTCATTTAGTCATTAAATAACTTCCTTAACTCATGATTGCTTTTAATGTTCATTTTACTTGGCTTAACAAACAGATATCCAAAGGACAGGTCAGCAACATCATAAGTTCCATTAAATGTAACTTAACCATTCAAGAAGGTGTAGCAACCACATAGGTCTAACTAAAGTAGACTTCATACAAAATGAATTCCTATGATTTACAATCATATCTCCAATCCTTTTTGGTTTACATTCATTTAAGAGAGGAAGATTCTTCCTCTAAATGATTAAGTGTCAAGGTTTATCCTTCACATTTCTATAGTTCATACTGCATGTTCATTACACATCACATTACTATGTTAAATTGTTTAGATAATAAACATCATCTTATGAAACTTTACAAGCTGCATCTTATAGGGAAATTGAACTAACTCCCTTTATCCATCTTATCAAAGGATAACCAGATAAACATATAAATAATACGAAGAATATCAACAAGATAGAACTTCCATCTCCTTTATAAAAGTACAAGATAATTTACACAACCAATGCAAGTAAATCTCAACTCACAATTCCTCATTATAAACTTATATATTTACAAGAATATGCACTTTAGAGTCTGCATAACAACAACCTTCATTCTAAAAAGTATACAACTTTTCTTTTTCAATACAACTAAAGAATGAATTATAATTCTTTACAAAGAATCAGACTTATATCAGCCAATGCATCATATAAGTTTTTGCCTTCTTTTATCACTTACGATGTCCATCTACAAAAATTGCTAGCATGGGTCAGTTCAATGAACTAAGCATGATAAGCACTAAGCATTAAAATGAAGTGCATTCCACTAATTGTTTCATTAAAACAACTCTACTTTAATGAGATAATTAATATATCATACAATAAGCATAAGTGATACCAACCAGAAAAGAAGTACAATAATAAATCTAGATCCACTTTTAAGAGAAGAGAAGAATATAATCCACAAAAATTTCTTAAAACTTAAAGTTTAATTGATCTTATCAATTACCTTTAAACAAACAATAGATCTTACCATCCCATTATATCATAATTCTATTCTAATAGAATACAAAATTTATCTTTTCTATAAGACAAAAGAAGTGTTTACAACATGGTTCATTTTAGGATGATTCATCTAAATCTTAAGCAAAGAATAATAAGAACTATTACGTACCATACCCAAACTCAAAACATCCAAAAAATAGATCAGGTTCATAACATGGACTAATCTGTTTCCTTTATGGGATAACAATCTTATAAATTTAACATTTAAGATATACATATAATTAGAACTCCATATCAATCCAAGAAGGTATAAAGAATCAAAAACGTCTAACTACAAATCTAATTCTAATTTTTCATGTTATAAGTTATCATTCAAAGATCTAAAACCAACATTCACGAATCAAAGTAGTCCCATACAAAAGTTAATCTCTACTCGAGTTCACCCAAAAAGATAGAGTACAAGAGACAAAACCTACTCCTATCCATCCAAATAAAGAAAGGCTTAGTCAATAGTAGTCTATCAAACAAGTATGCATTCACTTATTAGTAGAACCAACTTAGCTGTTATCTTTCTACATCATTACAACAAATGATTCTAATAAACTAGACCAATGAACCATAAAGAAATCACCATCTCATAAGAGAATCAAGTGCAGAGGAGTTCAATAAATGAACTTATCCAAATGATAGAGAAAAGGGATCTCTATTAGGAAAGGTCCATATAATTAATCATTTCATTAAACTTAACAAATGAATTTCCTATTTCAATTCAAATCAGAATGAAAAACATATTACAGTCCCAAAAATAGTATACTGATCCCAAGAGAGTATATTTCCTTTATCTTTAAAAGAAACCCAAGAACTCATTCACTGTATCCAATAAGGATAGAATCCCAAAAAGTAAGCTAACAAGTTCATAATTATCCACGAACTCAAGGAATGAAGTCTCTTAATGCTTCAACAACTCAATACGAAGAGTAAGTAGTTCATGAATAAAAAAAACTATACACAGAAACAACCGAATGGAGAAATAATCCTTCCCTTATAAGTTCAGTGTATAAGGGTAATAACTCAACCTTCTAATGAGATCCAAAACTTATTTTAAAGGATCTAAAGAGAGAGCAAGAAACCCAAAGATGTTTAAGTCAGAAGATGTCCCATTCTTACCTCCAATGCAACTGAAACAAAAATCTGAAACAAGACTTTCAGAACCTCAAAATTGCGATAGAGGAGACTTAGTTTCAAACAAAATAGTCAACCCAGAACGTGGGTTTCCTCAAATAGAGGGGAAAGAAATACCCCCAAATTTTACCTCATTGCCATCTCAGAGAAGATGATACAATCTTAAAATAGAAATATCACATTCATTTAAACAAGACGTTCCAGTTCAAGATCTCAAAGAGATTACCAAACAACTCATTCAAACTATCACCCAGTTTTCTTGTGAGTAAGTTGTTCCATAAAAGAGTTATAAGCTTTAAACTTTTAATACAAGTAAAACCCAACACAAAAATACCAGAACATAATCGAATTTGTTGATTCAATTAAAAGTTATTAACACTCAAGTACCAAATATGAGTACAAGTGTTGAACACGAGCTTCACACAAAAGTTCAGAACTTCACAAGTAATAAAATACAAGTATAGTATCAAATACCAACTTCAAGCAACAACTCAAAGTTACACAAGTTTACAAACACCGGTTCAGAACAACACGAAGCTCCAACACAAGTTTATATTAAAACACAAAGCCCTAATACAAGATCAAATGGAACTCAAGGTTCCCATAGAGTTCAGAACCCTATATTACAACGAAGGCTAGTTCAAAACACAATAACCTTGAATACAAGTTCCAGAATGAAAAACAAAGCTACAGAAACAAGTTTCACATACAAGCTTCACATGCATGCTATCATTGAACTTGCACAGAGAGAAAGTTTCCAAAACAACATTATTTAAGCCATGGATTCATATCCAAAAATCATAGAGATTCCTAAAAGCATGCAAGTAATCAACCAAAAAAATCATGCAAATATTAATAAGCATAAGAATAGAGTTATTCTAATGAATCATTTAGAAGAAACCATGAAATATTAATGGGTAGAGCCTATCATGCCTGATAGTGCTTCTGCCAAATTGAAGGAGACTTCCAACCGAGCTTCCAACTCTTTTTCTCCTCCATGAAAGATCAACAATCAAACATCTTTTCTTCCTATGCCTCATATACTTTCCTTTGATCAAAAATAGACCATAGAAACCAAAAATAGCTTTGAAGTGAAGGTCAAACTACTGGTTTGAAGAACCAGATAGCTCCATGTAGAGAAAAATTTGTAATACATGCAAAACCAAACAACCTCCCACAAACCTGCCTTCCATGTTTCCAAGATGGTTTGCACACAAAAATTGAGGTCCACCAATGCCATTAATTCCAAATTTTGTACAAATCTTTCCTTGCCACTGCCTCCTAAAACTGGTGAATGTTAATTCCATCCAAACATGCAATTCCATCTTTAGTGGAGCTTCCATGTATGCCTCCACTAAATTCAACTAGCCCCTTCCAAAAAATGGTAGTACCACCATCCATTAAACCCTATCAACTCACTTAAATGCCATTAGAACCATCACCTTAGAGACATGCGACCCTTAGGTTCCCTTTCAATAGTTTAGGATGGATCCCATAAAACTTAGGTTAGTCTAGCAATAACCACCTTAGGTCTTAAAACATTGCCAATAGTAATTCCCACCTTAGGTTAGATTAAATTCATAACCATTTAGTATTAGGTATTAGTTAAAATAGCCTAGCATTACTTTAGTAATCTCTCCCATATTCATTTAGCACAAAGCTTAGGTTAGGATGCCAACCCAACAAAATAGAATAAGAGGCTTAGATTAGAATGAAATCCAAATAAGTAGATGTAGCTAGAACATAGGTGTTCTTACCTAGCTTAGGATATTGTTAGGATAATATTTTGGTTTTTGGACTCGAATTCCTCCTTTGTCATGAAATAAATTGAATTTTGTTTACGTCCATTATGTCCTACCATGATCAATCCCCAAATACCGAGCATTAACATACATCTGAATGAAAAAACATTCACATAAGACCAAGGAATTCGTAACATACAAATTTCAGTCTGCTATGTCCCTCAAACTACTGAATGTCAATTTACCATTCAATCTATGAAGAAGATTTAAAACATTCCTTGGATCACTGAAATTGATCCAAGGATGACTCAGAAATAGGAATAAGTCTAAAACTCTTAAAGCCAAATTGCATCTTACCTTTCCAAAGTGAAAATGAATTCTTAAAAGCCATACTATTTTAGTCTAATGATTTTAAGAACAAAATGATTTATCCATATCAAGTATGATCTTGAGCAGTCAAAAGAACACACCTTTATCAAGAAAATCATATGTCAACACTTGAAATGCAAAGGAGGAATATAAAAATTGTCAAGGGTGTTACATGCTTCCCTCCTAAAAAGAATCATCATCCCGATGATTACCTCACTTTCACAGTTTGCATCTAGGACAATCAACTTATTCACTTTTCTTATCATATGTCAAAAACATATAAGAATTTTAAAGTTCTAGAAATCAACATTACATAGCTGTTTATTCAAAACAAATAAATATCTTCCCAAAACTAGCATACTTATTGTAATATAGAGATAAAATCACAATTTTTATCAGTCAACAGAATCAATTCTGTTCAAATAGATATGGAAAAGTAGTTTTCATATCCTCAAGGTTTTCCCAAGTTGCACTTTCTTCATTAAATTGGTCCCACTGGACCTTACATTGACTTATTTCACGATTTCTTAAATGCAACTAAATATTTTCCAACACTCGTATTAGACAATTCCATCCTAACTAATGGATCTACAACAATTCCGTCCTTACTTATTACATGTCCTAAATAGTGTACTTCTGTGTCATAGAAAGAACATTTAGACAACTTACCAAATAACCATCTATTTTTAATATTTCCAAAACTATCTTCAAATACTCATGGTGTTCCTCTAAAATTTTAGAATATATGAGAATGTCATCCAAGAATACGAGAACAAATTTTTCCAAGTATTCTTGAAAGATATTATTCATTAAATTCATAAATGTTGCAGGTGCATTTGTTAATCCAAAAGGTAAAACCATGAACTCATAATGTCCATACCTTGTTCTGAAAGTTGTTTTATGAATGTCTTCATCCTTAATCCACAATTGATGATATCCAGATCAAAGATATATCTTATAATATACCGATGCTCCATGCATCTGATCAAATAAATCATCAATCTAAGAGAGTGGGTATATATTCTTGATTGTTGCTTTGTTTAACATTTTATAATCAATGCAAAATCTAAGTGTTTTGTCCTTTTCAAAAAAATTATCGGTGCTCCTAAGGTGAAACACTTGGCCTAATCAGACCTTTAGAAAAAAGTTCTTGCAACTGAGCCTTAAGCTCTACTAATTCTATAGTAGTCATTTGGTACGGTGCTTTAGAAATCAGTTTGGTTCCAGGATTGATCTCTATTGTGAAATCAAACTCCCTTTTGGGTGGAAGACCTGGTAATTCTTCCAGAAATACATCATCGAAGTATTGTAAGGTGGATATCATTCCATGACACCACTATTTTCTTCATTTATTTCTGTAATTTTCACTGCATCTAAGGTACAACCTTTATTTTTGGCCTTTTTAAGTTGTAAAGTGACAATTTTCTAAGAGAAATCTCACGTTTCACACACTGAATCTCTATTATTTTCTATAGGTCATCTAAACAACTAATTTTTTTCAAAATAGTCCACAAGGACTGATCCAAAAATACACATACAAACTGTATGAACAACATTGTTTCAATACTATATTGTCCATGTTTTATCCATGTTTCCACTTTTCTTTTTATTTTTGATGCTAATTTACTAGAAATAAAACATTCAAAAGTAGCTCGGTATAAAAAATAATAGTTATAGGTAAAACAAATAACTTACCTAGAACTTCTATTGGCATGGCCTATTTCTTAGCCTACTTGTCACCATCTGCAAAGCATGCATCTTGTGTGCTAATTACGCTTATCCTTATTCAAAGGAAATTGATTTGCGTAATGATCTTTGCCACATGCTTATAACAACCTCCTACATGTCCCTTCTTAGGCTTGGGTTTATTTCCAGCCCTAGAGTTATCATTTTGACCCTCATAGGTCTTTTGTATGCATTATTATTGTTCTTGATAAAGTTTTTCTACTCATTACCAAGAAATTGGTTTGTTGTTGCTTTCTTATAAGTGTCAGTTGAAAACTTACTTTTCATTCGAATTTCTTCCATGGTCTTTTCTTAGGTGCAAGAGATGATGAAGAGGAGTTGGTAATTTTCTTCCTTACTTCCTCCTTATGAGTAGAAATTTCCTTTAATTTATATTCCTGCCTTATGGCCTTTTCTACAACCCCTTCCATAGTGGTTGGGCTGTGAACATCCACCTCTCCTCCTATAACGGGATTCAATCCCATGATGAATTACTCGTATCCTGAACTTCTCATCAGTTTGGTACTGAGGTACATACTTAAGGAGTTTTGTAAATTACTCCCAATACTTAGTTATAGTTAGCTTTCCTTGAGCTAGGTTCTAGAATTCAGTCATTTTCTGATCATAGTAAAGTTGCGGCAGCCATCGTTGCCTAAAGTATCCTTTAAATTGATCCCATGTGATATTAGTTTCATCAATATTTAACTCAACCTTATGGTTGTCCCACCATGAATATGCCTCATGGAAAAGTTGATATGCTCCCCATATTGCCTTTATTTCTTCTGAGAAATTCCTTATTACAAATTACTTTTCCATTTCGCTAAGCCAATTCTCATCCCCATCTCCTAATGTGGTGGCATCAAACTTGGGTGGACTTATCCTTTTTATATCATTGGTGAGTTCAGCTGCCAGCCTAGCCTTGTTTTTCTCAGGCTAAATAGGTATGTTCACATTGTTATTATCAACACCTACATTGGCATTATCCCCAGGAGGTGGCTGATTATTGTTTTCATCTTATTCTTTATATTCATTTCCCATTACTTGATGTTCAAGTATATCCAAATAATCTCTTATGTCTAATAAGGCAAAGTAAGGATATCATCAATTTTCTAGGTAGTTGTTGATCCTTCCTTAGGCGGAGGATTATTTATAGCATTTCCTCTTATTCTAACCATTTTTCATTACAAGAAAATTTAAATTTCATCGATTATGGACACAACAGTCCAAGAGATGTAGCCTTCAGCTCTGATACCAAGATGTAACATTCCCATTTTAAGACTTTAGAAACAAGGATTTTTTTACATAATGTTCTCTGTTCTAAATAAAACATCATTTAGAACACACATTCCATGCCAATCAATCTCATAATAGATAACCATATGCAGTTGTAAATGACTCGGTGATCCACCGATCTATTCATTTCATAACTTGGTGATCTACCAATCTATTTATGTTAACTTTAAGTATTGAATACTTATCATATACTTGGTTTTCCTACCTGAAACCGGGTACTGAGTGATCTGTTTAAAGAACCTATCTAAATATTTGTTACCAATATTCATTTGATATCACGTTGCTTTAAACTAGGTGACATAGGACAACACAACCAACAACTTGTGATACTTTGGCCCAAGATTTTAAACATCTCTGTTTATGTCACTATTCCTAGATGGCATACTCGTCATTTTGGAATACGTCCTTCACCTCACTCCATTGTTATCTAGAATTTTCTTTATCGACTACCATCATTCCACTTGTCCAAGGTTTATCCCTAGCTCTAGTTAGAAACATAATTTATTATAGGAAGACGCTCACAATGTCTTAGGGTATATGGGCATACTCGGTTGACCTAAGTCAACTAAATTTGCCAAGGCACCCCGAGCCATTGAAAGCTACCACCTCTCCTAAACATGCCAATAACTTGACCTAGAGAGAAACTAAGTTCAAGTCCTTATTTGTGTGTAGAACTAGATGATTAATGTAGAAGGGTGTTGCCACATGTCAACTGCAATGTGGTATCCTCGAGAAGACCCTTATCTTCTCAAAGGTATAATACCGCAATCGGTATGTGCCAAAATTCTCTGAAGCTACCTCATCAAGATGTACATAACCCAAGGAGGTTATTAGTAAATTATTAATTTAGATTATTACACCGATTACAAAGAACCGCATTACTAAACCCTAATCCAACATTCCATAAGTTCATTTCTAAATTTGATTTATTTAGTCATTAAATAACTTCCTTAACTCATGATTACTTTTAATGTTCATTTTACTTGGCTTAACGAATAGATATCCAAAGGATAGGTCAGCAACATCATAAGTTCCATTTAATGTAACTTAACCATTCAAGAAGGTGTAGCAACCACATAGGTCTAACTAAAGTAGACTTCATACAAAATGAAGTCCTATGATTTACAATCATATCTCCAATCATTTTTGGTTTACATTCATTTAAGAGAGGAAGATTCTTCCTCTAAATGATTAAGTGTCAGGGTTTATCCTTCACATTTCTATAGTTCATACTGCATGTTCATTACACATCACATTACTATGTTAAATTTTTTAGATAATAAACATCATCTTATGCAACTTTACAAGCTGCATCTTATAGGGGAAATTGAACTAACTCCCTTTATCCATCTTATCAAAGGATAACCAGATAAACATATAAATAATACGAATAATATCAACAAGATAGAACTTCCATCTCCTTTATAAAAGTACGAGATAATTTACACAACCAATGCAAGTAAATATCAACTCACAATTCCTCATTATAAACTTATATATTTACAAGACTATGCACTTTAGAGTCTTTGCATAACAACAACCTTCATTCTAAAAAGTATACAACTTTTCTTTTTCAATACAACTAAATAATGAATCAGAATTCTTTATAAATAATCAGACTTATATCAGCTAATGCATCATATAAGTTTTTGCCTTCTTTTATCACTTACGATGTCCATCTACAAAAATTGCTACCATGGGTTAATTCATTTAAATAAGCATTAAAATGAAGTGCATTCCACTAATTGTTTCATTAAAACAACTCTGCTTTAATGAGACAATTAATATATCATACAATAAGCATAAGTGATACCAACCAGAAAAGAAGTACAATAATAAATCTAGATCCACTTTTAAGAGAAGAGTAGAATATAATCCACAACATCTGTCTTAAAACTTAAAGTTTAATTGATCCTATCAATTACCTTTAAACAAACAATAGATCTTACCATCCCATTATATCATAATTCTATCCTAATAGAATACAACATTTATCTTTTCTATAAGACAAAAGAAGTGTTTACAACATGGTTCATTTTAGGATGATTCATCTAAATCTTAAGAAAATAATAAGAAGAACTATTACATACCATACCCAAACTCAAAACATCCAAAAAATAGATCAGGTTCATAACATGAATTAATTGTTTCCTTTCAGGGATAACAATCTTATAAATTCAACATTTAAGATATACATCTAAGTAGAATTCCATATCAATCCAAGAAGGTATAGAGAATCAAAATAATCTAACTACAAATCTAATTCTACTTCTGCATGTTATAAGTTATCATTCAAAGATCTGAAACCAATGTTCACAAATCAAAGTAGTCCCATACAGAAGTTAATCTCTACTCGATTTCACCCAAAAAGATAGAGTACAAGAGACAAAACCTACTCCTATCCATCCAAATAAAGAAAGGCTTAGTCAACAACAGTCGATCAAACAAGTATGCATTCACTTATCAGTAGAACCGACTTAGCTACTATCTTTCTACATCATTACAACAAATGATTTGAACAAATTAGACCAACAAACCATAAAGAAATCACCATCTCATAAGAGAATCAAGTGTAGAGGAGTTCAATGAATGAACTTATCCAAACGACAAAGAAAAGGAACTCTATTAGAAAGGCCCATATAATTAATCATTTCATTAAACTTAAGAAATGAATTTCTTGTTTTAATTCAAATAAGAATGAAAAACATATTACAGTCCCAAAAATAGTATCCGATCCAAAGAGAGTATATTACCTTTATCTTTAAAAGAAACCCAAGAACTCATTCACTATATCGGATAAGGATAGAATCCCAAATGAGGTAGGCTAACAAGTTCAAAATTATCTACGAACTCAAGGACTAAAGTATCTTAATGCTTCAACAACTCAATACGAAGAGTAAGTAGTTTGTGAATAAAAAAGAACTATACACAAAACAACCAAACAGAGAAATAATACTTCCCTTATAAGTTCAGTGTATAAGGGTAAAAACTCAACCTTCCAATGAGACCCAAAACTTATTTTAAAGGATCTAAAGAGAGAGAAAGAAACCCAAAGATGTTTATGTCAGAATATGTCCCATTCTTACCTCCAATGTAACTGAAACAAAAATCTGAAACAAGAATTTCACAACCTCAAAATTGCGACAGAGGAGACTTAGTTTCAAACAAAACAGTCAACCTCAGAACACGGGTTTCCTCAAACAAAGGGGAAAAAATACCCCTAAATTTTACACCATTACCATCTCAGAGAAGATGATACAGTCTTAAAAATACAAATATCACATTCATTTAAACAAGACGTTCCCAATTCAAGATCTCGAAGGGATTACCAAACAACTCATTCAAACTATCACCCAGTTTTCTTGTGAGTAAGTTGTTCCATAAAAGAGTTATAAGCTTTAAAATTTTAATACAAGTAAAACCCAACACAAAAATACCAGAATAGAATCAAATTCATCAATTCAATTAAAAGTTATTAACACTCAAGTACCAAATATGAGTACAGTGTTGAACACGAGCTTCACACAAAAGTTCAGAACTTCACAAGTAATAAAATACAAGTACAGTGTCAAATACAAACTTCAAGCAATAGTTCAAAGTTACACAAGTTTCCAAACACTAGTTCAGAACAACACAAAGCTCCAACACAAGTTTATATAAAAAAATAAATCCCTTATACAAGATCAAATGGAACTCAAGGTTCCCATAGAGTTCAGAACCCTATATTGCAACGAAGAACAGTTCAAAACACAACAACCTCAATACAAGTTCCAAGATGAAAAACAGAGCTAGAAAAACTAGTTTTGCATACAAGCTTCACATGCATGCTATCATTGAACTTGCACAAAGAGAAACTTTCCAAAACAATGTTATTTAAGCCATGGATTCATATCCAAAAATCATAGAGATTCCTAAAATCATGCAAGTAATCAACTAGATAAATCATGCAAATATTAATAATCATAAGAGTAGAGTTATTCTAATGAATCATTTAGAATAAATCACGAAATATTAATGGGTAGATCCTATCATGCCTGATAGTGCTTCTGCCAAATCGAAGGATACTTCTAGCTGAGCTTCCAACTCTTTTTCTCCTCCATGAAAGATCAACAATCAAACATATTTTCTTCCTATGCCTCATATACTTTCCTTTGATAAAAAATAGACCATAGAAACCAAAAATAGCTTTGAAGTGAAGGTCAAACTGTTGGTTTGAAGAACCAGATAGCTCCATGTAGAGAAAAATCCACAATGCATGCAAAACCAAACAACCTCCCACAAACCCGCCTTCCAAGTTTCCAAGATGGTTTACACACAAAAACCGAGGTCCATCAATGCCATTAATTCCAAATTTCCCACTTATCTTTCCTTTCCACCACCTCCTAAAACTAGCGAATGCCAATTCCATCCAAAAATATTAAGTGGAGCTTCCATGTATGTCTCCACTAAATTCAACTAGCCCCTACCAAAACTAGCAATACCACCATCCATTAAACCCTATCAACTCACTTAAATGTCATTAGAACCCTTGCCTTAGAGACATGCGAACCTTAGGTTCCCTTTCAATAGTTTAGGATGGATCCCTAAAACTTTGGTTAGTCTAGCAATAACCATCTTAGGTCATAAAACATTTCCAATAGTAATTCCCACCTTAGGTTAGACTAAATTCATAACCATATAGTATTAGGTATTAGTTAGAATAGCCTAGCATTACTTTAGTAATCTCTCCCATATTCATTTAGCATAGAGCTTAGGTTAGGACGTGAAACCAACAAAATAGAATAAGAGGATTAGATTAGGATGAAATCCAAATAAGTAGGCGTAGCTAAAACATAGGTGTTCTTACCTAGCTTAGGATACGTTAGGATAATCTTTTGGTTCTAGGACTCCAAATTCCTCCTTTGTCATAAAATAAATTGAATTTTGCTTACGTCCGTTAGGTCCTTCCATGATCAATCCCGAAAGACCTAAGCACAAACATATAGTTGAATGAAAACATGTTGACATAAGACCAAGGAATTCGTAACATACAAAGTTCAGTCCGTGATATCTCATTTTTAGTGATTTCAACTAAAATTGAGATAACCATAGAATTTTTCTGACAAAATATCCTAAAAATGACCTTTGAAGGAGATATTTGGGTTTCCATCGCATGGAAACATGTCTTTTACATGCTTCATGTCAATTGTCTTCCGAAACCGAAACCTGATTACATTCCAGTGTATCAGGTTTTTAGAACTCAAGAGCATTAGAACATACCTTTCAAAAAGCATGCTTCATGTTGCTTGTTTCCCAAAACCCGAAACCTGAACCTTTCCTTTGTATCAGGTTTTTGGAACTTGATAACATCCAAACATGTCTTTTGCATGCTTCATGTCAGTTGGTTCCCGAAACCCGATTTGATAAGAAAACCTTTGTATCGAGGTTTTCAGACGTGCTAAGCATGATGACATGGCATTAATGTCAAGTTGTCGGTTAGTTGGCACATGTGTCAAAGGAGGTGTAATAAATGCTAGGGCTTTATAAATAGGTCAATTTTACATGTCATTTTTACCTGGCATATTTTTGCTGCATGGATTTTTGTACATGCTCCTTCGACCTCCAAACCCGACTAAACCTCTTGATTGATTTTGTGATCCGTCTTGACCATTTTTCAAATTTATTGAAGGTATTTTTCTCTTCTTATCATTTTGTGGCCTTTGGGGTTGTTTTTGAAGTATTCATTTAATGTTTTTCCTCTTTCCTTCTTCTTCCCTCCGGGTTTAGGGTTTATGGTTGTTTTCTTCATTTTCTGATGTATTCCCATGAAACCTCTGGTTTAAAATTCATCCTTTGGATGTTTTCTTATTTTTCCCATGGGGTATACTCTTTATATTATTGAGAAGAATATATAAAAACCTAACTTAAAAACCTGGTGGAAAATTATTTATTTTGACATCCCAGAAACTAGACGTCTTTGTTTCCAGTTTTATAGGGTTTCCAACATCCTTTGGTTTCGCAAAGTATTAGGTTTCTCCAAGTGCTTAGAACCTCCCAACTTCTACTTGTGTTAGGTTTCGCAGATTGTCTGACATCCTTTGACTTTTGCTTGTGTCGGGTTTCGTAGAGTGTTCGACACCACCTAATTTCCACCTTTGTGTCAAGTTTCATGAAGTGTTTGACATGACCTAGTTTCTAATATACACTACAGTGTGTCAGGTTTCACGAAGTGCTTGACAAGTCTCAAATTATGGTTAGTGTGGCGGGTCTGTAGGGTTGCTCAAGCAAGCTTCCAAGCCTGATTTTTCAACCAGAAGCTATCTAGGCATTCTTTCTTTAGGAATTCTCATGTCGGATCTTGGATCATCTAAGGATAAGTCAGACAGGTTAGGAAATATGAAGTACAAGTACCAGAAGATGGAGTCCCCTTCCTACATAGATTGTAATTATGACATCCAAGACACAGAGCTTGGTAACATAGAGATGGAGGAATTTTGGAATGAAACCAAGGATTCTTCTCAGAGTCCCTAAATGAAGTTAATAACCAGCAAAGTGGGCTCCCTCTTGTAGTAGGATTCCCAATATTTTCTCAATGCCATGAGTTCATTTCGCCCGTGCTTCCAATTATGACTTAGATTCTGCTCGGTGAAAAATATAATAGGAGAAACCATAGTGAAGTTGGATGAGGGTTACTTTGATGACCTCTTAAGATTTCCAAACTTTGAGGAATATGTTAATGTAGATCTTAAGTCAGCACATAAATCCTGGGACAAAGATCAAGAAGACTGCATCAGGCATGTGAATTAAATTTCTTGATTAAGGCCAAGCCAATCATCTCTAGGTTTCCCAAGTTTGTTCCCAGGAGTGATTTCATCCTTGAAATTAGTGATATTATCACCCTGCTGAGTTGAGTATTTGGACTCCCCAAGTCAAGAGACTTCCAAGGGTGGATGTATTAATTCATTGTCATTATAAAGAATTACAAACAAGGGATCGATTTGAGCAGTCGTATAAGTGATGAGATTGATTCCCAGATGAAGACAGACTTGACTACTGGTAAGTTCACGGAGCTTAGTAACATAGACATGGAGGACTTTTGGAATAGAACCAAGGATTCTTCTCAGAGTCCCTAGATAAAGTTAATAACCAATAGTGGTCTCCCTATTGTAGCAGGATTCCCAATGTCTACTCAATGCAACGAGTTCATTGTGACATGTGCTTCCAATTATGACTCGGATTACTTCTCGGTGAAAAATCTAGGAGGAGAAACCATAGTGAAGTTGGATGAGAGTTACTTTGATGACCTCTTAAGATTTCCCAACTTTGAGGAATATGTTAATGTAGATCTTAAGTCAGCATAGAAATCATGGGACAAAGATCAAGAAGACTGCATCAGGCATGTGAATAAAAAGTTCTTGATCAAGGCCAAGCCAGTCATCTCTAGGTTTCCCAAGTTTTTCCCCAAGAGTGATTTCATCCTTGAAATCAGTGATATTATCACCTGCTGAGTTGAGTATTTGGACTCCCCAAGTCAAGAGACTTCCAAGGGTGGATGTATTAATTCATGGTCATTATAAAGAAGAATGAACAAGGGATCGATTGGAGCAGTCTTATAAGTGATGAGATTGATTCCTAGATGAAGACAGTCTTGACTACTGGCAAGTTCTATATGTCATCATACGTTACCTATGTAGCAGCTGGAATGAGAAATTACCTAGGATTAGATGCAAAGGGAAGTACTTCAATAGAACATAAATATTTGTATTTCCCTTAATTGACAATGAAGGGGTTTGAGGATCAATTCAGAAGAGTGAATGACACCTTCTTTTATGAAAACATCTGCATGATGAACCCTGATTTAAGGAAAAGAAGAGTCTCTGATGAGGCATGGGATGAAGTATCAAAATGGGGTTGTATCTTCTTGTAATTCAAGAAGTTCACATACCTTCGGGTGGTTATGTACCTGTGTGATCCTTTCTGTCTACCTAGGTTCCCAGGTGATAAGTTGATCTGATGGAGTTGGTTAGACAATTGTTGGATTTTCACAAATTCTAACAGAGTAAGCACAAGGCCACTGTCTCCTTCCCTATTTCCATTGGAAGGTACACATTCTCAATAGTGGTTAAAGCCAAGAATTTGGTGCACAAGATTTAGGAAAAGTTGAAGAAGCACATGAAGCACAGGATGGGTTTGATTTCCGAGGAGTCCTTAAGTCGTATGGGACCTTATATCTACATGTGCCCAACATAGAAGACATTTGGGTTGATCTTCGGGATGAAGTTGCCATCCGAAGAAAGGACAATAGTAGGTTGACACTTGAGGAGATTCAAATGTTAGACCTATCTGACATCCCAGAAGGCACTATGGATAATGAGAGTGTCCTTGATGCCTTGTATGATGGGTTGAATGAAGACAAATATGTACTCCTTGCCATTGATTGGTCCATTGCTGAGAAATATTCTATCACGAGAAGAGCTGCTCAAATTCTTGCTCAGTATTAAGGTGTGGCTCATTTCTTGGGAATGAGTTATAAAGAAGGGATTTTTCAAAGCTAGCTACTCACTGGAAGTGAGACCCTCTAAAGGAAAAAAAGGAAATGGATAAGAACCCTTCCAAGAGGCCAATAAAGGTTATGTTTATTAGATAGGGAGAAGAGAAAGGGAACACATCGGTGGCCACTCTCCCTTAAAAGGTTGAGGTTCTTAATTCACCTCCACCACTAGAACTAGGAAATATTCCTTCAGGAGAAGAGGTTGGTCAACCTCCCATTCCCTTTGCTTAATAGTTCATCAAAGGTAAGTCTTCCTATTATCTCTCAACCTCTAATTTCAAAATCATTACCTCCCCCATTTAACCTCCTTTTCCTCATATTTCTTCACCGAGTTCCTTAGCCATGGCCAATATCTTCTCTAGCCTCTCACCGTCCCCCACTAGACCCAAGTTAACCATGGATATTCCTCCTCCTTCTATGTCTTCATTCCCTGAGTCCATTTCCATTGAAAATACACTTGCAGTGACCACCATTCCACAAGAAAACCTTCCTCCACACGAAGATTTGACCGTAACACCTACAATGGGAGAAACTTTTTCCAAAGACACCTCAATGGTTAATAGATTAGACCCCGAGGAAGAGGAAGGTGGTAGCTCCCCTACCAGCCTTTTATTTCGGTTCCCTCAAGGTCACTCCTACCAAGTCTACCAAGAAACCCAAAAAATTCAATTATTTCAAAGTGGACGCCTCGGGCATAAGTTTGAAGAAATTTCCACTCCCGTGGATGAAAAAACAAAGGATGATATAATTTTCATCGATTATTAGATCATAAGGGTTGATCTAACAAAAGTAACAATGGAGGGAGCACAACAAGATACACAAGATGCCATGAATGTGTTGTGCCAGAAGCTAAAGGAAACAAAGGCAAATAGAGATGAGCTAAAAGAGAAAGTAGATTAGCTAATAAAAATACTACTCAAGCTCTCAAAGCCTCTTGAGTCAACACCATCATCCTCTACTCCTATCAAGTTTGATTTCTCATTGGTACCCATGATTGAGAAGATTAATGAGAAGGGGAGAATAGTTGATGAATGGATCCAGAGGCTACTCTTGCAAGGAAAAGAGATCATTGATGACATCATGGAAGTCTAAAATTCCTTGGAGGATATAAAGAAGAATGGAGAAAAAATGAATTATGAATTTTTCAGCAGAAGTTGGGAACCTAGAGTTAACTTTTGAAGCTCTCAATATGCTAAAACAGGTTTTGTCACGTGTCAGTCGAAGAAGGCATCATTCCACATGGGGAAAAGTATTTTCAACTGACCAAAGCCATTAGATTCAGAATAAATATTCTCAATGAAGCGTGCAATAAATTGAGGGAATCAAGAGATCAATTGGTTGATGGCACAAATGACATAGAAGAAGAGCTAATCAAGATCTGCGCTAAAGTGTTGAATTAAAGCTCACGTATTCTACCGTTGGTGACCTTTACAAGAAGATCCAAGAATCAATTCAGCATTAACCAACTTATGGCTTTAAACTATAAATCATTGATAGGTTCATAAAGATTGAACATTCTTTGGATACACTAAGGAAACTCAACAAGAGACTTAAGACACTTTCTTGTAACACGAGCGATACTCGGAAACGTGCGAAGTCCCGAGTGATCATTCCACCGTGCCGATGTAGATGAGATGTAGGGCATAATCTGAAATTTCCAAGAATTTTGAGATAAGTAGGCTTTCTTTGGAGGAAGACAAAGATGATGAAATGGAATAAGCATAATGTTTCATGTCTTTTTCATTTTTGTTTCATGTAAGAAGAAAATTTTGACTTGGTCTTCTACATGAAAGTCAAGAAAATAGGACTCTCATTAAAAAGACTATTTTCTAGGATTCATCCCATTTTCTCTCAACTCCTTTTATTATAAATAAGGGATGCTTATTCATTCCAAAGGGTTGATATTTTGGAATATTGAGAACTATTGTGAAGAAGAAAGACTTTGTGTTTTCTTTTAATCATTCGAGGAATAGAAACTGATGTTATTTTGCAAATTTTGTGTTGTGAGATGTATTTTTCTTAAGATATTGTTCTTATGTTCATAATCTTAAGCTATTATTTTTTAGCATCTTGATTGTTCTAATCATTTCAAACATTACATTTGTTATCTAAAGCTCATATGATTATTTTGTGCTCTGTGTTTACTTGAAAGAAAATATGTTCCTCTCATTTCCTTTCCATTGTGTTTCTTCCATAATAATAATTTCCTTTCTAATCCTTTCCATTTATAAAAACAACAACATCTTCACCTAGTGTGGATATGGATTTCGGGATTCTATCCCAACCCCAATGGTTAGATTAGTGTGAATATTGTACATATTATTTTGTTGTGTTTTAGATTAGTAATAAATAGGCAGCCTCACCTATCTTTGAGGAGGGATTTAATCCCATGTATTGTGGTTGAACCTCATATTTTGGCTTGAAAAATATCCAACCAACAGTTTTTGGTGACTCTACTAGGGAATACGGATTAATAAGACTAAGCTTATCCTGTTTGTGTCTGGCAACTCCATATTTGCCTTATTTTTCAAAAGATCTATTTTCTAGTTCAAGCTAGCCAGAAATATCTTCACTCGGTCAAGCCAAGCCAGGGGTGAAACTGATCCGTTCTTTGATTTTCTTCAACAACATAATTTTAGACTTTCACCCAACAAAGTGTTGCATCTAGCCGAGTGAGAAGTTCTTCACCTATCCAAAGAACTTAGGTTCTTCAAGAACAAGAAGTTTCTACAACCTGTCGTGCATTATTCTTGTTAGATATTCAGATTCATGTACACACTTCATTTAGAAGAATGGCAACACAACTTATGCCTTGGGGTGTGGCTATTGGTTCTCTTTCCTTACTCCACCATTGCATGACCTACCTCATGGATCACGTAAGAATATTCCTAAGTTCAATGGTGATGGGAAGAAACACCCTGATGAACACATAACTTCATTCTTTGTTGCATGTGGCATTCTTGGATTTTCTCATGAAGATGTCTCTATTCGAATCTTCGTTGAGACATTGCATGGTGTAGCAACAGAATGGTTCTACCATCTTCCGAATGCATGCATTACCAACTAGACTACCATGTGGTCTGTATTTGAAGCAAGGTTCAAACCAGCTGAAGAATCTCATGCCTTGTTAGCACAGCTTACACACATGAAGAAGGAGTCTTATGAACCTATGTGGGATTTCATAGCTAAATTCAACAAGCTGATTTGTAAGATTCCAGAGTTAGCCATTCCTACTCTTGAAAATTAGAAGTGTTTCTTCATCAATGCTTAGCCCCCTGATGTAAGCTTCTTGTTGAGAATATGTGTTATCCCTTATTTGGCCACCGCTCAAAGCAACAACCACTAAGATAGAAGATGATCTTATTCTAGGAAAAAATAGAAGAGAATCATCTAAGCCTAAAAATTAGAGTTCCTCTTAGAGTACCATGGATCCTATGATTCAGAAGATGGCCAATGACTTGATTTATTTAAAGAAGCAAATGTGTCAAAAAGTAACCAACATTCTTTATCAAGATATTCCTAGATGGAATTTTGACAATGCTAATAGTTCTCCCGCAAGAGATAGGAATTGGTCGATTGCTTCTCCCACCAGGCTGGCTATTGAAGCTCCTCCTGTCAATGCAATAGTTGAAGTAGTTGAGGAAGATGAAGAACTAGAAAATCAAGATTCCCATGAAGATTTTGAAGCTTCAGGATATGCTGATGAGTCTTTTAATGATTCAGCTGGTGAATCCAACATTGGGTATTTGGAGTACGAGGAAGATGAAGATGAGCATGATGGAAAATCATTTGTAGTATTCACTCAATCCTAATATCAGAACCCTAGAAATTTGGTTGAAAGCTCCAAGGATGAAAGTAAGAAAGCTCCCGTAGTTATGGCTAAAAAGGATCTCCCATCTTAGGAAAATCGAAAAGGAGATAACTAAAAGGGTAAACTTCACCTTCCAACTCTTTTTCTCCTACTTTCAAGGCCAATACTTTGGTTTAGATCAATGTAATTAGAACTAAGCCCTCCATCATTCCTTCATATACTGATTTTGACATCATTGATCAAGCAAAGAAAACCAAAATCCAAATGTCGAAGCCGAATACCGCTCGGTCAACCCCGAGTAATTTGAAAAAAATTCCAAATTCTTTAGAAGCGACGCCTGTTATTCCTCCATCTTTGAAAGGCATTTTACCTAGCCCCACTCAGCCTTTACCTTAGAGTAATATGACCTTTGTTGCTTCTTCGGGAAAGATTGAACCGTTTTATTTGTCTTTACTTATAAACATGATTTTAAACTCAAAGAATTGCATAATTGACTCAGATCCTATGATAATGTGATTCTGCAAAAGTAGCTCATGCCATTGGACTCACATTGACTAAATCTTATGGGTGGTGTTACTCCATGGAAACTAAAGTCCCCTTGATTTTCCAAATCAAGGATGCGAGTTTACATTTGTTGCATTTCTAGAAAAGAGAGTAAAAATGACTATCCTAGTTGCTAATATCCCAGTACGCTTATGGGATTCTTTTGGGAAGAGGTTTTTGATAATATGTTGGAGGAGAAATCAACATGGATTGGACTAGAGCTAAAATCCTAGTAAATGGATTTCCTCGTGTCCTTTACCCCGGAAGCACAAGCTAAGTACTTGGTTACTAAATCAGATGATCCTAAGGCTCAAATCATCTTTGAAGATGTAGGCTTGGTAATTATTTCCTGACATCTGAATTGCACGCCCTCTATAGAAGTCAAAGAAGAAGATCCTAATGCTATTTTGACCCTTGAGTTCGACAGAGCTATTCAACTATTGGTTCAGGTGTTGGTGTGGTTCTTATATCTCCAGATTTCAAGATCTTTCCCTTTGCTTTCAAATTGCAGTTTGATAATACTAACAACACAACTAAATATGAAGCTTTGTTATTAGGATTAGAAATGGCAAGACAAAAAGGAATCTGAAATCTCAAAGTACAGGGAGATGCCAAGTTGATTGTGAATCAAGTAAGGGGGATTTATCAGGTAAAAAATGATCACCTAAGACATTACAGAAACAAGGTTTGGGACAACATAGAATGCTTTGATGATTTTTCCATTAAGGTAGTCTTAAGAGATTACAATGATAAAGCTGATTCCTTAGCTATTTCTACATCTCTTCTTCTCCCCCACCCACAGTTCAAACAGGACATGTATACCATTGAGATTGTGTATCATCCAAGTGTTCTAGATAACTCAGCACATTGGCAAGTGTTTAATGACGATCAACAGGTATTGTCTTTTCTTGAGAAAGCTGACAATTTTAGTGAACTTTATTTTGAAGGATCAAAATCAGCTTTTCGTGAGTCCGTCTCTAATTCATATCAAGAAATTGATGGTGAATTCATACATCTCAAAGACAATAAGATTCCGAAGGGATTAGTTTCTCTGGAATGTCTCGTTTAACAAGCATGATCATTTCATTAAGGGTAAAAGGCAAGCTAAAGGTACTTCCTCGTTGGAGGAAGATTAAGTTAACTTGGGCTCTTCCGATCAACCACGGATGGTAAAAATTGGTAAATGTTGTTCTCGGGAGGAAAAATAAATATTATCTTCACTTTTAAAGAGTTATATGGACATCCTAGCATGGTCATATACGGATCTAAAGTATTTCAAGCCCAAGGATGTGTAACATAACATTCCTTTCAAGCTCGAGGTTAAACTCTACGAGTAGAAGCAGAGGCATTACAACCCAAATATCTCGTGGATTATTCTTACGAAATTTAGAAAATGTTAGATGCAAGGATTATCTTTCCAATCCATCATTCCACCTAGGTTGCGAACATTGTCCCTGTCAGAAAGAAGAACGGTGAAATCCAGATTTGTGTTGACTTCCAAAACCTCAACCAGTCTTCATTGAAAGACAATTATCCATTGCCCATCATGGACCAGGTATTATAGACTGTCACTGGATCAGAAATGTTATCCATGCTTGATGGATTTTTTGGGATATAATTAGGTTGAGGTAGTTGCTGAAGATCAACATAAAACAACATTCACCACTCCATGGGGAACCTTTATAGGAGAATGCCTTTTGGTTTGATTAACGTCTGGAGCCATGTTTCAAAGGGCTATGGACTTAGCTTTTAGAGATTTAATGGGAAAGGTCATAGTTGTGTATTTGGATGACTTGACGGTCTTCTCTAAAAAGTGAAGTGATCATTATGATCACCTGGAGCAGGTACTCTTAAGGTGTAGGCATCATGGGATTTCATTAAATCCTAAAAATTCCATGTTCAGAGTGACAAAAGGAAAGTTGTTGGGTCATATTGTGACTAAAGAAGGAACCAAGATTGATCCAGAGAGGGTGAAGGCCATCCAAAGTCTTACCCTACCCACAAGCAAAACTGGGGTGCACTCCTTTTCATGAAGGTTAATTTCCTAAGAAGATTTGTACCTGAATTTGTTGATAAAACCAAGGATATCCTTAGGATGAGGAAAGGTAAGAATACATTTTGATGGAGCACTAAAGGGAAACTTGCTTTTGAAGAATTCAAATAGGCAATTGCTCACACCCCTATTCTGGTATGCCCGAACTTCAAGAAATATTTGATCATGTACAACTATGCTTCCACACATACAGTATCGGCCATCCTGATGTAGGAAAATGAAGAAGGAATTGAAGCTCCCATTGCTTTCATGAGCTTCCCACTAAAGGAACATGAATTGAAGATGTCATAGATTGAAAATCATGCTTATGCGGTGGTGAAAGTGGTGAAACATTTCAGGTATTATATCTTTAGTTCCCACACTCTCATTCTAGTTCCTCATACCACAATTAAATCCATTCTGACCCAACAAGAGTTGGGTAGTCAATGAAGTAACTAGATAGCCAAAGTCTAGGAGTATGACTTGGAAATCAGACCTACCAAGTTGGAGCGAGGAAGAGGCACTGTGTGAAATGATCGTGAGAAAATATTGTTGAGACAGAATGTGAAGAAACTTAAAGTACTTCTTGAGAATTTCCCAAAGGAGTTTTTGTAAGCATGACTGATGAATGATACGTAGATATTTCTTTATTTTTAACCTATGGTGAATGTCCCCTACATTTAAGCCAAAAATAAAAGATGATAGTTAAACTCAGTCTGTAAGATACATTACGTGGGACAATGGTATATACAAAAAGGTATCAATGGTGTATTCTGTGCTATGTTGATAAGTCTCAAGCAGTAAGGTTGCTAGAGTCCTTACACAATCTAGCATGTGGATGACATATCTCTTCTTCTCGTAATGGCTTACAAGATCTTATGGGCCAAGTACTATTGGCCTACTCTCTTTCAAGATTCAGCTGAATGGGTAGCCAAGTGTGAATCTTGTCAACATTTCGTTTGTTGTCCTAAGCTGGCAACTCTTCCTTAAAGCTTGTGGTGATTGAAGAACCTTTTCACCAATGGGGAATTTATTTCATTGGAGTGTTGAATCCTACCTCTAGTGCCGAGTCATAATTATGTGCTCACCACCACAGACTATTTCACCAAGTGGGTGGAAGCTACGCCAATCAAGCAAGCAACCTCCGAAGTTGTGTGTAACTTTCTCAAGGAGAATATAATTGTTAGATTCGGTGTGCCTCACAAGATCGTTGCTGACAACACTTCCAATTTCTCATCTCATGAGTTGATAGAATTTTTTTATGGCTTTGGGATCACATTGGCTCATTCATCTGATTATTACCCACAAGGCAATGGTCAGGCTGAATCAAGCAACAAGAACCTGATGACCATAAATAGAAAGTTAATTGATGAAAATCAGAGGACATGGCACAAAGCATTGTATGATGCATTATGGGAAGATGAAATTACTCCTAAATCAGATATTGGAATGTCCCCATTCTAGGTGTTGTATGGAATTGACGTTGAGATACCTATCTCTGTAGAATTTCCAGCCTTACGATTGGCTAAAGCAATTAAAGATGAAACCTTTCAAAGTTATATTGAGAAAAGGATAATGTACCTAGCCAGGTTAGAAGAAGAACAAAGCAAGGTGGTGGATCATATCGCAGACCATCAGTTCAAAGTCAAAAGGATATTTGACAAGAAAATAAAGTAATGTGATTTCTAGGTTGGAGATCTAGTACTTCTTTGGGAAAAGAGAAGAGATCATAAAGGAATGCATGGCAAGTTTGACTCCTTATGGAAAGGTCCTTCAAAATAGATCAGCTAAATGGTTAAAATAGCTTTTGTCTATCATACCTTGATGGAGAGTTTCTCCCTCTACCTTTCAGTGGCCAACATTTGAAAATGTTTCACCAGTAATGTAAGATGCTCTCTTACAATGTATCATAATTTATTTTTTTGTTGTGTGTCTGCTTTCTTTTCTTTCTTTCTTTCTTTGTTTTTGGTTTTTCTTCTTCAGAATCCATAGCCCAATGGATAAGGCTTTTTGATATATGAGTTCTCTTCCTTTGATGTTTTAAAGAAATTCCTCAACTGGAGCTAGTGTTATCTCATTTTTAGTGATTTCAGCTAAAATTGAGATAACCATAGAATTTTTTTGACAAAATCTCCTAAAAATGCCCTTTGAAGGAGATTTTTGGGTTTTCGGGTTTCCATCGCATGGAAACATGTCTTTTACATGCTTTATGTCAATTATATTCTGAAAACCGAAACCTAATTACATTCCAGTGTGTCGGGTTTTAAGAACTCATGAGCATTGGAATATACATTTCAAAAAGCATGCTTCATGTTGCTTGTTTCCCGAAACCTGAAACTCGAACCTTTCCTTTGTATCAGGTTTTCGGAGCTTGATAACATCCAAACATGTATTTTTCATGCTTCATGTCAGTTGGTTCCTGAAACCCGATTTGAGAAGAAAAAAACTTTATATTAGGTTTTCGGACATGCTAAGCATGATGACATGACATTAATGTTGAGTTATCGGTTGGCACATGTGTCGGAGGAGGTGTAATAAATGCTAGGGATTTATAAATAGGTCGATTTTACATGTCATTTTTACCTAGCATATTTTTGATGCGTGGATTTTTTGTACATGCTCCTTCAACCTCCAAACCCGACTGAACCTCTTGATTGATTTTGTGATCCATCTTTGACCATTTTTCAAATTTATTGAAGGTATTTTTCTCTTCTTATCATTTTGTGGCCTTCGGGGTTGTTTTTGAAGTATTCATTTGGCATTTTTCCTCTTTCCTTCTTCTTCCCTCCGGGTTTAGGGTTTAGGGTTGTTTTCTTAATTTTTGATGTATTCCCATGAAACCTCTAGTTTAAAATTCATCCTTTGGATGTTTTCTTATTTTTCCCATGGGGTATACTCTTTAGATTGTTGAGAAGAATCTAAAAAATAACTTACCAACTTGGTGAAAATTTATTTGTTTTGACATCCTGAAACCCGACGTCTTTGTTTCGGGTTTTACAGGGTGTTCAACATCCTTTGGTTTCCGTAGAGTATCGGGTTTCTCCAAGTGCTCAGCACCTCCCAACTTCCGCTTGTGTCGGGTTTCAAAAATTATCTAACATCCTCTAACTTTCACTTGTGTCGGGTTCCGTAGAGTGTTCGACACCACCTGATTTCTGCCTTTGTGTCAGGTTTCACGAAGTTTCTGACATGACCTAGTTTCGATATACACTATAGTGTGTCGGGTTTCACGAAGTGCTTGACAGGTCTCAAATTCTAGTTAGTGTGGCAGGTCTTTAGGGTTGCTCAGCAAGCTTCCAAACTTGATTGTTCAACCAGAAGTTATCTAGGCATTCTTTCTTCAGGACTTCTCATTTCAGATCCTAGATCATCTAAGGATAAGTCAGACAGGTCAGGAAAAATGAAGTAAAAGTACCAAAAGATGGAGTCCCCTTCCTACATAGATTTCAATTATGAAATTTGGGACATGGAGGACTTTTGGAGGGTAACCAAGGATTTTTCTCGAGTCCCCGGATGAAGTCAATAACTAAAAGATGGCCTCCCTCTTACAGCAGAATTCCCAATGTCTACTCAATGCCCCAAGTTCATTCTGGCCTGTGCTTCCAATTATGACTCAGATTAATGCTCAGTGAAAATCAAGTAGGAGAAACCATAGTAAAGTTAGACGGGGGTTACTTTGATGACCTCTTAAGATTTCCCAACTTTGAGGAATATGTTAATGTAGATCTTAAGTTAGCCCAGAAATTCTAGGAAAAAGGTCAAGAAGACTCTATCAGGCATGTGAATAAAAATTTCTTGATCAAGGCCAAGCTAGCCATCTCTAGGTTTCCCAAGTTTGTCCCCAAGAGTGATTTCATCCTTGAAATCAGTGATATAATCACCCTACTGAGTTGAGTATTTTGACTCCCTGAGTCAAGAGAATTCCAAGGGTGGATGTATTAATTCATGGTCATTATAAAGAATAATGAACAAGGGATCAATTGGAGTAGTGTTATAAGTGATGAGATTGATTCCCAAATGATGGCAATCTTGACTACTGGAAAGTTCTATATGTCATCATATGTTACCTATACCGTAGCTAGAATGAGAAATTACCTAGAATTAGATGTGAAGGGAAGTAGGTCAACAAAACATATATATCGGTATTTCCCTCAGCTGACAATGAAGAGGTCCAAGGATAAATTCAGAAGAGTGAATGATGCCTTATTTTATGAAAACATCGGCATCCCGAACCCTGATTTAAGGAAAATAAGAGTCTCTGATGAGGAATGGGCTGAAGTATCGAAATGGGGTTGTATCTTCTTACAATTCAAGAAGTTCACAGACCTTTCGGTGGTTATGTACCTGGGTGATCCTTTCTATTTACCTAGGTTCCCAGGTGATAAGCTGATCCTGGTGGATTTGGTTAGACAATTGTTGGATTTCCACAAATACCAACAGAGTAAGGACAAGGCCGCCATCTCCTTCCCTATTTCCATCGGAAGGTACACATGCTCAATAGTGGTTAAAGCCAAGAATGTGGTGCACAATCTTCAGGACAAGTTGAAGAAGCACATGAAGCATAGATATGAGTTTGATTTCGAGGAGTCCTTGAGTCATATGGGACCTTATATCTACATGTGATTAACGTAGAAGACATTTGGGTTGATCTTCAGGATGAAGTTGCCATCCGAAGAAAGGACAATAGTAGGTTGACACTTGAGGATATTCAAATGTTAGACCTATTTGACATCCCATAAGGCACTATAGATAATGAGAGTGTCCTTGATGCCTCGTATGATGGGTTGAATGAAGACCAATATGTATTCCTAGCCATTGATTGGTCCATTGCTGAGAAAGCTTCTATCATGGGAAGAGCTGCTCAAATTCTTTCCCGTACTAAGGCATGGCTCATTTCTTGGGGAATGAGTTATAAAGAAGGGAGTTTTTCAAAGCTAGCTACTCTGGAAGTGGGACCCTCCAAGGGAAAAAAGGAAAAGGATAAGAACCCTTCCAAGAGGCCAATAAAGGTTAAGTTTATTAGAAAGGGAGAAGAGCAAGGGAACACATCAGTGGCCACTCTCCCACAAATGGTTGAGGTTCTTGATTCACCTCCACCACCAGAACTAGGAAATATTCCTTCAGGAGAAGAGGTTGGTCAACCTCCCATTCCCCTTTTGCTTGACAGTTCATCAGAGGTAAGTCTTCCTCTTATCTCTCAAGCTCTAATTTCATAATCATTACCTCCCCCCATTCAACCTCCTTTGCCTCATATTTCTTCACGGCATTCCTCACCATGGTTAATATCTTCTAGCCTCTCACCTCTCCCTACTAGTCCCAAGTTAACCATGGATATGCCTCCTCCTTGTGTTCCTTATTTTCCCGAGTCCATTTCCATGGACACTACACTTGCAGTGACCACCACTCCATAAGCAAACCTTCCTCCACCCGAAGATGTGACATTAAAACCTACAATGGGAGAAACTTCTTCCAAGACGCCTCAATAGTTAATAGATCGGGACGTCGAGGAAGAGGAAGGTGGTATTTCCCCTACCAGCGTTTGATTCCATTTCCCTCAAGGTCACTCCTACCAAGTCTACCAAGAAACCAAAAACATTCTCAAGGATTTCACTTTGGACACCTCAGGGCATAAGTTTGTAAAAATTTACACTCACGCGGCTAACAAAACAAAGTATGATATAATGATTGCCAATTAATCAAATCACAAGGGTTGATCTAAGAAAATTAAAAATGGAGGGAGCACACCAAGATGCACAAGATGCCATGAATGTGTTGTGCCAGAAGCCGAAGGAAACAAAGGCAAACAAAGATCAGCTAAAAGAGAAAGTAGAGCAGCTAAAAAAAGTACTACTCAAGCTCTTAAAGCCTCTTGAGTCAACACCATCATCCTCTACTCCTATCGAGTTCAATTTTTCATTGGTACCCATGATTGAGAAGATTAACGAGAAGGGGAGAATGGTCGATAAATGGATCTAGAGGCTGCTCTTGCAAGGAAAAGAGGTCATCGATGACACCGTGGAATTCTAAAAATCCTTGGAGGATATAAAGTAGGATGGAGAGAAAATGGATTATGAATTTTCAGCAGAAGTTGGGAACCTAGAGTTAACTTTTGAAGCTCTCAATATGCTAAAACAAATTCCATCCCGCGTCTTTTTCAAAGAAGGAATCAATCCACATGGGGAAAAACATTTTCAACTAACCAAATCCATTAGATTTAGAATAAATATTCTCAAATAAGTTTGCAATAAATTGAGGGAATCAAGAGATTAATTGGTTGATGGCACAAATGTCATAGAAGAAGAGCTAATCAATATCTATGCTAAAGTTTTGAATGAAAGCTCATGTATTCTACCCGTTGATGATCTTTACAAGAAGATCCAAGAATAAATTTAGCATGAAACAACTTATGGCTTTAAACTAGAAATCATTGATAGGTTCATAAATATTGAACATTCTTTGGAAACACTAAGAAAACTCTACAAGATACTGAAGAAACTTCTTGGTAACATGAGCGATACTCAGGAAACATGTGAAGTCCTGAGTGATCATTCCACCATGCTTGATGAAGATGAGATGTAGGGTATAATTTGAAAGTTCCAAGAATTTAAGAACAAGAAGGCTTTGCTTGAGGAAGACAAAGATGATGAAACAAAATAGGAATAATGTTTCATGTCATTTCAATCCTGAAATCAACATGTCTTTTTCATTTTCATTTCATCATGTAGGAAGCAAATTTTGACTTGGTCTCCTACGTGAGAGTCAAGCAAAATAGGACTCTCATTAAAAATAATATTTTCTAGGATTTATCCTATTTTTTCCAAACTCCTTTTATTATAAATAAGGGATGCTTATGCATTCCAAAGGGTTGAGATATTTGGAATATTGAGAACTATTGTGAAGAAGAAAGACTTTGTGTTTTCTTTTAATCATTTGAGGAATAGAAACCGATGCTATTTTTAAAACTTTGTGTTGTGAGATGTATATTTCTTAAGATATTGTTCTTATGTTCATAATCTTAAGCTATTCTTTGTTTAGCATCTTGATTGTTCTAATCATTTCAAACATTACATTTGTTATCTAAAGATCGTATGATTATTTTGTGCTCTTTGTTTACTTGAAAGAAAATGCATTCCTCTCATTTCCTTTCCATTGTGTTTCTTCCATAATAATAATTTCCTTTCTAATCATTTCCATTTATAAAAACAACAACATCTTCACCTAGTGTGGATATGGATTTCAGGATTCTATCCCAACCCCAATGGTTAGATTAGTGTGAATATTGTACATATTATTTCTACTTTGTTTTAGATTAGTAATAAATAGGCAGCCTCACCTGTCTTTGAGGAGGGATTTAATCCCATGTACTGTGGTTGAACCTCATATTTTGGCTTGATAAAATATCCAACCAATAGTCTGCTATGTCCCTCAAACTACTGAATGTCAATTTACCATTCAGTCTATGAAGAAGATTTAAAACATTCCTTGGATCACTGAAATTGATCCAAGGATGAGTCAGAAATAGGAATAAGTTTGCAACTCTTAAAGCTAGATTATAGCTTACCTTTCCAAAGTGAAAATGAATTCTTGAAAGCCATACTATTTTAGTCTAATGATTTTAAGAACAAAATGATTTATCCATATCAAGCATGATCTTTAGCAGTCAAAAGAACACACCTTTATCAAGAAAATCATATGTCAACGCTTGAAATGCAAAGGAGGAATATAAAAATTGTCAAGGGTGTTACAAACCAAGGTGCACATAGAAGAATAAAATGATTTTAAAGGACTTTTCCATATTTGGCATTCTAGACACACTTGAGGAAAAATGTGAGGACCCAACTAGGCATGATGAGTTGATAAGGTTCCATCTTGGGAACCTTGGAGTTCAAGCAAATGATATTCCATGCAGGGAATATTCCTAGAAGACATCCTTATGGAGAGTGTAGGGTTTGCAAAGGGATAAGAATTTTCCAATGGAGGACCACATAGACACTTGGCATGCAAACTAATCGAAGAGAAGGTGTTGTGGTGGGTTTTGATTCTATAAAAGAGATGCTTAGGCTAGAGACATACATGAAAGATAGAGATACAAGAATACATAATATAAGAGACGATGGGAGGTAGAAAGAATGCATAGAGAATGTAGAGTACGAATTGTTTTAGTAATGCTAGGGTTTATATCACTATGTGCTAAGGGTTTTAAAGGATTCCATAAGAATTTATATGGCACTAGGATCTGTAACAAGGGTTAAAGTAGGAAGATTATAGCTAAGGTCTCATATCGAGAATCTTATAGGAGTTGATTCTCTTTCATTTAATATGTATGGTTTGAGATGACCCTTTTGACTCGTAATGTGGCTATTAGAACATTTTAAATCAATACATATATGGTTTAATTTTTTATATCATGTTTAAGGGTGTAAACTCTTGTGTTATATGACTCTCATGGATCAGATATAGTGTATTATGCTTATTAAAATGTTATTTAGTTTATGTAATGCATTAAGGTGTGGATTTGTTGGTTTCTCCTTATACCTTTTTAAATGAGTGAATGTACTTCCACTTCTGCAAATAATCCTCCATTAATGGCAGAACATTGTCAAAAATCTCACATAAATGAGGTGATCCACACCCACGTGTGCATCGGATGAGCACCCAATGCCCTTTGGGTGATAGACCATTGCACTTGGCATTAGAAAATGGTATTGATGGTAAATTAGTGACTACATCAATTCATCTTTTTCATCTTAGGTAGGTGTTCTAAAGATGTAGGAGGTTCAAAGTGTCCATAAATCTGAAAAGAGTATATTCCTAGCTCACAAAGGCAAGATCTTAGGTGACATTGTGTCTAAGGAGGGTTTGAAAATTGATTTAGAAACGGTTGAAGCTATTTGGGTATTGTCACTACAAGACATAAGAAGGATCTTCAAACATTCTTTGGGAGAATCGATTTCATTCAAAGATTTGTGCTAGACATTTTCACTCTTGTCAATCTAATAACTATAATGTTGAATAAGATCATAGCATTCTGTGTGGACAATGAGGGAAAATCGAGTTTTAAAGTCCAACAATGCTATATCTCGTGCTCGACTCTCATCAATCTGTAATTTTCCAAATACTTCATGCTCTATGCCTTCGGTGGTTTGTGTTAGGATTAATATTATTATTTAAACATTATTAAATAATTATTATTTGTAATATAATATGAGTTGGTTAACAACTCATATTATTAATTATTAGGTTTTTTATTATATATGTGAAGTTTTTAATAAACAACTTATGTATATAGGAAATGTGAGATATTTGTGGGTGGGTAGTTCAAGCAGCTTTCTATATTCTAGGGATGTAAAATCCTATTTATATGGGTTAAATAATATATTGAATATACGAGATGAATAATTATTTCGTGTATTTAGTGTATAAACTAATGTTATGATTTTTTTGGTTTGAGCGGTTTCGATTAAGCTATGAAGAGATTTTTTCTTCGATGTTGTTAATTGTGATGGAATATTGCATTTCTTTGTGAATTACAAAGTGTAATTTTAGATTGAAACAACGTCTATGAGTGTGATTCTATTTCTAACAAATTACATTCATTATTTAGATTCACGTGAGAGGAGGTATGATTTGGAGCATTTGCAGCTAACTCAGATCTTGTGTGAAAGGTAGTTTTGATGTCCATTCTTCTCATTGGAAAACGTGTTAATATCTATGGCAAACTCAACTATCAAGTAGAATTTGGTGCCAGTTAAGACATCTTCTATCATTCCCAAAGTCAATCTCCTTTGGGTAGGATCCAGATCTCTAAAGCATAGGTCTGTTCTTCTATTTTTTGGAGTCCACTCTGTATTCACATTTTCTCGAGGTTTTAGATTCGTTGATGGACACAACTCAGGTGAAATACAAAGCCATGATTACTCTTTGATACGAAATATTTGATAGATCCTTCAATCACATTCGGTATCCAACAGACTTGGCATTGATCCACAACATTGTTCTTTGATCTGCACATATTGTTTTAACACCACTATACGACTAATGAATAACTTTATATTGTGGAATTTTTACAAGCCCTGGAAATTCTAGTTTGCGATTTTGTATTAAAGGTTTGGTATAAATCGGGGACAATAATCTCAGATAATTCTGATTGAATGATTTTCTATGTAAATATGTAATCAAATCCATCCATGCAAGGATCTTCAACATGCCGTATGATATAATAAAACATCCCTAAAATCTACCCACGTACAATGCATTGGCATCTTCCTGATAGTTGTCACCTATGTGGAGATGTATCGAGTTATACAAATCAATTTAAGTATTGACACATTTGTTCTAATCGAGAGGTTTTTCCTTACATATGGAGACATGTTTGCTTTGGTATTATAGCCTCTATAGGTGGTGGCTTCCAAAACTACCTACTCATATGGGAATCACATTGCATCGACCAGCTGGATGGATCTATACTCACTTGGACATCGACTTCAGATGGAGATCTCCTCATAATTCCTGACTCGGCAGCATAAAATAGGACGTCTATCAATACGCCAGAATTCTCCACATGGATTTAGCACACTGGTTATCTTTCAAAGGCGCAGTATTTAATAATATCTAGATCAGAGTGGCTCGAGCTCATTGCAAACTCAGATAAGGTATTATGTAATTTTCACTTGATAGTCATTTCTATATATTTCAATATTTTGTTTTGATTTATACCATAGAAATATCCATGTAAAATTTAAAAAGTAATTTGTTCTTATTAATTTTTAAATATATAGTGTAAATTAGGAGCAATATCGGTTGAATCCAACTCTCCTAAGAGTGCATTTTCACTTGAAACCGACGCTCTAAGGTATAATGGACATTCCACTAGAAAATCAATGGTCTCAATTTCACACATGGAAAGTCAAGATCCAGATGCGGTTGATGAATAAAACTCTTTGGAGGATAGTAGATTGAAAAGAACCAAAGCACCTTGAGATCTAACTAGATTGGCGAATGGGAAACACAAGATGATAAAACCAAAGCCATTATTGTCCTTGCCCTTTCAGATTTTGAATTACATTATGTTGATCTAGATAACAACTTGAAGGACATCTCGGATAATCTGAGAAAATTATTTGGCTCAAAAGTAGTCAATGCAACGTTTTCCCTAAAACTTCAGTTGTTCAAGCTCAAAATGAGTGATGGAGATACAATGTCTAGTCACATCAAAATTTACGATCTCTTTCCGAGATAACTTGAAGTAAAAGCTCTAGTAGATGATGAGGATGTAAAAGCCATTTTGTTGAATAGTTTACCACCCAAATACAGTAATGTTGTTTTCACTCTTGGTCAGATGCCTTCCAACTCATTGGAAGATATGATATCAGCTCTTCTATCTAAAGAAAAAAGGACTAAAGAAGATATAGAAGAAGAAATGACAATGTATGTGAAAACGAAATACAAAAATTTCTTTAAAAAGGACTTAGAATGTTTTTATTGCAAGAAAAAGGACATATGTCTAAATTTTTGACGAATTGATCCAAAGATCTTCTCGGTGGAAAATTCAACCCAGATGAAGCAAATATAGTTGTAGAAGAATATTTTGAATCAGAAGATGAACGAGTGACTGATGAACCTGATTATAATTCTAAAGACTACTTTTTTTGAGTTCGAGATAATGGGAGGATAGAGGAAAATGGAGGGAGGAGGTCAATCAACGACCTCCCAGCCGATTGGGATTGCCAATGATGGGGTTGCTGCAGATGGTTTGGTGACATATGTGTAGTGTGGTTTCTTTTTTCAATTCATTTTCGGTGTCCCTATTTGCGGTGTGATGATTTGCTAGATAAAATCTTTTTCGAGCTTTTTGGAGGATTATTTTTTCAAAATACTCACTTTTGGGAGCAAGAGAAGATTTCGAGGTAGACTCAAGGGATGGTTATCTAGCTAGTGTGAAGCTTGTGGATCTTGGAGATTCAGAATTTGGGTGCCCAAGGAGGAAGGGAAAGTCCCACAGGAACCCAAAGAGGAAGGGAGCATTCCTACATAATTCATCTCTACAAACTAACCTTTACGAGGGTAAAGAGATAATATATGGAGTTTGTACCTTGTCTAAGAAGTGCTTTCAGGAGGTGGTTCAATTTCTTTGAATATGGTTCTTCGCCGTGTTCACATTAAGGGGGTGAATATTAGTGATTAATAATTTTAATACTATGGGGGTGAATGTTAGGATTAATATTATTGTTTAAACATTATTCATCATAATTATTATTTTTCACATAATATGAGTTGGTTAACAACTCATATTATTAATTGTTAGGTTTTTTTATCATATATGTGAAGTTGTTAATAAACAACTTACGTATATAGGAAATGTGAGATATTTGTGGGTTGGGTAGTTCAAGCAGTTTCCTATATTCTAGGGATGTAAAATCCTATTTATATGGGTTAAATAATATATTGAATATATGGATGAATTATTATTTTTGTGTATTCAATGTATAAACTAGTGTTATGCTTTTCGGTTTGGACATGATTTCTACCATTCTCGGTAAAACAAAATAAAGAGGGGTTTGAGCACCCAGTTTCCTTCTTCATTCGAGCTTGGAAAACTATGAAATAAGTTGCTCCTTCATTGAGAAACATGTCCTTATAGTTATCAAGAGTTTGAAGAAGTTAAAGCATTTGGTCTCAAATAATAGGATCCAACTATTGGTGTAACATCTTTGGATTCAAGGAATTCCTTCTAAAAATGGATTTGAATGAGAAACTTACAAGATGGATCACCCTTGTAATGGAGTTTGGAATTAAAATTAAATTCACTAAACTAGTTCATGGTAAAGGATTGTGCAAGCAATTAGATTCAAGTCAACATGATAAGACAAAAATTAAAATGAAGTTGTTCTTCTATTGCATTAGTATGGTCATAAACAAGAAAATGATAGCTTTCCTACCCATTATCGACACATGACATAATACAAATTATACAAATAGGTCTATTCCCTCCAGAGATGAGAAAAGAAAAGAGGATATATTTTAAACTCCAAGCCATTCCATATGTGCTTATTGACAATGTTTTATTTAGTAAATACATAAATAAATTCCTTTTGAGGTGCATTGGATTAATCCAAATTGAAAAGGTGCTACATGAGTTTCACGATGGAGAGGCTAAAGTTTATTTTTCTCTGTGGGTAACAACTCTCAAATAATGAAGGTGGGTTATTATTGGCCCACAATGTTCAATGACTGCTACACTTGGATCAAGAAGTGTAAAAAATATGCATTCTTCACAGCAAGGAGAGGTTAGCAACACTTCCATTTCTCCCAATATTAGTTGAGTAACCATTCATGAAATGGCGATTGGACTTCTTTGGGGTCATTAATCCAAATTTGAGCCAAATTCACAAGTTAATTCTCACAAAAATAGACTACTTCACCAAGTGGACCAAGGCGGTTGACTCAATGAGGTGAATGAGTCTAACATACTATACTTATACAAAGAGTAGTGATAAGGTTTAGAGTACCGACCACCGTGATATTAGAAAATTCTCTAGTATTCCTAGGTGTAAAGATCATAGAATGGGCTATTAGGAACAATATTTATTTAAGCACCTTCCCAAATTACTATCCCTAGGGTGATGGGAAAATAGAGTCCTCAAACAAGAAATTGCTAAGAATCATAAGGAGGACTCTAGATGAAAATCATAGGACATGGCATACCAAGATCAAATCAGCCTTTTGGGTTAATAGGATAACACCAAATATGTCAACTGAAAAATATCCCTATAAGTTATTCTATGGGAAATAGGTGGTGCTTCCCATATCACTGGAGGTGTGAGCATTGGATATCATGAAGCATTGCTGAAACTAGCATAGTTTGAACCCATGGAATCCAAGTGTGTAGAACTCATGGAGTTTGAAGAAATAAGAGAGCATGCAATGCAAACCATGGAGAAATATCAGGCCTTAATCAAGAGGAAGTTTAAGAAAAGAGCTAAGGCAAGGACCTTCCAGGAGGGGGCCTAGTTCCAAAATGGGATATGGATCGGGCCAAGCAAGGAAAGCATTCAAAGTTTGATACCATTTGGAGTGGCCCCTACATGGTAACAAAATGTAAGAGTAGCAATGCCTTTCAACTTTCCACTTTCGATGGAGAGGAACTTCTAATTCCAGTTAATGAAATATATCTTAAGCATTGCTACTAAATGGAAAACTCTCACCCTTGTACATATTAGTTTAGGATTTTAAATTCCTCTAATGCGTATGAAAATTATCTTTTCTATAGATTAGGCTTTAATTTCCTAATTGCGTTTGTCACATTTTTTCCTTTCTCTTAGTTGTTTCATTACATAAATTTAGTATGCCTACCAAAAGAAATGTTATAAACAGAAGCTAGAGGTTACGGGAAACAATTATAGATCTCAAGAAATATCAAATGTAAAGTAACTAAAATCAGGTCAGTCGTACGAATCCCAATAAGTGTCATTTTTAGTCAGTATAAGGATCAATCACTATTTGAGCTTTTGACACCTCTGCCAAATCAGAAAGTATCCCTTACCAACATGTCGCAATGGACAATTCTGAAGAAGAGAAAATTCAAAATTTAAAAGAGTTCCATGATTTAGAAAATTAGAGAATGTCTTACTTAAACTCTATAATGAGTCATGCATGCTTTAATAAATCATGGGTTCCAAAGTGTGCTACCTACTTGATGGTATCATAATTTAGGACAATATAGTTGTGGGGAAATGAAAAGAAAGAATTTTTAAATGAAAATAATTTTCCACTCATGATAACTTTAATTTTTTTCTTATTAAAATTGGGAAATGCAAGTAGTGGTGGAATAGGTCCGTTTCGGTGGCATTCGAACTAGTATCTAGAGTAAGGTTCGAGATGGATCAATTGCGGGTTATCGGTTATGACTCCATACCCAATGGACATACCGAGGCTACTAGTATAAAACATCTAGCAAGAATATGTCCCTGCGATTCACAAAATTTTTAAACAATTATTTCCTCGAAAAAAATTAAACTGGGGACCTAACAGGACCTAAGAACCTGGATAGGCCCCTAGGGATGAAATTGGGTTACAAGTAGTTATGATGTTTTAGGGATCTGTTTAGTCAATTTAGGAGTGATAATAATATTGAGGATTTTTTTCCTCATCTAGGTTTTGACCCTTAAGATCAACTTGAAAACTAATGAAACGTGGGCCCACATTTAGCCAAAATGAACAAAAGAGTGAAAACAAAAAAATTACCCCAAGAAATCCCAATTAATTCCCCTCAACCTCAAAACCCATGAAAACCCATCAAGAAATTGAGAAAAGTTAAATTTTTTCCCAAATAAGCCTATTCGAGGGACTAAGCTAAAAACTAGCTCATCAAGTGCTTAGTGAGTTGGAGTCTTGCATAGAGGGAGTAGCTAAATATGGCTCAACAAGTATCTTGGTGAGATACTTGGCGATCTAAGTTGTAGTGGTGCTTGGTTAAGCTAATTTGGATGTGGATGGCTCAGATATCAATCGAGAAAAAAATTATAAGGGTTAGCATGGTAAGAAATAGCTAGACATCAAGCTCTTGGCGGGTGTTCGAGACATGGAAAATTCAACTTGACTTGTGAGGAGGTTGGGTAATATGGTGGGGTCAAGAATGAATGAGAGTGCATGAAGGAGAGCTCAAGCTCAATGCGAGTTGAAATAGATTGATGTAATGAGATATAAATAGGGGCCATCTCAAGATGAATTGGAAAATCTGATACATTCGGTGAGCTCATGTAACCAGATGGCTCGGGAGTTGGACAAGGGAAGAAGAGAAAGGAAGGCTCGGGTTTGAGTCGAGTGAGTTGAAATGTGGCCACGAGGAGCTAACCAGGAGTGAGCTCACTTCAATTATCCATTAGAGTAACAATAAAATATCACAAAATTGATAAATATAGATAAAATAAAGAAGGTATGAAGTCGAAGACTTCAAACTTTGGAAATGTCGAGCATTTTGGCATTTTGGTGAGGTCGGTTTTGGAACTTGGAAAAGTAAAATTCTAAAGCGGAGAGAAAATAAACGTTGAACCAAAATAAACCCTATACTCCAAAGTAAGTGGGGGTTTTGGGAGTGAAATTCATCGCCAAGTCAACTTGGGGATGTGTTTTTGGGGTTTGAGGTACCAAAATCCTAAAATGATATGACCGCAATGTGAGAACCAATGAACTCCGAAACTTGAATTTGAACTACAAAGCCATTTTTGGGATCGTGTCGTGTTAATCACTAAGCCATTTAGGGAAATGCAAAGTGGTAGGTGGGCATGCAATGTTCCAAGTTACATCAAGAGGTTGAGTTGCATTAAATGAAGGGCTCAATAGGTGAATGGAGGAGCCTGGGTTTCTAGTTTTGAACCCAAAATCATAAACCGATTCAACCTTGAATAACTTTATCTATTTTTAGCCATTTTTACAAAATTGTTCTTTCCGAATGAATTTTTAGTGAGGAATTTAATGGAGAGGATAAAATTTAGAGATAAGGAGGGTAGGTGAAGGGTAAATCCTAGAAAGCAACTTGGTGCAAAAATGATGACAACTTCCTTTGTACTCCACCATTTTGGGAAAATTTATAGTCCATGGAAATCTATTTTATAGATATTCAACATGGAATGGTCGAGATGGTAATTTAATGAGTTTTGTGGGAAAAAAATGTGATGAATTTATAGAACAATAGGTCATACCCAGGCATCATGAATCCATTTTCTTTAGAGACAAGGCAAGGTACATGGAGTATGATTTTTACAGATTTTCCCACAATTAAAGAAGGGTAATGATGATTTTTGATGGGTTTTGGAGAATTTTCATACTTCTTCCTCCTATCTCTTCTCTTGAATTTATTTTATAAATTTTAAGGAGGGTATTAGTAAAAATGTTATATACTTTGCAGTTTCCTTCCCTTTTTGTTGTTTATGAGAAAATTATGGAGTTCAAGCCTCCCAATGAACATTCTAATGCAATTTTTGTTCCTTTGGCCCCCCACGTAATGTATTGTATCAAATTTTGGATCAATAAAATAAATTTATGGATGATTCTCAACCCTCCTTTGTGTTTATTATTTCTTATATGATATTTCATTAGAATTACGGTTATTGTGCATTGTTTGTTTGTTATTGCAAGATCTAAGTGGGTTGTGTCTATTGGTAAATGGATTTACAATAGGTTATCTTTATCGTGGTGGTGGACACCCCTCAAATTCTATTTTTTCATTTCCATGTAGTGTAAGTTATTCAACACTCCTTTGGTGCATCACCTTCCCTTAGAGTAGGTTTTAATTTTCATGCAATCCTTTATCCTTGTCCCTTTGGAAAATCATTAGAGTAGGGTTAGATTTGTAACTCTCTACACTTTGGAGTATTTGGGACTAGGTTCGCACACAAATTATTCCTTCTCCAGAGAGCTATCCCATTTCAAAAAGTCCCACACTTTAGGATAGCTCCATGTTTGACAAATCACATTGACTTCCCAATCATTCAAATTACAAGCATTCATGGGTGTTGTGATTTTTCCACAACAATAATTTAAGCACTATATTGGGATGATAACACTTTAAAGAATTTAAATATGCACCCTTTCATGGTTAAGTATTTACGATAGACTTAGTATATTAAAGGCATTTAAGCATTATAGGTTGGTGATTTATCATGGTAGGATAGATTCAAATTTTGAGACTTAGGATATTAAAGGAATTTAATCATTAAATGGTGGTGATTTATTATGGTACGATAAATTAAAATGTAAAATTTTTGGCGCTTTCTTTTAGAAGCATTTTCCTTGGTCAAAAACTTTATAAAAATATTGAATTTGAATGGCTCGGGTTTTTATTATTTGTTCTCCAATGGCTGATTTTTAATTGTTTCTCTCTTACACCATGTTTTTGATTTAGAGATTTTAGGAGAAAGAAAAAGGTATGCGAAAGGATTTGGGATGATTGGATACAGATATTATTGAAAAATAAACTTGTTGCAGAGGTAATAAATATTGTCGAGGAAGTCATAAAAATACATAGAGAGAGATAAGCATTATTGAGTCCATCTAATCATTTTTTACACCATAAACATGTATGCATTTTAGACCTTACGATATTAAAAAGGAACGAAACAATTTTGATTTGTATATTTGGTAACTATTATGTTTATGGATGTAAACAAATTGATTTATGTATTTGTTTGTTATTACGTTTATGAAAGGAAACAAATCGATACATTTTTTAGACATTAAAATAAATGAGATATATGGAAAAAACAGTTCAAATAGTTGATTTTGAATTAAAAGATCTTTGTTAGTATACATTTTTTATGATTTAGAAGTAAACTTGGAAAAAATGAGATATAAAAACCTTGAATAGCTACTGCTCTGCCATTATTGTATTCCATTTGAGAAATATTCAATAGTCTCCCTTGCAAAATCATTGTTTCAGAAGTTGTTTCTTCTTCTTTCTTCTACAAAATCTTTGTATCTTCATATCTTTCCTACTATTAGTAGCTATATCTTCTTCTTTATTCTGAAAAATCTATGTATCTTTGTATCTTTCCTACTATCGACAGCTATATCTTCTTCTTTCTTCTACAAAATATTTGTATCTTCATATTTTTCTAGCCACATCTACGTTCTTTGTCTTTCCCTAGCTAAATCTCTGAATGAAAAAATATTGGTCCCAATAGAGTGAAAACCAAAACCCGATTCATTCAAAATCAATATTTTTATAATGTACTTGGTCAAAATAAATTTCCTCATGAAATCTCAAATTTTGAGTCAAACTCCGACATAATAAATGACAATTCTAAATTGCCTCAAAAAAATTAAACTACATAATTTGAAATTTGAATCAATCTTGTGGAAAATGTAAAAAAATCACCAAAAATTCAAAATTTAAATCAAACCTACCATAATAAATAACCGGTATGAACTTCCTCCCTATAATAAAGTGCCAAAATTTGAAATTCAAAACAATAGAAATCAAATTGTTTATAATCAAGATGTGATATTAGTAATTAATAGTTCATCATTAACATTGATTAGTAATAGAAATCATTGTGATTATATAATAATATTATTAATTAATAATATTATATTTAAATAATTAATTAGTAATATTATAATTAATTTCAAAAAATATCCTATCAATTAATATTAACTACAAGAATTAATATTACTAATAAACTTCAATTATTATATTAAAAATGACATCTAATTATATTATCAAATGAATAAAAATAATTTCAAAATAATTAAATAATATTATAAAAATATAATTAAAATTTATAAACATAATTAACAACTTAATCACCATTATTTATAATGCTTAATTAATTATAGTGCATTTTAAAAATAATTTTATAAAATTATAAAAATATAGTAAAACTTTATAAAACTAATTAACGACATAAACTCCATTAATATTTATAATGCTTCATTAATTATAATGCTTAGAATGGGCCAGTAAAAATATTTAAACTTTAATCATCAAAAATTAGAAATCAAAGAATATGTATTTAACATATCATATTAGGACTAATCAAAATTAATTAATTAACAACAATAATTATTAATACTAAATATTAAACACAAGAAATAATATTCTATCATTTAATAATACCTACAAATTTCAAATAATATGTTACATTATAAAAATAAAATGATTGTTATATGTGAATGATCTTGAAGCCAATGTAATACTTTTATAAAGGAAGTTAGAATGTGTTATCTCTATTCTTACAACATCCCTTATTCTATCATTCACATATGGTTTTTTCTATGAGAATGAAGTAAACTTTATTCCGAGAGAAAAAAATTACATTGTATTCAAGATAAGATGAAAAAATGTATGTTTGTATGAGAGAATGGGAAACTTCCCATTCTTAAACAAAGACTAAGTTAGATATGATTACTATAGAAGCACTAAAATGACAAGAACTTTCTTCTATTACTCATACTATAATATGGATGTGAAAATGATAAAAATTATATAACTTATAGTACTCACATCAGAGGTTTATATTAGATGTTCTAAATAATGAGATGGTACCTTGGAAGAACATTTAGAGCAATTAGTTTTTATTCCTTTTTGAGAAAAAAATTTATTAATGGCTGAAAAAGTGAGTAACAAGAATAATGAAAATGAGGCAATACACATAGACAGAATGGGCATATGTCCATTCTCATACAAAAAAACTTTTTGTTAATCTTATAATGAAAGAGCATATGTTCATTGTCATATAAGAGTCATAAAAGAAATATACACATAGACATAATGGGCATATGTTCATTCTCATATGAAAAATATTTTTATCTTGTATTGAATGGGTATATGCCTATTCTCATATAACAATCATAGAGGTAATATTTATTTATTTTTAGAATGGACAGTTGCCCATTCCCACATCCTTTATAGTGATATAAAAATTATTAAGTTCAATATTGCTTCAATGAGGTAGAATGGTTAGAATAGGCATATGCCCATTCTCATACAAACAAAGAGTTTTATGATTGTGATGAGAATGGGCATATGCCATTTCTCGTATATATAAAAATGTTATCATTGTGATGAGAATGGACATATGCCCATTCACATAAACTCAATATAGAAAGAAAGAAAAATTCTCCTACGCGAAACATAAAGAATGAATGAAAATTACATCCTTTTATGAGAATGTTTAAAATGGACAGATGCCCATTCTCATAGTCAAGGAATATGGGAAGTATGAGGAATTATAGTAAAATAAATATAAGCAATTACACTCTTTTATGAGAATTTTTAAAATGGAAATTAAAGGGAATATGGCCATTCGCATATAAGAATTACAGAATAAAAATACATATAGGCATAATGGGCATATGTTCATTCCCATACAAACATTTTTTTTATCTTGTATTGAATGGAAATATTCTCATTCTCATGTAAGAATCATAGAAGAGAAACAAAGGTAATATTGATTTTTTAGAATGGACAGGTTGTGCATTCCCACATCCTTTATAGTGATATAAAAATGATCAAGTTAAAATAAACAAATATTTTTATAATATTGATGAGAATGGACATCTACCCATTCTCATAAACTAAATATAGAAAGAAAGAAAAATTCTCCTACATGAAACATAAATAATGAATGACAATTACATCCTTTCATGAGAATGGTTAAAATGGAAAGATTCTCATTCTGTAGTGGGAATATGAGAAGTATGAGGAATTCTTGTAAAAGTAATATATGCAATTACATCCTTTTATGAGAATGTTTAAAATTGACAGATGCCCATTCTAATAATCAAGAACTATGGGAAGTATGAGGAATTATTGTAAAAGTAATATATGCTATGTTAATATGATGAAGATATTTGGATGAAGTGGTTAGCAATAAAGTTTCTAATTAACTTATATTTAACCTCTATATATTTATTTCTCATCTTATAAATTCAACCTAAATTATTCTTCAATGATTCTTATAAGATACTGGGCATCTTCCCATTCAAGATAAAAATATTCATTTTGTATGAGAATGGGCGTATGCCCATTCTTATCATTGCAATACAAGTAATATTGAACTTGATCATTACTATGGGAAAAGTAATAGGATATAAGAGTGAAAAGGAATGGTCAATATAATACAAGAAATATTTAACTTAATCAATTTAAAAACTATATGAAGGCTGTGAGAATATAAGAATGAAAATGAATGGTCAATATAATACAATAAATACTAAACATTATCAATTTAAAAACTATATGAAGGCTGTGAGAATGGGCAACTTGCAATTTCAAAACAAATTAGATTTTATCTGTATTCTTATTTTATGATTCCTATATGGGATTGGGAAGTTTTCATTTGATACAAGATTGAACATAATCATTTTAATACCTATGAGGGTTCTTCCTTCTCATTGGATAATGTCAAAGAAGATCCAATCGAGATTATTGATGGAAACTAATCTAGACTGTTAGTTCTTCTATGGTATTTTTCAATAAATTAAATATGCATTTTGTAGTTTTCTCTCTTCATATTACCTTACTTGGTCATTGTTAATCTTTATCTATGAATGTAAAATTTATTTTTAGCCCTATAATTGTTTATCTTAAGTTTCCATGTTCTAGTAAAAATAGCTAAATTATTGATCTTGTTTTATTCCAATCACATGTACAATTATAAACACTAAAATAGAGTAGAGATAAAATAATTTGAATCACAAAAGAAGAATATACATACAAATAATTTGAATCACATAAGAATAATATAGATAAAATTTATTATGATCATATTAACTGTATAAATACTTAAGGAATGTAGGAAGAATGGAGACTTTCTTTATGCAAAATGACCTTCCTAACGGGTCTACTTTTTGGAGATATTTTGTTTCCTCTAAGGAAATATTGAGTAAGGGAATTAAGTGGAACATTGGTAAAGGAAATAGTTTCTTTTTTGGCAAGATTTCTGGTTGGAAGAGAAACCTCTTCTTTGTGGAGGATCCTGGAAAACTATGTCGCAACACTTTGAGGAAATTTGTAAAGTCTGGATCTAGGACTATTGGGATGCTACCGACGAAGGACCCAAATGGGTTGTGCTAACCCCACCTCCCAAATTCAATGGTGATTATCAAATATTCATTGATCTCAACTTTAAATTAAGGAACTTTCACATTCCTAGATTCCAACACCAAGAGGATTCAATTATTTGGAAAGAAGAGGAATCTAGAGAGTATTCGGTTAAATATTCCTATTTCCTGAACTTCAAATATTCTATTCAAAAGGAGTATTGGAGAAGACTCTGGGTGAAAGATATCCTTCCCAAGGTGAATATTTTATTGGTTGGCTATAAAAATAAAATTCTCATGGTGGATAATTTGAGGAAGCATGGCATGGTCATTCCTAGCAGATTCTCTCTTTGCGGTAGGGATGAGGAAAGCGTTAACCATATTTTTTATTATGCCATTTATCTTAGGTGGTTTTCTCTGGGGTGATGGATTTGTTCAAAGTTCAATGGATGCAACCCAACGCTACAGAGGATTTAAGTCTACAATGGGAGTGCCCTTTTAGATTTCTTGTCCTCATGGCAGCCTGGAGGATGGAACTTACTCATTTCCTATGGTGCTTGTGGAAAGAAAGGAATGCTCTTATTTTCAGGAACTAGAAACCAAACATCAAAAAATTTAGTCCTCGTTTGGTCTCTTCCATTCAATAAAACACAAAAATCTTTAAAGGAAATATAAAAGTTTCTTATCCTAGTGTGGAAGAGGAATTCCTCAAATAATTCACGTTTATTCCTACCCTGGTTAAAATTCCTTGATCTAAGATGAAATGGTCCAAACCAGAAGGGAACTAGTTCAAACTAAAATTTTATGGCACGTCAAAAGGTAATGTAGGTCATTCTGGTGGAGGGGGAATCATCATAAGTCATGAGGGTGAATAGCTCTTGGATTATGCCGGTCCCTTTGGAATTCAAATAAATAATGTGGTGGAGGCTAAATAATTGTTCTGGGGAGTCAACTTAGCTAGGGAAAAGGGGATTAAACATACTCAAATTGAGGGTGAATTACTTCTCATTTTTAATGTTCTCAATTAGAATCACTCAAAATTGGGCCTTGGGAAATATTCTTCAAGATATTACGGAACATCTTAAAGCTTTTGAAACGTTTAATATCAATCATACCCTCCATCTTAGAAATAAATATGATGACAAGATAGAAAAATTAGGGAGTATAGTCATGATTATAAAGTTTGGATTAAAGGCGATGTAATCCCCTCATATATTAATTATATTATTCAACATGACAGATCACAATTATTTTCTTTATACTCACATGAATCACTTTATTTTTCATGATTTTCAAAGAAACAATTTTGAGTGTTGTGAATTCACTTCAAATATCATCCAACTCGAAACTAACGGTTGTAGTGTGTGATGGTGGTTTTGATTTAGAGGTGTAATAGAGAAATCATGGGAGGTGATAGAATTCAAGTTGAACCTTTGAGCCATGGGAGTATTGTCAACAATCCTTCTATGTGGCATATGCTCAGAATTGGGGGTTTCAAAAAGTACATTACCAAGCTGCATGGGCATGATCCCTCTCTCACCAAGGATTTTGGAAACATGTGGGATGACAATAAGGTTGTGTTTTAAGGAATGGAGCTGGAGGTTTTAGAGCAGTTTATTGCCTAGGTCACAAAAATGGAGATGAAGGGTCTTAAGATTTTCAAGGATATGAATCGTAGGGAACATGAAATCAACACCTTCTTCATAGGTAAGGAAAAATTTCATTATTTCATAGATGAAATTGCTAGGTCCTATATTCCTGGGGTTTGGAAAGAGGTTTGTCTCCATATTATGAAGTATATTACTCTCGAAGGAAAGTATCACAAGATATATACACACCATTTATCTCTATTGAACATGTTCAGGCACAAAATTATGATGAGTATCCCTTTCTTTTTATATATGTCTCTTTTTGGCCTCTGTGAGGGATTTTCGGGGGAGGTGGAGTCCCCTATTCACGAAGGTCCCATCCTCTTGTTCCAAAATGGAAAACATGTTCCAGCCAATACGATGACTCCTAGTGAGGAGGATGATGATATTACCCTGGCTGAGTGCCTTACAAGATGTGTGTGAGAAAGGAGCCCTATAATAGAGTTAGGGAGGAGGATAATCTGATTAGGGCTAGGAAAGACAACGAAATGAAGGCCCCTCTAAAGGGAAAGGAAAAGTGTTGATGATGAGGGATAGAAATACGAGGAACGAAATAAAACAATGCAACATCTAGAGATGGTTGTGTAGGTTATGGAAGAAGCTAATTCAGATATGAGAGAAGGGATGATAGACAACATTGAGGCCACTAAGAAGATATGTATGTCTCAAAGGAACATAAGGGGGGAAGTTACGGAGCTGGATAAGCTGGTGAAAGATATGTGGACTCGGTTGGAGGTAGTGGAAGAGGGTCTAAAGAAAAGGAAATTCCAAATCTATATTAGCAACACCAAGGACGAAGATGTTGGAGGGAATAATTAGAAGGAGCTTGAGCATGAGCACAACCAAGAGGATCCTGCTAGTAGTTTGAGAAACCCTATATAATTCCAAAGATAAACTAGTTTTCTTTATTTCTATTCTTCAACTTCTTGTTATCTTTTGTTGAAATGTTTTGGTCACGGTAGTAGATTGTTTTGTTTTGTCTCTTTCTATGGATTGGATTATGTTCCTTCCTTCTATTGAGTTAAGTCTGTTTAACTCATTTTGGTCCTATCTCTCTTTTTCTTCTTTTTGTGTGCTTTCACGATGTATTCTCTTTTGTAAGGCCTCGGGAGACTATCATTGCTTATTACCTAATCTAAAAAAATATGAAATGTATAAAAATACCAATAATATATATATATGGAAATGATTCACAAATTATTACAACACAAATGATGCACGTCTTCTATAATTATTATATGAGAATGGGAATATGCCCATTCAAAATATCTTCTAATTATCTCTTCTATAAGTCCTATATGAGAATGGGCATATGCCCATTTAAAATATCTATTCTTATTCTATGTTTCCTAAATGTGAATGGATACATATCCACATATATATAGTAATATGAGAAATACATGAGGTTTTTCCCTCTCGAGGGTATGTAGAGCATAATATGCCCATTCTAAACATATATTATTCTTGAATTTATTACTCCATAAAGGTTATTAGAATGTTTTTACACTATAATTCTTCTTCTAATATGGCCCTCCTTCCATTGCAATGGTCCTCCTTCCATGAAAAATGTGGGACAACCCATTAATAAATGTTTGTTTGTTCAAGGATGGAAAAATGCCCATATTTCTAAATAGTCCAACATAAATGACCAAAAATATAGCCAAAAACAAGTCTTATAATGTCTATAGAATGAGCTAATAGTTATTCTCATTTTTACTCCTATATGATAATGGGTGGAGAATGGGAATCTGTCATTTCTAAACAAAATTAATAGAACTACATAATAAAAGAATGGGCATATGCCCAAAGGAATGTAGTGTAGCACTTGGCATAGGCAAAAGGTTCATTCCAAAAACAAAATAATAGAAGTACATAAGGCTTGATCCCCTTCAAGGGTATGTAGTGAAGTACTTGGTCGATCTAGAAGCTGGCTCATGAGGGGTTAGTACAAGCAAAATGATACAATTCTATTCAAGAAAAAATGATAAAAATGTTTTTTTGTTTGTATGAGAGAAAGGGAAACCTCCCATTCTTAAACAAAGACAAAGTAAATTTTATCTCTCGAATAGCATCATGTATTGTAGAGTTAGATATGATTACCATATAAGTGCTAAAATGACAATAACTTTCATCTATTCCTCATATTATAATTGAATGGGAATATGCCAATTCAATTTGTATCAATTTATTATTTTTTACGTATTAGAAAATTTACATTGTATTCAAGATAAGTTACAAAAATGTTATTTTTTTTTTTTTTATGGCGGAATGGGAAATTGATCATTCTTAAATAAAGATAGAGTAAGTAAATTTTATCTCTCCACTAACATCTTACATTAGAATGTTTAGGACATGAGCATATGCCAATTCTAATATAGGAATCACTAAGAAAAATAGGCGTAAGACAAATGTATATGAACATTTATCTACTAAGTGGTCAATGAAATTTGCTAATGTGCAATGTCTTTAGGTCATGGTTGTTCCCTCTCTTCCTCCCATTTTTCTACAAAGCAATAGAAAATAAATGGAATTCTTTAATTCCATTTCTTAGTCATGTCTCAAGTGGGTTTTTAGGATTGATTTGTCGTTTGTCTGTGAAAAATTAAACATGTTCTAGGTGAGGCTTATCGTTGTTCCTTGAAAGAGCTTAGGTCAACTCAAAAATTTCCTCGGTGTCTGTTTAGAATCTACTTCTAGTTAGCCATAACAAATTGGTAGTTGTTACTATTGCCCATTTTTTATTTTTTCCCTCACGTAGGGTTGGATTGGATGAAGAACCAGGAGAATTATAATCTCAACCCAATATCTATGTTTGTCGATCTGGTGTAAAATCTGGTTGGATCCATGATTCTTTAATGGAACCTTCTATAGAGAGGGCCCAAGGCCTCACCCAATTCATGTAGGCTATATTATACAATTGTATATCCAAGGACTCGGAATGAATACCTCTCGGTCTTCCTAGAACTATTGATTTAACACAGATTAATGTTCCTATCATCCATGATTTTGTTTTTCTTTCGGCATTACAAGATTTTTGCATCCCACATTCACATTCTTGTTAAATTATTCCACTTCTACTAGTGCTCTCCGTATTATGGATACTCGAGGTAAGCGTGTGGGTTTTTCATCCTCATTTTCTAATGTTAAAGAAGATCCAATCAAGATTTTTGATGGCCACTAATGTGGACTGTTAGATCTTTTTTAGTAAATTAAATATACATTTTTATTTTTCTCTCTACGTCTTTCCTTTTTTCGTAACTAGTAATTTTTATCCCTACAATTACTTATCTTAAGTTTCTATGTTATGTTAAATTAGCTAAATTATTGTTCTTTTTGTATTCTAATCACATGTATAAATAATCATCATCTCTATTCTAGCATAACCATGTTTTAGGTTATTTTCATTTATAAGTAAATGGTGGTAAATGATATATTTTCATGGTGGTATATCTATGTCATTGTCAAGAACAAATATAAATTTAAACATTTAACCCATTCTCAAAACATAGTTATATATATATATATATATATATATATATATATATATATATATATATATATATATATATATATATATATATATATATGTATATATATATTACATGGTGATCAAATATAATATTCTAGAACAAATCTAAATTTAAACATTCTAACATACTAACCCATTATATAAAAATATATATATATATATATATATATATATATATATATATATATATATTTGGATTACATAAAGCTTAATCCCTCTTGAGGGTATGTAGTACAGACACTTGGCTCTGCCAAGGATAGTCTAGCTAGTATAATACAATTATTAATAATTACAAAACAAACATTTATACTATCACAATGCACAACTTCCCATCCTGTATATGTTATTATCACAATGCACAAATTCTCATTCTATCTTATGTAATTCTTATATTAGAATGGTCATATGCCCATTCAAAATATATATTATCCTTCTATGTTTGCTAAATGTGAATGGACACACACAAATTGTAAGATGAGAGATGAGAAATACATAATTATTGATCCATCTTGAGGTATGTAGTGCAACACTTAGCTTTGCTGTGGGGATAGTCGAGCTTATAATACAATTATTAATAGTTATAAAAAAATTATCGTCACGATTCACAACTTCTCATCTGTATATGTTACTTTCACAATGCACAAATTCCCCTTCTATCTTCCGTAATTATTATATGAGAATGGTCATATTCCCATTCAAAATATCGATTAGTCTTCTATGTGTGTGAAATGTCAATATATATATATATATATATATATATATATATATATATATATATATATATATATTGTAAGATGAGAACTAATAAATACATAAAACTTGATCCATCTTAAGGGTATGTAGTGCAACACTTAGATCTCTCAAGGATAGTGCATCTAGTATAATACAATTATTAATAATTACAAAAAAAGTTTACCGTCATAATGCACAACTTCCCATCATGTATATGTTACTATCACAATGCATAAATTCCCATTCTATATTCTATAATTATTATATGAGAATGGTCATATGCCCATTCAAAATATCTATTATTCTTCTATATTTTCAAAATATGAATGTATATATGTAAAAAGAGAAATAAAAGTACATAAGGATTGATCCCTCTAAAGGGTATGTAGTATAGCACTTGGCTTTGCTAGGGATAGTCTAGCTAGTATAATACAATTATTAATAATTAAAAATAAAATAAAAATATCTCACTTTCCCTATAATAAGTGTTAAAAGATGCATTTTAAAATAATTACCTTTAATTAATAAATAAATGATGTTAAATATATATATTATGAGAAACAATATATTTTAATGATAAATGAGAATGGGATGAGAATGGGCATCTTCCCATTCTAAAAAAAAATAATATAACTACATAATATGAGAATGAGCATTTGCTAGTTCTAAAATAGAATAAAAGCGGGAAAAGCGAGACAAATGTAAACAATGAGATGCACGATGCTTGGTCTAGAAAAAATGACTGAGTTCAATATTTCCCACCCATTCTAAAAAAATAATAGAACTACATAATTCTTGATCCCTCTCATGGGTATGTAGTGAAGCACTTGCGAGTGTCGTAATTGGTTCCACCAAGGTTAGTCTAACCAAAATGATAAAATTATAAAAAAATAATAGAACTACATAAGGCTTGATCCCTCTCATAGGTATGTAGTGTAGCACATGGCGGTGCTGTACTTGGCTCCACTAAAGTTAGTCTAACCAAAATGATAGAATTATAAATAAAAAAATGTAACTACATAAGGCTTGATCCCTCTCGTGGGTATGTAGTCCATCACTGGCGATCTTAGAACTTAGATCAACTAAGGTTTGTCAACCAAAAGCATATAATTATAAACAAAATAATATAAATACATAAGGCTTGAACCCTCTCGAGGTATATAGTGCAGCACTTGGCGGTGCCAGCACTTAGCTCCACTAAGGTTAGTCCATCCAAAATGATACAATTATAAACAAAATAATAGTACTACAAAAGACTTGATCCAGTTCATGGGTATGTAGTGTAGAACTTCCCGAGGCATGTAATTGGCTCCACTAAATTTAGTCAAGATAAAATCCTCCATCGACATTGTGCTTGTTATTTCCCATAAAATAGATGATTTTAAGTGAAGAATCAATTTCTTGGATAAAAATTAAGTAGATATTGTGCCTTGTGACCGGCCAGCACGGGGTGATCTTCGGGTAAGAGGAAGGGTGAACCACAATCGCATGACCTCAATCATTATCTCTAACGGAGAAGAGGACAGATCATTATCTCATCACCATTGAAGGGTAACAATATCCTCTACTCAGGACAACAGGGGGATATTTACAATTTGTTCATCCACCCACTTAATTCATAGTGCTCCTCAGTCAGAGCATAATTTTTGGGCGTTAACCAATTCCTTCTTTGAAATACAATCCACCTTTCACAAGGAAATGGGAGGTTGGGTCAAGCTCAAGACCTCACAATCTACCCAGTCAATAACATGTAGTTCTTTCCCTTCCAATCACCCTAGGTGTCCCCTCTCAAATCACTCCTAGTACACCGACCCTTCACAAGGGGAAAGGAAAGAAAAATTTCTTCACGGGTGCTTTGGATCTTTTGGATTGGGTGTCATCACAACAAAAGAAATTCAAACTTGAATAATTAATGATTCATCCTAGAATGACTCTAGAAGAATTCATGGACATGGGAATGTTCTAGGACCTAGTAGGGTTAGTCATTTTTGTTAAGACATCACAAGGTTCAAGTGAGTTTGTGTTGAGGAAAAACAAGCTTTTGAAAAATCTTGCCTTCTTTGGGAGGAAACTATGAAGCATACCTAAAAAATGTTTGTATGTTGCTTTCTTGTCATTGCCTATATTTTTGTCATGTGTATATTTTCTTTTTCAATGACAGGGGCCCCTATAGAACCCCATTTTTTTTAGCTTAAGGAACAACGCTTAAGCATGTTCATCATCTTTTGTATCTACATTATTTTCTTCTTCATATTTCACTTTTGTATCTTGTTCTTTTGGCAACCTTGCTACATATGCATCATACCTTTTGAATAACTCATTAACCTCATCCTCATCTGGTCCCGTATGATGTTGGAAAATTAGTGCTTTCCTAGATATTGCATCAATGCAATGGCCCATTTTTTGTTTGTATTCCAGTGGTCTTGCTTTTAACTCTGCAATTCTATTCTCAATCCTTCTCATCGTTTTAACAATTTCATAGGAGAAATCATTCTTCAAAATATTATTTTCAAAGTAATTAAGAAAAAAGTCAATCTTCAGATCCCCATATCTCTTTTGAACTTATCAACTACAATATCCTCTAACTTCAAGTCAATGGCATCGAGAGTATCATCAACCTAGTTTCTCTTGATTTCAAGATTTTCCTTGATCCCATTAAAGGTTTCTACTCTGATCTTTGATAACTCTTCAATAACATGTTGGATTCCTTTGACTTCTACTGGCACAATGTTTTCCTTCTCAACTAACTCATCACTGAGTTGGGTAATGCGGTCTAGCTTGGGAATAATTCCTTCAAAATAGAAAATCTCATTGTCACACTATTCAACTATCTCATCAATTTCATTGAGTCTGTTCTTGAGATCTTCATACTTTGACCTAGCCTCTACAATTTATTCATTTCCCCTCTTGGTTAATTTTTCAATCCATGTGTCCACTACCTAGAACTTTTTGGCAGCCCTCTTTATTTTATCCATTCCCTTAGGGGTATCTCATGGAAGCACTTATCTAAGATTCACTAGGTTTCCTAATGAATTACTGCAACTAGAGCTCGGGCTTTAACTTATTATTTTAACTACCTCTTTTTCATTCTATCTTCATACAATTTTTGTAAAAGGTCATTCACAACTTTAGATACCCCTTGTTTTAGTTGGTCCCTTGAGGTATTTCCTAAGGGAAAGATCTGGAAATTATAATCATTGGTTGTTATATCTTCTCTAGGTTTTTCTTCAAAGGGATTGATTACTTCCAAAGTCTTGGCTCCTAATGGGTCAATGTTGTTTTTAGTGATATTTCTTGCCCTTTTTGAGGCTCTTAGTTTATTTGGAAAAGACACAATAGTAAGGCCAATAGCTTGAAAAGGAAGGATCTCATTTTCCTCATTTGAAATTATTTCACCAATCCACCCTTTCACCAAATTTGTTCCATCCTTTTCCTCTTGTGATTCTTGTTGGGATTCCTTAGGGATAACCATCAACTATTTGAATACCCCTTTTTCATCTTGAACTAGTGATTCTGCATGTTCTTCATTATTTATTTTGATAACCACCTTGTTATTCTCACCTGTGTTAATAATTCCTTCGGATGTTCCTCTCCTTGGTCTGGAACTTGAGATTAATCATTCTTTTCTTTGTTTGTATCAGCAGTCAAGGGATATTCCTTCCTTATTTCTCCAATTGATGCCATACTAGACCCAACTTCTCCTCCAACATTTTATTATGTCACTAAGCGGCTTGCCAGTCTTCCTTTCTCAAACTCGTTGAGTTGGCATTCTACCCTCCTTGTGCTCGATGATGCTCCCTGGTAATGACATCGTAGGTTGTTCATATGAAGCCAAATTCACATTTCCATATAGAGGCTGCATGTCTTTATCAACAATTTTTTTCCACCAGTAGTTATGGTTTGTGTTACTTTTACTTTCTCTTCAAAAATATATTTCCCCTCTTGAGAAAGTTCATCAGCTTTAGTAACTTTAACAGAAATAGAAATAATATCTTTTGTTAACATCTCTGCATTAACATCTTCTCCACCAAGCAATTATAGTTTATCATATTATGTAACCACTTTTATTATAGAAGGAAGATCGGTTCCTTGGGATTTTTCTTTGCTAATTAATGGATGCATATTTATCTTTATTTCGTTACTTGTTTGGAGGTCATCTATCGATGTAATAAATGGTTCACTCTTAGATAATTTGAGTTCATCTAATTTATAAAATCCCTAACCTGTATCAACATTAATTACATAAGCTTAGGCCTCTAAATATTCATACAATGTTCCAAATGAAGGCATACTCATATCCTTAGTAAGCAGGGTCTCAAATGTTTTTGTACTTGGTGTTAAAATTTGGCTACTTACTGAACTATCTGTAACATTTTCCTAGGTTGCTTGATCTTGAGTGGATTTCATTATTATTTCCTCCATAGATAGAGGTGGGAATAGAATCTCTAATTGTTCCACTTGTGGCATTGATGGAACATGTTGTGCCTAATAAACATCACTCCTTTCAAAATAAGGAGGATCAATACCACATCTTTGATCATGTGATTTTTGGGCATGTGGGCACCTACTCTTATCAAAACTGGTACTTGAGAAAACTTATGTTTCTTGTGCACCCTTTTAAACATTTTTAGATCAGGTGTTGTTATTTCCCCTTCCTTATGTGGGTTAGATTGAGTAAGACCACTGGCTATAGCTCCACTCATTAATTTATCAATACTATGAGGTTTTGGTCAAACACCTGAGAAAATTACATGGGATGTTAATCCCTTCCCCTTTTCTTAGATTGGAATTACAAAAGTAATGGGAGAATTTTCCATAGATTTTAAGAGCATGTCTTTAGTATTTTTCCTAAGAACTTACATACGAGTACCAGTCCCACTAGTGGCTGAAGTTCACTCATCTATGAGTTCAAGAGTGGGAATTTTTAGGGAAAATAAGGGGGCCTTTCCTTCTAAAGGATCCATTCTATCTGATCCCTCCTTTAGGTTTGGAATATCATCACTCAAGTTTCCCAAAATCCTAAAGTTATTTAAGATTATGGTATTCTGAATTGATAAGTCAATGCCCTTTTGAGTTAACCAATTCATAGTTCTTCTCATTACATCAGTTATCCTTATATAAGAATCATCAGATTCTATCTCATTCTAATCTAGAGGGATTATGGGTTGTCCTTCCACCTTCTGATAAATATAATACTTGTTTACTATATGTGGATCATCCACAATTCCTTCTGGGATAACTACAATTTTGAAATTTATTGTTTGTGAAAGGGTCATTCTGGATAAATCCCTTAATCTGACCTCTTCTTCATCTCTACAATTCATCCAATAATCCTCAAAATTAGGCTCATGCACAAAAGTATTTGTAATTTTTTTAAATACCCATCGATGTCATAATTGGGCCTTGCCTCAAACTTTTCCATGTCAAACTTTTGCATTTCATCTTCAATCAACATGGATTTTATGATGGAAAGGCATGAATACCTTCCAATTATAATACGAGAATTTGATATTTGTCTTATGCCTTCTAGAAATCAATTTATGCACATGTGTTAGCTTCCTTTCCAATTCACATAAAGCCAATTTATCATCTAAATACCTAGGAAATTTACAAGGCTTTCCTTCAAAACCACTAACCCTTATGTATGTGAAATTTTTATATTGAATGAAGTAGCATCCATACTCCAAAATCACTTGTCTGGCATGTTCAAAAATTCTATATTGTCCCCACTCTAGTTTGAAAAGACAAATGATTGGGGAAAAGAAAGCATCATTAACTAACCTCACATTCCCACTCCAGTTGATCAGTTGTAGTTGAGGGAATATCTCATGCATTTGGCACTGCTTGAAATATGCACATGGTAACAAACATGGGAAACATCTATAATCAGAAACATTGTAAATTAAGTAAGTCATCATATAAAATTCTAGCTCTGAAGTGTCACCCATCTCAATTTTTTCTACTAAGGTGACCATGTGGCCATGGAGTGCTTCTGTAATGAAAGTAGCCTAGAAAATGCTCCCCTTTCTCTCCAAAATGATCCATATGTAAGTAACCATCCATTCCTTAAATTCATTTATAGTTTCCAACCCTACCATTTGACTTAATAACACAATGGAATCTTCAACCTCTCCAACAAATTGTTACCTAACTAGACTTTTAGGGATTGTAGTTGTCTTTTTTGTGATGAGCCACTTTGTATTTATGATCTTGGCATAATCCTTTTTCTTTGCTTCATAATCCCATAAGGCTAATTTGATAGAAATGGTGATCGGGTTGGTGATTACAGGTAATTTTAACATTATTCTAATGGCTGCAAGTGTCAATGTCAAAACTACATCCCCTCTCTCTTCTAATACTTACCTATTTTTGAGATCATAATTCATAGCACAATGTCACACCAATTATGGGAAATGGCTGATGGTGGGATAGCACCCACTAGAGCAATGCAGTTATCTTGATTTACATTTAGGGATTCACTATTATGAGGGCTATTCAGTCTCTGAAGAAAATCATTTAGATCAGTACTCATAAATTTTGTGTCTGTAATCTTGTCTAAATCAATCGTGACCCCCGACACAATTGATAATCAAGATGGCATGGTATTCATCTTTCAAAACCCTAGCTTTACTTTAAACCAACTTTCTAATGAAAGAGAAACATAGGATTTTATAAGTTCTTACCAATCAACCCATGAGTTCCTGAGAAATTTAAATCCAAATTGACATCCTTTTCATTCGTCTCATTCACAATTCAAGCTTCACAATTTAAAAATGATAATTCTCCACAAAAATAAAAAAAGATAACAAAAAAATAAAAAAATTGGCAATAGAGGATGAAATCATTCACAAAATTTACAACTTTCTTGATTTATGTAGCAACATTAACGATTTAAAGAAATAAATGCATTGTATTGTGACCATTCTTTCCGCTTATTCTCAATTTTGAAAATGAGTCATTCACCGGAAAATACTTTTTGCTAACGTGATCTTAGGGGCACTTTTTGTAGTTTTGCAGTGTTTTAGAACTTACACACTTTTGACTAACTTGACCCACCCATATGATTTTTGATTTCAACATGGGCTTGACACATGGTTGTATTTGGGTGATAGCGGGGTTATGACCCTTTTCTATAGTTTTATTTCATTTCTAATTCAAAACCAAAAATGTTTGAGTGCTCCGATGACCCGCACCCCTTCCTTTTGCATGAAAGGAGCCACATGTCCCTTGTGGGTCTTAGGAACCTTTTTACACCTTTACACTTTTCCCTTAATGTGTAAAGTTACAAATATGTATTGCTTCCCTATATCCACTCAAATTTTGAAAAATGTACACTCCTAGATGCTAATTGAGAAATTTCTTGCGCTACTTTATGATTGTGAATATTCAAATAATATTTATCGGGTCATGGGGCTGATTTTGCATTTTTGAATGTGATAGAAAGTTACAAGTTTGTAAATTAGACCTGCCATACTACAATCAATTGGGAGTTTCCACGTACCAGTGGGCAATGGGATAGAAAATGCAAATTAAAAACAATACCCAGGAACATTTTACAACAGGTGATCCCTCCAATTTCAAAACTTAAAACACAATTGGTTCCCCATAAGAAACTTCAAAATAATGCACATCCAGACATGATCCTTGAATGAAAAAGAGGAAGACTAATCCATACAAAGAATAACCAAAATTCCAACTCGAACCCCCATAGGAAAACAAAAACATAACAAAACGATGGAAAATATTAAACAAATATGGGAGAGATTACCTCAAGCACTAACACTGGCTTCGACTTGGGGATAAAAAATCTTTGCAAGTGCCTCAAGAAAAACCATGGTGCAAAGAAAAGTAGACCAACTTCCAAAATCCATTGGGATATGGAGTCAATAAAAAGTGTATAGAAATAAGTGATAACAACTGCTCCCTATAAAATACACTTTGAGGAAACCAAGATAAATGGTTGCCAAAGACTAGGAAAAACAAATACAAAAACCAAAAAATGAAAAAAAGCAAACAGAAAAAATTGTACACTATACAATAGTGCATACCTCGATTTTGAGAGATCAGTCAAGAAAGTGTTTCAAGTTCCTACCATTAACAGGAAACTCAATTAGTTCTCCATCTAGATCCTTTAAGAAGAAACTATGCTCAATAATTCTAATGTCAATGGAGTAAGGACCCATCCATAATGCATAAAAATTCTATATTTTCCCTCATCCTCATGTCTACTATCCCATAGTAATGAGAATATCTCCTGCCTTTGAAAACTCGAGGAGTCACCTTTTTATCAAATAATTTTTTATCTTTTCCCTAAATTTTAAATGTCTCTAGTGGGACTCTCTTATTTCTTCATCCAATTCAACAATTTGATTTATCCTTGCATCATACAGACTAACTTCTTGATCCTCAAGTTGTTGAATAAATTAGTAGGAAGATATTTACATTTGTAAGGGAAGGAGGGCTTGAGTTCCATATACCAATTCAAAATGGATTTTTCTAGTAGCTCTCTTAGTAGTAATTCTATCAGCCCAAACAACAAACTTCAATTGTTCACCCCATCTTCATTTATTTATCTCCAATGTCCTCCTGATTATTTTCAACAAATTTTTATTGTTTGAATCAGCTTGTCCATTATCTTGGAGATTGTAATTAGATGCATATGTGAGACTTTTTCCATACTCGACACATGGCCAACAAAGGTTTAGCTTGGAAGCTCATATAATTATCAGCAATTATTTTGGCAGAACTCTAAACACTGTAGATTATGTGATTTAAGACAAATTCCATAGCAATTTGGTGAGTTGCTTTCTTATTAGGGATTTCCTTAACCCATTTGGTGAAGTAATCAGTAGCCAAAAATATCCATATGTGGCCTGCACTTGAAGGATTTGAGATTTCCCAAAAATTCCATACCCCACTACTTAAAAGGGGCTTAATTGATATTGGTTGTAAAGGGAGAGCTCCTGAAGATTTCAATATTCTTGAGAAACGTTGGCAACTCTCACATTTTCTCACTAAAAAAGTTATATCTTTAAAAAGTGTGGGCCACCAATAACCAGCCCTTAAAATCTTGTGAGTAGTTACCCTTCCATAAAAATGCCCCCCACAAAATCCTCCATGAAAATCAACAACTAGTTTAGGGGATTCATCTTCAATAATGCACCTTAAGAGAATCCCTTTAGGATTCTTACATGCCAATCCATAATCAGTGATAATATAATTTCGAAAGCTAACCGAGTGCCCTATTCTAATTTTCACTCAAATGTTTAGGAAATTCCAAATTTTTAAAGATTAAACATGATTTCCTTATACCATAATGAATTGATCAATCTTTCATGGACATTCATATCTCCTCCATCAATTTAATTTATTTTCATTACTTGTAGGTTACTCTCTACCATTAGCTTTTCCAACCCTAAACCCCTAACTAAATTGGTGTTTTGAATATCCATGTCATAGTCTTGTAATTTGTCTACCCACTAACATCTTTTACTTGAGATGTCCATTTCTAAAAAAATGTCCTTGACCATAGTATGAGGAACATAAGTTGTGATCTTGGAACTCAAGATATATGGTCTAATTTTTTTTTCTCTTACCAAGGAGAAGGCCTACTTTTCCATGACAGTATATTTAAATTATGCTCCTTGAAGTGCTTTACTAAAGAAAGTAATTGGAATTTCATTTCCTTCATCGTCCTTTTGCAATAATACAAATGTAATAGTATTTTTAGAAGTAAAAGAAAAAATTTGAAAACATTTCTTGTAATAAGGAGCTACCAAAACAGGGGCATTCTTCAATGCTTCCTTAATTCCAGAAAAATCTTGGAAAGATTCTTCCTCCAATTTGATAATTTGATCCTTTTTTATCATACTCATAATGGGGATAGTCATTTCAGAAGAGTTAGAAATAAATCTCCTGATGAAATTTATTTTTCCAAAAAAGGATTAAATTCCTTTTTTTTTGGGTATAGGGACTTTGCCAATAGCTTTAAATCTTTTAGGATCAATCATGACCCCTTATTTAGATATAATGTGTCCCAACAACTTCACCTTTTGAACCCTAAAGTGGCATTTTTAGGATTTAGTGAAATGCCATATTCTTTGCACCTTAACAACATTTTCTCTAGATGTTGCAAGTAATCATTCCTTTTCCTTGAGAGTACTATCACATCACTCTAGTATACAACAATGAAATCATTTATGTATCCTAAGAATCCTACATCAATAGATCTTTGAAATGTTTCTCCAGTATTCATCAGACCAAATGAAATTCTCACATACACATAAGTACCCCATGGAGTGGTGAAATTGGTTTTGATTCTTTCTGAATATATCACTACCACTTGGTTATATCATGAGAATCCATCCAGAATGGACCATAGCTCGAGCTAGTAACTAACTATAGCATGTTATCCATATTACGAAGGGGATAACAATCTTTGATTGATGTCTTATTCAAGTTCCTAAAATCCACACATAACCTTATATCTCCATTCTTCTTTTGAACTAGTACTAGATTTTCCACACATGAAGAATACCTTGTGGGTTGTATGATGCCTCCATCCTTTAGCTTTTTTAATTCTTATTACATTTTGAGGGAAAAATTGATTGATTGATCTTTGATTTTTCTTGAATGGTTTGGCATTAGCTTCCAGTGGTATCTCATGTTGGAAAAGGTCTTCCCTCTATGCCTTTAATTCTAAATATGACCATGCCAAACAATCATGGTACTTTTTCAAAAATTGTACACATGATTACTTTTCTTCTTTATTTAGGTTACTATCTAGCCACATTTTCCTAGGTTTACTATGTGTACCTAGGTTGTGTTCCTCCACATCTCTCAAAGCTTACATATTCCTATTCATAATGTGATCAAGATTCTCAAAGTTTGAATCTAGTGTAGCAAAACCTCTTAGAATAGTATTTTTCTTCAACTGAATAATATCCTTACCAAATAGGGTCACTTTACCCTCATTAACACAAACCATTGGCTCCAAATCCACATTCTAATTTGTGAATTCTCCTTTGTTTTTTAAAAACCTCTGAATTTGGGCATCATCTTCAAAAAATTTCCAATGTTTGACATTATCAGGGATAAACAATCTTGTCATTACCTCAATGTCATATTCACAATAAGGAGACACTATAAAATTTTCAAACCTAGATCCCAATATGTCAATTTGTCTCATATAGTATTTTTTTCATTCATAGTATACTATGTTGAAGGAATCAAACATTTCAATGAAATATTAAACTACATTCTTATATTGTTTCATTCTTTGATTCTTTGTTGTATACAACTTTTGAAATTTATTGACTACCAATTTTGAATCCCCTTTAACAATAACATCCCTAATACCATACCTCTAATAAATCCTTAAACACAAAATCAATGCTTCATATTCTATAATATTGTTTGTGAATTCAAACTTGATTTTAAAAGAAAAATTGAATTATTCCTTATATGGGGATATCAAGACAATTCCAGCACCATTTCCAAATTTAGAAAAAATCCATCAAACATCAAATTCCAAGGGGAACCAAGTTTCTCGAGAAAATTTACATTTGTCAATTTCATGCTCCTTAAAATGTACATAACCAACAAAATTATTAACATCTACATTTGTATATAGTACTTTATAAGAAGCATTGTTAGGATATTCAATCAAATGTAACATCTTCTTTTCACCATATAATTTGATAATGTTTCCTTCCACTAGTAAGGTTACATATGACATATACATTTGTACACTTCCCCACACTAGAAACCCATTTCCTTGATAATCACATTACATGAAACTCCCAAATCAAACATACAATTGTGCACCAACCTATCCTTGATGATTAAAGTTGTATAAAAAGGATCAACGTTAATTTGAGACTCCACAAGTGAAGTACCCAAGTATACTTTCAATGATTCTCCTAATTCTTCCAAGGTGTGTTGTATTTCTAGCTCTGCTAAAGATAGGAGGAACATCCACACCATTCACATTATTTCCTTGGGTTGTTATCTCTTCTTTAAATCCCAAATACTCAAATGCCCGTTTTCTATGCTCATGGATTCGAGCAATTTAACAATAGAAACAATGACTTTGATTTGACTCAAAATCTGGGCTATATCACATGGAACATATTTGGGTAAGGCAGTTTTGGGTGGGATATTTATGGTTCCTTCTAGTTGTATAAAAGTCTTTGCAATTTGGGCATGAGCTGGGGTACAAGTTTTATTTGGAACAACAAGGCCTTTGTTAAGTGTATCCTTCTTAGGAGGTTCTTTTGGGATATTAGTGAGAAGTGGAGTTTTGATTTATCTTGAGTACCTCCCCCTTTGACAACTCTACTTCTGGTATTATATTCCTTTTCCTGAGAAACTACTGCATTCATCAAAATTTTCCTATCTTCCTCAGAAGGTATTCCCCCATCATATTTCTTAATCATTAAAGACCTTAAATATTCAAAATCATGATTAGGTAAATCAAACACTTACACCATATCAATCTCAACACCATCATCATGAGGGAGAGGTAGTACTCAATGAATGCAATCCCAGAAACCTTGAATAGTTATGGCACTTATTAACTCAGTTGAAGTAGCCCTCTGTTGTGAATTTTTAGGGCGTTCCATCATACACACATCATCATAAGCTTCATCATCATTTTATTCTTCAACCTCATTACTTAAATCACATGGGGAGTGTGGCAGAAACACTTATCACACCAATCAAAAATGTGGGACTCTTATACTGTAGCAACCCTGGTAGTCAAAGGATCAGGGACCAATCTATTCTCTCTAAGTTTTGGTTACTTATTACCTAATCTCATGGGGCCCTTTCTTCTGTCATTTGATCTATGATCATTCCTAGGATAATTTCTAAATCTATCCTAGATTTTTGGTTTATGCTGACACGAGAAATCTATTCTATTCCTTTTTTTTCTCTAGCCAAATTGTAATATATTTCTTTAACTTCCCTGGCCAAAGCCTTCACAACCTCCTCTAGATCAACTTATTTGTTCGACTGAGGTCTATCATGATTAATCAACTTGACACCCTCTCTCTTAGGGGGTTTCCCAAATTCCTTGATATTATTTTTGATTTGAAAGACCATGGTGAAAGACTACCTTAATGTTCTAGGGTTATTATCTCTTAAGTATTAAGTGACCTTTTTTCAAAACTTTAAGAATATTTGATTAATAAAGAATCGTCACTTGGCCTCAAGACTATGGGTAATATATTCAAAGTCTTATTGAATCTGGTATTAAAATCTTGGACAAAATCATTGGGATTATTTTTTATATTCTCAAACTCAGATAACAAGAACCTTGGGTCAGTCTTATCCCCATATTGTAATCTGAAAGCATTTTTCATCTTAGTTCATGAGTCTATTGAATTTTCTAAGTAAATATTTATACCAATCACGTGCATCCTCTTTGAGAGTAGCAATAAATAATTTTATATACACGTCCTCATATTCAATTTAAAAATATTCCATCATATTAATGAAGAGCCTCAAATGTTGATCCCGGTGATGGCATTATTTCCTTGAATTTTAGGCATCCTATTTCTCACATCTTGGGTTATAACATTACGATACACAACCATTCCTCTAAAATTTATTGACATAAAAATGAGGTCTAGTTGGAGGATGAGCCATGTTGTCTTGGGAAGGTGATTTTATAGGAGAATTAAAATGGTGTGGGATAAGGGATATTTGGGACACAAATGTATGATCTTCAAAGTAAGTATCCTCTAGTGACTTGGTTTCATAAACCACCCTATTAGTTTTTAATGAAAAAGAAGAGAAAGGAGGAACACTTATCCCAAATATAAATGATCGCCCTTCACCGACTAGAGTAATTAAATTTATACGAGGGCTACTTGACTCTAAATTATTTGAAGATATGGGACAATCCTCAACAATAGGTTGATCATTTTCTATAATTGGTACTTCCCACTCACTTGACTCTTGATCCCCAATGATTTCCAAAATTTCCTTCCCTTTAGATTCGTTACGCAAGCTCTAGAGACAATCTTCTAGTAGGATCTTTATTAAAGAAATACCTTCTTCCTTCCATATTTGAAAATATTAATGAAAAAATTACTTGACAAAGATTAAGGCACTGGTAATTGCCAAGAATTTTAAACTAACACGGAGTCACCACCAAGGATTTCACCTTAGATATGCTAAAGAAATGTAAGTAATTTTTCAATCATCTATCAACACTCAATTTCTACAAAGCCCAATGGATCTAATCATCCTTTGTTAATATTTATCAGTATCCATATGATCTAGTGCAAAATTTACTAAAACCAGAAAATATTACACAAAAACTCCTAATCTCATGCAATTCTCACAAATTTTAACAAAGGATGACATTTAAACAATGTATTTTCAAAATAATCATTACAGAGGATGATGCACATATGTATTTGCACAAATACTCCCCAGAAATAGCACTAGATTGGTGTTGGTATCCAAATTGATCTTTTGAAACTAAGAAACATCAAAAGTTGATCAGGATGCTTAAAGACAAACAAATCATAATAGGAGTCATTTTGTAGCTGGGGATGGATTATAGATGACTCTTTATTAGTCTGGTTTGGAAAGTCTTGGATAACACCATGCTAAGGATTTAACCTACCCTCACTACTTTAGGTTGTGCCTTCAACCAAGGTTAGAGGACCCACTTTGTAACTTGTGTTGGTGAACTATATCAATAGATTAATATTTTTTGACTCTCCCTTTGCAAATATTTGAAGGAGACCTTGAGAAAACATGGCCAATGCAACATAACCAAACTCTCACAAGATTTCACCTTAGAGAATGAAGATTTTTTCTAGACAAGGTCCAGGTTACTAAAGACAACAATAAAAATTGATTGCATCTGCATATTTTGGTAAAGGATAGGCAAATTCAATTAACTTCTTCAACATTTGTGGATATAAAGTGCAAGAAGGGATGGTTCATGTATGATTTATTACTGAATGTATAATTTTTTGTTGGGAAGTTAAGCAGGATAAAGTTGATTATACCAAATTCTTGAGAAATTTTAACAAATGTTGGAAAATCTACAAAGAAAAATGACAAAAGGCTTCAAATAGTCAGAATGAACCTTTAACTAGAGGATGTGCATCTATGAAAGCTCAAAGACACATGGTTTCACACATTCTTCAAGGATTCAACACAAAATATCATGTTAAAGACTTAATTAAACATTAGAAGTCCCTAATTTATCATGCCTAAGATACACTCATAGACTAACAAACAATTTGTATCATCATAATGAAAGTAGAGTGAATTTAAATTGTTTATTGCATCATGAAATGAAAAATTTCTTCATAATGTAATTGCAAATGCCACAATAATATCATAAGGTCAAGATCTTGTATGATTCATAGGGATTCCTAGCATAATATTTCAATAGGAACACATATAACTATTTGAAGATATTTCAAAATGAAATAAGACACAAATAGGTTCATGATTAACATGATTTACTCAACATTCTTCAAAGTGATTAGCAAGGGAAAATATATTTATAATCTCAAATATTGTCAATGGTTGGACACTTATAACCATCTTGACATGATCAAATTTAAAGATACATAGGAAATAACAAGTTTCTCAGATAAGTTCCTCATAAAAATGGCTTTTATCGTCTTTCTCTCCTTCTCTTTTCTTTCAATGATTCTCAGAAAAAATTAACCCCCTTCTGGTGTGATTATCCTTTTGCCTTCTATATGACCCTCTTCACTTGTTAACCTTAAATTCCCCCAAAAGTAGGAATATTTCCTTTTACAAAACTTGTTCTAGAACATGACATTTAAAAGGTTTTTCTTTTAAATTGCGAGATGTACAAAGTGCAAGTATTTTTCAATGAGCTCCACTTGTGTTCGACTAGGATATCAGGTCATCATTTCAGAAAATTACTTTAATCATTATTTCCTGATATTGATTAGATAATCATTTCAAATAATCTTTGAACACTTCCAGATGAATCTGATATGACATATATCCATATTCAATTTTTAAGAATCCACCTTGGGCACCACGCACTCTTTTTTATGTCTTACTAGCTTAATTGACACACATAGTTCTATTAAATCACTTTGATTTACTAGATCTGCTCATTCCTAACCTCTTCCAACTCTTAAATTCCTTTCTGTGTGAATTAAAAAAAATATCCCTCATCTCATGGGAAAGATTTTACTAAATCAAAAACATATGTCTCCTTTTTATTATAAAACCTAGCTCAATTTCATTGTCATTATGCATTTCCCTTATTTTTCGAATATAAGGAATTTCATTAGAAAAATGGTGAAGGTACTTATAGTACACACACCTCGAAGGAAATTTTTTCTGAGCAATTAAATCAGATTTTCGATTTGAGTGGTCCTGATGAAGCCTTTGTTAGGGATATGTTTGATGTAGAGTGTGTAGGTGACACCAAAGGACCCTTAACATATCAGAAAGTCTGATTAGCACTTCTTACAAGGCTAATCAGATTAATCTTATATTTGTAGCCTTTCAAGTTATGTATTTTCATATTTTTAAATGGGAACACTTGAAATCTCCTAAATATTTAAAGAGATACTAGGTCGAGAGAAGACCTCAAGTATCTGGGAAAACTAGTTTTCAATGTCACTTTTATGTGATGAGGGATTTGTATCAAAATATATTCCCAAGGAATCATATGTGTTGTATGATAAATCCTCCATCAACACTATGCCTATTATTTCCCACAAAATAGATGAGTTAGAGTGGAGAATCAATTCCCTGGAGAAAAAAAAAGTAAGACTATGCCTTCGCAACGGCGCTTCAACACCAAGGTCATCTTCAGGTAAGAGTAAGGGTGAACCATAATGTAAAACTCCAATCATTATCTCTGATGGAGAAGAGGATCAATCATTATCTACTCGTTGTTTAAGGTCAGAAATCTCCTCCACTTGGGACAATAGGGGGATATTTACAATTCAGATGATCCACATGCTTAATGCTTCATACTCCCCAATCAGAGCATGAGTTTTTGGTGCCTCAACCAATTCCTTCTCTGAAATAAAATCCAACTTTCAAAAGGAAATGGTAGGTTAGGTAACACTCAAGACCTTTTAATCAGCCAATTCAACAATATGTTTCACTTACCCTACCAATCACTATGGGTTTCCCCTCTCAAACCACTCCTAGTGCATCAAGCCTTCATAGGGGAAAGGAAAGACGATGTTCTTCATAGGTGGTTTGGATATTTTTGATTGGTTGTACTCACAAAGAAGAAGGTTGAGATTGAGAAAATCATGAGTCATCCTAGAGTGACTTTGGAAGCATTGATGGACATGGGAATGTCCGGGACCTGGCAGAGTCGGTCATTTTTGTTCATAGAACACAATATTCAAGCGAGTATGTGCTAAGGAAAAATAATATTTTGAACAAGATTCCATTGATGGGAGGAAACTATGAATTAGGATTGAAAAATGTCAATATTGTGCTTTCCTTTCATTGTCTCTTTTTTTGGCATGTGTGTATATATTTTTGTCATGGGAATGGGTCCCTATAGAATCCAATTTTTTCAACTTAAGGAACAATGCTTAATCATGTTCATCATATTTTGTATCTACATTATTTTCTTCTTCATCTTTCACTTTGGTATCTTGTTCTTTTAGCAACCTTGCTACATATTCATCATACCTTTTGAATAACTCATTAAAATCGTCCTCATCTAGTCCTGTATGATTTTGGAATATTAGTGCTTTCCTACATATTGAATCAATGCAATGGCCCATTTTATGTTTTTATTCTAGTGGTCTTGCTTCTAACTCTTCAACTCTATTCTCGATCCTTCTCATCATTTTAACAATTTCCTAGGAGAAATCATTCTTCAGAATATTCTTTTCAAATGAATTAAGAAAAAATTCAATCTTTAGATCCCCATATCTCTTTTTTAACTTATCAACTACAATATCCTCTAACTTTAAGTCAATGGCATCAAGAGTATCATCAACCCAGTTTCTATTGATTTCAAGATTTTCCTTGATCCCATTCAAGGTTTCTACTCTAATCTTTGATAAATCTTCAATAACATGTTGGCTTCCTATTACTACTACTAGCACAATGTTTTCCTATTCAACTAACTCATCACTAATTTGGGTAATGCGGTATAGCTTCGAAATAATTCCCTAAAAATAAAAAATCTCATTGTTACACTATTCGACTATCTCATCAATCTCATTGAGTCTGTTCTTGAGATCTTCATACTTTTACTTGTCCTCTATAATTTCTTCCTTTCCCATCTTGGTTAATTTTTCAATCCATGTGTCCACTATCAGGACCTTCTTGATTACCCTATTTATTTTATCCATTCCTCAGCGGTATCTATGGAAGCATTTGTCTTATCTTGACTAGGTTTCCTAATAAACTATTGCAAACTAGAGATCAAGGATTTAAATTTTTCTTTTAACTACCTCTTTTTCATTCTATCTCGCATCCACTTTTATAAAAGTTCATTCATAGCATCAGCTACCCCTTGTTTAGGTTGGTCCCTTGAGGAATTCCTAAGGGAATGATCTTAAAATTATAATCATTGGTTGTTGTATCTTCTCTAGTATTTACTTCAAAAGGGATTTATATTTCCAATGTCTTAGCTCCGATGTGTCAATGTGGGTTTTAGTGATAGTTCTAGACCTTTTTAGGCTCTTACTATCTTTAGAAAATACACAATAGTAAGTTTAATAACTTGAACATGAAGGATCACCTTTTCCTCATTTAAAATTAATTCACCAATCCACCCTTTTGCCAAGATTGTTCTAGACTTTTCCCCTTGTGATTCTTGTTGGATTTCTTCAGGGACAACCATCAAATATTTGAATACCCCTTGTTCATCATGAACTAGTGATTCTACCTATTTTTCATTATTTATTTTGATAACCACCTTGCTATTCTCACCCTATGTTAATAATTCCTTCAGATGTTCCTCTCCTTGGTTTAGAAACTAAAGTTGATCATTATTTTCTTGGTTTGTGTCGGCAATAGTGAGGGAGATTCCATCCTTATTTCTCCAATCGATGTCATACTAGAACTAAATTCTCCTCTAACATTTTATTATGTCACTAACTATCTTGAAAGCTCTTCCTTCCTAAAAATCTATTGATTTGGCATTTTTACCCTTCTCGTTGTTTGATGATGCTCCTAGTAATGACATGGTAGGTTGTTCATCTGAAGCCAACTTCACATTTCCATCTAGAGGTTGCATGTCTTTATCAGTAATTATTTTCCCACCAGTAGTTGTGGTTTGTGCTACTTCTACTTTCTCTTCAATTACATATTTTCCCTTTTGAGAAAGTTCATCAACTTTAATAACTTCAACAAAAATAGAAAACATCTCTTATGTTAACATTGATTTATTAACATCTTCTCCACCAAGCAATTTTGGTTTATCTGATTCTACAACCACTTGTCTTATAGAAGGAACATCTATTTCTTGGGATTTTTATTTACTAATTAATGGATGAGTATTTCTCTCTATTTCCTTAATTGTTTGGAGGTCATCAATGGTTCACTCATAGATAATTTGAGTGCATCTAACATAGAAAATCCCTCACCAGTATCAACATCAATTACATCATCTTGGGTCTTTGTAGATTCATACAATGTTCCAAATGAAGGCATACTCATATCCTTAGTAAGAAGGGTCTCAGATGTTTTTTACCTAGAGTTAAAATTTGGCTTCTTATTGAACTATTTGTAACATTTTCCTAGGTTGTTTGATCTTGAGTGGCTTTCATTTTTTTCCTCCACAGATAGAGGTGGGAATAAAAGCTCTTATTATTCAACTTATGGAAATGATGGATCAAGTTGTGCTCGATAAGCATCACTCCCCTCAAACTCGGGAGGATCGATTACCACATATCGTGCTTGTGATTTTTGGTGTATGGGAACCTACTCTCACCAAAATTGGTACATGAGAAAAATTATGTTTCTTATGTGCCCTTTCAAAAAAATTAGATCAGGTGTTGTTCTTTTCCCTTCCTTATGCATTTTAGATTGAGTAAGACCACTTGTTATAGCTCCACTCATTAATTTCTCAATAATATGAGATTTTGGTGAAACACCTAAGAAAACTAAATGGGATGCTAAGCCCTTCCCTTTGCTTGGATTGGCATTGAAAAAATAATGGGGGCATTTTCCATAGATTTTAAGAGCATGTCTTCAGTATTTTTCCTAAGAACTGACATAGGAGTACCAGTCCCACTAGCGATGAAGTCCACTCATTTATGAGTTCAAGAGTGGGCATTTTTAGGGAAACTAAGGGGCCTTTCCTCCCAAAGGATCCATTCTATCTGCTCCCTCCTTTAGGGATGGAATATCATCACTCAAGTTTCCCAAAATCCTAAAGTTATTTAAGATTCTAGTATTCTGAATTGATAAGTCAATGCCCTTTGAGTTAACCAATTCACATTTCTTCTCATTACATCAATTATCCTTACATAAGAATCATTAGATTATGTCTCATTCCAATCTGGAGGGATTATGGGTTGTCCTTCCACCTTCCGATCAACATAATACTTGTTTCTCGAATGTGGATCATCCAAAATTCCTTCTCGGGATAACTACAATTTTGAAATCTATTATTTGTGAAAGGATCATATTATCTAAATAACTATCCTTGTTACTTAGATAAATTGTATACATACTTGGATCTCAGTTCCTCATTGAAGGTTGTGTATAGTCAAGTTCAATTGACACATTCCTTTGGTTGTAGTTTCCCTACGCGCCTAATTTCCTTCCTCTCCTTTCACCTTCTCCTTACACCCACATTCTTCTCATTCACCTTCTTACTAATCATTTTATTTCCTTCTCGCATGCCTCGCACTTGCTTCAATTGGCTAAGTCCTCGGCCCTCTTGTACGTCATGACCATTACTTGGTAATAGTTGTGCCTTCACCATATTTTCTCTACTCACTAGTTTACTTCATTTTCCCTCCATGCACACGCTTGTGTGCCTTCCTTATGTCTGCTTCCCACGTCTCATTATTCTCGTATGAATCCCCATGCCCTCCTTTGCACCCATCTGTGATAGGTGATATTATAACATACTTGAGTGTGTCACGCATAACCAGTCAAAGCACGCCAATAGGGCACCAAATCCTTACAACAAATCAGTAAGTGACACGTGGTAGAAACGACAAAAAATTACATAGTTGGCCATCATTTCAGCTAGTCGTGTGTGCCACATGTTTTACATGCACCGATGACTCGACATATTGTGATATCCATATATTTTTGATATAGAACTCAGATCGGTGTGTTCTGCACTTTATCGAAATCTCTCGACATCGCCTAGAGTGCGAGAGATTTAAATTCAAATTCTTGGTGTATCTAGTAGGTGAGAATTGGGAAAACATCTTTCTAAGCATTGATGAGCAGATCTGATTGCTCCAACCACCCGATTTGATATGATTTTCCCTCCTTTCTTCTTCAACATGCCAAACACGCTTGGGGAAGAGTATTTCATAGATATCCAAGTAGATTTGCAAGCATTAAATGCTTATTGTTAGTGGTTGTGTTTCAAATTCAGATTTTCCCTCCTTCCCTTCTTCCTCTATTGATACATCTATAAATGTAAGAGCAAGGCTCACTTGGTATGTTGGACACTCTAGATTCTTATGTGTTTTTATAAGGACTCCATACTTTCTATATTTTGAGTTGCAGACCTCTAGATTTGTCTCTTGCATGTGGATATTGGCCTCCTTCATCGTCAGAGCTTCGTGCATTTACGGAAGTAATAGAAGCATCATTTTATGACTATTCTCTATTCTAACGTGTTTGCATTCCTCCTCCTTACCTTTTCTTTTGTGTTTTATTGTGGTTGTGAGATCTTAGGTCCCCTGGCAGTTCTATATTTACTTGTGCTCCATGAGAATGATCTCGTGAATACATGTTTTGTTATGCTACGTGTATAGCCTCCTTTCAAACATTTCCTTTCATTATCACTCACAACATATAGTGTTCATCCCTCTTTTATGGTGCTATCACCTTTTAGTTTAGTTTCCTTTCATGTCATCCTCCTATCCATGGTCATTTGGCATTATTAGCTTAGTTTTCCTTTCAACACTAGGAGTAGTAGTAGCGGTAGAAATAGATAGAGGAACCGACCTCTCTGGAGATCTGTCCCAAGCATGCAAGGTTGCAAAACTTGGGGATGGTTCCATTTGATCTCGAACACCTTAGACCTTTTGAGATTCGAGACGCGGGTGCATGGTTGAGAAACCAATAATTTCGGCATGTCCGGTGGGACAAGCATTGAAATCTAAAATTTCATCTCTAAGTCCTAGTGTGTGGACTTAGTATTTCATCATTTCGAGGATCATTTCAACACATTTGGCAACTCCCAACATTTTAATATTTCTATTTCAGAAGTCTTGAACACCTTTCATGAGAAGAGTGCACAAAAGAAGAATTGCAATAACTAAAAATTATTTTGAGTACCTACAACTATCCCTAAGGAGAATCCATTCTAGAAATCTAGTGTGCACATCATTGTCTCCCATGCACCACACCCACTCAACTCCTACTCAAAAAAATATCCTACGTGCCCTATAATGGCACATCAGCCACCTCCTCCACTGAGAAACTTTGAAAACTTTGCTGGAGGAATTCCTTTGTTGTTGGTTATGCAACATGATATGCCAAATGGCGTGCTCAAGAGTATTCCATAATTTACTTGTGAGAATCAAGTTACCCCTCAGGAGCATATCTAGGATATAGAAAATGTGTGTTCACTCCATCTGATCACACATGATGATGTAACAGTCATGCTATTTGCTACCTATTTCAAAGGAAAAGTGCTTCAATGTTACCGAGGCTTGAGACTTGGATCTATCACCACCTGGGATGAGCTAGGAACAATTATTTACAATTACTTTGAATATATGTTAGATCACCTATCTTTGGTGGAGCAGTTGATAACAACAAGGATGGTGCCCAACAAGCATATGATTGATTTCAACATCAGATTTAAGAAGACTTGGGACATAATCCCTCTTGTGGTGAGACCTACATCCCAACAAAGCTTTCTGTATTATCGAAGGTTCTCAACATTGATATTTTAGTTATGATCCAATCCATGGGAGGTGGGAATTCACCAATTTCTTATAGTATTGTAGTAAGTGTAGAAAATAGTCTCATTCAGGCCCAAAAGTTGGCTCCTAGAATGCGTATGCCCCTGTTCCCATAAATTTCATAAGTGCCCCAACCTTTCGTGGCCCCTATCCCTTTTTCGAACAAATCACACAATCTGGTTGCCTTAACATCCTACTCTCGATGCAGCATAAGGAAGATGAATAATTGAAGACCATAAATAGAAATTTATCAATCAAAGTCGATCATTAGAAAAGCAATAAGCACAAGCCTATAGAGGTAATTCTAATCAGGCGTATGGTTAAAGAAATCAGCCTTAGTGGAATCAGTATAAAAATAAATGATACACGCCCAACTAATGGAATGATAGATGGAATCCCAATGCACCTCTTCCCTTGTAATTTTTCCTATCTCCCCTTCTCTTACAAAGACCAAAGGTAATTCGGGAACTTGTTCTAGCTCGTCGAACAATTTGGCACAAGAGTCAAAATGGTGCTTCCCTTACAACATGCCTCATATTCAATATCATTGTGCCAATGTTGCACACGCCCAAGACTTCATGATCCTTCAACAAGTACCCCTGAAGTAGATAACCTAGAAGAATCGAAGCCCTCCAAATATAAATTTGATATTATTTGGCGTGAAGGACTTCTATGCAATCAACCAAGATGCAGAAGATACAAATAGACCACGCACCCAAGTTGTAGACAACACAAGATATAAGAATATAATGTTAGAATCAAGGCGTGTAGGTCATAATCAAGCAACACAAGAAGATCCTTAGAAGAAGCAATAACCATACAAGGAATATTGCAGTAAAATCACTCAAATTCCTACATGAGAGGCTCCACATAAAGCTCCTTCTGAAGCAACACGCACACCACCTTTGGTAGGTCAAGCCTCTACTCCAACTAAAATCTAGCTTTTACACTCGAACAATAAAGAAGGGTGTTTTCCCCAAATGCGTAAGATGGGAGGTCTTCTATTTAGCATTGTTGACTAGATGAAGAGAACAAACATAAATGTCACAATGTGGGATGCTCTCACCATTCCATCTCAACAGGATTTATTGCATGAAGCTCGGCATAACTCCCTGTGTGCTAATCCAACTATGCAGAAGCCATGCACTTCTATTAACATCTTCCAATAAGAGGAGAAACAAGTAAGGTTGGTTTTCAAAACCCCACCTTTATATATGTCCTTGATCATAGGTAAATACCTAGTGCATATTTGCATGATTGACTCAAGTGTTAGTACTTCTATTATGCCTAAGAAAATAATTGATGTCTTAGGTCTGAAATATAGCCCTTTTTCTAAAGGAGTCCTACAACTTGATGGTTCAACCGTCACCACCTTAGGAGTCATAAGGGATCTTGAGTTAACCCTTCATGCATGCCCAAGCCTAATTATTACTCAAGATGTGTCAATCATTGACCTACCTCCTTTGTTTTCCCTATGTCTATCAAGAGAATTTACTACTAAAGTGGGTGGTTACTTGTCTTCTGATTGGTCTCATATGCTAATAAAGATAATGGTACTTGGTTTTACCATACATGTTGAGCTGATATTTTCCTATCATGTAGATTCATATGTCATATCCCATCTCCAAGCCAACTATTTAATCCAAGAAGAAAAAACTTGAGTTACTAAAGAGCAATATCTTCCGCCTTTGTTCCCGACCTAGTGCTTGATGAATGGGTGGAAAGACACCATAAATTTTATCCTTATGTTGAATAACTAGAATCTTATGAAACTGGGCTTGGTACTTATTACATTCTAGAAGAAGAAGTTATGCTACTATTCATGTTCAAGAAAGACAAAAAGTTTAACCTGGTCTATGGAAGTTATAATTTGATGGATCTAGAAGCAGAAATGACGTGGGAGTAGGAGTGGTTCTCATTGCCCCTAAGGATGAGAAAATCTTCTTCACGCACAAAAGTTACATTTCACATATTACAATAATGTGGAAGAATATGAATCGTTGGTGCATGGCTTGCTCATTATTGAGAAGAAGAAAATTAAGACACTACATATATTTGGGGACATAGAATTGGTCATCCATTAGGTTACCAACAAATGCTAGACAAAGAATAAGCTTCTCAAAGCTTATAAAAAGAGATTTTGGGATCTCCTTGAGAGCTTTGATGTTCTAAATCTGGAGGTAGTGCCAGACAAAATGAACAAGGAATATGATCAAATGGTAGTGCTCGGTTCACAGTTCTCTCTTGTTGAGGACTTTGTCAAAGGAAACTCTCAACACATCAATACAAAGTGATCAAAACATCCATTCTAGACAAAAACACCGGGTGGCAAGTGTTTGACAGTGACACGTAAATTGTCCGGTTTATCTAGAATGAAGTTGAGTTCTCATCAAGCATGCAAGCTGACCTACATAACATCTATGGTGACCAAGTGATATAGTTGAAGAAAAATAAGTTTTCTAAAGGGATGGTCACCTTAGAGAAACTTTTGGCCCCGATGATAAGTTCAAGGGTGGAGACATGTACATGTGTAAGAAGATTGATCCTCAATCACATTGCATTGCACAAGAAAGAGTTGTTTCTTAGTAGGATCTATGCACATGAAGAGAAACAAACCTTCATCTCTCTTTGTCAAAAATATAGTGACATCTTCTCATTGGAATATGAATACCTCAAATGTTTTGATCCAATTATTTCTCAACACTCCATTGACCTTGATCATGGTATCAATCCCATCAGGTAGAAGTAAAAACCAGTCAATCAAAAGATAGATCCCCTTATTAGAAAGGAGCTATCCAAAATCATTGAGGCAAAAATTATTTTTCGATCAAATACTCTACCTTGGTCACAAATCTGGTTCTAGTACGTAAGAAGAACGGTGAAATTGGAGTCTATGTTGATTTCAGATATTGGAATAAGGATTCTCTAAATGATCATTATCCTTTACCTTCAATGGAGCAGATTTTTAGACTGTGGATAGCGTGCGCAGAGATTATCCATGCTAGATGGATATTTTGGTTTTAATCGATCTTGGTCAAGGAAGAAGATTAGTTCAAAACAACATTTACAATCAAGTGGGGAACATATGCATATAAAAAAACACCCTTTGGTCTATCAAACATAAGAGCCACTTCAAGTGCGCCATGGATATTTCCTTCAAAGGATACATCAATGAGTTCACCTTGGTTTACCTTGATGACATAACAGTCTTCTCAAAGTAAAGCATGGATCATATAACAAACCTAGAAAAGGTCTTTGACAAATGTAGAGAGTTTGGGATGTCTCTTAACCCTAATAAGTACAATTTTGTAGTAGCATAAGGCAAGCTCTTGGGCCACATGGTTTTAAAGGATGACATTGTAATTGATTTGGAGAATTTTTCAGCCATCCTGGCTCTTTCCCTGTCAGTGCACAAAAAGGCCCTACAGTCCTTTCTTGGTAAGATCAATTTTGTTAGGCATTTTATCCCTAACTTTGTGGGACTAGTTTGACCCATTAACTTGATTCTCAAGAAGGACATAACCTTCAGATGGACAACAAAAGAAAGAGAAAGATTCAAAAAAATCAAGCAAGATATTTCTTGTGCACTAACACTTATCAAACTAGACTACTCAAAGGATTTCATCTTTTATGGTTATGGCATTGATAGAATTATTATTGATATCCTAACATAAGAAAACAAACAAGGGTTGGAACAACCAATGGATTTCTTCATCCGCATAGGACATTGAATGATTCTAAACTAAACTAAATTCACATGAAGAAGTAGGTCTTCACAATTATGCGCATGCTCAAGAAATTTAAAAGTATGTTTTCCACCAATCATATCAGGGTGTTAGTCTCCCACTCTTTTGTTATAGAATTCATCATGAGAGTAGAAATCAGTAAGAAAAGAGCATGATGGGTGACCAAAATCATGGAGTATGATGTGACTATCAAGGCCAAAAAGCTAGTAAGAGAAAGTGTGCTCTGTGAGGTAGATTACCGAGGATGTGCAGACTAAACTTGAAGCTTCATTATTTCTAGATGAGGACTTTCGCATGCAGAAATTAAGTAGAATATAGAACCTAGTGTGCATTACTAGATGAAGGACATGATCACATTACTTTCTCGAGGTGCATACCCTCCTGGCCTAAATAAATCAAAGAGAATACATCTAAGGTTACAATCTACCACTTAGGCTTTGATTGATGGACTTATATTCAAGAATAATCTTCATGTTGTGTTGTTGAGGTGTATCAATAGTGCACATACTTGAAAAGTGTTATCATAATTTCATGATGGATTATCTGGTGGACACTACTCTGCTAAAACTACAAAAATGAAGATCATAATGCCACAAATCTTCTGGCATACTCTATTTGAAGATTCAAACAATTGCGTCACAAAATGTAAGGAATGCACTTTCCTTGTAGGAAAGTAAAGATTGGTAGTGATTCCCCTCCTACCAATCCAAATGGATTAGCCCTTTGCGCAATTGGGTCTCGACTTCATAGGCATGATCAATCCACCTTTAAGTGTTGGACATAAATGGGTGTTGAAAACTACATATTATTTCACCAGATGGATAGAAGTTGTCCCGCTTAAAGAATCAACCGAGTCAATCATCCTTGAATTTCTCAAAGGTAAAGTCACAAGTTTTGGCATTCCTCAAACCATTATCTTTGATAATGTAAAAGCCTTCCTTGGTACTAAAATCACTGATTGGGCTCTAAGTCCTGGGCATTTACTCAAGAATTCTTCCAACTATTACCCTCAAGGAAATGGTCTAAAAAATCAACAAATAAGAACACGATCAAAATATTAAAGCACACAATGAACATCATTCAAAGACAGTGGCATACAAAAGTCTCGCATGTGCTCGGGGTAGATAGAATCTCCGTAAAAAAGGAAATAAGAACTTCACCTTACAAGCTTTTCTATGGTAAGAAGGCTACCCTTATTTTGACACTAGAGATGAATTCGTTAGTTCTTTCCCAATAGATAGAATTTTAAGGTGCAAACAAAGAGAAATCAGAATGGAAGAGCTGGTTAATCTTGAAGAATCAAGGAACTATATCATGATAAATCTAGAACAACATCAACAAGCAACAAAGAAATGGTTTGATAGAAAGGCTAGGCCTCAAGATTTCAAAGTTGGGGACTTGGTTTTAAAATGGGATGTTGACAGAGCTAAACTAGGGTGCCATTAAAATTTTGATGCACTTTGGAGTGGCCCATACATCATCAGTTCATGCAAGGAAGCTAACTCTTTCGAGTTAACTCATCTTGATGGAGGCGTGCTACAAATCCTAGTAAATGGGATCTATCTCAAACCCTTCCATTAAGTTTGTTACATCATGTTGTATATGTTAGATATGGTTTCAATTCCTCCAAGTGCATTGTGTGCACATTATTTATTTATTTGTATACGATTCTTTCTTCTCACATGCTTCTTGTGTGCTCTGTTTTGTTACTTCCGAATGCATATCTCCTTTCAGCAGTTTCAAGATTCAAGACAACGTTAATAAATGATCTTCAAGTGATTACAAGGGCAGTTTCATGATTGCATAAATGGACTCCATGCCCAATGGATTCTTCAAGCTACTGATCTTCTTCATCTAGCAGGTAGATGGCACCAAAAGTCTCCAAAACTATTATCCAAATAACTCTCCTAGCTACTTGGATAACTTGTATACATATTTGTCTCTCAGTTCCTCATTCAAGGTTGACGTAGTCAAGTTCAATTGGCACATTCCCTTGGTCATAGTTTCCATGCACGCCCCTTTCCTTCCTCTCCTTCCACTTTCCCCTTGCACCCACCTTCTAAGTGCATTCACCTTCTTTCTAATCATTTTCTTTCCTTCTCACATGCCTCAAACTTGCTTCAATCCATTAATTCCCTAGCCCTTATGTGCGCCGTGACCATTACTCGGTAATAGTTGTTCCTTTACCATATGTTATCTACTCACTATTTTTCTACATTTTCCCTCCACACACACCATTTTACACCTTCCTTCTATCTTCTTCCCATGCCTCATTCTTCTGTATGTATCCCCGCGCCCTCCTTTGTGCCCGTCTGTGCTAGGTCATCTTATGACATACTTGAGTGTGTCATGCGCAAATAGTCAAAGAACACCAATAGGATGCCAAATATTGGTAACAAATCAACAAGTGACACACGCTAGAAATGACAAAAAATTTCACAGTTGGCCATCGGTTCAGCCTAATTTGTGTGCGCCACATGTTTTACGTGCCTTTGAAAAATGTGACATCTTTTCGACAGCCCATATCTTTTGCTATAGAGCTCGATCAGCACATGCCTAGATTTTTAGAAAGCTAATGACATCAGCTAAAGTGTCAAAGATTTAAATTGAAATTATTAGTGGATCTAGTAAGGGAGAAATGGGAAAATGTCTTTATGAGCATTGATGAGCAAATCTAATTGCTCCAACAACCCGATTTGATATGATCCACCCTCATTTCTTCTTCAACATGCCAAACAGGCTTAGGGAAGTGTATTTCATAGATCTCCAGATGGATTTATAGGTAGTGAACACTTCTTTTTGGTGGTTGTGTTTCAAATTTGGATTTTCCCTTCTTCTTCCCTTCTTCCTCCATGGATTCATCTATAAATGTAAGAGAAAGGCTCACTTATTTTGTTGGACACTTTGGATCCTTACGTATTTTTCTAAGGACTCAATAATTTCTATATTTTGAGTTGCAAACCTCTAGATCTTGATCTAGCATGTGGATATCAACCTCCTTCATCATCAGAATAGCTTATATGCATTTCGTAAGTAATAGAAGAATCATTTTCTAACTTTTTTGTCCTAATGTGTTTGCATTCCTCTTTCTTTCCTTTTCTTTTTCTTTGTATGCTAGTTGTGCTATCTCGGGTCCCCGATAGTTCAATATTTAGTTGTGTTCCATGAGAACGATCTAGTGAATACATGTTTCACTGTGTTACTCATGCGTAGCCTCCTTTCACACATTTCCTTTCATTCTCACTTAGAACAGATAGTGTTCATCCCTTTTTTATGGTCTTTGTCACTCTTTAGTGTAGTTTCCTTTCATGCCATCCTTTTATCCATGGTCCTTGGCATTATTATCTTACTTTCCCTTTCAACACTAGGAGTAGCATTAGCATTATAAATGGATAGAGGAACCGGCCTTCTCTAGATATCCTTCCCAAGTGCACAAGGTACCAAAACTAGGGTAAGGTTTCATTATGGTCTCAAACACCTCATCTCTTCCGAAATCCAAGACGTCAATGCATGTTTGATCAACCATAAGGTCATTCGGAGAAATCCCTTAATTTGGCCTCTTCTTAATCTCTATAATTCATCCAATAATATTCAAAATGAGGCTCATGCTCAAAAGTATTTGTAATGTTGTTGAATACCCATCTGATGTCACAATTAGCCCTTGCCTCAAATTTTTCCATGTCAAAATTATGCATTTCATCTTCAATCAACCTAGCTTTTATGATGGAAGGGCATGAATACCTTCTAATTCTAATAGGGAATTTGATATTTTTATTGTGCCTTTCGGAAATCGGTTTATGTACAGTGTTATTTCCTTTCCTATTAACATAAAACCAATTTATCATCTAAATAACCAGGCAATTTACAAGGCTTTCCTTCAAAACCACTAACACTTATGTATGTTAGCTTTTTATATTAAATGGAGTAGCATCCATACTCCAAATCACTTTTTCGGCTTGTTCAAAAAAACTATATATTGTCCCCACTCTAGTTTGAAAAGAAAAATGATTGGGGAAAAGAAATCATCATTAACTAACCTAACATTTCAACTCCAGTTGATCAGTTGCAGTTGAGGGAATATTTCATGCATTTGGCACTGCTTGAAATCTACATGTGGTAACAAACCTGGGAAACGCCTAAGCCCAACAACATTGTAAATTAAATAATTCATCATATAAAATTCTAGCTCTGATGTGTCACCCATCTCAATTTTTGTTGCTAAGGTGACCATGTGGCCATGGATTTCTTCTGCAATGAAAGTAGCCTTGAAAATTCTCCCCTTTCTCTCCAAAATGATCCATATGTAAGTAACCATCCATTCCTTAAATTCATTTATAGTTTCCAACCCCACCATTTGACTTAATAACACAATGACATCTTCAACCTCTTCAACAAATTGTGCCCTAACTAGATTTTTAGGGATTCTAGTTGTTTTCTTTTTCATAATGAGCCACTTTGTATTTATCATCTTGGCATAATACTTTTTCTTTGCTTCATAATCCCGTAAGGCTAATTTGATAGCAATGGTGATTGGGTTAATGATTACATATAATTTTAACATTATTCTAATGGCTACAAGTGTCAATGTCAAAACCGCATCCCCACTCCCATATAATACTTCTCTTTTTTCGGGATCATAATTCATAGCAGACAATGCGACACCAATTCTAGGCAATGAACCGATGGTGGGATAACAGCCGCTAGAGAAATGAAGCTATCTTGAATTGCCTTTAGGGATTCACTCTTATAGCGGATATTTAGTCTCTGAATAAAATCATTTAGATCAACACTCATCAATTATGTTTCGTAATCTTATCTAAATCACTCGTGACCCCTGATGCAATCGAGAATGAAGATGACATGGTCTTCATCTTTCAAAAATCCTAGCTTTACTTTAAACCAACTTGCCAATGAAAGAGAAACATAGGAGTTTCTAAGTTCTTACCAATCAACCCATGAGTGCTTGAATAATTTAAATCCAAATCAAAAACCTTTTAATTCCTCTGGTTTTCAATTCAAGCTTTACAGTTAAAAATTTGATAATTCTCCATGAAAATCAAAAAAGGTAGCAACAAAATCCAGAAAATTGGAAATAGAAGATGAAAGCATTCACAGACTTTAAAACACCCTTGATTTTCATAGTAACATTAATGGTAGAAGATAAAAATGCATTGTATTGTGACCATTCATTCCATCATTCTCAAATTTGAAAATGAGTCATCCACGTGGAAAATAATTTTCTCTAACGCGACCTCAGGGGCACTTTGTATAGTTTTGTAATGTTTTAGAAATTACAAAATTTTGGCTAACTTGACCCACCCATCCACTTTTTGATTTCAACATGGGCTTGACACATGTTCGTATTTGGGTGATAATGTGGATGTGGCCCTTTTATATAATTTTATTTGATTTACAATTCAAAACAAAAAATGTTCGAGTGTCCCGACTACCCACGCCCCCTCCTTTTGCATGACAGGAGCCACGTGTCCCTTGTAGGTATCGGGAACCATTTTACACCTTTGAACTTTTCCCCTTAATCACAAAGTTACAAATCTAGACCGCTTCCCACATCCACACAAATTGTGACAAATGTACACTCCTGGATACTAATTGAGAAATTTATTACGCTACTTTATGATTATGAATATTAAAAAATATTTATTAGGTCACGGGGCTTATTTTTCATTTTTGAATGTGATAGAAAGTTAAAAGTTTACAAATTAGACCCATCATACCGCAATCAATTGGAATTTTCCATATACTAGTGGGAAATGGGGGAGAAAACACAAATAAAGAACAAGACCCAGAACATTTTACAATAGGTGATCCCTCTAATTTTTAAAATTAAAACACAACTAGTTCCCCACAAGAAACTTCAAAATAATGCACATCCAGACATGATCCTCGAACTAAAAAAGAGGAAAGACTAATCCATATACAGAAGAACCAAAAGGCCAACTCGTACTCCCCAAAAGAAAAATAGAAAAATATAATAGAAAATGATAGAAAATATTAACCAAATAGGGGAAAGATTAATTCAACCACTAACAAAGTAGGATCACTTGGATAAAGGAAAAGAGGGATAGGCTCAAAAGTATCTCGGATGTAGGAAAATACCAGCTTATGAAAAATCTTTCATAATCCTAGACCTAAATTTCTTACATGAACAATGGAGCTTAAAATGGTGTCGAAACTAGTTTTCACTAAAAGACTTGTCCAAAGTTCCACAATTTCATGGTTTTCACTTTTCGACATATTTATTTCTCTTTAATTTTTTTAATTTTATATTTTTGTTGTTTTTATGATGTTTGAGGAACCCCACACTTAAGCATAGAAATGATTAAGATGCATGGTTTTCATGGGTTTCATAATTTCGACCATCAAAGTAGAAAAGCTTGTAGGCACCTGAACCATATTTAGTGACCACACCCTAATTAGTTAGGCTCAAAATTTCATTTATTTTCATGCTCATTAATGGAGTTGAACTAGTTTTATTTTAGCACAAGATATCCTACCTCAAATTTGTGAGTTATCACTCTTTTGTTGTAGCTTTGATGCACTCCATTTTGATACACTTTGAGGTGATCAAAGTTGTGAGGTTTTTCTCATCCAATAGCTCTAACTCTTCTAGTCGAGCCACTTTGTATTCCTCTTCTTCATACATGTAATCTCTTAGCTCTATGCGTAAATAGGGAGCTCGATATAAAGAGGTAATAATATTTTTGTGCTAAATAATAGGGAATATTGAGTAGTACCCATAGGAGTGTGGATAGATTTTTGTAGGCCCAAAGGTTGGGGTGAATATAAAAATTCTAGTTATGGCTCGTGTATTCACCATATTATCCATAAGACGGGAAAGGGTTTTATTTGAGGCTTCAACTTGCCATTACCTTGAGTTTAATAAGGGTTTGACTACTTGAGGGTGATTTGAAAGTGTTGACATAATGCCTTCATGGTTTTGTTTTTGAATGAATTACCATTTTCAACTACAACGGTAGAGGGACTCGATATCGACATATAATATGATTCATTATAAACTTGGATATTTGTGCACCTTTGACATAGGTAAGTGGAATAACCTCTATCAATTTTTGAAATACTTTTGGAAATAATAATGAATGTATGGGCATGAGAATATGTAGGGGAAATTTTACCTATGAGATCAAGTCCCCACTTTCAAAAAGGCCATGGTATTGTAATAGGCTGTAATGATTGTGCCTATGCATGTATCAAGTTGTCATATTTCTGACATTGCAAACATTTATTTACGTACTTACAACAATCATTCTCCATGGTAGGAAAATAATAGCCTACTCTTAGTATCTTCTTAGCCAAGACTATCCAATTCATATGGGCCCCACAGATGCCTTCGTGCACCTCCTTAACCGCTAAGATAGATTCATCTAAATTGAGATAGCTTCACAAATTTCCTTCATATCCTTAACGGTATAGAGTCCCAACAAGTATGGTATATCGAAATATATGTTAGATAAGGTTTCTTTTGTTAGAATGGGAAATTTCTAGAGGAAAGGTTCCATCATGAAGGTAGTTAAAAATGTCACTATACCAAGGGGAAAAGGGACCAACAACTTCACATACCAAATAGGACTCTGACATGTCATATATTGTTATTCATAGATACTCGACAAAGAATGACATGTCATTTTTCTCAAGTAGGATGCACAACATAGATGCCACTGTGGCCATAGCATCTACTTCTTGAATCTATCCTCTTGGGATCTGTTCAAATGTAATTTTCTCAAATAACTCCTTCAAAGAATCAACCATTTTCTTATAAGGAAGAAGTTTTTCATCCTTAACTTTATACTTATCAATTACTGTTTGATAATCAACATAGAATCACCAATCACATTCACTTGTCTAATTTCCCACTTGATAGTTAGTTTCATCCCTACAATAAGGGCTTCATATTATGTTATATTATTTGTACATGGGAAACCGAGTTAGAATGATTGAGGAATAAAATATCCTACAGGATTTATCAACACAACTCCTGCACCTAAACCATTAAATGTAAATGATCCATCAAAATATAATTTCCATTTAATATATTCTTCAAGGTACATTGTCGAAGCATATAGAAGTTCCGGACTTGAAGATTCAATACCTGACAAAGGGGCTTTAGCTAGTTGATCTGCCAAAATCTTCCCTTTAACAAATTTCTAGTGAACATACTTGATATCATATTCACTGAGTAAAATGATCCAATTGGCCATATTTCCGGTAAGTTTTGGATTTGACAACAAGCAATTCAATGGATCAAATTTTGATATAAGCTTGGTCTTATTATTTAGAAAATAATGACAATTTTTGTGAAAGGAAAAAATGATGGCCAAGCAAGCCTTTTCTATCTATGGGTAGTTGAGATCGTAAACAATCAATGTACGACTTAGGAAATAAATACAATTTTATTTCTACTCTTTATCATATCTATCCAATAATTCCCTAATTGCAAAGTGAGTAACAAAAATGTATAGTATTGTTGGTTCAACTGTCGTGGGAGGAATTAGAATAGGGGGTTTGGCCAAATATTCCTTAAGAAAAGAAGATGATTTCTATTGTTTTGGAGCCCAATAAAAGTTGACATATTTCTTCAGAAGATGTGTAAATGTGTGGAACTTATCTATGAGCTAAGAGATGAATATTTTGATTTCTTGAATATTCCCTTATAAGTTGTGTAGTTGTCCGATATTCATCGGAGTGGGAATTTTATTTATAGTATCAACCTTTACAAGATGTACTTCAATTCCTCTCCACAAAATAATAAACCCTAATATTTTTCCTAATATCACATTGAAGACACATTTCTTCGAGTTAACTTAGACCTTATAATCCCTTAAATTCTAAAATATGCACCGTAAGATCTCCGGGTGATCTTCTCGAGTCTTGGATTTAGCCAATATGTCATCCAAATAATCTTCCATTATGTCATTAATCATGTCATGAAATATTACAGTCATAGCCCATTGATATGTTGCGCCTTCATTCTTGAGGCCGAAGGGCATGGCTTGATAACAGAATGTCCCCCATGGGGTTGTAAAATTTGTCTTATGCTGATCTTGCTTGACAATTTTTATGTGATTATACCCAAAATCCATCCATGAGATAGCATTTCATAACCAAAAATTGGATCGAAAATAATGTCAATGTTAGGAAAAGGGAAATCATCCTTAGGAAAATTTTTATTAATATTCCTAAAATTTGTATAAATTCTAATATCGATAGGTTTCTTCTACATGGAGATTACATTTCAAATCCACTCTGAATAATCAATAGGCTTGATGAAGCCTACTTCCAATAGTTTCTCTAGATCTACTTTAACTAATAAGGTGACTTGAGGATGCATATTTTAGATTTTTTATTTTATGGGATTTTCCTCTACATGCACAACAAGGTTATGCACCACTAATGTCAGATCTAGCCCTAACATGTCCTGTGTAAGACCAAGAAAAGATATCTAAAAATTCACTCAAAAGAAACACAAATGTTTTCTATTCTTGAGCCAAGAGCGAAGCTCCCAACTTGACTATTCTAGGCAATTCCTCTATACAAATATTGACATCTATGGTCTCCTCCACAAGCAACTTGGATTCTTCCTCCATGTGCATAGGATTAAGGGGAGATTGAGATATTCTTCTTTTAAAGGTGCCTCAATGACATTTTCATCTTCATATATGGTCAAATTCTTTGTTCATTGATTTTTCTTTTTGTTTTTTTTCAAATACCTCAAAGAGGTTTTCACTATAAGACTTGTACTTATTCTTTTTGCAAGGATTTTTTGTGAAATTTTTTCCCTTTCTTATTTTTTACTTACATGACCACATAACTCAACCTCCTCCCCAAAATATGTGTCATCATGTGTTAAGCTTGATGACAAAGAAATTTTTGTGATAACCTACTAGAATGTTGTCATGAAGACCCATGAACTAACCAATAGCTTCCTCATTTTGAAAAATGTCGGTTGGTAAATTTTTTTACCTGCTCCTAATTAAAAATGATAGGTAAATAAGGTCTAATGTTAGAATGGTATCAGATCCGGAAAGGGTTATAGTAAAGATAGCCATTTCTTGAAATAGGTTCTAGTATGAAAGGTATTCGTAAAGACTACCCTAGGAATCTATTTCACTTTCACATTCAAATGAATTATAGTCACACTCAAAAGAGGTTTCCTTGACCTATGGGAATGAGACCCATACACCCGAATAATAATTCCTACAAACCTTGTGATGAGGTTAGGAAGAGCTTCTCGTATCCCTTATTCATTGATTTCATAGCCGTGTATTTTGTATCCCATTTCATACATCATTTTATTGGGGATAAAAAAATAGGGTGATTGATATCATGGATCCATTTCATCATCAAAATGACAATATACAATATTTTTGAGTTACTTTTCATCTATTATTAAACCGCCAAGAGTGAAAGCATCCATAATTAATATTTATATTTATCACCTGATAATTTTGGTTAGGCTTACCCCATGTCTTGGGTGATAGGTGGATCTTGGAAAATAAAAAGGCATATTGGAGATCATATTTTCACATCCATTCGTAAGAACCTTCATCTCCCATGTATCAAAGGGAGAGTTCAATGTAGAAGCACCATCTTCACTAGGATACAAGATATCTAGATCCACTCATGAGGTGAGCACATATCAATGAATTGGAATGGCCATCTCTATTTAAGGGCATTCATAAATAGTAGGAAAATAACTTGATAATGCTCTATAATGAGCAAAGTGATGTGGGATCATAACCTGCAGAGACCATAACTTTTGATCTCACCGTTGGATCATCTTGAAATTTTACATGGCGGTAGATATACATTAGTAATATCTTGGGGTAAACCTTATTTGTAAGGTTATGGACATTTCAACACATTTTTTGGGCCAGATTCCTTAATCTAGTGGCCTAAAATTGGCTATAAACATTTTTTTCACTTTTGACTAGGTCTTACAACTTTAATTTTTTTGCGCTTGTTAGAATAAGTCAAAATTTCATGTGAGCCTTAATTTATGAAGTCATATTTGTCACATAAATTTTAGGGCCAATCCAAGTTGTTTTTCTAGTAGCTGATTTTTGGCATTTTAGGGTTTTTTGGCAATTTAGGGTTTTGGCATTTTAAGGTTTTTGGAGTAGATGTGAAATAAAATGTGGATTGTAATGATGTAAAATATTAGTGTGGATTCCAGAATGAGAAGAAAGCTATTTTGAAACTCTTGGTTTTTATTTGTAAATTTTTTTATGTGTGTTTTGGAGGTATTTCAACCTTTTGCAATTGGATTCACATCACAAAAGGTTAAGGATATCCCTAAATAATGAGGGTTTTCCTTCATGATGTAAATTCAAGGATTGCTGATATGTAGAAGGTATGACTTGCATGGCATGAATCCATGGGAAGATGATAAATATGTCGTAGAGAAGATGCAAGTCTAAAACAGCCTCATGAAGAAGTTATCATGCTTTGGATGACTACCAAGTATTCATTTTCATATGCCTTGATGGTGATGAATTTTTTTCTAAATCAGCCTCAAGTACATCGTAGTTACCAAACAAAATTTAGAGTATAAGTGTTTAAACTCGATCCACTATCCACAAGCACTCATTTTACCTTCCTACATTTTATAATGACCTCAATATGTAAGGGTAAGTTGTGAGAAGGATTTTCTTCTCAAATCTCTTATAAACTAAAGGTTATATGTTATGTCGATTAATTTACACTACTATTACTTGGAAGCATGTTGGGTTGATATCAAGTGACACTCCTTACCCCTGTAATATATTACAAAGGATGTCTTTATGAACATTAGAGATTTTGACAAGATCTATGATTGAAATCTTAGTTGTAGTTTTATCTAATTTTTATAAAACATCATAATTATTATTTGAAGGGGTAGATGGTGGAGGTTTTGAAATAACAAGGTGAGAACATCACATTTCCATTGTGCACTCCATTGTTTTAATCTTAATCGTGTTGATATTCTCAATAGGTGGATTGACAAAAATTATTATGGCATTAAAATGGTTATTCATTTTAGCAACATAATTAGCATTCTTGGCTTAGTACGACTATCCTTGATCGGAATTTTCCTTTCTTTTTTATAATTAGGAAATGTTCTTTATAAATCCCCAACTTTGTGTTTGTATATTTACTGGGGGAAGATGAATCCATTTCCATATCACCACTATCGATTAAGTCCTGAATAAAGTGATTCAATTTCCGTAACTTATTAGTTTTTCGACCCTTGATGTGATGAAATCAAGAATAATTATTTTCCCTAAACCATGATGGCTTAGGTGTGTCATCTCCATAAGGTATAGTTTCTTGGTACCTGAATATGTTAACCACCTCTAACTATTTTAATATCAATGACATAGAGTACGATGGAGGGGAGAAAGCATGATGTTTATACTGGGGACCGGAGATCCCTTTGCAAGTTTCAAGGTAGCATGGTTTTGAACCACTTGCACTCGTCTAGAGTCTATTATTCCATCACCTATAACATTTTTTTTCTGATTTGGAACAAAATTTTACTTTTCATTAGGTCTTGAATCATGATAATCACTCAAGAAGGGTTTTAAAGTCCCTTTGGCTAATAAAACTTTTTCTATTTGACTACATTTTTCTATCACCTCCTCAAATGTGTTTCCACACTAAATTTTCAAGTGGAATGTAATTTCCGGGTGTAATTTGGGTACAAATATACTAATCAATTATTTCTCTAGTATATAGCAAGGGAAGTGAATAACTAACCCTCACCATTTTTTTTTCATTATGACCATGCTCTTCATGGTCCTCACAATGAATTCTGACAATGGGGATATGATATCCTCCATCATTTTGTAAAGGTGTATCCTTATAATTCCATTGCACAAAAGTAGAGGCACGACCTGGGTTTAGGATGTCGTTAATATTACGAAGAGGGTGCTCTACCTCTTCTCCGTGAAAAATACTAGAAATGAGAGAGGAATCAACTGTAGATGGTAACTTAGATCCTAATTATACGACACACACAAGAACCTAATGTATATTTTGGAATAATAATTATCAATGTGGGAGGGATTAAAATCATAGTCCATTCAAGGAGAATTATCCTCATCACAAAGTGTGATCAACCATGACGTTATATTCAAAAAGTGGGTTTAACTTTTCGTTTCCAAAGGGACATGCTCCTAATTTTAGGTTCCACGTTCTTGTAGTAGGAAGCATAATGTGAAAGATTTTAGTAAGGTTGACTAAAATGGACCCTAGGTAAAATTGAAAAATGTTACGATGTCATATCATCAAAAAGAATGTCAAATAATAAATGGTAGTGAATTCAAAGGATTAATATGAACCTCGAGACACTAAAGAATAAATAATGACACACTAACAAGGTTTTTATATAAAATAAGTATATAGGACAACATAATTAAGTACAAGACTATAATTCCAATCACAAGAATAGTTTACTCCCTACATTTTCTAAGATTGGTTTAGTATAAATAGTGATTGTTGGTGCTCAATTTGATCTTGCCCCAGTTGTCTTTGAAATTCTTCAGTTTGTGGGTTGTGTCATATTTTCTATCTCCCCGTATTGATACATGAAAGCTCTATCCTTCATTTGGTTACCATGAATCAGCCCCTTCCTTTGGTCAAGGATCATTTTTAGTCCAAAGTTTGTTTTCTATTCCTCTGTCCATGTGGAAGAATTTGTAACTTGGGTGTAAATTCAGGTTTTTTCCCTTCCTTCCATTTTTCCATAGTCATGTTTTGTTTTCCCTGTCAATTTTTGTCCCAATATCTATGGAAACATGGTCCTTTCTGATTGGATGCAGCTCAATGGATCACATTTTGGCCTTATATTATTTCCAAATTTGTCCTTACAGAAAGATTCATTTCTAGGCATAAATGGTGATTTCCCTGCATTTTACGGTTTGACGGGTGTGTTTTCCCTGTCAATTTATATCTCAACATCTATGGAAATGTGGCCCTTTCTAATTGAATGTGGCTTGGTGGGGTACTTTGAATATCTTAAGGCCCACTTCAACTCAAGTCGCCTCTTGGTTTTACCTTTGGAGTTGCACCAAGGAGACACGTGGAGGTTTCCACTGCCTCGCCCAGACTTAGACATTTTTTTCATGCGGTCAATGCAAATTTATCAGACCATGGATACATGGAGGGATGGCACTCATTTAAGGATCTACCTCTGGGTCCTACCTTAGTAGTTTCACCAAGGAGACATGTGGTGAGCCCGTGCTTGTTTGGGGTCTCCACTTTTGGGCACCATCTCAAAGTTACGTTAGGGAGACACGTGGAGGATTTCATTGGCTCCTCTCTATACTTAAACTTTTCAAGTGAAGTTTTAATGCCTAGGACACGTGGAGGGCCCGCACCTATTTGAGGACCTGCCCCTAAATTTTGTTGTTGAAAGAGCACCATGAGGACACGTGGAAGTTTTCGCTCACTCTACCCTTATTTGGACTTTTCAATGGCCAAGGAAAACTATCTCGGACCCTAGACACATGGTGCCTTCCACTTGATCCCTAAAATTATTTCAACTAATCTACCTGGAACGAGACACATGGAGGCTTCCACTGGCTCATTTTATACTGAGACTTTGTAAAGTCCAAAAGGTGATTTTCTTGGGCCCAGGGCACGTGGAAGTCCCGTGCTTGTTTGGAAAGTTTCCCTGTTCTTATCCTTTGTAGTTACATAAAGGAAACATGTGGATGGATTTAATCTAAAGTTGAGAAGGGGAAGAATTGACGGTTGTTGTGCATTGCTTCTAATTTTGCCACCTTTTTTGTTCCAAGACTCCAGAAGGTGTGAATACACATTGTTTTTCTTACAAATCAGACTCACATTGTAGGTATGTGGAATAATCCATGCATATAAACTCATTTTTTAGAGGCATGAATGTAGGTGTCTATATGGGGGCATTCATTTCTCAAGGTGTTTCCTCGAGGGTGAAAATGATTGCCTATTAGATCCAGCTATACAGAGCCACCAAAAATGATTAAAACGGGATTTCTCACATGACAGAATAAGAATGATTAGAAGGACTATCAAAAATTTGTGGCATGGAATCCTATTCATTAGTTGAGGGCTTGAGAAATGTGACCAGTTTATGATTTTTCCACCTGGCAGCTACGGGTGTAAATTTGTTAAACGTCACTTTCGAGAAAAATTGGTAAGAAGAAAAGGTTCCTTGAATATTCTTCTTTTTTGGGGGAAAATTTGGGATGAGTGAGAAAGTGAAATGTATAAATGCAATGAGAATACTCTTGCAAAGGGTCGGGGTTGAATTATTAAGAGAAAATTTGAGAGAGCCCATCTTCCTGAGAGACCAATCTGAGAAACTTGTTAATTTCCTATGTTTTAGATTTCAATCACGTCAAGTTGGTTGTGAGTGTATAGCCATTGAAAATCTCTGAGACTGTTCAAAGAAAATTTCCCCTGTTGATGAATCTAATCAATTTCAAATTAATCTGTGTCAATCTTGGACCAATTTGTGTCTACTTTATTTTAGAATGTTTGTAAGTAGTTTTTCTTATTCCTATTACAATCTTGTGTTAAAGTCCCTCCAAATCACATAGGATCTCATCCCTATGACATTTTAGTGGAATTTTCAATTTCATTACGAGAAGAGCCTTCATCCTGTAATGAGATAAATAATTTAAAATCACTTTACTATCATTTTGTTGATAAAGATTGTCTGTAAGCCTTTGAGTGTATCTTAGGCGTGAGGAACTAGGGGTCTTAATGTTTAATTGAGTCTTTAGCTCAAGCATTCATGTTAAATTCTTAGATATTGTGTGAAATAATGTAAATATGGGCCTCCATTGATGCACACCTTCTGGTTGAAGGGATATTTTAGCTATTCTAAAGCTTTCTGTCATTTAGTATTCCAATTGTTGTGAAGGTTCTCAAAGATCTGGCATAATCAATTTTATCCTGCTTAATATCCCACAAAAATTATTCAAAATAATGAATCCTACCTGAACTTCCCTTGTTTTCCCTATATGTCCACAAATGTATAAATTCTACTACCAAAATATGCGAAGTAATTAGGATTCCATAATGTCTATAGTAACCTTCAACCTTGTTTAGGAAATATCACCGTTCTTTAGAAGTGACAACTCATGAGAGCTAAATTGTGGTACATTGATCATATTTTCTCAGGTTCCCCTTTCATATTTGTGTAAAGAAGGATATCTTCATTTTCCTTCACCAATAGGGGTTACAAAACGGGTCCTCTCACCTTGGTCGAAAGGCATGGCCTAAATCAGTGGGGATAGATCAAATCCTTAATGAAGGTGCTATCCATTTCTCTCGATTCCGAGTGACAAAGATTTATACAAATTCCCTCTCCAACTACAAAATGACTAATAATATGATCTATCTGTCTCTTAGTTTCCTACTAAATATTTTATGCTACTCGGTTTCCAACGAGAATCAATTTGGATACCAATAGTGATAACACAATATCAAAACTTAGGTCAAGTTTAAAATAACAAGACCTAAATACTAAGAAAGTGTTGATGTGATCCGCCAACAAGGTATACTAAATACTAGTTTTAGATAAAAACAAATTCTAAGTATTTGAAAATTCAAGTTACAATTTCTAGCAATGTGAAAACATTATTTAGACACGTTAATTAAGATTTGTAAGGAAAACATATTCTAGTATCAAAACGATGTTACTACAATGTGAAAAATGTAACAAAAACACTCTAAAAACTTAAGGCAATGTTGGGATCAAAAACTAAGTCTAAGTATATCAAGAAGTTATTTATGCGAGCAGCGTAACAATATAATTTAGAGACTTAGATCAAGTTTCACAATGGAAACAAGACATAAGTATCACAATTGTATGGCTATAATGCGGGAAACGTAACAACTCAAAGGAAGTCAATGATGAGACAACCTAGATACAATATGAAATATTGATTATGGGTATCGAGATGATGGCTACCAAGATACAAAGATGTACCAACACACTTTCAATGTTTACTATCATAGTCATAATAAGGAAGGATGTAATTGGGTGTAAAGGTGGTGGACATAATATTTGATAGAACTACATATATATGTTTTCTTTTTTCCTAAATGGGAAACAAAAAAAAAAGGAGTAGACCAAGTGGTGATGAAAAATACTTAGTGTAACTTTGGAAGAGTTTATCTTTATCTGAGGACAAGTGAAAAACTAGGAAAAAGTAACACTTCATAAATATTTTGATAAAATAACATGCGGTTTCAAATTTCATGGACTCTCCTTTTTTGAATAATAAGGTTTTCACTCCAAAAAAATTCATGTTGTGAGATCTATTTGGAACACAATGGATAAATTCAAGTTGGCTCCAAGCCACAAGCCTCCTATTGGTTCACTCTCTAGGTATCACAAACTATCTTTGTGAGTGTGGTTTTCCAAGAAAGTTACATTGACTAAATGAAGGAGTAATTTCACTTTAATTTCCCTCTTCCATATAATTAGCAATAAATTATGTTTAGTTATATCTCATTGGGGTCATGTGAAGATAATTTTTACATAATCTCACAAAGGTATACAAGTCGGTTGGGTAGCGGAGCACTTCCTGTTTTTTTCACCGGTTCTCACAAGGTGTGAACTACTTTAGGGTTCATGGAGTAATCCTCACAATGATTTTTATGGATTATGCCAAGATAATTCCTCTAGTTTAAAGTGGATGAGTCATAACTCTTAACCAAAACCTACAAATATAGTGTGTTGAATAAAGGTGGTGTGTTTTTATCTTTTGGATTAAGAATTTTTTTTTAGAACATCATTGGAAACTTGCAAAACACGTGTAGTTAGAGTTTTGTTTAGATTATCCTTTGTTTAAAAATCATTAGGTCCTACACAAAAATAGTTAGTAGTTATCCAAAATATCTAAAATATGATAAAAATAAAATTATATTTTATTTTTGGTTATCAAGATCATCCAAATATGCAAGAGAAGAGCATACACAACAAGCAACCCAACTAGATAACAATGAAAAAATTGTAAATCAAAGAACTACCAAATTAATTTGTATAAATTTCATTCCCAATTAATGCAAGTGGCTTTTAGTGAATGAAAACTAAAGTTTGTTTTTTATTCTCAATGTCACACAATGGTGCAAGAGAACATCATATACATACTTTAGCTTAATTGTTTATCAAAAAGATTTTAAATCAAAGGATCATACAAATGAGTATTGAAAAATTCTTTCCTCGAGTACAAAAATAAATAATGAGATTACCCACTTAATCTAATGGTATAAAAAGAAGGTTTAAAGATGCTTTTGATTTTCAATATCACACAATTGTGTAAAAAGAAGAGCATACACAAGCTTTATCCCAAATTCATACAAAGCATGAAAGAAAAAACACTCATCAAAAATTAAGAAAATTTGTTATAAATGTGACTAGAAATGTTAAAAATATGCAGAAAATAGTTAGGAAAACTTTCAATCAACATAAGTACAAAAAATTAGAAACTAAAACCTATAAGTTAGTGCCAAATTAAAACAGATCACAAGAGCGCATCTCTTTTAACAACAACATGACCACAGAACAAAAAAATGTCTCGGTTAACACCAAAGCACATCCTTCAATATAGTATCACGTATATGATAAAAACATAGACTTTCAGAAGATAGTACAACACCAGCATGGCCAGAGAGACACCTACATGCCCTCTCGTGAAAAATATGTTGGTCTAAGACAGAGAGCTAGAAAAAAGTGCAACGGATACACTACCAGAGAAGCAACAACATGGCCTTGGTAACACCAACATGACCCTTGTAACATCGAACATGATTAATAATAGTAGTGCAGAGATGAATAAAACCAATGAGGTTATTCTTATAGATGATTAAAACATGGGATTTGACAAGGAAAATCATAAAAATATCACAACTTTAGCAATCTGATCTAAATTTGACAACACCTCACCTCCTTTGATCCTGCAAAGAACATAAAAACAAAGCAACTACAACTAATCTAGTTAATAAACTTCATATTTATCAAAAATAATGCAAAAGAGGGTTAGTAAATCAAAAATTTGAAACTAATCTTAAAATATTTAAATCTAATACAAAGGATAATAGAGTAACTCCCACTTGGATGTGCTTTGTATATGAACTACATAAAATATTGCAAAGCTAAATAACTAGACTAACACCAAATAGTCTAGTAGCTAAGAAATAAATCTATAATACTAACATCATTATCATAGCTTATTGGAATGCTTAATGAAACTAAAATGCAATCAATCATATAAGTAACAAACATGCCTACTAAGTGTTGATTGCTAGTTAAAATGGACCTATGAAGATCACAAGAAAATAAAATTGGGTGTTGCTACTTCAAAATGGTGAAAGGATATCTCTAAATGGCTACAAGGACATATTATATATTCCTCTACTAATAAAACACGAAGATTAGATGCAAAGATGCGAAAGCTAATCCATCAATGGAACTAAGGCTCTTGATCATATGTCTTATATGATAATACTATTCAAGGTATGGTGTAAAGTGTGAACATGTATGAGGGATCCTTTATATCGATATATATTTTTAGAGAACCTTACATCTTGGTGTATGTGGGACTAAATGATAAAGTAGATTAAGAATTTTTACCTTGAGTAGTGGAATTAACAAGTGATTAGCATGTGTGGTGCCTTAATTAACCAATTAGGATTAATTAAAAGGATAGGATAAGATTTTGAATCATCTAGAGATTATTTTTATGGAAATGGGGTGATTTTGAATGGTTGGAAGAGGGATTTTAACCAATAAGAGGGTTTATTGATTAAATAAAATGCTAAATAGGCTTAATTAGCTAATAATAGCTAATTATTTTCTCGAGAAGAGGATTATAACTAATGATGTATCATCAATTGGCATCCGGAATGTGATAGAGGCTAATTAATCAACAAAGTGTCATTAATTAACCAAAATAGAGGGAAACGTTAGTTCATTAGTGGAGAATCGTTAATTATAATGGAAATTGTAAAAATGAGGGTAATTAGTACACTTTTAGGAATATAAATGGAAAGCATTAAGGTAATTAGTGCACTTTTAAGAAATAATGAGGGTAATTAAGCGATGAAATCTTCCTCATCGAGAAGATTTTTAGTTAAATGAAGTAAAGGAAGAAGAAATGGAGTTACCTCTAGCCCTACCTGAGTTTGAAGAGGGTAATACCTCTTTGATCAAAGGAATGATAGACATAAACATAGGGACAAAAGAGGAACCCAAAATCTTGAATCTTTTTATTCATTATCACAAGAAGAGATAAAATCATACACTAAGGTGCTCAAAGAACACCGTAAAGCCTTCCGCTTTAGCTATAAGGAGATGATAGGTGTAGCACTTGACGTGGTAGTTCACAACATTGTTACCAAATCTGATGCAAAACCCGTGAAGAATAAATTGAGGTCAATGAAGGCAAAGGTGGCTTTAATGGTGAAGGAGGAAGTTATGAAACTCCTTTAAGTAGGTTTTATCAAAATAGTATATTACTCTCGTGGTTTTCTAACATCATCCCGATTCTCAAAAATAATGAGAAGATACAAATTTGTATTGACTTCAAGGATATAAACAAAGCTTGTCCCAAAGATCATTTCCCTTTTCCTTAAATTGACATCATTGTTGACACAATGATTTGGGTATGCATTGTTGTCTCTTATGGAGGGATGTTTTAGGTTAGAACAAGAGAATGATTTATGGGGAGGTAAAGACAAACACTACTTTCATTACTCCTTGGGGAAATTTTTTTACGTTGTCATGCCTTTTAATCTAAGAAATTCAAGATCTAGCTACCAATGGGCCATATCATACATTTTCCATGATCTTATTCATAAGATCGTGGAGACTTATGTTGATGATTTGCTAGAAAAAATCTAAGAAACATGGTGATCATCCTGAGGTGCTTCACATTATTCTCTCGTGTTTAATCAAATACAACATACCTCTAAATAAATAAAAATTGTGTTCATCTCCTCCTAAGGAATTGATGTCAATCTAATGAAAATTCAGAGCAGTTTTGAAATAGAACCACCCACATATGAGTCAAGGATCGAATCTTTCCTAGGTAATCTTACTGAGAAATTCATAGGTTTATTCCTAACCTTATATACACCATTCACCCCATCAACATCATACTAAAGACATTGATTTTGCACTCCTTATATCCCAACCTATACTCACACCACCAAAATTTTGCACTCCTTTATTTTTATACTCTTAAGACATTGATTTCTCGATAGTGTGCATGTTGGCACAAGGAAAATCTTCAAAAAGATCATAACTTTTGTAATGTGATACAAATTTGACCGCACCTCACCTCCTTTGATCTTGAAAAGAACATAAAAACAAAGCAACTACAACTAATCTAGTTAAGAAACTTAAATTTATTAAAAATAATGTAAAATAGGGTTAGTAAATAAAAACTTGAAAATAATGTAAAAAGGTCGAAATATAATACAAAGGAAAATGGATTAACTCCCACCTGGCGTGCCAAATGTGAACTACATAAACTCTTGCAAAGCTAAATAACTAGACTAACACCAAATAGTCTAATAGCTAAGCTAGAAATCTACAATAGTAACATCATGATCATAGCTTATTGGAATGCTTAATGAAACTAACATGAAATCAATCATCTAAGTACAAACATGCCTACTAAGTGTGTGATTGCTAATTAAAATGGACCTATGAAGATCACAAGCAAATCAAATTGGGTGTTGCTACTTCAAAATGGTGAAAGGATCTCTCTAAATGGCTACAAGGCCATATTATATATTCCTCTACTAACCTATTGGTGTGTGTTATTTTCAACATCATCAGGTGATCCATCTCACGTAGGTGAGATCGTAGGTCCATGTGTCATTTAGGGGTCATTATGAGATTCCCTTACACATCGATTGCATCGGTCTGCGCAAGTGCATCGGACGTCATTGTGTCAAGGCGTCATATGCATCATTGGGAGTTACACTTCTATTCTAGGAATGTAACTCCCCCTCTCTACTCAAGTTGTCATGATTGCAGCACTGGGGGTTACTCAGCACCTCCTATATGTACATGTCTTTTGATCTATGAGATAGAGGAGAGTTTTATGGCTTAACCAGGTTCTACCCGTTTGTCGAATCTTTGCATGCACATTTAGTTGATGCTCACTCCTCCCGAGATCTCTTCACACTACCATTCGCACATCCGTTAATGTGCAAATCATCCCTCATGATCCTCGTTTGCGGGTTTCAAACCCTCTTTCATGGTATCAGAGTGGATCTTGTGGATATGTGCACTCCTCGGCGTTGCTTGTGCATTTTTTTGGCTTCTGGTGTGATATCCAAATCTCGTTGCATGTGTCATAATGGTTATTCCATTTTTCGTGCTCTTCTTGCATTGATTTCAGGCATTTATACCTCTATTCATGTTCGTGGGTTCTGGTTTCTTGCTCGGGTGTTCGAGGTGGTTGTTCAAGTTTCTGGTGTTTTTCGAGTTTAGTGTCTTTGACCACTCGATTTTTCGGGTTCGCATGCACATTTGGAGGTGTTTTTATGAGCACGTATTCCCTGCCCTTCAGGCTACAGCTTGCTCATGCTACGTGTTGGTCCAGCCTCTGCATTGGTCTGTAAGCTACTTTGTGCATGCTTTGACTCGCTGATTGGGTGCCTGTACACGTTTTTGGCCTTTGCTTGATCTCGTGGGCTTGTGGTTTGTTTGGAACATTGGCTCCTTTGAATGTGGCCATTTTTCTTGTTGTTTGGAATCATTTGGTTTGTTTCTCTACATGCGTGGCCATTTTTCTATGCGTGGCATCCTACTCTGGCATTTTAGACGCTATTCTAGCTCTCCTAAGGTGTTTTCACCTTCAACCCACATTTTTGCATTGGAAAATGTTTCCCCGTAGCTTTGCAATTTTTTTGACCTACACACCCAAAGACATGACCATTTTTCTAGCTTTTCTGGCATTTTTTGGTGGTTTGGGTCTTCTCCAGCTTCTTCCCAGCACTCAGACCTCCAGCACGTGGCTTCAGCACCTCCAGCTCCTTCCTCCAATGTTAGAAAACATTTTTTTTGCATTGCGGTTACAAAAAACATTTTTTCTAACCTACACGTGCTCCAACATTTCTTCTGCATTGGAAAAATGTTTTTGCATTGGTAAAATGTTTCAGCTTGCTCCCACACTCAGCTCCAGCTCCTTGCACCACGTGGACACCAACAACTCAGCCTGCAACACCTTCCAGCTCACCAACACAGCACGTGGACCCTCCAATCTGCCACGTGGGCTTCCACAGCTCGGTCAACAACCATCTCCATCAACATGGGCCCCCACACTCCTTATCACCTTCTTTTTAATGTTTTAGGGTGATTAAAAAAGAAAACATTTCATTTTGGCATTGTAATTTGGGTTTTTGGCTTGTATTGTTCTCCCTCCTATTAGCGTCGAAGACGGAGGGCGAGGTCCGGGGTTGGTAGGTGGCTAACCCCCTTGTAGTAAAAAAAAACTATGCCTAAAATTTGATGTCATTTCCAATGAGTAGTCACACGACACCCTTTGCACCCATTTAGAGAACTTTTTTAATGCGTTTGTAGCATCTAGTGTATTTTTCCATCAGTTGCGGGAATCGTTTTAATGCTATAACTTTTGACTCGCTGCTCGTTTCTGAGTGCTTCCTTGGTCAAAGTTACATGATTTTTCACACACTACGTGATGGAATTTCAAATTTTTAAATGCACTACTTTTATAAAGTGCCGCATTCTAGGGGGTTGATTGTACTCTTGGGCCTACACACGCAGATGCATTATCGGCCGAGTCCAACGTCTTGCTTTTTTGCATCTTGCATTTTTTCATCATAGAGAGTGCTCTTTCTAGATGTGAGCATCGTAGGATTTCCTTACAGCCTCCACCACTTCTCACAGGAGAGAGAACTATTCATCTTGGCGTGCTTCCATGGAACGTTACTTCGCCCACGAGGGTCTTTTACCCTTCTTACTTGGGCCAGTTCCTGCACCCGCTGATCATCATCATCTAGAGGACTTCCTTGACACTTGTGACCATGTCTTTGGTCACATGATGATGCATGTCTCTCATTCTCTCTGGTTTCACGTGGCAGACTCAAATCCACCTCACCGTGTCTAGAGCATTCTTCAATCCTTCTATAGAGACCCTTCACATACTATCACCATTGTTGTTGTTGTTGATTTAGTTATTTCCTCCATTTCTTTGTGTGATGACCGTTCCAATGACACAGGCTCACTTGGTTCTACTTCTGATGACAAGGATTTGCCACCCAATTTTGATGTCAAGAGCATTACAAAGGACTCTTCTCCTCTTTCTCTCACTATTCCAGAGAGTGTTGACACTTCCCACATCTCATCAGATATCAAGCAGTCTTCTACTAAGTCTTACACCATCATTACACCAGCCTCCTTTCCACTTCCAGTGTGTGAGGCTCCATTCACTCCTCTACCTTCATTGGATGAATCATACCTATCATACATCTCTCTTTTGTTTGTTGAGCCCCTCATTGGGATGAGTATCTGTCGACCTTGTTCATCCTTTCGGATAATCTACTTGTGATGGACTACAGTCCCTCATCCATCTACAGGTGTTTCAGAGGAGTTCATCATCTCTTTTGTTGGGAGTGCCCCTTCAAGGAATCATGTCACTTCCACATTTCTAGAGACCTTCATTTATCCACCCTCGGTGTGGATCCCTTTTCTCTTGTGGAGGATGTTTTGTTCCCTTCACATCACTTGGACATCATTTCGTGGGTTTTCCTCTTCACTCGATAGTTCTACACATGTGGCATTCCCTTCGGTTCCTTGGCACTCACTCGATAGACCTATGTAACACTTCCGTGCACCGGACTCGAGTTCTTTGTGTGCTTCTTGCGTTTCGTTTCCTTCATGGAGTGAGTAGAATTTCAGCACGTCATTTCTTTCCTTCCCTGAGGAGAGGCACATAGTTTGTTACGGGTGGCTCTTCTTGATCCCAGAGGCAAAGGATCTCGTCATCGACATTCTTTTGGGAGACCTCCTAGAGCTGCAGAGTTCAGATTTGTCCATGGCATATTCTACATTCCTCTCCTCTCCCTCTTCTTCTCTCTTCTTCTTCTTTTCGACAAAATTTCCTTTTTGTACATGGGTACCCTTTCAAGCTCATCTATGGTGGGACCCATCTTTAGAATTTTCTTAGATTAGAGAGTGTTTTTTCTCTTGTGGTGGATGTTTTTCCCATTGGTTTTTCCTTCACTACTTGGGACTTATTTCTTGTACATGGGTACCTCATCAGGCTTTATGTCGGGACCCATTTCTCATTTTTGACTTGCCGCCTCATCCTAAGTTACGATGAAGGGGGGGTGTTGGTGTGTGTTATTTTCCACATCATCAGGTGAGTCATCTCACTTAGGTGAGATCATAGGTCCATGTGTCATTTAGGGGTCATTATGAGATTCCCTTACGCGCGCAGTGCATCAGCGTGTCGGTGCATCAAAGACGTCGCAAGGCGTCATATGTTTTATTGGGAGTTACACTTTTATTTCGGGAATGTAACTCCCCCTCTCTACTGAGTTGTCATGATTACAGACCTTTGGGGTTACTCAGGACCTCCTATATGTACATGTCTTTTGATCTATGAGATAGAGGAGATTTTTATAGCTTAACTAGGTTCCGCCGTTTTTGAATCTTTGCATGCACATTCGGTTAATGCTCGCTCCTCCGAGAGATCTCTTCACACTATCATTTGCATGTCTATTGATGTGTATGTCATCCCTCATGATCCTCGCTTGCGGGTTTTCAAACCCTCTTTCATAACCAAACATGAATATTAGATGCAAAAATGAGCAAGTTATTCCATCAATGGAAGTAAGGCTCTTGATCATATGTCTTATATGATAATAATATTCAAAGTATGGTGTAAAGTGTGAACATGTATGAGGGGTCATTTATATAGTTGTCTATTGTTAGAGAAGTTCACATCTTTGTGCGTGTGGGACTAAAAGATAAAGTATATTAAGACTTTTAACCTTTATTAGTGGAATTAACAAGTTATTAGCATGTGGGGTTCCTTAATTAACCAATTGGTATTAATTAAGAGGCTAGGATAAGCTTTTGAAGCCTTTAGAGATGATTTGGAGGGAAATAGGGTGATTTTGAATGGTTGGAAGAGGGGTTTTAACCAATAAGAGGGTTTATTGATTAAATACAAGGGTAAATAGGCTTAATTAGCTAATAATAGTTAATTATTTGCTTGGAAGAGGATTATAACTAATGAAGTGTCATCAATTGGCATCTAAAATGGGATAAAGGATGTTAATCAACAAAGTGTCTTTAACTAACCAAAATAGAGGTAAATGTTAGTTAATTAGTGGAAAATCACTAATTATAATGGAAATGGTAAGAATGAGGGTATTTGATGCACTTTTAGCAATAAAAATGGTAAAAATGAGGGTAATTAGTGCAATTTTAGGAATGAATGAGGGTAATTGAGTGATGAATTCTTTCTCATCGAATATTTTTAATTATATGATGTAGAGGAAGAAGATCTAGAGTTTCCTCTAACCCCACCTAAGTTTGAAGAGGGTAATGTCATTTTGATCAAAGGAATGATAGACATAAATATAGGGACATAAGAGGAACCCAAAATCCTAAAGCTTGGTTATTCGTTATCACCGGAGAAGAGATAGAAGAACACGCTAAGGTACTTAAATAACACTTTATAGCATTTCACTTTAGCTATAAAGAGATGACATGTGTCATTTCGACATGGTATTTCACAACCTTGTTACAAAATTTTATGCAACTTAGGCCCATGAAGCCAAAGTTGGCTTTAATGGTTAAGGAGGAAGCTATAAAACTCCTTCAAGTAGGGTTTATCAAACTATTAGATTACTTTTTGTGGTTATCAAACATCATCCTTATTCTCAAAAAGAATGAGAAGATATGAATCTATATTCACTTCAAATATATTAACAAATGTTGTCCCAAAGATGATTTCCCTTTGCCTTCAATTTACCTCATTGTATTGACGTAATGACTAGGTATGAGTTGTTGTCTCTTATGGATGGATTTTCTTTACAACCAAAGGAGTTACGGGAGTAAAAACTACTTTCACTACTCTCAGGGAACTTTCTATTACGTTGTCATGCCTTTCAGTCTAATGAATGCGAGAGCCACCTACCAGCAGGCCATTACATACATTTTCCATGATCTTATTCATAAGATCATGGAGACTTATATCAATGATTTTTTGGACAAATCTAAGAAACATGTTCATCATCCCAAGGTTGTTTACATTATTATCTCTTTCCTAATCTAATACAACACAACGCTAAATCCAGATAAGTATGTATTCAGAGTAACATGAGGCAATTTGTTAGGCTATATCATCTTGTCTCTAGGAATTGACGTCGATCTAGTTAAAATCCAAGTGGTTTTGGAAATATCCTTACCCATAGATGATTCAAACATCAGATCTTTCCTAGGTAATCTTGGGGAAATTGGTAGGTTTATTCCAAACTTAACATATGGCATTCATCCCATCAACAACATACTAAAGAAAGAGTGTAGAAAATATTAGATGAATGAATGTCACAAAGTGTTCAAGCCCGTAAAAATTTTCCTTTTGTCCCCACCTATACTCATGCCACAAAAATTTGGCCATCCTTTATTTTTATAGTCTTGAGCCACTGATGTCTCGATAGCGTGCATTTTGGCATAAGAGGAAGATTATGTTGGTGTGTAGGCCATTTATTTCAGTAAACATACTTTTATAGACTATAGGTCACAACATATGCAATAAGAGAAGGAGTTCGACCATTATTTTCATAATGAAGAGGGTAAGGCATTACATGTTTAACTAAGAGACATGATTAGTTGTCAAATCCAATCGATTCTGAACATTCTTAACTCAAGCATCCATCTTTAGGAATGTTGGTCATCTCATCACATGGATGGTTGATTTCAAACTCACCTTTGTCAACCAAAATTAAGTTAAGGGAAAAATCATCACTAATTTGTTGGAATATAGTCCTATAGACTCGGGGAATAAGTGGATTTAGATTTACCCAATCAAAGTGTTTTCATCATAGAAGCAATTCCTCTCATCGCTTCATGTCCATGGTACACTGATATTTTCAATCACATTATGGACCAATTATATCATGAGAGAGAAATCTCACAACAAAGGATAAAATTATGTTTCATAGCTAAAAAATATGTGATTGTAGAAGAAGTGCTCTACATGAGATCCTTTAACAACATGCTTTTGTGATGCGGTGATGAACAAGATGTGGAGTAAATTCTCTTTGAATCCCAATGTGGATTCTATGGTATTAAATTTAGAGGTCATTCAACCACTTGTAATATTCAATAGATGGGTTATTTTTGGCCCATGTTAGAACATGATACTTTGAAGTAGTGCAAAGGTGCCAAAGTGTTAAGAATTCTTTCACACAATACATATCTTTGTTCAGGCTCTACAGACGATAGTTGCACCCTATCCCTTTTCTACTTGGTATCTTCATCTTATAAGGAATTTTTCTCCCTCATCATTAATTGGCCATAGTTTCATTATCATGGCCAAATGTATTTTTCAAAATAGGTTTAGGTCATGCCTCTTACTACCATACCTAGGAATGTAATTTCCAATTTTATTTTAAATCAAATTATTTATGGGTGCGAAGTGATCGGAAATCTAGGTCAAATTTTTAATGACCTTTGGACCCCTATAGGCTTGTTAATGATTTAAGATAAAATTACTCAATTTAATCGACACAACCCAAATATAAAGGAAGAATGAAAATACAATGCACACATAATTCATTACGGAGTTTGGCAATAGCCTACGTCTTTGGGTTCTTACAAACCGTTCCACTAGTCAAAATTTGCAAGTACAATATAAGTTTTACAACAAAACCTAATGGAACTTTACTTTCCTTCAAAGTAATCAAAACCTTCAAATAACACCGATGCTATGTTTTTCCTATCCTCCACCTTCACGGTGCACAATAATCCTATGGAGCTCGATTGGCCTTCCGGATGTTCATTTTCTCATCATACTACTTTAATCACATTTTTCCAATAAAACAAAAGTGCTAAATATTTATTGAAAATAAAAGTATCTAAGTTCTGAGTTTGTTCTCATATACAAAATTATTTTTTATATCACATTTTCATCATCATCCATAACATACATCTAAAAACAAAGCATCAAAAATTCTAACCAAGAGTACGGATGAGATAAACAATGAGAAATTCAAATCTTGCAAAATAATGAAGAACCTAAAATATGTCTATATATATGTATATAATAATGTAAATTTTTGTGTATAATTACATTACACTCTAAAAAGTGTGGTCAAAATGCTAATGTATGAGACAAAAATCCCAAAAAAATCAATATATGCCCAAAAATGGTCAAAAAAATAAGGGCCCATGGCATATCCATATTTATGAGATCCCTAAGAAGGTGCAAACGAGGGATCCTATTGTGGATCCTAAAATGAGAATATATGGGCGTAACATGAGAGTATATCGTGTGTCAATATGTGGGAATGCTTGTGAGACTTTCCATGAGATAGGGAAGGTGATCTGTAGTAATAATGGATCCATCTGCGAGAATTGTCTTGTCGATGTCTTCTCCCAAGCCTAGGTCATGTGCTCCAAGGTCAATCCTCATTTGATTCATGGAATTTGTAGCATACCATGCGAGAGAGAATACATATTTGTGACATCTAACCATTGTTTGGTGTCTAGTATTCACAATCATTTGCTCCCGTGTCCTCCTCATGGGGAGTGAAAATGTATCAATTATAATTCACCTACTAAAGTCTCATCATCCACCTACTGTAGCTGCAAAACACAAGTAAATGATGACAAGTTAGAAAACTTTAAAAAAATGAGATAGTATTTAATCCGTTAACAATCTCATCTAGAAAGTAAATTCGGGAAAAGAGTATTTTTATTATTGAGATCTCCAGGAATCTATCTTGGATTAGAAACTTTTTCTAGTGGTAGTGTAGAAGCTAGCATGGTTTACTCCTCTACTACTGGAATCCTCCCCTCCGCATACAAGTGCGTGGATGTTTCCCCCTCTATAGGATAAGGATACTTAGTATGTATTATTTCCTACACATCCTTTACCTTGACTTTAACAATCATGAAGTCATATCCACTAGGATACCACTTAGAATATGAATCCTCCTCCTCATCTAATTTGGTCTCACCTCCTCATCATCATCCCCATTATGTGGTATGCCTACTTCAATTTGGATTATCAACCTAGGAATAACTATTGTCTCGATACGATTGTATGGTGCACCCTTTCATGTGCTAATGATAATCCCAGGAGTAACCATTACCCACTATATATTGGACCTCAAGGCCATCCCTATATCCATTCCCCCTCTATTATACAAATGGAGTTCAATTATAATTAAAGGGAGGGTGGGTGGGCGAGAGAGACTATTTTCTTAACCAAAAGAATGGAAGCTGGTCTAGGATGTCAAATATTCAAAGGATATATCACCCATGGCCCATCCCCAACCCCACACAAACCACCAAGTTCTCTTTCCACCACATCCATATAGAACATAGTTTATAGTGAATTGATCGGTGAGGTTGATTGATTTTCTAGGGCTAGAATAGGTTAGGCTAGGCTAAGATAGGCTAAATATGTGTGGAATGGTATGGTAAGGGTTTCAATATAAAAGGCCTCTCTCAAGGTCTTAACTATATCGATTCCTATATTTATAATGGGAACTCTTTGGGAGGGCATTTTCATAAGGCAATATAAACTTCTTGGGAACCATGAGGAGTGGGTGGGTCTCAACTCAGTGACCTAATCAACCAACTAAAAGCGTAGTCATGCATGTAGTCATAATAATAGCCTATTGTCCTCATCTATCGCCCATATCCACGATATTGTTATGCAATAATATATGTTGTAATAAGTGTAAAAACTAAGCGATATGGGCCCCCGATTAGAGACATGTCAACTCACCTAGATGCTTAATTGTTGAGGCGGTTCCACCCACGAAATGTAGGTTGTACCTAAGGGGTCTAAAATTCAAAAAAATGTAAAAATACATCAAACTAAATGAAAAGATAAATCCTACATAGTTCCCCCTTGTGGTAATTTTCATTGTAAAATTATCAAAAATTACCCCTATGAATAGTTTTTATGAAATCCTAAATTTTAGGGTGGAAAAAACAAATACAAATAACTAAACTATTTGTGAATCGCTACTCCTTCCACTTGGTTGTGTTATCATTGTCTCTAAGTGCTCTTTGTTTATACTATACTCACGTGTGAAAGCTGTCACAAATAATCAAGAGCTGAAAATTTCACTTTGGGTGGTTAAGTGTAATTGATTTCTATAAATAGTAATTTTAATATATAACATGTTTTCTAATATTGTTTTGAGTTTTTGTTTTGCATGATGAGAGTGCTAGAGAAAGTATACTTCTCATACTTGTTGACATGGTAAGTCCTCTTGGCTTTTTGATTTATAATGCTTTGTTTATTATACCTTTATCTAAACTTGATTCCCATTTTCTCCTGTAGGTTGTTGGAAGATTGGATTGGCACAATTTCAACACACGGACATATAAGGTATAGTCTATAACTTTCCCATTTGGGAGTGCCATACTCGAACTTCACGTTTTGTGCCTCTTCATGGATAAAATGATTCTCTAAGGGGGAAATATGTACGCACCTAAATTTGCATGGTGTTATATTGTTTGAAAATTAATAATCCTCAATGATGATAACTTTCATTTCAAAAATAAATGATGAATCAAGGTTTCATCGCTTTTATTTTCACATGTTTGTATGACTTAGACTTCCTTGCTTCTTACTTTCCTATCCTTACATGCTTTCACAAATAATTTTTGACCCCTTTTCCTTATATTTTCTCCTTAAATTACATAATTGTCATGGTGTTTACATACCCACCTTGATGGTTATGTAATCGCTGGTCTACCTTAGGAGGCAATTACGCAGCCACCACACAACTAGTCTACATAGACCAATTGTTTTGTGTGAATTCATCTAATACTTAAACAACATGTTTTGTACGTGTGTTACTTCATTTTAGAATTGTTTCACACAATTTTCGTGACCGAATTAGTTTCATTTAATCTTGTTAGATGCATATAGACTTCTTCTTATTCTTTTCTCACTATTATTAGTAAGTTAACTTCCCCTTCCTATGGTGATTTGGAACTTCTTGATTACCAAGTGTGTTGCATTGTTTCCTGCAAACTTTCTATAACAACTAGAACTTTTCCTAAAGAATTGATTGGAGTATCTTGAATTGGAATTACATTGTTACTCTATTGGAATCTTGAAAATAAGCATACACATAAATTCAACGCCTTTTCCTTGTTATTCTCTTACATGCATTGCTACTAGACTACTGTTAGTTCATAATCACATCACCCCCAAATGGCCCGATTATGAGGTGGGGCATTCAATGTGATTGTAAAACATGGGACCATCACTCAAGCCACGGGACTTGAAAAACTTGAGATGAACCTCTAGAGAAAGATGATTCTTGCTTCCTAATCTACCTTCCACAAGCTACTCCAGTGCAAGTAGAACCTATTCTATCCTAATGTAACCATTCCAAGGGAGAGGGGGAAAGAGAGAGAGGAATAGCCTACACTATGGGGTGATACACTAGAAAATGAAGTGGTTGAATCACATATCTGAATCCCTAGAGTGGAGAGAGGTGAGCAGAGGAGAGGGTGGATAGAATGCACCACGGACTAGAGATAGATTTCACATGGAACACCACTTAAAAACCCAGTAAGCACAGCTCCCATAACCTACAAGAAACATCATATTATGCACATTATACCCTACAATGATGAGAGGTAAGAAGAGACAACAAAATAAGCCAAGGATGGATAGATGCATCAATAAACATATTTTATTGCTCAAAAATGTTACATGGTACATCATCAGTGGGAAAGAGGAAAGAAAAACTATTATAGAGCCTTGGAAGGAGGCTTAGACTCAATATTCTACCCTAAGGAAAAAATAGAGAGGGGGGGTAGAGGAGAACCAATGAAAAACCATTTAAATATGCCCCTCCTTTACAATATATAGGAAGAATAAGAGAGAGAGGAGGGAAAAATTTGAATCCTGCTTCAACCACCTTGAGATATGTGTTGAATCCTACTTTGAAATCTCAACCACCATTAATCAATGCCCCTCTCAAATCTGCCCCAAATATTTCATGTCTACATTGATTACTTGTTTGGCACGTTGAAGGAGGAAGAACGGTGGATCAGATAAAATCTAATCTGGTAGTTGAAGAAATCAGATTCTATATTAATGTCCTAGAAGATGTTTTCCCATTTTTCACCCACTAAATCCTATTAAGAATGATATTTTATGTTTCCATGGTGTAGAGAGTGTTGATACATTTCCAAAAAGTCTTCTCCTACCCAAATATGAGTTTATAATTAAAAGATATGGCCATCTAAAGATTAGGGTCATGCGCACAAAATATTTGAAAGAGTCATGCATCTTGAGTCCACATGGAAGCGTCATGCACATTGAAGATTTATCCCCTACCTTTCACTTCTAAAATTGCACCAGATTGACATGTGGCAGCTTCTGTAAGCTCTTTGGGATTATTTGTATTTTTCTTGAGTCTCTGTGCTTGGAGGGGAAAAAATTATGACCCTGGACATGTGGAGGCTTGGCGCTTGTTCGAAACCCGACCCAAATTTTACTTTTAAAGTAGCACCGTGTTGACACTTGGCTCCTTACGTTGACCTACCTCTGATTTGACTATTCAACCCTTGACTCTGTCCCTTTTTTTGGACTTGGGACATGTGGCAAGCTCATGCTCATTTGGGGACTACCTCCAGACTTTCCTTTTGAAATTACACCATTGAGACATGTGGAGGCTTCCACTAGTTCTTTATACTTAGTCATTTTGGGCCCACTCTGTCCCACTTTTTTTAATTTGGACTACGTGGTGAGACCACACTCATTTGGGTCCCCGCTCTTTGGATTTATCTTTGAAGTAGCGTCGTTTGGACACTTGGCACCTTCCGCTGAGTTGAAGACTTTTCAACGGGCGGTGTGAATTTTGGGGTTCTAGACACGTGGAGGCTTAACGCTTGTTTAGGTCTTCGGCTTGGGATTTAATCTTTGGAGGTGCTTGCCTCTCCATATCATCCAATCACACAATTTCTTTTAAAACGAATGTTCCCTGCTCGCATATTTACAATATGGAACACACATTCAATGCCATTCAATCTTATAATGATTCTATATGCTCATAAATGACTCGAGGAACTCGCCGATCTTCCATTTTCATGGCTCTGAGTTTCAACGATCCTTCATTTCATGACTCGCAACAACCGATCCTTCATGTTCATTTATGCATAGTATATTATATATACTGTTCTCATAACCATTTCCCGTTATCGAAGTGATCCATTTAAGAAGCCTATCTCGAATATCTCATATCGATATTCATCCGACATCCCGCATCTTAAATTAAGTGATAAGGACAACGCAACCAAAGCAATCGCGATACTTTGGCCAAAGATTTTCACATGCTTTGCATGATCATATTCCCGGATGTGATACACATCAAGGAATACGCCCTTCACTTCACTTCACCGTTATCTAGAATGGTCTTTCCCGGTTCCTACCAAATCCTCTTCGTTTAAGGTCAGTTTTAAACTTCCAATTTCCAACTAGTAATATGAACGAATATAGGAAGGCACTCCTGGTAACTAAAGATACGCAGACATACGGTGTCGTTTCCCCATGACTCCGTGTGTCTAGTTATCTTTAGTATTCCGGAGTCACTCCGTATACCTGATCATACTCCTATCCCCTGCCAAGAGTTACACATTCACCTATGTATTCTTGATGTTTTAATTCGGGAGGGCATTGCAATATGTCACCGCAACATTGTGTCGTCATGAAGACCCCGTCTTCATGGAGACACCTTGCTGTAGCTGGCGTATGCCAATGTCCTACAGAATTCTCCCATCGAGAATACACATCCTGCTCAAGTGATTTGGATACGATTTAATAATTAAAATCAACTTTCAAAGATCCACGCCGATCCTTCGATCCTCGTTTCCATTACATAGCCAGATATAGGGCTAAGAGGGACTAAACCATCCATTATCTTGCTATGCATCTTCTCCTTCGTGTCGAAGGGCTGCATTTCCCTACTTGGTTCTCTTCTTAATCATTGGATTAAGCAGTCCGTACCGACGGACGTGATAAGTTTAACCTATTAAACTTAGCCAAGATTTTCTCAACTGCAACTAAATTCAGAATATTAACTTATTAGACGTCATTCATACGAGGTCTAAATTTCGAGAAATGTATTCATTTGTTCTCCTTAACGTTATATAGTTAAGGTCCATTAGTTATGGATATACTTATCCTATATCCTTTATTCTGAATTCAAGCATACGAGATCATTAATGGAGTTCGAAAGCGAAGTTCGATTATTCCAAAGTTAATTGATATTCCTTAGCTCCTAAGCTAATCCTGAATACCTTCGATTATGGAATCATATTCTTCCTAATCCTGTTTAATGTCAATTAAAAATTCATCTTTACCCAAGTATGAACTAATTGCATTTTCAACTTAAAAGTTGCATTTAGGTAAGAATAGATATCAGTTTCCATTTAACATCCATCCAAGGACAATTAAACAAATCCAAATCAAGAAATAACATTATATTTCCAATTTAGACAACAAATCAAACTGATATAATTATTAAAATAACACACATGTAATTGTATTCAACATTTCATGTCATAATCTGTACATTTGCCAATCCAACTGAATGGGCATGGTTTACATAAAACATCAATACAACTCATAGATAGAAGAATATACTTTCTTCTTTTCACAATTCCTCGAAGAGGAATAAAAGCAACAATTACAATTCATCTTTCAACAAATCAAGAAGCATCAGAAAACAGCCATGTCTTCATTCTAATCAAATTCCATCTGCAAAATGATTGCACATGGGTCAGTTCAATGAACTGAGCATATTAAGCACTTATCCTTAAAATAAGGTGCTTCAACTAACTGTCTCAATAAAAGAACCCTGCTTTTATGAAACGACAGTTAAACATCAATCACGAAATAGGCACAAAAGAAAGATCAGCATAACAACTGAACTATCAAAATATCATCACAATCAGCCAAAGAACCGCTATCCCCTTTCCACATAACCGTTACAAGTCTTAATTCACAATATTTGCACAGTTAGAAATATAAGTAGCTTACTGCTGATATAACATATTGTTATCCTTTCCACGCCTTTCATTAATAATAAATGCAAAGGATGAAACTAACTGAAATGTAAATCCATTACTTTCCTTTCAGTTCATGCATCATATTAGAATCCAAGCAATCAAGCACAGACAAGAAAGTGAACAACAATGCATATAGTCGCTCATATCTAAGCACTACAAGATTCGTTATCAACGAATTATAGATTTCCAACTGAATGAAAGAAGAACAGATCATTTTTCCAAGTCATTCATCCATGTCCCTATTTCTTTCCAAATGGCTGTTCTAAAAATGGAATCCAAACGAAACACAAATCAAGATAACAGTTCAGAGTGAAACTTACAAAATCCATTCAGAATTCACTTTCCAACAGAAGAATAATTTCATTTATAATCCGCTTTAAATGAAAACAGGGAAGAATTCATCATCCATATCCATATTTCATTTGAATCAGGCTCATATGAAAATCCAAAACAGGTTAGTACAACATTATGTTCATCCTAGATCAAACAGTATAAGGATGCATACCATATATTTACCATACTTAAAGAAACCATATTTCTTTCACTGTATGTTAAACAGATAAACAGTTATACAATCATGCAGTCAATTAATCACATGATTTCCTAATCCTATGAACGTATCCCGTTCAAAATAACATATTATTCATTGTTGTTACCTACAGCAAGTCCAATAATCACATGACTATGAATTTCACCAAGTTAGAACAGCAGGCAGAAGAAGGATTCCCTTCCAATAAATGATTCTACCAATCCATTTTCCAAGTTCATAATAGTATGAAAATGAAGTAATTAAGAATGCAAAATCAGCATGTCATTACCTTTATCAAGTAAATAAATGCACAGATGTTCAATACATGGATCTATATAGTCGTAATCAAGACAACCCACACAAAAGAAGACAAAATTTCTATGCATTTATTCTTTGTACAGCAATCCAAGATTAAGTCATAATCACAAAAAGTTCGATCTTAAAAGACCGATCAACATTAATAAACACAACTAATCATCATACCTTCCTAGCAAGAAACAATATATTTCTCTATGAGTTCAGAAGGAAAAACTACTTCTTTTCCAACTCTCACAAACACTCATATAAAATTCTAAAGCCCATTCCTTTAAAATACAAAATACCATTTCCTCATAATCCCCCAAAAAAATAGAAGGAAGAGAAAAGTCTTATCTCTTTTAAGCAAGAAAGGAAAGAACAGCCAAAAACGTGTTATCATTTCTTTCTCCAAGGCAATTCGTATGCTCATACAAAAAAAACAATGTTGTATTCATCATAATCAACACAACAGAGAGAGAGAAAGAAACTATTTCCTTTTCAAAAGAAAGTTTCAGTATAGAAACGACCTTAAACAACTCGTACATCCTGTACCATTATATCACGAAAGACCATATAACAAGAGCATTTCATAGCAATGAAAACAACCCACACAGTCTGCCAGCTCTTGATATGATACTAAAACCGTGAAATACCCATTCCTTAGAGCTCGAAAAGAAATGTCATGCCTTTAAATTCCGAACAGCAGATAGTAAACAAACAAAAGATCTTATTTCCTCAATGAAACTTCAGTACAGAAACGACATCAAGCCGCTCACACAACCTTCACCATCTTATCACAAAAGTTCATGTGACAAAAGACAATCACACAGAATAAGATAACCAACACTACCAGCACAGTTCCATATCATAATTTACAAGAAAAACCAGTTCGAAACTCCATCTAACGTCAACAACCAGCACAACATGGAGGTATTCCATTCAAGAAGTGCAAAGACAGTTAAACACAGCAACAGGGAAACGATTTTCCTATCATTTCCAAAAATGACAGCAAGGGTCAACGAAACCCAAATCATAGCAACACAACACAACTGTATTTCAACTTCCTTTTTATGCAAAGGACAAGTTCCAACACAACAAGGAAAAGAGCACAAAAAGGAAACGATTACACAGCCTATTCCAATTTCCACACAACACGACAGAGAAAGAGAATATCTATTTCCAACTTGATTCGCATAAAAACAAATCAAGACCAAGCAACCAGAAACAATTCTTCATATCATTTTCCAAAAAAAAGAAGCAAGAATCGATGAAATCCAAATCAAATCGACTTGACAACAATCACAGAATCCAAAACCCAAGAGCAGGGTTGTTTTAATGAGACACTTAAACAAAGCAAGAATTTTTAAAGAGAAGGGCTTAACATGCCTCGAAATCTCTTTTCCAAAACTCAAGAAGATCCGCTTCACGCGTTATTTCCTTCCACAAATGACAAGACAAACTTCCCAAGACTCCTTTCTTCTTCAAGCTTAAGCAACAACCTTAAAATCTCCAAGAAAAAGTTGTCAAATTCCAAGAGCTGGTCTCGATCGAACCAAACAGAAAAACCAAATGCAGAGCAACTTTGCAAAAGGCTCGAATCGACCAAATGAAAATCAAAATTCCTCATACACTTTCCAAGGTGAACTGGTCGCGAGGACCAAGAACAATCAATGCAATTAAGGCTCTGCCTTTTCCTAGCTTCCCACGCCACCGCCACTTGAGTTGGCGAACTCAATTTTCAAATTTCCCATGCAAAACCGAATTTGGCTCTATCTCCAAATAGATGCCTCCATTTCTACCCCCCCGCCAAAACTGGCGCTGTCCACGTATGGACTTACCAATTAAATGCTAATGAATGCCCTTCCTTCATCCTTATCCTCTCCTTCCAAGGGTCTGCGCGCCCCTTTTAGATTAGGATTAGTTTAGGTTGCATATAGTGTTCAACCTAGGTCTTAGTTTAGCCTTAGGTTATTAGGTCTTAGGTTTATTTTCCCCTTTTTTTTTTTTTTTTTGTAATTTAAAAATCCACTTAGGATAGTAGTGTAGGATGCATGTTAGGACTTAGGATTAGTTTAGGTTTTTAATTCATACTAACCACTAACACTAATCAACTCCTAACCCAACCTCCATCCGCCTTCCCGTACATATTCACGCACGCAGCAGCAGACGTTCCATCCTTTGGATCACGATCAAGGCCACCCGTGTCCGTGCATTTCTTGCCTCACGAGGTTCCAAGTTCGACAAGACAGGTTCAAGAATCGAACCCCTGTCGTTGGCATTTACGTGCCAGCTGCTCATACCTGTAATCAGGCGCTGCACGTTCATAACAACCTCGGGTTCGGTTCAAGAGTAAATCGACACGTAAATCACCAAGAAGCTCCTCAAAGATACTTGGATCAATGAAATTGATTCAAGGTGTGATGTCAATCAGCAACGAGAGTTTAGCAAGTATACGACAATTTGTCGTCACATTAGCAAACACGCAAGTACAATAATTGTTGTCCTATACAATAAATCACAAAGATGCAAGAATCCAAGTTAGCAAAACACATTCTTTAAGATCGTAGTTTATCTTAACATGTTTGCCTTCATTCCAAATAGCTTATAAAAGATGTAAAACATTCACCAAGATAACATGCAAAATCGAGTGTTACATTCTTCCTCCTTAAAGAATCATCGTCCCGATGATCGATTAAACAAATCAAGGAGTTCCTAGACAAAGTTCAGCTTATTGTCCTTTCATTCATAAGTTCATACCAAAATGATTCACTTAAAAACAGCGTTTTAAGACAACTGCATAATAGACTAATAATTGTCTAAATTTGGTAGAATTATCAGCTTTTTGAATTTCAAATTCAATTAAACAGTGTGGAAAAGTAGATCTCATTTCTTCGAGATTTTCCCAAGTTGCACTTTTTCGCCGAACCGGTCCCACTGACCTTACATTGGTTCACTTCGCGATTTCTCAAGTACAATCAAGGAGTTCCCAAAGACTCGAATGGGCTTAACCACGATTATTCCCGGGTCTGACTGCAAGGAATTCCAATTTAGCACATGTGATAATCTCACGTATTTCTTAAGCAAAGAAATATGAAAAACATCATGCATTTGAGACAAAGCAGAGGTAATGCTAGACGATAAGCTACAGGTGGTTGATTATTTCAACAATTTCAAAAGGTCCACATAACGTGGCGACAACTTGGCAGCCTTGCAAAGTTATTGAGCTCTTTTTCGGCTTCACCCAAGAAAGACCTTCTCTCCCAGCTTTATAATGCCTCACAACCCGCTTCAAGTCTCGCATAACTCTTTTGCCTATGGCAGCCTCCTTTAGATGTTCCTAATCATTTTGATTTGCTGTTCCATTTCCATAAGGATTTCTGCCCAATTACCTCTCTGTCTCTCAACGCTGTCCCCACCTGACAGGGGTTCTCGCATTTTCTTCCATACAATGCTTCAAAGGGTGCCATTTTTAAAGAGGCATGATAGGTGTTATTGTAAGCAAATTCTACCAAATGGAAGGTATTCCTCCCATTTATACCGCTGGTCCATGCAATACATCCTTAACATGTCCTCTAAAACCCGATTAACTCTCTCGCCCGTCCATCCGCATTTTCGGATGATATGCAGAATCAAGTTCAATTTAGTCCCCAAGGCCGCATTAAGCATTTTGCCAAAACCTTGATGTCATCCTCGGATCTCTCGTCCGATATGATTAATTCCGTATTCCATGCAATCAAGATTTCATGTACAAATCTTTTGCTAAGATCGGTGCATCGTCCTTCAAATTACCAAAGAATGAAGTGTGCCACTTTGGTCAATTTGTCGACTACAACCAGATAATGTCATGCTTATTTCTTGACATAGGCAATCCTTGAACGAAATCCATCGTTATCACTTGCCATTTATATCATGGAATACCGTGGGGATACAATAATCCAAATGGGGTGCATATGTTCCGCCTTAACACGCCGACATTCCCAAAAGTGTGTTACAAACTCGCCACATCCTTTTTCATTCCCTTCCAAAAATATTGCTGCTTAAGATCAGCGAGCATTTTTGTAATGCCAGGGTGTCCAGAAAAAGGTGAATTATGGAATTCAGTTAACAATTTTCCTCTTAAGTCATTTGCCACAGGTATATATACCCTATTTTCGAACCTCATAATTCCTTCATTATCAAAACGGAATCCCTTATACCTGACGTCCTGCGGGTCTGCAGCAAGTGCTGATTTGACTTGCTGGAAATAAGGATCTGATTCCAAGGCATCTTTCACCTCATCCTTAAACTGAGTTCTTAACGTTATAAGAGCAGAGATATGCTTCCTTCGACTCAAAGCATCTGCTACCCGATTTTCCTTGCCCTTAATGTAGCTTATATCGAAATCATACTGAGACAGAAATTCTAACCATCTTCGCTGCCTTGCATTCAGATTTGGCTGAGTGAAAATATACTTCAGCCCCAGATGGTCTGTTTTTAACTCAAAGGGCTTGCCTAAAAGATAATGCCTCCACATTTGAAGTGCATGAACAATGGCAGCGAGCTCAAGATCGTGTGGAGCATAGTTCTGTTCATGTAACTTAAGCTTTCTGCTTTCATAAGCGATGACATGGTTATTCTGTAATAGAATACCTCCAAGGCCTTCTCCTGAGGCATCCGTTACAACCATAAAATCTCCATTTGGATCTGTGCACATACCAAAATAGGTGCCTGTAGTTAATCTGCCTTTAACTTTTTAAAGGCAGATTCACATTTGTCCGTCCGCATAAATTTCTTTTCTTTCTTTTGCAAACAAGTGATTGGGGCAGCAATTTTTGAAAAGTCCTTAACGAACTTTCGATAATATCCAGCCAAGCCCATGAAGCTCCTCACTTCGTGCACGTTTCTAGCGCAGCCACCCTGGGCTATAGCCGTGATCTTTGAAGGGTCAACAGCCTATCCCATTTTTGCTTATAACGTGTCCCAAATAATGCACTTCGCATCATAAAAGGAACATTTGGATATTTTTTGCCATACAACTTCCTCTTTCTTAAGATTTCCAGCACTATCCTGAGATGTTCTTGGTGCTCTTCGACATTTTTAGAGTATATAAGAATGTCGTCTAAGAATACAAGCACAAACTTGTCTAAGTATTCTTGAAAAATATTGTTCATTAGATTCATGAAGGCGGCAGGTGCATTAGTCAGCCCAAAAGGCAACACCGTGAACTCATAATGCCCGTACTCGCTCTAAAAGTTGTTTTATGAATATCTTCTTCCTTTATTCTCAGCTGATGGTACCTCGATCAAGATCTATTTTTGAATAAACTGATGCTCCTCGCATCTGATCAAACAGATCATCAATCCTAGGAAGTGGGTATCGATTTTTAATAGTTGCTTTGTTCAGCATTCTGTAATCAATGCACAGCCTCAAAGTGCCATCCTTTTTCTTTACGAAAATTACGGCGCTCCCCAAGGTGAGACGCTCTTGGTCTGATCAGCCCCTTAGTCAGAAGTTCTTGTAATTGAGCCTTCAGCTCTACCAACTCAATGGTAGTCATTCTATAAGGTGCCTTAGATATGGGTTCCGCTCTCGGTTTGATTTCTATCATGGAAGTCAAACTCACGCTTTGGGGTGGAAGACTCTGCAATTCCTCCGAAACACATCACGGAAATCCTCAACAATGGATATCTTTCCATGAAATCATTATCTTCTCGCATTTTCTGTCATTTTTACCGCATACAAAGTGCAGCCTCTATTTTTAGCCCTCTTTAGTTGCATAGCCGCCGCTTCCTAACCGCAACTTCCCGCTTTACACTGAATGATCACGCTTTTCGCAGTCATCAAAGCAATAGATTTGTTTTTCATAACAAATGACCTTTGCCTTATGTTCAGCCAACCAGCTTAACTCCAATAATGATATCATATGATCCTAGAGGAGTGACATACAAGTCAACTTCGTGGAGAAACCAGCAGATCAAGAATTGCCCCAAAAAGGCACATTTCGATCGTATGGACAACATTATTCCCATAATGCACTCGTCCATGTTTTATCCATTCTCGCAGCCCTTTTTTTAATTTCATAGCAAGTTTAGCAGAAATAAAACATTCTCATGTAGCTCCAAAGATCAAAAAGTATAACTACAGTGTACCGAATAACTTACCCGTAACTTCTATGGGCGTCACTTGCTTTTCAGCCTTTGTCTCATAGCCACCGCAGCAAAGATGTATCCTATGCCGCCGTGTCCGCGATCATCCTTCTTCAGAGGACAATGATTCGCATAGTGGTCCTTTCCACAGTTGAAGCATCCTCCAGCTGGCCCTTTTCTAGGCTCAAATTTGTTACCAGCCTTAAAGTTATCATTCTCGCTTCCATAGGACTTCGTCCAATGCCATTAACTTTTGTGAAGTCTGTTCCGCACACTATTTATGTGTCTGTTTCATCATGTGTTTCTTGTTGTTATCTACAACAATTTTGTTTTTCACACCAAACCTTTTCCAAGGTCCCCTTTTGGTGCAAGAGACGAAGAAGGATTGGGAATCTTCTTCCTTATCTCTTCCCCGTGAGCAGATATTGCCCTCAATTTCTCTGCCTCCCGTCGATTGCCTTTTCGACAACTCCATCCATGGTGGTGGGGCCGGACATCCACTTCGCCACCAATGATGGGATTCAGTCCCATTATGAATTTCCGTATTCGAACTCTCGTCACGCCTTGGTATCAAGGCACATACTTAAGGAGTTTAGTAAACCCTTCCCAAAGATTCCGTCACCGACAGCCCTTCCTCGCACTCAGCTCTGAAATTAGTCATTTTCCTATCAAAATAGAGTTGAGGCAGCCATCGTTGCCTAAAATAACCCTTAAATTGATCCCAAGTTATGTCCGATTCGACAATATTCAGCTCAACCTTACGGTTGTCCCACCATGATGATGCTTCATGAGAAAGCCGATATGCTCCCATATCGCTTTAGTCTCTTCTGAGAAGTTTCTTATTGCAAAGTATTTCTCCATTTCACCGAGCAGCTCACTCCGTCCTCCAAGAGTTGTTCCATCAAACTTTGGAGGACTTATTCTCTTTATATCATTTGTAAGTTCACCGCTAATCTTGCCCTTTTATTTTCGTGGGGATTAGGAGCAATTTTATTATTATCATCAACCCGGATTCCTCCGTTGATGTTGTCCACAGGAGGCACTGATCATTTATTTCAGCTTCATTCTCCTCCTCTTCATCGCCCATTGATCGCTGTTCCAAAGACAACCAAACGATCCTCAGATTCAAGTAGGGCAAGCAAGGATTTCATCCAGCCTTTTTTAAAGGCCACGCTTCTCCACCCCGTAACGGGTTATTCGCAAAGATTCCTCTTGTCCCGACCATTTTCTCGCTCAATAAGAAAATGTAAACCTTATTAATATCGTGGACTCATTAGGTCCAAGAGCGCAACCTTCACTCGATACCAAGATGTAACATCCCCATTTTAAGATACCGTAACAAGGGAATTTTTTTTTTTTTTTTTGATAACGTTTCTCTCGTTATGAATTATAAAATTCAAACACACGTTCAAGTTTTAATAATTGTTCTCTCGCCCAAACAACACAGCTTTGATCACACAATTTCTTTTAAAATGAATGTTCCTCTGCTCGCATATTTACAATATGGAACACACATTCAATGCCATTCAATCTTATAATGATTCTATATGCTGTCAGTAAATGACTCGAGGAACTGCCGATCTTCCATTTTCATGGCTCGAGTTTCAACGATCCTTCATTTCATGACTCGGCAACAACCGATCCTTCATGTTCGATCCTTATGCATGCAGTATATATATATATACTGCTTCTCATAACGTTTCCGGTTATCGAAGTGATCCATTTAAGAAGCCTATCTGAATATCTGTTACTGATATTCATCTGACATCCTGCATCTTAAATTAAGTGATAAGGACAACGCAACCAGCAATTGCGATACTTTGGCCAAAGATTTTCACATGCTTTGCATGATCATATTCCTGGATGTGATACACATCAACGGAATACGTCCTTCACTTCACTTCACCTGTTATCTAGAATGGTCTTTCCTGGTTCCTACCAGTCCTCTTCGTTTAAGGTCAGTTTTAAACTTCCAATTCCAACTAGTAATATGAACGAATATAGGAAGGCACTCCTGGTAACTAAAGATACGCAGACATACGGTGTCGTTTCCCACGACTCCGTGTGTCTAGTTATCTTTAGTATTCCGGAGTCACTCCGTATACCAGATCATACTCCTATCCCCTGCCAAGAGTTACACATTCAGCCTATGTATTCTTGATGTTTTAATTCGGGAGGGCATTGCAATATGTCAGCTGCAACATTGTGTCGTCATGAAGACCCCGTCTTCATGGAGACACCTTGCTATAGCTGGCGTATGCCAATGTCCTGCTGTAATTCTCCCATCGAGAATACACATCCCGCTCAAGTGATTTGGATACGATTTAATAATTAAAATCAACTTTCAAAGATCCACGCCGATCCCGATCCTCTCATTTCCGCATATGCAGCCATATAGGCTAAGGGACTAAACCGCCCATTATCTTCACTATGCATCTTCTCCTTCGTGTCGAAGGGCTGCATTTCCCTACTTGGTTCTCTTCTTAATCATTGGATTAAGCAGTCCGTACCGACGGACGTGATAAGTTTAACCTATTAAACTTAGCCAAGATTTTCCCAACTGCAACTAAATTCAGAATTCTAGCTTATTAGACGTCATTCATACGAGGTCTAAATTCCGAGAAATGTATTCATTTGTTCTCCTTAACGTTATATAGTTAAGGTCCATTAGTTATGGATATACTTATCCTATATCCTTTATTCTGAATTCAGCATACGAGATCATTAATGGAGTTCGAAAGTGAAGTTCGATTATTCCAAAGTTAATTGATATTCCTTAGCTCCTAAGCTAATCCTGAATACCTTTCGATTATGGAATCATATTCTTCCTAATCCTTTTTAATGTCAATTAAAAATTCATCTTTACCCAAGTATGAACTAATTGCATTTTTCAACTTAAAAGTTGCATGTAGGTAAGAATAGAGATCAGTTTCCATTTAACATCCATCCAAGGACAATGAAACAAATCCAAATTAAGAAATAACATTATATTTCCAATTTAGTCAACAATATCAAACTGATATAATTATTAAAATATCACACTTGTAATTGTATTCAACATTTCATGTCATAATCTGTACATTTGCCAATCCAACGAATGGGCATGGTTTACATAAAACATCAATACAACTCATAGATAGAAGAATATATTTTCTTCTTTTCACAATTCCTCGAAGAGGAATAAAAGCAACAATTACAATTCATCTTTCAGCTAATCAAGAAGCATCAGAAAACAGCCATGTCTTCATTCTAATCAAATTCCATCTGCAAAATGATTTGCACGGGTCAGTTCAATGAACTGAGCATATTAAGCACTTATCCTTAAAATAAGGTGCTTCAACTAACTGTCTCAATAAAAGAACCCTGCTTTTATGAAACGACAGTTAAACATCAATCACGAAATAGGCACAAAAGAAAGATCAGCATAACAACTGAACTATCAAAATATCATCACAATCAGCCAAAGAACTGCTGTCCCGTTTCCACATAACCGTTACAAGTCTTAATTCACAATATTTGCAAAGTTAGAAATACAAATAGCTTACTGCTGATATAACATACTGTTATCCTTTCCACGCCTTTCATTAATAATAAATGCAAAGGATGAAACTAACTGAAATGTAAACCCATTACTTTCCTTTCAGTTCATGCATCATATTAGAATCCAAGCAATCAAGCACAGACAAGAAAGCGAACAGCAATGCATATAGTCGCTCATATCTAAGCACTACAAGATTCGTTATCAACGAATTATAGATTTCCAACTGAATGAAAGAAGAAAAGATCATTTTTCCAAGTCATTCATCCATATCTCTATTTCTTTCCAAATGGCTGTTCTAACAATGGAATCCAAACGAAAGACAAATCAAGATAACAGTTCAGAGTGAAACTTACAAAATCCATTCAGAATTCACTTTCCAGCAGAAGAATAATTTCATTTATAATCCGCTTTAAATGAAAACAGGGAAGAATTCATCATCCATATTCATATTTCATTTGAATCAGACTCATATGAAAATCCGAAACAGGTTAGTACAACATTATGTTCATCCTAGGTCAAACAATATAAGGATGCAGACCATATATTTACCATACTTAAAGAAACCATATTTCTTTCACTGTATGATAAACAGATAACAGTTATACAATCATGCAGTCAATTAATCACATGATTTCCTAATCCTATGAACGTATCCCGTTCAAAATAACATATTATTCATTGTTGTTACCTACAACAAGTCCAATAATCACATGACTATGAATTTCACCAAGTCAGAACAGCAGGCAGAAGAAGGATTCCCTTCCAATAAATGATTCTACTCAATCCATTTTCCAAGTTCATAATAGTATGCAGAACTTCCAGAATGCAAAATCAGATGTCATTACCTTTAGCAAAGTAAACCGTACAGGGTGTCAATACATGGATCTAGTACAGTCAAGACAACCCACACAGCAAGACAAAATTTCTATGCATTTATTCTTTGTACAGCAATCCAAGATTAAGTCATAATCACCAAAACAGTTCGACCTTAAAAGACCGATCAGCATTAGTAAACACAACTAATCATCATACCTTCCTAGCAAGAAACAGTATATTTCTCTATGAGTTCAGAAGGAAAAACTATTTCTTTTCCAACTCTCACAAACACTCATATAAAATTCTAATGCCCATTCCTTTAAAATACAAAATACCATTTCCTCATAATCCCGAAACAGCAGAAGGAAGAGAAAAGTCTTATTTCTTTTTAAGCAAGAAAGGAAAGAACAGCCAAAAACGTGTTATCATTTCTTTCTCCAAGGCAATTCGTATGCTCTCATAAAAAAACAACGTTGTATTCATCATAATCAACACAAGAGAGAGAGAAAGAAACTATTTCCTTTTCAAAAGAAATTTCAGTATAGAAACGACCTTAAGCAACTCGTACATCCTGTACCATTATATCACGAAAGACCATATAACAAGAGCATTTCACAAAATGAAAACAACCACACACAAAATCATGATATATACTTAAAAATAGTGAAATACCCATTCCTTAGAATTCGAAAGGAAATGCCATGCCTTTAAATCCCGAGACAACAGATAGTAAACAAACAAAAGATCTTATTTCCTCAATGAAACTTCAGCACAGAAATGACATCAAGCCGCACACACAACCTTCACCATCTTATCACAAAAGTTCATGTGACAAAAGACAATCACACAGCAATAAGATAACCAACACTACCAGCACAGTTCCATATCATAATTTACAAGAAAACCAGTTCGAAACTCCGTCTAACGTCAACAACCAACACAACATGGAGGTATTCCATTCAAAGAAGTGCAAGACAGATAAACACAGCAACAGGGAAACGATTTTCCTATCATTTCCAAAAATGACAGCAAGGGTCGACGAACCCAAATCATAGCAACACTACACAACTGTATTCTACTTCCATTTACATGCAAGGACAGTTCCAAACACAACAGCAAGGAAACGATTACACAATAAGGAAACGATTACACAGCCTATTCCAATTCCACACAACACGAACAGAGAAAGAGAATATCTATTTCCAACTTGATTCGTGCAAAAACAAATCAAGACCGAGCAACCAGAAACGATTCTTCATATCATTTTCCAAAAAAAAAAGAAGCAAGAATCGATGAAATCCAAATCAAATCGACTCGACAACAATCACAGAATCAAAACCCAAGAGCAGGGTTGTTTTAATGAGACACTTAAACAAAGCAAGAATTTTTAAAGAGAAGGGCTTAACATGCCTGTAATCTCTTTTCCAGAACTCGAAGAAAGCTTCGTTTGCCACATTATTTCCTTCCACAAAGGTGACAAGACAAACTTCCCAGCACTCCTTTCTTCTTCAAAGCTTAAGAACAAAGCCTTTAAAATCTCCAAGAACAAGTGTCAAATTCCAAGAGCTGGGTCGACTGAACCAGACCAGAAAAACCAAATGCAGAGCAACTTTGCAAAGGCTCGAATCGACCAAATGAAAATCAAAATTCCTCATACACTTTCCAAGGTGAACTGGTCGCGAGGACCAAGAACAATCAATGCAATTAAGGCTCTGCCTTTTCCTAGCTTCCCACGCCACCGCCACTTGAGTTGGCGAACTCAATTTTCAAATTTCCCATGCAAAACCGAATTTGGCTCTATCTCCAAATAGATGCCTCCTATTTCTACTCCGCCCGCCAAAATCGGCGCTGTCCACGTATGGACTTTCCAATTAATGCTAATGAATACTCCCCTTCATCCTTATCCTCCTTCCAAGGGTCTGCGCGCCCTTTTAGATTAGGATTAGTTTAGGTTGCATATAGTGTTCAACCTAGGTCTTAGTTTAGCCTTAGGTTATTAGAACTTAGGTTTATTTTTCCCTTTTTTTTTTGTAATTTAAAAATCCACTTAGGATAGTAGTGTAGGATGCATGTTAGGACTTAGGATTAGTTTAGGTTTTTAATTCATACTAACCACTAACACTAATCAACTCCTAACCCAACCTCCATCCGCCTAACCCCGACATTCACGCATGCAGTGCAAGCAGACGTTCATCCCCTTCGATCACGTATCAAGGCCACCCGTGTCCAGGCATTTCTTGCCTCACGAGGTTCCAAGTTCGACAAGACAGGTTCAAGAATCGAACCCTGCTGCGTTGGCATTTACGTGCCACCGCTCATACCGTAATCAGCGCGCACGCTCATAACAACCTCGGGTTCGGGTTCAAGAGTAAATCGACATAGAAATCACTGTGGCTCCTCAAAGATACTTGGATCAATGAAATTGATTCAAGGTGTGCTGTCAATCAGCCACGAGAGTTTAGCAAGTATACGACAATTTGTCGTCACATTAGCAAACACGCAAGTACAATAATTGTTGTCCTATACAATAAATCACAAAGATGCAAGAATCCAAGTTAGCAACACATTCTTTAAGATCGTAAGCATCCATTGGGCATGGAGTTAAGAATGATATCCACGATACTCGATCCTATCTTTGATCTCGTGAGCTTGACGATTTGCACTTGGTGACCCCGAACTCGCTCCAAAAATAGATTGTCTCGATAACATTTTTAGTTGTTATGCATTTGTTTTATTTTGAAATTAGCAACTGTTACAGGTAACTATGGGTCTTTCTACTATGAATATCAAAGGGCCTAGCCACGGGTAGCTCTGGAGCAATGCAAACAAAATTTATGTATAAAGACAAAATCATACATGCCTCAAATGAGACATGCAAAGTGTGCACAAGAACTTCTTCTACTGAAAACAAAGTCTACTCCTACTCCTACACTAACCAAAGAGAAATAAAAGCTTAAACAAAGCCTACCACAAGAAATGAGAAATAACTTCCTTTTCTTAAAAGTGGAAGCCATGAAAATTATTTGACACTGAATATGGCTGCTTGTATAAGTGAAAAACTGACAATAAGCCATTCCTCCACCCAAATCATCAAGGTATCAACATCAACCAAAAATACCTCCTCAAGCTAATTGGCATTAGACCCTAGACGTGTTGATGATGACCCTTGGTACTTTGATACTCACCCTCATGCCTTGAAGTAGGCATGACTAGTTTTGGCTTCTCTCTTGGCTCCAATGAAGCCAACTACCTGATTGGGCATAGTCTGATCCTTTAAATGTGCCCTTTTCTCTGAAATTTAACTCCAAAAATGAAGTCTTTTTGTGGATCTTCTTGGATGGATGGTGTGAGAGGGATGATAGCCTCATACTCTTTCTCTTCCTCTATAGTAGGTGTGACTTTTGAAAGATCAAAATCTTCCAACTTTGATTTAGGAGGCATGTTGCAAACTATAGGTTGTGCTTGCATGTTCTCTTCCATGGCATTAGGTTCTTATGGTTAAAGAATGAATGATGGGGGAGAAAATATTAAAATTTCAACTATCTTCTTTTCATTAAAAATTTCTTTTGAGTTTGATAGGAAATCAAACTCTTTATTATCTTGATGTAGCAAGGTCTCTCCCCCTTGCATGGTGATCTTAAAATCTTTGTTATCTTCACCATATGAATCTTCATCTTCAAACATGAAGCTAGTGAGTTAAGGATATTCCAAAATATCAGATTTTTGCAGAGGTTGAATAGGAGAGGGGTCTATATTTTCTTGTACAACTAGCTAATGATTCAATTCCTCTGAATCTATCTTGGTCATCTCCATATGCTCCTCTTTAATTGGACTTGGAGCTAGTTGTTCTTCTTCCTTCTCTTCTAAAGAACATGGAAGACTCATATCTTCCAACCTTCATTCCATAGAGATGTTGTGAGACATAGGATATTGTTCTTGAATTCCCTCCTTCATGATAGCAAGATCGTGTGCTTGGAAGGTGGATGATGGATCAGAAAATGATGTGATTTCCATGGGCTCTGTCAAAGAAATCCTCTAAGTCAAACAGATAATTTTCCTCCTTGTTGTGTTGTTGCATGTGCTCAACCTCCTCCATGGTGTCCTCCTGATTTAAAACTTTCTCACTATGGTCCCCCTCATCTTCAAACATGAAGTTTGAAATCTCAAACTCTTCTTCAACATTAGGGTTTGAAGGGGATGAAGTGGGAGGAAGAACCAAAGGTTATTCTCTAACCCGCTTCACACTTGGAGCCTCTGAAATTGTATAGTTCTCCTCCATCATAGGTTCATCAATCAAATTAGGCCCTTAAAATTAAATCAAAGAATATTAAATGATGATTTCTTCATTGAGTGGCTTCAATATTGATTTGATCTCTCCCAGCTGCTCCTCTTCAACGGGGCTTGGAGCTGATTTTTTCTCCTCTTTAACTAGTTGTGCATCTTGGATTAGATCAACATTCTCTTCAAAAAGAGTGACATTAGGGACACTATATTCAAAGTAAACATGATTTTGATCTTATTCTTTTTTTTTGTTCCTTCTATCCTCCAAACTTAGCCTCGGCCACCTCTAGCTTTTCAACCTTGACCTCCTCTATTGGCTTGACCATCAAGGGAATATTTGTAAACCAAAATTTAGTAGCCCAACTCTTTAGATTGTATGTCATTTCTTCTATGTTGGGATTCCTTCTTGTTATTCTCCTTGAATGGATTCTTTAGTCTCTTCCCAACATGTACTTGGGAAAGTAAGAGGAGTGGCAAGTTGGGGTTCAACTAAATTTGTAATTTTTTTGGTGGGGACAGAGGTGGGACTTCTTATTTGTTTAGAGGGGATGACTATTTGGAAGGAAAAGGGAAGAGGAACTAAGGTGGGATGGGATATCAAGAGATGGAGAAAATAAATTAACACTTGGGGTAGAAGATGAGGGGCTTGACTCTTGATCATGCTGAAATGATAAATTTTGAGAAAGAGAAAATGAAGAGCTAGGAGGTGGTGGACTTACCCATTGACAAGGTTGTCTTGTGTCCAGCTCATAGGCCTCAATCTCCTTAATCCACTATGCAAGTTGAGGTAACATTTCAACCATGAAGTCAATCTTCTCCTAAGGGCTATAATGTCTTAGAAAAGGGCCTCCCCATGGACAAGGTGTCCTGAAACCAATCTTGAATGCTCTCATTTGTGTTATACCCATGGATTACACCATGCTAGCCTCCATTATTTGAATATTCTCCAAAAAACCAGTGTTCTCCACATAGCTCTCACCATTGTATGTGTTCCCTTGTTCTAAATAATCTCCATGGCCAAACTGACTTTGACCTTGCCCATATGGGTAAGCATAATGGTCCTGGATCTAATTATAATGCTGATCTGGAGGAGTTGGGAAATGCATTGGAGGTGAACTGCATTGTGGCTACTACAAGTGTGAGTTCTAAGAAGGAAATGAAGTTGTGATTTCAAAACTTCATGAAATGGAAGAAAAATGGGAGATATGGAAAGAAAAGTGAATGAAGATGGGTGGAAATGGATGGCAAAAAGTCTGTAACTCATAGGATGGGTTATTGACTAGATGGAGTCACCAGATGTGCTTTGAATGTGCCTCTAAAGGCTAAAACTTAATAGGAACACACCAACCTGCTAAATGAAGTGGTAAGGTGCTTCAAACTTCTCCCACCGGCATGCCAAAAATTCTAGTGTGGTCACATGTTGGCTTATGATTTGTTGTTGTAATGAGACAACTTTGGAAAGATGAAAATCTAACCTCATTGTCCCACCGGGCATGCCAAAACTGTTAGTGTATAATCACAACACCCTCGAATGGACTAATTATGAGGTGGGGAATCTTGTGTGATTGCACAACATAGGACCATATCTCAAGCTGTGGGACTTACAAAACTTGAGATGGACCTCCGGATAAATTTGATTCTTGCCTCCTAATCTACTTTCCGAAAGCTACTCCAGTGCAGGGAAGAACCTATTCTATCCTAATATAACCATTCCAAGGGGACATGGGGAAAGAGAGAGAGGTTGAAAGAGCCTACACTAAGTGATGATACACTAGAAAAGGAAGTGTTTGAATCACGAGATCGACTACTGGACTGGAGAGAGATGAGAAGAGGAGAGAGTGAACAAAATGCACCATGGACTAGAGATTGATTTCACACAAAACACCACTTCAAAACCCATTAACCAAAACTCCCAAAACCTACAAAAATATTTGAGTATGCACACTATACCCTGTAATGATGAGAGGTAAGAAGAGATAACAAAATAAGCCAAGGATGGACATATGCATCACGAAACAAATTTTATTACTCCAAAATGTTACATGGTACATCATTAGTGGGAAAGAGGAAAGAAAACACCATTATAGAGCCACTGAAGGAGGATTAGACTCTACATTCTACCCTAAGGAAAAAAGAGAGAGGGGAGAAGTGGAGAAGCAATGACTAATCATTTGAATATGTGCCTCCTTTACAATATTTAAGAAGAATAAGGGAGAGAGGAGGGAAAAATTTGAATCCTTTAACCACCTTGAGATATGCATTGAAAGATCAACCACCATCAATCAATTCCCCTCTCAAATCTTCCCCAAATATTTCATTTCTACATTGATTACTTGTTTGGCGCATTGAAGGAGGAAGAACGGTGGATCAAATAAAATCTAATCTGGTAGTTGAAGAAATCAGATTCTATATTAAGGACCTAGAAGAAATTTTCCTTTTTTCACCCACTAAATCCTGTTAAGAATGATATTTTATGTTTCCATGGCATAGAGGGTGTCGAGATGTTTCCAAAAAGTATTCTCCCAACCAAATTTTAGTTTCCAGTCAAAAGATATGGCTATCTGAAGATTAGGGTTGCGGGCATGCAATATTTGAAAGATCTCTCTGCATGGGGTCCACGTGCTAGCCTCACGCACCTTGAAGATTTGGCCCCTTCCTTTCACTTATAAAATTGCTTCAGATTGATGCATGGTAGCTTCATGAAGCTCTTTGGGTTTCTTTGTATTTTTCCTGAGTCTCTTTGCTTGGCAAGGCCAAAAGTCTAACCCTGGACATGTGGAGGCTTGGTGCTTGTTTGGAAACCCACCCCAAATTTTACCTTTGAAGTAGCACCATGTTGACACTTGGCTCCTTCCACTAGCCTGCCTCTTCTTTGACTATTCAACCCCCAACTTTGTCCCTTTTTTTGGACCTAGGACACGTGGCAAGCTCGCGCTCATTTGGGGACTACCTCTAAACTTTCCTTTTGAAATTACATCATTGAGACACGTGGAGGCTTCCATTGGTTCTCTATACTTAGTCATTTTGGGCCCGCTCTATCCCACTTTTTTTAATTTGGACTACGTGGTGAGACCGTGCTCATTTGGGTCCCTACTCTTTGGATTTATCTTTGAAGTAGCATTGTTTGGACACTTGGCACCTTCCGCTAAGTCAAAGACTTTTCAATAGGTGGTGTGACTTTTGGGGTTCTAGACACGTGGAGGCTTGACACTTGTTTGGGTCTCTAACTTGGGATTTAATCTTTGGAGGTGTGTTGTTTGGACACTTGGCAGCTTCCATTGTCTCCTCCATACTTAGTCATTTTTGTGCTCATTCTGAATCATTTGCAGAGCCCGAAGACTTCGAACCTTCTCCATTTATTTTCCTTTAAGCCTTTAGTTTCTTTGACACTATTTTATTCTTCCCGACCCTGCTATTCCATTGTATAGCTTGATTGCAACCTATTTATTGGATTTGAAACGTGGGCTCACACGAAGGAACTTTCCTTGGATTTCTTCCGCATAAGGTCATGTTCGATTAGTTTTGTTGGGGGCAAAATTGGGATAACACTACCTACAACAAAATAGCTCCAACAATTATACATTTCTTCTACATACCAACCATCACAACTCCCTAAATCACATCCAACATTGGATATTGTTTTTGTTCTACATTTCTAGATTGGAGGTGTATTTATTACTAGAATAATTCTTTTAGTAGCTAGATTTCATTTCATAAATTAATTGAGAATCTTGTTTTGAAAAGGTAGAATTTACAAGTCATTATATTTCCTATAAGTAGCTTCGTTGAAAAATATTTCTCATCTTATCCCTTTGAATTTTCATAGGAAATTTCTAGAGGAAGTTCATGTGCACATAACTTTGACTTTATTAACTTTCAAATTATCTGTGGCTTTTCTTTTGTTCATTAGTTACATTATATGCACATAAAAGAAAATATTATATTTAAATCTTCCTCCTACTTATCACTATGGATTTTTAAGGGAACTAATATTGAAGAAGTTTCGCATCTATGTACTTTGTTGATTTTTTTCATAATTTTAGGGCTTTTGTAGGAATCTATGTACTTTGTAGGAATATTGAAGAAATTGATTATGAGAAGGTGTTAATTCTTCTTGTGATTCCGAGGTAAAGCAAGAGGAAGTAAGATTTACAATTACAAATTAGGAAAAATCCCTTGTTCAAACTAGATTGGTATGAATTCATTGATAGCAGAGGAATACCCACATCCATCTATTTCAATGTTTAGTTTATTTCAATTTTTATTAAAAGTAGTATTTATTTAATTAGAAGAAATTGCATTGTCTATGTAGATTTTATTTATTTATTTCAAGAAACTTAAAAATCCTCAAAAACATAGATTAAATTAATTATATTTGTTTATTTTTCTTATTTTCTTTTATGTTAAAAATATCTTGAAAATACAAAAAGAGAAGATTAGATTGTTTACATTTCTTTATTTAATTATTTCTAATTATTTAATCAATTAGTTGCACGTATATTTAATTAAATTAAAGGAGAGTAATTGACTTTGTTTATTTTAAATCTATTTGCATTCATTGTTTAAATTAAGAACATAGAGTTAATTAGAGTGGAATTAACATGAGCTCCTTACGTTTCCTTAGTGGATTAGGTCACCTAAACTTAGCCTTATCTCCTTTCATTTTCTTTGCATGATTTTTTTATTTATATATATTCTTTGTTTCATGCCCAAGTTATCATCCAAGGCCCAAGACATCCAAGACAATGAGTGTGTGATCCAACAATAACCCAACCCAACACCATTACATAATTGAATGATATTGATTAGGGCCTTAGATTATCTTCCGAACACCCTTGTCCCACCTAGCATCATCCAAAAATTGATTTATTTTAACAAAAAGGTGGAAAATGCCAACGAGTTCTGGGAAAACCATCCTAGTAGAGACTAGAATTTTCATTTTCCCATCTTTTTTCTCAAATTCATGACCCTATTTAGAGCTAAATTTATGAGAGATGAAGGACAATTCCCTCATGCCTCTTAACCAATTTGAGGTTTATTTAACCAAAATTATATTGATACAAATATTTGTGTGGTCATTATCCTCGATTGTTTGATTTCAACTAAGCGAGTTAGACAAACGTTTATTACCCTTTACAATAAAATTCCCATTGTGCCAGTTGAGGATATTTGTTTTCTTTGATTTTCCTCATAGTAGCCTTCCACCTATCCCACCTATTCCTATTTATCCATTCCATAGCTATTTATCTATTTCATTACGGGTGTCTTGGTACGACCTCTAGAGGTCATGTGCACCTTGAGTCACATGTTGATTCTTAGGCGTACAAAATTGGTGAACCTTAAGTGAAGGAATAGTTCCTTTTATTTCCTCTTTTATTTATTTTATTTATTCCATCTTTTTCCTCTCCCATTATTCTATGGATGTTTATAAACCCCTAGAATATGTCGGGTCAAGAATATTATATGCCCATTTTGGGTCTCAAGGCTTATAACAACCAAATTAGTATGCAACAATTTCCTTTTTCCAGGTGAGCTGATAATTATTCACAAAATATCGATCTACTTATATTCCTCATCCTCAAGGGTTTAATATTGATTCATCAATTATGATTAAGGAGATATATCAACCCAACCACAAAAGCACAAGAAAAGTTGTCTAACTCTAAAAACATGATGTTTATATGAGAAAAAAGGTTCCATTCACGGGTCTTATCTAGATGTCAAATCAATATGAAAACTTATTCTTTTTCTTCTTATCTATATATAGATGATGAGTTCCTATCCTGACTCACCCGAAGCGGTGCACGTCTCAAAATTATAGTTCAATCCTTAGATAACATGTAAGGGTACATTCATATCCTTCTTCATAAAAATGTTGTTACCCCTCCTACAAATGAAAATGTGTTAAAAAGAAGGGGGTCTACACAAGATCATTTCACACAATAGCACACCACATTACTTTTGCAACCTAACAAGGATTTAAAAACATGTAAAAAAATGAAACAACTTCATCAATTGATGTGATTACAATGTTGGTGGATAGAATTAGGGAGTTATAACTTGTCCAAACTTTTGCAGTTTACACCATTCACTGTGGTAAGGAAAATTTCCCCACCACATTTAGAAGTATAATTATGTCCATTCTACACCATGAAATCTCATGTATATATGGGTATTCACAGCCCTAGAGACCTTCTTACTATATTAGACCACTAGTCATGCCCCCTCACTCTCCATACAAATATCCAACACAAGGTCCATTCGGAAGTGTGCTTTTGAATTCCATTCCAACTCGAAATGTGGTATTCGTTAGTTTTACACCTACTAATCCATATCCAAATAATGTCACCACATACCTTAACAAGTATTCAAAATCACAATAAGGGGACATGTTTTATCATATTTTTTCCATACGCTTAGTAATAATGGGTTTCTTATGCCCCAAAAATGCCTATGATGTGTCGTACCAAACTCTAGTTGCACCTCCGCCTCCCAACAAGGATTGTCAATGGTTCAATCCTATGCATTAGGGAAATACTTTGAATACTTATAAGAGCCTCTATATTCTACTATCTGAGATGTCATTATCCCATGACCTTTTCTAGACCTCCCAAAGTTCAAGGGGAGGGAGATCTAAATTCCCACATCAAGGCATATGCGAGTGCAATTACAGATCTACTTCCTTAGGATATGGTTGTAGAAAATATATTCCCTAAGACCCTTGAAGGGATCACCCTTGACTGGTATTATAGAATCCCAAAAGCCTTTATTTATTGATTCAAGCAACTCATCTTAGATTTCATAAAGGCTTTTGATATGAACAAATTTACGAGAACAAGAATCCGAGAGTTTCTTCACATTAAACAAGACAATAATGATTTCACTTCCCACTTCATCCAGAGGTGGTAGTAACTCCTTTAATCCTCTTTTAGTGCTCCAAACATGGATCAAACAAATATTTTGATCTATGCCTCCACTCCTTGATCAAGAAACTAAGGATTAAGTTAAAAATTTCCTCTTTGAAGTTATGAAAAGGTCTTAGAGGGCTTCCTACACATTGATCAAGCGCGATCAATAGTGGACGTAAGCCGTATGGTTCAAATGGGAAGTTGGTCACCCCACTCTATTAGGAATATAGTGTTCACATGTGCTTCAAGTTTACCATAAGGTAAATATATCCTTACTATGGTAGTTAGTAAATGGTAAATGTAAATATGATAATGGATAGTAGGTGGTTAGTAAGCTATACCAGTATATATATATATATATATACTTTGGTATAGCTATATATATGAACGGGTTATAATTTTTATTTGTTAGTACCCATGACTATCCTGGGTTATTTGATCCTATAAAATAGGATGTTGGTTTTCCTATTTAGATGGCTATATAATAGCCATACATACATTGTAAAATTGTAGCAACAAGTTAATATAAGAATATGTTTTTTTTTGCTAATTGAAACTGGAAAAATTAATATTTGGTATTAGATCAGGGAAAATTTAAATGATATCATTAGTGTTAAGGGGAAGAATTATAAAGTATTTCCCTTATGGATGTGAATTTCAGAGAAGAAGGTAGTCTCAAATTTTATTGAGTAGTTTAGAAAATATTTTAGTGGGAAATACATTTTGCATTTGGATTTGGTGTTTTCATCCAAGGTTACACTCTGTATCTTAGACTTTGACATGAAGTTCCAGAGATACTTATCGATCTAGGAGGCATAATGACTAAGAAAATGGACTAGACATTGTACCTAGCCACAAATACATGCTATCTGTCACCCTCCATGCACATACACTTTCATATCAATCCATTAGTAATCACCATAGACTACTATAAAACTTCTAATCTTGTTTTGAATGCATTGATATATCCTCCTCTACTCGGTGTTGTGTCCAACTAATTGAAGATACTTACATGGTTGATTTACATAAAATTTGGGTCCAAGTTTTTGTTTCATTTTACCCACTATGTCAAGTATTATTCCTAGATGGTGTTCTACATTACCTCATCTTGGTACTACCTCACTTATAGTAGTTGTGTTGGGTTAAACTAAAAATTATCTTTCACTAATCATCATTGGGTGAATGTAGGTATCATCTCTTCAAAAGATGAAGGAAACATTTTGAGGAGAAAAGGATACAATTTTTCCATTGAAGGTGTAATTTATAGGTTGTATGCATTCATAGTCAGTAGCATCATATCTACCACGTCTCACAACACATATCACCAAAAACGTGCTTGGATAGTGTGAGATCTAGCTTATGCCAATAGCTTTAAGTATTTTGTTTTTAGGTTTCAGGTATTGTTATTTCTTTAGAGATTATTTTAGGATTGTCAAATCAGTCCTCAAGTGTCATTAAAAGAGTTACTTTAAACAAAGTATAAGTTGTTATCAGTCTTTCAAAATTAACTCATTTTTTCAAAATTAATAAGTCTTTGTCTCGTTCAAAGTCTTAGTAATAATTTTTGTGTCAAATCCATGTTAATAGTCTCATTCATTTGTCCCTAATATTTTTAATTAAATTTATAATACAAATCTAATATTGTATATAATCAATTGGGGCCTCTATGAGCCTAAAGAAAGATTCTTCATAATGGAAATTTGAAAGCCTAGATGTCAAGGATGTTATTGGTAGTGAGGATTTTCTGTTAGGCTCGTGGAAAAAGAACTAGATCCCACCTGGAAAATTTCGGCCTCAAGAAGCAGTGTAGGGAGTTGAAGGTTTCAACTTCGGTTGAAAAGGTAGAAGTTATTTTGGGAGTCGCAAGAGAATTAGGAAGGTAAGTTTGTTCATTCTGCTTCCAATGAAAGTCAGGAGTAAGAGGAATTGGAAGGGGATCACATTGAGGAGATGGAAAATGGGAAATATCCTGAAGAATCTGAGGGCAAGAGATCAAAGAACTTAGAGGAGGCTATAGAAAGCTTGCATGCTCTCAAAACTGCCCAACATAAACTCTTTAATGCTCAAGACTATGCGGTCAAATCCAATGTTTTTATGAGTGAATTTGAGAAGTGCAGGTTAGAAATTGACATTAAAAAACATAATATTAGTATGGTTTCTATGGACTTGAGGTAATTTAATGAAAAAGTGGATAAGTTGTCTTCTATTATTCTAAGTGAACAATTAAAAAATGCTAATGAAAGAATCCTGGCTATGGAAAATGAAATGTTGAAGATGAAGGAAATAATTATTCAAATAAGAGATGTTCACATTCTCAATGTTAAAAGTACCATTCATCACCTTAAACTCCTTATGAGATGATCCATTCTATGGAATTAGCTAAGGAGAAAGAAAAAGAAGAAAATGGCCCCAAAGTACAGATAGTTGAACCGAACTAAAAGTATTGGAAGTCCACTATAACTAGCCTTGTCAAAGAATGGAATGGATGCATGAGTACTATGGGGGAACTGGTAAAATAAAGATGAAGGGGTCTGATCTCATGTATTTTTCATTTTTCTTGCTTTTTAATACTGTTTCTTCATAGTTTTTGTGATGTTAGTTACTCGAACCCTTTCTCATCGCTTACTCTTCCATGGGTTATCTATGTAGTTTCTTTTTGATGTTATAAAATGTTGCTCTTTTGGTTCGTATAGGACTCAATGGTTGAATACTTGGCCTTCGTGGTTATCAGTTGTAATATTTGTAGGGGATAGGGTCCCCTCAACCCACTTTTACCTCTAATAAAAATAATATTGTATATAATCACACAATGTAAAAAGGGTTATATGTAAGTAATTTTTATAATTCTTTTGTTGATTCAAAATCAAAATATCTATCCATAGTTATTTTTTCAATTAGTCCAAAACTTGAGTCATTTATTCCTTAACTATAAAAGTGTCATATTCAAATTTAGTATTGTCATTTTCATCATCTTCCATGTGTCTAAATTGAGTCACTCTTTAAAATCATAATTTTATTGTTGTCACATCCACTTCATTGAGTCGGAGTCAAAAGTATGTAAAAAATTGCCTTACGATGCATTTTTGTTGTTACGACATCCAAAAAATAAATGATTTCACATTTTGGGGGGGAATAATGAACAATGTGGAAATAATTGATCTTCATATCAAAATATGGTTGAGTTAGCAACACATGACACTACAGGATGGAGGTACAGGAGGATGGAGGAAAAACAAATTCCTCTCACTAGTCAGTAATCAACAGGCAAAAAAATGAGGTTGTGGCATTTTTCTTTAGTGTGTTTTTTAAGTGTTAGTGTATATCTCATTGTTCGTAATTCATTTTATAGCATATTTCAGCTATAATAAAGTGACAAGATTCCTATGTAGTTTCCTAATGTGAAGATATTGTGGAAATATGAAAGCATAAAGGAAAAAACAACATCATGTTTCTTGAAGAGGATGAGAAGGGGCTCATACCTAGAACATGGGTTCCTTTTTGGTGGACATGGGTCAATTTTGGTCAAACAGAATTCATACAAGTGAACAAGGGTTCATTTTGGATGAATAGGGGTTCACTCTGAGGTTGTTGGTCAACCTTTGCAAAACCATTAGTGAGCCAAAATCATGAGCATGCATTGCGAAAAATGTGAAGGAAGTGTGATTGTTTTTCTACCATGTTCGCACTAAGGTGGGGAATGTTAGGAATATAGTGTTCACATGTGGTTCAATTTTACCTGTATGGTGATTACGAGAGATTTTATAATGTCAAACATGTGCTTCCTATGCAAAAAAGAGGTTGAGGACATCAAGCATCTCTTAGTTTATTGTGAGTATGCTTTAATGATCTAGATTTATGTTTTCTCAAAGTTCAATGTTTATTGGACAATTCTAAAGGATTTCTCCAACTATGGATCTAGTGGGATCCTCCTTTTAAGCATTGTGTTATTAGAAGACTTTGGAAATCAAGCTATGCCTCACATTATCTCGGAGGATCTAGAAAGATAGAAATGATATTACATTTGAAAAGCAAAGCAGACAACAATGCACGAGATAACTTTGTTTAGATTGTTAATGTTATAAAAGATAATATAGAGAGATTCAAACCTCCCAAGAATAAGAAGTATCCTCGAAGATGAAGAATTTATTCTTTCCAACTGGAAGATTGGTATTGCAAATGTGTAAAAACGTAAAACTCCAAACATTGATAGGTCATCAATTCATTGGATCCCTCCCCCAAATTCATGGTACAAACTTAACTTTTATGGAGCCTCTAAGGGCAACCCAGGGGTAGCTATTGGTGGAGGTGTAATTCGGGATCATAAAGGTTACTTAGTTATACGGAAGCCTTATCGGCTCTTTGGGGCCGTGAGGCTTGCACAAGGAACATAACATCCAGAATATCATTGTGGAAGGGGACTCCTTAAATATTATCAATCACCTTAATCATATTTATCCCCCTAGTTGGACCATTAAATATTTCATTGAGGAATCCATTAGTATCTGTCGCACTTTCAAAGATATCAAAATTGGTCATACTTATAGGGAGGGTAATAAGGTGGCAGATATCTTGGAAAATTATGGTGCTAACAACAATCTCACCTTTTGGGATAATGAGAAATACACCCCAAGGAGGTGCAAAATGGTATTAATAAGGATAAATATGGACACTCACACATTATGTGTTGGAACATAATGATTAAGTGGTCCAGCCAACCCTTAATGTATATGGGTCCATCAATAATATATAGGTTAATATTTAATAATATGAAATATTTATATTTCTATTATTAAATATGCTAACCTAGGTATATACTTTAGGCTAAATATTTGATATCATTAAATGATTATAATTTTAATATTAAACATTATAAACCTCCGTGTATGTGTCAACCATTTTAGGTTAAAAAGGTGGGTCGGGAGACATACCCGATCACTTTATATAAAAATAAATTTAGGTCCTCAAAATAAGTTCTCTCAAGTAAAATGTTATTTTCAAAGTGGTTTTGACCCTATTGGAGTTTTTCACTATAAATACCGTGTCACCGTGTTATTTATTTCTGTAAGTATTTCTTTATTTAATTATGTTATGATGTAATATTTATTTAAATATTTATTGTAACATTATATAATATGTAAGTTGATTAAATCAGTATTAATTAGAATCCTCAAATTCTCACATGGTAACAGAGAATGAAGTAAATTAAATAAATTAAGATCAAATGTTGTTTATTTTATTTATTTAATTTGTATGGGTTTTGTCAACCAACCCAAAGGGTATTTAAAAGTATCCAGGACCTTCTTTTTTTCCCCAATTTATTTTGGCATTACATTTGTGTAATTAAACTTTGGGTAAAAATTTTAGGTTTTCAATTTTAAATCCCTAATTTTGGGGGTAATATGTAATATGATATGATTCTTACTTTCATTTATATTTTGTAAATTATATGGAATTAATATTTATTTGGAGATTGATGTATGCACAAGTGAAAGGGGCTTCAAATATTTACCTGCGTGAAAATCACATACATAAAAAGAAAGGATTTATTACTATATGAAATAATTTTTATGTTTTCTATAATTTCAAATGTTTGTAGGTTAAATATTTCGGAAGGTAAATTCATACCCGTGTTCTTTGGTCCCCTCTAAAAGGATTCAATTTGAAAAACTATAGTTTATAGTTAATCTATAACTATATCCTATATAATTTGAAAATTATATTATTATATTATATATATATATATATATATATATATATAAGTTTTATATAATAATTTATATAAACATCATATTAAAATTTATATAGTTTTGGAAAAAAACTATATATTAAAAGTCTTTAACCATATTAAAATAAGATGGATTGAGGAAGAGTAAACAAACCATATTTAAACTTAACTTATAAATATAGACATATATACTTTGAAAAAAGAAAAAAACCTAAGTTTAAATCATATTATATATATGGTTAATTTAAACCGCTTAAAATATAAATTTTATTAGATTTGGTTTATATAAGTTTAAAAAAACTTAAGTGCTTACTTTTTTTTTTTAGAAAAAGGGGGCACGTGTTTATTATTTGGCCATGAAGGGATTACTTTTTAAATCTTAATACTTATTAAATAAAACCTAACATGTGTCCCTAACCATTTATATTATCTATGTAAGGGGTGGCCCCATTCATTTATATCTTATAGTTTATAAAAACTATATAAATAAACCTATTTAAAGGTTTTCTTTTATATAAGAGTGGGAGTGGAGAATAAAATGAGATAATATCTCAGGTATAAATGTGGAACTCTCAAGTATAAATGGAGAATTTTTTAAAAAAGATATTTTATTGGCCGACGTGAAGTGTGGTACAAGTTTTAAAATTTTTAACTTGTAAAATTCTCAAAATTTTACAATATTTTCATAGTTTTAAATGTGTGCAGTGGTAAAATTCGAGTAAATAAAGGGAGGAGACAAGGTTCATGAAAATAGGGATTTCAATTTATTTCATTGGTCGGATGAAATTATTTGTCCCCTACGTAAAATATGAAGGTTAATATATACTCTCATAAATCTACTCAGAATCTGGTAAAATTATTTTAACACGGTCTATATCCTTTAAACCCCTTTAATAAGGGTTATGTGTTTTTAATAAAAAAGATACTATAGTTTATAATTTTTACGAACTATATGTTGTTTTTTATTTACATTCTATAAACTATATACCTCTTTTTTAATTAAAAATGTATATATTTTTATATTATAAATTATAATAGGTTATTATAATGTGTTAAAATATAACCTCCCTAATACTATATAGAAGAATAAATTATGGAATTTCACATTCTCAAAATACACAACACATTTTAACTTCATTAAATTTGACGATTGAATGACCGTCATAGTAGACCAAACATAAGCCATTATGACGGTCATTTAGACATCAAATTTAAGATTGTAGATTCTAGGAAACTTATAGTTTGTTAAAATTGATGGTCAAATGACCGTCACGACAGACCAACAAATAAGCCATTATGATGGCCATTTAGACATCAAATTTAAGCTGGACGGGTCTTTTTATAAATTAATTTTTTCATAAATTTGAAGTTGTTATGCACCTTAGGGTCTCTTCTTCACTTCTATATGGTTGGAAATATTTTTATATAGATATTGGGTATAATGCGAGCCCTTTATATTGTGGGTTATTAGTTTAATCATGAGAGATTAATTAGTATGCGTTGTAATGACATAATTAGTTATGATCAAATAGTTTCTTTAGATCCGATTATATTAAAAGTGTTGTTTTTAAGTTTTTAGCTTGTAAAATTCTATAAAATATTTTGCAATATTTTCATAGTTTTAAATGTGTGCGGGGTAAAATTAAGAGTAAATGAAGGGAGGAGACAAGATTCATGAAAATAAAGGATTTCAATTTATTTCATTGGTTAGGTGAAATTATTTGTCCCTTACGTAAAATATGTAGGTTAATATATACTCTCATAAATCTACTTGGACTGATAAAATTCTTTTAACTTGGTGTATATCCTTTAACCCCCTTTAATAAGAGTTATGTGTTTTTAATATAAAAAAGATACTATAGTTTATAATTTTTACGAACTATATGCTTTTTTTTATTTACATTCTATAAAATATATACCTCTTTTTGTATTAAAAATGTATATATTTTTACATTATAAATTATAATAGGTTATTATAATGTGTTAAAACATAACCTCCTAATATTATATAGAAGAAGAAATTATGAAATTTCACATTCTGGAAATACACAACACATTTTAGCTTCATTAAATTTGACGGTCGAATGACTATCACAAGAGATTTAAACATAAGTTATTATGACAGTCATTTAGACGTCAAATTTAAGATGGAAGGACCTTTTTCTACATTAATTTTTCAGAAATTTGAAGTTGTTATGCACCTTAGGGTGGTCTCTTCTTCACTTCTATATGGTTGGAAATATTTTTATATAGATCTCGATTATAATGCGGCGCCCTTTATATTGTGGGTTATTATTTTTATCATGAGAGATTAATTAATATGCGTTGTAATGACATAATTAGTTACGATCAAATATTTTATTTAGATCTGATTCTATTAAAAGAGTTGTTTTTATTATAGATAAATATGTTTTTAACTCTATGGTATATTGTATATTATAATGCAAAGTGTGTTTTACAAGTTTAGGAAAACAATGGCATCCAACTATTTTTGTCTTGACAAAATCTAAATCTAGAATGAAACCAACTACAATATTTGGGTTAAAATAGAATTTATGGCAAGGAAACTCTAGATGATTTTTTTAGATTTGAGGTTTCTCCCACCAATCATCAATCAACTATAGATAACATGAATGCATTCTTCTGCAATGAATAGAGGAGGCTCTTTCTATGATTTTCACAATGTGAATGACTTGAGTACCTTCTACACATTGGTAATATTAAACATCTAAAAGAGGGATGGCCAACTAGAATCCATGCATGAAGGATACTTGGTATATCAAGGATAGTAATGAGAGTATAATACCTGAAGGAATTCAAAGAAATAGTCTATATATTTTTGATATTTTCACTTCTACATCTTTTTGTATATCGAGTTTGAATAATTCAAAAATATGGCATGAAATATTACGACATGTTAATAATCGAAGCTTATATGAAATGTATAGATATAATCTAGTGAAAGGTTTACATGTGTTGTCTTCTTCTCTTGAATTTACTTCATTAAATGCTTCTAAATGATGGTTTTGATTCCAATTTAGTAAATGGTCTTGATGATGTTTTTGATGTTATAGATGTTTCTGAAACTCTTATCTTCCTAGATAAGAAATTAAATTGGGTTTAATCTATGTTAGAAAGTTCAAATCCTATTAACCTTAAGAAAATGACCAGAAGCCATCATATGTACCATACATTAATTACCTTGTATGAACCTAAGCCATGAAGTATTATAAGGTCTAGGTGGATACACAAAGTAAAATATAATGTTGATGATAGTATTATCAAACATAAAGCTAGACTTGTTGCTAGAGGTTTCAATCAGAAACCTAGTATTGATTATGTTGAGACATTTCATGTAGCTAAAATGAGTACTATTATGGCCTTATTTGTAATTTCTGCTCAATTTGGGTGGGAAATCCACCAAATGGATAAGAAAAATATTTTTTTGAATTACGATTTAAAAAAGAACTTTACATGTTTCAACCTAAAGGATTTGAAGAAATTGGTAAAGAAAACTATGATTGTAAGTTGAGAAATCTTTATATGGTTTAAAACAAGCTCTTAGAGCTTGGTATGTGAAAATTGTTTCCTTCTTTAAACTATTAGGTTTTGTTAATTATTCTTCTAACAATGATATATTCATTAAGCAAAAAGGATATCATATTATCATTATATGTATATATCTTGATGATTTTCTTATGTGTGGTGACAATTATGATTTAATTTATATGATTAAAGAGAAATTGAAATAGTGTTTTGAAATGAATGAGTTAGGTCTCTCACATCATGTTATTTTGTATGACTGTATTTCTTTCTATTATTATTTTTCAAAACAAAATATGCAACCATTGTATTGAAAACGTTTCTTATAATTGATTGTAAATCATTTTCTACTTCAATAGAAGTTGGAATAAATATTCATCCTAAATCTACATATAAAAAAGGTTGATCCTATTTTATATACGATGTTAGTTGATAGTTTGATTTATCTAACTATAACTAGATTAGATATTTCCTATACAGTAGGAATTAATTCAAGGTTTATGCAAGAACCTTTTTTAGAGATCATTAGAATCTTACAAAAATATTTTTAGATATATTAAAGGAACAATCAATTATGGGTTGCATTATACTAAGAATGAAAATGTTATTTTATATGGATTTTGTGATTCTAGCCATACTGATGTTGTGTTATAAAATATATTAGATATGTGTTCAAGTTTTTTGGTGTAGGAACCATTACTTGGAACAAAAATACAATCAATAGTCTCCATTTCTTCTACTGAGGTAGAGAAGTATAATGGAAGAAGTAAAGAAGCCATACACATGCAACAACTATTGGTAGAGATACACATGTAAGCTAAAGGAAGTATTTCTCTTCTATGTGGTGGTCAAAGTTATATTACTCTTGATTAAGAATCTAGTTCAATATCAGAGGATGAAGAACATTGAGATACATATATGATTCACCCGTGAGAAGGTGCAAAGTGATGAGATAAATCTCAAGTTCATGTTGACTAAAGAGTAGGTTGTTGATATCTTCACAAATTCCCTGAGTGCTACAAAGTTTTGTCACTTTCATGAAAAACTTATATTTTTAGAATTTATATTGAGGGGGAGTGTGCATGATAATGTCACCTCCTAATAGAACTTGGTTTTTGTAAAAATACCTTCGGGAAGTGTTAAAAAAGACTTTTGGGCAAGTGTAAAAAGAACTTTGGGCATGTATACCTACTTAGATTCTTTTTTAAAAAGAAGTTTAGAAAGATCTTAAAGATGGTATTCAGTAAACTCTTTAGTGCTATTGATTTTAGTGGTAAACATTCAATACAAACATATTGTTAACGAGGTCCTTGGTTGTAAAAGACTCATATATGCTTGGGTTCAATAACCTTGTATGAGAACCTGTGTGAATATGTAAAACTCACAAATCATACTTAGCCATTGATTATGAGATGATCATTGGGATTCTAAATCCTTTTGTACCAAAAGGTAATTTCAGTATGATGAAGGTGTTATAATTCATTCAACCGATATGCTAGCCTAAAACCTTTATAGTTTAAGGATTGTAAATCTTTTAGTGTACCACAGTAGGTAATTTTTGGCATATATTATTTTATCCCACTTAACATTAAGGGGGTGTTGGAACATAATGATTAAGTGGTCTAGCCAACCCTTAATATATATGGGTCCATCACTAATATATAGGTTAATATTTAATAATATGAAATATTTATATTTCTATTATTAAATATGTTAACCTAAGTATATACTTTAGGTTAAATATTTAATATCATGAAATGATTATATTTCTAATATTAAATATTATAAACCTAGGTGTATGTGTCAACCATTTTAGGTTGAAAATGTGGGTCGGGAGACATACCCAATCACCTTATATAAAAAGGACTTTAGGTCCTCATTTGATATATTCAGGAAATATATCAAAGGTGTGAAAATCAAGTGATTTGGTTTTACCCTTGGTAAATAGGGTTTCAAAGAAGGAGGTGATATTACTAGATGTAAAATAAGTTCTCTGAAGTAAAAGGTTATTTTCAAAGTAGTTTTTACCCTATTGGGGTTTTCTACTATAAATATTGTGTCACCTGTGTTATTTATTTCCTGTAAGTATTTATTTATTTACTTATGTTATGATGTAATGTTTATTTAAATATTTATTATAACATTATATAATATGTAATTTGATTAAATTCGTATTTATTAGAATCCTCAAATTCTAACATTATGTAGGATCTAAAATGAGATTGCATGGGATTTGAATTATAGGACAAACCACACAAGTGATAGCAGTAAATAAAATTATGGCCATAAAATTTCACATGCTTCTAGAATCTAGGGTTGGATTTTAAAAAACTAGTTTATTCATATCAAAAACAACGCTTCTAAGGGTGGTTTCAAGTAGGGAAAGTGTAGAAATTGAAAAAGGAAAAAGATGGGTGGTGCTCTATGCCAATTGGAATCTAGCTATGATATTTCCTGGAAGGACAATGGGGAGCTTTGGAATCTTCTTAAAAAGGGGGGTGTTTCCAACTTCATCGAAAAAATCCAAGGGCATGACCAAAACATTTATGTGCATTTTTCCATGGATTGGAAGGACATGAAGGTAAAATATGGGGGTCATCATGTGTTGATGAACGAAGTTGATTCTTTGAGGAGACTAGGGTTTTTTGGATGGTTTCTAGTTTTTTTATCGAAAGGTTCGAAAAAATTACAGAAGCAAAGAAGTTTTTTGAAGAAGGGGAGGAGCTTGTATTTTTATGGCAGCATCAAGGTAAGTTCCATTCTGAAACCCTACGATGAGATTACTAAAATGATGGTTTGATTCATCTCCCTTGAAGGGCACTTTGTCACTGTTCCTACCAAGAACTTGGTCTTTCTCAACCATTTTAGGAGACAATTTACAGTTTGTTTCCCACATTACCTCTTGAATTCACTTGAACACTCCATTCTCAATTTCTAGAAGCACACCAGGGCCATCCCCCTCCACCAGGGGCTCATCTTCCTCCTACATAAAATTTTCCTCTCAAAATTCCCCGCCATTCCTATCTCCCCCAACAACCCCCTCTCCCATTCTAACTACTCCTTCAAATAACTTGACCACCTCTTCCAAGGCTAGAGCTATCAAAACTAAGAACCCCAAACTCAATAAAGTGGCCTCTCCTCCCTCTGCCCATGTTCTCAGGAGCAACAAAGAAATGGAAGTTGTTCAAAATATTTTACACATTAGCAATGTTGGTCAGGATAATGCCTCATAGGATGAGAGGGATAATACTCTTCTCAGATTGGACTTATTGGAAAAGGAGGTTGTGAATATTAAGGAGTTGCATCAATTAACCAAGCAGAAGGGGAAGAGAAAATTGAATGATGATGCGGATATTGAAATTGATCAAACTAAGGATATTTACAAAAATTTGAACTCATTGGAAAATAGATTGGGAGGGAAAAAGATAGACATGATCATAATATGGCCATTTTCAATGCCATTAGTGAGTTCCTAGAGCAACATGTTAGAAGCATTTCAATGTTGAGTGGGATCCCTGAAGCCATTTGGGGGACTGAAAAGGAAATAAATCAGGTTATTTCAAATTTGAACATGAATGATCCAACACACACTACCACTCTGGCGCTTTTCACTTCTTTGCGCACTATAAAATCTAGGATTGATAGGGCCTCCAAGAAATAACTCCCTTGGTCTAAAGTTGGTTCCATTTTAGTTGTTGCTCTATTTCAGACAGAATGTTGTTTTTTGGCTGCTTAATTGTAGTTTTTCCTTGTTTTCCTTTTTCCTAGTATCTTTTTTTTGGGTTACTGTTGGAATTTTTATATTATCCAGATTCTGATCCTCTTTTGATTTTTTTTTTCATGTTTGATCTAGTTGTTGAGCCTTTCTTGTAACTGGGTATAGTCCCTCCAAAACTATTTTCCATTAATAAAAAAATTACCGTATGGTAAATATATATTTACATGGTAGTTAGTAAATGGTAAAAATAAATATGGTAAAGGTTAGTAGTTGGTTAGTAAGCTATACCCGTATATATATTTGAACGTGTTATAATTTGTTATTTGTTATTAGCCGTGACTATCCTGGGTTATTTGATCCTATAAAATAGGATGTTGTTTTTTTAATTTAGATGGCTATATTATAGCCATACATGCATTGTAAAATTTTAGCAGTAAGTTAATAAAAGAATATTTTTTACTATGTTAATATGACGACCAAATTTAATACGCTCTTAAATAACCCGAAGGATCAAAATGGTTATGAGAAACAATCAAGGAACTAAGGTCCTCAATCAAAACTATGGTGTTATAATGGATGATTTCACCAACCAAACCAAGAAGAAAAATGTTGTGAACATGAATAATGCAAAAATAACAACATAAACATGAAAAATTAGACTAGTAACAACCTTACCCCTTCTATTAACGTGGTTGAATTCTATCATGCTCCCTTGCAATAGGTTCAAACTCAATGCCAAAGCCCCTACAAAACCAATTCGTAAATCAATATCAAAACCAAGGTCAAAGGCCTCTCGACCTATAATTACAATAATAGAAACTAGAACAATAAAGGAACTATGGGACACGGTAGAGTCAAAACCAAATACCTCAAGACTATGATCCCACCTTATAATGTTGTTTCCGTAGAGTTATAAGATATGATACTTGGATATGTAGGTACTAATAAGTTAATACAACATCTTATAAAAGGCTAGAGAAAACTCTTCATTGAGATGTTCTTAGGTTATCCCATGACACCTACATAAACTACTCACATGGGGCTTGTTTCTCTATAGAATTATTCTATTGGGATTTATAAAGACCCCTTCCCAATGCACCCAAAAAGTTGGAAGCTTAATCCTCATGGAACCAATAAGGGGGGTCTTGTACGAAACAATGATCACAAAGACTCTATGTCCACCGATCTACGAGTATCTCCTAATTTCTACAACTAAAATCAAAATAATATTGTGGGCATAGTTGACTGAGAAACTGAGCCAAAAATCCACTTCGCTAATCATACCCATGACTATTCATTACAAAATCTCCCTATTGACCCCTTAGTGTAGGATGTTAAGCTAGTAGTGTCAAGGCCATTAGGGGCATATGATTTAATTACGGACCTAACCAAGACCTTCTCCTACATATTATTTTTGGATTTTTTGATAAACTAACTAACATACCAATATTATTTGTTAGAATTATTGGGTCTTGGTCACTTAATTCATGTGACACCTCCTTTAGAATCCCAAATAAACCATATAGACTTCGATGTTCACCCTTCAGGCCAAAATGAAAGAGATGTTGGGTTTGTATTTGATATTAACAATATTCCCACTAACATTGAACTAACATGAAGAGGTGATCCTGCATTATATTTACAAGTTTGGATCTACACCAATTATGTTAAAAGAGTCATGATTGACAATGGAGTTGTAGTTAACATTGTCCCATTTTCATTCTTTTAAAAACTAGCTTATGGGGAGACAAACGGTTCATCAACCTAAAACATGTTGAGAGGTTATGATAGCCTTAAGGATACTTCCATTGTAACCATAGTTCTTTCGGTCACTCTTGGACCCAAGATGTTTTGACCAAGTTTTATATTATAGATAAGGAAACTAACTATAATATGATTCTCGGAAGACCTTGGATTCATAAGATGAAGGTCATTCCCTCTACTCTATTCCAAGAAGTTAAATTCCTTCATTTGGGGAAGGCATTTTTGGCTCAGTGGTGATGTAAAGCCTTTTGAAATCCATCAAGCCAATCTTAAGAAGAAGCATAGGGTTCATATAGAGTTTGAACTCACAAAAATTGGTTTTATAGGCCTCTTCCTTCAGGGGGGGCCATTATTTCTAAAAATGAAGCTAGAAGCACCTAAAGTAATTGAAGGTGTGGATGTTAATGAAAACACATCCACTTTAGTATAAATGGTTTCAACAAAAATACATCTGAAATTGTGAAGATCATAGAGAATGATCTACCAATCATTATTCCCTTTGATTCTTTAGGCATTGGTCATGCTCTTGGGATATCCACTCTCCTTGTAGATGACTTTGTAAAGGTCGCATAATCGGCATTTCAAAAATTCAAGAAGAGGGTCCAAAGAGTAATGAAACATCTATCTTCCTAATGATTGCTAGAATCTTAACTATGACATTGTAAAGTTTTTCTTTGGCGTAGGGGTAGGGGTGATCCTCACTTTTCCAGAGGGGAGGGTCATGCCTTTTTCCTTCAAGTTGAACTTTGAGTGTACAAATAACAAAGATGAGTATGAATATCTTCTTCCTATACTCATTATGGTAAAGAGGATGGGTATGAATAATGTGAGAGTATTGGGTGACTCAAAACTCATTTACAAGTAAGTCTCGAAGTCTATGAGACTAAAGAAGTGAACATTAAACTCTACAAGTCCATAGTGCATAAGCTTTGTAATGGTTTTGAATTTATTTCCATATAATTTGTTCCGAGAGAGAAAAAATAACTTGTTGATTCTATGACCATGTATTCCTCTCATTTTTTTCCTAGTGAGGACTTAAAAGAAACTAAGTTCATCATTTGAATCTTAGCCAAACCTTTAGTTCAAAAGATGCCCACCAATGCAATTTTGGCATACGTTGAGACGAAAAATGATCCCATCACATTATATTTTTTTGAAAATGACAAAGAAATATTAGGAGACCTCAATACTTACACAAAACTTCATCCCACCTTATACCTTACCCTTCCTCCTAATTCATAGATTGAGTGATGAAATATTCCTCATTGGAATATTTTGAAATCTTTGAAGTAGAGGAAGAAGAAATATAGTTTCCTCCAGTCCCACCTAAGTTTCAATAGGGTAATGCCTCCTTAATCGAAGGAACAATAGACATAAACATAGGGATAAAATAGGAACACAAAATACTAAAGCATGGTTCTTCGTTGTCACTAGAAGAGATATAAACACAAACTAAGGTTCTCAAATAATACTATAAATCCTTTTCCTTTAGCTATAAATATATGATGGGTGTTGTTCATGACGTGGTATTTCACAACCTCGTTATAAAATCTGATGTGAAACACATGAAGTAGAAATTAAGGCCCATGAAGCTAAACATGGATTTAATGGTTAAGTAATAAGTTATAAAACTCCTTCAAGTAGGGTTTGTATAACTAGTAGATTACTTTGTGTGGTTGTTAAACATCGTCCCAATTCTAAAAATAATAGGAAGATAAGAATTTTTATTGAATTCGGGGATAATAAAAAAATTCTTGTCCCAAATATGATTTCCCTTTGCCTTTAATTTACATTGTTATTGATGCAATGACTAGGTAATAGTTGTTGTCTCTTATGGATGGATTTTTCAGTTACAACCAGATAAGGATTTCATAGGAGGACCAAAGAAAAAATAATTATACTACTCCTTGGGGAAATTTCTATTATGTTATCATGCCTTTCGGTTTAAATAATTCCAGAGCCACCTACCCGTGGGTCATGGCATACATTTTCCATGATCGTATTTATAAGATCGTGGAGACTTATGTTGATGATTTTCTTGTAAAACCTAAGAAATGTGGCTATCATCCATAGGTGCTTCATATTATTCTCTGGCACCTAATCTAATATGGTGTAACACTAAATCTTGAAAATTCAATGGTCGAAGTAACAGGAGGCAATTTTTTATGTTATATCATCCCTTCCTAAGGTTGTGACATCAATCCAGTGAAAATTTGGGTGTTTTTGGAAATTTCCCCATCCACAGATGAGTCGGACATCGATATTTCCTAGGTAATTGTGGGGAAATTCATATTTTTATTCATAACTTAACATACACCATTCATCCCATCAACAAATTATTGAAGAAAGAGTGTAGAATAGATTAAATTGATAAATTTCACAAAGCATTTGATTATGAAAAGTGCTTCCTTATGTCCCCACCTATACTCATTCCACAAAAATTTGACCATCCATTATTTTTATATCTCGAGCCACTAATGTCTCTATAGTGTGTATGTTGGAAAAAGATGATGATGATGGTCATGAGTGTGCCATTTATTTCATCAGCCATACTCTTCTAGACCACAAGACATGATATATGCAAGTAGAGAAGGATTTCTTCCCCATTGTTTACACAATAAAGAGGTTAAGGCGTTATATGCTTAACCAAGAGACATGAGTAATTGTCAAATCTGATAAGTTGTGAATGTTCTTAACTCAAGCGACCTTGTCTAAGAAGGTTGGTCTTCTCATCACACTTATGGATGAGTTCAAAATCCCCTATTTCAACAAAATTTCTATTAAGGGACAAATCATCACCGATTGGTTGGGATAAAATCCTATAGACTCCTAGGAACTAGCGGATTTGGATTTACCTAATGAATATGTTATTGGCATAGAAGAAAATTCTCCCATCACTTTGTGTCTATGGTACAATGACATTATTAATCACATTATGGAAAATTTTTATCTTGAAGGAGAAAGCTTGTACAAAAAGGTGAAGGTTGCATGTCATAGCCATGAAATATGTGATTGTAGAATAAGTTCCCTACTCTTGTAGAGCCTTTGATGACATACTTATGAGATGTATTGATGAAGAAGAAGAGGAAAAATTCTCTTTGAAGCCCACACTAGATTCTATGGTGGCCATTTTAAGGGAATTAAACCACTCGTAAGATTCATTAGATGTTTTATTTCGGGCCCACATTAGAACGTGATGCTATGAAGTACGTGCACAAGTGCCAAAAGTACCAAAAATTCTTGCACGTAATACATATCCCTACTTAGTCTCTACAACCAATAGTTACATCCTATCCCTTTTACACTTTGGGTCTTGATCTAATAGTGAAGCTCTCTCCATCATCATCGATGGCCATAATTTCATTATCACACCACATAGTATTTTACAAAGTGGTATGAGACCATGCCCCTTACTACTATACCTAGATATTTAATTGTCAAGTTTATTTTAAATCATATTATCTATAGGTATGGAGTCCAATAAGTCATTACCTCATATAATTAAATTCCTTTTAAGAACAAAGAGGTGCATGATTTGTGTATGAAATTAAAAAATATCCCACCACACAACCTCTTTATACTATGCTCAAGCTAATGAAAAGGATGAGGTTACGAATAAGAAATTAAAGTTATTCTCCTTAAGAAGAATAAGTAGAACAATAGATTAGAATTTAAAGTTATTCCCATCCTTGTGGGCCTATAGAACATCAAGAAAAATTACGGGGATAACCCCTTTCTATTTATTCTTGATTATGAAGCAGTCTTACCAATTGAAGTAGAACTACCTAATTTCCATCTTTCTCTACAAGGCATCTTGGATGAATATATGTATTGATAAGTGTGGTTGGTTGAACTATAAACCCTAGATGAAACTTATCTTAGGGATGAAAAAAACACCAAGTTTATACTAACACAATTTGTTTCTAGTATAACAAGGTGCATGAACATGAGATATAGGTAGGAGACCAAGTACTAATACTTGATAGCCAAATCAATAAAAAGGTTGGTAAAGGAATTTTTTTATAAAAAATGGTTAGTTTTGTACCAAGTAATGAAAGACTACAAGAATGATGTGTACTACCTATGTACTCTAGAAGGTGAAAAATTTAGTGAATCGGTTAATTCACTTCACCTCAAACACTTATATGCATAGTTCATTTGTGTTTCAGCACTATACATTATTGCATCAATATTGTTCACTTTTGTTCACCTATCTCAACCTTCAGTGGTGAACCATTGCATCCTATTGGTTATGTAGGGTTAAGGATAAGGGAAATCAATCCCTCCCAAAATAAAAATCTAAAATTAATAAAAAAACAAACAATAAAAACAAAAATATTTCATCTATAAATAAAACTACACTTATTTTCCCTACCAATATTTGGTGATGAGCCCATGCTTCCTACTAGTGGCATGAGGTTTGGAAAGGAGGGAATTTCCCTTACTCACCTATGTTTTATACTTGGTGATGAGCCCATGCTTCTTACTAGTAGTATAGGGAAAGACTTGAAATCAAAACTTGCAAATAGAATTGGGTAAGACAAGTAATTTGGGTCAATAAATAAAAAACTTGCAAATAAATTAAGAAATCAAAAATTTCTTTGAAATCTGAAAATCCTAAGAAAATGAGCTAGATGTGTATGTTAAAAGAGATTCATTCCTAAAAACCATATTTTTTCAATCAAAAGGCCATCCACAGATCTAAGTATTGTTACAATTGAAATTAAAACACATTCTAAACTTAGTTGGCCTTGTTTACGGTTGAGTTGTAGGTTCCTAATTGGATCTTTGCCAAAATATCATCTTCTTGTCATTGTCTTCGTTATTCAAGATCATATTACTCATGCCCTTCTTGGTTCTCGGTGATGAGCCATCACAACTTACTAGTTACATGGAGTTAAGAATGAAGTGAGATCATTTTCTCATCATACTACATTCATCACATTTTTCTGATAAAATAAAATTTCTAAATATTTCTTGTAAATCAAAGTATTAGAATTACAATTTGTTCTCATATGCATTTTTCTATCACATTTACATCAGCATCCATAGCATGCATCTAAAAAAATCATTAGAAATTATAACTATCTAAGAGTACACAAATGAGATAAACCATGACCAAGTCAACTATTGTAAAATAATCTTTGAACAAAAAGATGTCTATATATATGTATATAATAATGTCAAGTTTCTTGTACAATTCCATCACACTCTAACAACTGTGGTTGAAACTCTCATCTATGAGTCAAAAATAAAAAAATCAATATGTGTATAAAAATGGTCCAAAAATAATAAGGTCTCATGGCCTATCTCTCTCTGTGGGATCCCTAAGAAGGTGCATGATAACGGATCCTATTGTGGCTCCTACAAAAAGAATGACTGGGCGTAACATGAGAACCTTTGTGTATTGATATGTGGGAATTCTTGTGAGACTATCCATGAGATGGGGAAGGTCATCTTTCAGTAGTAGTGGTTCCATTATGATAATTTTCTAGCCATTTTCTTCTCTTAGCCACTCATGTGCTACAAGGTTAGTCCTAATCGATTCATGGCCTCTGTAACATGCCATTCGATGTGAACACATCTATGTGACGTCCAACCATTGTTGGGTGTTTGGTATTTGCAAAAATATACTCTTGTGTTATCCTTGTGGGGAGCGTAAATTTATCTACGAGAATATGCCTAGTAAAGTCTTGGCATCCATCTATAGTAGCTGCAAAGAACAAGTAAACAATGATGAGTTAAAAAATTCTAAAAAAGGGATAGTATGTAATCTGCTAGTAGTCTAGTTTAGAAATTAAAGTTAAGAAAATATTATATTACTTACTCAGATCTAAAGGCATCCAACTTGGATTAGTATCTGGTGCTGGTGCTAGTGTAGAATCTTGCACGGGATTCTCCTCTACTCTTGATTCCTTCCCTACCTACAAGTGTATGATTTCTTCTCCTCTATGGGCTGAGGCTCCTTAGTTTTAATTCTTCCCTCATCTATCTCTACCTTGTCTCTAGAAGCCATGGAGGCCTCTCCAATGAGTTTCCACTTAGAATAAAACGCGTTCTCCTCCTTCGATATTTTCTCGGCATTATTTTCCTTATCCCCACTGTGTGATGGGCCTATTATAATATGGAGTATTTTCTTCTACCTATATATTATCTCGACACTAGGATCTAGTGCAGCATGTGGTGTACTAATGGGAATCCCCGAGTAACAAATTTATACTCTATCTTACCCCTTGAGGAAGATCTCAACTATTAGGAGGGCATATGCATAAGGAAATCCAAACTTCTAGGGAACCCTAAGGATTGGTTAGGTCTCAACTAGGCTAGCCCGATCAACCAATTAAACTATAATTATGCATGCGATCCACAATAATAGCCTCATGTCCCCACATTACACCCATATCCCGATATGGTTGTGCAATAATATTTACTTTGTAGTAAGTGTAGAAAATAATTAATATGGGCTCATGACTAAAGCCATGTCAACCCACCAAGCTTCTCTAACTACTCTGGGATCTATTATCCCAATTACCCTATTATCGGGATCATCCTCTTGTAAATCAAACTTATTACCAATGTATGATGAATGAGATTATTTCCCACCATCCTAGTAGCTTGGTTTAGATCATGATATGTAGTACCAAAATTTTAATACCCCATGCATATATTTGGTCATACCGCATAATGCTCTAAATAATAGGTGCCCAACAATTAAGAAGTTTGTCCCTACCATTATCTCTTACCAAACATGAGGCCAAAATTCCAATGATGGCCTTACGTAAGGTGGGGATACGTGTAGAGCTAACTTAAACTAATCACACCCCTTATTTGGCACCTGTATTAGGTGTGTGTCCATCTCTTGATTAGGTATCCCACTAGTTAGCCTCTTAAACCGGACTGAATTAGTCAAAACTAACTTCCTTCTAGTGATGGGAACCCCTAGATTTGATAAACATCCTCTAGAGTGATACTCCACTCTCCTCTAACTACAAGAATCTAAAAGTGTTCTATTCTACATCATAGTATCTCAATAAATAAAAAGAAAGCTACTCATGGATGCAACTATCTCGCATCTATGATATCCTCCATATCCCAACCCTCGTAACAAATCCCTTTATTCCTATGTCAAACCCTCAAATATATGAGGTATACAATCTTTCTCATGAGCTTTGTTCTATTTGACATACTTCCCTTGCATTAAAAAAATATAAAGACAAGAGCAATTTAGAATCATATACATGCATAATAATATCATAAAAACACTTACAAATACAACGAAAGACTAAAAATTTGCTAGTACTTAGTAAAAAATGGGAAACTACCTTGAAAGTTATACTACCAACACTTTTAGGAAAGTGACAGGTTCTGCAAAATTTCTATAGTAGTTTCATATTTTTAGTTGCCTAAGTGGCAGTTGCTTAACCATTGTGATGATTGCACAACCGCTACTATGTGTAGAGCGGTGTTTGATCAATCTCCATGGGTGGTTCTACCCACGAAATGCAAGTCATACCCTAAGGGGTCTAAAGTTCAAGAAACTATAAAAATACATCAAAATTAAATAAAGTAAAATAAAAATTCTACATGGTAGCCCCTTGTGGTCATTTTCACTATAAAATTATCAAAAAATTACCCCCTTATGGCTATTTTTTATGAAATCCTACATTTTAGGGTAGAAACAAATAAATACGAGATAATGAACCTGTTCATGACCCGCTTCTCTTATCATGATTATGTTGTAATCATCTTTGAGTGCTCTTCATTTTGACTATACTCACATGTGAAATGGTCATAGGTAATCCGATCTCAAAATTTCACCTTGTGGGTAAGTGTAATTGATTTCTATAAATAGTAATTTTGATATATATAACATTTTTTCTAATATTATTTTGAGTTTTTGTTTGGGGTGGGAGTGTTGACGCAAGTATGATTCTCATCCTCACTACCATGGTGATTCTTATTTTCATTTTAATTTATAATGTTTTTTCGATTATACCTTTATCTACACTTTATTCATGTTTTCTCTTATAGGTTGCGGGAAGCTTAGATTGGTGTAATTTCAACACACAAACATGTAAGGTATAATATCTAACTTTCCCATTTGGGTGAGTCATACTCAAACTTCACATTTTACACCACTTCATGGCTAAAATTATTCTCTAAGGGGGAAATATGTACACAACCAAATTCACACAATGTTATATTTTTATAACAAATAATAGTTCCCAATGATGATAACATTCATTTCCAAAATAAGCGATGAATCCATTATCCATCTCTTTTCTTTTCTCTTTTTTATATGAATTAGCCTTCCTTGCTTCATACTTTATCATCCTTGCATGCTTTCAAAAATTTTGATTTGGATGAGACTGAAAGCATTATACATAGAACAAAAATCCTTTTGTATTCTTGATATGCTCGGATCAAAACTCAAAACATAATAATAATAATTTTTATATTATATTCCATGCGGAAATATTACATATATATAGGAGGATGCCTCCTATATTCTAGGATATTATCTCAATTGGAATATCCTCAAAATATCTCCAAGCCTATTATAATAGTAATACATTAATTATATTTTATGTTAATTATAATATATGATATATTATAACTTGTTACAACAACCATATTAATTCAACAATAGTTGGAGTGCTAAATAGGATTTTCCTAACATTCCCCCTAAGTGCGAACATGGGAAAAACACCATCTTCAACCAAGTAGCATACCTCTTCATATCCTACATATGGTCTCAATCCTCAACATTGGTGTGGGAACTACATCATCCATGAGTAGGGGCCCATCAACCTATCTAGGTGAATACATGAATTTAGACCATTTAACCAATTCAAATCAACCATCAAGTCAATCGATCAAGAACACTTCCTACAATAGTATCAAAGGTACAAATATTCACATCATCATTATCATAGGGGAAACACAAAAACTATACATCACATAGAAACAAGGATGCTCATCTATTCTTATTCATCGCACATATAGAAACCAAATGTCACTAAATTATTTTTCAGCCTCTTAGGTAATGACCAAATCGAGGACACTGATTGTCCGGCTTCGTTGCCTCCGTCCTCCAATGTCATGTATCTCACTTAAAAATTCAAAATTGAAGCTCAAAATGTTCCACATTGGGTTTTTTTTATATAACTACCTCCCCACAATGTGAAACACATTATTTTTCGGATGTCGGGTAACACCAAAAATGCGTACGCTAGGCAATTTTTTTAATATTTTGGACTTTTAAAAAAATTCTCAATGACTCAGAAGACAAATTTTATTAAACAATAATGAGACGGTAAATTAATTTATGATTTTATACTTTTTAAAAAGACAATAATAATATTGTAACAAGACAATAACAATAATTATAAAATCCCAAATTTATCGAGGATAATTTCCATAGCATAAATAAATGACTCTACTAGTGACTATTGACACAAAGGATCAATATAATTAAAATTTTCATGATTTAATAAAAGAAACATACTTAAAAATAATTGACTACATATAAGGATAATTAATATAAATAAGTTACTCTTAGTATGAAACTACTTTGTATAAAAGATATTTACCTAATCATAAAAAACTAAATAATAACATGACACTCTAAAATTATAATAGTCTTCTAACCAAACTAAAGGACACACAAAAACACATAAATGTCTATGCAATTGGACATATTTGACAAAGATATCAGGTGATACATCTGGGTTTGATGGTGTCCATATAGTAAATTCTGAAAATGAAGTCACCACATGATACCGTGCAATAAGCTGTTGGGTAAGACTAATGTTGTTGAGGTAGACATGGATTTTTCATGAAAATATTGTGAATAAGATCTAATTCAGGTTACATATGGATGTGAGGATTGTGTCGATGTCAAGAACATGCTTGTAAGGATCCCACATTGGATTAGACTAAAAGTAGTATACATAGATCAACAATCCTTTTGTATTCTTGATATACTCAAAACAAAATGCAAAACATAAGAGTAATAATATTTATATTATATTTCATGTGGATATATTACATATATATATAAGAGGATACCTCGTATATTCTAGGATATTAGCTCAACCATAATATCCTCAAAATATCTCCAATTATAATAACAATACGTTAATTGTATTGTTATGTTAATTGTAATATATGATTTGTCATAAATCACTACAACAACCATAATAATCCAATAATAATGTGAGCATTAAATAGGATTTTCCTAACAATAAATTATTTTCGCCCCTTTTCCTTATCTTTTTCCCGTTTAGTTACACAACTACCATAGAGGTTATATAACTATCATAGCATTTATGTTTCCATTGGTCTATCTTGAGAGGTGGTTACACAACCACTTGCACCGCCAATCTACGTAGATTGGTGGTTTCGTTCACATTAATGTAAGACTCAAACAAAATTTTCAGTATGCATTTTGCTTCATTTCAAAATGGTTTCTTGCACATTTCTTGACCAAATCAACTAACTTTGAGCTTTGTATATGCTATTCGACCTCTTTTTCTTTACTTACTATTCTTAGTAAGTTAATTACCCTCCTATGGTGATTTGGCACTTCTTGGTTGCCAAGTGTGTTGCACCATTTCCCTTCCAAATTTCAATTAAAACCTATATTTTTCCCAAAGTATTGGTTATAATCTCTTGAATTATAATTGCACCATTACTCTATCGAATCTTTCCAAGAAGCACACAAGAAAACTCAAATCCTTTTCTTTATTACTCTCTTGCTTGCATTACTACCAAACTACCCTCAACCAGCTAGCTCTATCACTTCTAAATCTTCTTTTTCATAGCAACCAACATAGATCCTGGACTACATTGGAATCGTCATTGGAAAATAAGTTGAGGGGACCATAAAAGTAAAACCAACATTGGATATTGTTTTTGTTCTACTTTTCTAGGTTATAGGTGTATTTAAATTTCTATAAGATATATTAAATTAGTAGTTATATTTCATTTCATAATTAATTCGAATATTTTTTGAAAAGTTATACTTTACAAGTTGTTATATTTCCTCCTTCTCATATTATCCTTGTGGATTTACTTGGGAAGGTTTTGGAGGAAGTTCGTGTGCACATAAATTTCATTTTCTTCCCTATCAGATTATCTATATCTTTCCTTTTGTTTATTAGTTACATTGTATGTGAATACAAGAAAATATTCTCTTGAAATCTTCCTCCCTACTTATCCATGTGGATTTGCAAGGGAAGTAATTTTGAAGAAGTTTATGTTTCTATGTATTTTGTTGAAATTATTCTCATTTTTAGAGGTTGTGTGGGAATCTTCAAATTTTACCAAGGAAGTCTCGGGGAAGAAATTTCTTCTGAGAAAATTTTAATTCTTCTCAAGATTATGAGGTAAAGATAGAAGAAGTAAGATTCACAATTACAAATTAGGAAAAATCCATTGTTCTAACTAGATTAGGATTAATTCATCCACAATAGAGAAATAACCAAATCTAGCTATTTCATTGTTTAGTTTATTTCATTTTAGAGTAAAAGTAGTTTTAATTTAATTGGAAGAAATTTCATTGTCTATGTAGATTTTATTTATTTATTTCAAGAAAACTAGAAAATCCTCTAAAACATAGATTAAAGTAAGTAGATTTGTTTATTTTTATTATTTCCTCTTTTGTTAAAAAGTATCTAAAAATACAAAAACGAGTAGATTATATTGTTTAAATTTCTTTATTTAATTATTTGTAATTATTTAATCAATTATTTACATGTAGATTTAATTATAATAAAAATTAAGTAATGGACTTTGTTTAATTTGAATCTATTTGCATTCTTTGTTTAAAATAGGAACATAGATTTAATTAGAATGGAATTAACACAAGTTCCCTATGTTTCCTTAGTGGCTTAGGTTACCCGAACTTAGCCACATCCCTTTTGGTTTCTTTGTGTGCTTTGTTTATTTGTGTAGATTCTTTTTTTCATGCCCACATTACCATCCAAGAACCAAGAAAACCAAGACATAGACTGTGTGATCCAATAGTACTGCAATTGAACATTTTTACATAATTGTTTGATATTGATCAAGGCCTTAGACATCTTATCTTCTAGACAACCCATTCCCACCTAGTATCATCCAACAAGTGACTACTTTAAATGATAAGGAGGATAGTGGTAACGAGTTATGGGCAAACCATCCTAGTAGAGACTATAATTTTCCTTTCCCCATCTCTTGTCTCACATTCATGAACCTCTCTAAAGAGAAATTTATGAGATATGAAGGTCAATTTCCTCATGTTCACCATTTTGAGGTTTATTTTTCCAAAATGATATTGATATAAATCTTCGTGTGAAAATTATCCTAAATCGTTTGATTTCACCTTAGCAGGTTAGACATGCATTCACTACCCTTAATGAAAAAATACCCATTGTGCTCGTTGAGAACATTAGTTTCCTTAATTTTCCTCATAGACACTTTCCACCAATGCCACCTATTCCTATTTATACATTCCATAGCCATCTATCCATTTTGTATCAGTTGTATTGACATGACCTTGGGAAGTTATGTGTGCCTTGATTCATGTGTTGATTCTTAGGCGTACAAAATTGGTGAACCTGATGTAAAGGACGGGTTCCTTTTTATTTCCTCCTTTCTTTCATTTCTTTCTTCCATCCTTCTCCTCTCCCATTATTTTGTGGGTGTTTATATACCCCCAAATATGTCGAGTTATGAATATGATAGGCCCATTTTGGTTCTTGATGGTTATTAGACTCACATGAGTATGCAACAATCACCTTCTTTGTCGGGGTGGGATGATAATTACTCACAATATATTTTATCTCCTCATACACCCCCTTCTCAAGGGTTCTTGGATAGAAAGTAAGGGTACACTAATATTATTCTTCAAAACAATGGTGTTACCACTCCTACAAAAATAATTACATCCAAAGAGGGGTGGTCTACAAAATATCAATTCACAATAGGATATCGCATGCCTTTGCATCCCAAAAAGACTTAAAAATGCTGAAAAAATACAACATCTTCATTGGTTGATTTGATTTCAACGTTAGTGGATAGAATTAGGAAATGATAACATTCCAAACCTTTGCGGTCTACACCATTCATCGAGAAATAAAAAGTTTCCCACCACATTCAAAAGTATAATTAAGTCCCTTCTACACCACAAACTTCCCATGTCTACATGGGTACTCACATCCCTAGAGACATCCTTATTTGATTGGGCACACTAGGAATGTCATCTCACTCTCTATATGGATATCAACACAAGGGCAAACTGGAAGTGTGTTCTTAAATGCCATTCCAAATGGAAATGTGGTGTTCCCTTGTTTTATGCCTACCAATCGTATATAAATAATGTCCCCTCATACATTCACATGCTTTAAAAAACACTACAAGGGTACATGATTTTTCATTTTTTTCTATATGCTTTGCAACAAGTGGTTCGTTATGCCCCAACCAATACCTACAATGTTCCATAAAAATTCTAGATCCACCTCCACCTCCCTAGAAAGGATCATCAATGGTTAAATCATATGCATTAGGGACATAATTTGAACACATTACTGAGCCTTTGGATTTTACTATCCGAGGTTTCATGATCCCACAACCATTTCTAAATGTCCCAAAGTTTAAGGGGAGGGAGACTTAAACTTCCACATCAAGGCATATATGACTATCATTAGAGATCTACTCCTTGGGACACGATTGTAGTCAGGATATTCCTCAAGGAACTTTAATGGATTTCTATCGATTCATATTATATAATCCCAAAAGCCTCAATTAATTCATTTAAGAAACTCATTTTAGCGTTCATAAAGGATTTCGACATGATCAAATTTATGAGAATAGGAATTAGAGAGTTCTGCACATTAAACAAGAGCATAATGAGTTTTCTTCGAACTTCATCTAGAGGTGGTGGTAATTCATTTACTCCTTTGCTAGTGCTCCATTAATTGATAAAACTAATTTTTTTAATCTATTCCTCCACTCCCTTAGTCAAGAAATTAAGGAGGAAGTATAAAAATTTCCTCTTCAAATATATGAAAAGGTCTTCGTAGTCATGTTGCACATTTACCAAGTGGTGATCGACATTAGATAGAAGATGTATGGCTCAAACATTAAGCTAAGAAACCCCAATCAGAATAACCCTAAGTATCAAAATGGTTCTAACAAAAATCAAGGACATAAGGTCCTCATTCAAAACCATGATGTTGTAATGGATGGTGTCACTAATCAAACCAAGAAGAAACATTTTGTGAACATGAATCATGGAAAAAATAACAATGCCAACATAAATAATTAGAGTAAAAACATTACCCCTTCCATTAACAAGGTTGAATTCAATCATGTTCCCCACAAAAGTTTCAATCTCAATGCTAAAGACCCTACCCAAACCAATTCCTAAATCAATATCAAAACCAAGGTCAAAGGCCTCCAAACTATAATTATAATAATAAAAATAGAACGAGAAAAAGAACTCGTGGACCAAAACAGAGTTATAGGATATGATGCTTGGACATGTAGGGACTATAATAAGTTCATACAAAATATTCCAAAAGACATTGTGATGTTCTTGGATAATCCCATGAAACCTACATAAAATACTCACATCATTTTTGTTGCTCCACATAATGCTATTTTTGGGTTCCCTCCCAAAAGTAAAATTTAAAATTAATTAAAAAAACAAACTTGATAAAAACAAAATGATTTCATCTATAAATAAAACTACACTTATTTTCCCTAACAATATTTGGTGATGAGCCCATTCTTCCTATTGGTGGCATGACGTTTGGAAAGGATGGAATCTCCCTTACTCACCTATGTTTTATATTTGGTGATGAGCCCATCCTTCTTACTAGTAGCATAGGGCAAGACTTAAAATCAAAAACTTACAAATAGCATGGGGAAAGACTAGTAATTTGGGTCAATAAATCAAAAGCTTGCAAATAAATTAAGAAATCAAAAAGTTCTTTGAAATCTTAAAATCCAAAGAAAATGAGCTAGATATGTATGTTAAAAGATATTCAATACTAAAAACCATATTTTTTTAATCAAAAGGCCATCCACAGATCTAAGTATATCTAAAATTGAAATTAAAACACATTCTAAACTTAGTTATCCTTATTTAGGGCTGAGTTGTAGGTTACTAATTGGATCTTTGCCAAAATCTCATCTTCTTGTCACTTTGTCATCATTATTCAAGATCATATTACTCATGTCCTTCTTGGTTCTCGGTGATGAGCCATCACAACTTACTAGTTACTGGAGTTAAGAATGAAGTGAGATCATTTTCTCATCATACAACATTCTTCACATTTTTCGATAAAACAAATTTTCTAAATATTTCTTATAAATCAAAGTATCTGAGTTATAATTTGTCCTCATATGAATTTTTCTATCACATTTGCATCATCATCCATAGCATGCATCTAAAAAAGTGTTAGAAATTATAACAATCTAAGAGTACACAAATGAGATAAACCATGACCAAGTCAACTATTGCAAAAGAATGCTGAACAAAAAGATGTCTATACATATGCATATAATAATGTCAAGTTTCTTGTACAATTCCATCACACTCTAACAACCATTTGTGGTTGAAACTCTCATCTATGAGTCAAAAATAAAACCATCAATATGTGTCTAAAAATGGTCCAAAAATAATAAGGTCCCATGGCCTATCTCTCTCTGCATTATCCCTAAGAAGGTGCATGATAAGGGCTCCTACTATGGCTCCTACAACAAGAATGACTGGGTGTAGCATGAGAACCTTTGTGTATTGATCGTGGGAATTTCGTGAGACTATCCATGAGATGGGGAAGGAGATCTTTCAAGAGCAGTGTTTCCATTATGAGAATTTTCTAGCCATTGTATTCTCTTAGCTAGCTCATGTGCTACAAGGTTAATCCTAATCCGATTCATGACCTCTGTAGCATGCCATACCAATGTGAACACATATGTGTGATGGCCAGCCATCGTTGGGTGTCTGGTTTTTTGTAAAAAGACACTCTCGTGTTATCCTCGTCGGGAGTGTAAAGGTATTTAGGAGAATATGCATAATAAAGTCTTGTCATTCATCCGTCGTAGCTACAAAGCACAAGTAAACAATGATGAGTTTAAAAATTTTCTAAAAAAGGGATAGTATGCAATCCGCTACTTAGTCTAGTTTAGAAATTAAAGTCGGGAAAATATTATATTACTTACTCGGATCTAAAGGCATCCAACTTGGATTAGTATCTAGTCGTGGTGCTAGTGTAGAAGCTTGCATGGGCTTCTCCTCTACTCTTGAATCCTCCCTACCTACAAGTGTATGATTCCTTCTCTGTATAGGTGAGGATCCTTAGTTTTTATTCCTCCCTCATCTATCTCCACCTCGGCTATAGAAGCCATGGAGGCCTCTTCAATGGGTTTCCACTCGAATACGCCTCCTTCTCCTCCTTCGATCTTTTCTCAGCCTTCTTGTCCTTATCCCCACTATTTGATGGGCCTACTATAATATAGAGTATTTTCCTCGACCTATATACTATCTCGACACTATGATCTAGTGCAACATGTGGTGTGCTAATGGGAATCCCCGAGTAACCAATTTTCACTCCATCTTACCCCCTAAGGAAGATCTCAACTATCGATGCCTCTATATACTATGGGAACTATCGGACGGAATATGCTTAAGGCAATCCAAACTTCTAGGGAACCCTAAAGATTGGTTGGGTCTCAACTAGGCTAGCCCGATCAACCAACTAAACTATAATTATGCATGTAGTCATAATAATAGCCTCATGTCCCCACCTTCCACCCATATCTTGATATGGTTGTGCAATAATATTTATCATAGTAAGTGTAGAAACTAACTAATATGGGCTTGTGACTAAATCCATGTCAACCAACCTAGCTGCTCTAACTACTCTAGGATCTATTATCCCGGTTACCCTCGATCGGGATTATCCTCTTGTAAATCAAACTTATAACCAATGTATTATGAATGAGGTTATTTCCTGCCATCCTAATAACTTGGTATAGATCATGATATGTGGTACTAAAAATTTTAATACCCCATGCATATATTCGGTCATACTTCGTAATGCTCTAAATAATGGGTGCCCAATAATAAAGAAGTTTGTCTCTACCCTTATCTCCTACCAAACATGAGGCCAAAATACCAATGATGGCCTTGCGTAAGGTGGGGATAGGTGTAGAGCTAAGTTAACTAATCACACCCCTGTTTGGCTTTGTATCAAGTGTGTGTGTCCATCTCTGAGTAGGTATCCCACTAGTTAGCCTCATACAATGACCTGAAATTAGTCAAAACTAACTTCCTTCTAGTGATAGGAACCACCTAGATTTGATAAACATCCTCTAGAGTGATGCTCCACTCTCCGCTAACTACATGAATCTAAAAGCTTTCTATTCTACATCATAGTATCTCAAAAAATAAAAATAAAGCTACTCATAGATGCACTGACTATATGTGTCTTTGATATCCTCCATATCTCATCCCTCTCAAACAAATCCCTTTTTTCCTAGGTCAAACCCTCAAATATATGAGGTATACAATCTTGCTCACGAGCCTTGTTCTATTTGACATACTTCCCCGCATTCAAAAATATAAAGACAAGAGCAAGTTAGAATCATATACATGCATAATAATCTCATAAAAACATTACCAATACAACCAAAGACTAAACCTTTTCTAGTACTTAGTAAAAAAATGGGAAACTACCTTGAAAGTTATACGGCCGACACTTTTAGCAAAGTGGTGGTTGCAAAATTTCTGTAGTAGTTTCATATTTTTCACTTGCCTAAGTGGCGTTGCTTAACCATTGTGATAGTTGCACAACCGCTGTTGTGTGTAGAGTAGTGGTTGATCAATCTCCATGGGTGGTTCTACCCACGAAATGTAGGTCATACCCTAAGGGGTCTAAAGTTCAAAAAGAAGTAAAATACATCAAAATTAAATAAATTAAAATAAAAATTCTACATGGTACCCCATGTGGTCATTTTCACTTTGTAAAATTATCAAAAATTACCCCCTTATGGCTATTTTTAATGAAATCCTACATTTTAGGGTAGAAACAAATAAATACGGATAATCAACCTTTTCATGACCCGCGTCTCTTACCATGATTATGTTGTAATCATCTTCGAGTTCTCTTCATTTTGACTATACTCACATGTGAAATGGTCACAGGTAATCCAGATCTCAAAATTTCACCTTGTGTGTAAGTGCAATTGATTTCTATAAATAATAATTTTGATATATATAACACGTTTTCTAATATTATCATGAGTTTTTGTTTTTTGGTGGGAGTTTTTACAAAAGTATTATTCTCGTCCTCACTAACATGGTGATTCTTATTTTCATTTTAATTTATAATGTTTTGTCGATTATACCTTTATCTACACTTTATTCATGTTTTCTCTTACAGGTTGTGGGAAGCTTAGATTGGTGTAATTTCAACACATGGACATGTAAGGTATAATTTCTAACTTTACCATTTGGGATCATCATACTCAAACTTCACATTTTACACCTCTTCATGGCTAAAATGATTCTCTAAGGGGGAAATATGTACACACCCAAATTCATACAATGTTATTTTTTTAGAACAGTAATAATCCCCAATGATGATAACTTTCATTTCCAAAATAAATGATGAATTCAGGATCCATCTCTTTTATTTTCTCTTGCTTATATGAATTAGCCTTCCTTGCTTCATAATTTCTTATCCTTGTATGCTTTCAAAAATGTTGATTTGGATAAGACTCTGAAAGCATTATACATAGAACAAAAATCCTTTTGTATTCTTGATATGCTCGAGATCAAAACTCAAAACATAATAATAATAATCTTTATATTATTTTCCATGCAGAAATATTACATATATATAGGAGGATGTCTCCTATATTCTAGGATATTATCTCAACTCTAATATCCTCAAAATATCTCCAAGCCTATTATAATAACAATACATTAATCATATTTTATTTTAATTCTAATATATGAGTTATTATAACTCACAACAACCATATTAATCCAACAATAATGTGAGTGCTAAATAGGATTTTCCTAACATTCCCCCCCTTAGTGCGAACATGGGAACTACATCATCCATGAATAGGGGCCCATCAACCTATCTAGGTGAATACATGAATTTGGACCATTTAACCAATTCACATCAACCATCAAGCCAATTTGATCAAGAACACTTCCTACAATAGTATCAATTGTACGAATATTCACATCATTATTATCATAGGGGAAACACAAAAACTATAAAACACATAGGAACAAGGATTCTCATCTATTCTTATTCATCACACATATAGAAAGCAAATGTCATGAAGCATTTTTCAACCTCTTAGTTAGTGACCAAATTGAGGACACTTTGATTGTCTTGGCTCTGTTGCCTCCATCCTCCAATGTCATGTTGCTCACTTAACAAATTCAACGTTGAATTTCAAAATGTTCCACATTGTGGTTTTTATATAACTACCTCGCCACAATGTGAAACACATTTTTTTAGATGTCGGGTAACACCAAAAATGCATACGTGAGGCACCTTTTATAATTTTTTGGACTTTTAAAAAAATTCTCACTAACTCAGAAGAAAATTTTCTTGAACAATAATGAGACAATAAATTTATTTATGATTTTATACTTTCTAAAAAGACAATAATAATATTGTGACAATACAATAACAATAATTCTAAAATACCATATTTATTGAGGACAATTTCCATAGCATAAATAAATGACTCAACTAGTGACTATTGACACAAAGGATCAATATAATTAAAATTTTCACGGTTTAATAAAAGAAACATACTTAAAAATAATTGACTACATATAAGGATAATTAATGTAAATAAGTTCTTGTTAGTATGAAACTACTTTGTATAAAAGATATTTGACTAATCATAAAAAACTAAATAATAACATGACACTCTAAAATTATAATAGTCTTCTAACCAAACTAAAGGACATACCAAAAACACATAAATGTCTATGTAATTGGACATATTTGACAAAGATATCAGGTGATACATCTAGGTTTGATGGTGTCCATATAGTAAATTCTGAAAATGAAGTCACCACGTGATACTTGGCAATAATTGTTGGGTAAGACTAATGTTATTGAGGTAGACTTGGATTTTTCATGAAAATCTTGTGAATAAGATCTAATTCAGGTTACATATGGATGTGACGATTGCGTCGAGGTCAAGAACATGCTTGTAAGGATCCCACATTGGATTAGACTAAAATCAAGTATACATAGAACAACAATCCTTTTGTATTCTTGATATACTCAAATCAAAACGCAAAACATAAGAGTAATAATATTTATATTATATTTCATGTGGACATATTACATATATATAGGAGGATACCTCATATATTCTAGGATATTAGCTCAAACGTAATATCCTCAAAATATCTCAATTATAATAACAATACATTAATTGTATTGTTATGTTAATTCTAATATATGAGTTGTTATAACTCACTACAACAACCATATTAATCCAACAATAATGTGAGCGCTAAATAGGATTTTCCTAACAAAAATAATTTTTGGCCCCTTTTCCTTATCTTTTCACCGTAAGTTATGAAACTACCATATAGGTTGCATAACCTCCAAAGCATTTATGTTTTATCAGTCTATCTTGAGTGGTGGTTACACAATGCTGCACCTCCAATCTACGTAGATTGGTGGTTTTGTGCGCATTAATCTAAGACTTAAACAAAAAAATTGGTATGTACTTTTCTTCATTTCAAAATGGTTTCTCGCACATTTATTGACCAAATCAGCTATCTTTGAGCTTGTTAGATGCTATTGGACTTCTTTTTCTTTACTTACTATTCTTAGTAAGTTAATTACCCCTTCCTATGGTGATTTGGCACTTCTTGGTTGCCAAGTGTGTTGCACCATTTCCTGCCAACTTTCCATTAAAACCTATATTTTTCCCAAAATATTTGTTATAATGTCTTGAATTATAATTTCACAATTACTCTATCAAAATCTTTCCAAGAAGCACACAAGAAAACTCAAATCCTTTTCCTTAATACTCTCTTGCTTGCATTACTACCAGACTACCCTCAACCAGCTAGCTCTATCACTTCTACATCTTCTTTTCATAGCAACCAACATAGATCCCTGGACTACATTGGAATCATCATTGGAAAAGAAGTTGAGGTGACGAGTAAAAGAAAAACCAAAATTGGATATTGTTTTTGTTCTACATTTGTATGTTATAGGTGTATTTAAATTCCTATAAGATATATTTTAGTAGTTATATTTCATTTTGTAATTAATTTAGAATGTTTTTTTTGAAAAGATAAACTTTACAAGTTGTTATATTTCCTCCTTCTCAGATTATCCATATGGATTTACTTGGGAAGGTTTTGGAGGAAGTTCGTGTGCACATAAATTTCATTTTCTTCCCTATCGATTATCTATAGCTTTCCTTTTGTTTATTAGTTACATTGTAGGTGAATAAAATAAAATATTCTCTTGAAATCTTCCTCCTTACTTATCCATGTGGATTTTCAAGGAAGTAATTTTGAAGAAGTTTATGTGTCTATGTACTTTGTTGAGATTATTCTCATTTTTAGAGGTTGTGTGGGAATCTTAGCATTTTACCAAGGAATTCTCGGGGAAGAAATTGCTTACGAGAAAATTTTAATACTTCTCAGAATTATGAGGTAAAGATAGAAGAAGTAAGATTCACAATTACAAATTAGGAAAAATCCATTGTTCCAACTAGATTAAGATTAATTCATCAACAGAGAAATAACCAAATCTAGCTATTTCACTTTGTTTAGTTTATTTCATTTTAGAGTAAAAGTAGTTTTAATTTAATTGGAAGAAATTTCATTGTCTATGTAGATTTTATTTACTTATTTCAAGAAAACTAGAAAATCCTATAAAACATAGATTAAATTAAGTAGATTTGTGTATTTTTCTTATTTCCTCTTTTGTTAAAAAGTATCTCAAAATACAAAAACAAGTAGCTTAGATTGTTTAAATTTCTTTATTTAGTTATTTATACTTATTTAATCAATTATTTACATGTAGATTTAATTATAATAAAAATTAAGTAATGGACTTTGTTTACTTTGAATTTATTTATATTCTTTGTTTAAATTAGGAACATAGATTTAATTAGAATGGAATTAATGAAGTTCCCTATGTTTCCTTAGTGGCCTACATTACCTAAACTTAGTGGCCTACATTTTCAGTTTTTGCATGCTTTTTTATTTATGTAGATTCTTTTTTTCATGCCCACATTACCATCCAAGGCCCAAGAAAACCAAGACAAAGCTGTGTGATCCAATAGTCGCAACTAAACATTGTTACATAATTGATTGATATTGATCAGGGCCTTAGACATCTTATCTTCTAGACAACCCCTTTCCACCTAGCATCATCCAATAGGTGATTACTTTGAACGACAAGGAGGATAATGGTAACGAGTTATGGGCAAACCATCCTAGTAGAGAATATAATTTTCCTTTCCTCTCTAGAGATAAATTTATGAGATATGAAGGATGATATCCTCATGTTCACTAGTTTGAAGGTTATTTTTGAAAATGATATTGATATAAATATTTGTGGGGACATTATCCTAAATCATTTGATTTCACCTTAGCAGGTTAGACATGCATTCACTACCCTTAATGAAGAAATACCCATTGTGCTCATTAAGGACATTAGTTTCCTTAATTTTCCACACAGACACTTTCCACCAATCCCACCTATTCCTATTGATACATTCCATAGCCATCTACCCATTTTGTATCATTTATCCCGACATGAACTCGGAAAGTTATGTGTGCCTTGATTCACGTGTTGATTCTTAGGTGTACAAAATTGGTGAACTGATGTAAAGGACTGGTTCCTTTTCATTTCCTCCTTTCTTTCATTTCTTTCTTCCATCCTTCTCCTCTCCCATTATTTTGTGGGTGTTTAGTTATGTCAAGTTATGAATATGATAGGCCCATTTTGGTTCTCGTGGCTTATTAGACTCATATGAGTATGCAACAATCACCTTCTTTGTCAGGGTGGGATGATAATTACTCACAATATATCTTATCTCCTCATACACCCCCTCCTCAAGGGTTTAATACATATTCATTGGTTAGGATTGAGAAGATAGATAAAACCAGCCACAATGCATAACTAGAGTTCTTTAACTCTAATAAAATGATGTTTATGGGAGAACAAAGGTTCTATCCACGAATCTTATCCATCAAATCAAATCAGTATGCAAACTGATTCTTTCCCTTATTATCTATCAACAGATGATGATTTCCTAGCATAACTCACCCAAAGTGATGAGTGTCTCACAACTATAGTTTAATCCTTAGATAGAAAGTAAGGGTACACTAATATCATTCTTCAAAACAATGGTGTTACCACTCTTCCTAAAAAAAAATGACATCCAAAGAGGGGTGGTCTACAAAATATCAATTCACAATAGGATATCACATGCCTTTCCATCCCTAAAAGACTTTTAAAAATGCCTAAAAAATACAACATCTTCATTGGTTGATTTGATTTCAATGTTAGTGGATAGAATTAGGAATTATAACTTTCTAAACCTTTGCAGTCTACACCATTCATCGAGAAAGTAAAATTTTCCCACCACATTCAAAAGTATAATTATGTCCCTTCTACACCATAAACTTCTCATGTCTACATGGGTACTCACACATCCCTAGAGACATCCTTATTGGATTGGGCACACTAGGAATGCCATCTCACTCTCTATATTTATATCCAACACAAGGGCCAATCTGAAGTGTTTTCTTGAATGCCATTCCAACTAGAAATGCATTTTTCCCTTGTTTTGCACCTACCAATCCATATATAAATAATGTCCCCTCATACATTCACATCTTTTAAAAATCACTACAAGGGTACATGATTTTTCATTTTTTTGTATGCTTTGCAGCAAGGGGTTCCTTTTTCCCCAACCAATACCTATGATGTTCCATAAAAAATTATAGATCCAACTACACCTCCCTAGCAAGGATCATCAATGGTTAAATCATATGCATTAGGTACATACTTTGAATACTTTAAAGAGCCTTTGGATTTTACTATCGAGGTTTCATGATCCCAAAACCATTTCTAAACCTCCCTAATTTTAAGGGGAGGAGACTTAAACTTACACATCAAGGCATATATGACTGTCATTAGAGATCTAATCCCTTGGGACATGGTTGTAGTCAAGATATTCCTCAAGGAACTTGAATGGATTTTTATCGATTCATATTATATAATCCCGAAGCCTCAATTAATTCATTTAAGAAACTCATTTTAGCATTCATAAAGGATTTCGACATGAAATTTTTTTGAGAATACGAATCGAGAGTTCTTGTGCATTAAATAAGAGCATAATGAGTTTTTTGAACTTCATCTAGAGGTGGTGGCAAGTCATTTACTCCTCTGCTAGTGCTCTAAACATTGATCAATTTTTTTCTTAATCTATTCCTCCGGTCCCTCAGTCAAGAAACTAAGGAGGAAGTATAAAAATTTCTCTTGAGCTATGAAAAGGTCTTAGCGGTCATGTTGCACATTTACCAAGTGGCGATCGGCAGTGGACATAAGATGTATGGCTCAAACAGTAAGTTGAGAACCCCACTCGAGAATAACCCTAAGTATCAAAATGGTTCGAAAAAAATCAAGGACATAAGGTCCTCATTCAAAACCATGATGCTTTGTAATGGATGGTGTCACCAATCAAACCAAGAAGAAAAAATTTGTGAACATGAATCATGCAAACAATAACAATGCCAACATAAATAATTAGAGGAGTAAAAAAATTTCCCCTTCCATTAATGAGGTTTATTTCAATCGCGCTCCCCCACAAAAGTTTCAAACTCAAGGCTAAATACCCTACCTAAACCAATTCCTAAATTAATATCAAAACCAAGGTCAAAGGCCTCTAAACTATAATTATAATAATAAAATATAGAACAAAAAATGAACTATGGACCAAAAAAGAGTTATAAGATATGATGCTTGGACATGTAGGGACTATAATAAGTTCATACAAAATATTCCAGAAGACTAGAAACAACTCTTCATTATGATTTTCTTGGATAATCCCATGAAACCTACATAAAATAATCACATCATTCTTATTTCTCCATAGAATGCTACTCTTAGGATTAACAAATACCCCTTCCCAATGTGCCCGAAAATGGGAATCTTAATCCTCATGGCGTAAACAAGAGGGATCATGTAGGGAAAAATGATCATAAATCCTTTATGTCCATTGATCCACAAGTATCTCCTCATTTGGAAACCTAAAATTATCCTAATATTGTGGGCCTAGTTGAGTTAGAAACTTAAATGGAAATCAACGCCGCTACTTGTACTGTGACTATGCATAACAAACTCTCCATCTTGAACCCTTAGAACAAGATGTTGTTCCAGTAGAGCTTATGCTAGTAGGGGCCAATGATTTAATGATAAACCTAACCAATAACTTCTCCCACATATCCTTTTTGGATTTGTTGAAGGGGTAACCAATGCATTGATCTACTATGTTAAAAATTTTGGTCCTTGCCCACTTAATTCATGTGACACCTCCTTTAGAATCCAAAATAAACCATTTAGACTTCAATTTTCACCATTTGGGCTAGCATGAGATATATTTTTGGTTTGTATTTGATATTACCAAGATTCCTATTGATGTCGAACAAACACGAGAGGTGATCCTATGTTATATTTACAAGTGTGGATCTACAATAATTATGTTAAAAGATCCATTATTGAATATGGATCTCCCGCTAACATTGTCCCATTCTCATTCTTGAAAAAAATAGGTTATGAGGAGATAAAAATATTGTCAACCCAAATCACATTGAGAGGTTATAATAGCCTTAAGGCTACCTCCATTGGAACCATAGTTATTTCAGCCACTCTTCGACTCAAGACTTTTTTCACCAAGTTTAATATTATAGATAAGTAAACAAACTATAATATGATACTTAGAAGACCTTGGATTCATAGGGTGAAGGAAATTCCCTTTGCACTATTCTAGGAATTCAGATTCCTTCTTTTAGGGAAGGTTTTTATGTCCCCTGAGTGATCCAAATCCTTTTGACATCTATTAGGACAATATTAAGAAGAAACATAGGGTTCATACAAAGTTTAAACTCCTAACAAAACATTTTAATAGTCCCCTTCCTTCATGGGTTCCATTCACATGACCAAACCCTTTGTGACAATGGAGCTATAGGCACATAAATCACATGAAGGTGTCGATATTAATGAAAATAAATACACTATAGTAGAAATAGTTTCAATAAAAACTACATCTGAAATTGTGAAGCTCTTTGAGAATGATCTAACAATAATTATTCCCTTTGATTATTTGGAAATTTTTCATGCTCTTAGAATATCTAATCTCACTATAGATGGATTTAGAGAGGTGTGTATGGTTAAGGTTTTAGATATTTGGGAATAGGTTCCAAAGAACAATGAAGAATTTATCTTCCTTGATAATTTTGGACCCTTAACTATGATGGTGTGAAGTATCTCTTTGGCATAAGGGTAGGGGAAATTATCACTTTTCAAGAAGAGAGGGTCATGCCTTTTTCCTTCAAGTTGAACTTTGAGTGTATGAAAAAAGGAGCCGAGTATGAATATTTTCTTCTTATTCTCATTATGTCCAAGATGACGTGTGCAAATAATGTCATATTCTTGGGTGACTCACAACTCATTTCTAATCAAGTCTCAGAAGTATATGAGACCAGAGCAGATAACCTTCAACTCTACAAGTCCACCATTCTTGAGATTTGTAAGGGTTTTGAATTTATTTCCATAGAATCCTTTCGGAGATACTAAAACTAACTCACCGATTCTATGACTACTTCCTCCTCTCATTTTTTTGCTAGTGAGGACTTAAAGGATACTGAGTTCACCATTTTAGTTCGAGTCAAGTTTGAAATATTCCCACCAATGTAATTTTTGGCATACGTTGAGACTGAAAATGATCGCATCACATTCAATTTTACAAAAAATGGAAAATAAATCTTAGGATACCTCAATGCTTACACATACCTTCATGTCATACACCATAAGAAGGTATTTTCCATTATACTTGAACCTTCCTCTTACTTGAGTTCAAGTGATGAAATCTTCCTCATCAGAATATTTTAAAATATATGAAGTATAGAAAAAATAAATAGACTTTCATCCAAACCAAGCTAAATTTGAATAGAGTAATTCATCTTTTATTGAAGGGACGATAGACATAAACATAGGCACAAAATATGAAAACAAAATACTAAAGCTTTGTTCTTCATTATCACTAGAAGAAATATAAGAACACACTAAGGTACTCAAAGAATAATCTAAAGCATTTTCCTTTAGCTATAAGGAGATGAGGAGTGTCGCTCCTTACATGTTTGTTCACAATCTCATTAAAAAATATCATGCAAAACCCATGAAGTAGAAATTAAGGACCATGAAGTCAAAGGTGGATTTCATGGTTAAGGAGGAAGTTGTGAAACTCCTTCAAGTAGGTTTTATCAAACATGTAGATTAATTTGTGCGGTTGTCAAAAATCATCTCATTTCTCAAAACAACAAGTAAGATACAAATTTGTATTGACTTGGGGATATTAACAAAGCTTGTCCCAAATATGGTTTCCCTTTTCCTTCAATTGACATCATCATTGACACAATGGTTGGGTAAGAGTTGTTGTCTCTTATGGAAAAAAATTTAGGTTACAACCACATAAGGATTTCGAGGAGGACAAAACAAAAACTACATACACTACTCCTTGGGGAATTTTCTGTTATGTTGTCAAACCTTTCGATCTATAGAATTATGGAGCCACCTACTAGCGGGCCATGACATAAATTTTCCATGATCTTATTCATAAGATCATGGATACTTATTTTGATGATTTTCTTACAAAACCCAAGAAATGCGGAGTGCTTCGCATTATTCTGTCACACCTAATCAAATACGGTGTAATGCTAAATATAGAAAAATGCATGTTCAAAGTAATCGAAGGAAATTTTTTAGATTATATCATCTCGTCCCAAGTCATTGAATTAAATCCAATGAAATTTTGGGTGGTTTACGAAATTTCCCCACCCATAGATGAGTCATGAATTAGATATTTCCTTGGTAATCTAGGGGAAATTCACAGGTTTATTCCTGACTTAACATATGTCATTCACCCCATCAAAAAATTATTGAATCAAGAGTGTAGAAAATATTAGATGACCAAAGTTCACAAAGCGTTCAATTTTGTAACGTGCTTCCTTATGTCCCTTCCTATGTTTATGCCACCAAAATTTGAACATACTTTAATTTTATACTCTTTAGCCATTGATGTCTCAATAACGTGCATGTTGGAAAAAGAGGACAATGGTGGTCATGAGCATGCCATTTATGTCATTATTTGTAAACTTCTCGACTACAAGATGTAATATATAAAATTAGAGGAGTTTTTGGCCATTGTTTTTGCAACAAAGATGTTCGAAATTACATTCTTAACAAATAAAGATGAGTAATTTTCAAATCTAATCTATTGTGAACATTCTCAAATCAAGAGACCTTATCCAAAAAGAATGGCCATTTCATCACACTTATGGGTGAGTTCAAACTCACCTTTGTCAAAAAAAAAATTATGTTAAGGGAAAAATCATCATCTATTGGTTTGGAGATGATCCTATAGGTTGTTGGGAATTAGTTTATTTTTATTTCACGATGAATTTTTCATAATAGAAGTAAAGCCTCCCATCACTTCTTGTCCATGATACACTTATATTGCCAATCACATTGTTGACCGATTGTATCCTAAGGAGAAAGCTCACGGAAATAGTGACATCTATGTGTCATAGCGAGAAAATATTAAGTGCTCGAATATTGAGTGTTCAACAACATCCTTTTGAGATGTGTTTATGAAGAAGAAGTACAGAAAAATAGATTTGAAGCCTGTAGTGAAGTTTGTGGTGGCTACTCTAGAGGGCATTCAATCTCTAGTAAGATTCATTTGATGGGTTATTTCTAGACCATGTTACAATCTTCAATTCCAATCATTTCGGACATTCTAAGAAGCCTTTACCATGGCCGGAAAATAGCAATCTAGGACCTCAAACACGGTAAGGTTAAACTATGATTTAAAAATCCTAAACTTAATTTTCTTAAACTATTTCTAACAATGACTAGTCCAAAGTCTCAACAAATACAATTGTATTGAAAAATACATCTAAAGAGTGCTCTAACTCTAAGAAATATCGAACTCCTTAAAAATACACAACTCTAATGGAATCTTATAGTTCTATCTTTAATAAGGTCATGATTTCATGTTTGATAAATCTTTCTCATATCTGAGCTATTGATGAATCTGTTCCTAAGCCATCCTAGTATAGAGAATAAGACCATTGTAAATATCACCAATTACATGGCCGTAAAACTTATAGATGTCAATCCTTTAGAAATGTCCTCCAAAACCTTATTAACCAAGGTGATTTACATCTAGACAACCCTATGCACCTCCTTATCAATCCATGGATGTATTCAACTAATATTTTCTAAACCATCTCCCACCCAATAAAAATCCTAAAATAATATTACAGATCCCTAAAATCATACCACTCATGTTATAAAAACCGTTAACCAAATTCCATCATCGAAAAAATTGTATCTACATCTGAGGCACCAGTTAAATAAAAAAACCTATTTCATCTCCGTACTAGTGTCACCTTACATAAATTAATATCATAGTTAGTAATCTCTATAGTAAATACCCCCATAAATATCCTGGATCTTATCTCATGGAGTTTATAAAAATAAAATCTTGTTATGGAAATTGTAAACATCCCTCCTAGATATAATGTCCCTCAACACTAGATCAACAATATTCATAGTCCTATACAAGGATTACCTATTCCCCAGAGTAAGAAGTTACAACTCTCATAGGAAAAACATGAAATAATCATATTTAAGAATACCACATTACCTCCATCTATTATGGGACCTCATTCTTGATCAAAACTCATAGAAACCATCTTAGAATTCATTCCCATCCTTAAGACCACACTTAAGGCGGGTTTCAAGACACACACCCTTAGCCCTACACTTCTACATCCTATAAAGAAACCCAAAACCCTATGACCTCATCATTGTCTCAAAATTATCTGTCAAAATACCATATTGTAATCCTTGAAATACTTCTTCAATCATCAACCATATCACTACGTTTGGTAAGAACTTATGACCCCATAGATGGAAGCCTACTGGTACATGTATGATGTATTTTGCATTATCATAGGGTGTCAAGACATCATACTGAGGTTTGTAAGTTACATGCCATAATAAAATATCTTTTAAATAAAAATGGCCTATTATTAAATATATATCACCATAACCCACATATCAACCATAAAATGATAAAATCAAAATATCAAGTTAAACCTTCCCCAAAACCCTTGAGATTAACAATCTTAAACCATCACATGATAACCTATGAAGTAAATGTGTGGCCTCCTCCAATGAGTCTCACACTATATCTGAATAGCTCACACCCAAGACTTGAAATCCCAAACTCAAGACAAACCTAAACTCTCCATCTCTACAATCCCCATTAAATCACCATCTTCCATAGTTGAGGTCTATATCATTTCATCCCCTCAAACTTAATCCATGAATTTAATAAAAAAATGTTCTCAAATATTTACATAAATAACCCTTCAATATGTTCCTCTACAATCTTATCCAAAACTCCCCTGAATTTTGTTAATTAATATAATCACACTTGGATGTTGACTTACCAAGCTAATGAAAAATCATTATCCTTACATTAGTATTACGATATGATTAATGAGGATTCTCCCATTATCCACATTCTCCAATGTCAATATGATAACTCCATCCTAACATATATGGGTGTTGAAGATAATTATCTCCAAAATATCGACACCTAATAGGTCCACACTTCTCAATGAACCCGGTGATCAATAAAAACATAGTGACACCACATGAGCCATATATAGTTAAAGTTGGTCAATATTTAAACTCCCATGATCTCCATGAGTTCACCCCCTTCTTATCCCAAAATATTCAAGAATTCACATGGTCTTAGTGAAATTCCTTGTATTACCCTAATATCATTGTCTATAATGTTATCACCACCCTCCATGCTAAACTCATGAAGCAAAAGCTTCATAAAATGTATCATCATGTAGCATTACTAGTCAAATAAGAACTTCAACATATTTTTAAAACCAGTTTCATCATACCCATTGGATATCTACATTGGATTTCTAACATTGTACCTATGACCAAGACATTTAGGAAGTTGCATATTTGCACATTTTTTTGAGACTAGAACCTCACGTGTCTAAAATATTATTTCCTTTAACTAACATTGATTATATTGTCGACATGATGGGAGGCCATGAAATTTTATCTCTTATGGATTTTTCTATGGCTATAATCAAATCCTCATTACACTAGAAGATCAACATAAGATTTCTTTTATCACCCCATAGGGAACCTTATATTATAGAGTAATGTCTTTTGGTTTGGAAATGCATGAGCAACTTATCGGCATTGGTGGAGCAAATAAAATTACAATAATTAGTATGTTTTTCATTAAATTATAGTCATTTAATTATCAAACTGGGGATGTAAACTTGAAATGTTTCCAATATTCTATACACGAGTTAGAGTAGATCTAAGAGGTTGGAAAGAAAAGCTGTCACAATAATGATTGGAAAACAAAATTATAACGAAAATGAATGGTTCTTAAATGATATCACTAATACAAAGATATAATTTTAGAATGTAGATACAAAAAAATAAATGGTTCCTAGGTAAAAATAAATGAAATGAAATAAGACAAAAAGGAGGGATTTAGTATATTGAAAATGGGCCTTGAGGTGGGTGCTAATCCTACCTAAATTTTACGAATAGAAACTAATAAATAGAACTCATATATTTATTGAATTTTCATGAACATTACATCAAGGAAAAAATCAATCTCCTCTATGAATTTCTTGGATATCCATGTATATTTGTTACCAGCACTAATCCTTTCTTTTATACTTCTCATCTTATAACAAGATGTTAGAAGAAGAGTTCAAAATGGAGTTTTCAAAAAGCGAGTGAAAGATGTTCAATAGAATACATGAAATATCTTTAAAAAAACAACGAGATATTAAAAACATGTTAAGGAACTCAATAAGAGTTTAGTTAGTAACACATAAAAGTGTTCAATTAATATACTAGTTCCTTCAATAACGTGTTAACTCAATCAATCAATTTTCATAAGTTTACAATGCCTGACCATATCAAAGGTTGAATTATTTCCTGGTTCTATATGCTCTAGTTGTAATAATTTCTTCAATAGTACGTGTAGAATTTAGTGCCATTCTTCATGCCTTCCAAAATATCTTCATAACATGTGTTGTTTCATGTAGATGATTTTCTTTGGTTACGGATGGGTTCTACAAATAGGTTCTTTAGTTGTGTTCGATTGCTACATATGGAAAAAATATTACAAATAAGAGTGGCATCAAACATATCATCATTCAAAAAAATTATTAAAGTAATAGGAATACATGTGAACAAAATACCACAAAATAAATATAACTAGATAAAACTATATTAATTAGTAACTATGCCACAATGATAATGTTTAGTAGTGTACTTAGAACATACATGGACATAACTTAAATGGCTTTATCAAAATAGAGAAGATGAGTTATTTATAAAGGAAATTAAAAAAACTTATCATACCCTAGGATTAATCTCTTGAATGTCCTCATTCAAGTGATGCATATCTTTGCTACAAAAACTACATTCATGCTTGAAATCAATGGGTGTATCTGTGCCTTATGCTTATGACAAGAAATAGCCATCATTCCTCTTGAATATTCTCCAAAATCTATCCTATATCATATCATTGAATGGTAAGTCACCTGTCCATGGTGGTATTGTAAAATGAAAGATTGATGGGTGCTAGCCTATAGGAAACCAATTCTCTACACATTCATTAGCTATCTCAATGTATGTGTTCACTCTTTTCAATGTTGGCATTATGTTTGGATAGGAGTGCATTTCTTTCCTCTATATTTTAGGGGATAGCTCATTCTATTTCATTCTTCATGCTTGTATTACTTGAATCCCATTTTCCCTAATCATTGCCCTTACTTCTGCATGGGATGTCGTCCTAACACTCTCTTCTTGATCACTTTCTTCTTTATATAGCTTGTAATCATTGTTTGTGAACTCTCTCCTTGTTTATTTTGGATTATAATTTTCATGGAAGAATTATCCTTATTCTGGTAGGCTAGTAAGTTCAGAAATAATTTCATCACTTAACACGACTACTAAGCCTTTCACCCTTTCCTATCCATTACTGAGTGTGTTGGAAATTTCTATGACAATCACCTCATCAAAACCCTAAAAATTGTTGATATAATCCATCAAACCATGGTTTTGAAAATATTGCATAATCTAAGGATGCCTCAATAGTGAAAAATGCATAGTGGGCTCTCATTGTATCAAATCACCTCCCATTGTGGATAAATAGATTCCTTTGGATTCAACATGTAACTATATAATTTTTCTTTGAAGGAAATTTGCACAAATGTTTTGTATTGATGGTTTTTCATTTTTTTAAACTTTTGGTACCAAGAGGATAAGTGAAAAGGTTATGGTTTAATCAATCATAAATAGATGTGACAATATGGAGCATATGAAGCAAGGTGATGTGATAACATTGGTTTATGTGGAATGGGTAAAGTAGACACATAATATCTTGAAAGACGATGGTCTTTAAATGTTTCACATGCATGGTGACTCGAAATAATTACTAATTAAATATATTTAAACTAATTATACTATATTTAAGTGAGATTTGAGTGCACTTATATCATTTTTGCATGTAATGGTGGTTTTACATGCATATTTGAACTTGTTTCTTGGTTGCATGCAAGTTAACACAATGTTGTAGACATGTTGAAATGATGTTGGCTACTCCTTACTAAAAATGAATAATTCCCAGAGATGGAAATCCAATCAATTGGGGTACCAATTATCTCTTTTCCATCACCAACACATGCATGCATCCCTGATCTCTATTATGCTTTCATAAGTTTTGTCATATGCAAAATACAACTAAGGGTCTTGTTTCATTTGGTCGTAAGTGGAAATCATAGTGATTGAAATTTTTCCTTTATGATGGAGATCATGCCCTCCATCCTCCTGACATCAAACCCTACAAAATAAAAACTTCATAAAATAAATGTGTTAGTAGAGTACTAGTAACCACCGAGGAAGGCAAATCAAAACACTTGTATTTGACCTTGGAATATCCAAAGCAAGATGAATACACTAAGGCCACTGAAATATCTTCAATCCTATGAAATCTCATTAGGTAAACCAACAAGCTCAACCTCTGAGGTTAATTATGATGTCCTTACTTCCATTCTTCTTTCACTTCCTCCGAAGATTTTCATGAGTAAATCTCTATTAACTAGATTTTTGTAAAATATCATCTTGTGGTCATTTACCAATAGTTTAAGACTCACAGGATATATGGTAGTGTGCTTCAAAGCTCCATAAAGGAAGATAGTATAGATTTCATAGGGGCCTATCCATCTAGTCCTAAGATTTCCTATATGATAATTTTATTTTGAATCAAACAAGAGCACCCAATATCCTTCCTAAAATTGTCTTTTCTTGATGTACTAGTCATTCCATTTGACTCTTTTATTCTACACCACCTCTATGATTTGTATTGCTTGTATCCTCAATTCATCCAACCCATTGATTTGGAGAATTATTTATCTTTGAGCTTTTGATAAATCTATGTCTGGCTCAAGTGCAGTAATCAATTTTTGTGCTCAAATTTAATTGGAAAAACAACAATATTTCCATATAGGAGTTGAAATGGTGTAAATCTAGTTGTTGTCTTCTATGTTTTTCTAATTCCCATACTACGGAATCGATCTCCCAGTTTTCCTATGACCTGTAATGGTCTTTGTCAATATGGCATCTATCTCTCTATTCGCATGATATGGTCTTTGTCAATATGGCCTCTTGGTTTATTAGACTAGGGATGGTATGGTGTTGACTTCTTATGCATGATTTCATACTCTTTAACCGGATCATAAATTACATCAGTATTAAGCTGTGTACCTTTATCTCATTACAATTTACCTTGGGACTCCATACAGTAAAGAGATGATCATATATGAACTTGAATACTTTCTCACTTTTCTAATTTTGCAATGCCTTCACCTCTGTGCACTTGGTTAGGTAATCTATGCATACCAATATGTATTCTTTCTACGATAATGAGGGTCTATTGGACCGGTAAAATCTAATTCCCACTTTTAATGCCTCTTCCATGATTGATATCTTAACCTACATCGTTAACATAATTTTGCAAACGTTGATATGTGACTCCTATTACGAGATGGTATAATCTTCTAAAGCTGTCTAATCATGTTTGTTGTAGATGATATGTTTTATCTTCTAAATCAGATGTAATCATACTTTGGCAATGTTGAATTGATATTGAATTATTTCATGTACTCATTATGTTGAGATTTGAAGTACATTATGTGAATCTAGGTGATAAGAAGTAAATACAAGTCTTATGGGACTATGTCAGTAAGTTACCTAAGTTACAATATTAAAAATTTTCCTTAGTATATGGCATTACTATGAAAGGAATAGTCATACCTTGGATCAATTTCAGTGATCCAAGGCATGCTTATGATCAATATGTTGTTTTGATCATATTTTCTAAGTCAGAGTAACACTTTTTATTATTTGAGATACCTTCATACTCAGGCTTAAATAAATAAGAGATCATTGAGAGCATCTCATGAATGCTTCCTTCCATTAATCTGTCTTCTTGGTTTGAAAATTTCTACAGATAATGTTCTTGTTGAATTATTTTAGGGAACCTAACTACTCTAGATGCATTTATATTATCCTTAACCTAAGCTAAGGTGAATGCATTTTTGGAAGGGTATTAATCCCTAAAACTATCCTAAGGGATTCATTGCTGATATAACCTAAGTTATGGTGATTTATTTAAAAGGGACATTCACCCCTAATTCTAACTAAGAACCTAACCTAAGATAAACTAAGGTTGGTATCGATGGGTAAGGTTGGGTTAGGGATAAGGGCAATGGCGCCATTCCAAAGGAGTACTTGGTGAATTTAATTTTGTAATTAATATTTTATCCTACCATTTTTGGTAGAGACTCGATATATTTGGCATGCCCATTATTTCTTATTGCTAAATGGTTTGGTGATGTTGTATGAACAGGATAGTTAACACTAAGTTTGAATGGGAAGTTGGTGGGTTTCTTAGTGGCTATGACATTATTGCATGGCATTAATTTATCTCGAACCATGAGAAATTACCACCTTGGAAATGACGAGATGGGTTAGTGGAAAAGGAAAAGAGTTGGTTTCACTTTGCATTTCAATTTTTTGAGCTCAATGGCTCTGCATGTCGATTTCCTATTTTTCAAACTATTAGTTCGTCTTTGTTGCATTTGCAAACTTGCCATTACATGGAGATAATAGGGAAAAATTATTAATCAGTCATTAAAATATGTGGGAAACAAGATAATGGGTTCTCTGTACATTTTGTTGATGTTTTTGTGGAAATCTTGTTGTGGAAACTTTGCGTGAAAGTTTAAAATCTTGGAGGGGAGTTTGAGAGTGTTACTAGGCATGATAGGCTCTAACTCATTATGATATTTTTCTTTTTTAACTCTTTTCATGAAAATAACTCTCCTCATTCTTGAAAATGTTTCTAAGTTTTTGTTCTATGGTTGTTAATTGATTTTTCTTTGAAGGTTCAAGTCGATTACAAAATATATACTTACAATATGGATTTGTGATCATTTTATGGAAAATGTTGTGTGAATATTTCTTCTAGTTATTTAATATGGGTTACATGTAATATTTTTGGTAATAAATGAGAGCTCTAGATTTTGGGTCGATACCAATATGTGATAATGTTTTGGTGCGTTGTTTTATTGTTAAGTAAAACCTAAGGAAAATAATGATTTGTTGTTTTCTAGATGATTTGGTGCGATCTTTTAATTGGTATTTCGACCATTCAATTTTTGAATCTTGGGTTAGTAATTATCAATAGCAAAAATGGTATTAAACTCATTCTAGGTATTAATTGTTCTAAATGTTTCAAATATCTCCTTAAAGGAGAAGATAACTAGTTTTTGGGTAAGGAATTGCAGTCTCCTTATTATTGTTTTGAGTAATTGTTTCTTACTTTAAGTTAACCAATTTTTGGGTTGGCATAATCCTTCATCTATGTGAGAAATATTAATATCTTAGTCTTTGTGATACTTCCATTTGATTTTTGCATTTACCGGTCATGTAATTCATTCAAATTTGGGTTTTGATCTATTTTACTTGAGGGAATTTTGTTTCATAAATCATTTTTCCTTGATTGACCTCTGTAGTGATATCATTCTAAATAATAGATGGTTGAATGAGAATGAACTATTTTCAATCTTGTATACTTATAAGGAAGATATTTGGTTTCAAATCTTTGATTAATCTTCTGGGTTCATTTGTTTTTAACTATTTTGTTGTTCATTCAATTATGGGACACTAAGTTGATCATTGAGGATTATATTTCATGTTGTTTGTGTTGTTTTCTATTTCAATAGCTAACATGTGAATTGGTTATCAAATTTGTTTGAGATACATTTTACTTGTTCATAACAAGATTGTCTATGAATGAGTTTGGGATTTTTTAACCCATGTGTGATCAAACCCGTGAACTTGTTTTGTTTCAAATCATGCTTTATTCTGACTACTATTACTCTTTTGGTATTCTTTATGACTAGGACTTAAATTTGAACGTTACCATCTTCTATAAATTGTTAAATTTGTGGTTTGGAATAGAGAATTTTTGTATGGTCATTTGGTTACCAACTTAGGGTGAAGGTTAGGTGAATCTTTCTTTGTTATAGTTTTAGGTAAAATATCTTCTATGGGGGATTTACATCAAACTTCTTTTTATGTTTGTGTGACTTCATTAACGGTTGAATCCTTTGGTCTGTTCTCCATTGTGCTCTATTATATTTATATTGGATCATTTTGATTTTATTGATAATATCATTTATCAATCATATGATGGATGCTTGATTATTAGTTAATGGAATGATTTTAACTTGAATTTTTATCAAGTTTAATTTATTTATATAATATAAATAATAATAACACATGTATTCTTGTCTTGATTTTATGGGTCAAAAGGGATTTAACTTAACCGATTACTGAACTTTTGTTGATTTATTTAATTGGTTGGTAGATGTGACTTAAATTGAATTAATTTCCTATTTGAATGTTGTAACATTGGTTTTTCTTAAATATTTGTTCATTTTTTTGGAACTTAGAACAATTTCATTAATTAGTAGAGTTCCTTTCATGAAAATTGTTAGATAGAAGCATGTTGTTATAATGATTTAGTACTTATCATGCTCAGTTCTTGTGAATTGACACATGCTAACAATTTTACAGATGGATTTCATGAAAGGTGAAAGAATAAATACTTATAGGAAGTTGCATTTATTTTATTAATGAAGTTCATTTTATTCAGATGCTTAAATGTATTAAAATATCTTGAAAATAATCTTTAGAAAAATATGAAGGCCTAGTGCCATAGTATTTTGTAATTGATGAAAAATGATGTCATTGTTGACTAAAAAACTTATGAAATATTTATTATGTATGGAATAAAGTGAGTTTTGCATTTTTTATAAATGACTTATTGTATGATTAGTATATGAAATTTTTCTTATCTTCTTAGTATGATCATTGCTGATTTTGTTGTTATTCGAAGTTATAAATATACAAGACGTATTAGATATCTAAGGAATTAAGTGTTTCTTGGATAAGGAACTATATGTCTAAGTCCATTATTTTATGAAGATAATGGTAAACTATTATGGGCTATAATTATGATATGTAAAACCTTATTTGGATGTGGAGGTAGAGGGATATGATGTGGTAAAGAATGATGTTAAATTATTATAAGGGTTATACCATTTAATGTTATTATTAACATATGAATAAGATACTAATCCTTAAATTACAAAAAGGGGTACTTACTTATATATTGAAAGGGACATAATGAATGAATCTTATCCTATGTTGTGGATTACATTTTTAAAAGTGATTGTTTATAAGACCCTATCTAAATGGAAACCAATGTATGTTACATTGGAAAGATAATAAGTGATGACAAGAATGGGATAAGGAATAAAGAAGTCATTAAATATAATTGAATAGTTATACAAATCTGATTTATACATATTGATGGACATAGTTAAATGATCACTACATGATGCTCTTAATTTTTAAAATCATATTAACTAATAAGTCTTAATAAACTAATAGAAAATGAATAGTAAATTCATGATATAAATATAGATTTGATCTACATACCGTCAATTCAAAGGGAAGTTCATTACAATCCCTTTCTTAAGGGATTAATCGTACAAACATATTTTATCACCATGTACAATGCATAACGTTAAATTAAATAAACTAAAAATCTAAGGATCAATTAATGAATGAACTTGTAAGTATGACAGATTTGTTTATAAGAACTATGTGGATTTCCGCAACATAGTCATGTCTACGCAGTACCTATTTAATGACTCTTGTCATTATGTGGATACTACAGAGCAGCCACTATGGAACATAATTTCACTTATCTCTTCTAAACTTAGCTTCCATAAAGAGGAATTGTAGGTCACTCTTGTACTCTAAACTATGATAGACAGATAACCTAGCATTATCATCAACTGATGTTGACCTAGGGTGAGTAAACACACCCTAATGAGAGTAAGTCGAATCAAGTATGTCTACTTATCCTTAGTCACCATAAGTGTATTTTCCACACTAGTTTATGTGAGCTATCCCTATTTAGTGTGAAACATTGACCTAGTATTTGGTTGACAGAAGTCAAGGAATTCTAATCTAGATGATAGTTTTGAGTGGGGTGAAGGACATATTCCTTTTGACGAGTATGTCTTCTAGGAATAAAGGCATGGCATACATGACCTTAAACTTTGGCCAAATTATCACAAACTACTGTTCTAAGGTTGTGAGATTTCATATGAGTATCAATAATAAATACTCAGATAGGATTCTTAGACAGTAACACTTGAATGACACATAAATATTAAGGGAACAAAAGTATGTTTAGTATACTCATAGACATAATAAACATGAGAGATTGGTTTAATACCGAGTCATGAAATGAGATATCGGTATAACACCAAGTCATTATAGCTGCATATGGTTTTCTGTTATGTGATGGATTAGTAAAGAAATGTATGTTCTAAATTATGTGAATTTAGAACATTGAAGATTATGGTTAAAAAAATTCCTTGTTTTTGAAGTTAAAAATGAGGATGTTACACCATTTGTCAAAATGATACAAGAAAAATTGAGGCTACAATGGCATCTCGTTAGATATAGTGGGATTATCCATTCTTTGACATTTATCACATATTTTGGTGTATAGTATTACATCCTTATGTAATGTTGGCCAATAATAACCATTAGTCAAAACCTTCTACGTTGTTATTTTTGTAGAATAATTCCCTCTAAAAGGTTCACTATGGCGGGCTCTAAGGACATCAAATATCTTATCATCATTTATATGGCTTCTCATTATTTGATATTATCCCTTATGAAAAATAAATCTAGCTATCCAAGAAAAAGATAAACTCTTTTTAACTATATATTTTTCTCAGATTATAAGTAGTGTGAAGGTGTTTTACCTAAGACCAAATAGTTGGCTATGTCTACATACCATTTTTTTTTTGTATAAATAGAAAATAAGTGTTCATCTAGAAAGGAATCATCAACTACTTTATCTTCACTATTAGTCTCCATCCTTGAAAGATAATCTACTACCACATTATCATTGTTAGGCTTTTCCACTATGGTGACATCAAATTCTTGCAAGAGGAGAAGCCACCTTATGATTCTGCTACTTACTACTAGTTTATTTATCAAATATTTTATTACATCATGATCCGTGTGAATAAACATTAGATATCATGTGATGTAGTGTATGAATTTTTGAAAGCATATATAAGCGATAAGAATTCATTTTCTACATTTACTATGTAATTTAATTCTACATACTTGTAAGTTCCCACTAACATAGTATATTATATAATTCAGAATTCCATCTTTTTGTCATAGGATAGCTCCAATAACATGATCTAATATATCTGTGTTGATTTGAAAAGGTAGGTTTCATTCAGTCCTCTCAACACATGAGCAGAAGTTGACATCTATTTTGAAGTTTGAAAAATACCTTCACATCATTCAATCCATATAATCTGAGGAAAGCATCCTTTCCTAACAATGCAAAAAGTGGCATTGTAATTTTTCTAAAGTCTTGAATAAACCTTTTGGAATATCCAACATGGCCTAAAAATCTTCTAACATCCTTTTCTTTCCTTGGTTTTGGCAGGTTTATTATAATAGATACCTTTATTGGATCAACTTGAATTCCTTTAGAGGAAAGGTAGTGCCCCATAACTATACCTTCTGACATCATCATGTAGCACTTCTCATTTCTTAAGGATAAATTTTGATCCTTGCATATTTTCAATACCTTATCCATATTTTGCATAGCTTCTTCAAAATTTCTACCATGTATAGTGAATTCATCCATATAGACTTCTATGCAGTCATTTGTCAAATCAGAAAAGATACTCAAAACTATACTTTGGAATATACTAGGTGCATTACTCAAGCCAAATGGAATAAGTGAATAGGTAAATATTCCCCATGGATTGTAAAGGTAGTTTTTCTTGGTCCTCTGGTGTAATCTAGATCTTATTATAACCACTATATCTATAAATAAAATAGAAGTATTTTTATCAACCAAAGTATCAAGCTCTTGATCAATGAAGGGAATGGGAAGTGATGTTTCTTTGTTGTTGTAATCATCTTCATGTAATCTATACAGATCCTCCATTTCCCATTACTCTTGGGAACAATTACAAGAGGTGATACCCCGATTGTCTCGATATGGGGTATATAAATACAACATCCAATAAATTTTGTTGTTCAACCTTCACAATCTCTCTAATTAGTTGGTCCATCTTTCTATGTAGTTGTATGATTGTTTTATAAAATTCGAGATGATGGATGAGATCACCTTAGATTTGTGGAGAGAGGACCTTTTGATCTATCCTCACTACTTTATGTGTGCCTTTGACCAAGGTGAGAGGACCATTAGTGTAACCTCTTGTTTGATGAAGGAGATGGAGATATCCTTCTTTTGCACAAATTTTATGAAGAAAACCTTGGGAAAAAATAGATACTCCATAATTTAACTCTTAAGAGTTGTCACTTCTAAAAGATGGAGATACTTTTAAAACAAGGCTAAGGTTATTGAAGACATTATGAAATCTTGATTTTTCACATATTTTAGTAAATAGATTTTGTTCCTTTGTGGATATATAGGGGAAAACAGGGGTATTTTAGGATGGATTCATGGTTTTGAATGATTTTGGTGGGAGATTAAGAAGGATAAAGTTGATTATACCAGATCTTTGAGAAACTTCACAACAATGGACAACTCAACAATAGAAAGCTTCAGAATAGTTAAGACATTCCTTCAACCAGAAGGTGTGCTTCAATGGAGGCCCAGATCAGCATGTTTTCACACAATCTTTGAGAATCTAGCATGAAGGATTGAGTTAAAAGACTCAATTAAACACCAAAATCTCTTATCAATCATGCCTAAGGTACACCCAAAGACTTACAAGACAATCTTTATCAACAAATGACAAGTGAAGTGATTTTAAATTTTTTTATCTCATCACAAGATGAAGGATCTTCTTGAAATGAAATTTCAAATGCCACTAAACTCATCAGGGATGAGATCTGTGTGATTTCACAAAGATTTCAATGTAAGATTGCAATAGGAACAAAAGAAAAACTACTTGCAGACATTTTGAAACAAAGAAGACACTAATTTCTCCAAGATTGACACAAATTAATTTCAAAATTGCTTAGATTCATCAATAGGGGAAATATTCTAGAGAAATCTTAGTGCTCATTCAATGGCTATACATCTACAACCAACTTGACATGATAGAAAATCTAACACAGAAGAAATTAATAGGTTATCTCGGATTGGTCTCTCAGGAAGATGACTTTTCTCAAATTTTCTCTTAAGAATTCAACCCCGACCTTTGCAAGAGTATTCTCATTGCATTTATACATTTCACTCACTCATCCCAAATTTTCCCCCCAAAAAAGAAGAATATTTGAGGGACCTTTTCTTGTTACCAATTTGCCTTAGAAAGTGACATTTAACAAATTCACATCGAAAGCTGCTACCAGGTGGACCAATTATGAATTGATCACGTTTCTTGGGCCCTCGACTAATGACTAGGATGCCATGCCACAATTTTTTGGCAATCCTTCTAATCATTTGATTTTTTCATCATGAGAAATCCCCTTTTTAATCATTTTGGAGGCTCTGCATAGCTTGGATATGATAGGTAATCCTTTTTTCTCTCGAGGAAACACCTTTTTCATCTTTTGCACCTGCAACCTTCATCATTTCATCCTTTTCCCTCTCTTTCCTCTGCAACTCTGCCCCGCATCCATCTTCTTGGTAATTCCCATTTTTGCAAGTGCCCTGAGCAATTCCAACTTCAAAATATTGACCTTAACAATCCTTGGACTCACAAATTAAGTTTTGAATCCATTCAATGGCACTTTATAGACAAAAATGACAAGGAATTTCATCAAAAAATGATGAAAAATAGTGTGTATTCACATCTCAGGAGTCTTGGAGCAAAAATGGTAGAAAAAAGATGCAATACACAACAACCATTGATTCTTCCCCTTTTCTACTTTATATTATAGCCATCCACGTGTTTCCTTAGTGCAAATTACAAAGGAGAAGTATAGGGGAAAGTTTCCAAACAAGCGTGGGCCTTCCACGTGCCCTAGGCCCAAGAAAAATGCCTTTTGGCCTTTGAAAAGTCTCAGTGTAAAAAAAAGGAGCTAGCGGAAGCCTCCACGTGTCTCAATGGCACCTTTGAGATGGTCCCCAAAAGTAGAGACCCCAAACAAGTGCGGGCTCACCATGTGTCTCATTCTAGCAGAGTTGTTAAAAAATTTGAAGGATCAGTGGAAGGTGCCATGTGTCTAGGGTCGAGACAATTTTCCTTGGCCGTTGAAAAGTCCAAGCAAGGGAAGAGTGAGTGGAAGCCTCCAAGTGTCCTCCTGGCACTTCTTTAAAATAAAACTTAGGGGCCGGTCCCCAAATAGGCATGGTCCCTCCATGTGTCCCAGGCCTTTCAAAATTTCTTTGAAAAGTTTAAGTATAGAGCGGAGCTAAGCGGAAGCCTCCACATGTCTCCTTGTCATAATTGTTAAGGTGGGACCCTGAGGTGGATCCTCAAATGAGTTCCTTCCCTCCATGTGTCCATGGTCTACCAAAATTGTACCAGCATGAAAAAATTTTGTCTAAGTCTGGGCAAGGTAGTGGAAACCTCCACGTGTCTCCCAGTGTAACTCCAAGGCCAAACCAAAGGTGAATTTTCAGATGAGCATCGGCCCTCCATGTGGACAAGTTTTGAGTTGAAGTGGGCCTTAGAGTTTTCAAAGTGCCCCATCGAGCCACATCCAACTAGAAAGGGCCACATGTTTCCATAAATTTTGAGATGTAAATTTGATGGGGAAAAATACACCATCAAACCGTAAAATGTAGGAAAATCACCATTTGATCTAGAAATGAATCCTTCTTCAAGGACAAGAGAATTTGGAAATGATATAAGGCCCAAATATGATCCTCTAAGCCACATCAATCACATGTTTCCATAGATATTTGGGAAAAAATGATAGGGAAAACAAAACGTGACTATGGAAAATGGAAGGAAGGAAAAAACTTGAGTTTTCACCCAAGTTATAGACTCTTTCACATGGACAGAGGAATGAAAAAAAAATTCTGGACTTTTAAGTGATCCTCGACCAAGGAAGGGACTGATCATGGAAACCAAATGGAGGGAAAGTTTTCATGCATCAATACGGGGAGATAGAAAACATGACAGAGCCCGCAAATTGAAGAATTTCAAGGACAAATGGGGTGAGACAATTTGAGCACCAACATCGGCTCTGACTCGGGGATGGGCACTCCTGTGAGTGCCACAAGAAAAATAGTAGACCAAGTGCCAAAAACAGACCATTGGGTAATGGAGTCAAAGAATAAGCTTGTAGAGTAGAACAATAATAACCACTCCCCAAAAAGCGATGAAACCAACAAAATGGCCATCACGAGGATGAGGAAAAACAAAAAAAAACACAAAAGTAGAAAAAAAAAAAAACTATACACTATACAATGGAGTATACCTTGATTCTGAGAAATCAATCAAGGAAATGTTTCAAATGCCTACCATTAATAGGAAATTCAAGTAGTTCCCCATCTAAGTCTTTTAGGAAGAAGGTATTTTCACCAATTTGAATATCAATTGAATAAGGGCCCATCCATAATGCATCAAATTTACCATGCTTTCCCTTATCTTCATGCCTGTTATCCCATAATAGCACAAGATCCCCAATCTTTGAAAGCTCTTGGAGTCACCTTCTTCTCAAATAACTTCTTCAACTTTTCTTGAACTTCACATGCCCTTTGATGGGATGCCCTTCTTTCTTCATCTAACTCAATAATTTGATTGATTTGAGCATCATATGGACTAACTTCTTGATCTTCAATTTGTTGAACAAACTAAAATGAAGACAATTGCAAAATGAAGGGGAAAGCAAAGCTTGAGTTCCATATACCAACTCAAATGGGCTTTACAGTAGCTCTTTTGATAGTGATTCTATCAGCCCAAACAACAAACTTTAGTTGCTCACCCCACTTCTTTTTGTTCAGCTCCAAGGTTCTTCTAATGATCTTCAACAATTTTTTATTGTTGGACTCAGCTTGTCCATTTCCTTGGGGATTGTAGTTAGAAGCATATGTCAAATTGATTCCATACTCTTTGCACATTGCCACCAAAGGTTTGGCTCTGAAACTCATGGCATTATCAGTAACAACAATTTTATTGGCACTCCAAATCTGCATATGATTTGATTCAAGCATGAAGTCCATGATAACTTGGTGTGTTGCTTTCTTGGTGGGGATTGCTTCCACCCACTTAGTGAAATAATCAGTGGCTACAAGAATCCATTTATGACCAGCACTGGAAGGATCAGAAATTTTGCCAATGAAATCCATTCCCCATTGCTTAAATGGGGCTTCAATTGACACAGGATACAAAGGAAGGGAGCTTGAAGCTTTCATTCTTCTAGAAAAATGTTGGCAACTTTCACATTTCCTAACCAATAGAGTTGTATCTTTGAAGAGAGTTGGCCACCAATAACCAGCCCTCAAGATTTTATGTGTTGTAACTCTTTCCAGACAAAATTTCCCCCATAAACTCCTCCATGGAGATCAACAATTACCTTTGGGGCTTCATCCTCAGCAATGCATCTTAAGAGCACTCCCTCAGGTTCTTCCAAGCTAACCCAAAATCAGTAATGACATATTTTTGAGAGGCTAACTTAAGAGCTCTTTTCTGATTTTTACTCAAATGTTTAGGGCAGCATAGATGTCTGAGATAAAAGATTATATCTTTGTACCATTCAGAGCTTACCAAATTTTCAAGGACATCCACCCTTTCTCCTTCTACTTCATTCACCTCAATAGTTTGCAAGTTTCTCTCAGCCATAAGCTTAGCTAGGCCCAAACCTCTTATCAATTTCATGGTTTGGATATCCATGTCATATTCCTGCAACTTGTTTACCCATCTACATATTTTTCTTGAGACCTCCATCTCTGATAAGATGTCTTTCACCATGGTGTGGGAACATAAGAAACAAACTTTAGAGCTCAAGATGTAGGGTCTGAAAACCTTTGTTTCTTTCACCAAGGAAAATGCTTGCTTCTCCATGATGGTGTACTTTAACTTAGCTCCTTGTAATGCCTTACTGAAAAAGGCAATTGGTCTCTCAGCCCCTTCATCATCCTTTTGCAACAAAATAGATGCAATGGTGTTTTTTGAAGAAAAAGAAAACACTTGAAAAGGCTTCTTGTAATTTGGAGCAAAACAGGGGCATGCTTTAGTGCTTCCTTGATCCCATTGAAAGCTTGAATGGAAGCTTCTTCCCATTTGATAACTTGGTCCTTTTTCAACATGCTAGTAATGGGGATGGTTAGCTCAGACAAAGTTAGACACAAATCTTTGATAAAGTTTATTTGTCCAAAGAAGGATTGAACTCCCTTCTTAGTTCTAGGAATTGGAACCTTGTTGATGGCTTCCACTCTCTCGGGATCAATCATGACCCCTTCCTTTGATCTAAATGTGACCAAGTAGCTTTTCCTTTTGCACTCCAAAATGGCACTTCTTGGGATTCAATGATATGCCATACTCTCTACACCTTAACAACATTCTCTCCAAGTGTTGCAAGTGATCATTTATTTTTTGGAAAAACACAGTTACATCATCTTGATAAACAACAATGAAATCATTAATATAACCAACAAATGCTACATCCATTGCTCTTTGGAAAGTTTTCTCAGCATTCATTAAGCCAAAAGGCATCCTGACATAGACATAAGTTCCCCAAGGAGTGGTAAAGGTAGTCTTTATTCTTTATGAACTCCTTCACAACAACTTGATTATAGCAGAGAAACCATCAAAGTGGATAACAATTTAGAACCTAGTTACCAATTGTAGCATATTCTCCATGTTTGGAAGAGGGTAATTATCTTTCAATGATGCTTTATTCAAGTTCTGAAGTCTACGCACAACCTTATATCACCATTCTTTTTTCTAACAGGCACTAGGTTTACAACCCAAGATGAGTACCTTGTGGGTTGAATGATCCCTCCATCCCTCAACTTCTTCAGTTCTTCTTGCATCTTTCAAAGAAAGGAGTAGATTGATGGGCCTTTGTTTTTTCCTGAAAGGCTTGGCATTAGATTCAAGAGGAATTTCATGTTGGAACAAATCTTCCTGTATGCCTTCAACTCAGAGTAAGACCAAGCTAGGTAGTCTTGATATTTCTTCAACAATTGAACATAGGACTTGCTTCTCTTCCTTTTTGAGATTGCTTCCTAACCATATTTTACATGGTTTTCCTTTGTACCTAGGTCATGCTCTTCCACATCTCTTGAAACTGACATACTTCTTTTAATAATGCAATCAACATTATCAAATTTTGATTCAAGTGCCACCAAACCTCTGGGAATCATGTTTGTCTTCAGTTGGATGATGTCTTTGCCAAATAAAGTTTCCTTTCCTTCAGCAACACACACCATTGGTTCCCAATCTATATTTTGGTCAAAAACTTGCCTTGGTTTTGTAGAAACCATTTCACCTAGGCATCATCATCAAACACTTGCCAATTTTTAACGTTATCAGGGACAGATGGCCTTGTTAGTATTTCAACATCATACTCACAAAATGGAGACATTGTATAATTCCCAAATCTGGATCCTAGCACTGCTAACTTGTCTGCAACAACATTAAACTTTCTATCATGGTGCACAATATTAAAAGAGTCAAACATTTCAATCAAATCCTAGATTGCATGCTTGTATTGTTTCATTCTCTGATTTTTAGTAGCATACAATTTTCTAATTTGCTTGACAATAGTTCTGAATCTCCTTTGACAATGATATCCTTTATACCATATTTCCATGTAATTCTCAACCTAATAATAAAGTGCTTCATATTCAACAATGTTGTTAGTGCATTCAAAGTTGAGTTTGAAAGAAAAAAAAACTCTTCTTGGCTTGGAGAAATCAGAACAATGCCAACACCATTTCCAAACTTGGAACAAGCTCCATCGAATAACAAGGTCCAAGGTAAACCTACTTGTTCAAGACATTTACATTGATCAATCTTATGCTCTTTTCCATCAGCAAACCCAACAAATTTATCAAGCATCTACATCAGCATACAACACTTCATAAGAAGCATTATTGGGATCTTAATGAGGTGCAACATCTTCTTCTCTCCATACGACTTTACAAGGTTGCCTTGATTGGAATGGTGGAAAAGACATATCCATCTGAACACTTCCACCAACACTTGCACCCACTTTCTTGATAATACAACATGCCCCATTTGGTAGGGCAATCAACAATAACAACATCAAGTTTCAAGTTCTTACCCGGATAAGCTAAAGTTGTACCACCAAACCTTTTACACACCCTACAACTGGCACCTCTCTAGAATCCATTGTAGTACACTTGCCATAAGTTGTTGTCACTTTAATGTTCAATTCATTCATGATTCTAGAGGCATAACATTGCATGATGCTCTAGAATCAAACATACAATTTGTGATGCATCTGTCCTTAATAATCAGTGTTGTAAAAAATGGATCAACATTTAATTGAGACTCAACCAAAGATGTTCCCAAGTAAACTTTAGGTGGTTCACCTATCTCCTCAATTTTGGTGGTTTTCTAGGTCTGTAATGGTTGGAGGAGGAGTGTTTACATTATTTATATTTTTGCCTTGGGTACTCCTATCTTCTTCCAATCCCAAATACTCAAAATCCCTCTTCTTGTGCTCAGGAATCCTAAGCAGTTCAACAATTGGGACAGAAATCTTGATCTGACTCAAGACTTGGGAAATGTCATAAGGAATGTATTTGGGAAAAGAAACATTTGGAGAAAGATTGAAAACTCATCGGATGGCACAAGATTTTTCACATTTTGGGCATGGGTGGGAACACCAGTTCTACTTGAGACAACAAGGCCTTTGTTAGATGCATCTTTCTTTGGAGTTTCTTTTGGGACATTGGTGAGAACTGGGGTTTTGGTTTGGCTTGAGGCATTTCCCCTTTGAAAACTTTACTTCTTGTGTTATACTCTTTTCTTAGGCAACAACAACATTCATTAACAATTGTCTATCCTCTTCTGATGGGATTCCTCCATCATACTTCTTAATCATTAGAGCTCTTAGGTACTCAAAATCATTATTAGGAAGTTCAAAAGCTTGTACCATATCTATTTCTAAAGCATGAGAGGGAGGAAGAAGAGGTACCCGGTGAATGCAATCCCAAAACTTGCAGCAGTTCTTGCACTTATTACTTCAGTTGAATTTGCTCCTTGTTGTGAGCTTGTAGAGAAGTCCACCATGCATGCATCATCATTAGTGTTATCATCATCATCAACTTCTTCAACTTGCTGATCTACTTCACATGGCGGGTGGGGTAAGAAACATTTGTCACACCAATCAATTTCATTTGTCTCTTCAACAACAACAACTTTGGCATTTAGAGGATCAGGCACTACTCTATTTTCCCTAGCTTGGGGTTGTCTAGCTCCCATGGGTCCTTTACCTCTTGTCATCAGATCTCGATCATTTCTAGGATGATTTACAAATCTGTCTTGTCCTTGTTTCCTATGTTGACCTTGAGAACCTTGTCCAATTCCTTTCTCTTCCCTAGCTAGCTTGTAAGATATTTCTTTGATACTCGACCAAAGTCTTTACAACTTCCTCAAGATCCACATCCTTACTTGATTGAGGCTTCTTGGGTTGATCAATTTAACACCCTCCCTCTTAGGAGGTTTTCCAACTACTTTAATGTTGTTCTCAATTTGCAGAGCCATGGTAAAGGCCTGCCTCAAAGTTTTAGGTTCTTATCCCTCAAATAGTAAGCAACTTTCTTATCAAATGCATCTGAATACTTTATCAGACATGATTCATCACATGGCCTCAAATTAATAGGAAGTCTTCTCAATGTTTTGTTAAATCTTGTATTGAAATCATGCATTGATTCATTAGGATTATTTTTATATTTTCAAACTCTGATAAAAGAAACCTAGGGTCTGTTTTATCACCATATTACATTCTAAAAGCATTCTTCATCTCTATCCAGAATCAATGGAATTATCTAGAAAATATTTATACCAGTCCCTTGCATCTTCTTCTAGAGTATGGATAAACAATTTAATGTATACATCCTCAAATTCTATTTCAAAGTCCTCCATCATATTGAAAAAGAGCTTCAAGTGTTGATCACCAGTGATTGCATTATTTCCTTGAAACTTAGGCAATCTATTTCTTACATCTTGTGGCACAACATTTGGATAGCCATGACCATACCTCTAAAATTGATGGGACCAAAAGTATTAACAAAAATGGAGGTTGGGTGGAGGTTGAGCCATATTATTTTGAGGAGGTGATCTTACATAAGAGAAACAAAATGATGAGGAGTGAGGGGTATGTGTGGTATAGGGATGTAATTTTCAGAATGAATGCCCTCTAAAGGCTTTGTTTCTTGGAAAACTCTATCAGATTTGGAAAATACGAGGTAGATTGAGAAGAAAATGTTTCAAATAAAAATAAGGACCCTCTCTAGATGGAGAATTCAATTCAACAAAGAGACTACCTGATTCAGAAGCACTTGAGGAAGTATTGCAATCTTCAATCATAGGCTGATCAGTTTCACCAATGGAGATCTCTTTTCTTGATGCTTGATCTCAACAACCTTCCAAATTCTTCTTCCTTCTAAATTAGACTTTCCCATCTCTTGAAAAAAACCTTCTACTAGGGTCCTTGGTGAAGAAAAATCTTCTTCCTTCCATCTTTGTAGATATTAATGAAAATCTTACTTGATATATGTTAAGACACTAGTATTTATAAAAATTTAAACAACATGGAGTTACCACTAAGGATTTTCACCTTAGTTTGTGCAAATGCACTATGAAAAGACCTATCAAATGTTGTCAATACCAAATTCATGCAAAATTACAAGATCTTCTCTTCTTTTACCCAAATTTATCAATGATGATACAAAATTTAGTGAAATAACTATATAAGATGGAAATATACACTTGAACTCACAACTTTGAACAATTCTTATAGATCTAAACAAATAATGATGTTTTCAGCAATGTATTAGCACTTAGATCATGTAAGAAACATTACCGGTGGTGTATGTGTATACACCTTTGTTCAAATGCTACTTCAAAGAAACAGTGAAATGCGCCATAGTGTTGGTATCCAAATTTGTTCTCCTTTGAAGATGAGCTGAAACAAACACAGATGATTCTACATGGACCTTCAAAGAGACACATAGATCAGCTTAGATAGATGTGTGTCATTTTGTAGCTGGGGATGAGATCTAACTGGCCCTTTTTCACTCATATTTGTGGAGAGATGGATAGCACCTTCAAGAGGATTTGACCTATCCTCACTACTTTAGGTTGTGCCTTTTGACCAGGGTGAGAGGACCCTTAGTGTAACCTCTATTTGATGAAGGAGATGGAGATATCCTTCTTTTACAAAAATTTTATGAAGAAAACCTTGGGAAAGTATGATCAATACTCCATAATTTAACTCTTAAGAGTTGTCACTTCTAAAAGATGGAGATACTTTCAAAATAAGGCTAAGGTTACTGAAGACATTATGAAATCTGATTTTTATGCATATTTTAGTAAATAGATTTTGTTCCTTTGTGGATATACAAGGGAAAAACAGGGGTAGTTTAGGATGGATTCATGGTTTTTGAATGATTTTGGTGGGAGATTAAGTAGGATAAAGTTGATTATACCAGATCTTTGAGAAACTTCACAACAATGGACAACTCAACAATAGAAAGCTTCAGAATAGTTAAGACATTCCTTCAACCAGAAGGTGTGCTTCAATGGAGGCCTAGATCAGCACATTTTCACACAATCTTTGAGAATCTAACATGAAGGCTCGAGTTAAAAGACTCAATTAAACACCAAAATATATGATCAATCACACCTAAGGTACCAAAAACTTACAAACAATCTTTATCAACAAATGATAGTGGAGTGATTTTAAATTTGTTTATCTCATCACAGGATGAAGGATCTTCTTGAAATGAAATTACAAATGCCACTAAACTATCACAAGGATGAGATCTTGTGTGATTTCACAAAGATTTCAATGTAAGATTGCAATAGGAACAAGTAAAACTACTTACAGACATTTGAAACAAAGCTAGACACTAATTTCTCTAAGATTGACACAAATTAATTTCAAAATTACTTAGATTCTTCAGCATGGGAAAGCTTCCAGAGAAATCTCAGTTATTTTCAATGGTTATACATCTACAACAACTTGACATGATAGAAAATCTAACATAGAAGAAATTAATAGGTTATCTCAGATTGGTCTCTCAGGAAGATGACTTTTCTCAAATTTTCTCTTAAGAATTCAATCCCGACCCTTTGCAAGAGTATTCTCATTGCATTTATACATTTCACTTGCTCACTCATCCCAATTTTCCCCCAAAAAAGAAGAATATTCGAGGGACCTTTGCTTGTTACCAATTTTCTTCAGAAAGTGACGTTTAACAAATTCACATCGAAAGCTACCAGGTGGACCAATTATGAATTGATCACATTTCTTGGGCCCTCGACTAATGACTAGGATGTCATGCCACAACTTTTTGTAATCCTTCTAATCATTCTGATTTTATCATGTGAGAAATCCCCTTTTTAATCATTTTCTGGAGGCTCTACATAGCTGGATATGACAGGTAATCCTTTTTGCTCTCGAGGCAACACCTTTTTCATCTTTTGCACCTGTAACCTTCATCATTTCATCCTTTTCCCTCTCTTTCCTCTACAACTCTGCCCCGCATCCATCTTCTCTAGTAATTCCCATTTTTGCAAGTGCCCAAGAAATTCCAACTTCAAAATATCGACCTTAACAATCCTTGGACTCACAAATTAAGTTTGAATCCATTCAATGGCACTTTATAGACAAAAATGACAAGGAATTTCATTAAAAAATGATGAAAAATAGTGTGTATTCACATCTCAAGAGTCTTGGAGAAAAAAAATGGCAGAAAAACAAATGAAATACAACATAACCATTGATTTTCCCCTTTTCTACTTTATATTATATCCATCCACGTGTTTCCTTGGTGCATGCAACAAAGGAGAAGTATAGGGGAAAGTTTCCAAACAAGTGCGGGCCTTCCACGTGCCCTAGGCCCAAGAAAAACACCTTTTGGCCTTTGAAAAGTCTCTTAGTAAAAAGGAGCCAGTGGAAGCCTCCACGTGTCTCAATGGCACACTTTGAGATGGTCCCCAAAAGTAGAGACCCCAACAAGTGCGGGCTCACCACGTGTCTCATTCGGTAGAGTTGTTAAAAAAGTTGAAGGATCAGTAGAAGGCGCCATGTGTCTAGGGTCGAGATAGTTTTCCTTGGCCGTTGAAAAGTCCAAGCAAAGGGAAAAGTGAGTGGAAGCCTCCAAGTGTCCTCCTAGCACTTCTTCAAAATAAAACTTATGGGCGCTGGTCCCCAAATAGGCACGGTCCCTCCACATGTCCCAAGCCTTTCAAAATTGCTTTGAAAAGTTTAAGTATAGAGTAGAGCCGGTGGAAGCCTCCACATGTCTCCTATCACAATTGTTAAGGTGGGACCTTGAGGTGGATCCTCAAATGAGTGTCTAGCCCTCCACATGTCCATGGTCCCAAAACTATACTTGAATGCATGAAAAAATTTTGTCTAAGTCAGGGCAAGGGCGGTGAAACCTCACGTGTCTCCGGTGCAACTCAAGGTCAAACTAAAAGGAAAATTTTCAGATGAGCGTCGACCCTCCACATGGACAAGTTTTGAGTTGAAGCGGGCCTTAGAGTTTTCAAAGTGCCCTTCCGATGCATCCAACTAGAAAGAGCCACGTTTCCACGGATCTTTGAGAGATGTAAATTTGATGGGAAAAATACACCCATCAAACCGTAAAATGTAGGAAAATCACCATTTGAGCCCTGGAAATGAATCTTTCTTCAAGGACTAGAGAATTTGGAAATGTTATAAGGCCCAAATATGATCCTCTGAGCTACATCAAATCAAGTTTCCATAGATATTTGGGACAAAAATGATAGGGACAACAAAATGTGATTGTGGAAAATGGAAGGAAGGAAAAAACCTGATTTTTTGCCCAAGTTACAGATCTTTTCATGGAAAAATGAGCGACTTTCAAATTTTAGGAATTTTAAGTGATCCTCGACCAAGGAAGGGACTAATCATGGAAACCAAATGGAGGAAAAAATTTCATGCATCAATACGGGAAATAGAAAACATGATGAGCCCACAAATTGAAGAATTTCAAGGAGAAGATAAAACATAAGAATTTAGTACCATTTCGATTGAGATAATCATGTTACTAGAATTACAACATATAAATGCATCAACAATGGCCAGCCATGGTCTTCCCAGATATAATAAGATAACTTCCTAAACTTTTTTTGGTTGTAGGACAATTAAATCATCAATATATTCCCAAGAGTCTACCACCACAACAATGTCCTCAAGGACTACTTGAGTCTCAATGTTGATCTATCTGCGCAAGTTGCAAGACTATAAAAATTGGCCTTAGTCCTTCCAAATTCATATCATCCATAATTTTATTCATCATGTCATTTATTTCTTCCCTAAGTCAATCATATTATTCTTTATTATTGTGTCATTTATAGTAACATTTACCAAAGGACTTCTGGATCTATATAATTAGATAATAGAGAGTTATGAAGCACAATGTCAACCAACTATCTAATGAATTATACAATGGGTGGATATTTACTTTTTATTCCTTTATTTTTTATGCATAGATTCTTAACCAACTTATTATAGATGGACACATCCTTAATAACTTGAATAAGTGGAATAGTAACTCAAATATCTTTCGGTCGATTGACAAAATTAGAAACATAATCTGATTTAGGGTCATTATTTCTTTCCTACAATCTCTTTGGAAATGGGGGTCCATTGATTTGCATTTTACCCTTGTTAAAACTATGTTCATGTTGTTTCAAATATCTTACATCGTTCCTTGGCTTTATTAGGGATCATTCCGCAACAACTATGGTTCATTTACAATATCTGTGATGGTGGGTTTACTTGGTGGGATAAGTTCTCTTCACGAGTGGAGATGGATATCATTGAAATAAAATAAATAAACATAACATTGAGTTTATTTAGTTGTATAAGCTAGCTGAGTATCTTTATTGTTAGGGTTAGGTGATGGTTGAGCTAGCAATTGTGTGGTTTTTGGTTGATATCCAGGTTGGGAGTTTGGCACCAAGGATATTTTTGGGTAGTGTGGTTGATGATAGGTTTTTAGTAATTAGGAATTTGGTTTCTCCATTAATTCCCTCCTCTCCAAGGATGGTGTCATGAATAAGGGGTTGTTTCCATTATTGTCCTAAAATCGACATTTTTATGGTAATTGGTATTGGTTAGAGTATAGAGACCAAACTTATTGAGTATTAGCCCAAGTTGGGGACTACATATATGGATTACTATTGCAATTTTGAAAAGATACCATGAGATCTTGTGGAATTCGTATTTTTATTAGCAGCCAAGGATTTATTTGAGTAATATAGAAGAATTTTCCATCCTCTATTTATATCATATTGAAATTTGATGCAACCTTCTTTCCTTTAGTAAAGTTAGCTTGAGTCCCCTATAGGTGTAATCATATTTATTTCAGCTACATGAATGGAAGAAATCTATAATTGTTGCCTCTACATCTTGTCTCTTCTTAATTACATGCAGAGCATCAAGCTAGGTATTCATGCCATTAACTATTTCTTGTTTCATGTTCTCGAACATGTTTACTATCTTAGATTTAGATATGTCCCCAATTCCTTTATTAGTTACTCCACCCCGTGATCTAACATTTCTTATTATTTTCATAGTTTCTCTAGAATAATTCCTAAAGGATTCAAAAATATCATCAAAATTTACTTTTGAGATATCTCTATCTTCTTTTAGGTCTAAATAATCTATATTATCCTCACTAAGTCATTTTAAGAAGAGTAATTTGAGAGACTCGAGAAGGTAACCTTGGGTTTCTTGACTTATGAATGCAAAAAAAAATCTTTAGGTAATCTTCCAGTGGCTCATCTTCCTTTTGTCCCATTTTGAGGAGTTCATAACCTCCTCTACTACTTGGTGTACAATATTATTAGTAGTTTTTCATAAACTTCTCCTTCATCTTCCTCTAGTTATTCACAACATCTTTTCCTAAACCAATACACCATCTCAATACCGCATTCTTGAGTGTATCGGGGAGAAAATTTAGTTTGTGTGCATTAGTTGAGTAATCATAAATCCTACATAAAACCTCAAACTCGTACAAGAAGGTGTTTGGGTATTCAGTTATAGATCCATGTAAATTAGGAAGAACTGAGGGAGAGATGTTCTTCATTTCAGCAAGATTATTATTATTGGAGATAGGTAACTCAAATTTAGTTTCCCCTTCTTCCTCATTATGATTAATCTCCTCTTCCATGATTGGTTGTTTAAAAACAGCCTCGAAGTTTCACTTGGAGTGGGTTTTCCAATAGCAAACCTTGTATAGAGTAAGATGTGTCTTCTTTAGAATCATAATCAATTTTTGCTATTTGAGGGTTGGGAAAGAATCTACCATGGGCATCTCTTGGATGTTGCATACATAAACTATCTCAACTCAATCAACATTCATTGGTGCGGGAGTTAAAAGTGGAATTTTTACAACCTTACCTTGTGGTGTATATCATCTTACAATAATTAGTATATTGTTCGTTGAAATACGAGTCATTTAATTATCAAACAAAGGAAATAAACTTGAAACATTTCTAGTTTTATATACACGATTCTGATAGATCCAGGAGGTTGGAAAGAAATAACTATCACAACAATTCTTAGAAGTAAAATAAAAAACTTATAACTGAAAATGAATAGTTCTTAAATTCTATCACTAAAAAAGTATATAATTTTCGAATGCGAGATATAGAAAATAAATTATTCCTAGGAAAACATAGATGCAATAAAATAAGAAAAAATGGAGGGTTTTAGAAGAGTGAAATTCGGCCTTTACTTGGGTGTTAATTCCTCCTAAATTATGTGACCGAGATACTAATAAATATAACTCAAATATTTATTAAGTTTGCATGACATTTACATCAAGGAACAAAATCAATCTCCTCTATGAATTTCTTAAATATCTTTGTATATTTGTTACCAATGTTAACCTTTTATTTTATACTTCTCATCTTACATCAAGATGTTATAAGAAGAAGAGTTCAACATGGAAATTTGAACAAACTAAGTTAAATATCTTCCATAGGATAAGTGAAATGTATTTAATATAAAAATGAGAGATTTAACACATGTTGTAAAACTCAACAAGTGTTCAGTTAGTAACACATAAAAAGTTTTAAAGTAATCTACCAGTTCCTTCAATCACATGTTAACTTAATCAATTATTTTTCAAAAGTTTATAATGCATGACCAGATCAAAGGTTGATTTATTTCCTGGTTCTACATGCTCCAGTTGTAACAACTTCTTTAATAGCATGTGTAAACTTAAGTTAAATTCTTCATGCCTTTTAAAATATATTCATAATGCAATCTCTTTGTTGTAGATGATTTCCTTTGGTGTGGATGGGTTATTGCGGAAAGGTTTTTGGTTGTGAATGAGTTTCTACAAATATTTCCTTCACTTTGCATATGAGTTGTTGCATATGGAAAAATTCTTACAACCAAGAGTGACATCACACATATCATCATTCAAAAAAATTATTAAAGTAATAGGAATAAATTCACAAGAAATACCAAAAATATATATAACTATATAGAACTATATTAATTAGTAATTATGCCACATGTTCAAGGTTATAATGATAATGTTCAGTAGTGTACCTAGAAAATACATAGACATAACTATAATGGCTTAATCAAAATATAGAAGATGAGTTATTTATAAATTCAATTAACATAAATCATCAAGTGTGTCATGACCTTTATCTTTCATGATATTATCCGTAAAATCATAGAATACCACATAGATGATCTCTTAGGTAAATCTAAACACCGTAAGGACCATCATGTCATCCTCGAAGTAATGTTTTCTTATATGATACAATTTTTCCTTCAACTAAACCTGTTAAATACATGTTTGGGGACTTAACAAGCTAACTCTTATGATTCATAGTCTCCATAAAAGGGATTGAATTTGATCCTTCAAAGTTAAATCCATAATTGAGATGTCTCCTCCATCTAATCTTCAAAAAATATGCATTATTCAAGGAGAACTCCAATCCATTTGCTCTTTCATATCTCAATTATCATTTCAATTTCATATTTTCCATCACCTCCTTAGAAATGAAATCCATTTCAGATAGGATGATTAGTTTCAAAATACTTTTTACTATCTTAAAAAATATCTCATATCATCGTCATTACCTGTAACTCCATATGAGGGAGAATATTTCTATCTAAATTCTATGTTCTTGACCATGCCTTGGGGGTTATGTTGGCACATGGAAAAAAACTAGGTAGGAATAAATTCATTTACTATATAATTCGTACCCTTCATGATTATGAAACTCATTATTTAGAAGTAGAAAAGTTGTGTTGTTATTTATACTTCGCGACTTCCAACTTTTGGCAATACCTTCTCAATCACAAAACCTGTCTAGTCACAAACGTTAATCCACTAAAATACATGCATTATAAATCATATCATAAGGAATACATAACGATGTGATTTATGCTCATGATAGATTTTGCCTTAAATTGATCTCTTAGAAATCCATTAAAGGACAAATTATTTTTGATCATCTCACGAAGCCCCCTTGTCAATAATCAACTACCTTTTAAGCGAATCCTTGATGAATCTATGAATACCCTTGATCATGATAATAATCTTCTTAAAATGACTTTATTCTTTGATGGGTCTAAATTCTAATAGGGGGTGTTGGAATAGTCATAATAACTCATTAGGGGACTCCTATTCCGTTATCTTTCAAATTGAATTTTGAATACACAAATAATATGGAAGAATACAAAGCTCTCATTATGGGTCTCTAAACTATTACAGTCCTTGACATAAGAATCCTTGACATCTAAAATGATTCTCAACTCATCATCAATCAAATCAAGGGAACATATAAATGTAATGAGACCCTACAAAATAATAAAACCATCGTTGGCAATATATTGAAATCCTTCAATCATTATAAAATCTAAACTACAACACACTTATCTAATAAATGAGAAAATACTATGGAATATCTTACTTACCTCATCCCCTTATCTCCAATTTTTATAAACTCTTAGTCATTATACACAAACAAGATCAACCATATTATGTCAATATGAATATTTATACTATTTATCATATAGAAAATATCCAATTAGACATTTTGTATACTCAAATACATGAATATATTTCCCGAGAAAAAGATACCCTTGAGCCTATAAAGATATAGTAGGAGGTCCTTTCGACAATGAGTACCCTATTATGTTATATTAGGGGTAATCCTTTATAATATAGGGTTTTATGGACTTCTTCAATGTCTAAAAACTCCAGAGGATCATGAAGTTTTTTGAGAAGTCCATAATGGAGTATGAAACAAACTCTTTAATGGTTTGGTCGTCACTAAAAAAAAAAATTCACTTGGGTTACTATTTTTCTACACTTAAACATTTTTTTCAATATGTAAAAAAATTCAAAAATGTCAACAACATGCCTCTCTCATGGAGGAGGAGAGATAAATTTATAGTTTTTGGTTGGGAGAATGGATGGTGAGGATTGATCCAAGTGGGATGAATATCAATGGATGAGAATTTAGGAGAGGATTGGAAGATTATAAATATTTCTAGAATGGAGAATTCTAGATTTTGTGAGAATCCTCCATTGAATTTAAAATTCAAAGGAGAGTAGAAGAATTTTAGAGAGGCTTCTAGAAATATAAGCATCTTGATTTATGGGTAGGGGATATGATTAGCTTAATATTATATTACATTAATTAAAAATTATTAGGGATGTGATTACATGGAGAGGCTAGGTGTAGGGTAGATGTAGAGTAGATGGATAGGTAGGAGTAGGAATATTAAATTCCTAGAAAATGATAATAAGGATTAAGGTGGGATAATGGGATATAATAATGAATTAAAGGGATTAATGATGAGATGGGATATTAGATAAATGATTTAATTAATTAGGATAAAGGGTATATATGGTATTTTATAAGAAAGGGATTAATTATATAATTATGATTATAGGATATTTGTAGGAAAGATTAATCGTAATTAATTGTGTCGATATTTCAGATGTCTACAAAGATCCTAAATTTAATCCATCATCACATCATCTATTGTTTTGGAATCCCTCATAAACTCATCACGAGATAATGGTAAATCATTTTAAAATAAAAAATTTAAAAGCTGTATAACACCTATAGAATTAAAATTAGTTTTCCATGTCATACTATCCATAAGATAACAACAAAGTTGAAGTATCTAGTAAAACCCTCAATAAAATCCTCACCGAGATTGTCGATCGGGATGAAAAATATTGGAATCTCCAAATTCTATTTACATTATGGGCTTACTAGACAAGCATTCAAACATTTATGAGTGCTACTCATTTCTCTCTAGTCTGGCATTGAATCCATTATTTTTCTTGAAGTGAAAATTCCATCTCTACTTATTTCTCTTAAAGATTTCATCCTTAAGGAAAATATCATCAAGAACACCTCTCAAAATTTGAATTGTTAGATGAGCGCCAACTAACTACCCTCAAACCTCTTCATTTTTATTAAGAATGAATAAAATGTGCATTTAATAAACATATTAAACAACATGAATTTAATGTTGGTGATATTTTCATTAAAGAATATCAACATGTCACAAATATGGAAAAGAATAAACATGGAAAGTTTTCTCCAAACCTGGCTTGGACCATATATTATCAATTAAAATATGGGCATGGGGCATATCATTTAGCCTCTTTTGATGGGAAACCTAAAAATATACCCTTAATTCCTTTCACTTGTAACCTTTATAATATTGAGATATTTATATACATAACCCTTGTCCATATAAGATCCCCTATTTTTCAACACCCACAAATCTCCCTTCCCTTAGTAATGATTTAGAATTATATAGTCTTCCATTAGTATATCTAACATGACCTTAACTTTTTATCCAAGTCCTTTCTTATAGCATATTTTTGATTGAAAATTCCACTCCATTACAAAAGGGAATCCAAAATCATTACTCACCTACTTCATTGAAAAACAAAATGTTTGGGTACACATTTTATCTTGTATGTCAAACCCATGCTCCATAAACAGTCTCTTAGGCCCAATCTTAGCTAATAGAATAAAAATTGCTATGGGATTACAATACTTACACCATAATACATACTAATCCCTAGAAGGAAACCTATCACTCAAAAATAAATCCATTATCACCATAAAAATCTAAATATATTATTATATACCATTCCCTCAAAGGATGGATACTCAATCTAAACAACATCCACATACATGGAGACAAAATTAAAAGCTTCCCACATTGATTATATTTTATAAGTATGGATAAATCATTAATCATCCTCGGAAATATTTCCACATCAATATACTTTCCCTTAAAGATGTAGGTTTCCTATATCGATTAACCCATGCAATCTAAAATAAAATAAAGTTGGGCTAAAACCTAAGAACCTCTAATGAGAAAAAAATCCTCGTAAAAGATACAACAAATCCCAAACATGTTATAAGGATTTAAATAGTGTATATTATCTCATATAATATTAAATCAATCATATAATATTTTTATTATTATTATTGGCAAATAGTTTTTTGAAAGGGACTATACCCTTGAGTACAAAAGATGGCCTAGGAGCCAGAATAGGAATGAGAACCAGAGAGAAAAGGATCAGAATCCAAATGTGACAATGAAGCTCAAAGTAGCCAAAAAACAACTACCCAAACGAGACAAAACAACAAAAATACTGCAAAAAAGTAGTAGAGAGACTACAAAAAAATAGCATAAAAACATACAAGAACAGCTAAAGCATCTACAACTACTTTTTGGCAGCTTTGTCAATGTTGGTCTTGATATTCTTCCAGGAGTGGAACATACCCAAAGTTGTCATGTGGGCAGCGTCAGTATTATCCAGCTACTCAATGGTCCTTTTGCTTTCCTTATCGTTACCCCAAAGTGTTGCCGGAACTCCGCTGAGGTTGGAGACACTTTTGACATGTTGCTCAATGAACTCCTCAATCACCCTAAAGATGGCCATGTTGTAATCATGTCGAGTTTTGGCCTTCCCTAAACGGGAGTCTAAGGAGTTCAGCTTCTTGTAGATATCATCAATCTGGCTGCTATCAATATCCACCTCCTCCTCCTTTTTCCTCTTACCTTTCTATTTTGCCAAGTTCTTAACCTCATCCTTCAGCAGTTTCATATCAGCCTCTAAGGCATCCAGCCTTTTTGAAGAGCTTTCCATATGCACATCCCGGGGACTGGCACTGCTAATATTCAGAAGGTCATGTGCAATTTCAATTTCATGAGGCCCCTTCTCCACAGCAAGAGTCTCAAGGTTAAGCTTTCTAGAAGCCCTGGTAACCGGTCTGTTTGAGGTGGAGGTGAAGTGGGGGTGGGAGCAGCAGTAGGGGGAATGGAAGAAGAAGCTTGGACGGCTGGTAGGGGGTGACAGCAGTGGTGGTGGGGGCAGAGAATGGAGAAACAGGGCTGGCAGCAGCAGAACCCGGTAGAGGGGGAACCGAGCTAGGAGAGGATGGGAGACCAGGATACTTAAGAAGACAACATTTATGTAGCAGAAAAATAAGCCCTTGGTGTAAAGGAACCGCCCGGGTATGCTTCTAAAACTCCAAAATGGAGTGCTCAAGAGAGTTCAGCAAGTAATGGGGAAAACAAACCAAGTGATTCCTACGGAAGTGGTTAAGAAAGATAAGATGCTTAGCAGGAACAGTGACAAACCTTCCTTCCAAGGAGATGAACCGTATCATCATGCGAGTAACCTCATCATAAGGCGGAGGGATCAAGCTAATAAGAAGGCCCGCTGTAACATATATCAGCTTCTCAGATCCCTCCACAAATCTCCTCTCTTCAACATCTCTGTCGACCCTTTTGTTAAAGAAATGGTAGCCCTCCAAACTAAGGCCGGTCGCTTCAGCAATAAGTTCTTCATTGACCAAGATCTTCTGTCCCCCATATTCAATAGTCCGCTCCTTCCATTCCTTCACAAAACGCACAGAAATGCTTTGATCATGCCCCTGAACCTTCTCCATGAAGTTGGTGATGCCACCCTTGCTGAGTATGCTCCATAGCTCAATATTATCCTTCCAGTCTAGGTCCGTACTTGGCTCAATTTGGCAAGGGGGACCCCCCATCTTCTCTGTGCTTAACTATTTTCAACAATATCCCAAATTCTTGTGAGCGTTGAAACCATTCTGATTTTTGCTATTATAATCCGCACAATATTGGAAATGAGAGCCGTTGCTTTTCCCACAAATGGCTGCGTGTCTGCTGATCTGAGCCTGCGAGAAAATCACATGTGGGAATAGCCCACTCCCTATCATTAATCACATTACTACTGTCTTTGGTTTCCATGGAGCTTTGTATCCAGCTTTTAGCAGTCGCAGTACAGCCCGCATGCACGATTTTAAAATCAATGTAACTCCACTTGGAATTCCCCATATATTTCACACTATCTTGTTTATTTGACATGATTTGCATCATCATATTCTTTAATTCAACATGTGTGGGAGTATTATTGATGCTGATCCACACCCAAAAATCATGACTCAGCTCTAGATATTGCTTGCGTATAGAAATCCGCATGAATGTTGTTTTGAAGCTGCTTAGGGATGCTATTATTATCCCAAACAGTGAGGTTAACATTAATGCCATAATTAGCCAGCGCATCTACCAATTTATTACCCTCCTAGTAAGTATGCATGATCCTGATGTTATTAAAAGTATGACTAATACTTATGGACTCTGAGATAAAATCCTTGATGCTCCAACTTAGAGATGAGCACTGTTTAAGAAGATTAATGATATTCAGGGAGTCCCCTTCAATAATGAGGTTTTGAATATTTTGAGTCTGGGAAATTCTCAGGCCCCATAGAGCAGATAATGCTTCGGAAAAATAATTAGTTTGAATTCCCATTTTCCCAGCATACGCAGCAATCAGATTACCTTTATGATCCCGTATCGCTCCTCCTCTTGCGCAATCCCAGGGTTTCCCTTAGAGGCCCCATCAAAGTTCAACTTATACCAATTAAAATCAGGAGGATGCCATTTAATCGAAGATCTATCAATGTTATTCCGAGATTGCTCGACTATTGATAGTTCCTATCTGCCAATTGGATAAGATGTATTCTTCATTCTCTGGACATCTCTTGTTCTTGGGGGGTTTAAATCTAGCAATATTCTCTTTGATACCATTAGAAATTTTACCAATACTAATTTTATTTTTTTGCTTCTTATTTCTAAAGATAATATCATTTCTATCCTTCCATATCCTCTAGATTAAATGAGGGATAACAAGCTTCGAGATCCTTTTAACAACACGGTGCCTAAAGGGTGGGTTCTATTAAGTCCATAGCTGATTAAGATCCTTCGGCAACACCGAGAGCTTCAAATTTAGAGAGGAAAAACTCCATATTCTGGTGGCATACTCACAATGTATGAATAGGTGGCTGATATCCTCAGAATCTTTCTTACAAAGATGGCACCTATTAGGAATTATAAATCCTCTTCTCATCAGGTTGTCAGTGGTAAGAATCCACGCTCTCGATAGTTAGCAAAGGAAAAAAATTATTTTGGGAGTTAATTTAGACATCCAAATCTTGTTCCAATTGAACTCTGTTTGACTATTGTGGAAGAAATTATTATATCTAGATTTGACAAAGTAATTCCCATCATTGGAATTATTCCATACCAGCTCATCCTTGGAATCCGGTGACTTAATGGAATAAGATCTAATTGATCTTGAAGGGAGGAAGTAATTTTCTTCAGATCAATTCTCTCCACAGTAAGTTTTTTCCAATTCTTGCTGGTACCATTTCCTTCAATATAGTCCTTGATTTTAATGCCATACTTGCTTATAAGACTGTCCTTAACCACCCCAAATCTATCCATGAGATTTCCATTAAACCAATTATCCTCCCAAAATTTTATGTCCCTACCATCCCCCACTTTCCATTTACTGCCCTGCTTGATGAAATTTCTGCTCTTGACCAGATTATTCCAAAAAATGGAACCATAGGGGAGGTGCTCATCTTGTAGGAAAGAGTACACAGTTTGATGATTTAAATATTTTGCTTTGATTAAATCAATCCAGGGTTGTTTCTTAGATAGCATTCTCCAGCCCATTTTAGCAATGAGGGCCTCATTCATTTTCTCAATATCTTTTATACCCAGACCTCCCATAAACTTCGGGGTGCAAACCTTATCCCAAGCCACTAAGTGAAATTTGAACTTCTCTTCCATGCCTTGCCATAATTTTTTTTTAATCCTTTCAATCTTATCTCTGAAGGAAGAGGGGATCTTGTAGAGTGACATGACATAAATGGGTAGATTTTGAAGAGTACTTTTGATGACAAGGCACTTACTAGCACTAGATAAAATGGCTCCTTTCCAACCAGCCATTTTTTTTTGGAATCTCTCCAATAAATCATCCCACACCTTGCAAGAGACTTTCCTAGTGGCGAGAGGAAGGCCTAAGTAAGTGGCTGGAAGCGCACTTATTTTACAACCCAAAATTTTAGCAATTTTAAGCTGCCTTTCCTCAGAAGTGTTGAAAAAGAAGATGGTGCTTTTATCATAATTAATCTCTTGCCTAGAATTTGATTCGTAGAGCTGTAGTAAAGCCTTGGTAGCCTTGGCTTGATAGTGATGCGAGAAGAAGAAGGATAGTGTCATCTGAAAATTGCTGATGGGAGACGAATGACTTGGTGATGGAAGTGGGCTTAGAGCCATTTAAAATCCCGTCATTAACCGCTTTGCCAATTGTTCTACTAAGGCTGTCAGCCAAAAGAATGAAGAGTAAGGGGGAGATAGGGTCCCCTTGTCTAAGTCCTCTGCTGCTAGTGAAAAAACCCACAGGCTCACCATTAACTACCACAGAGAATCTGGCCGTAGAGATACAAGCCTTAATAATTCTTCTAAATTTTTCCGGAAACCCAAATTTTGTTAAGACTTTGTCAAGGAAAACCCAAGAGACCTTGTCAAAAGCTTTATTCATATCAAGCTTGAGGACCATATTTGCCTTTTTATTATTTTCCATAGAATGTATGGTCTCGTGAACCATAATCACTCCGTCTTGTATAATCCTACCTTTGATGAAGCCACTCTGCTGCCTTGAGATAAGTTCATTCATAATGAGCTGAAGTCTAGTAGTAATAATTTTGGTAAAAATTCTATAGATGGCATTCACAAGGCTGATAGGTCTGAAGTCCTTGAAATCTTTAGCATCCATTTTTTTAGGGGCCAACACAATGTGAGTGTTATTAAGCTCTTTTAAAAGATTTCCCATTCTATAGAATTCATTCACCACTCTGAGAAGATCCTTCAAACAGATTTTCCAAAATTTCTAGAAACTTTTTATAGAGAACCCATCCGGACCAGGAGCCTTGTCACCCTCTAAAAGCAAAAATGACTTTTTGCAGCTCTTCAAGCATGACCGCTTTGGTGATACTTCTAAATTTCTGATCCTCAATTTTATTTTGGGGAATGGCCTCCAACATAAAATAAACTAGCTTCAAAGTTGATGATATTCCTCTCCTCAAGAAGTTTTTATAAAAATCAAGCACTTCTTTCTTGATGCTATTGGGATATTTTATGATATTTGAGTTATTTTAGAAACTTCTAAGATCCTATTACGGGCTCTATGCTTCAAAGTGGTCATATGAAAGAAATTCGTATTCCTATCTCCCTCTTTGAGCCAAATAGCTCTAGATTTAAGTCTCCATAAAGATTCCTCTCTGCTGCACAGAGATCGTATGCAACTACGAAAGAATATTCTTTTCATTAACTTCATCTTTAGCGATATCCCTATAGTATCCATTTTTAATTCCAGGATCCTGAAGCTTTTGTTTCAACTTTTTTTTATTGTCAAATACATTACCAAAAACGCTTTTATTCCATATTTTGACTTGCTTTTTGACATTTTTGAGCTTTTGAACCAATCTAAATTGAGCAGTGCCTTCACCATTCCATCCCCACCATTCTTTTATCTTGTCATAGATATTGTCATGCTCCATCCACATCTTTTCAAATTTGAATGAGCTTCTGGTGGGTTTAGTCCAATTGAGAAAATTTAAAGCAATCAGATTGTGATCCGATCCAACTCTGGGCAAGGAAGAGAGGTGGAAGTCTTGACTGAGAATCCAACTCACTGAAATTAGTGCCCTATCCAATCTCACCTGGATAAACTCCTTTCCCAACCTTCTATTATTCCAAGTGTATTTATTCCCATGAAGATCCACATCTAAGAGGTTATGTTCAACAATAAAATCAGCAAAATCCTCCATACCAGTAGAAAAGCTGGAGGTACCTCCATACTTTTCACCTAGGTTTAGTGGGGAGTTGAAATCCCCCATAATAAGCCAGTTAGCAGAACAATGTTGGTTTCTAAATGTTTTAAGGTCAGCCCAAAGCAATGTTATAAGAAATGTTCATTATAATATAAATGTTCATTATAAATGTTTTAAGGTCAGCCCAAAGCAATGTTATAAGCAATGTTATAATAAATCATATAATATTAATTAGACTAAGCAATGTTCATTATATGTTATCATTGGTTAGGGTTATAAGCACATTACCATCAAAATTTCCATCACATATATAAAAAAAGGTCAAATAATGAATCAAAAACATCATCATACATATCAATGAAATAAAAAACCATACAATAAAATTATATCTAATCTATATAATATTCACCATGATAAATTAAATTATCATATTCATACAATTGTATTTTTTATCAAGGATAAAAGGTTTTGGAGGGACCTTACCCGGAAGTTCGGAAAAATAGCTCAAGAACTAGAATAAACATGAAATAGTAGTGAGGTTTTTTTATTTTTGGGAGCCTCACTCTAATGAAAGAAAAAAAGAAAAACAAAGGTAGAGGATAGCTACCTACATAAGCCCAACAACAAAAAAACTACACTCAACAACCACACCAAAACAAGCTGTACCAAGAAAAAGATCTGCTGCAACACTAATTAATAGACGTATGATAGACCTTGAGAGTAATCCTAAAATACCTGTAGAGATTCAAACCTATACCAATATTAAGATCCTAGCTTTAAGAAGTGAAATTCTTTGTAATCCTTCCATTTTTCCAAGTAGAAGTTGGAATTCCATTGGCATCGCAGATTTGATGAATGTGGACTTGGAGAAGATCCAAAATTGCTTTGTGGATGGCCATATGATTGTTGTATTTTCCTTCATAGCTCTAAGCTTGGTGGTGACAGTGTTGTCCTCCTCTTTTAGAGTAGTAATGGATTACGGATCAACATTCTTGATGCCGGACTTGAGGAGGTAGTCAACATTATCTTGATAGTTTTGGGGCATTAGCTTACGGGTTGAATTTTTCCATAACATGGGTGATTTCAACACAATGTATAACAGGGCTTTTGAAAGTGGGACTATCTTCAACTAGTGGCTCTTTACCTTTTTAAAAAATCTCAACATTTTTTTATGGGGGTTCATGAACAAAACCATGGATGAGGGGGTTTTAGAATGAATACGTGGCTGTTGAGGAGGTCGGGGGCAAGAGGACGGATAGGGTCATTTTCCACTACACTCGAGAATGTATTGATGAATATGAAAAATAAAACCTTTGTGTAAAGGAACAACCCTCCTATGACTTTGGACCTCTAAGATAGAATTTTATACAAATTGCAGTATGTAGTAGGTTAGGATTGCCTTAATTTATCATCTAAAATGATTGAGGAGCACTAAAGTGATGAAGAGGAAGAGAATAAAATCTACCCTTGAGAGTAATGTAGAGTACCATCATTCGAGCTACCTCATTGAAAGGCCCCGGGATAGTATCACGAGATAATGCCTGTTTTTTTATTTCTATGCTTTCCCGTCATCGCGAAATATTTTTCTTTAGCCTCTTTATCAAATTTATTTCTGAAAAACTTGTTTCCATCCATGCTTAGACCCATGATGAATGAAATGAAATGCTCAGTGATACTAAAATCCCTTCCTCTGAAATTGACATTCTGTTCTTCTAATTTTCCACGAACTGAAGGGAGATGTGTTGATCATATCCTTTAATTCTTTGGATGAAATATGTAAAACCCCTAATGTTGAGGGTTTCCCAGAGTTCCACACAATCTTTCCACTACGGATCAAAAAATTGGCTCAACTCTACGAGGCGTACATCCCATAATGAAAGTATCGAGATAGTAGAGTATAATTAAGATAGAGACATAGGTGATTAGGATTTACGGTAGTAACCCAATAATGAAAGAGCCTACTAATATCAGTGGAGAAATATAATGCCTTTTTATCACCATGATTGAAATGATAAAGTAACTCAAAACTTGAGGTATGGGTAGAATAAAATTGAATGAAATTGATTTTGTTCAAAAATTCAAGTGTAGGATTTCACACATGTCAGAGTCATCGATTAATGAGTGCTAGTGAAGTGTGCATTGGATTCATTAATGATGATTAGATGTACTTAGTGGGGAATTTCCTTGCTATCATACCACTCTTTATAATTAGTAATGGAAACTGCAACATTAACTAATACATATGCATATATATTTCCTTCCCTATAAACATGTTGGAACATTATTTTTAGACCGTTGCATAGGTGGAAGGATTCATTAATAAAGTCCCTTATGGATCTACTCGGAGCTTGGGTTTTAGAGAGGTTATTGATTATGTTCATAAAGTCCACTTCCACAATGAGGTAATCCACATTGAGAGCTCTAGTAATTCTGATTCCCTAGAGAGCTTCTAGTTCTTCCGAGTAGTGATTTTACTAGCTACCCATGGGACTAGCATAGGTAGCAATGAGATGGCCCTTATGATTCATACAATTTTATTACATCCACATCTCATTAGTACTATAACCATTATTATATATAACCCATTCGACTATGAGAATAATATTATCATAACTAGAGGCATTGAGCTTATTTTCTCGAGTGTCACCCCTATCAAAAATTTAAGAAGACCAAATCCCATTCTAATCTATATTCTAATCCATGGCCATGGAGAAACATGTGATGTGTCCAAATGAATTGAATAGATCATACATATTGGCATCCCTCCTATCCTCGACATAATGGTAACTCGAATATAATTTTCATATTTTTAGCAACACATGATGTTTTGGATCATTCTGCGCCACCCACGACATTGGGTGGTGCCCAACACTGAGAGGTACCACTAGCCTTGCTAGCGATACTTCCACCAAAGGTGAGGCCCTTAACAACCTTATCCCTTGGTAGGGTGTTTATGGCATAAGTGGGGGTGAGATCCATGTAAGGGCATTTTGATGTGCACTGATCACCCTTCTTATTGTGGATATTACAAACTATGAGCATCACACTATCCTTGGAGTGAGAGTGGCCAAATAATGCATCTAGGCTAGAATTGGAATTCTTAGATTTGAATATCGATGGGAGGGGTCTCTCTAGTAAGGTTATTTATCGGTAGTGATGTAAAACTTGCGCCACTCATAACGCGCTTGAGAGTGCACTTGTTAAAACACACTTTGGCCACTTTTCGGATGTGCATGGTAGTGGTGTGAACCACCTTCTATCCCTACTCATTGAACTTGTATTTGATGATATTTTTCATCCATCTCGATGATATTTGGCGGTGAAATTTTTTCCGGATCATCATTATCCTCTTATTCAAGCTCTAACATCTCACTTTATCAAATGGCATCATTATCTATGGTAACTCAAGAAGCGGGAAAAGTCGGGAAATCCTCACGCATCGGAGAAGAGGTTAAATTTGATGACCAACTATGCCGGAAATCAATTTTTTTATGGTAATTTTCCAATCGCCCTTCAAAAATTCAAAAATAGGTTATTTATACTATACTAATAAAATATACAAATGAGTTCTCGAGAGATTATCCTTGATAATAAAAGTAATCAGCCATAAATTAAATTCTTGTAAATTTTAAACAACATGATGACGCACTGAAAATAATTGAAGATAATGTCGATTTTCTCCTAAAATTTGGTAGCAATACCAAAGATCGTACCTCCATTACCATCCTACAAGAGGAAGTTAACTCACTTAATGGTCAAATAAAATCTCTTGAGGAGAAATACAACAACCAAATTTCCATCCATGGGCCATAACTTCCATTCTTGTAAATTTTAAACAACAGAATGACGCACTGAAAACTATTGAAGATAATGTCAATTTTCTCCTAAAAGTTGGTAGAAATACCAAAGACCACCGCCTCTATTACCATCCTGCAAGAGGAAGTTAACTCACTCAATGGTCAAATAAAATCTCTTGAGGAGAAATAAAACAACCAAATTTCCATCCACAGAGTTTTTCTTGACCTCCTTCAAGTGCATATCAACCAAATTTGTGATGTAAGTGGAATTCCTACTATAGCATGGAAGAACGGGAAGATTACTAAGAAGTTATTCAAAGAGACCCATCTTGACCCTAATATTGGAGTTGTTATGACTCTTTATAAGGATCTTAGGGTAGCTCTCAAGGTGTATGGAAAATATATGATTTAGTGTCTTTGATATCTTTTGTTCTTTGTGGAATTGTTGTTTATTGTTTACGAGATGTTGTTTTACTATTGTTGGACTATTTTAGGGATTCTTGTAGGAATTTGGCCCCTGCCATCATTCTATTATCTTTCTATCTAGATTTTTGGATTTTGGATGGGGTGTGGCCCCCATGTCTCTAAAAACCACATTGTAATTTCATTTTCATATAGGTTATTGAGCATTTTTGTCTATACTTGTGGTATGGTCCTTGAAAATGATTTACCTATAATAAAAATAAATAAAATATATAAAATATTATTTTATATTTATTAGATATTAATATAACTTACATATACATATATATTAAAAATGAAGGTCAGATTTTAAATATTCAAGTTGAGTGTGATGATTATTTCAAAAATTTGTAAGTATTTATGGTTAAAATCACAAAACAAACATCTAAACCAATCCAAATGTAACCCTTGATCCGTAGTAAAGCATAAGGGTTTGCAGAAACTCAAATATCCCTAAAAATAAAAATAAAAAAACATTTCTATGACAAAAATGTCAAAATGAATTTAAAATATTAATATTTGGTAGGTTTTCTTTAGAGAAAACAAATAAATCATTATACTAAATGAGACAAGTCAAAATAAAAGGATAATTGTTACGTTTAATTAAAACAAAACTGATCCTATCAACACTAAAAGGTTAAAAAAACCTAAAGTGGAAATAAGTAAATAAAAACCTATAAAACCTAAAGAAAAAGTAAGTAAAAGACTCCATAGAAAGAAGGAAAGATGCCTACTTTTAAGTATGCCTTATTTTAATTTTAAAAAATATATACCTTGGAGTGGCCCATTCGACTCTGAGAATGATATTATCATAACCATAGGCATAGAGATTATTGATAGCTCTCGAGCATCCTCCCTATTGACAAAATTAATAAGATAAAATTCTCTTCTAATTTTTCTTTTGATCCATGGCCACGTAGACAAGAGTGATATGTCCAAACAACTTAAATAGCTCATGAATATTGACATCCCTCGTGGTCCTCGAAATAATGGTAACTAAAATATAATTTTCATCATTTCAATTGTGTATGGTGTTTCTAGAGAGATCCACGCCCCCTTGACAATATGAGGTTCCCAACGGTGTAGGTAGCACTAGCCTCGCCAATGATTTTTCTCGCCACAGGTGATGCCCTCGATGGCCTTATCCCTTATAAAGGTGTCTATGGTATGATCGGGGTGAGATCCTTGTAAGGGAATTTTAATGTGTAGTGATCACCATTCTTACATCTGATATGAAAAACTATGATAACTTTACTACCCTTGGAGTGAGAGAGGTAAGACAACACATGTATGCCAAACATGGAATCATTGGCCTTGGATCTTGGTGGGTGGGGTCGCTCAGAGGGTTCATTATTGGTAGAGATGCCAAACTTGAAAAAATCGTAGTGCTCAAGAACACACTTGTTAAGGCATTATTTGGACACTTTGTGGATGTGCATGGTAGAAGTATGAACCACCTTCTGGCCCTTATTGTTCAATTTGTATATGATGATCTTCTTCATCCATTTCGATGATATTTGGAAGTGGAAAAATAAATTCTAGATATTAATTATCATCTTATTCAAGCTCCCAACATCTCAATCTATTGGATGACATAAGCTGTCATCTATAACTCAAGAAATGGGAAAAGTCGGAGAAATTTTCACACATCTAGAGTAAAGCTTAAGGGTTTACAGGAACTTAAATATCCCTACAAATAGAAATTAAAAAAATCATCAGAAAAAAGAGTCAAAATGAATTTAAAACATTAATATTTGATAGGTTTTATTTAGAAAAAACAAATATATAATTATACTAAAGGATTCAAGTCAAAAGAAAAGGATAATCATTATGTTCAAGAGAAACAAAACTTATCCTATAAATACTAAAAACCCTTCAAAACCTTAACCGAAAATAAGTAAAAGGCTCCATAGAAATATCTTCGACAATATTCTTCATCAAGTTCAATGATATTCAGAGGTGGAAAAATAAATTATATAGCTTCAATATCCTCTTATTCAAGCTCCCCACATATCACTCTATTATACGTCATCCCTAGTTCAATAAAAGAGAAAATCACTTAAATCCTCATAAATCCGGAGAAAATTTATCACTAGTTTATAGACACTAAAATCACAAGTTATCACAGTAAAACCCTTCAAATAAAAATAAGAATAATTTTTCTCACATAAACTTGTTGTAAAGGGTGAATAATGCATCTCCACCAAATTTACAATGGTAGTGCACCTACTAGAAAATAATGGTATAAACATTTACCCTACTATTCTAAATGGATTATTCATGGAATTAGGTAAATATATAATCATCGCTACTACATTGATGGAATTCGTAGCTCATGATTGTTCATTAGCTACCTATTGTTTTTCTCATGTTGTTGAATTGTCTGCAGTCTTGGAACCAAGACCTCTTAATTTTAGAAGGTTGGTTTATAAAAATATATGTGAATCAAAATGTATAACTAATTCTAATAAAGAGTGCAATATGTAACTCTTTTCTCATTCTCCTTAATCATAATCTAGCACGTGTGTTTGTATCATGTAAAATTGTAAATCATCTCCTTTATGTATATTTGAAGAGTTTCATTCAAACAAATGTTATTAAACTTGGTTTAATCCCAGATCTGTCAAATCATCAAGTAACAAATAAAATAGAATAACACTAGATAACACAAGAAACTCTCTTATGAGAACATGTTTCTTAGAAGAACAAAGAAACCAACTTAGATCCTTTATATCATCATTTACATTAAATTCGGTGGAAGACATAAAATAGTACAGAAATTTTGAAACATCTTGCATTGTCATAAGGGGTAAAAAATAAGAATACAAATCATGTATAAAAATACTACAATAGTTAAATTATCTTCTTAGATAGTAAATTAATCAAGTAAATAAAATGACCCACTTGCATTTACAAGGAAACTCTCTAAAACAAAAAGTGATATCACTGTAAGGATTCAAATATGAGGAAAAAAATTTAAACAAAGATTTTTATAAGTACAAAAATGATTTCTCAATAGTAAAAGGTAAAATTAAAAGTTTAACTTTGAATTTTCCAAAATATACCATAAGAACAATGTCAAAATGATTTTAAAAATTAAGATTTGATAGATTTTTTTGTGAAAAAAAAACTAAGCATTATATTAAATGAGGAAAGTCAAATAACAAGAGAATGGAAACATTCAAGTGAAACACAACTGATCCTATCAACACTAAAAACATAAAGTGGGAATAAGTAAAAGACTACATAAAAATAAGGAAAGATAAATTATTTCAAATCTTCCTTCATGTAGCCCATTCGACTTTAAGAATAAGATTATCATAACCATAACCACCGACCTTATTGATAGCTCTCTATGTGTCCTCCCTATTGATGAAATTAACAAAACAAAACCCCTAATAGCCCTTGTCTTCTGATCCATGGCCATGTAGACATGTGTGATGTGTCCAAATGGATTGAAAAGCTCATGAAGATCAACATCCCTCGTGTCCTTGGATTTTTTTGCCACTTCGAATAGTTCAATAGTTTAAATATTAAACTATGCAGTTATTGGAAAATCATTTAATGATTTCAGGGAATCCCACATTGATATGTAAAACCACAAATATAACATGTTTATGTTTTATACAGGCTAACGACCGCTAGGATTTTTTTTTGCTTTGGAATAAGGTTCCTATGTGTGTTACAAATTATTTAAGATTAAACTACGTAATTATAGGAAAAATTGTTTAATGATTTTAGGGAATCCAACACTGATCTGCAAAACCATAAATATAACATGTTTATGTTTTATACTAGCTAATGTACCACTAAGCTTTAGTTGTTGCTTTAGAATAAGGTGTTTAAAATTTTTAAAATGTCATTAACATTAAACCATGCCGATCATGTGAAAATAATCTAATGATTTCATGGAATCCTACATTTGTCTGCAAATCAATTAATTGAGCATGTTTCATTTTTATATAGGCTAGCAACTACTATGCTTAATTTTTGTTTAGGAATAAGTTTTTAATTAATATTAAAATGTCATTTAGATTAATCTATGTAATGATTGGAAATATTGTTTAATTATTTCAGGGAATCCAATAATGATTTACAATACAATAAACAAAAAATCTTTCTATTTTATAAGGGCTAGCACCACTCATTACCTAATGACTTTCAAGAGATGTGATATACTTCAAGTTCATTTACTATGATGTGATTAAACCTATGTGTAACTAGAGAATTAGTGAATATATTATGAAGAAACTAGAAGAGGGCGATGATCCAGACTATGAGAATATAATAAAATGTAATTTGTCTTGTGATGCACATGGTAGAGATGTAAACAAGCTTATGACACCAGTCATTGAACTTGTATGGAGATTAGTGTAAATGTTGTGGGCTATCTGGGAGTTAGGTTTTCTCTTGCACAAGTGTTTATTCCTCCTCTTCTTCACTTTGGTATGTAATATATTGGTTCATAGCATACACTTACATCATTAGAAGTAATTGTTGGTTGATACCTCTCTAAGCATCCTCCTTGTTGAAGAAATTAAAAAAAAACAAATCCCATTATAATCCGTCTTTTGATCCATGGCCACGTAAACACACAAGATGTGTCTAAATGGTTTAAAAATATCATGCAGATTGAAATACCTCATTGTCCTTGGATAGATAGTAACCCAAATATAATTTTCATTGTTTCTACACCACATGTTGTCACCGAAACGGTCTACACCACCCCTGAGACTAGGAGGTGCCCAACATCAGAGGTAGTAGCATCCCTACCAGAAATGCTTCCATTATATGTGAGGCCCTCAATGACATTATCCTTTATTAAGGTGTCTGTGCCATAGGCGAGGGTGAGATATTTGTATCTTGGTGGATGAGGTCACTCTAATAGTGTTCCTTGTTGGTAGTGTCACCAAACTTACGCCACTCATGGCACTCGATACTACACTTTTAAGGGCATGAGATAAAACCGAATTCCAAGAGAGGAAAAAATGCACATTAACATCCCCTTAATAGTCATAAACCCAAATTCCTAGAAAGGAATAAACACAGATTTGAAGAGAGGAATAAGCACGGATTACAAAATATTAACATCCCCTTAATAGTTATAAATGTGTGATGACATTCATCATTAACACCCTGCATCACCTTACACCATCCTTGCGTGCCTCAAAATAAGGGACATGAAACCACTATGGAAATTTTCCTCCCATACCTAATACTTTAAATGATAATTAAAATTGTCCTTATTCCCCTTGTTAGGGTGATATCTTCTTGTTATTAAAAATAGATATGAAATAAATTAAAAGAATTGTAAAGGTAGAATTGTAGTAAATCATTTTAAGAATTATTTGAATTTCATTTTAAAACTATTCATTATCTTGGGATCCCAAATTCATAGAATAAATCATAGGAATTTTGTTTTTTCATGATACCCATGAACATTTTGATTGTTGAAGTGGTGAGAATTTTTCAATTCCTTATATTCCTTAAACTAATTTTAACAATTTGTGCAATAAAAATTTTGAATTCAAGAGGATACTATGACTTTAAATAATACAAGTAAGAGAGTTAAAAATTAATTCTCACAAATTAATGTTAGTGTGACTTATTAATTAACAAAAAATAGAACTATTTCTTTCTAACTATTTTATAAGTTAATCTAAATAGAAATTGAATGCTATATTAAAATTTTAGAACTAAGTATTGTACTTTAATATTTGAATATATTGGAATAATGGAAATAAGAGGGGTATGGTACTAACCTTAAGTTGACTTACCTCATTGTGTGTTGGATTTGTAATAGGCTAGTATCTAGAATGTGTAAGTTGTGACTCGAATGACCTCAAGAAGGGAATAAGTTGACTATTTTCCTATACTCGGGCACCTAGGAAGATATTGGGGCACCTTGGTGCGTAATCGGGAATTTTAGACTACAAAAAGTTTAGAACTTGATATTGGTGGTGTCAAAATACCTCTGAAATACCTTTTCTCTTATTACACAAGTGTCACAATATTATCTCTTATGTCTTTGTAAATGATGTATGAAGATCTACGTGCAAAACCCTATCCAAAGCATGAATTCCTAAGAAAATAAAAAATTCATATGAATATGTCAAACTAACCTCAAGCGCTAAAAATTCAATGGAAATTTCCATTCTTTATTAACAAAACCACACGGGCCATTCCTCTTCATTAGGGACTAATCTTCCTCCTTCACAAACATTGCCTTACCCAATACCCTGCCATACCTACTACCCCCGTCACCCTGCCCATTCCCATTAACCCTATTCCTACTGTCACCCCATTCACCTTCTCTAGCCAAAGGAAAATCAAGACTAAAAATCCTTCCTTCTCCAATTTGAACCCCTCTTCTTCGGAAAAGTTCTCAGGAGTAGTAAGGACATTGAAATTGCCCATAATTTATTACACATCAGCAATATAGGAAAAGATAACACTACTCAACACGAGAAGGGGAATATTCTTCACAGGATGGATATCATGGAAAAAGAGGTGGAGAATCTCAAAAAGGACATGCATCAATTGATTAAGCAAAGGGGTAAAAGAAAATTGAATGAGGATGTTGGTATTGGTGAAGAACAGATAAATGAAATTTACAAGAAATTGAATTCCCTAGACAACAGACTAGGGAACTCTAAGGAACGACATGATCACAACATTTCAATTTTTAGGGCTATATGTGATTTTCTAGAACAACAGGTCAGAAGCATTACTATGCTAAGTGGTAAGTTAGCAGAAATTTGAGGCAGTAGTGTTGAAAAGAACCAGGTCATCTCCCAACTAGATGTTGTTATCCTATAGATATCACTACTCTGGCGTTATTTACCTCACTTCAGACTGTTAAATCAAGAATCGAAAAGGCTTCAAAGAAATAAATTTCTATAGAGCAATCTGATTGTGAGAATGATGTTGTTTTGTTGTTGTTTGTTGTTTAACTATTACTTTTTAGTAGTTCTATACTTATCATGCTCTTTCTTAGAAGTTCATTTTTGGCTACTGTTTGACTTATTGTAATATCTAGATTATGATCCTTTTACTACTTTCTCTTGTTTATATGGCTATTGAGCCTTTTTTATATCAAGGTGTAGTCCCTTTAAAACTATTTTCCATTAATAAAAAAATTTCATCTACAAACTAGTGGTCTTACGTGAGCATTAAACTACATTTTGGACCCGATGTAGTTCTATGTGCGTGTGTGTGCAATTTTATGCCTAGAATTAACTAGTTCTAATGATGCGGTAATAAGGGGTAATAACTAGATGTAAAATACAAATGGTGGATGGAATGGAAATAATATAACCACTTCCCCCTATGTAGTATATGATGTAGATGTAAAAGAAGCCAAAAAGTAGTCCCTTGCCTTGGTAGATAGTTTCCCTTGATAGTTAGATGTACAATAATAATGTAGTGAGTATGATATGTTTAAATAGGGATCTCTTGTTCAAATTTTGACACTAGTGGTGTGAAACTACCAACTACGACCTAGGGAATACATGGGGTAATTTTTAATACCGACTTTGAATAAAGAAATTAAGAGCACAGATTACAACAAAATGGGTGCCTAAAATCACAGAATGGGGAACCTCGGGGCACCCCATTGCAATCTTAGGTTCCTAGAGTAGACCTAAAGACAACAACTAAGAAAATTACAACACTTGAGACACCACGAAAGATGCTCAAAAATGCAAAGAAAAATGATGAATGAACTAGACAAAAAAAAATGACACCTGACTAACCAATAACAAGAACAAATAATGGGTCATTAGTGAATACTTTTACCATGCAAGATCTAGATATAAAATAGCATACCCAGATGTATTAATGTAATAGTAAGTTCATAATTTTGTGATTACATTTTTCCCCACTTTATGTTGGTGAGTGGAAATCTTGGTAACATAAAGTAGACAGAGATGTATACTTGAGAGAAATTCGGAGAATCCCAAGATGTAGAAGAACATGTAGATATGTAGTAGAAGTGTGCTGATAGAACTATAAAAGCATTTTGATTTAATCCATGCAACGTATCAAAAAGTGTAAGTTTCACGATGAAGTGTGGAGACTGAAAATTATGATCAGGATATAAGATGATTTTGAATGTAGTTTAATAATGAATAGGTGGGTAGGGAGTGACCAGTTCCATACTTGAACACTTGTGTATGAATGAAATGATTGGAATATTTTGGCATCTTGCTGCTAGAGGAAGAGTGTAGGGAGAAAAGTGTGTTATTATCTAAACTTTAACTACATCTTCAAGATCTAGCCGCTGCAGATGGACTCAGATCAAAATGTGGTGATTTTTGTATCCAAATGATTTTGATTAAACAATTGACCCATATAGGAGTGATAAAGGGAAGGCACTCTTGCCCCATTCCACGAGTTTCACCGCTATGTAAAGGATTCCAAGTTAGGTCATCTAGAAGTGAACATGATAGAGAATTGGGAGGCTTCTAAGTTAGGTCATCTGGAAGTGAACACGATAGAAATATATAGCTTCCAAGTTATATCATCAAGAAGAAAATGCAGAATGAATGAGATAGCTTCCAAGACATGTCATCTAGAATAAAACATGGATTATAGAAAAAAATCCCAAATTAGGTCATCTGGGAAAGAAGTGGTTAATTTAACTCCCAATTTAGGTCATCTAGGAGACTACTCGTGTATTTCAATGATCTTATTTGAATGTGTTGATTTTGATTGGTTGATTGGTTGATTGATTGTTTTTATTGGCTACTCATGGAGAGATTTTTCACTAATTTCCCTTAGGTTAGGTCATTAGGGGAAAGTTGATATAAATTTATGAGATGTCACGTAAAAATATTTTTATTCTTTTTTTCCCCAAATTAAGTCATTAGGGGAATTGATAGGTTATAGTGTATGATCGTGTTTGGGAAATGTTGAATGATTTTTTCCCCAAAATTACATCATTAGGGGATATTGATGATGAAAATGTCACGGTATAAATTACTAGGTGTTGAGTTCACAATATTTGAACACATGGTAACATAAGGGGGGAAAGAGGGGGTAATGAAAATAATGAAATCTAAGCCTAAAGTAATGATAAGACGTTAAAACACATATATGGTTGATATAAGAGAGTGGTGAAGAGATATAATATAGGTGAAACATGTGAAATATGGTGGTAGATGGAATTATTAAAATAATGTAACAAACGGGGTGTAAATCGAAGTAAAAACACACAAGATATGACTGAAATAGTGTAGCCTGTATTAGTTGTGGTAATAAACGTGAAATATGGACCAAAGTAAAGGTGGCATTTGAAATGCGATTATAAATAATAAAGTGAAAAGGTAACTTATCACTTAATTTTGTCTTTTATGTGAGTTAGAGAGTATGTTTGGAGTGAGTAGATATGCCTCAAGCGAGATCATTATGTCCTATTCGATTCGAGAGAGTGGTGAGTGCTATAGCACCATGTATTACGACAACATTGGTAAGTGCATTAATTTTGTAGAAATGTAGGGTGTAATAGGCATTTTAGTTAATTTTTAAAAAAATAGGGTTTTGATTTTCTTGAAATTTAGCACCTGAGAAAAAGCGATGAGGGTGCTATTGACTCCTGGCACTAGAGTGCCTAGAACTAGGTGCTAGTGTCTTGCTCAGGTGCCCTAGTCATGCTTTTAGACACCCTGGTACATAATTTTTTGTTTTGTAGATATTTCTAAATAATTTGTTTCTAGGTTGTTGAAGAGTTATATTTGACTATGTAATGTATTCTAACAATACGGTTGTTATTTGGTAATGTGCAGAGAGATATCCACTTGAGGGAGTTCTGCGGTGGTTGGCACTTGAGAATGTTGTTGATATTGAATTTATCATATGATGAGTGGAATGTGATGGATCATGTTGGCTGCAAGCATATAGCACGGATGGGGGATGTTCCCATAACATGCCCATGTTGACCGCATTGTGCAAGATATAGTGTCTAGGAACATGCACATTTTGGTTTCGAGAGAGGATATGACAATGACAATTGAGAATGTGTAATGTATACTACAATTGCTAGTGGTTAGCGAGAGGGTGGGAATTATAATGGTAGTGGATATGGAGTGCCATATGCACTCAACTAGACAATATTTTGTAGGGTCCTAGGTATGTACTGAGGCCCATATCAATTTAGATGTGATATTGTAGTCAAGTGTTCCTCGATTGCATAATTTCATCGTTGTGGTGATAACATTGTGTATAGCTATGGAGGGGGGGGTGTCGACATCTTATATAAGATTCATGACATATTTCAGCATATAAAGGAGGATGGAATGAGATACTTATGGGCATGGGGTGTGTTGGCCAACATGTTCGAGGGGACTTGTATCAGTTTATACAAGATGAGAATGGTGGGGGTAAAGTGGCCAACACATTGCTACATGTATGGTCATATGACCATATAGTCATTATGAGACCGGTTGTAGGGCCACGAGGGTAGTGGGCTCAACCGAGAGATATTTTTCGACATTAGGTTTATATCCACATTAGGAAGATGAAGAAAGATAGTTTTAGATTTGTGATAGATAGGATGGTGCGAGTCAATTATATGGAGGAAAGATTGATATTATAGGGTATTTCACGAGGATGTTAGAAAGTTGTGATGTATTCGAGAAGACCATGTAGCTAGAGGACTAATTTCAAGGTTTTGCGGAGTTGTTTCGAGGTGGAGAGGGTATCATGAAATATGTGCCTCTAGAGCCATATATATGGTTACAAGTTGTTAGGGCCCCTAGGAGGGTGGGTGCTAGGCCAAGGCCCATAGTAGAATAGTTGATACCACCAGGCCAAATGTGGTAGATCCAATAATACCAATTGTAGATGGAGATCACACAGGTACATAGAGGATTATCAAGCATGGTGGGTAGCGTATCGATGGGTACTACTATATCTAGTATTTTTGTGTAAAATGGATTTTACACTAAGAGGAGTGAGTGAGGGAGGTTTCCGACCTTGTGTGATGGTGTGGTAGATCGTAAGTATTCGTTTATGCTTATATTGTGGTTAATGAATTGTCTATGTTGTGTTATATGTGTTTGAATAACATGAGGTTGTATCTTTGTGTATGCGGGGAGATGCCTATTGGTCTTTAACATTAGATACATTCATCCACACATTGATGCAGAATGTTCCTAGTGATGTGCTACACAAAAGGATACTAGAATGCATGGAAAACATTGCAGGAGGGCATGCCCATTTTTTTGAGCTAGTAGACATAGAAATAGTGACATGTATGGTACTACTTATTAAGAGGGACGAGGCATGTGAGGAGACTCATCACACCTCAGAGGCAGTAGGTGGTGGTCCCTTTGCCCAGATTGTGTTCACATGATATGTAGATTTACATCATCAATTCTTGGATAAGAAAATAGAGATTTTTATATTATGCAAACATGTGGGGATGTTTTGGGGCCATAAAATTCAACATCAGTTGGTGGCGAGGCATCTAGTTCTAGGTATCTCAGAGTACACGAGAGAAATAGTGATGATGAGGTTTGATAGTGATGATTGTATATGTTGTAGGGGGCCTTTCCCCTAGTGATGAAACATATTTTTGTGATGATGATAGTATGAATGCTATATGTATGGACACCTATTTTTGATATTTATATGACATCGATGTTGCTATGTTTTGGTATTTGAGGAGTAATGGATATGGTATGTTTCAATGGTTATTTTATTTTTATTGTATGTGATGAATGATGGTGTTAGTAATGTTAGATAAAATATGTATGGTGAATGATGTAGTAGATAACTAATGTAAATGATGAAATATGAGATGAATAAAATATGCAGCATGTAAGCAATGTAATGGTGATAATAGAATAAATGTGGAAATAGATGAATGTATTATAATGATTATGTGAAAGTGTAACACAATCGAAATAATATAAGGTGATGAGAATATAAGGGGGAAGATTAATAATGTCCCCCCAGTGTATGATAGAATAGGCTCGTGTAATAAGATCCCTCAACATTCAAGTATTAGCCACGTAAGCAAGAGTGTGTCATTAGGAAATGATTGAGGTGCGCTAGATGAACAATGGAGAAAATGATGAAATGTTCTTAAAACTAAACCCTCAATATTCATGTAAGAACCATAAGAAAAAAAGTATGTCATTGGGGAGTAAGGTGATAATGATCGCCTACCAACGACCAGAATGATGAGTGGAGGTGGAAGTACATGGAATGGATGGAACATGAGTGTATGAACTGAAGTGCATGTCATATGGAGGGACCATGGGATATGAAAATATTTGTGGAAACCATGGGATGCATGTGATGGAAAGTGTGAACGAGGTGGATGAAATGAATATTGAGGTGGAAGCAATAGAGATGGTGTATAGCGTGCATCCGATGGTGGCGAATAATGAACAAATTGAGTACCAAGGGAGAAGACTTAGGGGGTGTATTCTTACAATTTCATGGTGAAGGAGACAATGATCACTCATGAGATGCAAAATATATGACACCATTTTCCTCTAATTGTTGTAACCTCTCACATAAATCAAGACAGTCATTGTCATGATGGCCACTAATACGATGGTAATTACAGTAATATTGATCATGTTGGCATTGTAAATAGTGTGGAGGGTGGTTTTGGTTGGAAGGAAGCTGAATTAATCACTCATCAAGTAATATATGCAACACATCATGATTTAGAGCATTAGGTTAAATACAAAGAGGCTCAAGGTGCGAGGTGAAGTAGTGGTAGTAGTAAATGGTCATGGAGTCAAAGAGACATGTGTAGGAGGTGGATAAGGGGAATTAAGTTGTTTCCTTTGCACTTTGGGTTGAGATCGAGGTTATTTTGAATTGTTGTTACGAGGTGGAGTAGGAGGAGAATAATTTTTTTGAATTTTAGCCAAGGGTGGAGGTTGTTGAGGATGTGCAACTGGAGGTGTAGGTGTAACAACAAAAGACATAGTAATTGAATAAATGTGAGAAGACTCTACTACAGGAGAATCAAAAAGGTACTATTCTAGATCGATAACCTTGTAACACAAAAGAATAAAGGACTCACAAGTATCATATTGTAAGTATTTCTTTAGAGGAGGAATAAGACCATGAAAGAAGATGAATTTATTTTCCAAGTCACTAGGGTGAAAGATAAGTTGATGTATACATGCATTAAAGTATAAGATGTAATCCTGAATAGGTTTGGAAGATCACGATGTAGAGTAGGAATGTGATCATATGTGACCCTAGGAACATTATTCAAAAATGGAGCGAGAGCAAGGAGGTTGTCAAAAAAATGGGTGGGAAATTTTGTGACATAGGAGACCCTCGAGATCAAGGCATTACAGACAGGGGACCTACCACCTCTTCTTGGAGAAGGTAAGGTATCTTTTTATTCTTCGTGGGCTGATAGGATTGTGGGTCGTAACAAGGACATTGTGGATCAACCTTTGGTCTCAAATATTAAGACTATTGAGAAGAATGGACTCTTAAGCTTGGCTATTCTAGATGGATTGGCTAAGAAAGCTAAATCTCGAATGGAGTTCTCTTTGGTCTAGTAAGTTTTATGGATCCAGACCTAATGTGGAGTGGAGTTACACGAATGGTCCCGAAGGAAGTGCTGACGAAGGATTCGTTAGAAATTTCTTCTTATGTGAATGGGTTTTTTATAATAAATCTCTAATGCTGAGGATTGTAAAAATATTCTCCTTGGAGGACCCTGGTTTTTGGGAAGATCTAGTTTGTTGGTTTGAAATGGAGCCTGAGGTTTTGATCCTTATAATGAAAAACCTGATGAGTTTCCTATGTGGGTTAAATTACTAGGCCTTCCTATGGAGTTTTGGGAGGAGGAAATATTAATGGCTATTGCTAATGTGATAGATTCATTGGTGATTTTGATCCGGTTACTAGGGCTCAAACAAGACTAATGTAGGATCCATTTTGTGTCAATGTTCCTATTGGGAAATTTATCTAAAAAATAAATTAGACCGAATTTGAATTTTGGTGTTTGGACTAAAAAAATTAAGAATTAATTTTCACCTATTTTCCGTTAGAAATGTTGGAGTATGGGACATGAGTAAAGATAATTTAAGGAAACTAAGAAAGGTACAAAACTAGTTTAAAATATTTGGGAGAAAAAATAAAAGGATTTGGAGAAAAAATAGGGTTCCCCAAGTAGAATTTCTTCAGTAAAATTTGATTTCAAAGTGTTGGAAATTGAAGATCCTGTTATTCAGCATATTGTTCCGGATCATCAGCCTATCATTGAGAAAATTACCCTAGATCTAGTTCAGATTGAACTTGAAATTCATGTTCAGATTCATGTGCTAGAGAGTTTTGAGGAGGTGGGACAGATTAACAAGGAAGTTCAAAAAGAGGAGGTAACCATAGAGGTTTCTCAAGAGAAGGATCAGGTAAAAGGAGATGATATGTCAACAAAAGAAGAAGCTGATATTTTAGATTCTGAGGTTGTGCCTTGCTCTCTGAATCTAGAAAATAATTTGGAAGACAAAAATATTAATATAAGGAGTGCTTAGAAACAAGACAAATTTAAAGTAGACTGTGGGAAGCCCTTTGCAAAAAGAGGTAATATGTCAAATAGGGACAAAAGGGGAAAAAAATGGCTAAATAAATTGATTCAGGTAAGCAATACTCTATTGAATAAAGCATCTCTCTAAATAAGATTAAATGAAGCTCATTTCTTGGAATATAAGGGGTCTAAATAACCCCAATAAATAGAGTATATTGTCAAATTTTAGAAAAAATCATAATCATGATATCTTTGTTGATACAAGAAACCAAGATGAAAAAAGAAAAAATGGATGATATTAAAAATAAGTTGTGGTTTAGTTCGGATATGCAATGTGTGGCTTTTATGGGTGCCTCTGGAGGAATTTATACTTTTGGATTCAAAATTATAGAGAGGGTTTGGTTATTTATAATTTTTCCCATCATCTTCCTATTATGTTTAGAGACAAGGTAAATGGTTTTGCTTGGATATGCTCTAATATTTATGCTCCCAATTATTTGAGTGAGAGAAGAAATTTGTGGGCAGAAATTTTGTAGTTTCATTCTCAAGTATAGGGATCTGGACTGGATGATTGGAGGGGATTTTAAAACTCCCTTGATCCCAGATGGTAAGAAAGGGGGCTCAAATGTATTTAGTGATAGTATGGGATATTTTTCTGACTTTATTTCTGATTGTAATTTGGTTGATATTGATTTGAGAGGTGGGAAATATACTTGGTCAAATAGGAGAATGGGAGATGATCTTATCCAAATTAAGTTGGATATATTTTTAATCAACCCAAGTTGGTTCTCACTGGGTGGTTTCCTTACAGCTTTACCAAGAATTGGGTCAGACCATAGTCCTATCTTCTTTCAATCTAGTAATAGTACAGGAATGACAGGTAGACCTTTTAGATTCTTTAAAATGTGGTTGTTTCATCCTTCCTTAAAAGAGGAGATTCAATCTTGTTGGAAAATTAGTGTTAAAGGTAAAGCTATGTTCAAACTGGTGTCTAAGTTGAAAAATGTCAAAGCAAGAATGAAAATCTAGAACAAGGAATTTTTGGTAACATTTTTTCCCAAAAACAAATTTTTTTGAGGATCTTAAAAGATTGAGGAAGTCTTGGAAAGTGGGAGGTATGATCAGGAGACCAGGAACAAAGAAAACATGATTTTGTGGAGTATCATAATCTGGAAGCAAAAGAGGAATTATATTGGAAACAAAATTCAAGGTCTTTATGGTTAAAAGAGGGTTATAGGAATACAAATTTTTTTCATTTGACTAATTCTATTCATAAACAGAGTAATACAATAATGGAAATTGAGGATAGGGGAGGAGTGAGGTTGAAGAATCAGGATGATATTTCAAATGAATTTATAAGTTTCTTGGTGATTTCTTCACCGCTAGTAAGCGACCTAAACTCGTTAAGGAGAGTAAAATCATTTATTTCTTCACACCGGTTATCACTCTTTAGGATAATGATGAGTTGGTCAAAATTCCCTCCCCTAGAAAATAAAAGAGGGTTTTTAATTTAGAAGGGGATAAGTCTCTTGGGCCAGATGGTTTCCATTATTTTTTCTTTCAAGAATTTTGGGACATTATTCATGATGATGTGGAGGAAGTAGTCCACGAATTTTCATGGTGGTAAGTTCTTGAAAGACATTAATAGCACTTTTATAGCCCTAGTGCCTAAGATTCCAGTGTTGGTAAAGTTATTGAATTTAGACCAATTAGTCTATGTAATATTGTTTACAAAATTATTACAAAGATAATTTCTTTCAAGATCAAATATCTGTTGGATGGTTTTATTTCTCCAAATCAGGGAGCCTTTGTTGAAGGTAGACAGATCCTTGATAGTGTTATTACTATTCATGAAACTATTCATTTAGTGGATGTTTCAAAGAGGGAGGAAATGTTGCTAAAACTTGATATGAATAAGGCATATGATAGAGTGTCATGGAGATTTCTTAGGATTATTCTAGAAAGGTTGGGATTCCATGATCATTTTATAAATTTGATTATGGAATGTATTACCACTCCTAAATACTCTATTCTTATCAATGGTAAGTTTGAGGGGTTATTTTCATCTAGAAGGGGTTTGAGATAGGGGGATCCTTTGTCCCATTTTCTTTATATTATTGTGGTAGAGAATTTAAGAAGAATTTGTGTTGATTGAAGGAAAAGGAGGATTCTGAATGGTTTAATTATTTCTAATGGTTTGGACCCTATTGCTTTACAGCATTTTGTGGATGATACTTTTCTTTTGGGTATGGAAACTACCTTAGAAGCAAGGGCCTTCAAGGATATTCTTCAAGACTTTGAATAAGTTATTGGTCAACTTATTAATTTTCAAAAAAATTCTATAATTTTCTTGAATGTGAATGTGGAAGCTCGAATAGGATTTCAGCTATTTGGGGTGTCCAATCATTTCGTTTCCTTGTGCATATTTGGGAATGCCTCTGTTTAAGGGAAGGATGGTTCTAGATAATTAGAATGCCCTTGTTAGTAGGTTTCAAAAGAATATTGCTACTTGGAAAGGTACTTTGTTATCACAAGCTGGAAAATTACAACTCCTTCAGAGTTCTTTACAGAGCCTTCCGGTGTATCTTATGTCAATATTTAAAATGCCTACAAAGATAAGAACTGTGATTACCTAGATTCAATGGAGATTTCTTTGGTTGGGTACTGAATCAAAGGATATAATTCCCCCTTGTGGCTTGGGACAGGGTCACTCTGCCTAAGAATGTGGGAGGCTTGGGTTTGAAGGAATTAAAGAGTATGAATATGGCTCTTATGGCTAAGGTTGGGTGGAGACTTCACTGGAGGATGGATTGTGGGATAATATTCTTAAAGCTAAATACATGTATGCTAAGTAGATCTCTTTTATTTAAAATGATATCATCCCTAAAGGATCTTGTTTTTGGAATGGTTTGGTAAAGTGTAGGGGTTTGTTGATGAAAGGGAGTAAATGGGAAATTGGTGATGGTAACAAGATTAATTTTTAGCAGGATTGGTGGATTGATGAAGGACCTCTGTTAAACCAGCCACTATGGAGAAATGTTGTTAATCATTTCATTTCTACAATTGGAATAATTTTGAGAGACTATTGGATTAGAATAGATTGGGGTTGGTCTTGGAGATATCTTCATTGGGATGGTGAAGATGAGAATATCAAGGAGGCTCTTCAAAATCTCAATACTAATCTAGGTGGTGTTTATATTTCGTCAAGACCTAAACCAGATGTTCTTATATGGGTAGGGACAAAGGATGGTGAGTACTATGTGAGAACTAGATATTATATTGCTCATAATGGTCCTCAACCAAACCCATGGTGGAATTCTCTCTAGGACAATACTCTTATCCCCAAGGTGAATTTATTTTTTTGGCATGCCATTCAAAATAAAATCCTTACAATTGATAACTTGCAGGCTAAAGGTATGTTGATTCCAAATAGGTGCATTATGTGTAAATCTGATAATGAAACAATTCAACATTTGTTCCTTCAATGTCTCTTTTCTAAAAGAAATCCTTCAAAATTATGAGATTATTTTAGCTCTCGTGGATTTATCGGGAAACTTTTGTGTATTGGTATGAACAATGGAATTGTTCCTTTTCTCTAGGTGTTTGTCAAAATCCGGAAGTTGGTGTTACCCCATTTCATATGGGGAATATGGCTTGAAATAAATCATAGGATTTTTAGGGAAAACAAAAACTTTTAATAGAGTGGGGAATATGATTATGGGATATTTGATTAGTAATATTTCCATTATTAGATTCAAGGAAGAAAAAAGTGTTCCTAATTGTGAAAGGAAAATAATTCAAGATTTGGTATTTGGTAAAAGCATTCAATGAGCTCATTATGGAAGAAGAATATTAGGGATAATGTGAAGTGGGAAAAACCTATGGCTAGATGGATGAAACTTAATTTTGATGGTGCTACCAAAAGTAGTTTGGGTTTAGCTAGTGTGGGTGGTATTATTAGAAGGGACAACGATTATTTCTTTATAGCCTATGTTATTCCTATAGGAAATAAAACCAATAATTATACGGAGGCCTATGCAGTTTTGTATGGTTTAAAGTGGGCTAATCATTATCAAATTAGGAAACTTTATGTGGAAGGGGAATCTATGTACATTATTAATGCAATGAAGGGTAAATTGAAATATCATGTTAATTTGAATGCTATTATGGATGATATTAGGACTTTATTATTGAATTTTGAGGAGATTCAAATTGAACATGTGTATCAGAAGTGAATGCTTATGTGGACATGTTGGCCAGTTATGGAGTATGGGCTCATCATAATCATATATGGAAAGATGAGGTGGATCTTCCACCATCAACTAGGGTTTTCCTTCATGCGGAGTGACATTTATGTCAAGCGTGGGATTTGGATTTGTGTAATCCTTGCTCTCATTAGCATATGTGCAGGCCCAAAGTTCTATTATTTTACTCCCAGTTTTGTTTTATGAGGGCATTTTTTTATTTGTCCTAGTTTTTAAATGTGTTGTATGCTTCCATCATTGGTAGTAATAGAGTGAGGGTTGAGCCTTTATCTTGTTCGGGTATAGAAAGGGTTACATCTATATGGGATATTCTTAAAAATCGGGAGTTACTCATTTCTTTTAGAATATTTAGGGCTATGATGAGAATGTTTTGAAGGAGTTTTCATAGGTCCTGGGACAAAGGGGTTGTGGCTGTATGTGCATTTTGTGAGTCTACTAGTTTCTAAGGAATTGATTGGTAAGGTTACTGATATGGATTGTAACGGATGTAAGGTTTTTAAGGACATAAATCAGTTTAGGAGGAAGTTTTCAATTTCCTTGATATTGATGAGAAGATTGTTCATATGGATGATGGTATAGCCTAAAACTCTCTTTCATGGCATTGTCCTAAGGTTTGTTTTATTATTATGAAGTATTTCACTCTTGATGGGAAGTTTAGGAAGCTCCATACCCAACATTTCATGTTGTTAAATCACTTCCGTAGAAATAGGAAGGTGAGCATTCATTTCTATTTGTTTAATTCCCTACAAGCTTTAGTGAAATATTTTCAAGCAAAGACTATGGATGTTTCGTTGCACTAAGGGTTAATTATTCTTCTACTCAAATTTGGTACCCTAATTCCTACCAAAAGTGTTGGAATTAGGTATGGTGAAGATTGGGAAGAACATTTGACTCTGGTTGATAGATGCAGGCTCAATGTTTTGAAAGAGAAGGCTAAGAAGGAGTTGGATGTGGCGTATTCTCTTCAATTTATTACAGGGAAGAATCTAGATGTGAGTACTTTGGAGGGTTGGAGTGAGGGAAATGTTTTCATAAATTTACTTGCCAAAAAATTGAAATCCTTGAAGATATGGTTACTCGCTTGAAATTTGAGAATAAGAGTTTAATCAGAGGAGCTCAACATTATGGTGTAGAGCTCTAGATGCTTAGAAATAGGGTGGATATCCTTCAGGAGATGGTAGTAGCTGAGAAGGGGAAGAAAATTATGTTGGAGGTTAGCATCTCTGAGGATGATGATGATTATGCCAACAAAGATGGGGTAGCTAGACCGAGTTCAAGGACTTGGGCCAAAAGTACCTGAGGGGTCATTTATGGCCTTGTTATTGACCTTTTTTTTGGGTATTTTTGTTTTTGGGTTGGGTAGTCTTGGTTTCTCATATTGCTTCTCATGTAGAGTCAAACCCTTCTTGACTCGAGCAAGGTTTCTTTTTTGGCTGGGTTTTTTTATAGATATTTTTGATGGATTTGATCTCACATTGTAATATCTTTTTGTATATGGCCCTTAGATCCTTTCCAAACTTTATCTATCAAAAAAAAAAAAAAACCTATGAAGGAAGGTAGCCTTCATGTCATAGAAAGTGCCAAAAGTGAGATGGGTATACCATTTAAGTGCATCGTTAACTAGAATAAACCGAAAGGCCTTAAGAAAGAGTCTATCATTGGAATATCATGCCATAATAGTTTGATAATGTGTAATATGAGCATGGGTCACCGGTACCATTGAAGCATGTAAATGTGGGCAAGATGAAATCCTTAGGGAAGGCTGAATTATAGATTTTTTGGGGAATTGGATTACCATGCAAGGAATTATTGTCGATAGATGCATAATAAGCCCTAATTTCTAAGGTGAGGGAATGAACCTGAGACTGAAGTTGACCTACAACATGCATGAGAGATAGAATGTCATGTGATGGAATAAAATAAGATTGCAACAAGATATTAAGAGGTTAAAGTTTTCAATTGTGTGTGATCATGGGTATATCAAGAAGAGAGATAGTAAGCTCTGATGCTAAATATGCGTGAGGAGTGTGTGTCGAAGGAGCTACATAAGATGATGAAGGGGAAGTTTCATTAATAGTATTGGAAGGAACATGTAGCATGGATGAAGTGGGTGAAATGTTTATTGAGGAACTGGTTATAGGTGAAGTGGAAAAAGGAAGCGTAGATAAAGTAGGAGGATAATGAGAAGAAACAATAGAAGGTTGAGGCTCATGCACTATGGAAGAAGTAATCTCAAAAGAAGAGGAAGATGGAAGAGGTGAAGCACTCTTAGTAGTGTAGAAAGAAGGAGACTCTTTAGGAATGAGAGATAGAGTAGTATGGTCAATGTCAGCTAGAACAACACTATTAATAGGATCATCAAGGTAATAAGAATGTGTTGATGAACTAGAATGAGAGGTTAGAGAAACACAATGAAAAGTGGTAGAATACATAGAAGTAGCTATAGAAGTGGTCAGAGGAGAGGTAGGAGGAATACCATATTTTGAATCAATGCCAAATAAGTAATAAATGATATAAAGAACTAAAACATTCAAGTGTCATGTCAAAAGGAGGATAAGAAGGATCACATACAACTAGATGGCATGGTGTACAATGAGTGAAAAAAAATGGGTCATCAACAAGGAATATGTCTATAGGAGAATTAGCAAGAATTTTAGGTACTAATTCTTGTCCCCTAAGGAGTGCTTGTTTAGTAGCTTCAGGTGGTGTATCCATGGGTGCACTATATAAATCCCTAATCTTAGCTATGACAAGCTCATCATAAATTAGATTAATTCCAAAATGAGGCATGATGAAAAAATTAACTATACTAAAGAAAAAAGAAAGGATCCAAACACAAAATATTCAAAATGTGGGGTTCACCAAAATGATTAACTAAAAATAGAAATGTTCTTTCTAACTATTTTATAAGTTAATCTAAATAGAAATGGAATGTTATATTGAAATGTTGGAACTAAGTATTGTAATTTAATATTTGAATATATTGGAAGAAGGGAAATAAGGGAAATAAGATGGGTGCAGTACTAACCTTAAGTTGACTTACATCATTATGTGTTGTATTGTAATAGATTAGTATGCATCTTGGGTGAGTTATGACTGAATGACATCGAGAAGGGTAAAAGGAGACTATTTACCTATACTCGGTTTCTGGGAAGATACTAGGGTGCCTCAAGGTTCCCTAGTCTATAATATAGGTGTTTTAGACTGCAAAAAAGTTCAAAACTTAATCTCGATAGCATTGCATAATACCTCTAAAATACCATCGCTCTTGTTGTGTAAGTGCTGCAAAGTATTTTTGGTTGTGACATTGTAAATGGTTTATAAAGCTCTACTTCTACAAAACCCTATCCAAAGCATTAATTCCTAAAAAATTAAAATGCATATGAATAGGTTGGGTTGACCTCAACTTCTAAACTAGTGGTCTTACGACCTGAGCACTTTCGCACTAAATTTAAGACCCAATGTAGTTGTGTGTGTGTGTGTGTGTGTACAATTCTATGCCTAGGATGCCCTAGCACCAATGATGTGGTAATAAGGGGAAATGACTATATGTAAATTAAAAATGGTGGATGGAATGGAAAGAATACAACCCTTTCCCCCTATGAAGTGTGTGATGTAGATGTAGAGGAAGCCCAAATGTGGTCCCTTTCCTTGGTAGATATTTTCCCTTGATAGTAAGATGTCCACCCATAATTTAGTGAGTATGCTATTTTTATTAGGGATCTCTTGCTCAAATTTCGACACTAGTGAACTGAAAATTTTGACTATGACCTAGGAGAACACATGGGGTAATCTGTTAAAACTAACCTTGAACAAATAAATTAAGACCACAAATTACAATGACACGGGTGCCTAAAATCGTGGACTACGAGAATCCTGTGTTTCCCCAATGGAACCCTGGGTTCCCTAGAGTAGATCTAAAGATGTCAAATGAGCAAATTATGACACTTGAGACACCCTAAAAGATGCCCAAAATTGTAGAGACAAATGAAAACTTAATTGGACAAAAAAATGACACACGACTAACCGACAACAAGACTAAAGAATGGATCACTAGTGAATGCTTTTATTATGAAAGATCCATTTATAAAATAGCATACCCAAAGTGGTATTAATTTAATAGTAAGTGTGTGATATTGGGAATTCACTTATCTAGTTAAATTAACATTAATCGAATAAGAATTCACTAGTAATAAAAATGTTATGTACATTTTTTGTATATATTAACATATCTAGTATCATTTAAATTATTTATTGTATTATAAAATTACAAAATATAGTCACACATTTTATACATATTAAAATTATTAAGATAGTCACACACATTATATAGAAACTTGTTCTCAAATAAAGTTATGGACAAATTACATAATTTTTTGTTCTAGATAGTTAAACACTTTGGACTAGAGATATGAACTGGAGGGTTGATGGGTCCCTACCATACAAGTATCAAAATATTTTATCGATGAAGGGCTACATACAAAAACCAAAAACTAGTAGAAAAGATTGTAAATGATGAGGCCAAAATGTAATATGAATGATAAAGAAACCCTAAGGTCCCGCCTCTAATTGGTCCACCAAGCCAAGCATTGCAATATTATTGAGAAAGGAAAAGGATGAGCCAGAAACAGTCTTCAAATACCACATACAATTAGGAAAGGGCATTGCAAGTTTTACAAGTGCAACCAGGTCTATGGATATCACTCTAGAGATAGACGCCACATCATATTGAAATATGATTTGAAAAGACTCCACAAATTGATGGAGGGCCCAAATTTTCAATTTTAGGGCATCAAAAATCTTGTTGTTAACCCAGAAAGGAGAGGGACAAAGGTATACGTTGGAAAATAGAATAGGAATAAATACACTTTCTAGAGCTTTGGCTAAACCCACATGATGACATGGGTAAATGTAATGGGACATGGATTCTATTACCATTTCCTTATGTACACAACACTATGAAATTGAACATGAATATGTCTATAATCTTGGAGTTGAAACAATCTCTTTCGGTGCTCTAGAGATAATCAATACCTAGGACTTTCTCAATCGCATTCAGAATAGGTGTGGAGCCTATGCGGAAGACATTTCAAAGATGATTGGAAGACACATGAGAGAGGAAATCCATTTCTAGATTCTTTTTGCGTAAGAGGATGAAAGGAACATAGGTAGATGCCATGAGAGGGAAGGGGAAAAAAACATAGATAAATGTGAGAAAATGAGTGAGGGAAGGTAAAAGCACAACCCAATTAAGTAGTCCCTTAACTCATGTGAGGGTGGTTAGTGGAATAAAAAGTGGATGACATCATTAAGATTTTCCAATGCATTGGCTATATTATGAATAATGGCTTCCACCGAATGATAAACACACATTATAGAAAATAACATTACTAAAGATAGTCACACACATCAGACATAAAGGTGTTATCAATTAAATTTAGGGATAATTACGTAATTGTAATTGGGTTATTGATTTAATAACATCTTTGACGTCTCCACATCATCTTCCAATCTTTCAATATTTGTAATATTGGCCACAAGTAAATTGAAATATTCATTATAGGCCACAATTCATCCTTCAATAGGTGTATTTTTATGACTAAAATGTGCATTACATTTGTTATAAACATTGCTAAGATTTTGAGAAATCTGTATTTATTCCTAGATCCTTTATAAATGGTTTGTTTGGTCACGATGAAATCTTCCACACAACAATAAACATAAAATATTTAAACTAACAATATGAAAAACAATAAACAAAAAATGTTTTAGTTTTATATGTGTTAGTGGTCGCTTATGCTTTATTTTTTCTTTGGAACAAGGTTTTATCATTTTCAAAAATTCATTAAGATAAACATATGAAGATATGGTAAAAACATGTTATGATTTTAGGAAGACTCCATGGATCTACAAATTAATAAGCATATCTTGTTTCTATTATATACAAGATATAATGGTTGGTAAGATTATTTTTTTCGTGAATAAAGTTCTTATCGATTTAAAAATGTCTTTAAGATTAAATGATGCATAATTGGAGAAAAAAATGTTTTTATTTGAGATAAGCCAACATCGATGTGTGAAATGATAAAAATTATATGTTTCCATTTTTTACGTGTTAGCACTCACTAGGTTTAATTTTTTAGTGGGAATAATGGTCTTACAGTTATTAAATTTGTTTATGTTTAAACTATGTAGATATGAAAAAATCATTCTTTTATAAGTCCATGATCCATGATTGTATTTTTACCCAAGTTGGAAAAAATATTATTTCCCAAAAAGAATCTAATAAAATGATTGTGCAGTAAAATTTTTAAGAACCTTAAGGTAGTTATTTTATTCGATAAAAATACATAAAAATTGTTGGATGATTACATAATGCAAATTTTTAATAACCTTGAGGTAGTTATTTTACTTCATAAAAATGCATAATACATTGTTAGATTTGGAAGAAAAGTATACAATTCAAACCCAAATGGTGTATTTAAAATTTTTCAATGATCTACACATGTTCTTGTGTTCTCCTACATGTTTTAGCCATGTACATAATTTAGTGTAAATTTTTGAATAAGTCTTATAGTCTCCATCAAATCTCAAGTATTTTTGTCTTTTGAGAGTAATTTCTTATTTGACTTCATGTGACAAGAATCTCTCATCATCAATCGATAGTATATTATTTTCACCATAGACATTACCATAAATGTCCAATATCTATTATTGGTATTTGTTGTGAACTTAGATTGGTGGCATCCCAAAATGAACCTGAAGTGGGTTTCTCAAAGCCAACTAAATTTTTTATGAACATGTACTTCACCATTCTTGAATCCATAAATGAAGACCATAAGGTAGTGTCAAAATATTTTTATGTATTCTCTATCAATTCGTCTCTAAAATCTCATTCAAAGTATTTAGTATTCCCGGATCTAAAATCCGGAGCCATATTATGAGGTATTATGTCGCTAATACTAGAAATTCCAAACAAAAACCTTCAACTCCCAAAACTAGTAATTTCCAAGGCTTCCCAATAGGATCTATAAAAACTCACAATTAATGTAAGCTTCAAAAGTGATTAAAAACAAGGCAACATAGTATTGTGATGCTATTTTATTTTGGTAATTCACAAAAATAACTTATAAAACTATAATATCAACTCAATCACGGTGAAGATATAAATGTTGCCATCTTTTAAATTTGTAATCTCAAAATATAAAATAAAGAGTTACCATATGACTATCATAATTAATATCATTGTAATTTTTTTTTAAATAATTAATAGTTATATATATATTTTTGTTGTAATTTCTAGATGCCCTCTACAACACTCAAACCTTGACAAGATCTGGGTCAAAGCACAATTCTATGTCCCACTTCATGTCCCAAAAACATGAGTAAGAGGTTGGGCGGGATGAGAAATTAGGGGTGTTTACGCGAACACCCCTTTCACATGAACCCCCTTCATGCAAACCCCCTATGTGGCACATTTTGGTGCCAAATCCATTTGGAGGATGATTTTATGCCAAAATGTGCCACTTAGGTGCCATGTAATTAGGGTTAACGAATTAGCAAAATTACAAAAATTTAACACAAAATACATAATTTTATCATCTTTCTAAACATATAATTTTCTTTTTTAAATTTTTTTTTACTATTTAATTTTTATTTTTTGCTAACATATGGTATTTTAGGACAATCGATCATACACAATCAACCCAATTTAAAAAATAGAAAATTATATTAAAAAAATTGAAAAAAATAAACTTACAATTTTTTAAGTCTTCTTCTTACTTGTGAAAAAAATCATTTTCGATATAAAATATTAAAATTTATTTTTTTAATAATGGCAAATAGTTTTTTGAAAGGGACTATACCCTTGAATACAAAATAAGGCCTTTAATTTGGAATAAGAGTGAGAAACATAGCAGGACTAACCAATTCCAGGTAATACAATGAAATTCCACGTAGCCCAGAAACAGCTACACAAGCGAGACTTAACAGCAAAAAACATCGGCAAAAAACAAGAACCCGGACAAAAGCCTTAAAAAGCAAGTAAGAATAACAAAAGAGTGCAGTAGAAGCATGCAGGACTACTTCTTGGCTGCTTGATCAACACTGATCTTGACTTTTTTCCAAGCATGAAACATACCCAAAGCGGTCATGTGGGCAGCATCCGTCTTATCGAGCTCCTCGATGGTTCTTTTGCTCTCTTTTTCATTGCCCCAAAGTGCAGCCGGGACACCGCTGAGGTTGGAAACACTTTTGGCATGCCCCACGATGAATTCCTCAATGGCCCTAAAGGCGGCAATGTTGTAATCATGCCTAGTCTTAGCCTTCCCAAGGCGGGAGTCCAAGGAGGTCAGCTTTTTGTATATGTCTTCAATCTGACTATTGTCAATGCTCCCTTCCCCCTCCATGCTTTTCTTACCTTTTTGCTTAGCTAGGTTTTTGACCTCATCCTTCAGCATTTTTATCTCAGCCTCTAAGGCCTCCAGTCTCTTGGAAGGGTTATCCATCTGTGCTTCCCGGGGACTGGCACTACTTATGTTTAGCAGGTCACGTGCAATGTCAAGATCAAGAGGCTCTTTCCCTGCTGCAAGAGTCTCAAGGTTGAGTCTCCTAGAAGCCCTGGTGAGTGGACGTTTAGAGGTAGAGGCGAGGTGGGTGGCAGGAGGAGCAGTAGGAGGAATAGAAGGAGAGACATGTGCAGCCGGCATGGGGGTAGCAGCACCGGTGGCAGGGGCAGCAGCAAGGGCAGCAAGGGCAGCAAAGGCAGCAGGAGAAGCAGGACTGGCAGCAGCGGAGCCCATCGGAGCCGGGCTAGGAGAGGAAGGAAGACCGGGGTACTTGAGAAGGCAGTATTTGTGAATTAGCAAAATAAGCCCTTGATGCAAGGGAACCGCCCGGGTATGCTTCTGGAACTCCAAAATGGAGCGCTCAAGAGAGTTTAAAAGATAATGAGGGAAGCAAACCAATCTATTCCTATGGAAGTGGTTTAAAAAGATGAGATGCTTAGCTGGGACAGTAACAAACCTACCTTCCAAGGAGATGAAATGAATCATCATGCGAGTGACTTCATCAAACGGTGATGGAATTGAGCTTACAAGTAGACCCGCTGTGCTAAAAATAAGCTTCTCATCTTCCTCCACAAATCTTCTTTCTTCAGTTTCTTTGATAACCCTTTTGTTGAAGAAGCGGTACCCATCCAGGCTGAGACCGGTCGCTTCAGCAATGAGCTCTTCATTGACAAGAATTTTCTGTCCCCCATAGTCGACAGTCCTCTCTTTCCACTCCTTAGCAAAGCGTACTGAAATACTTTGATCATGTCCTTGCACCCTTTCAACAAAGCTGGTGAAGCCGCCTATGCTGAGAATGTTCCAAAGCTCGGTGTTTTCCTTCCAATCAGGGTCCGCGCACGGCTCAATTTGACAGGGAGGTCCTCCCATCTTCTCAGTGGTGTGCAGGTTACAACAAATTCCAGAATGCCACTGAGCGTGAAGAACAGTTCGTTTTTCTTCATTGAAGATCGCATAAGACTAGGAACTGTAGCCGTTGGTCTTCTCGAACAGTTGCGTAATTGTTGAACTGAGCTGCGGGAAGTCGCGTGTGAAAACCCTTTCCTGTCAACAATCACTTTGTAATTATCATCGGTTTTCGTGGAGTTTGGCATCCGGATATCAACAGCCGTTGTACCTCCGCGTGCGTGATTTTCAAATCTGGATGACTCCACTTGAAGTTTCTTAAATAGATCTTGCTATTATTTGAAAAAGATATTATTTGCCTCGCCATATAGAATAAAGCAGCACGTGTGAAAGAATTGATGATTTTGATTTTCCTCCAAAGATTAAGGCTTATCTCTAGAGATTGCTTGCTTATGAAGATCCGCATGGATGCTGTTGTGAAGCTGATTAGGGATACTATCATTATCCCAGACAGTAAAATTTATATTAATGCCATAATTGGCCAGTGCATCCGCCAGATTGTTGCCTTCCCTGTAAGTATGTATGATTCTGATACTATTGAAGGTGTGGCAAATGCTTATGGATTCAGAGATAAAGTCTTTAATACTCCAACTGGGAGATGAGGACTGATTAAGAAGCTTAATGATATTAAGGGAGTCCCCTTCAACAATAAGGTTCTGAATATTTTGAGCCCGTGCAACTCTCAAGCCCCAGAGAGCAGATAGTGCTTCGGCAAAATGATTGGTTTGAATTCCCATTTTTCCAGCATAAGCAGCAATCAAATTACCTTTGTGGTCTCGTATTGCTCCTCCTCCAGCTGCTGTCCCAGGGTTTCCCTTAGAGGCGCCATCAAAGTTCAGCTTGTACCAATTAGAGTCAGGAGGATGCCATTTAATCAAAGATCTATCTACACTATTCCCAGGGTTGCTCCAATTTCCAATGTGCCAATTAGATAAAATGTGCTCTTCATTCTCAGGATAACACTTGTTCTTGGGGGGTTTAAATCTGGCCATGTCCTCTTTGATACCTTGAGAAATTTTGCCAATACTGATTTTATAATTCTGCTTCTTATTTCTAAAAATGATATTATTTCTGTCCTTCCAAATCCTCCAGGTTAAGTGTGGGATTGCTAATTTCAGATTCTTTTAATAGCACAATGTCCGAATGGTGGGTTCCATTGATTCCATAGTTGATTAAGGTTCTTGGCAACACCCAAAGAGCATCAAATTTAGAAAGAACAAAGCTCCAAATTCTATTGGCATAAGCACAATGTATGAACAGATGACTAATGTCTTCATAGTCATTCCTACAAAGGTGGCACCAATTAGGAATTATAAATCCTCTTCTCATCAAATTGTCAGTGGTGAGAATTCTACCTCTGATGGCCAGCCAAAGAAAAAAATTTATTTTGGGGGTTAACTCAGGCATCCAGATCATGTTCCAGTTAAAGTCAGATTGGTTACTGTGAGAAAGATTGGTATAACCAGATTTGACTGAGTATTTCCCATCTTGTGAATTGCTCCAAACCAGCTCATCCTTGGAATTCAGCTGACTTAAAGGGAAGAGGTCTAAAAGATCCTGAAGGGAGGAAGTAATTTGTTTCAGCTCAATTCGTTCCATAGAAAGTCTTTTCCAAGTCTTGTTGGTGCCATTTCCTTCAATATAGTCCTTGACTTTAGTTCCATACTTGCTTATAAGGCTGTCCTTAGCTGTCCCAAATCTCTCCAAGAGGTTGTCACTGAACCAGTTATCCTCCCAGAAGTTTATCTCACTGCCATCCCCCACTTTCCATTTGCTGCCCTGCTTGATGAAGTTTCTACTCTTGACCAGATTATTCCAAAAAATGGAACCATTGGGTAGTTGTTCTTCATGCAGATAGGAGTAGACAGCTTGTTGATTCAAGTATTTTGCTTTAATAACATCAATCCAGGGCTGTTTCTCAGATAGCAATCTCCAGCCCATCTTAGCGATGAGTGCCTCATTCATTTTCTCAATATTTTTTATGCCCAGCCCTCCCATGGATTTTGGGGTGCAGACCTTATCCCAGGCCACTAGGTGAAATTTGAACTTCTCTTCCATGCCTTGCCATAAATTTTTTTTCTGAATCCTTTCAATTTTCTCTCTGAAGGAAGAAGGAATTTTGAAAAGTGACATGATATAGATGGGCAGACTTTGGAGTGTACTTTTAATGAGAAGGCACTTACCAGCACTAGAGAGAGTGGCCCCTTTCCAACCTGCCATCTTTTTTCGAAATCTCATCAACAAATCATCCCACACCATGTGAGAGACTTTCTTAGTGCCAAGGGGAGGCCTAAGTACGTTGCTAGAAGAGCACCTATTTCTGACCCAATTTTAGCAATCTTGAGTGTCTTTCCTCGGGGTGTGTTAAAAATGGTGCTTTTGTCATAATTAATCTCTTGCCCAGAAGTGATTCATAGAGTTGTAATAAAGCCTTAATAGCTTTAGCTTCCACAACTGAGGCCAGAAGAAGAAGGATTGTGTCGTCCGCAAACTGTTGATGAGAGACAGCTTGGCTGAATGAAGCGGGTTTAGATCCATTTAAAAGGCCGTTCTCAACCGCTCTGCCAATTGTTCTACTAAGGCTGTCAGCTAAGAGAATGAAGAGTAAGGGGGAGATGGGGTCTCCTTGTCTTAGACCTCTGCTGCTGGTGAAAAAACCCACAGGCTCCCCATTAACAACCACAGAGAACCTGGCTGTAGATATACAAGACTTGACAATTTTTCTAAATTTTTCCGTGAACCCAAATTTAGATAAAATCCTGTCAAGGAAGACCCAAGAAACCTTGTCAAAAGCTTTATTCATATCAAGCTTGAGGATCATATTAGCCTTTTTATTGTTTTCCATGGAATGTAAAGTTTCGTGCACCATAATCACTCCGTCTTGTATTATCCTGCCTTTAATAAAGCCACTCTGCTGCCTTGAGATGAGGTCATTCATTATGAGCTGCAGTCTAGTAGTGATGATTTTGGTGAAGATTCTAAAGATAGCATTAACAAGACTGATAGGTCTGAAGTCCTTGAAGTCTTTTGCATCCATTTTTTTAGGTGCCAGCACAATGTGTGTGTTATTAAGTTCTTTTAGAAGATTTCCTGTTCTATAGAATTCATTTACCGCTTTGAGAAGATCCTCCGAGCATATTTCCCAGAACTTCTGAAAAAAATTAATAGAGAACCCATCCGGTCCAGGAGCCTTATCCCCCTCAAGAGAAAAAATAGCCTTTTGCAGTTCTTCAAGCGTGACAGCTTTAGTGATGTCTCTGAATTTCTGGTCCTCAATGATATTCTGAGGGATGGCCTCCAGCATGAAGGAAATAGCTTCAGGGTTGTTGACGTTGTTCTCTTTAAGAAGATTCTTGTAAAATTCAAGCGCTTGTTTCTTGATGTTGTTTGGATCTTTAGTGCTGTTCCCATTGTTTTTAGAGACCTCAAGGATTCTGTTACTGGCTCTATGTTTTAGAGTAGTCATGTGAAAGAACTTTGTGTTCCTGTCTCCCTCTTTAAGCCAGATAGCTCTAGATTTAAGGTGCCAAAAAGACTCTTCCCTACTGCAGATCGTATGCAACTCAGAAAGAATATTCTTTTCATTTACTTCATCTTCAACCGATCTTCCCAAAGTATCCATTTTTAACTCCAGATCCTGAAGCTTCTGTTTTAACTCTTTCTTTTTTTCGAAAATATTTCCAAAAACCCTTTTGTTCCAGATTTTGACTTGCTTTTTGACATTTTTGAGTTTTTGAACCAATCTGAACTGAGCAGTGCCTTCCCCATTCCATACCCACCATTCTTTTATCCTATCATAGATATCATCATGCTCCATCCACATTTTTTCAAATTTGAATGTGCTTTTTGCTGGTTTAGTCCAATTGAGAAGGCTTAAAGCAATCGGATTATGATCCGATCCAATTCTTGGAAGGGAAGATAGGTAAAAGTCTTGGCTTAGAATCCAGTTTGCTGAGATTAATGCCCTATCCAGTCTCACCTGAATGAACTCCTTTCCCAGCCTTCTATTATTCCAAGTATACTTATTACCATGCAGATCCACATCAATGAGGTTTTGTTCAGCAATAAAGTCAGCAAAGTCCTCCATACCATTAGAGAAGGTGGGGGTTCCACCAAACTTCTCACCTGGGTTTAGAGGGGAATTGAAATCTCCCATAATGAGCCAGTTGGCAGAGCTATGTTGATTTCTAAAGATTTTAAGATCAGCCCATAGTTTTCTTCTACCACTAGCAGAGTTAGGGGCATAAATATTAGACAAGATCCATTCACACTTTTTCTCAATAGTGACGAATTTAATTGCTAGATGATTAATATTAGCACTAAGAATCATACCAGTACAGTGTCTTCTATCCCAAAGAGTAGCCAATCCTCCGGAAGCTCCCTGAGAATCGACAGCCGCCATTTCAGAACTATCCCAAAAAAAAATTTTAATATTAACCATGGTCATTGCTTTCATTTTAGTTTCTTGAAGAATCAAAATGCTGGGGTTACTGGAATCCCGTAACTCCTTGATGGTTCTTTGCTTAGAGTTTCCATTTAGGCCTCTGATATTCCAAGATATAATCTTCATTTGGAATGGTTGGTAGTTGGAATTGCTTGCTGGTTCAGTTGTCGCTGAACCCCATCTGCAATATCCCTCTCCGTTTTCTTAGCTCTGAGAGTCTTTTTAGAGGGTCTTCCTCTTTTTGAGCTTCCTCCAAAATCAGCTGTTCGTCTAGCAGAAGACCTGGTTGTTCTAGAAGAAGAGGTGTCCCAATTGTCAATTTCCTTTTTTTTTTCACTATACAATGAATCTGGGATCCTTTCAAAACCTCTCATTCTTTTTTTCTTTTTTGAGATGACCAATGTGAATCCAGAGTCTGGATCTTCCATTTCCTTGGCAGGCGTGATTTCTCCTTCTTCATGTCCTTTATGCAAACTGTCAGGCAAGTGATCAGAAGCTGTTCTGGCGCTGCAGCAGACCGGCGAAGCCACTGTTGAGATGCTGGGATCTGTCATATCTTCCTTGTTATCAGCTTCCTCCCTAATTAATGGCTGAATTTCTTTCTCTTGTTCTAAAGTCATCGGGAAAGTGATCGAAAGCATTCTAGTGCTAAAGAGACCGGCGAAGCCACTGTTGTAATGCTGGGACAAGGCAGCGGATCCGCAATACCATTCTCTCCAGAAGAGAGAATCTCCAAAGGCTCAATCTCTGTCATATCTTCCTTGTTACAAGCTTCATTCCTAATTAATGACTGAATTTCTTTCTCTTCTGATCCAGAAGGGACTAAAATGTCCATCACTGAACCATCATGCTCGTTTACTTCCATGGATACCTTAACAAAGTCTTCTTTCACAGATGTTTCAAAAGGTAAATCCGAAGAAGCCTTCACCGACTTGTCCAGTACTTCTTTGTTGGGAGCTTCAGGCAAAGCTAAAGTTGCAGCTTTGGGGCGCCAGACAAGATGCTTCTTTATATGAGTTCTAAACCCCCCTTTTTTTTTTTTCCCTTCTATTTAGATGCAAATCCTTCTGGCTGGGACCTTTGTCATCAATCTTCCTATCCTTGCTTGGGTCCATGCTAACTTTGTTCAGATCTGAGTCTATCCCAGGCTGTTCAAAGTCCAAAGGGAGGGTCATCTTCTTGGAGCAGTTTTTGTCAGAGTGACCAATGATATGGCATAGCTTACATCTTAAGGTTTCAACTTCAATTTTTTGGGTCCAGGATCCAAATCGAGTTTTCAAGATTATGTGCTCCGGAATCTCCTGATCTATGGCTGAGAAAATGCAGAACCGAGCAAAAGCAAGCCTGGATCTGTTTCTTGTGGGTCCATCAAGCCCAATAGGTGCACCTAGGGATTTTGCAATATTTAGCAGTATTTCATCATCCCATAGATGCAATGGCAGCCCTGGAAGCCTACACCAGATTGGAATGGTGTTTATATTTTCAGTATTTGGATCAAAACCCGGATACCATTTTTTCAAAAAAAGACCCATATTTCCTAGCCACCAGGGACCTCCCAGCAACACCGAATCTAAATCCTCTTGCTGGTTAAACTTAGCCAGGAAAAAACCTTTTGGCATAACAGTAATGCTTAGGGCTCCCTTAGGTTTCCATTTTCTCAAAGCCCATTTTCTAATGAAATCAATATTAGGTCTAGAGCCAAGAAACTTACCAACAAGGGAGAGGTTTGTTTTGCTTAAGGCTCTATCAACAAATCCATCTGGGACCTTAAGACAGGTGGCACCCTCTTTGTCCGTTTCCCATGTAAAATGATCAGTGATTTTAGGACCCACCTTGAGGTTAGGGCTTTGAAAAAGCTTATTCCAGGCCAAAGGTGTGGATCGCAGCATATCCTCATTTTCTTTTCCAGCCGTCCGATTGTGGTCTGAGATCTGCTTTTCCTCAGTAAACTTTGTCATATTGCGCAGACTTTCCGCGGCCAGTACTGCCGAAACCGCGCTGACTGTACCTCCCGCTTTTGCATCGTTCGTACCCGTGTCCACAAACGTCCGGTTATGGCTACAGAACAGCCTTTCCTCAGCATTTTGAATCGTAGTTCGCAGACATTCTGCAGCCAAAACTGCAGAGACCGCGTCACCATAGTTCTCTCCATCGCTAGTTCTCTCCATCGCTATTAAAATTTATTAGCATAGACATATGTACGCCATTTATTTGAAAATATTTTTACTAAATAATTAATTCAAAAAACTATAAATAAAAAAAATACGAAAAATTTGACACGACCTCAAAATTCAAATGTTGAACATATATCTAAAATTTCATGGTGAAAAAATAACTTTTCATTTAAAAAAACCACTAGGGGACATTCATTCATCTTTAATAACATAAGAAAAAACATATGAATAAAATAAAGAAAAATACCATATTTTTTGCCAATTTTTTTTTACAAAATATACATGTATTCTACACTCTAAACACAACATTTCTTTGGTTCATGGTTTTTCATAAATGTGTACGGTTTTATGACTATTACCTTTAGAAAATTAATGAAACCGATAATTCATGTTTATAAAGGTACACAACATACCAAAAAGTGGGACATTTTATTGTGTTTTTACCCATATATGATATGTTTATGAACAAATTGGTCATCAACCACTTATATTTGAAACAATTTTATTTATTGGATTTCCTCCCCACCATTAAATTTTCCAGAGGGTTTCCCTTTGGCACCATTGTAATACACAAGGTGTCTCTAAGGCTGAAAACAATACCATCCGTACTCCAAATATTTTGGAGATCTTTTACTACTGATTTCATCTTCTACAAAACAATGTTCTTTACCCAAAAATAATTGGTTTGAATTCAAATGCTATTTTTTTTTCAAAGCCTTAATCATATTTTCAACTTCAGCATGAGAGAGATAACAGGACCAAAATCCCACTTCACATGTTTCTTCTAGTATCTTTAAACGTTCCTTGAGCCTACCTCAAAATTTGAGAGTCTCCTTACCGAAATGTATCGTCAACTCTTTATAGGATTGGTTTTCTCATAGATCAAAACCTCAAAATCTAAAATAATTAAATAATCCTTTTGGCCAATTGAATGAAGTAATTTTTTCTCAATTGTCTGCAATTTTATATTAACCAATTCAAATAATCAAAAATTTAGTATGTTAACACTTACTGATTTAGACTCCATCTTGTATTCCCTCACAATCCCCCTCTATAGGTTCTTGTGATGCTCGTTCTACTTAAAATCAGTAATCAATTCAAAATAAATTTTAATTCAATGTAAAAAAAAAACGTGATACAACTTGATTTAATACAATATTCCATACATGTAGTTGTATATTAGTGTCCGAGTAGGCATAAGCCATTAATAATAATGTGTCGGATATGTTTGGGTTGACTGCCTATGATGGGATTAGCAACTACTAATGGCCAAATGCAAAGAAGTATTTGTTTTTTAATTATCGATGACTTATTGTTAGCCACTTAAAAACATTAATCAATTGAAAAGAAAATATCATGGTGACGTAATTAAATTCTTGATATAACTTTCTTTTATTCAATGAAAAAACCTTTTATGGACCGCTAGGCTAACCCATTATTGCCTAGATTGTAGTTGGTATGAAATTATATGATTAGATTAGCGGCCAAAAATAGCCAATCGTATTGAAGTAATTTTTTTTTCAATTTTCTGTAATTTAATATTAACCAATAAATAAAAAATTACTCAATTCAAAATAAATATAATTAAAAGATGTATGTTAGTGACTGCTAAGGTAATACATATAAAAAATAAAGTACTTTGCTATAGGTTACTTCAATTATGAGGGGCTTAAAAATGGTTTCTTTTATAATTGTAAATGAGTATCATAACATTTTTTGTCTGCGTAATTCATGCATGATGTGCCAACAACGTCACCGTTTGGCATCAAATCTATTTTTTTAAAGTTTTATTAAAAATATGTAAACAATGACAATTGAAAACTTATTTTAGTTATAAATTTATAAAACGAGTATTTCTTAGGCACCTTTTATAGATTAAATAGATGGATGGTCAATGAAATCTAAGGGAAAAAGTTGAATTGGTTGCAAACATACTAAGAACAACATCATCTCCATTGTTTTTATGTGGAGAGGAAGAGATGATGTCTTCCTCTATTGTTTAGTTTTCTGCATAATTATTGTATGTATTAGCTCAAATGCATTAAACTAATAGAATTGTTTAAAGTGATCTTAATCAACGTAAATTTTTTCAAATGAGAATAGTAATGTTGTAAAAACATTTCTTGATCATGTGATTCAACAATAAAACCCTTAGATAGACCAAAGTCAACTAAAACATGAACCTGAAACACTATCATTGTACAAAACTATAATCTGGAGAATTTTTAGAACCGATTCAAGTGAACATATGAGATCAAAACCTATAATATCTCTTTTAAAGAAAAGTATGTTTCTTTCCTCGTAGGATAATTTCTCACAATTTACTACGGAAGTTGATCCATCAAATCCATGGAGATTTTTGTTATATCCCCATCATCTACATCACAATTGTGCACATTAGTTAATTTGTACATAAGACACAAGCTCTTAAATTTCCATATTTGTCATAAAATTTGTAACAACCTTCCACATCTAATTCCCCTTTTCTTTGAATTTTTGCATGTATTTTTATTGTCTCTCTAATTTTTTTGAAGAAGAAATATGTAAGAGCACAATAATTACACAATTTAGCATATTATATCCGAAAATTGTAAGCATGCTCATTACTACATCAAAAGTGAGTACATTAGAAAAATTGTACAAATATGTGATCACACATTTTATATTGAATTCATTAGTTAACAGAATAGAAGATATTGTTGACTAGAGTTGGAAGGGATATGCACATTGACAGGTAAACTCATCAGTGTCTTCCATCCTGTATAATTGTTTGATCTACTGCTAGGAGAAACTCCAACACTTCAAACATCAATTTTTTATTTTTGCTGATTTTTCACTTCCTCCAGAATCAAATTTTCTTTTTCCTTTATTCTATTCTCCCAAGATTACACACAACTAGTGGTAGTGAGACCAAATTTTTCAGCAATATTTTTGATGCATTCTACCAATACAACATTATTTTTTCAGTTCATTCTACCAATACAACATTATATTTTAGAAAGTTTTCTCTCACTCTTTCGTCATATTTTACTATTTGGAAGTAAAAATAAAAATCTCCCTATGAAACCTACTTGAATAGATCCAATTAACCATACTTTCCTTGATTAGACATTATCTATTATAATTGATTTCTCCTCATTGGTCATTCCTCTTACAAGCTCGAAGGAATTCATTGTGAACCTTGCCAAAGTGAATTTACTTGAAAGTTAGGTTGGTTATCCTTAAAAGGAAAATAAGAAAGCCTGCCTAATTTAAATAACTCAAATGTCCTTGAACATTTTTTCTATATGTCCTCAGGTAAAAATATAAATTTAATTTTGTAAGAAAGAATCTCTTACTTAGCCACTTTGAAAATAGGAAAACATTGCTTCTTGAAACTCTGCATTGAAATAAGAAATAATATATTTACTTTCTGTGTATTTAAAAACTAAATTTTAAGAACAAATGCATTAAAATTAAGTTTTGTTACCTTTAAATTATTTGACTTTGTGTTTCCCACTCCAAGCCTTTGAGGATATATTAGGTATCTCTAAATCATTCGATCCTTGTAGAGTACATCAATAAAATTGGTATCTATATAATTTTTTATTACATCATGTTACTACTTGTAAATATTCACAATGAATTCCCAAGTGCATGTGAAGACATAATACGATCCTTACTAAACTACATCTTTATATGTAATACCTTGTATTTTCTTTCAACTAAATACTTTTTGTTGGGAAAAAATGGTATGTTGATTGTCTAGAATGTAGAACTACAACACTTCATCCCTTGCAGGTCATCCGGATCCTCAAGGTGCACAATTTAATTTCTAGAAGGTAAAAAGCGAAGAAGAATTGCATCCCTCAGTGTAGGAATAACATTAATCATCATTGAATAGACAAGAAGGTCAAAATTCTCTTCAGACGTAGGATAGAATTGATATTTTTGAGGTTTTAAATGACACCTAAAAACTTCAATGGAATAACATCACCATTTAACAAAAACATCTTTAATTGTTCAATGTTTGAAGATTTTGTTTGCTCAAATATAATGGTCACTTTCTTCAACAACACAACTACTTTTTGTTATTTTTAATCCTTGAAACTTTGACTTAGATGGATCTATCTCTAATTTATAAAAATAAGATCAACTCAGCATTGTAAATAGCTTTGCATGTTTTGGTGGAGAAAACAATTTTTTTCTATTCAATTAATGATAATTATAAGAGGTATTCTCACTTCTATACAATTTTTTGAATACAAAATTCTTGTTGTTATGAAATTCAAGGGTATTTTCATAGTCTATTTTGTTTGAGTGTATGAACTTCCCCAAATTATAACCATATTTAAGAAAATAAAATACCTTATTTTCTCTAGAAGCCTTCATTTCTAGTTTCTTGAACAATGAAATTTCCAACTCCATGTCAAGAATAAGGCACTTATTCATTATGATGTCACCGTGTTCAAGTTGAATACAATTTTTTTCTCATTAATAACTTTTTAAGTTAGTACCATGCTGATTTCACTAACAACCTCTTCATTAATAAAAATAACCACATATCACCATAGTAATTTTCCAGGGAATGCATTTCTACAAACCATTCATCATCTATATTTTTCATATCCTCTTCTCCTTTAATCAAAAGAATTTTCATGAATGGCATGTGACCAATGGAAGACATATTACCTGAAAAAAATAATTAAACAAATTAATATTTCATAAGTAATTGGAAAGGAAAAATATTGTTTCTCAATAGTGCAATAGAAACAAGATGTTGTATCTTGATTTTATTATTTTCATAGAGTAAAATTCAATAGGAATAAATATTTATAGCATAGCAGTCGTCAGGAATACTTCAACCCTCCTTTAGTTATAAATAACAAGAAAGGGTTAATAAAAATGTTTATTATGGGTTACACTAAGCAATTTAAACAATTAAGCACTATTATATTTGGTTTGTTTCAAGTAGTGAATGTATTGCTAGTAGTGAAGACTAGTGACTGCTAGCATCTATATATTCCCATCACTATAAAAAACTTATTTGAGTTACACTACTTCATTGTGGAAACTTAAAATCCAACATGGGTGATAATGGTTGAGAATTGAATATTTAATAATAACAAATATTACATGTTGTGATGTGTTTGGGTGTTGTAAGTAGGTGCCTTTTATAGTTCTCATAAGATATATCGTGTATATCACATAATTGAAATTGGCTAGTATATAGGAAAATTCCTAATAGCATGTCAAAGTTCAATTAGTAATTGAAAGTAATGGTTTCTTGGTATTAAGCCTCAACAATTACTTATTTTAAAATAAGAGATTGAATAATAAAAAATCATGGAATACCTTGATGTCTAATAAGATCCTAGTGGCTAATCTACTTAGTGGGTGCTAGGATTAAGATTACATTTTGACTACATGTATTGTATTCTCTTGAAATTACATTTTGAATTATGTCTATTAATAAAAATTCATGTTGATGCAAAATAACATCAACCCCCAAATGGCCAAGTTGTGGATGGGGAATTTAGAGTGATTATACAACATTGATCTATCTTAAGTGTGAGACATTTTGAAATCACCTGTTTAACAATGAGAGGTAAGAAGAAAAAACAAAACCATGAAAGGATATAGGACTAAAACAAGCATGATTTTATTGCTTCATTAAAATTTACATAGTACATTACCCAGTAGGTGAAGGCATGAAGCCATTACAGTTCTTGGAGGAAGGCTTAAATCCCCAAGAGAAAAGGGGTGCATGTGAGTAGAAAATGATCAACTTCTTGTTTTATGAAACCCCTTTACATTTTATAGAAGAAACATTGAGGAGAGAGAGAGAGGGGGGGGAAGAAATCCAAAATTATTTCCAAACCCACAAAAATCACTATTTTATCCTACAATGAGTATGGAAGATGTGTACAATCCATCCTTTATTAATGAAACTACCTTGTGTAGGAATAAATTGGCTCTAATTGCACTGGTCTAGCCTCTAGCCCATACAACTTCATCATGGTTTTTAACCCATAAAACTCATTTAATTCTCATCTTTGATGATTCCATGTTGTAGAGCCTGAAAATAGCTTTCCAATGACCGTAAGTTTGAAAAATGGTGGAGTGTGAAAAAGTTTTCATCATTTTTACACATATTCCTTATCCGGGTTTATCTCTACCTACCCCCTGTTTTATGGATTTTGGCCTCTCCATTCAATTCCTCATGAGAATCCTTTCCAACATTTATAATTCTGTAAAAAATGGCCAATAAATGCTAAATTTACACAAAATCAGGTTTGGATGAATTCTCGTTTGAAATTTCAACAATCGAGCCCAAAATATCACATACCAAGCTCCATATTCAATGTGGCTCTATCTCAAAGCATGTTAACCAGCTTGCACAGATCAATATCCAATACATTCCAACCCACCACTTTTCAACTACCAAATGGCTCAGTTCTCCATGTAGCTCGGTGGGTTTTGTTTGAATTTCCTTTGGGTGGGAGTTTAATATTTTGGGCTTTTGAGCTTCTATGTTTTGGACATCCCCCACAAGTTATTTTTGGATTGAGCCTTTGGCCAACTCCAAAATGAAAAATTACAACCCCTAAAATTGACTTATCATTCAACCTTGAAACTTTCTCACAACTTGTCATGCATCCCTTATTTCATATTTCAATCTTTGTTGGCTTGCAGACATCTCCAACATGCCATTTCGGAATTTTACCTCACCGAACTAATGAATTTTTTTGCCATTGACCTCGAAAGACTAGTTGACACTCAAGAACCCATGAGACCTTCAGACTTAAGGATCATAGGGTTTTTGATTTTTGGTTTATTTCTTTCCTTTTCACCAATGAGATCTCTAAAATGCTTAACCCCGAAATTTAAAAAATTAGAATTTGGGCTCTCTCGACACCGCCAATGAGTTTGAATCCAATCCTTTCGACTTTCCTTACAATTCCCATTGGAGTAGGCCCCCACCTATGCCTCTAATGGATTTCCATGGTGATCCATTACCTTATGTGCATCTCTCGAGCCTTGGCTTGACCATTTCATGTCACCGAGCTCGGTGAAAATCTTCTTTTCGCTACACCACCATCTCACCAAGGTGATCTTACCCTAACTCGATTGTTCATCCAAACTTATTACCAATGAATTTTCCAAAAAAATCCTCCATTAAATGCATTCTGACTCACCTCAATACCAGAGCTCTCTATATTCTTGGTGGTATTTCCATGGCCGACGCCCTATGGCCTAGTTTTCCTTTGTTTGCGTTACTTCAAGCTCTAGCTTAGGCTATTTTCTTTCACTACACCATTAACATTATCATGCTCTTGGGATGAGCCCACTTCCCGACTCACCCCCAAATGAGCTTTGAGATTGATCCTTTCTCCTTTTTCCAAGCTCATCCATGGTTATTCCATTTCTTTGATCTTTCATACATGATCTTGGGGCTTAATCTCAAATAGCCCATGAGATTTTTTCACCATTTTGGCCAACATGAACCTTCTCGTTTATTCCATCGAGCCCATGGTGATTTGTTCACCATTGTCATTCTACCCATCCTTCAAGCCATTGGATTTTACACATGGCCAACTTGGCTTGACCTCCCACTAAGCATCTAACTTAGCTTACCGAGTAGCTCACCAAGCTATTTGGAGAGCCCTCCTTAACTCACTCCCCTATGCATGATTCCATCTCTTTGAGTTGCTCTCTAAGCCGGTTAGAGAGATAATTTTTATCTTGGTGGGCTTGATTAGGCCAAATTTAAATTTTTACCCCGAAATCTCAATTTAGGAATTTTTTGAATTTCTTTATGTTAGAGGCATGATTAAGACCGCATAAAATAGGATTTAAGAATATTCACGATTTGCTTCTAGTTTTTCTCATTTTGGTGGTGTGGGCTCACCGGGATGATATTTCATCATTTTTTAAGATGATATTAAGGATCAAAACCCAAAAGAGGAAAAAAATCCTCAATATGATTTTCACTCCTGAATTCACTGAAAGTGCTCCTTGAAACCTCGGAACTACCTATAAACTCAAATTCATCCATTGAGACCATGTCTAGTGTTTGGCTTAAGTTGCACCCTTTTGTTAATTTTTTCCTAAGGGAAAATTGGACAAAAATTTGGTGACTCATGGGGACATCTATTTGCTAGATGTTCTATACTTTGGTAGGTTGAAGCCTCCATTAAGTATGGATTCATTGTTAATAGCATGCAACTAATCATGAAGCTGGAACTCGTCCCCAACATTGTTGCTCGCACTCTAAATATTTATAAGAAAATATTGAAATTAAAATTGTGAGAGTATAAAATTATCTTCATCTATAATTTTCACCTTTTCCTCTCGTAATCATGACCCGCGAGACTGAAAATGAATTTTGAACTTATCCCAAAACTAGATTTTTCCAAGAATGACACACTTTGTAGAGTTAGGAGTAAAACACCCTACTGGTTTTGGACATCTTGGAACTTTATTAAATCTTGATTTTCCTCTTTCTTAAAAATATTCCACTCGTGGCATGCTACTGGAGGTTTCTTTCTAATTCGACGGAGGTGCTAGAAGATCAAACTATGCATGATCCTTAAAGACCGATAAATGACATGTATAGAAATGTATCCCTAATAAGATTTTAGTTGCTCTACATTTGTTTTAATTTGATAGCTGCAATTATTCCATGCAAGTATGATCTTCTTCTACATGCGAGAGGCCTCTTGAAACACCATGTCTTGTGTTGGAGCAATATGAACAAAAACTATGTACAAAATAACAAATCATATAAATAATCATAGTTAGAACACACCTTCCATGCCATTTAATCTTATAAGAGATAACCATATGCATATATAATGACTCGATGAACTACCGATCTCTCATTTCTTGACTATGTTTCTTACCAATCTCTCATGTTAACTCAATGTATTGTATACTAAGTATACTTGGTTATCTTATCCTTTTTAAGGTATTGAAGTGTTCTTTTAAGAGTCCTATCTAAATATTTGTTACCAATATTCATCCGAAATCTACTGCTTCTTAAACTAGGTGACATACGATAATGCAACCAACAAATTATGATATTTTGGCCAAAGATTTCCACATGCTATTCACGTTCATATTCCTAGATGGCATAGTCATCAATGGAATACGTCCTTCACCCCACTTCATCTATTATCTATAATGGTCTTCACTAACTCTTATCAGTCCTCTTGTCCAAGGTTTAACCATAACCTAGGTTAGCAACATAGATTGGTATAGAGGACCACTCATGGTGACTAAGGGTACATAGACATACTCAATCGACCTAGGTCAATTACATGTGTCTAGTTACCTTCAGTCATCGGGAGTCCTTCCTATACAAAATCATGTTCCTAAACTGACCTAGAGTGTAACCAAGCCAAGTCCAAGTTTATGTAAACCTAGATGATCCAATTCGGAAGGGTGTTGTGACATGTCAGCTGTAATACTATGTCCTCATGAAGACCCGATCTTCATGATGACACATTATTGTAGTTGGTGTGTACCAACATCCTATGGAATCACCTCATCTAGAGGTACATATCCAACTAAGAGGTTAAATGCTTTCTTATCTTCTTAATTTAAGATTTAGTTTTAGCCACCCTGCTGAATTTCTAACCTCTTTGATCATATGGTTACTAGTTATAAATGAATTATAATTGTCATGTAGATTAATCTGGAACCAATCCCTCTTCCTAAAGGTTTGTGTTTTGTTCTTTGGTTCCCTAATTTAAGTTTCAGACTTACAATCCAAATCAGCTTAACAACAGTAAGATTAACTTACTTAGCTTAACCAAGTTTATACATGATTGAATTGATTCAGACTCCTTGATAATAGACTTCATTGAGATGAAGTCTATATATATATTCATCCATTTTTAATTACCTTATTTTGGTTTAAGGTTTACTAAGTAGGGGTATAATTCCCTCTTTTGAATATCCTTTGGGTATGATACCAAAAATATCATAACAAAATATTTATGCCAAAGACTAATTGTCTTTCCCTTGACATATATTAGTTAGGGTCCATTGCAACAATTTACTTATACAAGAACCATATGTAATTTACTCTTCTATTAATGTCAATTAATAAACCATATTGACCTAGTTGAGTGTTCATCTATGCATGCCAACTTAAATGTTGCATTTAAGAGAAGAATAGAGTATCAATTCCCTTTTTCTCTATTTCATTTGAGTCCAATTGAAATGATTCAAATAGATGTGATTACGAGAGAATAAGAATAAGTTTACAAATTCCCTTTGCAGTATGCCCAAAAATAATGACACATCAAATATCAATAACACTCAATTCCTTTTTCATTTATCAACAAAATACATAATTTGTAGGTCTAAACATTTCAGACATCTTTCACACCAATCAACTTTAAGAATTACAACTTTTACCTTTTTCCATTACATCTAAAAAAGAATAATAATTCCTCATTAAAGATGCAACCTTTAGGTAAACACAAGAAGCATCATAAAAGAACTTGTCTTCTTTTATCACTTATGGAATCCATCTGCAAAAATTGCTAGCATGGGTCAGTTCATCGAACTGAGCATGATAAGCACTAAACATTAAAACGATGTTCTTTCAACTAACTGTCTCATAAAAAGAACTCTGCTTTTATGAAACATTAAATCATTTCAGATAGATATCTCATAGAGGAATAAGGATCATAAAAGGAAGAACTAAAAGAGAAGCCACATTACATCAAGTAAGGATCAAGATCAAAACAACACTCTTCAATCAGTGAATTCATAAGAAGGATTACAACAGATAAGTAATATTACATCCTAATTACTTATCAGATTCATACTATAGATGTCTATAGTTCATTCTTGATTCAAACAAATGTTCAAGAAGGATACTAACTCTAACAGTTCTCAAAATAGAATTATTTTAAAGAAGTAATGAATCACAATTCACAACACTAACATAATTCTTCATACAATATCAAAGACCAATTTCATTCCATCTTTAAGAATGGGATTTAGGATGGATCAACTACAATCCTAAAATAGAATTTCCCTCCATCCAACATTAAACTCATTTTAATTCCAATTTCAAATTATCAGTTCAAGGAGAAAAGGTGTGAGGATTTTCCTTCTAATACCCACTCAACTTAAACTAGGTTTAATGCAGAAGAGAGAAAAGTGAATAGATGGAAATTGAAATAACTTTTTTCATCCTTCGAAATTCAATGAAAACAACATTATATTTAACAACTTAGAGAGAGAAAAGAGAATGTAAATTCCTTCAGATTTGAAAGAAAACAACAATGAATATCATGCTTTGAAAGAGAGGGGTTCTCAATAATCCATCCCATTAAAATAATAACATAGTCAGTATCCCAAGAAAACCAAAAGTGTTCCTTACCTAACCACATCCAAATTCAACAACCACTACCACACAAACAACATGGTCGAAATTTAATCGATATAAAATAAAAATTTGAAACTAGAAAGGAAAGCTAAAGAGAGGGATTCTCTTTAAATGAAGAGAACAATCAATACAATACAAAAAATAATACAAGAAAAAAAGCAACAACTCAATAATGAATTCCTTAATTTCATTTTAGTGAAGATAACATCTACCCAGATGTTTCCCCATTTCCCAAATAGAGAGAAACATACAAGGTATTCCTATGCACCCAAGGGAAATGAATACAAGTTATAGCCAAGCCAACCATGTACCCACTTTACAGGAATCAAGAAAGCAGTCAATAGGTAAGAAGGAAAGGACTAAGACCAAAATTCAAACAAGATGAAGGAAAATCAAGTGATTTAACTCAAATTCGATTCTCAAAATCGAACAAAAAGGAGAAGAGTAAAAATCAAACATTCCAACTCATTTTCTTTAATTAATCAAACTGAACTAATCCAAAGTTCACTAAGATAATCCATTCTTACAAAAAAATTAGTAGATATCAATAAAAAAGGTTATCTACAACCCATTTCATACATGCAGGTGAGAGAAATAGAAATATCCTCACACATTCCTAGGAGAAGAAGTTAACTCGTATTTTACCATATTTCGAGAAAGGAAGAACAAATCAGAATGAAATCCTTTCTTAACAATCCCACAAAGTTCACAACTTCAAAACATATTTAACTCAAAAAGAGTAAACAAATCACTATTGCTTTCAACAAGTTCAAATACACAAGACATCGAATCTGCATAACTTTTCCAGCTTACCTCAATAGAACAACAAGATTCAAAGAGATTCGAGTTTTAGAGAAGACGATACACTTCATACTTCCCTCAAACAAAAAAAAAAAACATAATAAAATATTTATCACATAATGTTTTCCTTAATCCCTTATGTACACAAAAATCAAAAGTTCACACAACCTTAACCACATTCCATTTTTATACCATGATATACACCATCAACTCAAGAAATTACAAGAAAATACCCATATCTAATTTTTCAAAAAACAAATCCATACATAGAAGAATACAATAAAAAAACCAAAGCATTTCCATAAAACCATTTGTTTCCAAGAGAGCATAGTTGTTCTTATGAAGACATTTAATAAAAAGAGAACAATTTAATAAGAAGAGCTTATCATGCATGATAGTGTTTTCTTTTGATTTTTCGCAAAAGATCTCTCAAAAACCCAAAAAGCCTCTCAAAAACTTCTTTTACAAAAACAACGTCGCAATCAAATCTCTCAGATTCCTCTATATTTCTACTAGTTCGAAAACAACTTTCGAAGATACCCAAGATCACAATGGATTGAAAAATAGACTTTTGGTTCAAAGAACCTAAACCTTCATGCAGATTAAAACTAGAAAGATCAAATGACCAAAACTTCCCACAAAACACGCTTCACATCTTTCCTATGTGGTTTCATCTGAAATCAATGATGTGCATTAAATGCATATTCCCTCCTCTTTCCTTATGCCACCGCCAATTTAAATTTGGTGAAGTTAAATTCAAAATTCCCATGCCTTTTAAATTTAGAAATGATGTCAGCTTAGTCATCCCACCAACCTTCATGCCTCATGCTAAACTTGCAAAGACAAATTAAGATGTAAGGACCAAAATTTAATCCACATTAATACCCTATTAAAACCATCACCACCAAACTTCCCACTTTCCATGTAACCCTTAGGTCCCCTTTATGTTTAGTAATAGTTTAGGTTACATTAGCATTACTTAGGTTTCCACCTTAGTTCTTAGGTCATTAGAATTTCCTTAGGTTATTTCCAAAACCCCACAACCACAAATTGTATCTCCTTAGGTTAGGTCATAACCCCTAGATTAGAATCCATATAGGGTAGGGCACTACAACATATGTTAAGGCGTAACAATAGTTTAGTAATAGGTCCTAGGTAAGTATTGTTACCTTAGGTTAAAATCCAACTAGGATAAAACATTTAAATTTAGGTAGATTTGAATAGCACCAACCATTCCAACCAAGGCTAAGGTATTTTCCTTATTGGCCCAATAACAGATCCATAATCACCTCAGTTGTTCAACATTTTAAAAACTTATAAAGGAGGTCCATGTTCATCATTTTACAACATGATGCTAAGGTAAGGACACTTGAAGCGAACCATATTCATGTAATCATAACCAAAATAAGACTTACCTCCTTGTCACCTTTTTCATTTCTCAGATGTCAATTAACAAGATGAAAATAAAGAAGAAGCTGAAGCATAACTTTGATCAATGGAATATTGGATCAATGGAATTGATTCAAGGTGTTTGTTATAATTCACAGAGCATAATGGCTTCACTTCCAAGTAAATAAAATTATAGCAAGCATGAATTCTAAAAGTAATAACTTATCCATTGCAAACATGATTTTCAACAGTCAAAAGAATACACCTTCCTAAGACAAATCACATGTCAACATTTGCAATGTCAAAAGTGGAATTCATCATAGTAATAGTCATGACCAAGATGTTACATACCTTCCTCCTTAAAAGAATCATCATCCTGATGATTAACTTAATCAAACCATTAAAGTTTAGGACAAAACTTAATTATTGTCCTTCCATTCATATGTTCATAACAGAACTAAATTTGAAAAATTCAAGTTTTCAAAATAGTATTTAAAATAGTTGTCAAATAGTTCAGTAACTACCCAAGTTTGGTAGATTTAACATCAAAATATGAATAAAATTTTCATATTTTATTAGTTTTAGAATCAATTCTGATCAAACAAATATGGAAAAGAAGATCTCATATCTTTGAGATTTTCCTAGGTTGTACTTTCTTTATTAAACTGGTCCCACTGGACCTTACATTGACTTATTTCATGATTTCTTAAGTGCAACTGGTGAGTTTCCAACACTTGAATGGGCTTAACCATGATTATTCTTGGGTCTTGGACCTATAAGGAATTCCAATTCAACACATGTGATAAATCTAAAATGTATTTCTTAAGCAAAGAAATATGGAAAACATCATGCATTTGTGATAAAAGAGGTAAAGCTAAACGATAAGCTACAGGGTTGATTACTTCAACAATTTAGAAGGGTCCACATAACAAGGTGATAACTTGGCAGCCTTGCCAAAAGTTATAGAACTCTTTTTCAGCTTGATCCGAAGAAAGAACTTCTCACCAAGTTCAAATTTCCTATCAACCCGCTTTAAGTATGCATAACTCTTTTCCTATCAACAACTTCCTTCAAGCATTCACGAATCATTTTAACTTGTTGTTCCATTTTTGTAAGGATTTATGGCCCAATTACCTCTCTATCCTCAATGTTGTCCAGCTAACAAGGGTTATGCATTTCCTTTGTATAATGCTTCGAAAGGTGTCATTTTTATAGAGGCATGATACATGTTATTATAAGAAAACTCAACTAATGGAAGGTACTCCTCCCATTTATATTGTTGATCCATGCAATACATTCATAACATATCCTCTAAAACTTGATTAACTCTTTCAGTTTGTCCATCCATTTCCAGGTGATATGCAGAACTAAAATTTAGTTTAGTTCCTAGGGCTGCATTAAGTGTTTTCCAAAATATTGATGTCATTCATGGATCTCTATCCGATATGATCAATTCAAGTACTCCATGTAACCTGAAAATATCATGCACAAATATTCTTGCTAACACAGGTGAATCATCCTTTAGATTACCAATAATAAAGTGTGCTACTTTTGTTAGTTTATCAACAACAACTAGAATAACATCATGTTTATTTTTTGACATAGGCAACCCCTGAACAAAATCCATACTTATCACTTTCCATTTGTACTTGTGGAATGTTGTGAGGGTACAGTAAACTAGCTAGATGCATATGTTCGCTTTAACACATTAACACTCTAAGCAGTGTGTCACAAATTCCATCACATCCTTTTTCATCCCTTTCTAGAAATATTGTTGTTTTATATCAGCAAGCATCTTTGTAATGCCAGGGTGTCAGAAAAGGTGAGTTGTGAAATTCAACTAATAATTTCTTTCTTAAATCATTTTCCAAAGGTATGTATACCCTGTTTTCAAACCACAAAATTCCTTCATTGTCAAAATGAAAACCTTTATATCTCACATCATTTGGATCTACAACAAGTGTTGTCTTTACTTGCTGAAAATAAGAATCAGATTCCATGACACTTTTCACTTCATCTTTAAACTAATTTCTCAATGTTATAAGAGTAGAAATATGCTTCCTATGACTTAGATAATTTGTTACTCTATTTTCTTTCCTTTAATATAAATTATGTCAAATTCATATCAAAATCATATTGAGATAAAATTCTAACCATCTTCAGTTTCTTGCATTTAGATTTGGTTGAGTAAAAATATACTTCAACCCAAGATGATCAATTTTTAGTTCAAAAGGCCTACCAAGAAGATAATGCCTCCATATTTGAAGTGCATGAACAATGGAAAAAATATCTAGGTCATGTGGAGCATAATTTTGTTCATGTAACTTGAGTTTTCTACTTTCATATGCTATGACATAGTCATTTTGTAACAGAATACCTCGAGACCCTCCCAGATGCATCCATTACAACAATAAAGTCTCCATTAGGATCAAGTATAGTCAGAATAGGTGTTGTAGTTAACTGATCCTTTAGAATCTTAAAATCAGATTCATATTTGTCATTCCAAACAAATTTCTTGTCTTTCTTCTGTAATGAAGTTATTGGTGCAAAATCTTAGAAAAGTCTTTAACAAACTTTCTATAGTAACCAGCAAGACCCATGAAGCTTCTAACTTCATGCACATTCTTGGGTGCAAGCCACTCAGTTATAGCTATAATCTTTGAGGGATCTACCTCTATTCCATTCTTTCTTATAACATGGCCCAAATAGTGCACTTGTGTGATAGAAAGAACATTTAGACAACTTACCATACAACTTTCTCTTTCTTAAGATTTCCAAGACTATTTTCAAATGATCATGATGTTCTTCAATGATTTTAGAGTATATGAGAATATTGTCCAAGAATACAAGCACAAATTTTTCCAAGTATTCTTGAAAATATTATTCATCAAATTCATAAAAGTGGTAGGTGCATTTCGTCAACCCAAAAGGTAAAATTGTGAATTCGTAATGCCCATACCTTGTTCTAAAAGTTGTTTTATGTATGTCTTCATCCTTTATTCTCAACTGATGATATCAGATGAAGATCTATTTTAGAATACATTGATGCTCCATGCATCTGATCAAATAGATCATCAATTCTAGGAAGTGGATATCGGTTCTTAATAGTTTCCTTGTTCAACATTCTATAATCAATGCACAATCTAAGTGTGCCATCCTTCTTTTTCACAAAAATTACCGGTGCTCCCCAAGGTGAGACACTCGGTCTTATCAAACCTTTTGAAAAAATTTCCTACAACTGAGCCTTAAGCTCTACCAATTCAATGGTAGTCATTCTATAAGGTGCCTTGGATATAGGCTCGGTTCTGGTTTGATCTCGATCGTGAAGTCAAACTCCCATTTGGGTGGAAGACCAGTAACTCTTCCAGAAATACATCTCTAAAATTTTGTAACAAAGGATATTTTTCCATAAAATCATTACCTTCTTTTGTAGTTTTGAAATTTTTACTACATACAAGGTACAACCTTTGTTTTTGGCCCTTTTAAGTTGTATAGTCAAAAATTTCCTAACTCAAATCTCATGTTTTACACCTTGAATGAATATTTTTTTTATAGATAATCTAAACAACTAATCTATTTTTCAAAATAGTCAACCTTTTCTTTATGCTCAGCTAGCCAATTAACACCTATGATTACATCATAAGACCCCAAAGGAGAAACATAAAGGTCAACTTCTGTGGAAAAACTAGGCAAGTCAAGGACTGCTCCAAAAAGACACATACTAACTATATGAACAACATTATTTCCATAATTCATACCCATGAATTTATCCATTTTTTCAGCTTTTCTTTTTAATTTTGAAGCTAACTTAGTAGAAATAAAACATTCAGTAGCTCCAGTATCAAAAAGTATAGTCACAGGTATACCGAATAACTTACCCAAAACTTCTATGGGTGTGACTTGCTTTTCAACTTGCTTGTTAGCTACTGCAAAGCATGTATCCTATGCTATTGATTATGGTCATCCTTCTTCAAAGGACAATGACTCATAATGATCCTTGCCACAATTAAAACAGCCTCCAACAAGCCCCTTCCTAGGCTCAAATTTATTTCCAACCTTGAAGTTATCATTCTGGCTTCCGTAGGACTTCTGTCCATTATTATTGTTCTTGAAAAAGTTGTTCCGTATACTAGCAAGCATGTTTGTTTGTTGTTTTTTTATTATTATTATCAGTGGAATTTTTTTTTTCATGTCAAACCTCTTCCAGGGTCCCTTTTTAGGTGTAAGAGATGAAGAAGAGTTTGGAACCTTCTTCCTAATTTCCTCCTATGAGTAGAGATTGCCCTTAATTTTTTTCTTTCCTTATGGATTTTTCAACAACCCCTTCCATAGTGGTTGGACTATTAACATCCACCTCACCACCTATAATGGGATTTAATCCCATGATAAATTTTTATATCCTGAACTTCTCGTCAGTTTGATACTGAGGCACATACTTAAGGATCTTAGTAAACCTTTCCCTAGTACTATGTCATAGTTAACTTTCCCTGAGATAAGTTCTAAAATTTAGTCATTTTATGATCATAATAAAGTTGAGGTAGCCACTGTTTCCTAAAGTAACTTTTAAATTGGTCCCAAGTTATGTCTATTTTGACAATGTTCAACTCATTCTTATGGTTATCCCACCATGAAGATGCCTCATGGGAAAGTTGATATGCTCCCCATATTGCTTTTATTTCCTCAGAGAAGTTTCTTATTGTAAAGTAATTCTCCATTTCACTGAGCCAGTTCTCAGCCCCATCCCCAAGTGTAGTTCCATCAAACTTAGAAGGAATTATTCTTTTATATCATTGGTGAGTTTAGCTGCTAATCTTGCCTTTTTATTCTCAGGATGATTAGGTATGTTTGCATTACTATTATCAACACCGGATTTCCCCCATTGGTGTTGTCCATAAGGAGGTGGTTGATTATCATTATCAACATCTTCTTCCTCCTATCCTCATTGCGCATTACTTTTTTTTCTAGTACATCCAAACAATCCCTCATGTCCAATAAGGAAGCAACGATCTCATCAAGTTTTTGGGTGGTAGTTACTTCTCCACCCAGTGGTGGGTTGTTTGTAGCATTTCCTCTTATTCTAACCATTTTCTGTTTAACAAGAAAATGTAAGTTTTTATCATATTATGGACACAATAGGCCCAAGAGCTACAACCTTCAGCTCTGATACCAAGATGTAACATTCCCATTTTAAGACTTTAGAAATAAGGGAATTTTTTTTTTGATAAGGTTCTCTGCTCTAAATAATCATAGTTTAGAACACACATTCCAATTTTGAATAATGTTCTCTGTTCTAATATTCATAATATAGAACACACATTCCATGCCATTAAATCTTATAACAAATAACCTTATATAGCTGTAATGACTCGATGAACTGATCTCTCTCATGATGACTCGGAGTTTCATCGATCTCTCATTTCATGACTCGATTTCTTACCGATCTCTCATGTTAACTCAATGTATTGTATACTAAGTATACTTGGTTCTCTTACCCTTTTTGGGGTATTGAAGTATTCTATTTAAGAGGCCTATCTGAATATTTGTTACCAATATTCATCTAAAAATTTTCCTCTTAAACTAGGTGACATAGGACAACGCAACCAACAACTTGCGATACTTTGGCCAAATATTTCCACATGCTATGCATGTTCATATTCCTAGATGACATACTCATCAACGAAATACATCCTTCACCCCACTTCATCTATTATCTAGAATGGTCTTCACTGACTCTGTCAAGTCCTCTTGTCAAGGTTTAACCATAACCTAGGTTAGCAACATAGATTAGTATAGAGGACCACTCACGGTGACTAAGGGTACATAGACATACTCAATTGACCTAGGTTGATTTCATGTGTCTAGTTACACCTTAAGTCATGGAAGAGTCCTTCCCTATGTCAACTAAAATCATGTTCTTAAATTGACCTAGAGTGTAACCAAGTCAAGTCTAAGTTTATGTAAACATCTAGATGATCCAATTCGGAAGGGTGTTGTGACATGTCACCTATAATACTATCTTGTCTTCTTATGAAGATTTAGATCTTCATGATGACACATTATTGTAGTTTCTCATGTTGACATACCCTAGTTATAAATTACCTCATCTGTAGATTACATATCCAACTAAGAGGTTAAATTCTTTCTTATCTTCCTAATTTAAGATTTAGTTTCAACAACCCTTCTAAATTTCTAACCTCTTTGAACATATGGTTGTTAGATATTAATGACTTATAATTATCATCTAGATTAATCCTTGACCAATCCCTCTTCATTAAAGGTTTGTGTTTTTTCTTTGGTTCCCTAATTTAAGTTTCAGACATTACAATCCAAATATCTTAACAATAGTAAGATTAACTTACTTATATAACCAAGTTTATACATATATGAATTTATATTATAGATTCCTTGATAATAGACTTCATTAAGATGAAGTCTATGTATATGTATATATATATACACATATACACACATATATATATACACATATATATATATATATATATATATTCATCCATTTTCATTACCTTATTTTGGTTTAAGGTTTACTAAGAAGGGGTATAATTCCCTCTTTCTGAATATCCTTTGGGTATGATACCCAAAAATATCATAACGAAATATTTATGCCGAAGACTAATTTTTCTTTCCCTTGACATATATTAGTTAGGGTCCATTGCAACAATTTACTTATACAAGAACCATATGTAATTTACTCTTCTATTAATGTCAATTAATAAACCATATTGACCTAGTTGAGTGTTCATCTATGCATGCCAACTTAAAAGTTACATTTAAGAGAAGAATAGAGTATCAATTCCCTTTTTCTCTATTTCATTTGAGTCCAACTAAAATAATTCAAACAAATGTGATTACGAGAGAATAAGAATAAGTTTACAAATTCCCTTTGTAGTATGCCCAAAAATAATGACACATCAAATATCAATAACACTCAATTCCTTTTTCATTTATCAACAAAATACATAATTTATAGGTCTAAACATTTTAGACATCTTTCACACCAATCAATGTTAATAATTTAGTAAGAATTACAATTTTTCCTTTTTCAATTACATCTCAAAAAGAATCATAATTCCTCATTAAAGATGCAGCCTTTAGGTAAACACAAGAAGCATCATAAAATAACTTGTCTTCTTTTATCACTTACGGAATCCATCTGCAAAAATTGCTAGCACGGGTCAGTTCATTGAACTGAGCATGATAAGCACTAAACATTAAAATAATGTGCTTTCAACTAATTGTCTCATAAAAATAACTCTTCTTTTATGAAACATTAAAGCATTTCAGATAGATATCTCATAGAGGAATAAGGATCATAAAAGGAAGAACTAAAGAGAAGCCACATTACATCAAGTAAGGATCAAGATCAAAACAACACTCTTAATCGGTGAATTCATAAGAAGGATTACAAAAATAAGTAATATTACATCCTAATTACTTATGGGTTCATACTATAGATTTCTATAGTTCATTCTTGATTCAAAAAACATTCAAGAAGGATACTAACTCTAACAGTTCTCAAAATAGAATTATTTTAAAGTAATGAATCACAATTCACAACACTAACATAATTCTTCATATAATATCAAATACCAATTTCATTCCATCTTTAAGAATGGGATTTAGGATGGATCAACTATAATCCTAAAATAGAATTTACCTCCATCTAGTCATTAAACTCATTTAATTCCAATTTCAAATTATCGGTTCAAGGAGAAAAGGCATGAGAATTTTCCTTCTAATACCCACTCATCTTAAACCTAGGTTTAATGTAGAAGAGAGAAAAGTGAACAGATGGAAATTGAAACAATTTTTTTCATCCTTCGAAGTTCAATAAAAACAACATTGTATTCAACAACTCGAGAGAGAAAAAAAATGTAAATTCCTTCAGATTTTAAAGAAAAAAAAATGAATACCATGCTTAGAAAGAGAGGGTTCTCAATAATTCATCCCATTAAAATAATAACACAGTCGGTATCCCAAGAAAACTGAAACCATTCCTTACCTAACCACATCCAAATTCAACAACCTCTTCCACACAAACAACATGGTCGAAATTAAATCGATATAAAATAAACATTTGAAACTAGCAAGGAAGAGCTAAAGAGAGGGATTCTCATAAAATGAAGAGAACAATCACTGTAGTACAAAAACTAATACAAGTTTTCAAGAAACAAACTCAATAATGAATTCCTTAATTTCATTTCATTGAAGATAGCATCTTCCCAAGATGTTTCCCCATTTCCCAAATAGAGAGAAATGTACAAGGTATTCCTATATGCCCAAGGAAATGAATACAAGTTAAAGACAAGCCAACCATGTACCCACTTTACAGAATCAAGAAAGTATCAATAGGTAAGAAGGAAAGGACTACAACCCAAATTCAAACAAGATGAAGGAAAATCAAAGTGATTTAACACCAAGTCGATTCTCAAAATAAACAAAAAGGAGAAGAGTAAAAATTGAACATTCCAACTCATTTTATTTAATTAATCAAACTAAACTAATCCAAAGTTCACTAAGATAATCCATTCTTACAACAAATTCAGTAGATTTCAATCAAAAAGGTTATCCATAAACCATTTCATACATGTAGGTGAGAGAAACAACAATATCCTCACATAGTCCTAGGAAAAGAAGTTAACTTGTATTTTACCATATTTTGAGCAAGGAAGAACAAATCAGAACAAAATCCTTTCTTAACAATCCCACAAAGTTCACAACTTCAAAATGTATTTAACTCAAAAAGAGTAAACAAATCACTATTGCTTTCAACAAGTTCAAATACATAAGACATCAAATCCACATAAATTTTCCATAGCTTACCTCAATAGAACAACAAGATTCAAAGTGATTCAAGTTTCAGAGAAGACGATACACTTCATACTTCCCTCAAATAAATAAAAACAAACCTAATAAAATCTTTATCACATAATGTTTTCCTTAATCCCTTATGCATATAAAATTAGAAGTTCACACAACCTTAACCACATTCAAATTTTGACCAAGATATAACACGATCAAATCAATAAATTACCAAGAAAATACCCATATCGAAAGTATTTTTCCAAACAACAAAACCATGCAGAGAAAAAGACAAATATACACCAAATCATTTCCATAAAACCATTTGTTTCTAAGAGAAGAGTTTTCTTATGAAGATGTTTAATAAAAAGTAGAACAATTTAATAAGAAGAGCCTATCATGCATGATAGTGTTTTCTTTTGATTTGTATAAGATCTCTAGATGAGCCTCTCAAAAACCTCTTTTTACAAAAACAACGTCAGCAATCAAATCTCCCAGCTTCCTCTATATTTCTACCGGTTCAGAAATAGCTCGAAGATACCCAAGATCACAATGGATCGAAAAATAGACTTGCTGGTTTGAAGAACCTGAACCTTCATGCAGAGCAGAAACCAAAAAGATCAAATGACCAACAACTTCCCACAAACCCATTTCACATATTTCCTAGGTGGTTTCTTCACCAAAATTGATGCCATTAAATGCATTAAATGCCTATTCCCTCCTCTTTCCTTATGCCACCACCAATTCAAATTTGGTGAAGTTAAATTCAAAAATTTCATGCCTTTTAAATTTAGAAATGATGCCAGCTAGGCATCCTACTAACCTTCCTACCTCCGCCAAACTTTCCAAATTAAGATGTAAGGACTGAAATTTAATCCACATTAATACCTTAGAAACCATTGCCACCAACTTCCCACTTGCCACGTAACCCTTAGGTCCCCTTTAGGCTTAGTAATAGTTTAGGTTACATTAACATTAGTTAGGTTTCCACCTTAGTTCTTAGGTCATTAGAATTACCTTAGGTTATTTCCAAAACCCCACAACCACAAATCATATCTGCTTAGGTTAGGTCATAACACCTAGATTGGAATCCATATAGGGTAGGGCACTACAACATATGTTAAGGTGTAACCAAAGTAGTTTAATAATAGATCCTAGGTAAGTATTGTTACCTTATGTTAAAATCTAACTAGGATTAAACATTTCAATTTAGGTCGAATCGAATAACACCAACCATTCGAAAAGGCTAAGACATTTTCCTTATTGGCCCAATAATAGATCCATAATCATCGCATGTTGTTCAATGTTATAAACCACTTATAAAGGAGTTCCATGTTTAGCATTTACAACATGATGCAAGGTAAGGACACCTAAACAAGATTCATGTAATCATAACCAAACAAGACTCAGCTCCTTATCACTTTTTTTCTTTCTGGATGTCAATTAACCAGAGGACAATAGAGAGGAACTTATGCATACATTGGATTAATGGAATTGAGTCAAGGTGTATTGTTAACATATGGAAAATATGAAAACAATAGTAAAGATTTACAATTTAAAATTCACATAGCAGAATGGCTTCACTTCTAAATAAACATAACTACAAAGCAAGCATGAATTCGAACAATAACAAATTATCCATTACAAACATGATTTTTAACGTAAAAATAATACACCTTCCGAGAAAAATAATATATCAACATTTCCAATGTATAAAGTTGAAGTCATCATAGTAATGATCATGACCAAGACATTAATAAAATGAGACATGTAGACCCTACATAACACTTGTGATGCTGCAAACAAACCTATACCTACCCTAATCTAACCGAAAGAGAATAATTTAAATAAGCCCTACGAGATGTGTATGTTTTTATTTAGCACTTTTAAAGTGACCCACAGTTAGGAGACAACAAGTCCCTCCTCTTTATGGGAGAGGTTCCCTTATTGAAAGAAAACAACAAATCTTACATACAAATGTACAAATTTCATATTAATGAGGACCTCTGATATCTTGAAATGTTTTATATAAAACTAGATTATCAATACAAAAGAATAGAAGAACTAAGAAATGGGAAGAGTAGAATATAACAGTACTTTCAAGAGATATAGATAGCAAAATATAACCTTATACATACTGAGAAAGGGTGATACAGAACATAATCATTCACATTCAATCATAAGATATTATTCCATAGACACAAAGTTCTAGAAATCACATCCATAAGAACACAAAGTTTCTTAACATAAAAGATTAATGATCCACAGATTTCAGATGAGCAAGAAAGGATAACAGATGAAGATAGAGACAAGAGGAAAATTCTTCTGTATTGATTGCTTTCAATTCTATTTACACTTCAAAAGTATCAAAGTTTCCTCCCAACAATGGCATAGAGAGCCCATTATATAGCTTACAAAATAGTTACAACTTATTTTAATCAAAAGATTAAAGACTAATTAGGAAATACATCAATATAAAGTATTTAACTAAAATGACATCAAAGGTTTCACAACCTTTAAATAAAAGAAGTGTCTCAAGACCCCGAAGTAGAAACATCCAACTAATGCCTAGAGGGGCCAACTGACTTAATAATTTGATGCCTGAACCTCTTCAACACCTTAGCTATCTCCATGAATTTTGGAATGGTAGTGTTGGAAGTGGCATGAGTCCATGTGCCAAGAAACTTCTCCATATCGTTATTTAATTTTGTATTCTCCAGTAATTCTTTGTTGGCTTGTGATGATGGCTGACTGAAGAAAGAAAACATCCTGCATCTTTTCCTTGGTCATGTACTCTTCTTTAAATAGATCTTCTTTGATGAAATCATTAAATTGAGCCTTGATCTCCTAAATGTAGAAAGGAACACTTGTAGCTTACTTCTTAATCGACGGTGAACATCTTTGAAGGAAGATAAACCACAACCCTTAAACACAAGTTGTAAATTGGACAACTTCTCATATGATTTGAAGGCATCCCCAATGAAGTTCAGTCCAGCTCTATCAAATCATCCATCGGTGCTTTAATGGCTTTCCCATAGGTTGTATATTTGTGAATGTCCTTAATAGTCTAAATTTCATCTATGTTGAGAACTATGGGAGGTGGAAGAGCAGCCAATGGATTTGGATCCAAGACTTCATATTTTTCCAATAGTGATTTTATGAAGCTAGAAAGAACTTGGTTATGTTATTCCAATTTCTCCATAGTTTTATTGCCCTTCTCCACTCATTCAATGACTCGGTTATGGATTTTTTGAGGTTGTGCACCTCACTTTCGGGTGTGAATTCTCCCGGTGGAACTCTTGTAAGCTCCAAGTCAGAAAATAAAATATCTTTATCCTCCTTATCTATATTAGGCTTAGCTATCTCCATGAACTACCGACCTTCCGAATCATCGCTTCACGATCTAGAGGTGGTCTTTGCTTTCTTTCTTGGAAGAGGAGGAGTAGTCTTGAGTAGAGTTGCTATAACATCAAAATTGGGAACTATCACCTAAGAAGAGGATTTCCTTTTCTTATTATCAAGAAAAGGTTAAAATCAAACAAAGGAATAAGAAGAATAAGTAGGGGCAATAGGTCCAAGTGCAAGTTAACTCATTACACTTAGTGTTGTTACTTCTGATGTCTCTAGTGGAGAAATTGGGACAATTTCAAAGAGATATTTGGAAGGGGTGTCAACCAAACCAAGAGGTTTAGTCATTTGTTCTTCATTTTCAATCTCAATAGTAATGATAGGGGTTGTCTCTTTTCTCTTCATCTCTTCACTATCATCTTCACTCAGAACAATAATATTTTCTGGCCTAATAGGGATTTCAAGTTGCTCCATGAGAACTTCTTCTTCAACTGGTTCTTGTTTAATGGCCTTACCTTTCTTTAAATATACCTTCGTTGAAGAAGATGGAGTAGACTATTCAGGAACCTTTACCGAAGAGGAAGGGGTAGATTTTTAGGTGCTTCCATGTTGGGTGTATGCTCCTCCTTCCTAGGAGAGGATTTTTCTCATAAAGAGGATTTGGCCTTGTTCGCCCGAAGAAGCTGTATCTTCCTATCAAACCATAGTTTGGTTCTTACAATGATAGGGTTAATTACCTCCTTCAAATAATCTTTCTCTTTCACAAACCAATCAATGGTTTCTAGAGGGGTGTGTTGAATAGACCTTTCATATTCAATAGACTGTAAATCTTCATCATCATCTTCGAGCCCTTTAGGCTCTTTATATAGGTTGAATTCTATGAATTCTTTAAGAGATAATCTTCCGAAATATCCTCTTCTTACCTCAAAATCATCTGCATAGTTAGTCCAGTAATCTTGAGTGTTGGGACAATGATAGTAAACTATTATGAGGTTCTCGAAATATAGCCCTTAATGTTAAAAAAGTTACGGATTTGAAGAAATGAATGGTGAGAGGATTAATGGTCCTATCTATATTTCCTGCATCCAAGTTTGTCTTGCATTTATAATTTCCCAGGAGATAGGGAAATGAATGCCGAAAGCTTCTTATCTCTAAAATTTGAGTGAAGTTTATTTATCTTCCTTTAAAGCTCGATCTTAGCCATTTTATCATTATAGAACATGGGTATCTTTAAGGGTGATCCTCGAAATAAGCCAACCTAATATAGCGAGAACTTTCTTAATTCACTAAAGAAGCTTTCATATTTATATATCAAAGTCTTGGATTCTTTAGAAAATCTCCTAGCAGTGTCACCCTCCGAAGCCTTATAATGTACATGGTGAATGCATCATTAACCCTCCTGAAATTATGGTTGCTGACTTTGAGGGTGAACGAGGGTAGTATTCATATATGGGGGCATCTTTCTTGTCTGCAACAAAATTGAAGCCAAGCCATTCCCTGGAGGCCGCCAGGGTGTACATGAGGTAGGAGGTCATATAGAATGTTTAGGTTCTATGAACATTCTCTAGCTTCTCTATCAAATTCTCACAAATGATCTCGTTTCAATTCAAATTTTGTTCACCCTCACAAATGATGTTGATGAAAGGACACATCAAATAGTGAAATTCATTTGTAGAAGGCATCCCTGTGATTTTATCAACTAGGGTGATAATGTTTGAGAGATCTTCTTTGAAGTCAACCCTAAATAATGTTTTTTAAATTCATTATGCCCCCTTTTTAGGGTTCTTCAACCAATGTTTTACAACCCTAGATTTTTTTTTCTTGTTGTCATGGTTGAATAATGCTTGTGTTTAGGTGAGGGTGATAGTGTTGGATCATTCTACTACTGGAAATATTAGGGAAATATTGATGGCCTTAAAATATAAGTGTGCAACCACTTTACCATGAACATCAATAATTTATTTTGACTCAGGACTGAAATGAGCATCACACAAGAGCTTAGTATCCGCACATTGCACAGAAATAGGAAATCCTATAGCAAAATAAATCCCACTATTCTTGATCATCTAAGTAATGAGGGTAGGGTTATCACATCCCAATTTATGCTAGAAGCTGTCGCCAATCTTAGGTACAATGGTTTCCAAGAAAGGAAGGTGTTTGTGCCCTTGATATTACATTTTCATCGTGATAGAGGTAGGAGGGAAAAATTTCAACAGAGTGAAAACATAGTCTCAAAATAATCCCTACAAGAGAAGATATGGAAGCACAGACATGAGTGGGAAATGACTTAATTTTGCATAAATACAAGTGAGGAGAAATAAGCAGGCAAGGTGAAAAATGAATGAACGGTCATCCCCTTTAAATAGCCATGAGGAGAGAGAAAATCATAAAAGCGTAATTAATAGTCCTCGCACTGACTCAAAAAAGGAAAAAGTAAAAAAACTTATCCCAGACGATCTATGGGACATTGGGACACAAGGGACGTGCAAAGCCAAAATACCCAATCCAAGAAGAGTGTAGATAAAGTGGGTCTAGAGAGCACAAATGGTCTATAAGACATTGGGACATGAGGGACGCATGGAGTCAATTCATTCGATCTAGGAAAAGCAGTCCAGAGAGCACAAATGGTCCATGGGACATGGGGACATGAAAGATGTGCAAACTTGAGAAATCCAATGAGAAAAGTGATGTGGGTAAATCGAAAAATTAGAGAATAGAAAGCTTGTCAATACTTGGGACGCATGGGACAAAAATGGCCGATGAACCCGACAAGTAGTGTAGTGCAGAGAAAGTGGAAAATCGGGGAACAAAAGGCCTACGCGCACTTGGGACATATGGAACAAAAATATCCAAAAAATCCGCACAAGCATAGTATTACGGAGAAAGCGGTAAATCGGGGAATTGGGGGCCCGAAGTACTTGGGACATGAGGGAAAAAAATATCTAATTTACCCACACAACACTAAAAAGACTTCAAAGAGCATTTTTATTTAAATTTCCAAACTTCTTACTTTACTTAAACACGTCTAAAGGGGATCAACTCAAAATTTTCATATTTTTCTTTCACAAAGAGGGGAATTTTAAGGGTGAAAAAAACTTGCTCTTTCTGGGGGTGACTTGACTTGAACAAAGGAATGAGGAAAGACAAGAATTCAAGAAAAATTTGGGAAAGCGGACTAGTGCCTTATCCATTGGGCAATGCACTCAAAGGCAAAGCAATAAAGAAGACACCACACAAAAGGAAAAGAACCAAAAAACAAAATAAAGGAAAAAAACAAGACATTGTACACAACATATAGAAGGATTGCCTAATCACCTAGGACTTGAACAACTTCAAATACTACCCATTATAAGGAAATAGAAGAGATGATCCATCCATATAATCCAAGTAGAAATAATTTTTCAAAGTAAAGTGTCTAATTTTGAAAGGACCAAGCCAAAGAGAACCAAACTTACCATATATCCCACAAGGTTCATGTATTTTCTCCCATAGCAGAACAATGTATCCTACTTGAAAATATTTGGTTCTAGCCTTCTTATCAAACAAATCTTTCACCTTGATTTGATGTGTTGAGATTCTATCAAATACCTCCATCCTATCTTCATCTAACTTTTGTAGATACATGATCCTTTTTCCAAGGAACTGATGAAACTTGAATCTTCAATAGCCTTCATTAAGTGCAAGGCTGGTAATTCCACTGTTACTAGAAACTGAGCTTTAACACCATACACCACTTGAAATGGAGACATTCCAATTTCTCTTTTGGGTGTAACTTTATTTTCCCAGAGAGAATCATAGATCTTCTTGTGCCAATTCCTTTAAGAGTCATTGACAAGATTTTGAATGATGGCTACCAAATTCTTATTTGTGGATTCTGCTTGTCCATTTCCTTGAGGGTAATAATATGAAGAATGAGAAAGGGAAATTCCAAATCCATAAAAAAAATCTATCATCTTGGAAGAAGAAAAATTAGAAACATTATCAATCACGTTTTTGTTTGGTATCCCAAACCTTGTCAATATGTTCTCCTTGATTAAATTACACACCACCTTAGAAGTAGTACTTTTGACTGGAATAGCCTCTACCCACTTTGTGAAGTAATCTGTAGTATTTAACACATTATTATGTCGAGTACTAGAATATGGGTTGAGGGTCCTAATGAAATCCAATCCCCACTATTGAAAAGGCTCATTAATTACTACTGGTTTAAGTGGTAAAGCAACCAATTTAGTTCTCCCCAAAAAAGTCTGATAGGATTCACACTTCCCTACCCATTTTGATGCATCTCGAAACAATGTAGGCCAATAGTATCCTATATGAATAATTTTGTGAGAAGTGACAGCAAAGGAGAAATTCCCTCCATAGGTTTGATCATGAAAAGTTGAAAACAACTTCTTCTATTGTTCTTTGTCTACACACTTAAGGAATCTTCCATCAATGCCTCTCTTGAATAAAACATTTTCCCAAAATGCATACTATGCATCCCTTAGCTTAATGGCCCCCTTTTCCTTAGAACTTAAGTGAGATGGAAATTCTCTATAAGTAATAAAATGTGTAATATCAGCATACCACTCATCAGTTGAACTGAGAAAGAGGACAAAAGGAATCTCAACTACTTCTATGGACAATTCCGCATCAGCTCCTTTGGCAATGAATTCACATACTCCTTTACCGGACTAGATTTTTGGCTTGATATCAAGTTCATACTCTTGAAATTTCACTACCCAATTACCCCTCTTAGTTCCAAACTCCTGTTGTGTAAGAATAGACTTAATAGTCGTATCAAGCACAAATACAATAGAGTGGGAATTAAGGATATAAAAATGAAACTATTTGACAACTTTGACCACTACAAAATCATGTTTCTCCATCGAAGTATACTTAAATTCATGGGTTTTCAAAACATATCTCATGAATGCAATCAAAATTTCATGATCCTTATAATTTTACGAGTTAGTATAGCAGCCAAGGTACTATCTTTGGCATAGCAATAGATAATAAAATCCTGTTGAAATCAGGACATGCTAGGATGGGATTTTTAGCAATGGATTTCTTGATTCCTTCAAATTCTTCTTTCCCTTTGGAATTCCAACCAAATTTTTTCTTTCCTTTCATCATGTGAGTGATACTCATAGTTAGTTCTACAAAATCTAGAATGAACCTCCTTAAGAAATTTATCTTACCAAAGAAAGAGTGAACACCTTTTTTGCTTGTGGGAAGAGGAATATGTTGAAATTCTTGAACTCTTTCTGGATCTATCTTAATTCCTTATTTGGAAATGATATTTCCTAGAATCTTACCTTCAGTAACAAAAAAGAAAAATTTCTTAGGATTAAGAGATACTCCATGCTCTCTACATTTCTGAAGGACCGTTTCAAGATGTTGAAAATGATCTACTCTAGTCTTAGAGAAAACAGTCAAATCATCAAGGTATACAACAATAAATTTTCCCTTTAGACTACAAAATTCTAAGTCCTTTGCTCTTTGAAAAGTGGCACCATCATTTATAAGGCAAAATGGCATTCTCTTATAGGTGAAGGTGCCCCAAGGAGTAGTAAAAGTAGTCTTGTGTTTACCTGGGGTGCTGACTTCCCCGATTGTATCTAGAAAATCCATCCAATATGGAAAACATCTCAGAACTTGTGACTGCCTACAAAACTTAATCCATCATGGGGAGGGGATAGTTGTCTTTAAGAGAATCTTGATTTAAATTCCTAAAATCCACACAGATACAAATCTCACCATTATTTTTTCTTACTAGTACAATGTTGGCAATCCATGTTGAATGATGTATAGGAAAAATAATCTTTGCTTTTAGTAATTTTGGATATCTTGAAAAATGGTATCAACAATCTTAGGATTGTATTGCCTTTTCTTCTGCTTGAAAGGTTTGATCCCAGGTCTTAGAGGAATATAGTGTTGCATTTATTTTGGTTGAAAGGATTTGAGATCATCATATGAGTAGGAAAGAACGTCGACATACTTTCTTAATAAGTTTTCTACTTTCTTCCTTTCCTCTTGAGTGCAACATTTCCCAATATTCACCATTTTGGGTTCATCATTACTTCCAATGTTGATCTTCTCATACTCAGTAGATTTACAATCCCCTTGAGGAGCTTTAGATCTGATATACCTATCATGTTTATCAAACAGATCTTCTAAACTCACTAGCCCTTTAGGTATCTTGTTACCCTTCAACTTAATATAGCCATCCGATCCATTTCCTCATTGATATCTTCTTCATTAGACGGTACATAATCTCTACAATGAGTCTCACTTCCTTCAAAATATAATTGATCAAAGTTATCCTTAAGCTCTAGGAAAGAGAGAAAGTGTTGATCATCACTAAAAAAATTTCAGTTGCATGTATTATCGGGCACACTAGACCTATGGATCATCTCAATGGAAATTTTCTCTTGAGAGAAATCTGGGTGAGGAATCAACAAAGATCCTAAGATAGCTAGAGAATCAACTCTAGTGTTCTTATCTCTTGGCACAAATTTAATGGAGAAAGCATCAATAAATTCAATGGAATCCCAAACAATATTTCTATAATGTTTTAACCTCCATTCTTGACTTGGAAAAGATCCTTGACCTATTTTACAATTAACTCTACATCACCATGAGCACAAAGATTCTTCACTCCCATTTATTTTTCCATGTTCAATCCAAGGATGAGAGCCTCATATTCAGCTATGTTGTTTGTATTTTCAAAGTAAAGCTTAAATGAAAAAGGATGAATCTTCCCTTCTGGAGAGATTAACACCACGCCAACTCCTGAACTAGCTGAAGAACAACTTCCATCAAATTCCAGAGTCCAAATTCCATTGGGATCATGAATCACTCCCTTAGGAAGTTTTTCCTCATCTTGTGACATGATCATATAGTTACCATGCCCTATATCTTCATAGAGTATTTGTGCTTTTGGATCATCAGTCTTTTGCACTATGTACTTAGTTTGTTTTTCGGTAATAAATTTTTCTTTTTCCATTGACTAGGATTAAAGCATGTAACCAATCCATCTGAATTTCACCTCCTACATCCCTACAAAAATTTCTACTCAGCAACATACCATATGAGGGGGAATATCAGCTACTAGAATAGTAGCTTTGACCCTTTTCTCTGGAAAATCAACAAAGGCTACTTGTGCATCTTTAATCCTTCCAACTAAAGGTACTTCTCTACTCTCCATGGAGTAGCAAGAACCAAAAGTATGTGTTAGATTTAGGCCCAAAGCATGACTTAATTTTTTAGTAATTACATTATATGATGCTCCTGAGTCAATGACATAATTACTGAGTTTATGGCCAACTATGAGAAGTGTTACATAGAATGGTTTAATTTTCTCATTAGGTGAAGTGACTGCAGCTACAAGACTTGGTTGGGAAGAGGGGGAGTGGGTAAAAGACCTTTAGAAGTATTGGGTGAAGTTTTGGATTTGGAATTGACAAAATTTACTACTTTAGCAAAAGCATTTGGATGAGTCTGGTAAAATTCTACCTCTAAAATTTGGATCTTTGTCTTCTTAAGGTGGTCAATGATATCAAAATACCCGGAGGTGAATGGCACATCATTACTAGGAATAGGAGAAACTATTGATTTATCAAGTTTAGGAGTTAAAGGACAAGAATTTTTGGAAGCAGAGGTAGAAGGAGAAGAATTATCATTACTTACCTTTTATGTGGAGGTGGTGAGAATAGGGGCTCCTCTTCGCGTAACTACTAGAATAGTTATAGGAAATTCCTTGGATTTTTTAGCAGGCTACATCACTTTTTCTTTTCTATTCATTTATTCTGAGTCATAACAACATATGAATCACTATTCATATTTGCCACTACTTCATCATATTCATCTTCATCATCAATACCTTCAGTAGTGAGGAAATGAACTTGAGATTCACCAAGCTCCTCTTGTTCTTCATCAATCTCTTCTTTTGGTTCTTCATAGTATTCATTAACCTCCCCATCATCAGGTTCTTGAACTTCACAAGTTGCATTGACCAGAACCTTGATGGGTGGGCCTTCAATAGCCAATCTAGTCATGAGAAGAGGGTAAACAGTTCCTAGGCTGAAAGTTATTTCTTGGAATATCTTGGTAAGGAGTATGTTGAGCCAATTGTTTCTTGATAGCAATGAGATCATTTGCCAATTTCTACACTAACTGATCAGAGTTGACTCCCGGGGAGGAAGAAAAAGATTCTTTAGACTTGGAGGGTTCTCTTTTCAATTTTCTAGACATGATTAGATCATCCTCAACATTGATATCAATCCCGATCAGCCTCGAGTCATGATGTTAGATCTCGTTAATGCATAACTTACTTGAGTAAGCTGGGCATAGAGGAATAAGAACTTATAAATTTTATCTACAGGATGGGTGTTCCGTGGAATTTTATGAATTATCTTATTGAATTTTTCCACAAAATATCTCATAAGATCTTATGGTTCCTTCTTGATATGATAGATTTGAGCTAAAAGAACATGCACATCTTTAGTAGGTTTGAAAGCGTTTCTTAAAGCGAGTTTTCATGGTGGTCCAATTAGTAATCAACCCCGTGAAGAAGATGATAAAACCAATCAGCAGCATTGTCCTACAACATTTCCACAAAGATCCTAATAGAAACATCTTCATGTTCAACCCCAAGAATCCCACATGCAAAAATGAAGGCTGTGATGTGTTCATCTGGGTGCACTTTCCCGTCACCTCGGAATTTAGGAAAAATTTCCTATTACCCCTGGGAAACTCATGTAATGGTTGAGGAAGAGCAAGAGGCCTAACATGTTGTCCCCAAGGTAAAGGTGTTGCCATTTTTGGGAAGATAAACTGAAGAGGAACTGTAACTCTAGCAAGTACCAGGGCACAGAGATTAGGAATGAGTTGTTCTTGAGGAGTGCTATTCTTAGAAATCTTGTCTTTAGCAAGAGGTGAGCTCACGAAATGAGTTCTTCTATTCCTTCTTAATATGAGAAGAGGGAAGTTTTGTTGCTCTAGAAGTTGAAAACAGAATCTTCTACCCCGATATCTTTCTTCCCATGTGTATACCATAGAGTCACAAGATCATAAAATGATCTAGAAAGGAATACATTGGAAATGTAATCCCCAGTAGAGTCACCAAAAATTATTGGTTTTTATTTAGCACTTTTATAGTGACCCACAGTTAGGAGACAAAAAGACCCTCCTCTTTATGGGAGAGGTTCCCTTATTGAAATCAAACTAAAAATATTACGTACAAATGTACAAATTTCATATTAATGAGGACCTCTGATATCTTGAAATGTTTTATAGAAAACTAGATTATCAATACCAAAGAATAGAAGAACTAAGAAAAGGGAAGAGTAGAATATAACAATACTTTCAGGAGATATAGAAAGCAGAATATAACCTTATATGTACTGAGCAAGGGTGATACAGAACAAAATCATTCACATTTAATCATAAGATATTATTCCATAGACACAAAGTTCTAGAAATCATATCCATAAGAACACAAAGTTTCTTAACATAAAATATTAATGATCCACGGATTTTAGATGAGCAAGAAAGGATAACAGATGAAGATAGAGACAAGAGGAAAATTCTTCTGTATTGATTGCTTTCAATTCTATTTACACTTCAAAAGTATCAGAGCTTCCACCCCTAACAATGGCATGGAGATCCCATTATATAGCTTACAAAATAGTTACATTTGGTTACAACTTCTTTTAATAAAAATATTAAAGACTAATTAAGAAATACATCAATAGAAATTCTTTAATTAAAATTACATCGAAGATTTCAAAACCTTAAAATAAAAGAAGTGTCTAAAGACCCCAAAGTAGAAACATCGAACTCAAGCCTAGAGTGGCCAATTGACTTAAGAATTTGATCCTTGAACATCTAAAACACCTTAGTTATCTCCATGCATTTTTGAATGGTAGTGTTGGAAGTGTCATGATTCCATGTTCCAAGACACTTCTCCATATCCTTATAAAATTTTCTATTCTCCAAAAATTATATGTTGGCTTTGGTGATGGCTGACTGGAGAGAGCAGACATCCTTCATATTTTCCTTGGTCATTAACTCTTCTTTGAATAGATCTTCTTTGAAAAAGGAATTAAACTGAGCCTTGATCTCATTAATGGGAAAAGAACACTGTATATTTATTCTCGAATCTAATAGTGAACATCTTTGAAGGTAGAAAAAACACAAGCCTTAAAATATTCTCCTTTTCGCCACATATTGTTCATTTCTCATAGTGCTTCTTCCAGAACCTTAATCTTCCATTTAACACTGAAAATATATGTTCTTGATAGTTGTTATTGGCTTCATCAAACACTTTATTGTCCAACAAATTTTTTTCATCTATCTGGCCCATCAAACAAAGATCTTGAATACATTCACACCAGATCTTTATTTCTTTGTTCAAGCCATTGATTGCTACAGTGAACTTCAGCTACAAGTTGGACACTTTATCATATGATTTGAAGGCCTCCCTAATGAATTTCATTCTAGCTACTATCAAATCATCCATAAATGCTTTAATTTCTTTCCCATAGGTGGTATATTTGTGAATGCCCTTGATAGTCTAAATTTCATCTTTGCTAAGAACTATGGGAGGTGGAAGAGCAGCCAATGGAGCTGGATCCAAGACTTCATATTTTTCCAATAATGATTTTATGAAGTTAGAAAGAACTTGGTTATGTTCTTCCAATTTATCGATAGTTTTCTTTTCCTTCTCCACTCATTTGATGACTCTGGTTATGGTTTCTCTAAGGTTGTGGACCTCACTTTTAGGTGTGGATTCTCCCAGTGGAACTCTTGTAAGCTCCAAGTTAGAAACCAAAATATATTTCTCCTCCTTATCCACCTTAGGCTTAGCTATCTCCATGAACTACTGACCTTTTGAATCTGTCACTAGCCTAGAGGTGGTCTTTGCTTTCTTTATTGGAGGAGGAGGAGTAGTACCGAGTAGAGCTGCCACAACATCAAAATTGGGAACTATCACCTGAGAAGAGGATTTCCTTTTCTTATTATCAACAAAAGGTTGAACCCAAACAAAGGAAGAAGAAGAAGAAGTAGGGGCAATAGGTCCAAGTGCAAGTGAACTCATTACACTTAGTGTTTGTACTATTGATGTCTCTAGTGGAGAAGTTGGCACAATTTTAGAGAGATATTTGGAAGGGGTATCAACCAAACCGAGAGGTTCAGTCATTTGTTCTTCATTTTCAATCTCAAAGTAGCAATGACAAGGGTTGTCTCTTTTCCCTTCATCTCTTCACTATCATCTTCACTCAAAACAATAATATTTTCTGGCCTAATAGGGATTTCAGGATGCACCATGAGAAATTCTTCTTCAACTAGTTCTTGTTTAATGGTCTTACCTTTCTTTAAATATACCTTCGTTGAAGAAGATGGAGTATATTTTTCAGGCACATTTAACGAAGAGGAAGGGGTAGATTTTTTATGTGCTTCCACTCTGGGTGTATGCTCCTCCATTTTAGGAGATGATTTTTCTCATGAAGATGATTTAGCCTTGTCCATCTTGAAGAATTGCATCTTCCTATCAAACCAGAGTTTGGTTGTTATAATGACATGGTTAATTACCTCCTTCAAATAATCTTTCTCTTTCACAAACCAATCAATGGTTTCTAGAGGGGTGTGTTGAATAAACCTTTCATATTAAATAGACTAAAAATCTTCATCATCATCTTTAAGCCCTTCAGGCACTTTATAGAGGTTGAATTATATGACTTGTTGAAGAGAGAATCTACCGAAATATCTTCTTCTTTCCTCAAAATCATCTACATAGTCAGCCCAATAATCTTCAGTGTTGGGACGATGATAGTAAACTATTATGAGGTTCTCAAAAATATAGCCCTTGATGTCAAAACAAGTTCTGGATTTGAAGAAATGAATGGTGAGAGGAGCAATGGTCCTATCAATATTCTGTGCATCCAAGGTTGTCTTGCATGTATAATTTCCCAAGAGATAGGGAAATGAATGCCATAAATCTTCTTATCTCTGCAGGTTCGGTGAAGTTTATCCAACTACATGCAAAGCTCAACAGAGCCATTTTATCATTGCAGAACATGGGAATCTTTAGCGGTAATCCTTGAAACAAGCCAACCATATATGTGACAACATTCGAATTGAGTGAAGAAGCTTCCATATTTAGATATCAAAGTCTTGGCTTCTTCAGAAAATCTCCTGGCAGTGTCACCCTCCAGAAGCCTTACAATGTACATGGTGAATGCATCATTAACCCTCCTGAAACTATAATTGTTGACTTTGAGGTTAAAGCGAGGCGTATTCATATATACGGGGCATCTTTCTTGTCTACAACAAAAGTGAGGCCAAGCCATTCCCTGGAGGCCGTCAGGGTGTACATGAGGTAGGAGGTCATATAGAATGTTTGGGTTCTATGAACATTCTCAAGATGCTCTATCAAATTCTCACAAATGATCTTGTTCAGTTAAAATTATTTTTACACTCACAAATGATGTTGATGAAAGGACACATCCAATAGTGAAATTCATTTGTAGAAGGCATCCCCATGATTCTAGCAAGTAGGGTGATAATTTCTGAGAGATATTCTTTGAAGTCAACCTTAATTAATGTTTTTAAAAGTTGAGATGCCCCTTTTTAGGTTTCTTCAACCACAATTTAGCCACTATATTTTGTTATTTCTTGATGTCATGATTGAACAATGCTTATTCTTGGGCGAGGGTGAGAGTGTTGGCTCCTTCTACTACTAGAATGTGTAGGGTAGTACTGATGGCCTCATAATCCAAGTGTGTAACCACTTCACCATGAACATCAATAATTTCTTTTGACTCAGGACTGAAATGAGCACCACATGCGAGCATAGTATCCGCACATTGCACAAAAATAGGAAATCATGTAGCAAATGAAATCCCACTATCTTTGATCATCTAAGCAATGGGGGTAGGGTTGTCACATCCCAATCTATTCTAGAAATCATCAAGATCTAGATGTCAAGCTTCATTGTCACCAATCTTAGGTATAAAGGTTTCCAAGGAAGGGAGGTGTTTGTTCCCTTGATATTGAATTTTCATCGTGATAGAGGTAGGAGGGAAAATATTTCAATGGAGTGAAAACATAGTCTCAAAATAATCCCTGCAAGAGAAGATATGGAAGCATAGACGTGAGTGGGCAACAACTTAATTTTGCATAAATACAAGTGAGGAGAAATAAGTAGGCAAGGTGAAAAATGAATGAAAGGTCATCCCCTTTAAATAGCCACAAGGAGAGAGAAAATCATAAAAGTGCAATTAATAGTCCTCGCACTAACTCAAAAAAGGAAAAAGTAGAAATAATGAAAAAACTTATCCCAGACGAGTCCATTAGATGTTGAGACACGAGGGACACACAAAACTGAAATACCCAATCCAAGAAGAGTGTATAGAAAGTGGGTCTAGAGAGCACAAATGGTCCACGGGACATTGGGATGCAAGTGACGCATTGAGCCGATTCAGCCGATAAGGGAAAAGTGGGTCCAAAGAGCAAAAATGGTCCACAAGACAAGGGGACATGAAAGACTCACAAAATCGAGAAATATGATGAGCAAAGTGATGATGCAGTAAATCAAAAATTGGCAAACGAAGGCCTAAAAATACTTGGGACGTGTGGGAAAAAAATGGCAAATGAAACGACAAGTAGTGTAGTGTGGAGAAAGTGGAAAATCAGGGAACAAAAGGCCCAGTGCACTTGGGACATATGGAACAAAAATATCGAAAAAGCCACACAAGCATAGTATTGTGGAGAAAGTGGTAAATCAGGGAACTGGGGGCTGGATGTACTTGGGACATGAGGGAAAAAAATATCTTATTTACCCGCACAACACTAAAAAGACTTCAAAGAGTGAATTTTTTTAACTTTCCAAACTTCTTACTTTACTTAAACACTTCTAAAGGGGACCAACTCAAAATTTTCATATTTTTTCTTTCACAAAGAGGGGAATTTTGAGGGTGACAACAAACTAGTGATGAGAAGTATCTTATTTTTCTTACAATAGGCAGCCATGCGGAGGATTTATCTTTGAATATGATTGTGCACATGAGTGAATAACTATCATGGACCCAATTTTCATCTGCGGTGTCAAGGTATCAACTTGAAATAACAAAACACTTCACAGGAATGATTTTTATGGGACTCCTAGATATTTTTAAGCTGGTGCAACTGATCCTTGGTATTATGAAGCTCGTCCTCATGTTTGTAAATGAGCATGAATAGTTTTAGCAAATCTGAATCTAACTCTAATGAAGCTAGATACTTGATAATGCATGACCTAGTCTATCAAATTTTCCCACTACTCTAAGTATCAATTTGAATAAGAAAATCTTGATGCATACTTTCTTGGAAAAGGTGACTTTATGTTAGTGATTTTTCTTACTTTTGCACATTAATAGACAATTGATGTGTCACCTTAGTGAATGGTATGAAAGTGATTTTGGCTTCCTTGTGCCCTTTCCTTCCTTGTGAGTTATGAAATTTGTAAGATTAAATTCCTACAATAAAAATTCTAGAGGATCCTTATGATAGGTAGGCCACTCTTACATATTCCTTTCCATAGCAATAAGAAACTCATCTATGGCATGCAAATTTTTGGGATTGCTTGTAACCGATTAAGTTATTATTGGCTCACTGCAAGTGGTTGAATTTTTCTACTCATTGTTTGGAACTTGGAGTTACTCCTTCATCTTTTTAGGCGAGTTTTCCTACACATATGTTCCCCTCATCCAATATGAATATTTAAATGTTAAAATCCTTTTCTTCTTGTTTTTCTTTAGGTTTGCTATTAACAATGGGGTCTTCAAGACTCTTCCCCACAATAGAAGCTCCCTATGATATCATCCTCTTGTAGGGCTTACACAATTGGCTTGTTTTCCTCCATGGTGTTTTATGGATTTTCATTTTTCTCATCATGAGGGTCTTCATATTCTAACGTAAAATTTGATAACTCAAATTTATCCTCGAGTCACAATATGGAGGGGATGAAGTGGGGTAATAACTTGGAGCTTCTTGTATGACCTGTATTATGTGTGAATCTTCTGAACCTATTTTATTATCCTCCTTTGTATGAAGATAATTTTCTTCTACAAATTTTTTATCTAGTGGTTGATCAATAATTACTGATAGTAAGGTTCCCTCATGAAAACTACATTCTAAACACTCTATATATTGATTAACTTCAACTGTTCTTTCTTTTCTCCTACTACTCCAATCTAAACTTTCAACACCTTTTCTTCCACCTTGGCCTCTTCCAAAGGCTTAAAAAGAAAGGGAATTTTCTCAATTCAAAATATTAAGGCCAATCTCACCAATTTTTCATCATTTATTCTTTCCTTTGCTTTTCTTTTTATTGCTCCCCTTGACTAGTTCTTTGAGTTTCTTCTCAACATGGAGTGCGGGATTATGAGAGGAGTGGTGGGTGGGGTATCCATTGATTTTTTCATTGTTCGTGGTGAGAAGGGGGATTGGTTTTGTGGAGGATGTGGTATTTTGGAAGGGAAAATGGTAGAGAAGTTAAAATGAGGTGGGAGAGTGAAAGATGGAGAATGGGAATGCACTGCTGCGTGAAGTATGTGAGAATTTTTGAAATTGAGGATCCAAATGAGATGATGCTAATTGGGGAGTGGGGAGAGGATTTTGGGATGGAAATGAGAGTATTTCCTATTGATAGGATTGAATGACATTGTCTAAAAAAGCCACTATCTCCTAGATCCACTCTATGAACCTTAGCAACATCTAGACTATAAAGTCAAGCACATTTGTGGGATATATATTGTCTTGCCAAAGGGCCAATCCCATGGATGAGGTGTCATGAAGTAAATCATTAATGCATTGAGCTAAGTTTTGGCCCTGATTTACACCATATTTTCCTCCATATTTTTAACCTCCAACTATGAATCTACATCGCCAATTGTGAGATAGCCTCTAAAATTTACATTCTGTGCTCTTGAAAACTCCATAGTTTGGTAGGTGACCAAAATGATCTACATATTTCTCATACGAGTATGCATGCTACTGATTTTCATTTTAGAATGGGTATGGAGTCGTTTGATAGTAACCTAGAGATGAACTCTATAAGTTTAGAGGCGGGTAGAAATTGTATGCTTGTTGCCTCGGATGTGAATCCCACAATAAAAATGAATCCATGATTACACAATTCCATGGAATGGAAGAAATGAAAGAGATTAAAAGGAAAGATGGATCGAAATGGGTGGAGAAGAGAGAGAAACTATGTTATTCAGAGAGTGGGTTTTTGACCAAATGGAGATGTCATTTGTGTTTTGCATGTTCCTCTAAAGGTAGTGATTCCATCAAGAGCACAAAAATCTTGACGAAATGTAAATGGAACTGAATAAAAACCTTGAAGGGCCTAAAATGGATATGAGGTTAAACTAGTATGGCTTCAAATGACCTCAAAAATTATAAAATATTGGAACCTATCTCCCCTTGAAAACTTCCAAAACTTGGAAATGCCATAGACCCCTAAATCCAAAGTAGGAACTCTCTGAAACCCAAAATACCGAGAGGTCGAATTTTGAAAACCTCAAAAAATCTGAAATTCCAAAACCTGAAATCCTTAAATCTTGAAAAGTCTGAAATTCAAAAATTCAGAAAACTCCAAAATTTCAAAAGTTCTAAAATCACGAAACCCAAAATTCGAAATGCAAAAACTTCTAAAATTGAAATTGATAATTTTGGATTTCTAAGGATACCCTTTTGATCTTTGGCCCTTGACCTATGTTTTGGAAAAAATTGACTTATTTTTCTTATGAAAAACCTCGATAATTGATTTTAGAACTCGACCCTATGGTGAAAACAAAGAAATTGAAAATATTCTTTCTTTGAGGTATGCATTCCTTGCAAATTCCTTAAAAATTTTGAAATCACTTATTAGTCCTACTGGGCATGCCAAAAAATTTTATTTAAAATCACAAAGCACCCCGAATGTCCAAGTTGTGGATGGGGCATTCGACATGATTACAAAACATTGAGCTATCCTAAGTGTGGGACATTGGGAAATGTGATAACACTCTGAAGAAGGTTGGTTTGTGCTCCTAATCCTACCTACCACAAAATAATCCTAGTGTAATTAAAATACCTATCCAAGCCTATTCTAACATACTAAGGAGACAAGGAGAAATATTGCATAAAATGAAACCTACATTAGAAGGGGTGATACACTAAGAAAAGGAGTGTTAATCACTTCTCCTAGCCTATAAAACAATTAACAAGATGGACTTGAGGAGGGTGGTCTAGCACCACAAACCAGATCACATCAAATTACTTATGGAGAGGATAGATAATAGTATCACACACCACAATGAAACATTCACCATTCCATTAATAAACACATTCAATTAAACATGTAATGAACATGAAGTATGTATAACCACATGTTTAACAATGGGAGGTAAGAAGAAATAACAAAATAATGAAAGGATATAAGATTAACACAAGCATGATTTTATTGATCCATTAAAATTTACATAGTGAATTTCCTAGTAGGGTAATGCATGAAACCATTATAGTGTTTGGAGGAAGGCTTAAATCCCTAGGAGAAAAGGGGTGCATGGGAGGACAAAATGACCAACTTATTGTTTTGTGCAACCCCTTTACATTTTATAGAAGAAATATTTAGGAGAGAGAGAAAGAGAGAGTAAGAGATCCAAAATTGTTTCCAAACCCATAAAAATTATTAGTTTATCCCGCAATGAGTATGGAAGATCTTCACAATCCATCCTTGATTAATGACATTACCTTGTGTAAAAATAAATTGGCTATAATTGCACCTAGGTCTAGCCTCTAGCCTCTGTAACTTCATCATGATTTTTACCCACAAAAATCATTAAATTCTCATCTCGAGATCTTTCCATGTTGTAGATCCTGTAAATATCTTTCCAATGACTATAAGTTTGAAAAAGGGTGGAGTGTGAAATAAGTTGTCATCATTTTTGCACGGAGTTACTTTGCAGGTTTATCTCCACCTACCCTCTACTCTATGGATTTTGGCATCTTCATAAAATTTCTCACTAAAAATCCTTTCAAGAATGTAGAATTTTTCAAAAACTTGCCGAGAAATGCTGAAGTTACCCAAAATTTGGTCGGACCAATTCTAGTTTGAAATTCTAGCCACTTGAACCCAAAATCTCACCTACCAAGATTCATATTCGTGCATCATCTCGGTCTCCACATGCCAACTAGCTTGGTGTGGGCTCAACCTCAGTGCATTTCCACATAGTAGTTTGTTAATCCCAAATACATTGGTTCTCCTTGTATCTCGGCTGGTTTTGTTTGAATTTCATTTGGGAAGGAGTTTAATAGTTTCAAGCTTGTAGGATTCTATGTTTCATACATCCCCTATTGGTTGTTTTAGGCTTGAGCACTCATCCAATCCAAAATGAAAACATGCCAACCCCAAAAATTGACTCGAGAATTGAACCTTGAAAATCACTCACAACTTTCCACATGTCTCTTGTTTTAGATTTTAAGATTTTTGGCTTGAAAGCTCCCCACGCTGCTTTGTTTCAGAATTTTACCTTGCTGATTTTCTAATTTTTTCACCGTTGACCCGAAAAGGAATTTATCCTTGAGAACCCCAATTCCTTCAGAATTTGGGCTCATAGGGTTTTAGGATTTTTTTATTTATGTCTTTATTTTTCATCAACGATATCTCTGAAATTATTAACCCTTAAAGTCTTAAAATTTCAGACTTCGGGCTCTCTCGACACTACCCACAAGTTCAACTCTAAGCTTTTCCGACCTTCCTTTCACTTCCCATTGGATTCAGCCCAGCCTGCTACTCTAATGGCTCACCATGGTGAGATATTCCCTTACATGCATCACTCAAGCCTTGACTTGACCATTTCATGTCATCAAGCTCAATGACAAGCTCTTTTCCTAGACCACCATCTCACCGAGGTGAGCCAACCCCAACTCGATCGCTCTACCGAAATTGTTCTTTGATGACTTTGCCAAAAATTTCCTCCATTGAATGAATGACCAAATTTCCTCAATATCCAAGCTTTATGTGTTCCTGGTAGTATTTCCATGGATGAGTTGGCCCATGTGTGTATTTCTTCAAGCTCTAGGTCAGGTTAGATCCTTTCTCTGCACCATTCACATTGTCAGGATCCTGTGATAAGACCACTTTTGACTTTCCTTTGAATGAGATTTGAGCTTGATCCTCACTCCTTTACCAAGCTTGGACCTTATCACTCCATTCCTTTGATCTTTCATCCATGCACTCGGGGTTTATCTGAACCACCCTTGATCTTTCTCCACCATTTTGGCCAACATGGCCCCTATGTTTATTCCACCGAGCCCATGGTGATCTTTTTGCCATTGTGATTCCACCCGACCATTGATCCATCTATTTTTGTGCATGGCCTACTCAATTCAACCTCCAATAAGCATCAACTTGGATCGCTGAGATACTTAGCAATCCCTCCCTTAACTCACTCCCCTATGCATGATTACTGACTCACCAGAGCTACTTTTTAGCTCGGTGGTCTCGATTAGGCCCAATTACAAATTTTTGACACCTAAACTCTCAATTAGGATTTTTTAAAATTTCTTCATGTTAGAGGCCTAATTAAGACTGTATGCAAGATGTTTTGAGGCTCATCATGTTTTCTATCAAGTTTTTCACATTTTGGCTAGGCATGGGCACGTAAATCAACATTTTTTAAGATGATCTTAAGCGTCAAAACCTAAAAGAGGAAAAAATTATTCAATACAATTTTCAGTCCTAAATTCACCGAAAGTGCTCCACTGAAACCTTGAAACTTCATACAAATTCAAATTCATCCATTAATACCTGTCTAGTTTCTAGGTTAAGTTGTACCTTATTGTTCAATTTTTCCAAAGGGAAAAATTGGACAAAAAATCATAAATATTTTTCTTTTCTTGGTGTATTTGTTGTCTTCTCTTGACTTGGAACATCAAATGAATGTAGTAAACATCCTCCCTCATGGTCGTTAGTCTTGTAAAATTTAAATCCAATAATGGAGCATAGTTAGTTTTCATTAGAGTCATTACTAGTTATCCTATATAAAAGACAAAAATTATCATAATAGCCACCAACATCAAGATAGTATGTTACACTAGGAATAATATGTTATAGACTTTGAATATTCTTGTATTAATTACATGTATTCATGAAAGTGGTAAATACTTTTAATTATGTGTATTCAGGAAAGTGGTAAATACTTTCCTTGTCTTTGAAATTTTTTTCTTTTCTTATCTTGGAATATCAAAGAAAGGAAAATTCTTGGTGACTACTAAGATACCTAACTTCCCTTAGGTATTTTCCTTTCCATTTTGTCAGAATCCATTTAATTTCAAGAATAACAATCGGAAGGATAAATAAATATGTATTACTAGTTGGATATATTTTTCACATCATGTAATTCATGTTGGTTCATATAAATTAAAAAATTTAGAGACCGCTAAGCTACATTACGTATTGATAGGAGTGGATTGGTGCTCAACGAGATCTATTTTTAAATAACAATCTAAAAAAATCACTATCTACATTATTGACAAATACAATTATTATAGCATAAAAATAGAAGTAATTTTTTTAAACCTAAAGAATATCCGATCATCTTAGCCCTACATATTTTTAGAAATTACCCATTGAAAAAATAGACAAAAACAATTTACTAAACATCGAGGGTGAAGATAAACATGAACCTTACTCAAGAATAAAGGATCAGAGGTCATGAAGAGCAATTCTTGTTTTATGTTTACCAATTATTTTTTGATGAGAAGGATAGTAGCCGCTAGCCTCTACAATATTGGGGAATCCATTTTAACGATGCAAAAAACAATCTCAACAACTTTGTTGTCATTGTTTGTAATTATTTTATATTAGCTAGACTATCCCTGATAGAGCCAAGTCCTTGAATACATACCTTCAAGAAGGTTGACACCTTATATAGTTCTCATTTTATATATTTTTCATAAAACTTAATTCAAATATTTTCATGTAAAAAAATTTCTCTGCAACCGATAAACATCGTCGCTTAATGAAAGGGAATGCTTTGTTATTTCTAAGATCAATAGTTTTTAGTAATAAACATAACCACATAGTTGGGAAAGGTTAGATCACGGTAGTATAAGTACATCATTTGATCCTAAATAATTACCATGTTTGTCTTGGCCTTGCATATTTTATTAAAATCATCCTTAAAAACAAATAGACCTAAACAATATATCAAATATACCCAATACATATATTTTTCATATAAATAAAAATGATTTGCAAATAGTAAGTGCCATTAGTTAATCAAAAGTAAGCTTTGTTATTTAAGACTGATAATAAACATAGCCATATAGTTGCGTAAGGTTAGATCATAGTAGGAAAAGTAGATCATAGTAGAATAAGTATCCTTGAATCTTGTATGGCATGGTAACCATGAAAAAATAATGGGTGACTAATGACTTTAAGCGCTAGAACTTTATTTTTGAGTAACTTTTAGCGCTAGAACTTTATTTTTCCCGAGCTAATGAATTGAATAGTAATGAATTAATTATTAGAGGTGAATCCAATATTATTGCTAATGTTGTCCTTAAAAGTATACCTTATTAGGTAAAATCAATCTTGTGTGATTAAATTTCCATTTGTATGCTAACATTAACTCCAGGTTGGACCTTAAATCTTATCTATTAAGATAGCTACTAGATAGGCAGATTTTGTAAAAAATCAAGGGACTCACCAAGAATTTTGTGATAAGATTTTCAATAAATATGTTGATTTGGTAGACTCATCACCTTTTCTAATAAATGTTGATATTAAAGCAACTAGAAAGCTTGGATTAATTTCAAGCATGCTTTGACATATTCACTCCATATATTTATGTAATCATTTCCCCTTATTTTCCACTGTTGGGTTTCTTTGAGAATATTTAATTTATTTTTTCATGACCAGACCAATGTTAAATTTAATGTAATTTTCTGTGGTAGTTCCTGAAATGGGATTTTATACCAAAATTTTTGTCATCATTTGGAATCCTATTTTTGGATTGAATCAGAAAAAGACCTGGTTGTAATTGAGGGAATTCTTGGAGATGATTACCTTTCTCTGGAGGGATGTCCAAGGGTAAGTGTGGAATTTTCTTCGATGTTAATTTGTCATCCTCTTATCATACATCTGGTGAAGGATTGGGCTTTGGAGATGGGTCATCACTAGATCAATCCAACGTATAGGGTTGGCATGGAACAAAAAATAGACAAAACCTTGAATGCATTGTGGCCCTTACTTTCTGATGCTCTCTATAAAAAGGAAGGTTTATTGGATGTTGATGAGGCTAGAATATGTCCAATTAATGTATAATATATGATCTCATCTTACTCTCCTTTTGATTAAGTTTTATTGCATTGTGTGACTTTTAGTTGATCTGATATGAGTTAGGATGTAATTATCATGTCTTTTGTTTGTTTTTATCCTAATGTTAAAAGCTCTAAAATTCCTAACGTAGTGTGTGTTTAAATTTAGTTTTGTAATAAATCAGGTCTAATTAGTCAAGGAAATGAAGTAGGTTGTGTTTAGTATGTTTTTGATAGCATCTGTTCCTACACTGACCTAGTTTTGAAACTTCAAGATAGTTCTGGAACTCCATCACACAGTCATCATTTAGTTCTGGAACTTTTGGACTTAGTTCTAGAACTCCAGTATTTAGTTCTGGAATTTTCGGACTTAGTTCGGAACTCCTAGGGATAGCTCTAGAACTCTCACAGGTTTTGGTTCTTAACAATTTCCTATGGTTCTAGAACTTCTCCAAAGTTCAGGCGATGGAAGTTATATATTTTAAACCACATCTAGATATTTTTCATCGATGACCCTTTCAATCATGAAGGATGAGAATATTTTGAGCACAAATCTAGGGGAGTTATCCTACATCTATCTCGATCAACCGCCATCGACTCTGCATCTATTCTAGGAATGATTTGATTTCATCGAATCATTAAGACACTGTGATTGTAAAGTGTATATAAAATCAGACCTGCAGTAAATAATTAGATATAGAATGAGATAGAAATAGAACAGAAAAAAGAAATAGACTAAGTACTCAGATCCAGTACATTTTGTAATACTGAATGTTTTATCAATAAAATATCCATTCTGATTTGAGAGAATTCTGAGTTGTTAAATCTTGATTCAAGGAGTAAGGGCCCACTCCCCCAAGGACAAGGATATTCATTTACTTGGTATTTATATTTCTTCAGAAAATAGCTTAGATCTGTTAATTTTGTATTGTTTTAGTTCTTTCAGTTAAACTCTATTGTATACTTGTTCCTGTAGGTGTTTAGATAAATTTTATATTTCTTGCAATTGTTTTCAAGCATTCTAAATTGAGTGTGTTTATTTTCCAACAACAAGGGTGTTTCCATTCTGCACGGTGTGTTTCCTTTCAACAAGGCTTTCAGTGTATTTTACTTTCAGCAAATTTCATAGTTTTATTTGAATAAGGTTTTACCAAGAAGTCCTTAAGACATTAAAGAGATGCCCCAGAAAATACAAAAATAGCTACAGTCAACTACTAGATTGATTAAAGTACTCTTGTTGCATATAGCTTTAGACACACCCCTTGTTTGATATGACATCAACAAGAATTTGATTAAATGAAGGGAATTCCAACACCCATCAATTTTGGTGCCGTTTCTCGGGAAAAAACCAGTTGGAACTTTCTAATTATGTGTTAGAAAGAGCAACAAAACATACATCTAGTAGTTGAAGAATCTTCCCTACCATATGACAAAATATATGAGTAGACCAAGAGACTCATAGGGTAGATTCCTTCCAAAAACATCTTCACAAGAATTCATAACATCCTTTAGTCAAAGTAAGGAAATTGATCAAGAATTGGAGGCACCACCATCCCCTGTAAGAAAAGAAATAGAATTTCCATTTTTGTAATTCTTCGATCAGTCACCTAAAGGAAGTAGAACTTCTAGGAGAAGGCTTATTACCCAAGATCCATTTAGGGTAAGTTTTGATTCTCAATTGAGTAGTCAACCTCCTAATCTTTTTTTTCACCTTCCCCAAGGCATACCGCTTACCACATTGATTGGGAGGAAAATTCAAAAAAAAAAATTAAAATGACATAAGAAGCTGAGAGAGAACTTGATAGGACCTTTACCTATCCAATCCAATTGGGATATGATGACACACCAATGAAAAATATCTCACCTACACAATTACCCACCTTTAGAGGGATGTCATCTGAAGATTGTGACCAATTTTTGTTTGAATTCAAGGTACTATGTCAGACCTATGATTATAAAATAGATAATCAAAAACTCAAGTTGTTTCCATCCACTTTGAAGGATACAAAGCAATGAGGTGGTTCATGGGATTACCATCTAACTCTAATAGCACTTGGGCACAAATAGAGCGCCTTCGTAGATAAATACCGGGATTATTGTAGAGGGAGAAATAGGAAGGAAGAATTCTTCAAAATCAAGCAAGAGGATGATGAAAACATAGAAAACTATTTAGAAAAATTCCTCTTTCTTACTGAAAGATGTGGATTTTTTCTTATGGAGGAGTTAAGTAAAACCATTTTTTAAAGGTTTGGATGACGAATCTAGAGAATCTCTTAACTTGATAGGAGGTGGAGACATTGATTAGATAAGAATGAATGGAACTAAAGAGATTTGTAGAAGTTATTCCAGAATGAGAGGTGGAACTAGAAAAGGAAAATCAGTGAAAAGTATGTATTCAAATATGAACAAACTAATGGATGAGTTAGCAAACTTTAAAACAGACACTTTAGTGTAATTAACCTATACTATGGATGGATTACAAGCTAAAGCAAATTCCAAAACTGAACCATTGGCTATGTATTATCCTAGATGTAGGAAGAAGCATACATTAAGATATTTTCCTTTGGATAAAATAGAAATGTGTCTTATCTATGAATCTAAAGAACATGATACTGATGTTTGTTCTTTACTTCCTATTATTAAAAATCAGCTTAAACAAACCAGTGCCTCATCTACAACAGAAGAATTGAATTTTGTTCAGAGACAACCTAACCAAGGGTAGTTTATGCCAAGATTAGTTCCTAATCCATGGACAATGCCATGGGCTGCTTAGGTAGTACCACAAAATTGGGGACAACCACCTTGGGTACCTCAACCAACTTGGAACCCTCGGGATTGGGAAAATTAAGCTTGGTATGCTCAGGGACATCAACAACCATGGGATGGTCAAGGAAATCCTTATGCTTGGTCATAACCTAGATGGAACCCTAATAATTATTCCCAAGGAAGAACATATCCAAATCAGAATCAATACTCCATCATGGGATCCCCTATACAAAATTCACAAATTGAGAATGTAGTCCAAACACAAATTCCAGTACTGACAGTAGAAAACCTCGAAACAAACAAACAACTCCTCTTTATGGAACAAAACAACAAAAAATCAGTTGATTTACATGTTATGGATTGTAAGGATATTCAAACTAGATATGGGAAAATCATTAACATTCCACCCCTTATAATCACTAAAATGACAGAAGAAAATGAAATCCCTAATCTTGTGGTTCCAAAAGAGGATATGGAAAGAAAACAAAAGGATCTAGATAAAAATACTACTGAAACTCCATTTCTAGAGAGATTCAAAGAAGCTATAGAAATCAAGGAGTCTAAATTGGTACAAGAACTAAGGAAAGTAAATATTGAAATAACAACGATACAAGCAATTAAAGATATTCCGAGAATTGAACAAATTAATCAAAATATTATGCATGAAAAACCTTGGAAGTAAGAAACAGTATCTCAAGACTATCGAGTAGATAGGAAACTTCTTGATTTATTAGTAGGAAAACTATTACTTCCCAAATATGGAGATCCGAAAGTCTGTTATTTCGTCTCTATAGGAAATAAGGCGTACATAATGTTTTGATAGATTTGGGAGCTACTATCAATGTAATGACATTGGATACTCTGAAAACATTACCATTAATAGGTATACAACCTACTAATACCATATTACAGATGGCAGATCAGTCTGTAGCAAAACCAGAAGGAATTATTGAAGATGTGGTGGTTATGGTAGAGTCATGGGAATATCCAGTTGACTTCCTTATATTACAGCCAAAAGGTAAAACATTGGGTTATCCCATTATTTTGGGTAGACCATGGTTAGCTATAGTTGCTTCTTTGATAGATTACAGGTCAGGTGATATGAAAATCTCGAATGATAAGAAATATAAACAAATTTCCTTATATCCTACTACACAACCTTTTACTGACAATCATGAACAATTATGGGTTGATTCTCCTAAAACTAATAAGAAAAATTTGTCTTCTTTGGCTATGATCACATTGCAGGATCATGTAAGAGAAGTAGAAGAGATGATTAATCCACTGTTGGATGAGAACCTTCTATCTTTGGTGCAATCGGAAATAGTTTGAGAACCCGTTAACTTAGTTCTAGAAGTCATGAACTTAGTTCCAGAACCTGCAAACTTAGTTCTATAACCCACGAACTTAGTTCGGAACCTGTGGCTATAGTTTTGGAACCACCACATTTAGTTTGAACCACGACAATAGCAGTTCTCTTTGATTGAAAATTATTTCACTCCGAAGGAATGAGATTTCTCATGGGGAGAGGATGAATCAATAGCTTTAGTTTCAAGTACATCAGGAAGTGGTGAAGAATTTTTGGAAAGTAGCAGTGACGAGGAATTTGTCCTGCAAAGAGATAAGTATCATAATTCTCATTACTATCCTTTTTCTAGTATTCTATCTCAAGGAACTTTTGGAGATGTTGCTACATACCATATGTTGTTACCACATGCATGTCCATTAAATACTTTAATGAAACCCTTTCCAAAAATTAGTTCATCACATATTGGAACCAAGCATGTTGAAATTCAACCAAGTAAAACTTTAAACATTAACAGCTGGTTGAAGGAGGATGAAGAAGCTAAATTGTTTAAAGGGGATTCATCTAGGTATATGCACTCATCACATCTATATCTTGAAAACATTAAACCAGATTACAAAGAAGGCTTAACCCAAATTTAAGGGATATATTCGAGACAAGAAATTGAAAAACTATCACAAGTAGGTTTCATCTACCCTATCTCGAGATAGCAGTGGGTATCTCATCTTGTAATTGTTCCCAAAAATAATGGAAAATGAATAATATATGTTGACTATAGGGAGCTAAACAAAGTCACAATGAGAGATTATTTTTCCTTACCATTCATAGATCAAGTCCTAGATAACCTTTCAAGTAAATAGTACTTTTCTTTCTTGGATGGCTTTAGTGGGTACAATCTTATTAGAGTTGTTGATAAGGATCAAAACAAAACTAAATTTATATGTCCATGGGGAACCTTTTCCTATAGAGTGTCACCATTTCATTTATGTAATGCTCCTAGAACTTTCCATAGAGTTGTACTTGCGATCTTTGTTCTTCTAACAAATGATTGTGTTGAAGTATATATGGATGAATTCACTGTATATGGAGATACATGTCAAGATGCTTTGAGAAATTAGAACAAAGTGTTAACAAGATATAAGCAACACAACCTATCTCTTAGTGATGAAAAATGTTTGATGATGATGGATGAGGGAATTGTATTAGGACACCATATTTCAAAAAAAGGAATTTAGGTGGATCAAAACAAAATTAGGATCATTTCATATTTACCTATCCCTCAGACCCCCATAGATATCAAATCATTTCTAGGACATGTTGGGTACTATAGACGCTTTATAAAATATTTCAATAAAATTTCTGCTCCCATGTTTAATTTTCTAACAAATGACTGTGAATTTATTTGGGATGAAAAGTTCTAGCATACTTTTGAAGAAATTAAAGACAAATTAATTAGTGCCCCAATATTGAGAGGTCCTAATTGGGAAAATCCATTTCATATCCAAACAGATGCCTCAAATTATTCCATTGGTGCAGTATTGGGATAGAAAGATGAAGAAGGAAATATGTATACCATTTACTATATTAACAAGAATCTTACTCCCACTAAAAAGAATTACACCATCACTAAAAAGGAAATTTTTGTTGTAATTTATGCAATCAATAAATTTAGACAAGTATATTACAGTGGTACAAAATATTTGTATACACGGATCATTTAGTAATTAAATTTTTAATGAACAAACTAGTGGTTGGAGGAAGATTCATTAGATGGTTATTACTTTTTCAAGAATTTGATATTACCATTGTGGACAATCTAGGTAAATCTAATGTGGTAGCTGATATTTTGTCAAGACTAACCATCATAGGGGAGTAAGATCTAGTCAAGGATAACTTTCCAGATGAACAACTATTTGTAATCTCAAAGCAAGTACACCATGGTTTGTTGATATGGAAAATTATCTTGCAACAGGGAAGTTCCCTCCTTCTTTCACTAAGAAACAAATAAAAAAGTTAATTAAAACCAGTGCACAATTCAAATGGTTAAATGAAATGCTATTTAAGTGTGGTCCTAATTTTGTCTTACGCAGGCATGTAAGAGAGGATGAAATATTTGACATCCTCGAGGCATGTCATGATGAACCAATTGGAGGAAACTATTCAAAGAAAAAAAGAACAACTCATAAGATACTTGGAACTAGTTATTATTGGCCATCTCTGTATAAGGATGTGAAATGATATATCAAGAGGTGTGATCCTTGTCAAAGGATGGGACAACCAACTTTCACCAATGAAATGCCTCTTCAGCCTCAAGTTGTGGTTGAACCATTTGAGAGATGGGAATTGGATTTTTTTGGTCCCTTTAATCCTCCTTCATAAGGGAAGGAATATATTCTTATATGTACTGACTATGTGAAAAAATGGGCAGAAGTGTAGGCATTGAAAAATGCCACTAAGGAAGTAGTTGTTGATTTCCTTTGGAACATAATTATGATCAAGTTTGGAGCACCAAGGAGCATAGTTTCATATCAGGGACCACAATTCATGTCTAATATGATCCAAGATTTCACAAGGTATTACCAAATCAATCATAGGAAGTCATCTCCTTACCATCCACGAGTCAAATGGACAAGCTGAAGTAAAAAAGCAGAGGAATTGGAGAACATCCTTACCAAAACGGTTGAAGCTGGGAGAAAAGATTGGGTAAAGAGACTACCTAAAGCTATATGGGCTTATAATACAACTTGGAAAACTACAACAAGGTTTTCACCATATGAATTAGTCTATGGGAAAAATCCCTTGTTTCCTATAGAATTTGAACTTCAGACATTAAGGACAATAGTGAAGGTGGGAATTGAGTTGAATGTAACTCAAAAAGAAAGAATCCTTCAACTCAATGAGTTGGATGAATTAAGGTTGGAAGCACTTCAGTAGACAGAGATGATTCAAGAGCAAAGGAAGCAATGACATGACATACATATCAAGAAAAGGAAATTCAAAGTAGGAGACTGGGCATTACTATTTGATTCTAAGTACCAATAGTTCAAGGGAAAATTTAGAACCAGATGGTTGGGACCCTATCAGATTGTGTAAATTTTTGACAATGGTTCTATTCAGTTACTTCTCATTGATGGCGGTAGTAGAATAGTCTTGGTCAATGAGACATAAGTTGAAACTCTATAAGAAGCCTCCCACTAAGAATGAATTTTTGAGGAAGATTGAAGAAGAAAAAGAATTTGATCATATGGAAGAACTCAATTCTTCCAATAGATCTAGAATAAAGGGAAGAAGATGAAAACCGAGAAAATGACGTTTTCTTCCCCAAAAAAATTTAATAATATATATATATATATATATATATATAAATATAAAATAAAATAAAAAAATAAATTCTCTCAAGGTCAATCGAAAACCAACAAATGGAGGTTGACCTCTTTTTTTGGCTAGTTCAAATAAAGGAATTCTTTTGAATTCCAGCTGTCTTATCTAATCATGTTTTGTTCCACTTGTAGGAATGATGAGTCATCATAGAAAAATGATTACATCATCAAGGATGGTAATTATGTCTTTTAACTTATTTAGGGTTGATTAAATGTTTGCATGTGTGATGTGACTTAATTTAAAAGTAGGTATGATGAGTCATCTATTTATACATTATGATTACAAGTGTGTAATCATGAAATTGATTTGGATGGAATAAGTGGTGGCATGGTTATCATTAGTAATCATTATTGCAAACATCAAGTGAAATAAAGATTGTAAAAATATTTTGAGGAAGGAGCAAGTGAATTGAGTTTGTATTCCGCAGCAAAGAACAGAGAATTCAAAAGTTTTGTAGCTAAGAACTAAGGTTCCGTAGCTAAAAATAGAGGTTCCATAGCCAATTCATTAGTTCCGCAGCTAAGAAGAAGGCCTACAACCAATTCACAAAAAATCAAAAGAGACAAAACTCAAGCGATATGGGGATTAAGAAGAAATCAGAACAGGAGGACAATTTCTAGTTGCTCATGACGTAGAAGTAGCATCCATCTTTGAGCATACGGGATGGCTTGAATTCTGAAGAAATTTTCAAGGCATAATGATGAATTAGTAAGAGAATTTTTCATAAACCTAGAGCAGTCTAGAAAAAGGTGAGAAACATCTTTAGTCATTTTTCTATAAATACTATAAGTAATGTGTGCAGAGTGCCTTTATTGTTCATGTCCTGACTGCCAAGGAATTTGAAAGAACTTGTTGAAGTCTTACTGCAAGAAGAAGAAAATGAACCCTAGTACATCTATAATATAAATAAAATCATAAAAGGAGTCAGAAGGGCCAATTTTCCCAAACCCTTTTATAGGGTAGCATTTTGAATAGTAAAATATTTAACCTGTGATGGTCAGTTTGGGTCTGTGGGAAAAGAAGTCTGAAAAATACTCATATATTTGAAGTATGGAGCCACTAAACCTAAATACATAATAAACCTCCCAGGGTTTCTTTTTTATTCCATTCATACCATGGCTCAGAGGTATTCCTAGGGTGTTGGGACAATTAGGCATCATGGTCTAATTCATTTGATATGCTAGCACCATTTCTGTCAAAGAAGAATGGAGAAGAAATTTGGGACAAGTTTCTTGGCAAGTTCAAGAAAAACCCTAATATTATGAGAAGGACAATTCCAACCCCATTCTCTCCTTCATCTAATCTAGAAATTTATGCCCTTGTAGAAGGATAGAGGGAAATGGAAAGAGAAAACATACCAAAAAAAAGGTCGGTGAGAAAGATAAAAATAACAGAGCCTTTTGTACCTGTGAAGGAAATTCCTTCTTCTACTGTAGCTTCAGAAGAGCCAATATCTGTCTCTGACGGTGATAGCTCAACCACACAAGAACAAGAAAGAATAGTAAGAAGAATCTTGAGAAGGAAATTCACTACTGGGCATGTTGAACTTTCCCATATAAGAAAAAATCATAAAAGGTCAAGGGAAACTCCAGAATGACGGAGTGAGTAGAAAAAAATGGGAAGAAAAATTTTATAAGGAGGAAGGAAATAAATATAAATGTCTTGCCAAAATTCAGATGGTCTATATTATGAGTGAGAAATTACTTGCTGCACAGGAGGCCTTCTCCTACATATAGTGTGTTTTTGGAAGAGAGCGGCTCACTCATTGCAGCATTATCAAGAATTACATGTGGGCTTCCACATGAACTACAAGATGATCCGAATTCATGGTAACTTACTCTCTATCCATCCCGAGCAGAAAAATCTCATTTGTGAATTTTATCTTTGTAATTATATGCTATAGAAATACACAGGATTTATGATCAACTTGTATGTAGGGAACAACTAGTTGATGAATTTTTCTGTTTTGTAAAACCAAATTGCATGGAAGGAAAGGTAAATTGATTTTTATTGAAAGACAACTCAAACAGGCCTTTGTATGAGAGCTCACTATGGTAAACCTTCTACCTTCCTCACACATTTTAGAACTCATGGGTTTGATAGGAGATTCAAGACACATTACCTGCCATTCTGTAAAAGAGTATTGATGCCTTCACCTCCTATGAGGAGGAAAATTTTGAAGATATTTATGAAGGATGCTCAAAGAGGTGGGAACTCCTTACTATTTCTTTGAAAATAAGGGAAGTAATTTCCCCTACAAATCTGATCTAGAGTTTAGAGAGGGCCAAAGCATTATGCACAATAATTCCCCAAGTCAATGAAACCTATGGGAAAATATGGATGGGAATGCAAACAAGGCCCCTCTAATTCTCACCCCAATGTCTCATTGGAAGAACATAGAACCTCAAGAACCTGCTAAATTTAAAAAGTGGGAGAGGAAAATAGAAAAAGGAGCTGGGTATAGTACATTTGAGCTTAAGCATTGGAAAATCCAGCTTCAGCCATTTGATCTAAGAAATCAAATGGAATGTAGAACATATGATCCCACTTTTGAAGAATGAGTTTGTAAAGGGACTTACAAATAAGTAAGTTTGGGGGAAATGATGAGGCCATAATATGTCTAATTAATGTATAATATATGATCTCATCTTACTCTCCTTTTGATTAAGTTTGATTGCATTGTGTGAATTTTAGTTGATCTGATATGAGTTAGGATGTAACTGTTTATCTTTTGATTGATTTTGATCCTAATGTTAAAATCTCTGAAATTCCTGGCAGAGTGTGTGTTTAAATTTAGTTTTGTAATAAATCAAGTCTAATCAGTCGAGGAAATGAAGTAGGTTGCGTTTAGTATATTTTTGATAGTGTTTGTTCCTACATAGCTTAGTTCCGTAACTTCCAAGTTAGTTCCGAAACTCCATCACACAGTTATTATTTAGTTCCGGAACTTTCGGACTTAGTTCTAGAACTCTAGTATTTAGTTCCATAATTTTCAGACTTAGTTGCGGAACTCTTGGAGATAGCTCCGAAACTCTCATAGGTTTTGGTTCTTACAAATTTCCTATGGTTCTGGAACTTCTCCAAAGTTCCGTAACCAATGGGAGTTATCTATTTTAAACCACATCTAGAGATTTTACATCTACGACCCTTTCAATCATGAAGGATGAGAAGATTTCTGAACACAGATCCAGGGAGAGTTATCTTATAGCTATCGATCAGCTGCCGTCGACTCTACATCTAATGCAGGAATGATTTGATTTCATCAGAATAATTGAGACACTTTTGATTATAAAATGTATATAAAATAAGACCTATATTAAATAATTAGAAATAAAATGAGATAGAAATAGAACAGAGAAAATAAATAGACTAAGTACTATGATCCAAGATCGTTTTGTAATCTTGAATGTTTTATCAAGAAAATAGCCATTCGATTTGAGAGAATTCGAGTTGTTAAATCCTAATTCAAGGAGGAGCAAGGGCCAACTCCCACAAGGACCAGGATATTCATTTAATTGGTATTTATATTTCTTTCGAAAATAGCTTAGATCTGTTAATGTTGTATTATTTTAGTTCTTTCAGTTAAACTTTATTATATACTTGTTCTATGAGTTGTTTAAATAAAATTTTATATTTCTTGCAATTTTTTTCAATCATTCTAAATTGAGTGTGTTTATTTTCCAACAACAAGTGTGTTTCCATTCTTCACGGTGTGTTTCCTTTTAGTAAGGCTTTTGAGTGTGTTTTACTTTCAACAAATTTTCATAGTTAGATTTGAATAAGGTTTTACCAAGAAGTCCATAAGATATTAAAGAGATCCCCCATAAAATACAAAAATAGCTACGATCAACTACTAGATCGGTTAAAGTACTTTTGTTGCATATAGCTTTAGACACACCTGGTTTGATATGACATCAACAAGAAGTTGATTAAATGAAGAGAATGACGACACCCATAATTCCTCTTATCATACATCCGGTGAAGGATTGGACTTTGGAGATGGGTCATCACTAGATTAATACAGCGTATAGGGTTGGCATGGAAGAGAAAATGGACAAAACCTTGAGTGCGCTGTTGTGGCCCTTAATTTTTATGCTCTCTATAAATAGGAAGGTTTAGTGGATGTGGACATTTTTTCAGAGTTACACAAATGGTTTCATGTCCTAAATCATTTCTTGTATGAAGTGGAAAAATTGGGTGATACCTCATCAACAAGAGATAAGTCACTCCACTTACTTGACATGGATGCTATGTATTCTCTGCTACAACAAGAATTGGAACAAGAAGTTGATTAAATGTGGAAGTTTCTTTAATGTTCATTTGTCATCATCTTATCATACATCCAACGAAGGATTGGGCTTTGGAGATGGGTCATCACTAGATCAATCTCATCATACATCGGACGAAGGATTGGGCTTTGGAGATTGATCTAGTGATGAAACAATGTGGATGTTTTTTCCGAGTTGCATAAATGGTTTCATGTCCTAAATCATTTCTTGTATGAAGTGGACAAATTGGGTGAGACATTGTCAATGGGAGGTAGGTCACTCCACTTTCCTAACATGGATGCTATGTCTTATTTGCTACAACAAGAATTGGAACAATGGTATGTTCTTCTATAGTAAGGTAATGAGGTGTAAGATTGGTTAAAGAGTCGAGCTACTGCTAGAAAAGAGCATAGTTTTTGGAACTACCAACGAAAACTATTTTCATGCCCATTAAGGTGGAAGTTATGGAGATGTCATTTGATTTTGATAAATAAATGGTTCTAAAATTTGTCAAGTTATATATTTATTTAGGTTGTTATATAGTATTACCAGTTCCATTTTTATCGATTCATACTATCTAGCTTACTAGTTTGGGGTTTTTGTATTCCCAACCACTTGTGTTTTTTTGGCATTTTCCCTCGTTTTTTCACCAAAGTATTGCTAGATAATTCAGGTTTTTAGACTAATCCTCTCATTGTATCTATAATGTAAAGGGAAAGGGACCCTTCAACCCTCCTTTAATTATAAAATATAAGAAATCATTAGTAGAAGTTTTTGTTATGTGTTGCACTAAGAAATTTAAACAATTAATCACTATTAAATTTGGTTTGTTTCAAGTTATCAATTTTTTGGTAGAAGTGAAGACTAGCGGCCGCTAGTGTCTATATATTCTAGGATATCTTTTTGTCAATGTAAAAAAATAATCTTTATAGCTTTAGGTTAGAGGGCTTGAATGCAAGATAATAATTATCCTAGTGGCGAGTTAATTTCAAGACTTTTTTATGTTATAACAAAGACACAAAATAATAAATGACCTTAGCACCCTCTATCCTTCAAATATCATATGGTGGAATTTGAATAACATATTGAACTCAGTAGCTGCTAGGCTGAAAATTTATTTTTGGAATATGTGTAATTAGGAAATTGGTTAAAATTTGTAATGTTACATGATGAGAATATAATAAGCTTTCATCATAGGGGCTACGTGTACTCTAGAAAATCATTAATATCTATCATGTATTTAAATATTTTTTGTCTAGTCGTATATTTGAATATCCAAGAAAAGATGTAGACATATACCCTATCGATCGTTAGTCTTGGAATATCATTTTATAAATTCTAAATATAATAATGGACCCTAGTGCATTTTTTACGCAAGTCATTACTAATTGTTTTATATGTAAGAAAAAAACTATCCTAGCAATCTCTAACCTCAAGCATCTATGATGTTGCAATAATTCTAATTCAGATAAAATATTTAACCCAATGGTCGTTAGGCTTAAAATTGTGTTTGAAATTCATGTGATAGACTTTGAATATCCTATTGATCTCAACGATCACTACAATTAAATTTTCATTTAGAATCACAAGTATTTAGGAAATAAATGTAGTCAACATCCACCTTAGTAGTTGCCAATCTTTGAAAATAGTCTTTTAAAATTTAAATATAATTGTGGAGCATAGTTAGATTTTCAGTCAAGTTGTTACTACTTGTCATGAATGTAAGAAAACAAATATCCTAGCGGCCGCTAACTTCAAGTCTTTCTTATTTTCTTCCAGCGCTATGTAATTATCTTATTTGTAGTGGATGCTAGGAAAATCATGTAATAAACTTTGAATATCTTATTGTACTCAAAGGTTTCTGGTTAAACAATTGGTGTTGGAGATTATTTCAATTTTAAGTTTTTAGCTGAATCGTTAATTAATATCTTGAATGCAAGACAATAGTTATCCCAATGGCCGCTAATCTTAAGTCTTTATTATGTTACACCAATGCAGTGGAATAATCTACGACCTTAGCGGCCACTAGGCTTCAAATATCATGTGATAGAATTTGAATAACATATTGAAATCAGTGGCCACAATGTAGAAAATTTCATTTTGGAATATGTGTATTATGGAAAATTGTTTAAATTAATATTGTCTTGGAATATTTATTGTCTTAGAACATCAAATAAAGTAAGTAAACATCAACACTAGCGGTCCCTAATCTTAGAAGGTAGTATTGTAACATCCAAATATAATAAAGGAGATTAGTTAGTTTTTCATTCGGGTTGTTACTAATTGTCATGTATGCAAGGAAACAAATATCCTAGAAGATGCTAATCTCGAGTCTTTTGTATCTTACACAAATGCTATTTAATAATCATTGACATTAGCATTTGCTAGGCTTTGAATATCATGGTAGGATTATAATATCATAATATGGAAATCTAAATATAATAATGGTTCTTAGCTCGGTTTTCAGGTGAGCCATCCTAGTTGTATCGTATGCGAGTCAACCAAAATCTTAACAACCACTAGTCTTCATTCTTGTTTGAAAAATGTATTCAGGAAACTCTTTAATATTTGTCTTGTCTTGGAATATTTTTTTCCTTGTGTTGTCTTGTAATAGCTAGGCAATGTCATAAACATCGAGCTTAGTGGCCTCTAGTCTTGGAATATTTTATTTTAGAATTTAAAATTTGTTACTTTATATTGGCTCATTTATCAAGTAATTTGTTACTAACTGTAAATGAAATATATGTTTGTAAATAGAATGATTAAAATTTATATTTAATAATATTTACAAGTACATATAATGTGCTTACCTTTTACTAAACATAAGAAAAATTCATTACATTGCAATTAATTATTTCTACATTGGGAAAACAAATATTAAAAACTATATATATCAATGCGAAATTAAGTTAGAATTGAATCTTTTATAATTAGTTATGATTATTTCTTTCATATTAAAAAAATTGTTAAATGAGGTCAAAATGGTTAGCTAAACTATACAAAAGAAAACCATTACAATTTATTAAAAAAAAATATATGACTCATATTTTTCTGCTAGGGATAGATATCATAACTTATGGGAAAAATGAACGAGATGAAGAAGAATGAAAAATTAAATAGAGAGACAAATAAAAGGGCTAAAAAGGGAACCCGTTTAAAAAACATGAATACTTGAGCTATGGTGAACATAAAAAAAAGGGTTTTGGAAGGAATAAATATTGTAAAAGGGATTACAAAATCTTAAGTCATAGGAAGACAAAAAATTGGTTTTAGACAGAGCTGACATATTTTGATAAGAAGATGAAATGGAGCTATGCAAAGGTGCCAAATGGAAAGGAAGTCTTGATTGTAGTGCAAAACACAAGAACTAGGAAAATACAAAGTGGCTGCAAGTTCCCACCATCGACTATGGTACGCATACAATAATATAGATGCTTTTGATAAATACTTATTTTAGTTGTATTTGATATTTTGACGTGCTTGATAATGTCTATTAAAGCTCGTATTCTCTCTAAAACACAATATCAATGAGATTCTATCTATAACCATTTTTATTGTCTCTTTTGATTCCATCCTTTATGGGCCTCTGATCTACACTCGTACTCATTATTTGTCCACAATCACTATTTTTTTGTCTTGTTTGTTTTCACCCAAATACGATTACAATTGTTACCTAAACTTACCATTTAAAAAAGTTCACAAATCAAGCACTCGGACCAATAAATTAGTGCATGTACATGTTGTATTATAATTTCAAGAGCTCCTTTTTAGCAATTTAAAAAAAAAAAAAAAAAAAAACCTAATATATATTTATTTGGTCAATTTAATTTTTACAAATGCATTGATGAAATAAATTTTGAAAACTTAAAAAATAGTGGGAATAGGAAATTTAAAAATTCGAATTTTCCCTTCTTGAAAAAAAAGTGTGGGATTTTGATATTTCAAATATTGGCATTTAATGTGGGGGATTTTTCATATTGTACTTTGAATTCACCCATCATTAATATTTACATTTAATTTGGGGGATATCGTGGGATATGGGGAAATAAAATTGAATAATTTGACCTACTTTAGAAATAAGTGAGACAACAACAAAATTTTCTTTGTGAACACTAGGGAAAATGACAAATATTAAATTAAGTATGATAAAAAACCATTTACAAAATAGAAGTGAACATTAGGAAAAAAATTAAATTTTTAAATAGTGACATATGCCTCGTTAATTATAAATTTTTATCAAGTGCAAATTTGATATTTTTAAATATAATGTGTGTTAATTAAGGGGATACTAGGAAATCAAATTTATTAATTCAAAATACTTTGAAACAAGTGGGTCAATGACAAAAGATTCTTTGTGGATTTACGGGAAAATGAAAATTATTAATTTCAGCGTAGTAAAAAGCCATTTATAAAATAGAAGTGATCATTAGGAAATAAAAAATTTAAATTTTAAGAGAGTGATATATGCCTCATTAATTATTAATTTTTATCTAGTGTGAATTCGATATTTTATAAATATAATTCGTGTTAATTTGGGGGATAGTGTGGGATACGGGGAAATAAAATTATTAATTTTACCTACTTTAGAAACAAGTGGGGCAATCAAAATTTTATTTGTGAACTCACAGGAAAATGAAAAATATTAATTTAAGCATAATAAAAAACCATTTAGAAAATAGAAGTGAACATTAGGAAATAAAAATTTAAATTTTAAGAGAGTGATATATGCCTTGTTTATTATTAATTTTTATCAAGTGTGAATTCGATATTTTTAGCTATCATCTATGTAATTCAAACAAAAATAAATCAAATGTGTCATCTTGCAAGTTTAAACAAATTAAGTACAAAATTATATAATTGACACATTTATTAAGAAATTTTTAATTAGCAATAAAATTAAAAATATTTTTACCTATGAAAATCTGCATTATTAAGTTGTAACTATAATCCATTAAAATGTTGACATGTGGCATGAAATTTCTAATATATCTCGTGATCGTCGATATTTTGGAGTTATTTACGCTTTACTCTAGAAAAACTAAAATATAACTTTACACTTCACTAGAATTTGAGAGTACCTTATAGATAGGAAAGAAAATAGCGACCGCTAAGCTCCATTAGAATGATATTTTTACAACACCAAATTCAAACTAATACATGGTATTCTCTTCAGCATGTGTTAATAAAAAAAATTTCATGTCATATGCTGTTCATATATTTGTTTAGCATAAGCCTAGCGGTCGGTAGCCTCTGCAACTCCTAGGTTTCATTTTAAGTAATGTAAATAAATATCTCTATAGTTTTTTGATCACTAGTATTTTCATTAACTATAATATTATCTTATTGACTATACATTCCTTCCACAACCAAGTGTGGCACTACATACCATTGAAATATATCTCAAATTCTATATTACTCATAATTTTTTTTTTCTAACACATAATTTATATCAGTTCGTATCAAGTAAAATACTTAGTGACCACTAAGCTCCATTACTTAAATGAGATCAATCAAAGAGTTTGTGTGAAATAAAATACTTAGCAACCCGTAGCTCAAATACTTAGCAAAAGGAATGATTGTGCGAGAAAATAAGATAAACAATTTCTCGATAATATACATGCTTTATGAACAAATCATAGTAATAGATATTAGCGGTCACTAGGCATTTTTCATAATATATTTCGACGACATATATGTGAGATATGGACAATTTGTATTATTGAAATATATGGAAGTATTTTCATAGTCGGGAAGAAATATTATTACAAAAAAAGTTTTCAAGGTCCTCATATAACATCATAGGTATGGATAGGTACACACCTTTGCATATTTTCTCTTTTATACACATCGGTGTGCATAAATGAAAATGCTTAGCATGCTAAGCTCTGCTACTTGTTAGGAGGATTTTATTAGCAGCCACTACACTAACTAATTTTTTATTTTGAATATAGAAATAAAATAACAATTCATATTAAATCAAATGCTTAGCATTGTTGAGCTTGAATACTTATAGGAAGGAGTGATTTGGAAGAAACTAGGCTAAAAAATATCTTATTTCGAACATAGCTTTCTATAAAAAGATCATAGTAATAGATATTATTAGGTGTTAGGTATTTTTGTAAAAATTTTAGGTGCAAAATATGTTAGATATGAAATTTGTTTACTATCAAAAGCTATGGAGGTATTTCAGAAAGTAATAGATTAGTGGCCTCAAGGATAAATTGTTTATTAATTTTGAAAATACATATCAAAAACAATTTCTATAAAAGAAATTCCTAGCAACCACTAAGCTTGAATGCTTATAGAACATAACACTCTATGCTTATTGTTTATTGTTAAATGAGAAAGGAATAGATTAGCAACCTCTAGGCTAAATTGTTTCTTAATTATGAAAATAGAGATAAAAAAATTTATATTACAAAAAATTCTTAGCAACCACTAAGTTACGATACTTACAAAACATAGCGCTTGAATAACAAATCATATGAATGGATGAAATGGCGTCGCAAGAAATTTTTCATGTTGGTTCATATAAAAAAATGCATAGTGACCACTAAGCTACATTACTTACTAAAAGGAGTGGCTTGGTGCTTTTAAAATCCTCATTCATGAATTAGAAAACAAGGGAATTTTTTTAAACATAATGTTATCTATTCTAAATTCATATAATTTAGAAAATAAATTACTTTACTAATCCATCACATAATAGAAAACCATATGTAGTTGTAATGACTCGGTGTTATCTTTGATATTTCATTTCATGACTCTGTATTAAAGCGATCTATCATGTTTACTTGTTCTTTTTGTATACAAAGTATACTTTGGTTTTTTTACCCTTTACGGGTCATTCAAGTGTTATTGTCTAAGGAGATGATATGAGTATTTATTACTGATACTCATCTGAAATCTCGCAACCTTAGACCAGTGTCTTAAGACAATAAAAACAACAGATTCGCAATAATTTGGCCAAATTTTTAAACATGTTTACCATGTTTACATTCCTAGACAACATACTCATCAAAAGGAATATGTATTTCACCCCACTCAAACTGTTATCTAGATTAGTCTTCCTTGACTTTTTTCAACCAATTCCGAATCAAAGTTTCACACTAAATAGGGACATCTCACATACACTAGTGTTGTAGTCTACTTGTGGTGACTAAGGATAAGTATACATAATTGAATTGACTTATGTCGATTTGGGTGTGTTTATTCACCTTATGTCAACATAAGTTGATGACTACACTCGACTATATGCCTATCTTAGTTTAGAGTAAAATAGTGAACTGAAATTCCACTTATGAAAATTGAGTTAGAAGAGATGAGTGGGATATTGAGGCATAGTGGTTTCTTCACAGTATCCACCTAATGAATTTTGTCATTAAGTGGATATTGTGCAACATTAACTATTCTACAACAACCCACTAAGTACCTTTAACGTAACTACCATACTTAATGATTCATTAGTTTGATTAAATTTCAACTTGTTAAATAATATAATTTGCATAACGCATTGTATCGAGGGGGTCAATTAAGTTTTAACGATAAATACTTTAAGAAAGGAATCGTAATGCACCTTCCCCAATTATGGATATGCAGATCAATTCTAAATTCATGTTAATGAACTCATTATTAATTAACCATTTGTTCATTTAGCCTAATAATTCAATCTAATATAAGTAATAATAACTTCATCAAGTATTCTTTATTAATCTTGTCTAATAATAATCACATTGTATAACCCATTAGGTTTATTTAATGATTACCTTATCATTTAATTCCCTTCCTTATCATATTCATATTATCTTCTCTCTTTACCATTTATCGGTTTATGCTTTAAATAAATCACTTTCCTTTTCAACATTATAGATTCAACATATCAATATAAGATAAGGATCATAACTATATTCTTATTATTCTTCCACTTTGTCAAGTGTTGATTCATAAGTAAATAGATTTTTTTATTACAGGTAAAAAATGGGTTGAGGGGACCCTACCCCATACAAAGTGTTATTAGTTCCTTACAAAGAGGCCAAGGGATTACCCTTGAAGCCCAACCAAACACCCATAGCATCACAAAACAAACAACAAAGAGATACAACCATAAAGGAAAGTATCCAAACAATAGAAAAATAGTGAAATAACTAACAACAATATAGAGAAACTAACAATAACACAACATAGAACTAACAACAACAAACCAAGTAACCCATTTTCTTCATCACTCTTTTATCATGTCCCCCACTAAATTCATACATCCATTCCATTCTTTGATAAGGGAGTTGATGGTAGCTTTCCAGTACTTATAGTTAGGCTCAAGAATCTCCGATTTGCGGCCTTTTCCTTCTTTTTCCCTTTCCTTAGCCAGTTCCATAGAATGAATCATCTCAGATAATAGCTTGAGATGGTGGATGGTGGTTTTGACATTAAGCGAGATGGACATCATGAATTTGGAAAACAACTTCTTTCATCTTCAACATATCCTTAGCCATCTCGGGGATCCTCTCATTTACATTCTTGAGTTGTTCATGAAGGACCAAAGAAGCTAACTTTTCCACTTTATCAGTAATTTCCTTTAGATCCATGGAAACTAGGCTAATATTATGTCTATTAATATCGTATCAAGCCTACGGTGCTCAAATTCTGAATAAAGTATGAGACTTAACGGTAGAGTCTTGGGTAGTGAACAATTTCTCTTGGGTAGTTTTAAGAGCATACAAGCTCTCAATGGCCTCTTCGAGTTCTTTGAATGCTTATCCTATGAAGTTTCAGGAGCTTTCTCACTTGACATCTCCTCACTATTATCCTCTTCATGAGCTTCCTTATCCTTCCGGAGGCGAAAATTCTAGATTCCTTCTTAGTTCTCACCTAAATCTAGGATAGTCTCCACTTCCTTAACCATCTTAGGAACCTCCTCTACCTACGCTACATTTTTCAACGCCACCATGAATTAGGTTAGATCTATTTATTTTAGCCACTAGTTTTCAAAATAGATCCTCACTAAAAATTCCTCCTTATGCACCAAATATTCAAATGATGTGACAGAAGCCCCAAATTTATCATTTTTCCCAAAAGGGGAGTTCCCCAGCCTCAAAAGAAATTTTATGATACCTTGGTGCATAGGTAAGGGGAAGGCACCTTTCTCGACCATGAAAATGGATTTTGTAAGGGAAGTGTATAAGAAGAAAGAAAAATTATAGGGCTTGGCATTTCAGACATGGTTCAACATAGGGAAGTGATATCCATATATCACTTTATACCACCATTCTAAGGTAATTTAGGACATAAAAAAGTGAGAAATTTCATAAAAATGATGGGGCAAGTTTTCCCGAGCATAACCATTATGAAGAGAAACAGGCGTTCCCTTACCTTGCATAAAGCATTCAATCTCCAGGCTGTAATCTGACTTAGGTTTGTAGATGCATCTTCCTTTAAGAGATAAACCCAAGAATTTGGCAATAAGCTTAGGGGAAATGGTAAAGGATAAATTTCTAAACCAAACATGGCCTTCTTTCCATGTTTTCGCCATAGCTTCACTCAGTTTTTCATCATAACCATCAAAGATATTAAAATAGGGTAACATACTCACCTTTTCAAGAAAGGTTTCAGCCTCAATAGACATCTCTTGCCTCTTGCTAGGTTCAATTCTCACTAAGTCACCTCCATGCTTTGAACCATGTTCTTCTTTCTGTTATGCAAATAGTCACCTTCCCCGATCTTATCGTCCCACTTCCAAAAAAAATAAATCCATCCTACCCCTATGAGGATTAGAAAGGAAACTTTTCATGAGACCAGGAATCATGAAAAAGAGATGTCACAAGTTTGAATTACTGCCTCCTCATTCGTAGGAGTATTATTAGTTATAACTTTCCTTTTCATGATTTCAATAATTTTTTCTTGCATCTTATTTGGATCCTCTACCACCTTAAGACCCCTTGCATTTACCCCCAAATTGGCCATAAAGTCAGCTAGAGAGTTACCTTCACGATACACATGATGAAAGGATATGACCTCAAAAGAGGATAATAAAAGCCTAGTTTTATTTATGAAGTCATCAATAGAAATAGAAGGTTGAGATTTTCCTTTCACACATGAAATGATATATAAAGAGTCCACTTCCACTTCAAGGAGTTTTAAGCCTTTCTCCTTGGCTAGCTTCACCCCCCAAAACATCACAGATGCCTCAATAACATTGTTAGATTGGAGGCCTAGGTCGAAGAAGTAGGCAAAAAGAAATCTTCCTTGAGAATCCCGAAGAACACCTCCTCCCCCTACTTTCCCAGGATTACCTTTCACTACCCCATCAAATTTGAGTTTAAATAAACTTTTGCTTGGTGAATTCCACTTGATCCCCAGACGTGGATTACTTCTTATGGATATAGGGTCATCTATAATATTCCAATCCTTAAAGAAAAGATGTTCGGGGTAAGGAATTTCCATTTCATTTTTCCTTAGGATAGAAAAATTATTTCTAACATCTTGTATGAGTTTGGTAATAGTCAACCTAATGGGAAGTTTCTTATTTTTAAAAATCCGTATGTTTCTTTCTTTCCATAATTCCCACCATAGGTGACCCAAACTCATGACCCAGATTTTTAAGCCCACAACTAAAGAAGGGGTAGTTCCATTGATTCCAAGAATTCATGATCTCTTTAGGGGTTACCCAAAACGAGAAGTAACCCAGAATAGAAGAAATCGTTAGATGGGAATAGGGAATTCTAGGAGAAGATGATTTACAATTTCCATATTCACTTCACATAGAACACATCTATTAGCCATCTAGAAACCTCTTTTGACAAGATTATCAACAAGAAGAATTTTATTTATTACTGAGAGCCAAATGAAAACATTAACCTTAGGAGTAATGTTCTTGTTCCATATCTTACTAGCATTTAAATCTTCTTCTCTAGTTTCTCCCCTAAAAAAAAGGGAATAGGCTGATTTGATAGAGAAGTTACCACTTTGTTCTTTGTGAGAGAAGTTACAGGGAATATTCACTTTCACAGAACACATCTAGTAGCCATCTGGAAACCTCTTTTAACAATATTATCAACAAGAAGAATTTTATTTATTAGTGAGAGCCAAATGAAAACATTAACCTTAGGGGTTTGATATTTAGCAATCGTAGTGCTTTGTAGGCACCAACCTACGGGAGTAGCCACCCCTTTTGATAAGAAAAAACTCAGCAAGTGACATTGATCTCTTTGAATATGAAGGTACCAACCTTCCTTACAAAATTTTCTTTCCACTTTTGAACTTGTTGCTTCCTCAATGAATAATGGAAAATTCTTCTTCTTACTTTCAAATTTGTTGTTCTAAAATTCTACCTTTACACTTCCTCTTCTTCTTCTTTTTCCTTAAGATATTCAACTTGAATCCATGCTTAATAAGTCTCATATGAATCTTCTTATATATCCTTTTGTACCCTTTTGAAAAGACACATCGTTCCAACCGACACAACCTTTCCATTAACATAACTTAATTAAGTGCATTAGTTGGCTAAAACCAAAAAAAATTAATGCAGCCCATAATTATTAAATGCACATTAATCAATGTAATTAACCACTTGATAGGAGCACTACCCCTCCTTAGAAAAATCACTTTGTTATCATTAAATCACCGCCATGACCATCATTAAATCTCCTTTTTCACCATAAAACATTGCATATGAACACCTTAAAATGCAGATATCTCTCTCTTATTTATAGCTATGTATATCTCTCTTATACCATGATAATCCTCATGGAAAAATGCTTGTTTTCATGTATTTAAACTTTCATTTTCTACCCTTCTATACTATTGGTTATTTCCGTTACTTTCTACCATTTCCATCAATAATTCCGTTACTTTCTGACAGATTTCCGTTTACCAGTTCAGCACCTCTTTTGACATCAATGACAATATTTCCAACAATCTCCCCCTTTTTCATTGATGGAAACCCCAAAAATAATCTCCTCTTCTATAGCTTCCTCTTGCCGTAGCTCCCCCTTACTACCATTCTCCCCCTTTGACATCAATGACAAAGGGTCATCCTAGGAGCTGAAAAAATTGCAAAGTTTTAGCTCCCCCTTAACCAGTGCTACCCTTGACTCTTCAATGTAAATATGTAAAAGAAATTACTCCCAGCTTATGTCATAGATATTCAAATGTCTCCTTTGGAAGTGGCTTAGTGAAAATATCTGCATTATCTATTCGGATGTAGTGACATACTCCAACTTTACCTATTTCTCTACCACCTGCTCTCTTAAGAAGTGATATCTTATGGGAATGTGCTTTGTTTTGGAATGCATAACCGGATTCTTTGAAATAATTATTGCACTAGTGTTATCACATAATATGGAGATGGGATGATCATACTCTACTTTGATATCCTTCAAGGTCTGCTTCATCCATAAAATTTATGTGCAACATAGTACCACTGCTATATACTCTACTTCTACTGTGGATAGGGATACAAAAATTTTCTTCTTACTTAGCCAAGATACCAGGCTATTTCTAAGAAAAAATGCTCCTCCACTTGTACTTTTTTTTTCATCTACACATCCTGTCCAATCTGAATTTGTATAAGCTATCAATGTGAAATCTTTATCTTTTGGATACCACAACCCATATTCCATAGTTCCCTTTAGATATCTAAATATGCGTTTTACAACTTGCACATGTGTTTCTTTCAGCCCTACTTGAAAATGTACCACCATACCCACTGCTTGCATGATATCTGGTCTGGATGTTGTCACATATAATAAACTCCCAATCATTTATCCATAGAGAGATTGATTAGCATCTAGAGATTCATCATCTTTGCTTAACTTGGTTCCAGTGATCATTGGTGTGTTGACAGGTGCACACTCCTCCATACCAAAATTTTTCAACATTTCCTTCACATACTTGGTTTGGGATATAAATATTCCTTTATTAGATTGAGAAATTTGCAATCCAAGGAAAAATGATAACTCACCCAACATAGACATTTCAAATTCCTTTTGCATGTCTTCTACAAATTTTCTAGACATTTCTTCATTGTCTCCTCCAAAGATTATGTCATCCACATATACAACCACAATTAACTGGTGTTCATCTTCAGTTTTGATGTAAAGATTACTATCAGCATGTCCTCTCTTGAATCCTTGGTCCTGTAGATGTTGATCAAGCCTTGAGTACCATGCTCTGGGGGCTTGTTTTAATCCATACAATGCCTTTTTCAACCTACACACATAATCTTCATTTTTTGATAATAGGAACCCTTCAGGGTGTTCTATGTAAACCTCCTCTTCTAAATTCCCATTTAAAAAGGCTGATTTGACATCCACTTGGTGGACTTTGAAATTTTTAAACACTGTGAAAGCAAGGAACATTTTGATTGCTTCTAGTCTAGAAACTGGAGCAAAAGTCTCTTCAAAATCAACACCTTCAACTTGAGCATACCCTTTGCATACCAATCTTGCCTTATTTCGAGTGACTTGACCATCTTCATTTAGTTTGTTCTGAAATACCCACTTAGTGCCAATCACATTCTGACTCTTTGGTCTGGGAACCAGTTCCCAAGTTTCATTTTTCTCAATTTGATCTAATTCTTCTTCCATCACCTTCAACCAATGTTTATCATGTCTTGCTTCTAAAAAGTTATTAGGTTCTACCTTAGATAGAAAAGAAAAATACCCTTGCTCGAGAATAATTTGTAATTCTTCTTCTGGTTTGAACCCGGTATCAAGTTCTCCAATAATTTGACTTTCATCATGATTTTTCTGACCAAAGCGAGATGGCATCTTGGTATCCTGCCTTTCTGATTTACTCCACTCTTCAATATCTTCTTCTTCCTCTTGTTCTTCTTTCACAAGACTTGGTATTTCTAAAGACTCTTCTGAATTTTCTTTTGTCTTTAGATCCAAACCCTCATCCACTCTAACACTTGCACTTTCTATGATAGTCCGCAACCTCTTGTTATAACATCTGAAGGCTTTCCTTTTAGTGGAGTACCCAAGAAAAATCCCTTCATCGGATCTTGAATAAAATTTGCCTAAGTCCTCTTCAGTTCTTTTAATGAAACATCTGCTCCCAAATACCTTAAAATATTTGGCTGAGGTTGGTCTTCCTTTCCATAATTCATATGGAATTTTTTCATGGTTAACTCTAATTTGCACTCTATCCAAAATATAAATGGCAATACTTACCACTTCTTTCCATAATCTATCTGATAGCTTAGATTCATTCAGCATTGTTTGGGCCATCTCTTGAACGGTTCTATTCTTCCTTTCTACTACTCCATTTTGTTGTGGAGTTCTTGCAATTGAGTATTGTATTTTAATTCCATGGTCTTCACAATATTCAATAAATCCATTTGACATGAATTCACCTCCATGATCTGACCTTAGACATTTTATCTTCAGCCCTGTTTCATTTTCTACTAATGCCTTGAAAGCTTTGAAATTTCCAAATGCTTCAAATTTTTCTTTCAAAAATGCTACCCATGTCATTCTAGTGTAGTCATCAATGAGTAACATAAAATAACTCTCACCTTGAATACTTTTCATTCTAGTAGGTCCACAAAAATCTGTGTGAATTAGCTACAATGGTTTGGTGGATGAATACTCCTTTGTTTTGAATCTTGTTCTGGTTTGCTTCCCAAGCTGAAACTACTTGCATAGAATACTCAAAGGCTTTGTTATTTTAGTCATGTCCTATATGGCTCGCTTAGTTATTATCTTCACAAGAATATCAAAATTTATATGTCCCATCCTTCATGCCATAGCCAACTTTACTCAACTTGACTTAGGCAACATTTTTCTTCTTTTATTTCTCCGAGCATATATAGATTATTTGTAGTTCGGTGGTAATCTACAATTAGTTCTCCTATATTTGCTTTCCTTATTTCACATCCTTCAACATAGAACTTAAGAGTGTGTCCTTGATCACACATTTGGTGACACTCGAGGGGTTATGTTTTAATCCTTCAACATACAAAACATTCTCTGCTTTTATTTTTCCATTATCCAAATTCAGCGTACCTTTACCAACAATCTTCGTTGTAGCATTATCACCAAATTTTACTATACCTTCATTTACTTTCTTTAAGGAGAAAAACTTACTTTTATCACTAGTCATATGTCTTAAACATCCGCTATCAATGTACCACCGATATCCTTCATCTTGAGCATGAAAATATATTTGAATGAGCATGTATTTTCTTTTTCTAGCCCATCTTCCTCTTGCTTCCTTGTCAGGATTTCGTAGCCTCCCTTTTCTTTGTATCTAAAGGCTTTGTCTTTTGATCTTGTCTCGATTCAAACACACTTCTACAAAATCATGCTATATGTCCATAATTATTACACTTGTAGCAGAGATAATGGCTTCCTCGTTATAATAGGATAGTGGAGCAAATGAATTATAGTTCATATTCAACACTCTATGAGCAGATTTTGGTTTGTTCGGGCTTCATTATCTCTCATTTACTTTCTACACTCTATCTTTTTATGCCCATATATATTGCAACAAAAACAATAACCATGAAATGAACTTTTGAACCTGTTCATATTCCTATGTCGTGGAATAAATGGTCTTTTGGTGTCATTCTCTTTAACACCTTCCTTGTGGATGGAAATGGTCTTCATAGTTTCCTCTTCCTTTCTGCTTTTATTCTTCATAGGCGTATTTAGAATTTCTACATAACATTTTACCTTTTCTAAACCTTTCTTCTCTAGAAGCTCAATGGCTCTCTAGTTTCTTCATATCCGAGTCCTAATTTGCTTTGGATGGTGATCTTTGACTTTCTAGAATCTCATCTAGAACCTTAGTACTCTTTTCAAATTTCAAGTTGTTCATTAGTTTGGTATTTACCTTTTATAAGTCTTTTCTCATCGCAACATTCTTTGAATCACAATTTTCACATTCTTCTTGTTTCACCTTGAGCTGACTTCTCAACCCCTCCTCAATTATCTTTTATTCTTCAATCTCGGTCTTCAAGTCAATGATTAGATTCTTTGACTCTTCAAGACTCTAGGCTAACTTAGCTTCAAAAGATTGATTTTGTTCTTCATATTTCTAGCGCTGAAGTCTTTGCTTCGATTCCTCTTTTCGGTGCTTTTATTTCACCCAACACACAAATGAGTTCTTCTTCGAGGTTTACCTCACCTTCTTCTTCTATGTCCTTGATTCCTTTCAAATCAAATTTTTGGTTGATGAACCTTCTTCTATAGCCATAAATAATGTTTCTTCATCATCACTGTCTAAATCACTTATTCTACTTTCTTCGGATGAGTTACTACCTCTTTTTGAATATAGACTCTTCTTTTGCTTTTCAAACCTTTTCTTGCCTCTGCTTTGCCTAAATTCTCTTTTGAACTTGGGCTTGCTTTCTTCATCTTCACTATCTTCCTTCTCTAGGCATTTAGCTGTAAAATGACCAATTTTACCACAGTTAAAGCATTTAAATGGTAACTTATCTTTGTATCTCCTGAATCTTTTATTTAGATTTTGAATGAATAAAGCTTCCTTTTCATCTTCTTCACTGTTTGATTCATTATTCACTTCAGATTCATTGATTTCCTTTTTCTTCGAGAATTTGAATGTGGCTTCCTTCTTTCTTTGGTTTATTAGTCTCGGTCCTCATTTCATAAGCCATCAGTATTCCATGTAGTTTTTCCATGCTTATCTTGTCAAGATCCTTCATTTCTTCGATGGAAAATACCTTAGCATAAAATCTTAATGGTAAATATCTTAAAACCTTCTAGATGATCATAGGTTCCTCAATATTTTCTCCAAGCCCTCTTATGGCATTGACAACTTCATCCACCCGTAGAAGATAAGCTGTAACATATTCCTCATCCTTCATTTTCAGGCTCTCAAATTTTCTCCTATGGATTTGAAGCTTAACTTTTCTGACCTTATCATCAACTTCATATATTGTTCGAAGTTTATCCCATATTTCCTTTTCCATGTCACATTGCATTACCTTGACAAATTCAGACTCTGACAGACCACACAAGATTGCATTCATCGCCTTGGAATTATTTTCAAAATCCTTCTTACCGACTTGGTCTTTTGGGGAGTTGATGGAATGGTATATCCGACCACTACTAATTTCCAAATATCAAACCCTAGTGCCATCAGATAGGTTTTCATCTTTATGCTCCAAAATTCATAGTTTGTTGTGTTAAACAACGGAGCCTTGTTCGAGGAAAATCCTTCTTGTACTTGACTAGCCATATGTGCTCTCGAGATCTACCTTCCAACTGTTAGATTGTTCCTGAAGGAACCTACTCTGATACCAATTGTTGAGCACAAGATAATACTGAGAGGGGGTGAATCAGTATTATGAAATTATTTCAAACTTTAATACTTGAACTTAGATCTATAATCACGAGCAATGTGAATATATCAAATCAATCAAAGAACACAAAGCTTAATGCAAGTAGACATAGATATATGTGGAATACCTTTCGAGAGAAAACCATGGAGAAACTTCTTTCTTTATATATATTTCTCAAAAAATTGTAGGCACCAACCTATAGGAGCACCCACCCCTTTTGCTAAGCACCAACTCAACAAGTGAAACTGATCTCTTCGAATATGAAGGCACCAACCTTCCTTACAAAATTTGCTTTCCACTTTTGAACTTGTTGCTTCCTTAATGAATAATGGAAAATTCTTCTTCTTACTTTTAGATTTGCTTTGTTCTAAAATTCCACCCTTACGCTTCCTCTTCTTCTTCTTTTTACTTAAGATATTCAACTTAAGTCCATGATTAATAAGTCTCATATGAATATTCTTATATAGCCTTTCATACCTTTTCGAAAAGACACATCGTTCCAGCCGACACAACCTTTCCATTAACACAACTTCATTAAGTGCATTAGTCGGCTAAAACCAAAAAATAATTAATGCAGTCCATAATTATTAAATGCACATTAATCAATGCAATTAACCACTTGCTAGGAGCGCTACCCCTCCTTAAACAAATTACTATTATCATTACATCGTTGTCAGCCATCATTAAATCTTCTTTTTCACCATAAAACATTACATATGAACACCTTAAAATGTGGATATCTCTCTCTTATGTATAGCTATGTATATCTCTCGTATACCATGATAATCCTCATGGAAAAATGCTTCTTTTCATGTATTTAAACTTTCCTTTTCTACCCTTCTATATTGTTGGTTATTTCCGTTACTTTCTACCATTTCTGTCAATAATTCCATTACTTTCTGACATATTTTCGTTTACCAGTTCAGCACCTCTTTTGACATCAATGACAATATTTCCAATAATTCAATTCACACATAATACATCTATTAGCCATCTAGAAACCTCTTTTAACAATATTATCAATAAGAATAATTTTATTTATTCTTTGGGAGCCAAATGAAAGCATTAACCTTAGGAGTAATGTTCTTGTTCCATATCTTACCAGTATTTAAATCTTCTTCTCTAGTTTATCCCTCAAAAAAGGGAATAGACTGATTTGAGAGAAGTTACCACATTGTTCTTTGTCCCAAACAATTCTATCTTGGTCCTTGCTACTAAAAGAAACATAATTTTTTAGAAAATAGATTTAATATCCAATAAGGTTTAGATATAGTCATTCACATATGATAAAGGCCATATCCTTATCCATTGTTAATTAAGATAAGTAAGTTCCTTCTTTATCCACTTAGGATCTTATAGTTTCATTTACTAGTTCCAAACAACATTCATTTGGTTCAAATCTGATAAGGGATACAATAATAACTATAATGTTTGTAATACATTATCCTCTTGGTCTTAGTAAAGTAAAATTTATCAGAATTATAATTTAAGTAGTTTACTAAATTGTAACTTTAGAATAAGGACTCCATAAAATAGTTCCCCACTTATTCCTCTCATAACCCAAAGTTATCTATTATGTCATATATACTTTGACATAGATTTACATATCAAATCATCATAGAATATAACTAAAGACATTTATCTTACAAATCTTAACCAAACAACAAGTCAATTTGACAAGGAAAAATTTGATTTACTCAAATAGCTATAAGTATTTCATAAACATTTCAATCATAAAATAATATCATTTTTCAACAATTACAGAGTACAATTTCTCTAGGGTTTCATGACTCATAACAAAATCATTTCATAACTTTAACACTTTCAAGTATCCAAAATAATTGAACATCATCAGTAAAAAAAATGCAACTTTCTATAAGTCTTTCTCCTTTCACTTTTCATGAAATCCATCTACACATTGTTAGGATGTGTCAGTTCATGGGAATTGAGCATGATAAGAACTAACACATTAGAAAAACATGCTACTATCTATTAATTTCATGAAAGGAATCCTTCTATTTAATGAAATTTTTCTAAGTTCCCAATCTCTAATAACTTTTAAAAGAATGCAAAAATGCCACAATGCCAAGTTAGGAAAAGAAGTCACATGTACCCTTTTATGAACCTTTTTCCCTAATATGAAAAAATTTTAGAAATCATTCAAGTTAAAACATTGGTCCTATAGTCAAATAGAATGAAAAGTGTTTTGGGATTTCAATCAGGTAATCATAAATATTACGTGATTGAAATTCAAAACTCCATCCACCTTACAATAATTTCTTCTATCACCAATTTACTTCATACTTTAAGGTAATGATATTGAAATCATTTCAAGTAGAAAACAACACATTTCATAGCTGCCAAGCCACCTAATATACCAATAAAACATTTCTATCTAAAACGAGAACTGAAATAAATACCAAAATTATCCATTCATTAACTATCACATTAACTTTTCAAACTTGGCTAAGGGGGACATTCTACCCATTCAAGTTAATAAAGACATAACCAATGATCTACATGGCCAAGAAAATCATCACTAATGGTTGTAATGTTGATGCTAATGAGCGGATTTTTAAGTACATAATGATGACATCATATAAGATTTGTGTGATTGATGAGATTTGTGTGAACTGGACAGCCATCATTTCTTGTCATAGGGAGAATGCCAAGGAGCGGGTAATTAATTACAAAGTATGGTCTAATAACTACATCTTCTTTCACAGAAGGAAAGATTCAAAAACAAAGCTAAGTCTACTACGCATAGTGCTAAAATCTTTATTGTTGAGAGTAGAATCACTTTGGAAAAATGGGGGTATACCATGCAAAAGCAGAGCCCACCCACAATCCAGTGTGGAAAGAGGATGTTGTACTCTAGAACTACCTTCAAATTGGGGGTCTTGCAAATTTGATTGAAAGGATTCAAGGTTTCGATCAGGATATTTCTATTAAATTTGCACAGGGATGGAAGAATCGGGTTGTTAAATACAAAAACATAGAGGTTGAGATCACGAGAGGAGCTCATCACCCAGATCATAGGACTCAGTCTTGATGGCACCAAATTCTTCAATAAGAAGGTAGATAGGGAGGTGGAGACAAAGAAATTCCTAGACGAAGGGGAAAATCTTGAGTTTGTGACAGCCAGCATCAAGTTGGCTTCGATTCTTGAGCCTTTTACTAAGCTCACCAGGATGGTTGTTAGGTATGTAACTCTTGAAGGGAGATTTGTTACTATACCTCAAAAGCATTTGATATTTCTTAACCACTTTCGTAGAAATATAACCATCATCTTCCCTCACTACTTGATAAACTCATTTGGAGAAATCCATTAGGGAAGTGCAGAGCCATTCTAGGGTAGTCCCTCTGCATCAAGGGCTAATTCTTCTTATCCATCGTCCTTTGCTCAAATTTGTCCCCATGTGAATCCTGTTCCACCCTCTTCCTCCATTCGCCGCTGCACACACCGCCTGCATTCCCCCGCTCGAAAGGAAGATTGAAAATACGCATCTAGCAAGAAAAGAAATGAAAACTAAGATCCCTACTTCTCAAAGGGTTCTTAGAAGCCACAAAGACCTAGAGCTTGCTGAGAACCTCCTGCACATCAGCCAACCGGTGGAGGAACCTAAGGAGGAGGATTTGATGGTTAGAGTGGGTAGGATGGAAAAGGAAATACAAGAGCTCAAAAGGGTTATCAAAAATATGGAAAAAGCTAAGGGAAAAGGAATACTACAAAATGATGATGAGGAGGGGGTTATTGCTGAAGTATTCAAGAAGTTACAGTCTTTGGATGGCAGAATGGGAAATGTAAAAATTCGTAATGACTGCATCCTATCTGCTCTTAAAAGTATTTATAATTTCATTGAACAACATGTTCATAGTGTTTGTAGCCTAAGCGGGATTAATGAAGACATTTGGGGCCCCAAAGAGAAAAGGGATATGGAAATTGCTCAGGTAGATCTGAAAGACTCTTCTCAGGCCACAACCATTGCTTTCTTTGTCTCACTGCAAGTGATCAAAACCAAGATTGACAGGGCTATCAAGTAACGTGGTGCTATGTTGCTATTTCGATTGCGAAGTTGTTGATGATGGCGGATCTGGAGCTATTTTTTGGCGGAGATATTCTATGATAGATATCTATTGTTTGCTTTTTGATCTCTTCTGTTGTTTTTTGGATCATTATATGTCTGGATCCTTTCTTCTAATTTGTTGTTTTATCTGGCTGATGAGCCCTCTGAGGTTGGTTGTTTTTCCTTCTCTAGGTTGTTTCTCTCACTTCTGATATCTTTCTTTTGAGCCCTTTTGTATACAGGGTATAGTCCCTTCTAAAATATTTGCCCTTAATAAAGGAAAACTATCACAATAGTCAAGGGTTGGATTAACAATTCCATGTTATTTATCAAAATAGTCAAGGTCTTTCCATTTCTTGCCTATCAAAAAATTATCTTCACAAAGATTAATGATTACTACTTATTCAATCAGGAAAATCAAATAAACTGAATACAGTACAATATTTTTCAAACAAGGAATCTAGAAACTATGAAGTGAATGTTCATTGACTAAACTGGAATCATGACCGAGTAAGGACTGGTACACCATAAATTATAGGGGACTTCCTCTAAGTAAATTTTCAACAATTTATCGACCACGTCATTCACAAAATCTTGACTAGATGGTGCATAGATATATTGAAGCTATAGAAGATGATTTAACTAGGAAATCGACCTATTTAAGAGGTAAGTGATAAATATATAGTCATATAAATATAGAATAAACTGACTCCATTTAAGTTCAAGTTACAAAAACACTATACGAGAATTAATATAAGCTCGAGAGGTCGACAAGGCTCAAACTATAGCGAGAATAAAAAAATCTCAAAATTAATTCTCCAAGTGATACCATACTACTCAACCAAAAATGGTGGAAATAAATGTCCCAAACAAGTACATTAAAAATATTTCAAGGTTTCCATTCCCTGCAACATATCAACCTGATTTACACCATCCTTAAAAAGTGTAGTCCTAAAAAAAAGAATTAGTTAATCAATAGTAGAAGAGACTAAGTTCGGTCTAACAATCAATCGATTTCCATTCCATAAGAAATTATTCAAACAATCAATCGACAAAGCATACCCACGTAGGGATTTTTACAATTTATTACTCCCTTAAGCTCTAAAAATGAACTATTAAAAGTATGGTTAAGAAGACCGAAATATAGAAGCTGTGACAAAGAGAACGTTTGGGGAAAATAAAAATCACCTTGCTTAATGATTCCTATAACCAAAAGGGTATTGACCTAGAATCAAATCCTTTCCAAAAACCAAAAGGAATTCAACAGTCCCAGATAAAACAAAAAACAACAACCTTAATGCCTTTTTGTAATAGATTCATTGGAACAAACTTAATCATTAATGCTAAGGATACAATAAAAATCCTTAATAAAAGCATCTAGAATCAAGGTAAACAAAAAATCACACGAGAAAAACCTATTCATAGATCAATACTTGAAAACAAAATCATCCACAACCAAGTCTCATATATTCTCAAAGTATAACAGTTAAAAATAAGAAACATAATGGTTCCACCCAACACGAACCTGGTTTTCAAAGAGCTTTTAAAATAAAAACTAGTAAGATACAAACAACCATAATTTCAAACCAAAAATATTAACTCGAAAGAAACATCAGAAAATGAGAAGATTTATTTTCATGAAATTTATAAGCACACCAAATATCTTAATGGGCTAGAGCCAAGCATGCCCGATAGTGCTCCTACAAAATCTTCTAATCTCCTTCGATTCCTCTTAGGATTTTGTAACAAAATACACAAAATGTTTACACCAAAATCCTCATAAACCCCATATTATTTCTCCCCATTTTCATTTATAGATTCAACAATAAATTTTCTCCATTATTTCTGCCATGCAATGGAAAATTTAAGAATGCAACTAAATCAAACTATAATTTCAAAAATGGAAAAACAACATGCAGATCCATTGAGATCGAACAAACAAAATGAATGGTCAAACCAAACCTCTTTATTTTCCTCCATTCCATCTTGGAGTTTCCCAAGGTGGTTTTCCACTTTTTTTGAGATCAATAAATGTCAGGATGGTTTGACAGTCCTCCAACAGATCCACCAACTGCTAGATAACTCTAGCAACAACTAACAATTGGAAATCATGCATAATATTCTAACTAGCCAAGTGGAGTTTAGTGCCCACCAAGTTTATTTTGGCTTCCTCCAAGAATGGCACATGATCTCATTGAATGTCCATTAATTCCTTAGTACAGTGTGGGTTGGCACCCAATAAACCATGCTCAAACCCTTAGGGTTTATGTAACCAGAGTCATAGTCTAGGTTAGGTTTAAGTCCCATGTAGGTTTAGGTCCTTTTTAAATAGTGTCATCCTTAGTCTAGATTAGGATATTAATGAATTCCTCTAGGTAGTTTAGGAATTAGAATCCCATTACCAAAAATACATCCAATCTTATCTTAGAATAATATGCATCTAGGATAGTTAGGTTTACGCAAAGAATAATTATCACCATAGTGTAGTTTCAGTTAGGTCACTACTAACATATATTAACTTAAAACATTTAACATGAACATTACTAACATACGCAAACATCACAAAGTAATCATATCTCAGTGAATATTGCATTCACCAGATGCCACTAGGTCCTCCAATGGTGTCACTTACTTTGGGCGTAGATGAGATGACATGTTTGCAATTAATAAAAAGTTAATTAGAATTAAAAAATGATTGTACATCATATCAATCAAGGGCATGCCTTGGATCACTAAAATTGATCCAAGGTATGACTATTACTTCATTAGTAATGAATAAACCATGTTTGAGTTAAATAATGTAACTGTGTATCTTACTAGCATAGTCCATGAACAACATTTACCTCAAATCACCTGGTTTATACATATTATACCTCCAACTTAGCATAATAAGAATATGGATAAAATACAACATTAGTATAATTCTGATACAATATGATTTCAGCAGATTTAGAAGGTAAACTATTTAACAAACAACAAACATGATCAATCAATCAAGAGAGTAAACCATCTCATAATAGAAGTCATATATCAACGTTTGTAAATTTTAATTAAAGAAGTTGGTTAAGATATCATTCACGGAGAGGAATTACATACATCCCCCTAAAAAGCATTATCATCCCAATGATTAACTTAGTCCACACACATTTTAAGAACATAGGAATAAATATAACTTATTCATCCATCAAAATTCTTAAACAAATATCAAATTTTTCATAAATTTCAAGTTTCTTTAAACTTATTACAACATCAATTTGTTGTCCTAGTTCTTACAGAAATAAGTACTTGCCCAAAATTGGAAAAAAATTATAAATAGTTTTCAGACTTAGAATTCAAATATCATAAAGGTTATAATCAATTATGTTAAAAAAGATGAGGAAAAGCAGTTTTTATGTCCTCAATATTTTCCCAAGTTACACTCTCTTCACTAAATGGTCCCACTGGACCTTACATTGGCTTATTTCGTGATTTCACAAATGTAACTTATGTGCTTCCAGCACTCTGATGGGTTCAACCACAATTATTCTTGGGTCTTAGAACTATAAGGAATTCCAATTTAATACATGTGACAAGTGTGAAATGTATTTCTTAAGCAAAGAAATATGAAAAACATCATGCATTCGGGACAATGCAAGAGGTAATGGTAAGTGATAAGATATAGGGATAATCACTTCAACAATATCAAAAGGTCCCACAAAATGAGGTGACAACTTGGAAAATTTTCCAAAAGTGATTGAGCTCTTTTTAGGCTTGACACGTTAATTTTTTTCACCAAGTTCAAATTTTCTATCAACTCTTTTCGTGTCTGCATAGCTTTTCTTCCTATCAAAGAACTTTTGTTTATTGTTCATGATTAATTTTAATTTTTTTTCCATTTCAATAAGTATTTCAAGTCCAATTACCTCTCTATCTTTGATTTTATCTCAACTAACCGAGGTTCTACACTTTCTTTCATATAATTCTTTGAAAGGTTTCATCTTAAGAGAGGAATGACAAGTATTATTATATAAAAATTTAACTAAAGGAAGGTATTCTTCCCATTTTTTTGTTGCTCTATGTAGTACATTCTCAACATATTATCTATTATTGTTATCACAATATTACATCACCCTTGAATGGCCTAAATTTGTGGATGGGGCATTCAATGTAATTTGTGTGACACTAGATCATCTCTCAAGTTGTGGGACTTGTGGGCTTGAGATGACCCTCCAGAGAAGGATGGTTCCGATCCTAAACTACCTACCACAAGCTACTCTCAGTGCAAGAAAAAATATCTAATCCTAATCTAACCTCTAAGGGACAAGGAGAGAGAGTGTATGAAAATAAATCCTACACTAACAACGGTGATACACCAGAAAAGGAGGGTAAGAGAATAATCTCCCAATGTGTGAAAATGGAGGAAAAATGTAGATTAGAGAGGGTGATAATAGTTCTCCATAGTCTAATGACAACCTTCACAACACATTTACATGCATACACAATAATAATAGATCCCTACAAGAGCATATAATAGACACAAACATCTGCAATAAGATTAGAGAGGCAAAGAGAATGCAAACAAACACAAGGGAAGATACATCCACAAACTTGCATCTATTATTTCATTAATATGCATAGTCCAAACTATTACAAAGGAAAGGCCTAGATCACCATGCAAGGAGTCCACTATAAAGGTTTGCAACACATTGGCTTCATAAAACCAAAATGACAGAGTTTTTCTACTCAAACTATCCTCATTTTACAATGAGCCCAATACTTCAATTTATAGAATTTTGAGAGGAGAGAGAGAGAGGGGATCCAATTCCCAAAATTCACTTTCCCACTAATTGAAAGTTATGATAAATGTGTATGGCTAGTGATTTTGGACCTGAAAAACCAATCCCAAGGTGCCCCATAACTTGCATCAGTGAAGAATGATTTCCCATGTTCATTGAATGCTCCTCAACCACTTTCTAACAACCAAACAGAAATGAAATCTTTTTCTTAAAAATCTCCATCAAATTGTGAATTTTTTGATTTTTCTAAATCATGTTCAAAGCCATGGTTGCAATGAGAACACTTTTTCAAAAATCCATTGAAAATTTCTCTAGTTATGACTTCTTGAGTGTAAGTAGCTTATTTGGGATTATCATGCTTTCTTCATTGCCAAGGGCTGGAAATTAATTCTTGGTAGTTGAAAAATATTTCCTCCATCTTCTAATGTTTACATCATGATTATTTGGTCATTAAAAAATTAGTAGGGCCCATTTATATTTCCATTATCTTGGTTTGGTTGCATTTGTGTAGGAAGGGCATATTGTTCTAAATGCTTATATTGAGCCAACTCAACCCGACTTGGCCGAATTGGATCTACCCTTGCATAACTAAGCATTGAAAAATTATCGCCAACATGCCATTCTCTAATGTGGATTCACCCCTCGTAATGTAGGATCATTTGCATTCCATGTCATTCATTTTGCATTTCTTTGATTTTAACTCAAACCTTGACCCCTTATAAGCGTGAGTTAAGGGATTAATGAATATCTACCAAATCTTCCCTAGGGCCTTTGAGCTCATTTATAATTTGAGCTATATGGAAAGGTCCTAGGTGTTGAACTTTCAATTCACCATGCCGAAGCCTTATAACTCCTAGCTTTAATGTTGTTACCTTGTATTTGAACCAGCCTCCCTATGGTGAAATCATTTCAAAATGGCCGAGGACATTAGGGTCCCTCAACCCCACACCGGTCATAATGGATCCTTGAGCTCCATTTGCATTACACCATGATATCACTGCTTGGTTGAATCCTATTCACCCCATCCATGCTAGGTTTTCCAATGTCCATGTGAACCAACACAGCCCACGATCGGCTCTTTGCATCCCCATTTGACCGATTAGGCCTTTGACCTATGACTCACTAGCTCTCATTTAAAAATGGTGAAGTCGGACCCTTTTTTCCCAAATGACCCAATGCCACCTAAGACACTCCTCTTATTTTACCGCAATGCATGCCAAGTTCTTTATGGTGTGGCAATTATTATGGGCCCTAGCCACACGCATGTCCCTTGTGTTCCTAGGCCACTCAAAACCCAACTTCCCGCTTCCTCTACACTATTTTCTTTTACGGTAATTATGAATTTTACACACCCCCATGTCTCAACTCATTTCTAAGCCACTTGGGTCTCTGAATTCTACTTCAGCTAAAATGGCCATTCCACTTTCTGAGCTTGGCTGGTGGCTCACCGAGCCAACTTGAACTTCATTTTTTTGCTAAATGCCAATTGTCATTTTTAGAGCTTTTCGATCAAACTCTTTTCACTCCATTTTCACTTAGCCAACTTCCATATCAACTTGATGGCACATGTTCCTCATTTTTTTACCATGCCATTGATGGGATCGGTCCTAAGATAGATCGAGTGTAGGATTTGACATGTTTTGGTTGTTTCAAGCTTATTTGTCCTTTGTCAAGTACGAGTTATCTCGGGACTTAACATGATAACTCGACCTGCGTGATTAAGCCATGTCATCATGATACCTATGGTTTCTTTATGATATAGCCCGTCATGTTTCTCCACAACCTGGTTTCCTTTCTCTTGAGCCTACAACTTGGTTTTAATGCTTTCATGGCCCGATCACCCATTAAGATGACCCGACATTGATCTTATGTCATGATGGCCTTGAGTTTATTCGATGATCTTAGTAGTGGCTTGGTGTTTCATTTAAATGGCTCTACATAACCAGTAGGAACATGACCTAATTAATTTAGCTCACTATTTTATTACATGATCTTGGTGGGAATTTGAGGTTTGATGTCCTTGTGTACTTAGCTTTGAGTATGAGTTCGATTCACCATGATTATGAAAGCTTGACCCTATGAAAAATTAGCTCGACATTTCTAATAATAGAATTTAGTTCATTTTAACTAATCTCATCCTATTTCTCTCCACCCAATCTTGATTCATTTGTAATGCATAGTTCGGGAGTTAAAGAAATAGTTTGATGAGTAGTCATTGATAGCATTTTCAAGTCTTATCTTACTTGTAGGGGAAAAACTCAATATGTGATTCATAGCTCATTTCTCCTTTTATGCATGACTCATTGAGTAATTTTAAGGGCTCGATTCACCTTATGACAAGCTTGATAGTTTCATAATAGCTCAATATTCATTGAATTGGTGGCTTGGCATGTGTAATATGGGATCCTTGGCTAACTTGAGACATGGCTTGGTTTTTAGTACACAAACATGGCCTCCATAGAGCAGATCGGTTAGGCTTCAAACAACTCAATAAAATAATGTAACTTGGTCTCACACTCCTCACATGTCATTGGAATGACTAGGTGCATAGTGGAAATAGCTTGGTGTCAGGAGGTAACTCACTTGTGATCTCACTGAGTAGTATGAAGGACTAGAGAGTACTTCTGAAGGTATACACACTTCCTTGAACATTTTATACTATCCTTTAGATTCTTCAACTGTACCAAAGTTGAGTGGTATATATGAAAGTTTCTGGAGCTATGTATTGATTTTTCCATTCCTTAGTAATTGGGCCCCGTAACCAATTATCGTAATGCAAACTTTTTAGTTGTCGGTTGTCTAATTTTTCTAGGGTAGCAAAATTGGATAACAATTTGGCAACTTGTGGGGCCATTTTCCTGTTAAATGGAGTATGACCAGTTGTTTGTGGCTATCCATTGGGCATGGAGTCTATATTATCATTATGGCCTAATTTAAACTTTGAAAATCTTGACCCTAGAACACTTGTGATGTCATTTATTTCTTTTAGTGCGCCTTCCACTTTCTGCATTCTCAAATTTCATAAGAAAATCTTGAAACCAAGATTTGTGAGAGTAGAAAAATATTTTAAACTTTTAATTACACTCCTTCCTGCAACTATGATCCGTGGAGGTTGAAGGATGATCATATTTCAATCGAGACATCATGGAACTTTCTTAATGTCCTCTTTCTTTTTTCTTTTGGGATGTCCAATACTACTTGAATGCAATTGATCTCGGGCTACTATTGTAGGTAGCAAGAACTGTTATTGGTCTTGGAGGATTGCATGGTGGCTACCATTCACTATTAAACATTGATTGAAGCTTCATTGAAAACTAGGGACTTCCATCTATTGTAATACCAATCCTGCCCCAATCCTAATTTTCTGACTTGAGAAACTCAACTGCTGATTCGAGGAATAAAAATCATTGAAGATTTACAAAAATTCACTTGTGATTTTAGTTTTTCTCATCTGTTTGAATTTAAAATTTGTAATTATTTCAAGTAATTATGAGCTTCCTACTGTAGTGATTTCTCTTTCTTTCTTGAATCATGATGAATTGTATACAAATTATATACTAGAAGTAATAGGGCATGTGCACAAGGAACTTAGGGAAATTAAAACCTACTCTAAAAATAACAACAATGTGCATGAGCACTTGGAGAAATTAAAAATCCTATACTAATGTGTACAAGGGTGATAAATTCTTCATTCTAGTAGCAATTTTTAGGTGGATTCCATTGACTAGAATCTGCAACTCTTCACCATCCAACTTGGCTAGTCAGAAGGAATTGTTACTCTTGCATTCAGTGATCATATATGAACCACTCCATATGGAATAAAACTTGGAATGCTTTCCCAGTTTTTCACATACAACATCCCACTTCAACACCAAATCTCCTTCTTGGAATTTCCTAGCCTTATCCTTCTTGTCAAAGCTCCTCTTGATCAATGTTTGATATTTTTTCATGGTTTGCATTGCATGCTCTCTTGTCTCTTCTAGTTCCATCAGTTCCACATACTTAATTTCCATGGGTTCAAACTCAACTAGTTCCAATTGCTTCATGAGTTTTAATGTTGACAACTCAAGTTAAATAGGCAAGTACCACTTCCATTCCATAGACTAACTTGTATGGAGAGTTGTTTGTTGACCTTTTGGGTGTAATTCTATCTACCCATAGGGCTGATTTGATATTTTTGTGTCAAGTTCTTTGATTCTCATCAATATTTTTTCTAATGATTCGCAACAAGTTCTTGTTTTTGGACTTTACTTAGCCATTTCCTTGGGGGTAATAGTTTGAAGAAGTGTTAAGATAAATACCATCCCTATAGCCCATTTATTGATTTTTGTGCCAAGAAATGTCAATTCATTATATGAAATGATGGTGGCAGGAACTCCAAATTTTTTTGACTATCCCCTCATAGAAATTTGAGATGCTAGATTCATTTACCTCCTTGAGTGCCACTGCTTTAGTCCACTTGGTGAAATAGTCTATAACCATAAGTATTTAATTGTGTCCCTAGCTTTAATTTAGATTGATAAATACAATGAAGTCCAATCCCCATTGTATTAATGACCGATCCACTAAAATTGGATGAAAAGGAAAGGATTCTAACCTTTCCTTCCCTGTGAATAATGCACATTTTTTGCATTTCTTGATCCATGAGTAGAAATCACTAAACACCATAGGCCAATAGTAACCAACCTTCATGATTTTGAGAGTTGTTACTTGTAGATCGAAGTGGCCTCCTAATTCCCCATAATGGAACTCATGTAATATATTCTCAACCTGACTTGTTAGGAAACACCTCAATAACACCTCTGCTCACATCCTTCTTGAATAGGATGCCATTAATGAGCACATATGGAATGGATTTTAATCTGAAATATCTCCTCTTATCTTTGTTCCATTTTGGAGGGCACAAACTAGTTTGGAGGTAATGTACCATGTCTTGAGTCTAACATTAAGTATTTGCATCATCATCTGGTAGTTCTTGATCATTTTGTAGCACTAGGATAGAATCCTCTTCACCTTTTGACTCATCATGTTGTTTGGAAGCTAGTTGTTCACACAAACCTTTTCCACAAACCAGCTTGGTCACTTTGATTTCAATATCATATTCCATTACGAGTGATCCAACCTACCCTCTTCTCATTTAGATATTTGTTTAGGAGAAAGTCCTTGACACCAACATGAGACACTAGTAGTTGAATCTTATTGTTCGAGACCAAGTGTCTGAACTTCTTGAAACTCCTAATGACAACAAGAAAATGCTTTTAATAAAAGAATACCTTACTTCGTAATCTGCATGGATTTTACTAAATAATTTTATAGGTTGCTCCAAACCTTCCTTATTCATCTTTGCCAAGATAGATGAGATTTTGTCTGTTCCTCCAAAATCATATAACATGAAGTCCTTGGAGAAATCTGGGTTGATAAGAGTTAGAGCTTGTGATATAGCATGTTTGATGGCTTCAAAACTTTCCTTACATTTTTTTCCACTTGAATCTAAGGATCCTCTTTAACATCATTGTTAATGGCTTCACAAGAGTGGAAAAGTTAGGTAGAAATTAGTGGAAAACGTTTATCCTTCCCAATAAGCTTTGGAGAGATTTCTTGTGACTCGAAATGCTAGGGTATCGATGGCTTCAACTCTTTCGGGTCAATTTTCAATCCTTATTTTAAAATAATATGGCCCAACAACTTGCCTTCATGTGCCAATAATACAGACTTATTCAGATTCAAAGACACTCTAAATCTTCTACACATTGAAACACTTGTTTTGAGATGAAAGAGGTGGTATGTCACATTCTTTGAGAAGAAAGTGATATCATCAAGTTAGATGAGCATTATCTTGTTAATTAACCCCTTGAATGCCATATCCATAGCTTGCTGAAAAGTTTCTCTGGCATTTGATAGTCCAAATGGCATATTATTGTAAGAATATGTGCCCCATTTTGTGGTGAATTTGATCTTGAACTAATATTCTTCCTTCACCATGATTTGATTATAGCCTCAGGTAGTCATCTAACAATGAAAACCTTCGAACCAGCTACAACTTGTAGGATTTTTTCCATTGATGGGAATACATATTGATCCTTGAGTGAAGCTCATTTTAGTCATGAAATTCCACACACAATCTGATTTCTCCATTCCTCTTTTGCAATGACACCAATTTTGTAACCCATCTTGAATGCTTGATTAGAAATATGATGTTGATTTCAATCATCTTATTCAATTATTTTCTCATGAGAGGTTCAATGTGAGGATTCATTGGCCTCTTCTTATGTCTGATGGGCTTAGTTTATGGATCCAATTATATTATATGTTGATCCAACTTTGGATTAAAACTTCTTAAATCCTTATAAGTCCATGTAAAGGCATCTATAAATTCTTGAAAAAGTTAAACAAATTTAGATTTCTCTTGTGGAGCACTTACTTTGCTAATTTTAAATATCTTGCCTTAATCTACTACAATGAGATTTGAATCTTCACCCTTCACTTGGATGTTCACCTTTTATTTCCAGAAATGCTCATTTGGATTGAATATTGATTACAAAGACACAAAGACTTTCAGTAATTTTTTATTTCTCATTTGCACCACTTGGTCATCGTACTATTGCTCCAATTTATCTTGGTTCCTAGTAGATAACTCAACTTCTTCTTGCAATAAGTTTATGATTTTATTATCATTTTCAAAGACTTGCCAACTTGCATTATTGTTTGGGATAGCTAGTTTTACCACAACTTTGATATGGGGCTGAGTTTTATCACTTTTGATACTTTGTACAATGTCAAACGTTTCCCCAATTTTTGTAAGTCTATATTCTACTTCATTATTCTTCCTCGAGATGAAATTGATGTTAAAAGCTTTAAAATATTCAATGAGGTCCCATACCCAATTTTTATAATTCTTCAAAAGGTTATTCTTAGTAGAATTTTTTCCTTTTATTTGGTTCACAATTAGCTCATTGTACCCAAACACTTGTAAGTTCTTAATACCCCTCTTTCCTTCCCAATGTAACCCATGAGTTAAAGCTTCATACCTAGTTTTGTTTTTTGAGAAAGAAAACTAAAATCAGAAAGTTGAGTAATATTTTGTACCTTATGGTGAAATAATCATGGCTCCTCCACTAGCACCTTGTCTACTCCTTGACCATAAAAGAGTAACTTACATACCTCATTATCGTCTTTGTGATCTGGCTTGGTGATGCTAAGGAGAGGTGGATTCTCTTCATATAAGCAATAAATTCCTAATTCAACTTCCTCCATTTCCTTGTAAGGGTTGAATGCATGCCTTTTGTTTTCCCATTCATCAAGAGTCAAGTATGTAATGCTTTTGACCTTAGTATCTTCCTCATAAGTTCTTGGGAAATCTTCTTGATCTAAAGCTTGACAATTTTTATTGACTGGATTTGGTGTATTAGGTTCAATGTGGAAATGTTTAATTGGCTCAGACCTTATTGTAGTCTTGGCTCCATTCTCATGCTGAATAACATGAATGAAAAATCAGTGACAAATAACCTCCAATTTTAGTGGTGGAGTCTCTTGTCAAGTATAATGCAAAGAGTGGTGGAAAGTAAATATTGAAACATCTTGTAATACCATTACATTAGGACAAACATGTAATGTGAGGCTCAAACCTTTGATTACTCCAACCGTTGTTACCAATGTCCCATCCAATTGCACTAAACCTCTAGAAATGACTTCATATTGAAGACCCAGTTGATCAGCTATTTGTTTTGGCATGACTGAGGTACTTCCTCATGAATCAATCATGTAATTGTGCACCATATTTCTCCTAATGATCATAGATATGTAAAATCGAGGAGGATTTATTATTTTTCCTTGTTGACCTCCTTGGTTTCCTTCATACTAAGTTTAATTGGTTAGCACCTTCTCTTCGATTTTGGATGACTGATTGGATGCAAACCAATCTACCATGTCATCTTGTAGAAGAACTCTTTATCCTCTGATAGCTAATGAATCCCACATTCAGATGTTTACATTAGTCTTCCTCATCTTCTCAATGATGTTGAATGGAGAATCATTATCCTTTTGCATCCATTTGCCTTATACAACTATCTCTTGCACATGGTATATTACAACTGGTATATAGGCTTTTCTCGAAGGTGGTTTGGGTTGGTTTTGAGCATTTGGAACTGTAATTTGATTACCAATACCTTGTTGAGTGATAAAGGGTTGTGAATTATTTGAATTGGATGATTGTCCCTCTCCAATATTTCTCTTCTTGGACCATGTATTGGATTCTACACTTTGAGAAGGGGCTTGATTTATTCTAAAGAAATATTCAACTTTCCAATTGATAAGTGTGGTTTCATTCGAGAGGTGCCTCTTGGGTATCTTCCTACCGCTGAATTTCTTCTTGGCTTGTCTCTTGTTCCACACCCATTTTTGTCACCATAAGAGCTTGATTCAAAGCACCATTGAAACACATTGACTGGTTATGAGGTTGATTACATGGGAAACACCAGTCATATTCTTGAGCCATGTTATTTTCATTGGAACAAAATCTCTAGATGTAGACACAACAATAGGATTGTAAGGATGAAATGGCATATTCGGCAGGAGCTTTCACTTGGTTCTAATTTGTAGCTTGATAAGGTGTTCTATTAGTATGACACGAGAGGCCTATGTGGATGGGTTTAAGGATGGTATAACCTAAAATTTTAAGCTTGTTGCCTTTAATTGTCACCAACTCATTTATGAAGTTTTTTAACTACTTCATGACTTCTTGGATCTCATTTTTGGTACTATAAGATGAGGTAGAAGATTTAGTGGAACTCTAATTTTTTTGGAGCAGGGATGAGAACTAACATAGGTGCTTGGCTAGTGCTTAGACTTCCTAAATCTAGATAAAGAGGCATAGGATGCCTAGGCACAAGTTTACCATCTTGAATCAGATATTTTCTAGTTATAATGGCAATATTATAAGTTATGGGTAAATTTGTACCTCCCATGGATTGTATCATCATTTCAATATCATAATTTAGAGATTTTAGAAAGTAAAGGAAACCACCTTCAGTTGTTGGCCTCATAGAAAGTGGAGTTCTATCCCATGTCCTTTAAAACCTGAATTTGAAATCAAACATCTTCTCATTTGGCGCTCTCTTAATTGTGGTTAGATGTTTGAATAAATATAAGTTGTCTTCCTTCTCCCCAAATTGATTGTGAAGATTTGTGCACAAATGGTCACAATTCTGGATACTCTACTGGTGCTAAAATCTTGAACCATTGAAAATGTCCATTTTGGTAATTTCATGGATTGCACAGACATTTGCAATGTATTAAATATGATCAATTAGAGTTGTATGGTTCTCCCTAGTTAAATATGGGATGTTTTTCAATGCTGCAACTAGAATTGGATTCATTATATTAAGAGAAAATGGGATGTTACCCATGAAGTTGACATAGGGATTGGGTAGACCTTTCGATCATCCTTTGTTGTTGTAGGTGTGCCATTACAATTGGTCTAAGAACTATGTTTGGTTGAATGAAAGTCCTACCAAGTAGAGGTGTGGATAGGTTTCTATTTGGTGGAGAAGGATACCTTTGAGTTATTCTCCCCTTCTTCCTCTCCCTAGAGATAACTTCAAGTATTCAAAAATACCTTCTTCTTTAGTTCTTGACCTTGTTTGAATTCTTCTCATAAATAAGACAAGATGGGACTGTTAAAACCAGTGGATTTTTCTATTTTGGAGTTTCCATATGTGTAATTTAAAATATTCTTACAAGCTAGAAACTTAAAAAAAGTGCTAACCAATCTTGTTACAATATAAATAAAAAATTCTATTATCCCATCATGTGTGCAAGAATTGTTATCATGAAATTACAACACCCCTGAAATTCCTAATTTTTAGACGGGGAATTTGGTGTAATTTTTGAAACATTGGATCATCTCTCAAGCTATGGGACTTGCAGGATTGCGATGAACCTCTAGAGAAAGTTGGTTCATTCTCCTAAACTACCTGTCACAAGCTACTCTTAGTGTAGATAAAACTATCTAATCCTAATCTAACCTTACAAGGGACTAGAGAGAGAGAGAGAGAGCATGAAAATAAAGCCTACACTAATAGAGGTGATACACTAGAAAAGGAGGGTAAGAGAATAATCCTTGAATATGTGAAAATGGAGGCAAAATGCAGATTAGAGAGGCGATAACTACTCTCCATGGTCTAACAACAACCTTCACAACACATTTACATACATACACAATTATTGGGACCCTAAAGAAAATAAGTACCTAAGGCACGAAGCCTTGTGGTGCATGAAAGTAGGGCGTTAAGGAACATTAAGAATTAATTCATGGAGAGGTGTGAAGGATCATGCCCAAATAGGATGGATTCAAGACTTAGTGAGTTTTGGACAACAGGAAAATACACATAGGGAGAAAATAGAAAAGTGACTAGATACAGATGTGGATAAGCCATGGAGACTTGTGACTTAAGGAAAGGATATTCTAGGGCATCAATACAGTTATCATGAAAGGATAAGGAGTCAAGTTTATTAAGGATTAGTTGGGACATACATGCTAAAAGTCACTTGATTGAGGGAAACACATGGAAACACCTAGCATATTCTGGGTAGTGGTAGAGAAATCATAAATTGATTCCTTCAAGATTTCATAGGTAATAATGATGAGTAATTAAGAGGAAAGAATATGGATTATTATATAAGGATAGAGGGTTTTCACAGAGGAAAAAGGAGAGATAAGAAACGGAAGAATATATAAGTAAAAAAGGATAGGGAGTGAGAGATATAGGGATATTGTGTAATGTGCAATTGTAAGCTTTGTGATGTATGAAAATATATACTAGTGTGAACATTTCCATGAATGGGATTTATTTTATGTAATCTCCGCTACCATAATATGGCTAATAAATATAATGAAGTGATTCTAAAATACTCGGGTGATATATCTTTATCTATGTATTTTCCTTATGTTCATATACATATTATGGGTTTTCTTGATGTTATTTCATGGTTGATTCTACTTTCATTGAGTTGATCATGTTATTCTATTCTCACGTGCATTACTATATAAGTTAATGCTTACATCTTAAATTTCATGAATAGATGCACTTATTTTTTGGTTGTATTACATCCTCATGTTAAGAAAGAACATTCTCACAAAACTCACATAAAGGAGGGGCTCGGCACCTATGCTCACCTCGGTGAGATTCCAATCTAAAATGGATGATATGACGGCATGTTTGGGAATGGTTGTTGAGGAAAGAAGTGATTAGAGACTACATTTTGGTTATGTTTCTAGAATCTCTTTTCAAATTTTTTTGATAATGGTGCATGATGATAGAGTGCTTGACCTTTGAAAGTGTTGAAGTATGATTTAAAAAGCATGGAGGATGAGTTTTCTCAGAGATTTAATATGTACCTGATTTTGATGCTTGTAAATGGGTAGAAGAACATCTATATCCGGAGTTATATGATACTGTTGGTGATAAAAAATTTTGGGTGGAAAAACTTGTGGATTTATTGCAAAACTTCTGGTAATCTAAGTCCCTCTACTTAAGTGGTACAAATTTCATATATGCATGCACAATTGAAAGTGAGTTTTCTTCAAGTGGCCCTAAAGCGGGGATCCAACGGGGGAACTCCAAAGACCCTGCAAAAAATATAGCAATATCTTACTAAGGAATAATTTGTTTGCAAATAAGGGAATTGGGGTGAGAAATGAGGTAGGAGAACTAATGTTGTAGGTAGAAAATTAGAGTCTTTCACAAACCGGTCGAAATGTCAACACATGCATTCATGAGAAGAAACAAATCTATAATTAACAACAAGACCAAACACAGTTTATTGATCACAAATTATCAAGAAACCCCTTACTCAAATAAATATAGAAACTCCTTTTTGTATTGATTTCTTAAATAAAAGTTGTACAGTGTGGGAATGGAATAAATTTGAGAGTGAAGGAAAGTAAAAGAAAATGGTGTCCTTTGATTTCTCTAAGTACAATGCACACTTGATTTAACAAGATCAATTTACAACCCTTTGAAAAGAGAATGGATTTAAATTTTATAGAATGAGAGATGACTCATCATCTACACCTTAATGTCTTGTCATATGTCCTCGTGCGAAGCTTAAAAAATTTCAACTTCCTAGGAGAATATTAAGTCCCTTTTTATAACATAAAGGTGACTTATTACATTAGGAACATTAATACATATGAAAAAGTGCAACCCCAACACAAAATTAGAACATTGAGAAGAGAGAGAAAGTTGGGGGAAGAGGAGAGAGAAATAGAGAGAGGAGAAGAAGAGGAGATGTCACACCCATGAAGTCCATTGATCCTTGTTGGTGGAAAGATCAATGTGATGAAACTCGAATCTTCAAAATTGTGTGAAACTCCTTCCAATTGGCTCATAGATGCTTTGGAATGATTTTTTAAAATCATTGTTGAATGGTTCTTCCAATGACTGCAACTCCCAGCATGCGTATGATATACCTGTGACCAGAACTATGTAGTGAGTGTTGAAAAAAATTATCCATTTCCCTGAGATGGACCTCAAATTTCCTATTACCAATTCCCACAGATGATCTATAATGATGGTATTAACCTGAATGATCATCCCTTTATGTCCCATTGTGACAAACTTGTGCTTTGAGAATAACCTTCTATTTTTAGAATATGAGCCCATGCTCTGCTATTCTGGTACATATCACTTGTCTTGCTCTAGTTTTTCCTTCTAAACCTTCTACCATATTCCAACCTCCTCTATTCTTGAGATATTTCTATTTTTAACACATTTCTATTTTATTAGGTTGTTATTTGGGAACATGCTATTTTGGGAAGAAGTTGTTTTTTGTCTTTCTTTTCATTTTGGCCCTTTTTTTATGGTCTTGAGTGATAAAATTTGTAAATTTAGTGGAACTTGTCATTTATAGCATGCAAGGAAATATAACATATGTTATTTTTATGTAGTGGTGAAAATGACCTATGTTTACGACAAGAACAACATTTTTGGATTCGATTCTTCGTCATGAACTCGTGCTCTAATTCTTAACATGATTCACTTTATAGAAAGCTCGGAAATGAAAAATGAAAATTTATGTCTCATAAGAGCTTTAGGTATGGAGCTATAAGGGAAAACTACTGATAAAAAATCAGTCCTTCATATCTCGAGAAACTGGCAAGTTCATCGTGCAAAAACTAGTTTGAGATAAAGTAGATTTTTTGGAGACCCTTCCCTTTGAATTTCGGATGATTTTGACTGCCAGATATTTAGGAATTTTAAAATTTATTTGAAAAGGGAAGAATTCTGATAAAAAAACAACCCTCTATATCCCTAAAAAATAGGGAATTCATTGCATGAAAACTAGTTCATGTAAAACTAGATTTTTCAATGACCATTCCATCCAATTTGCATGTGATTTTACCCACTAGAACCCTGAGAAGTGGAGAGGTAGCTCACTAATTTTTTTCCACTACTGTGTCATGACAGCCATTAGTGGAGCTTGAAATTTGAAGGTCTAGTTTTTGTATTTGGTTGTGATGAAATAAACTTCATTGTGATAGCTTTTTTTTCATGTCTCACTAGTGAAATTTCTCTTCAATCAGGTTGTTGGTTTGATGGGAAATTGAACTTTGTTCTCCATAGAGCCGAAGTGAAATTTATTCACTATAAGAATTCCTTGCTGTAAACAAGAGGTTTGAATTTGATTTTTAATGGCATTTAAAAGATAAGAACTCAACAATAGATAGATTTTCAATCCTTGCACTAGTTTGGAAGATTTCTTCAAATTTCGATTTCATGGCAATGGGGATTTCCTTGTTCTTCTTCTCTATTCTTCATTTCTTCTTCTTATCTCGATGAAATATTCTTATGAGACCTATGTATCACCATGGGGTAGAGTATTTCATTTCTATGGTGAATCTAGTTTGAGATTTGGAAATGATGGAGTGGTGGACTGAGGTGTTCTCTACAACTTTCTTCTAGCAATGGAGAAGCAGTTAGAAGCAATCAGGAGTTAGAAAATTGTCAAATTTTGGAGTTGGAGTTGAGAACATTTTTTTCCCTAACATCCCTCACCTCAAAGGGACATGAGGGACATCATGAATAGAGATAAATTTTAATGGCCTTCAAAAGATAAGAACTCAAAAATAGATGAATTGTCAATCCGTGCCTTTGGTTTGGAAGATTTCTTCAAATTTTGAGTTCATGACAATGAGGATTTCTATTTTTATTCTTCTATGTTATTCATTTCTTCTTCTTATCTTGATGAAATATTATTCCGATATCTATGTATCACCATGGGGTAGAGGATTTCATTTTTGTAGTGAATCTAGTTTGAGCTTTAGTAATGATGGAGTGGTTAATCGAGGTGTTCTCTACAAATTTCTTCTGGCAATGGAGAAACAATTAGAAGCGGTAAGAAGCAACTAGGAGTTAGAAAATTTTAAAATTTTGGAGTTGGATTTGGGCACATTTTTTCCCCTTACATCCCTCACCTCAAAGGGATGTGAGGGACATCAATTTCCATGGTGAGCAAGGTGGCGACATGTGGCGGCGATCTGACGGCAGGGAATTTGAGCTCCAAATTATAGACGAGGGCTAAAATAGCAATCATGATGGTCACATGGTGTTCTAGAGGTAACATGGGGGTTGGGGGAATTTTTTAAAGTTTGATGTATTTGACTCTAAGGGACATCGGGGACACAAAATCTTCTCGGGCTCATGGAGTGACACATGTCCTTGAAAATTTTAATAACTCTCAAACTCGCTCCAAGAGGACAACTTACAATGATGATAACTTGAGCTCCTGATGGAATTTTTAAAAAAATTTATATGATTCTGACTGGTAATTTGCTTTTGAATCCAATTGTGGTGTCTCATGTCTTGATTCTTCCATTTGATCCCTGAAAAATCAGAATTTTGATTTGGTACTCCACTTGTGCTTGATAAAAACTAACTTTAGATCCAATGCGTGAAAGTGTTGTGAAGAAACTTATTTCACCATCTTATAGGTATTAAAATTATATTTCTGGAGATTTTTTGTTTTTCTTCTAAATCCATCAGGAGCTCTTAGAATCACCTTCTGAAGCTCAGTGGTTATTTTGGTCTATGTATTGACTAGGCCTGTGAACCCTAATTTTGGTGAAACTACCCCAAATTCTTTAAGCCCTTCTAGAATCTTCCGAAACATTTCCACGGTGTCCCAAGACCTTTGAATAACCTCTACATCTATTTTGGATTTTCTACTCTACACCATGGGGTTGCTCTATCCCTAAGATGGCTAGTGATAGCCCTTCCCACAACTGCATGTAGCTTGCAACTTTTAATGAAGTCCTAAAATCACCTAGGGGGAATTAATGGAATTTCGTAAATCACATAGGGGGATGAGATAACGTTAATCAAGAGATCTCTTGGATTGACTAGACAAACCCGAGGTGTCTTGGAATGATATGAATTGAAAAAATTAACGTAGGTGTATAATTGTCATGCGTGGAAATCATTAATTTCATTGTTGCACATTTGCATGACATTAGAGAATTTATTTTGTTGTTTTCTCGTGGATTTTTATGAATGGATTTTGGTTTATGCATCTATATCAAGTGGTACTCTAGACCTTGCGTATGGAGCCAAGATGAGTATTAGAGTCGCATGATTCTTATCGGACTTGGTTACATTTTGTTGATCACCGGTGGAGTAGAGTGTTGTGAGTTACACCTTGGAGTATGTGATTTTACATATTCTGTCTAAATATTTCTAAGTTTTATTTCTTGATGGAGCCAAGAGGATTGTTCTTGCATGTTATCCCTTTAGTTATAAATATCTTGATCATTACACTGGGTTTGGAGGCATTTCCTATGTCTAATTAAGCTTATTTTGAGTGTTGGGTGAGGAAGCTAGAGTGGAGGAAGATGGAGGACCTTGCGGCTAAAAAGGAGAGGGAGGAGAGAAAACTTAAGTATAATGATGATTATGAGATGGAATTTACAAGACAATGCAAAGCTGCGGGAGTGATGGATTTATGGAGTCGACGTTCGGGAAGGATTTGATATTCACACAGAGGACATGGAACTGAGTAGTCTATGCTACCCCATCTTGGAAAGCATCAAGAGAAACCCCCAAGCTGTAGAGAGATTTCTTCATATGAAGAAATGAGAATAGTTGTTTGTGCACATTTGAATCTACCTAGTGACCAACCCCCGACGCTTAGTTTTCCAAATCAAGAGATATGTATTACCAACCCGGTTGATATTGGTGGAAGTAACTGATAAAAACCTAGGAGGTATAAATTTTCATTTGGTACATCTATGGCTGCACAATAATTTCTTGTGTTTGTAGGTATATTGTTTGGAATGATATTTGGTAAAATTACTGGTACAAAAATATTTGGTATCACGTCTAGAAGTGATGCGAGACAAACATCTAGTAGCGGTGTAATATCACAGACTATTAGTGCTTTGTTTAGCACAATAATGGAGACATAAGGTGTGACCACTTTAGGACCTTTTCTAGCTACATGAAGTTGATCTAGTGTGTAAGGAGAAACAGTGTTGGTGGATCTAGTGGATCTAGTGGTGGAGGCAATAGTAGAGGGAATCAAGGTTACGGATCGATCAGTGGAAAGGACCTCAACCACCTCACCAAGTATTTTTGAAATGTCTTTGCATCTACTAAATTACAAAGGTGTTGAGCATGTTGTAGAAAATGTACAAAAATTTGAGTGTTATGGCATGTGAAGGGCATCAGTACCCCAAAACAAAAGGAAATTCATCTTAGAACAATGTTGGAAGGGTGTGCGCATAGTTGGTACCGGAAGTGTAGTCATTTATTTACCCTTAATACTTCTTTCTAGCCCTAGGAATGCCATCCTATCACCCAGTGGGTGTTGGGTGCTCACCCTAGGCATGCACATGCATTGAGCCCCTCTTTTATATGAGATTTGTGAGAATGTTTTACCATTAATGGATGCTTATTTGCATAAGTAAAAGTACATTCAGTTATTTAAAAAGGTAGAAGATGTAACTAACAGATCTACACATTAATGCATTACAGAATCTAAATAACATTGTAAGAAGTATAATAAACTAGATCTAAGCCATGATAAGTCATATAACATGAGGGTTTACACCCATAAAAAAGTTATATAGAATGAACCCACATATATATTGATTTAAAATAGTTCTGGTAGCCATATTACAGTCAAAAGGGTCATCTTAGACCATATATATTAAATGACAGAGACTTGTCTCCTGCAAACCTTCCTAATATGAGATCCTAACTATACTTTTTCCATTTTATCCCTTGTTATAGATCCCAATACCCATACATATGCTTATGGAATCCCTTACAACCCTCTAGCACTAAGTTCTCTAAACCCTAGCATTACTACAACACTTCGTTACTCTATGTATTTATTCATGAGTATCTTGTCTATCTCTCGTCTCTCTCTGTCTCTGGCCCGAGAATTTATTTATATAAGATCAACAACCACCATCATGCCTTCTCTCCCGAGAAAATTACGTTCCAAGTTTTGATGTGGTCCTCTATTGGTGAGTTTTTATCCCTTTGCAAATCCTCCACTACGTGTAATGATGTCTTATGTGAATATTTCCTATGGAGAATATCATTTTCTTCACCTCTAAGGTTCCATGCTGGTACCTTATCCACTCATCACACCTAGTTGGGTCCTCACATTTTTCCTCAAGTGCCTCTAGAATGCCAAATATGGCTAAGTCCTTTAAACCCATGTTCTTCCTCCCGCACATGCCTTGGTTTCACTTAAACCCTTCTTAAACCCCTTTGTCCTATGTGCTTTCCCCTGAGTTCCCTTCTTCTCATTGGTCCTATGCATGCACGCATATTAGTACTTAGCCAATATTTAGGGTCTAACATCACCCAACACTATGTGAGTTCTCCTTGGAAACATATTACTTCTTCAAAGAAAAAGAATAATAGAAGCGAGACAATCTGAATAAAGAATGAAATATTAGAAGGATTTGCTTTGCTATATGAGGAGTGGAAATTCCTTCTTCACGGTTTCCTCAATCTTTTCCCTGGATCTACCTTACCCTACACCTAATGAACTAGGTCACCTACTAGAGTAATCACTTCATCAAAAATTTATTTGTTGCTCTTAGCATTAAGTGTATGTATAAATTCCTTCTAGTTGCTTGTTAAGATCATACAACACATCCATTCTATGAGTGACATGGGGATATATCTCCTTGAGCCAATTCTTAATCGAATCCTACAAGGTTTCAATTTCTTCCAACTTTTTCTAAACCTCAGATAGGATCTTATCACACCCCACCCTATTTCCTTTGTTCTTTTCTTAAAATTCCTTCAGATATATCTCATGTGTAGCATCCAATTTACTTGTTATCCTATCTCCATTAGCACAATTTTCATATAGATCCTTGGCCATTTGCACGGTGGTACTTACGGTGGCAATGATCTCATAATACTTGAGTAACTTTCTCCCCAATATTTAGTGTTTCTTCGTCCTTCTCGGCACTCCATCACCTTTTCTACTAACTCTAATACAAGTGTCTTCCTTTCCATGGTGAGGATGTAGGTCAATTCTTCCAAGAATTGCATGGTTGAATCATATTTTTCTCTCGGGTTATGCCAGGTCCGAGTGTTTCAAGATTAAGGTGTCTAAAATAATCTCTATCTTCTTATGGATCTCATGCACCTTTTCCTTTTCATCCCTTAACTTATGCCTTAATTATGTGTTGCTCAACTCATATTTCTTTATCTCCTATCTCTTTTAATGATCTCTTCATTTTTCTTTTCAAGGTCTTCTTCTAAGACTCTTATTCGTCATTTCTCCCAAAGAGCCTCACTTCAACTTTCATCAATACTTTGTTGAGCGTGTTACAAAATTTCTCATTAAATAGTTATTGGGCATTCATCAGAGGCTTTACTCCTTACCATATGGTATCTTCATCAACACCTCAAGGTTGAAATTTAATTTGGGTTCATCAACATGGGACTCAAAATCCCAAGATAGCATTTTCGTCATGCGAGTACACACCCTATTCATCGAAAGAAGACCATACAAGCGGTTGGTTTGAAGGCGGGTACTTTTCAAACATACACACATTACCTTATTTAGATCATTGATGTAAGTCATTTATTTTTCATGTGCTGCTACTACACCATTTCCACCGTTAGCATTGCCTTTGGGAAGATTTCGTCTAAGCCGGGGTCTCCACCCATACATCTATACTCCTTTCCCACAATTTTTCTTTCCTCCATCTCCTTTATTACTTATTAGGTGTTGTGCTCCACCTCTTGATCCACCAAGTCCTTTATTAATCATTGTACCTCCCTCTCGTAACATCCTCTATATGTTCCTTAGTTAGGCTTGGAGTATTTTGATCCTTCATGTTTACTTTTTCACTTCTCCCTTTTCATTAGTTACTCCTTTGTCCTCATCCTTCTCTTCATTTCCCTCTTCCTCTGACTCATGTACATTATACATAGGATGGTTCTGAGCCTCACCATGCTCTTCATCATCCTCATCACCCTTTTCATCCTCCATGCTCTCTATTTCTTCTGAGTCTACCTTTTCTGTTACTCTTTACTTCTTCCTAACTAGTGATTCTAATATAGGAGATTTTTCTTTTTCTTCTTCCCTAGGTGACTCCTTTCTTTTCAAAGTGATTATTCTTCCATAAGGGACTTCTCTTTCTCGGATGCATCTTCATCAGGTGTCTTCTCTTTCTCTTCTATAGGGGAATTTTTCCTCCATGCATAGGTTCTTGGTTTTACTCCCAAATCTTGTGTGCCTACAGATTGCATTGTATGTGTACTTGGTGCTTTTTCTAAAGGGCCTCCTCTCTCTCATTTTTCCTTGGAACAACCTTCTTCCTTATGGCATGGTTTTCGGGTTAGAGACATACATTTTCAACATAAGTTCCTTTCTCATACTTAGGCCTTATATGTAGTTATACACATGTTGCGGTCCTCTGAGAAATAAGAAATGTCATTGGCTTCAACATATGTATGTCATGGGAGACATAATTCTCCACATAGGTGCAATTATTTGGATAGATCAATGTTCTATGTAGCTCATGATAATATCTGGTCTAACATGCTGAGGTAAAACCTTAGCTTGTTTGCATCTTTGAATTAATTGACCTCAACTGGAAGTATTTTCTGTGAAGGAGAATAGAAATTTGCAATAGGGACCCTTGGTGCCATCTTCTAGAGTAAAACTGCCAATACAAAAATGTTATTATACGATGAATTCATCCTTGCCTTGCAATAAAGTAGGTAACTATTTAGGTCTTCTCCGTTCATCACCTTGAATGTGTCATGTATCTTCTTATACCATTTTTCTAGGCACTCCTTGTGGGCAGCCATCATGGTGTCACAAGTGTACTACTAAAATCATTTTATAGGGGAAGGGTTCTCAACTAGGTATTCGTAAACCAATTTATCTGGCCCATCAGGCACTCTAATCTCCAAAAATACAATGGTAAGGAGAACATTACTAAACATGATCTTTTCTCCATCGCACATGGCATTGTTGATTTATTATTCTATGAAAGCTAACGGAGTTACATGAGATGGTCCCCTCCGAGATCTTATGGAAAATTTTTAACAAAGACTTATTGATCTATGTCCATCTCTCCTACCCATTTATCTTTGTGACCAATTACATGTCAATCCTCATTACAGGGTTGGATATCGTAGAAATTTTGAAGTTATGTGAACCCTTTTATAGTCATAATATTTAATGGTATTCTTCATGGCCTCCTTATCTTTCAAGTCATCATCGAATGATTCTCCTTCGTAGATAAGACCAGTAAACTTATAAATCAGTTGGGGAGTTATTTGCATCCTTCATCCTATGAAGTAGAAGTGGTCTTCATGTATGCATGACATTAACCACTAGTATAGTCACTAAGGTTTTCGAAATAAGGAAACTCATTGAGTGGTAATAACTCGGGATTCTCTATCTTCACCTTTACATCATCATCATAGATAGACATTCTATCTAGTGTCCTCTTATGTGTATGGGGAACTAGTTCCAATGTCATCTCATTCTCTATGGTGCTTGTCCGATTGTTGTAATCACTCATGACCATCTTTCTAACATGAGACATCCATTCTTTTCCAAGCAATATGTTGTCTTGATATTGCATCCTTGTGTATCATTATTCATTGAAAATGGTGGAAACACCTTGTTTCCCCTTTCCCTTTCCCTTCTTTGGTGAAACTTTTTGTATTCCTTGGTGCCATTTCTCCATCGGGTTGATAAAATTTCTTCCTTTCTCCTGATCCTAGCTCTTCTCAATTTTGTGGCTCCACTCCTTTGTGAAAATCCCTTCAATCATGTGCCCTAGCTACGGAACCCTAACCTGGAAATCCTTTTTCCACAAGATGGCATAACACCCACAGGATCCTCTTACATGACCTTCTCCACTCACACCTGTGTACTCTTTTTCCACTCGATTCATTTGATCAAACTAGCTATGCACACAAATCTTCGTTGATCAAACTAGCTATGCACGCAAATCTTCACAACATTTTTTTCATAAATTTTTCTTTAAGGGTGCCCTAGTTTTTAGAGCTCCTTTATAACACAAATACAATGTAAAAATTGATGCACCCCGATATTCTACTTATATCTTTTTCTTTTCCTTGCAATAAATGTCATGCCCCTTACTAACATATTTTTATAATAAAGATGGTTTTTTTTTCTAATGCCAACCTTCAATGCTCTAACCCCCACACTTAATCCTATGTGAAAAATTCTACAACCTTATGGTGTGCAAAAACCATTTCTATCCAAAGATCTTTATGCATGAGATTTTGATGCCAAAGGCACCTCTTCTGTCCTTATCCTGATTTTTGACATCACCTACCTCATGTTGTTCCTTCAGTTCTCACCCTTGTACATGGTTTTTGTAAAGCCTTTCTGACACAAAAATCCTCATGTTCACCTTTTCTATGTGCATTCTTCCAAACTAAATGCTTTTGATCCTTTAACCTAGGACATCAAAATACAGCTCCCAATACCAGCTTCCAGTACTTGTCACATCACTTCACCCCACATAAAAATAGATGTGTGGTCCTCTATGCATAGAATTTTTTTAAAAAAGTGGCTACTGTATACAACATGCACAAAAAAACAAAAGAGAGGGAACAAGAAACGAGAAAGGGAAACAAAGAGAAGGAAAATGCATTAAGGAAAATCCTAGGCTAACTGGAAATACTTCCTTAATTACAAAAACAAATAAGACTTATTTATAGTAATGATTCATCCTACTCCCATTGAAATGTCTTGGTAAAGATGGTCCATCAAGTGCTTGAATGGAAAGTGCATGAATCAAGTATATAGGATACAATGTATGGGCCCATCCAATGGACTTTGAATTTCCACGATGAAATAAAAAATTGGAATCATACAATAGAACCATCTACCCAACTCAAACTATTTGTTCTTGATTTGTATATCATGCTATGCCTTTTTCCTATATTTTTTGTTTTCCGACTCCATCGAGAAATATCCCGACTCTCATCTAACTACATTAAATTATCAATCATATCCTCATGCACTTGATAATCATCTCGATCCTCCTACACATGCTATACATAGTGATGGTAGTGTGAATTCAATAGGTAACATTACTTCCATGCCAAACACCAATTGAAAAGGTATGGCCTTGTTCATTCTTTTATAAGTAGTCTTGTATGCCCATAACACAATGTATACTTTATCATCCCAATTATTTCTTCCCACATCACAAATCTTGGATAACATGTGATTCAAAATTTTGTTAAATGCCTTAGTAGTCCCATTAGCTTGTGGGTGATAAGGGCTAGTCTTGTGGTAGGCTACCATGAATTTCGCCAAAAATATCCTGATTGTTTCATTCAAGATATGAGTGCCCCTGTCACTTGTTAAACTTAGCGGGCATCTATATCTACCGATTATATTTTTCCATAGGGACCTAACTTCTATTTCTGTTGTGCAATCCCTTATAGGTGCCACTTCTTCCCACCTTGTAATATAATTTGTGCATGTAATGATATAGCCCGAACCTATCCTTGGCGTTGCTTAGGGAAATAGGGCCTATAAAGTCAATTTCCCACTTTTCGAATGGTTCGAAATGATAATTGGTCATAATGGCATTTCATCTCTTTTCCCTGGTTTACCAAGGCACTGGCATTGGTCACAGGCCTTGTAATATTTGATACAATCCTTATAACCTATTTCCCACCAAAAACATGATAGAAGGGTCTTGCACGCTGTTTTATTCCTTGCATAGTGTCTTCCTGCAATTCCATCACGTGTTTCCTCCATGATTGTAATGCACTCATGTTCTAACACACAAAGTGGTGTATTACCTCATCGCATCCTATCATAATATGGGCACAATGATAAGATTATTATTCGAGTGTATCAAATGCCATTTACTGCACCTCTCCCCAATGAAATGCACTTTTGTGATTTAACAACTTTTCCAATTACACGAAAATCTTGGCATACCCCCTGATAAAATTATGTTAATACCCCATATGCCCAAGGAATTATTACACTATGCTCTAGATAGTAGGTTCCCCAATCCCATAATAATCATAACTTTGGCAGCATCCACAAGCAAGCCTTCCTTACATATGATATGCCCCAAAATGGTTAAAAATGGAGTAGTGAAAACACATTTCTTAATGTTGATGGATATCCTCAATTTTCAACATCTTTCAAACATCAACCTCATATTGTCATAATGATCCCTCACTAATCCATATACCATCCAATCATCAAGGTAGACTTGAAGAAACTTATGGATGAAGTCTTGAAATGCCTGCACCACAATGTGTGAAAATATAACATGCGCATTCTTCACCCAAAAGTCGATTTGTGTAGGAAAGGCTTCCTCATTCAGTGCCGAAAGTTATATTTTCTTGGTCCTCCTTTGCATTTATAACCTAATGATATCCTAATAATCCATCTATGAAAGAATAGATATTACACTCGGATGCTCCTTCCAGGATCTCCTTAGTGAAGGGGGTTATAAAAGGGTCAATAACACATACCGCATTCAAATCTCTATATTCAACACAAATCCTTATCCTCCCATCCTTCTTAATGTTTATGACTATCAGAATTATCTATTATAATTCCTAAATGGCCTCAATAATGCCATATATTATCCTCTTGTCAATCTCCTCCTTGACTTTGACATGAAGACTCGATTCATTCAAGAAGGTCTCTTGTAAATTGGGCATGCACCTTCCTTGAACTTGATTTTTATTTCTCCAAAGGAGTGGTGAAATCCTTTAACCTCGTTATACCCATGTGTAAACAAATCTTGAAATTCACACAACAGATCGATGATCTTCTAAACCTCCTTTTCTGTCCAGTAATATCCAATAGTAGCCTCTTTAGTTTTGGCCTCCAAACCAATTTTAACCTTCTTGGTTTTCATGGGTTCATGGTAGGTGCATGCTTTCCCATCAGCACTATCCATAACTTCATGCATACCCATAGTATGACTAACATCCAAATTTTCCACTTCTTCACCATCAATCACATAGACCAATTTTACTTTCTCTTTTTCCATACATGCATGCTCAAGCTATATCTACTTTGATTCTTCCTCATCAAAGTGTGCTTTTAAGCTAGGTTTACCTAATAATTCCATTATTATATCCTTCACCATGGCGCTATCTCCCATAGTTAGGCATTTAACAACCTATAACGCCTAATCCATTGATGGCTTAGTACTCTGATATTTGAAATCTTGAAGGAGGTTAGTCGTCAACTCTTTTCAATTTCAAGTCTTATGCCACATCTCTAAGTCAATGTACCATGTGTGCATTCAGACTTATAAGGTGGAGTACCTCTTATATACCCATAAAGAAGGTGGCAATGTTTTTAGGCCTTCCATCCAAGCGTTCTCACATGCTTGGATGTTAAATGAGGTGGGTTCCTTCCCATGATAATTTTGTATGATTGTAGGTTCATTTCTCTCGAAAAACCTAATAGAGAATGTGATTCTTTCTTTGTGGCACTCTAGAATGTTATCACAATGGGTCACCTACCAATGTTCTATGCTCTAGAGAAAGATATAACTAAGCATCATTCTCCTTTCGATCTCACATATCCACTGGGTCTCCATTTCTCATAGGAAAACATCATGGTTGGCTCCTCTAGAATAACTTGCCAACTCATTTCCTCCTAGGTGCTTGCCTAAGTGCACCTTTGCTACTCTCATCACAAATCGTCTTAAATTCCTTCTAACTAAATCATATGTCACATGCACCCAATTGTCTTATGCCACACTAGTTTTATCACTTATAGATTGAGTGCATTCCTATTAAATAATGTCCTCTTTTTTTGGTTGCACAACCTTACGGTCCTAGATAGTGCACACGTAAATTTTGTCTAGGTATTCTTCTCCTAAAGGATCAATATAGGGAACTAAATTCCCATACATTAAAGGAATGATAACATATTCCTCTTTGTTCTCAAAACTCATATACCCCTTATTGAAACATAATTCAGTATTGTTCTTATAGCACCATGGGTGCCCAAGTAGCGATGGAAAGTTGTCCACCTCAGCAAGTGCAAAGACTTATAAGTCTCCAGTGAATTTCACCCCTTGGATATTGATAACAACATCCATTAAAACAATAATGGGAATTTCCTTTGTCTTATAGGCCATATCTTGCACATTTTAAGATGGTTGTAATGGATGCCTTCCCATTTGATTCTAGGCATCTAGGGTGAGAACATTGACTTCTACACCCATGTCAATCAGAATATTTCTTAGGATCCATCCATCAACAATTACATTCATGGTAATAGCTATAGGGATTAAGGTTAGGATGCAAAACCTACCTCTTGTACTCTACTCCAAGACTTGGTTTCTTACCCTCAACCATTATCCTAAAAGGGAAATGATATTCTCTTAGCAGCATCTTACATACCTCTTTTACATCATCTATGTCCGACTAAGGGACCTCGGCACTTTTCTTTTCCCCAACTTCTTAGATTGTTGCTTTAGAAATTGAATTTCCCATTAAAGACTCTTGATTACATCCATGGTCTCTTGATAGAATTCATTTTAATGGGTAGGTCCGGGTACTTCCCATACACCATCTCTTCTCTTGTAATCAGTGGCCTCTTCTTTGGTATCTACCTAGTATACATAACCTCAACTCATGTCATCATTAGTATAGGTTCTAATTCTAACTCACGCACCAGCCTTGGCATCCACCTGGGAGTCTCATTTCTTAATTCTTACCATCTCAATGCCCTTGTCTTTTCATTTTTTCTAGATCATGTGTTCAAATATCTCCAGACACTCATCATACTTTATCTTCTTCCCACACCATGAGAATCAGAAAGCAGTCAAGACATTTGTGCTTGTAATGCTCTATGTACCCATAGTTATAACAAATTCCATGTGGGAGTTTACCTCTTTGCCTCCATAATTTCCATGACCTCTAAACCCTCCATGAAAGCTTCTTCCATGATCTCCTCCATCCGTGTGTCCTTTATAGTGATGACCATCATCCTTAGAGTTGTTTGCAACGCTGGTCTAACACACACCAATATCAATGACATCACGTATTTGGTAAATTAATCTATAATCCTTAGTGTTATGAGTAGTAAAGGTACAAAATTACAATTGAAAGACACATTCTTATAGATCGCACACTACAAAGTAGTGGACACCTACTTGCATAATGATCTTCGTGGAAAATCTCAAAGTCTACCGTCATGATGTGTATCAATCTTCGAGGACAAATGTCCTTCGTATGCCCTTATACCTCATAATTTGTGCACCATTGGCCACTATGAGTCTTATGGGATGAGTTTGTAGATAGCTTCTTTAGTTGCTTCACCATTTTAGCAATATGATCTTTAAGAAAAGGACTAACACCGGTATCCATGCTTCCTATAACCTCAGTGTGCAGGGAAGCCTCCAAGGCCTCACGTGGGTCTGTGAAACTCTTATGCGAAAGCACTCTCCGAAAATAATTATTAATCCTCCAATGAAATATTCAACATGCTAAGAAGGATGAATATCATAAGACATTTTTGATAAGAGAGTCTTAAAATGCGTGTCATACTCATGCACACTCTCTGCCATACCTTGTTAAATCTCCTTCATAGCATGCTAAATCTCTTCTATTCAAACTCAACAATATGGAATTCAACAAAGAAGGCATTACATGGCATTGTATAATATACTACTATTTGGTGGGGTCATACTTCTGGTACCAACTATGTGCACACCCTTACAATGTTGTTACAAACCGAACTATCTTCCGTAATAGGGTAGTGATCCCCTTTGCTTGCCATAATAGATAACATTTTTGTACATGTTCTGTAGCATCCACAACACCTTTGTAATTTGGTAGATGTAAAGAGATTTCAAAAAATACTTGCTGAGGTGGTTGAGGCCCTTATTCACTAGATCCAAAACCTTGATCCCATTTGATGTTTCTGTTGTCACAATATCATTGCACCCCCTAATGGCCTAAAAATGAATCATGACATTTGGTGTGATAGTGACACATGGGATAACCTCTCTAGTTGTGGGACATGGGTTCGATGTGAACCACTAGAGAAGTCTCGGCTTCCTTTGTTTTAACTAGGTGTTATGACTCTTCCCGAGATTAAGGAGAAATTACAAAGAAATAAATCCTAAACTAGAAGTGGTGATGCACCAAAGAGAAGGGCTGTTCAACTTTTGGAAGGGTTATGTGAGTGAGATTCCATCATCCTAAATCACTTTCACCTATTGTACCTAAAAGGGTATGAGTACCATAAACTAGAAACACACGTTCCATTGTTAAACTTATACAAAAGAGAAAGAACACAATTTGGTTTGGATACAAAGATAACTTTATTGGAAAAATTAACTAAAGCACATCTTAAACACCCACTTTACACAAAATGAAGATAATGTAACTTCCAATCAACAACAAGAGAAATACAATCACACAATTTGAAGAGAAAATAAGCTCATCACTTAATCTTGACATACAATAAATAATCTGAAGTAAAGACAAGCTACTAAAACATACTAAGGAATCACATTCACAAAGCATATAATAAACAATTATTTCACATAGTAATTCAGACTTTTAAATGGCAGAGTGTAATTCTCAATTAAATTAAAAGGGACTTCACAAATATATGAAAATACTCTTCCAAGCTTGAAGAGTAAAATCACCAAAATCTAAAAAAAATGTATATCTATGAACTCTAAGAATTCATCTATTTATAGGTTCCTTAGACTAATCCATTATAGATGGGCCCTTAACAAACATTTTACTAAAAATAGAAATGTCATTAAATTAAGGGAACAAGCTCCCATGAAAATAGCAAAATTGTTGCAAGGGTTTGACCGAGTCAACCCTGCAACTCTGACCGATCTAGAGCTCAAATTTTTCCTTCCATGGCTGATCAACCCTGATTTGGCTCTGCAACTTGTTCACCTTTTTCGAGCTCCTCCTAGATTTCCTTCCATACAGCCAGTCTTTGATTGTATTAAAAAAAAATTTGATTATTCCCCGATTTCTTCATCTTTAGGTCCACATGCGAAGTGACTTACTACGCCTCGTTGTCTCAATCTCCCGGTAATTTGGGTAGGTATTCTCTTCAATTTGAACACAACCTTGGATATCCTTCCTATGAAATTCTAGACAAGACCATTCGATCAATGGAATCAGAATTAAAAGTTCTTGTGACATAATCATCCATGTTCACCAAGTCTTTGAAGTTTTCCTGAATCTATTCTTTAGGAGAGAATCGATATTCTCATTGAAGAATTTACAATGAGAAATATCAAATTCTTCTGATATGTCATTCAAGGTATCTATGCTTTCTAGTCACTTATCGTCCAATTTTTTAATCAAGTTTTGTAACACCGGCACTCCGAACTCCATAGCCTTTTGATATTCAAACAACTTTGAAGCATCATCAATCACCCTTCCCGAAGAAGCAAGTCGAGACTCCACTACCCTAACCTCTTCCCATGTTGCTAGATTCAGATTCAGATTGTTGCTTTCTTTAGAGAAAGCCTCGTCCATCTTCTAAATAGTTATCTTTGCCTCCAGCAAATCATTATAGATTTCCACAACTTCCTTGATCAAAGGTTTTTCTTCCTACAGTATTTGTTTGATTTACCCATTTACTGATCTCCCTTTCTGGCCAAGTTTCTCAAGCACGTGATAAGAGAAGTCATAAATAGAAGCTGAAACTACTAAGGCCGTAGTAGATGAGGATTCGAGTAGATGAAATGGGCTATGTAACTCTTTGTAACAAAGAGGTGAGTTGTTCAACCTTAGCCTTTAGCTCATATTTTGTAGCTTTATCATTGTCATTATTTTCCATCGGGCCCCTAGAGTAGTGTGAACATCCCTGTTTAACCCCTCATGAGTGGCCTTCCCTAATGAAAATCTAGAAATATGATAATCTGCAACCGTGATTGTTTCTTTGGTTTTTCCCTCAACAGAGTAGCAACCTCAATTACCCATTCTCCGATGAATTTACTATCATATTTGACATGGTCCTTTGTATCTTGGCCTGTCTTTTGGGTGTCTGTTGTAAGATGCCGAGATCCATAACATCTCCTAGAGGTACCTTCTTTTTTCGCTTGGGGTTTTCCTGAATAACGACTCTGGAATATCTAATAATGAAGGAGTGGTAGGTGTGGTACTTAAGGTCCGAGTTCAAGCAGGGGTACTAGGAACATTCATGGGCATTTGGATAGAGGTGCCAATGATGAATGGGGTGGATGTTAACACAAAGTGGGAATTGATAGAATGGTACCGTAAGATGAAAAGGTAGGAAAAGGAAGTGACAAAGGAAATGGAGGAGGGAAAGATGATCCAATATTCTCTCCAACCGAGAGAGTTGGAAGGGATGAGAATACTTGGGCCATAGAAGGAGATGGGAAAGATGAAATGCTAGTAGAAGTGGGAGGAACTGATGGAGGAAGGGATGATGGAAGAGAAGAAGGAAGTGATGAACCTTGCGAACAATCAGGATAATTGCTGACCACAATCACATCTACCCCAGTCTTGGCTATAGATATTTCCTGAGAAATAGGAGTTTGAGGAAGAGATGAACTTCCAACAACAAATGAAATTTTTCTTGGTACTATGGGGGTCTTCTGAGTCGACCAATTTCCCTTTGTGGGTACTGTTGGGCTTAAGACTGGTAGGCTCTTTGTACTTATAACCTACTCATGCCCTTTGGGTTTGATTCCAAAAGTAGCCAACCACTTGTAGGTCCTTTGAAGAATGGGACCCACTCTATCTTTTGTATTGGAGCATTCTTCTTGATACCAATCAATCCATGGAAGTGGTTGATCGAAAATACCTTCAATATTATATGGTTCGTCCAATACTTCACCATCATCTTGCGAATCCGTCAGGATCTCAGCTATCCCATACTAGTGGATTTCATCTATGTCCAATCTTTCATAATGTCTTTTCCAGATGATATACTCATCTCAACAATGAATCCAAATGTCTTCTAGTTGAGATATGTGGGAAGTTGAACATCCCTGTCTCATTGAACTTTCCCAAGTAGTTGAAATTAGTTCTTGGATGAAAATTATGCAAGGTTACCTCAGCCATCTTTGCATCTACATTCTTGGATTTGTGAATGTTTTGACAAGTATACCTACCAATAGAAATCAAAAATTGCAATCCTACCTTGTGGTGCTTGTTTTAGATCCAATGGTAATCCAACGGTTTTTGAACTAGCTCTAGTAGAACCTATTTGTCAGTAGGACACCTTGGCAATTTTCTAGGGGCACCAACGAAACCGGAATTCAAATGTAGGTGAAAGTGGGAAATTGGAGATAGATAGCTCCCCATTCCCATACTTCTTTGAAGGCCTCATCAAAAATTCTCTAATTGTACAACTCTTTGTCAAAGTGGTAGTGGATGACTATGAAGAAGGCATTGTTGACCCTTTGAAAGTGCTTGCACCCCTCACTCAGAGTGAGTTGGGGATAGAAATCATAAATCTGGGATGTGCTGTGAACCCCCTTGGTATTTAGTCTAGGAAAATATCCCATAGCAGTGGCAACGTAAACTAGGAATGATGTCTTGTAACATGAGTTTGTGGTTGACACTCTACCCAGCTGATAGCAGATGGAGCTAATGATATGCTCTCCCCACCTGATAAGCTCCTTGTTCTTCTTAATAGTGGCAATGTATAAAAACATCCACTCTTCGAATTCCTTGGCAGCTGGGAGGCCTAAGACTCATCTCAGTAGTATGATTATGTCATTGACTTCCTAGATAAAATCTACCTTGTACAAGGTTTTTGGAAACTTGGCCATGCTCTTAGCCAAGTAGATTTTTCATGACAATCTTGGTACATGAATCAACATTGTTGTTCTAATGTTCTACCATGCTTTTGTGTGAAATAGTGGCATAGTTTGGAATGTCAGGTAGCGTGAGAAGATCTTCAAAGAAATCAGGATCTAGGTGAATGACCACATTGTCATCATCATCCTTAACTGATATAGAATCTGCATCAAAGTGGGTAGCTACAGCTAGAACAAACTCGAGACAATGCATTGAAGTAGGAACACTAGCCGTAAGGACAAGCCCACTATCATAAATTACCTGCATCCATGGCTTCTTGTTAGGAGCCTATACTCTGCTCAAGAAATCTGGGAATTCAATCGACCTAAGTCAGTATCCCCTATGTTACCTAGGTTGCAGGATAGGAAATACTGAGGAGAAAATCCAAGGAATGAATATTTCATCTTCTCTTTCTCTTTTTAATTAGAAGTAGACATGAAGTTCTGGATTTTGGAAGCCAAAGAAGAAAAAATCTGAAAGTCTGTAGGATGAAAATATCTGAAAGAAATCTCTGAAATCGTGGTCTCCTAATGTCCAAAATTCAAGTTCAAAGTCTGAAAAGTAAAACGCCGAAAGAAATCTCGAAACGAGAGTGTCCAAAATTCTGAAATGAAAACCTCCGAAAGAAAGTTTTCTGAAATGAGTTTCCTGAAATTTTTCTTTGAAATAATTATTCCTGAAGTGCATTTCCTCGAAATTCGAGGTGAATTTCTCTAAAGAAATTTTCCAAAATGATTTTCCCCGAAAATCCTTTCTCTGAAATGAATTTTCCCCAAAACTCCTTTCTTCAAAATGGAAATCTCTGAAATGATTTCTCCCAAAATTCTGCAGTAATTCTTGAAGTGATTTTCCTGAAGTTTCGAAGTAATCTCCTCTGAAGTGAGTTTTCCCAAAAATTTTGACTAGTAATTTTGTGAAAACTTGAGATCTACCTCGAGATGATTTTACAAACAACCTAAGAAACTTAAGATAACTAAAAAATGAGAACATGGTGATTAGGAAGTCCATTATTTGAAAACACCGAAGAAACAAAAAGGAAAGAAAATGGGAGATGAGAACAAAAAATAAAATCTAAAACCAAAAATAAATAATGAAATTAATATAACTTGAAAAAGGACATTGAAAAAGACAAGAAAAATGGATGTCAGAGATCGCTATCAAGTGAAAATGACCATAGAAAATCGAATTTAAATAGAAAAACCTAGAATTTATGGCAAAAATCCGATCCTTACGGGGTTGGTGAAGAAATAAATGCTCAAGAAAACTCCAAGTTCTGAAACCCAAAAAACTGAAAGTCTGAAAATTTAGAAATTTGGGATTTCAGACTTCGAGAAAATTTGAAACAAAATGTAAATTGGTGATGAAAAGTTCAAACTCGAAATTTGAATATTCGATATTTTTGGATTTCAGACTTCGGAAAAAATGAAACCAAAACACCAAAAGTTGAATGAAAGCTCAATTCCAAAACACGAAAACCTAAAATTTCAGAATTTTAGACTTTTGGTCTTCGAAAAAAATTCTAAAATGAAAACTCTAAACATCCAAAATTTAAATATTAGACTATAATAGTTTGAAATTCATTCATGACAGGATCTCTAAAAAAAAATTGTCTCGACTTCATTTGACTTATCGCTCAAGGTAACTTAAATTGCTAACATTATTGGTGACTTCCATGGAAAAATTTCCTGCTAAGTTTTATAGACCAATAGCTTTAAGAAAAACATTGGGCAAAGGAGTCCCTAAACAAAAAAACAAAAGAAGAAAAAGAAGCAAAACAAAATAGACAAATGATGTGCAAAGCACTTGAGGAAATACAAAACACATGCGGGGGTGGAACAATCTCAAAATCAAGCCTTGAGATGTATCCCATTCACATGAATGGGTAATTCTTCTCTGTTGAGTCTTGATAGATGAAAGGAATTCACCTCTATACAACTTATGAAAATATAGGGCCCACTCTAGAGGGCATCAAACTTGGTGTGCCTACCTTGTTTAGCTCAAGATTCTTCCCACTTAAGGACTAACTCTCCTTCCTTGAATGATCTATCTGAAGCTTTCTTATCAAAGGATTTCTTGACTGGGTCTAGTGATGTGTGAGCATACACATAACTATATTTCAAGTCTTTTCTAACTCCATGAGTTCAGCAAATCTCACTATTAAGGTGTCATCTTCCATAACCTTGAGTCGATAGGCCAAGTCTAAGGAAGGTATTTCTAATGAAAGTGAGAGTTTTGATTCTCATCCATATACCATTATGAAAGGTGAAACCCCAATGGCCTTCTTACATGTTATTCAGTTATCCCACAGAGCAACCTTAAACTAAGTATGTCGTGTCCTTTTATTTTCTTCCATCGTGCACTTGATGATCCTTATCAAATTCTTGTTGCTAGATTCGCCCAACCCATTTCCTCGCAGTAGTAGTTGGATGAAGTCTTTAGGTAGACCCTATTCTTGACATCCCATTCATTTACCTTCATCCCGAGGAATGCCAGTGCATTGTCAAAGATAACAATAAATGAAATATCAAATTTTGTCATGATATTTTCTAAAAATTTGAGAACAACCTTTTCATTGCTTTCCTTCAAAGCCACTACTTCTTTCTAGTGAGTGAAATAATATGTAGTAGTAAGAACCCATTTGTTCCCTTCACTAGAGGGAGGATTAATCATACCAATAAATTCAAACCCCACCGAACAAAAGGTTGATCTACCTAAATGGGATGCAATCGAAGTGCTATCAACCTCTATTTACCCGAAAAGAGAGCACATTCGTTACACTTTCTTACCCAAAAGTGAGCATCTTTGAAAAATTTCGCCGTGATAACTAGCCTTTGCATGATCTTGGTAGTTTTTGTTCATGTTGAATAATGCCCTCCCAAAATGCCATTGTGAAACTCCTCCAATAACTTGCTTACTGTTCTAGCTTAATGAAATGTAGGAGGATGCCATTCAAATCCTTTCAAAAGAGAACATTATCCACCACAATGTATGGAATAGACCTGGAGGTGAAAAGTGCATCGTTGAACCTTATCCATATTTGGAGGATATACCCTCATCCCGATCATTTTCACCATCGGTATTAAGGAGTGCAACATCTTTGTCTTCTTTAGTTTCCATGTCTCAGTAGCCAATCTTTGGCATAACCTCTTTCCTTTGACAAGCTTAGTGACTTTGATGTGTACATCATACTCCATTACTTTCATGATCCACCCAAGACATTTATCATTCATTTCTTTATTCAACAAAAATTATTTAACGCCAGGGTGAGAAACCATCAAATGCACCTTGTTATTGGACAACATGTGCCTGAATTTTTTCAGAGCTCGAATGACTACAAAGACATTATTTTTGATGAAAAAATATTTGAGCTCATACTCCTTAAGAGACTCGACTACGTAAGGTAATTGGTTGCTCCATCAGATCATCATTCTGTTGAGTTAGAATCCCTAAAAATTTTTCCTATCTTGAGAAGGCATAGAAAATGAATTATTTATCAAACTTAGGGTTCACCAATGTGAGTGCCTATGAAATGGCTGTTTTCATAACCTCGAAACTTTCTCTTCCTTCCTTTTTCCATGAAAATGGGATATTATTTATTAACATGGCTATAAGTGGCCTAGCCATTGTTGCAAATTGGGGAATGAATCTTTGTATGAAATTAATGGTTCCCAAGAAGCTCGGAGACCCATCTTGTGACTTGGAAGAGATAGGGACATAATTGATCGGGTTCAAGCTAGATCAATGGAAAATCCTTCTACAAAGATGATATGTCCTAGCAACTTTCCCTTCCGAATTGGAAAAATACACTTTTAGGATTCAATGAGACCCCAAAGTCTTTACATCTTTGGAAAACCTTTCGTAGATGTGTAAAATTATCCTCAACATGCTTGGAATAGACAATTATGTCATCAAGGTAAACCAAGATAATATTGTTGATAAGCCCTTTGAATGCCATATCAATAGTTCTTTGGAAAGTAGCCCTTGTATTAGATAGCCTGAATGGCATCTTGTTGTAAGAATAAGTGCCCCATTTAGCGGTAAATGTTGTCTTGAATTGATCAGATTCTTGGATTCGAATTTGATTATACCTTGAATATCCATCGAGTAAAGAAAACCTTTGGGCCCCTGATACTTTCTGAAGAATCTATTCCATTGACGAAGAGGGTAGTGATCTTTTAGCGAGGCATGACTCAAATCCCTAAAGTCCACACACAATCAAATTTCACCATTCTTCTTTCTTACAGGTACCAGATTGGCAACCCATGATGAATCTTTTATGGGAAAAATTATGTAGGCTTCAATGATCTTTATTAGTTCCTTCCGCATTAGTGGCTCAATCAGGGGTTGATTGGCCTCTCGCTTTTGACGAACTAGCTTGAGCTTGGGTCTAGTTTAATAGTATGTTGTGCTAGTCCTAGATAAAAACCATGCAGTCCTTATAACTCCAAGCGAAGATGCCATGGTATTCTTGACACAACTCGGTGAAAGCTTTCTTTTATTTGTTAGTGCACACTTTTCCAATCTTCAAAAATTTCTTGTTAGCTACCTTGACCTCCTCAAAATATTCCTCTTTGATTGTCATGTTAGTGCCTTGCCGCTTGACTCGATCATATGTGTCAAAAATGGATTCAAGAGTGACCAGCCCTTTTGGTAACTTATTCCCTTTCAACTAGATGACTTGATCACCATAGGTTTCCTTAAATCTATTTTGATGTTTGATCGCGAACTCTTCTTCCGTTGTAGGAAAAAGATAATTTTTTCATCACTGCTGTCGAACACTTGCCAACTATTCACATTGTCGTGTACTATAGGATGAACAACCATTTTGAAAATTTGTTGTCTTTCCTCCATGATATCACCAGGTCTATCATATTGTGAGCCCACCATGGCCATCCTATCATCATCTTGATTCGACTTCTAGGAATTGCATGAATTCCAAAAGCCTCAAAATCTTCAATTAGATCCCAAACTCGATTTTTGTATGATCTTAGAAGATCATTCTTGGATGCGTTACACGCTATTACTTAATGAACAACCAATTCACTATCTCTAAACACATTGAGCCTTGATTCCCCTCTTTGAGCCAGCTAGATCCCTTTCACTAGGGCTTCGACTCAAACTCGCCAAAATTGTTGGTGAAACTAAACTACAATAGGAAGGACAAGAATATTTATTTCCTTTTGGAGATATCAACATAACTCCTACACCGGATCCATTTTTTCTCCTTGAGCCATCAAAGAAAATTTGTCATTTTCCTCCAAATCATTGCATGCTTTGACTAATTGTAGTATAATCAAACCTTCCTTGTGCACATAGTATGTTCCTAATCCATTCTCTTCTAAAAATAGCAGACCAAACTCTTAATTTTTCAAGATATCGTCATATGGGTCATCTTGGTGATCTGTACTTACTTGATCAAGGACTTTGTTAAGAACCTCCTCTATGAGAGTAGTCGGTTTGTGGTCTACACCTTCCTCTTTGCGTTCACCAATGGCATAATTTCCATTTATGGGCTTGACTGTGTATGGTTCCACATGGTTGTGGCAAATGGGTTCAGCTCTTATAGTCACCTTCATCCCATATTGAGTTCTTAAAATCATGTACGACTGGGTCTCGTTTAATAAATAACCACCCATTTTGGTGGTGAAGTCTCGTGATAAGAAAATGGTAAAGAGAGGAGGGAGATCGATGACCAATATGTCCTATGTGAATGACAAATTGGGACATGCATGGATGGTGAGTTGTAGCCCTTTAATGATCCCAACAGTCTTGACTTTCATGCCATCCAATTGAACTACTCCTTTTGAAATTGGGGTATATGAAATACCCAATATGTCCGTAATTTGCTTAGGCATAATAGAACTAATGGCCCTAGAATCGATCATGTAATTATGAACCAAATGATTACCGATGATTAAAGAGATATAAAATGGCAAAGTGGATTATTTGCTCTAGGAATACCTTTTTTCTCTCGGTTGACATAGACAGGTTGATATGGATGCCCCATGACTCGATGGTCTATCAGTAGTGTCAAAACTATTTAAAGCTTCTCACAGCAAATTCTGTTGAGATGGTATCGAAAGCGCATCCCACATGGTAACGGTCAAATTAGTCTTTTTCATCTACTCTATGATACTAAACGGTATTGCCCCTACCTTCCTGATGCTCTTATGGGCATTAGTATCTTCTCTTGGAAAATATCTATTCGGCACCATCATAACTAGCAGTCCATTACTCTTTGGAGATTGGCTTGTGGATACTTCCAGTGATTTCTTCCTTGTATCTTTATCTATCACTAGTTGTGTTTGAGGATGTGAAGCAGATGCTTGGTTAGCTTTAGAACTTTTTGATTCTATTGCCCTCTTTTTGGAACACATATTTGAAGCCACCGAGGAGGCGTCAACACTTAATCCACAAAAATCATCAGATTGCCAATTTACTAATGTGGTTTCTTCAAAGTGAGTGGAGTCGATTATCTTGGGTTCTTTGTCTCAACCGCTGATTCTCAAGGGCTGGATATAATTTGGACATTGAGATCCTGACTCAAAACTCAATTTGGGTAGAGATTCGGATAGTGGTGTTGGAAAGAAGGATAACATCATTCATAATCTTGGATGAGATTGTTTTGAACAGAACTATGGCTCTAGAAGAATTGGTAGTAGAAGGATTTCGGGAATTCAAAGGTTTAATATTGGTAGCTTGGCTTATGGTTTGGTTTTGTGACTGACTGTTTCATTCAAAGGGAGAATGATTCATTTGGTATTGGGGTTGGAAGGGGTGAGTATACTTGGAATTCTACCTCTTCATTGCCACAAGCTCATTCCTAAAATTTTGTAAATGCTGACTTCACCTCAGCCTAGGTCATTAGTAGGGTTAGATGCAGTGCGGTTGTTGAATCAAGTTGCTGGAATTGGCACAAGAGCTTGTTGTTGGTCTGCGAGTTTTGAAACATAGGGCATAGGAGGCCAAGGGGCAATTTTACTTTCTTGAATTAGGCAATTCTTAGCTATGACAGCAATTTCATAGACGTCAGGAATAATATTGCTTCCCATTGATTGAATCAGGATGGCAATATCACTATTCAATGCTCACAAATAATATAGGAAAGTGTATTATGGAGATGAACGACAAGAGCTGGGATCCATTTCCAAGTTTTTTGAAGTGAAGATTGAAATCACTCATATATTCTTAAGGAGATCTTTTGATGGTATCGAATTGTTCCACAAGGGATAAATGATCGATTTTGTCTTTGAACTACTTACAAAGCTTGGTGCCCAACTCATTCCATGTAGTAATCGAACCAGCGTTTAAGCTCCTGAACCATTTAAGTGCCCTTCCTTTAAAATAAGTAGCAAGAATTTGAATTGCTATGTTATCTTCTCGTGATGTTGTGAATCGCACAAATGCTTGCTACAAATAGTATGTGTTCCCAAGGGGAAATATTAGTTTCACCATTAACAAATGGAAAACATTTAAGGGTGGCTATTAGTATAGCATATCTCTACGCCAACTATAAGGGGCTCTAGTATTAAAAGTAGGACATGTATTTTCGCCATTATGAATCCATGTGGATTATGCCTTGGTAGAGGAAAACATCATCTGTCAGGTGGAGTTGAATTCCCCCTACGAGGAAAATTTACAGGTGCGGCGACTAAAGGAATTATGCCTCTTCTTCTTGGAGGGGATAATGAAAGATCTATATACTGATGATCTCCCTGCCTTGGAAAAGATCTTGTATGAATCCTTTGCATAAGTTGATATACTGAACATTGAAATCTAGAGATATGGAGTCACCAAGTACTTAAATTGATAAAAATGAGAAGATAAGTACCACCTTTGTCCCATCGGGCATGCCAAAAACTATTGTCAAAAAATCACCGCACCCTCCAAATGGCCCGAAAATGAATCACGACATACGGTGTGATAGTGACACGTGGGATCACCTCTCAAGCTGTGGGACTTGGGTTTGAGGTGAACCTATGGAGAAGGCTGGCTTCCTTTGTTTAAACTAGGTGCTATGACTCATTGAGATTAAGGAGAAATTGCAGAAATAAATCCTAAACTAGAAGTGGTGATGTACCAAAGAGCAGGATGTTCAACTTTTGAAAGGGTTGTGAGTGAGATGCTTGCATCCCAAATCACTTTCACCTATTGTAACTAAAAGGGTACGAGTACCACAAACTAGAAACACACGTTCCTTTGTAAAAATTATACAAAAAAGAAAGAACATGATTTGGTTTAGATACACGTATAACTTTATTGGAAAAATTAACACAAGCACATATTAAACACCCACTTTACGCAAAATGAAGATAATGTAACTTCTAATCAACAAAGTAGGAGAAATACAATCAAAGATGGAGAGAAAATAACTTCATTACTTAATCTTGGCATACAATAAATAATCTGAAGTAAAGGAAAGTTACTCAAACATACTAAGGAATCACATTCACAAAGCATGTAATAAATAATTATTTCACACAATAATTCAGAATTTCAAATGGCAGAGTGTAATTCTCAATAAAATTAAAAGGGACTTCACAAATATATGAAAATACTCTTCCAAGCTTGAAGAGTAAAATCACCAAAATCTCAAAAAAATGTATATCTATGAACTCTAAGCATTCATCTATTTATAAGTTCCTTAGGCTGAGCCATTACAGCTGGGCCCTTAACTAACATTTTACTAAAAATAGAAATGTCATTAAATTAAGGGAACAAGCTCCCATGAAAATAGAAAAATTGTTGCAAGGGTTTGACCGAGCCAACCCTGTAACTCTAACCGATCTAGAGCTTGAATTTTTCCTTCCATGGCTGTTCAACCCTGATTTGGCTCTGTAACTTGTTCACCTTTTTCGAGCTCCTCTTGGCTTTCCTTCCATACAACCAGTCTTTGATTGTATTTGAAAAAATGTTTGATTATTCCCTAGATTTCTTTATCTTTAGGTCCACATGCGTAGTGACTTACTACATCTGCTATCTCGATCTCCCTAGTAATTCAGGCTGGTATTCTCTTCAGTTTGAACACGACCTTGGACATCCTTCCTATGAAGTTCTGGCACAAGACCATTCAATCAATGGAATCAGAATTAAAAGTTCTTGTGACATCATCATCCCTCTTCACCAAGTCTTTGAAGTTTTCTTGAATCTGTTCTTCAAGGAGGGCATCAATATTCTCATTGAAAAATTTACAATGAGTAATATCAAATTCTTTTGATATGTCATTTAATGCGTTCATGCTTTCTATTCACTTTTCATCCAATTTTTTAATCAAGTCTTGTACCACATGGCACCTAAACTCCATAGCCTTCAGATATTCAAACAACTTTGAAGCATCATCAATCACCCCTTCCTAAAGAAGCAAGTCAGAATCCACTACCCTAACCTATTCACATGTTACTAAATTAGATTGATTGGTGCTTTCCTTAGAGAAAGCCTTATCCATCTTCTGAATAGTTATCTTTGCCTCCTGCAAATCATTATAGATTTCCACAGCTTCCTTGATCAAAGGATTTGCTTCTTGCAGATTCATTCAATCCACCCATTTACTGATCTCCCTTTCTGGCCAAGTTTCTCAAGCTTGTGATAAGAGAAGTCATCAATAGAAGTTGAAACCGCTAAGGCCATAGTAGATGAGGACTCAAGAGATGAAATGGGTTGTGTAACTCTCTCAGAACAAAGAGGTGAGCTATTCGACCTTAGCCTTTAGCTCATCTTTTGTAGCTTTATCGTTGTTTTATTTTTCAATCGGGGCCCCCAAAGTAGTGTGAATATCTTGTTTGGCCCCCTCATGAGTGGCCTTCCCTAATGAAAATCTGGAAATCTGATAATCTATAGCCGTGAGTGTTTCCTTGGTTTTTCCCTTAGCAGAGTAGCGACCTCTATTACCCATTTTCCAGATGAATTTAATATCAAATTTGACATGGTCCTTAGTCTCTTGGCCTATCTTTTAGGGGTTTTCTCCAAGATGTTGATATCCATGACATCTCCTAGAGGCACCTTCTTTTTTACTTGGGGTTTTCCTAAATAACCACTCTAGAATAGCTAATAACGAAGAAGACGGAGTGGTAGGTGTGCCACTTAAGGTCTGAGTGGAGGAAAGGGTACTGGGAAAATTCATGGGCATTTGGATAGAGGTGGCAATGATGGATGGGGTGGATGTTATCACAAGTAGTGGGAATTGATACAATGGTACTAGAATATGAAATGGTAGGAAAAGTAAGAGACAAAGGAAATGGAGGAGGGAAAGGTGATCCAATATTCTCTCCAACCAAGAGAGTTGGAAGGGATGAGAATACTTGGGCCATAGAAGGAGATGGGAAAGATGAAATGCTAGCAGAAGTGGGAGGAACTAATGGTGGAAGGGATGATGGAAGAGAAGAAGGAAGTGATGAACCTTGTGAACAATCAGGAGAATCGTTGACCACAGTCACATCCGCCCCAGTCTTGGCTATAGGTATTTCTTGAGAAACAGGAGTTTGAGGAAGAGATGAACTTCCAACAACAAATGAAATTTTTCTTGGTACTGTGGGGGTCTTCTGAGTCGACCACTTTCCCTTTGTGGGTGTTGTTAGGCTTAAGACTGGTGGGGCTGCTATACTTATAACCTTCTCGCCCCCTTTGGGTTTGATTCCAAAAGTATCCAACCACCTGTAGGTCCTTTGAAGAATGGTACACACTCTATCTTTTGTATTGGAGCATTCTTCTTAATACCAATCAATCCATGGAAGTGGTTGATCGATAATACCTTTAGTCTTATATGCTTTGTCCAATACTTCACCGTCATCTTTCAAATCCATGGGGATCTAAGCTATCCCATACTAGCGAATTTCATCTACATCCAATCTTTCATAATATCTTTGTCGGATGATATAATCATCCCGACAATGAATCCAGATGTCTTCTAGCTGAGATGTGTGGGAAGTTGAATGTCCTGTCTTGCCAAACTTTCCCAAGTAGTCAAAGTTGGTTCTTGGATGAAAAGTTTACAGGGTTACATCAGCCATCTCTGCATCTACATTCTTGGCTTTGTGAATGTTTTGACAAGTATACCCGCCAATCGAAACCGAAAAATGCACTCCATCCTTATGGAACTTTTTTGGATCCGATGGTAATCCAATAGTTGTTGAACTAGCTCCAAAGAGAACCCATTTATCCGTAGGACACCTTGCCAATTTCCTAGGGGCACAAATGAAACCCGGAATTTGAATGTAGGTGAAAGTGGGAAATTGGAGATAGATAGCTCCCCATTCCCATACTTCTTTGAAGGCCTCATTTGAAATCATCCAATGTACAACTCTTTGTCAAAGTGGTAGTGGATGACTATGAAGAAGGCATCATTGACCCTTCGAAAGTGCTTGCACCCCTCACTCAGACCGAGATGGGGATAGAAATCATAAATATGGAATGTTCTATGAACCCCTTGGTATTTAGTCTGGGAAAATATCCCATAGCGAGTGGCAGCTTAGAGCATGAATGATGTCATGTAAAATGAGTTTTTGGTTAACACTCGCCTAACTAATATCGAGATGGAGCTACCGATATGCTCTCCCTACCCGATAAGCTCCTTATTATTCTTGATAGTGGCAATGTATAAAAGCATCCACTCTTGTAATTCCTTGGCAGCTAGGAGGCCTTAGACTCAGCTCAAGAGTATGATTATGTCATTGACTTCCTCGATAAAGTTTTCCCAAGATAAGGTTTTGGCAACTTGGCCATGCTCTTAGCCAATTAGCTTTTCATGACAATCTTGGTACATGAATCGACATCATTGATCCAATGTTATACCGCACTTTTGGGTGAAATAGTGGCATAGTTTGGAATTTCAATTAGCCTCGAGAAGATATTCAAAGAAATTAGTGTCTAGGTGAATGGTCACCTTGTCGAATCTGCATCAATGTGGGTAGTCAGTAGCTAGAAAAACTCGGGACAATGCATTGAAGTAAGAAAACCAGCCGCAAGGACAAGCCCGCTATCATAAATTGCATGTATCCATTGCTTCTTGTTAGGAGCCTTCACTATGCTCTAGAAATTGGGGAAATCAATCGACCTAAGTCGTATCCCCTATGTTACCTAGGTCAAAGGATAGGAAAGACTGAGGAGAAACTCCAAGGAATAAATATTTCATCTTCTCTTTCTCTTTTGAAGTAGAAGTAGACATGAAGTTCTTGATTTTGGAAGCCAAAAGGAAAAAATCCAAAATTCTATAGGATGAAAATCTCTGAAATCGGGATCTCAAATTATTAAATGCCAAGTTCTAAAATTTTGAAAAGAAAAAACACCGAAAGAAATCCTAATACGAGAGTGTTCAAAAGTATGAAATGATTTTCTTGAAAATTTTCTGAAATGGTTATTCCCGAAGTGCATTTCCCCAAAACTCCAAAGTGAATTTCTCTAAAGAAATTCTCCAAAATGATTTTCCTAAAACTCCTTTCTCCAAAATGGAAGTCTTCAAAATTATTTTCCTCGAAAATCCTTTATCTGAAATGGAAATCTCTGAAATGATTTCTCCCGAAATTCTACAGCAATTCCCGAAGTGAGTTTCCCAAATTTTCAAAGTAATCTCCTCTGAAGTGAGTTTTCCAAAAGTTTCAAAGTAATCTCCTCTAAAGTGATTTTTCCCAAAAGTTTTGAAGTAATCTCCTCTAAAGTGAGTTTTCCCAAAAGTTTCGACTATCTATTCTACAAAAACTTGAGATCTACCTCAAGATGATTTTTTGAACCCGAGAAATCGAAGATAACTAAGAAATGAGAACATGGTGAATAGGAATTCCATTATTTGAAAACACTAAAGAAAAAAAAAGGAAATAAAATGGGAGACGAGAACAAAAAGTAAAATCTAAAACTAGAAAGAATTAACAAAATTAACATACCTTGAAAAAGGAAATTGAAAAAGACAAGAAAAATGGATGTCAGAGATCACTGTTAGGTGAAAATGACCATAGAAAATTGAGTTTAAATAGAAAAACCTGGCATTTATGGCAAAAATTTGATCCATACGGGGTTGGTGAAGAAATAAATGCTCAAGAAAACTCCAAAGTTTCGAAACCCCAAAACCTAAAAGTCCAAAAATTTAGAAATTTGGGATTTCGGACTTCGGGGAAATTGGAAACAAAATGTGAATTGGTGATGAAAAGTTCTAAAACCCGAAAGTCCAAAAATTCAGAATTTTAGGATTTTAGATTTGGAAAAAATGAAACCAAAACACCAAAATTTAAACGAAAGCTCCGAATTCTAAAAGCCTGAAAACCTAAAAATTTTAGAATTTTAGACTTTCAGACTTTGAAAAAACTTCCAAAATGAAAACTCGAAAATCCAAAATTTAACTATTAGACTCTAAGACTTGGAAATTCATTGTACAAGGGATCTCTAATTTTTTTTTGTCCGACCTCATTTGACTTATCTTTCAAGGTAAGTTAAATTGCTAACATTTCCTCTACAACTAGATCCACCGGGTCCACTAGGTCCACTAGTTCCTATTCCACATGACCCACTAGATACACCTTTTGTAGCTAGTAAAGGTCCTAAAGTGGTCATCCTTGTTTCCCGTTGTGGCACCGAGATGTGCGCTAATAGTATGTGATATTTCACCGCTACCATATGTTTATCCCACACCACTTCTAGATGCGACACCCAAGATTTGTGTACCCGTACTTTGACAAAATTTTACTCCAAAAAATATACCTCCAAATATAGGAAAATATTGTACAGCCATATATGTGCCAAATCAAAAGTTATACCACCTAGGTGTTTATTAGTTACTTCCACCAATACCAACTGGGTTAGTAATGCTTATCTCTAGATTTGGAAAACTAAGCACCAAGGGTTGGTCACCAGGTGGATTTTGATGTGCATTGACATCTCTCCTTTCTCCAAGTGACAAGCTCTCATAAGAAGCTAAAGGGGTCTCTCTTCCACGGTTGCTAAGATGGGGTAGACAGACGCTCGGGATCCACGTCCTCCACATGAACCTCAATTCCTTCCAACAACATCTACCTCCATAAATCCATCACTCCTACAACTTTGCATTGTCTATCTAACTCCTTTGCACCAGCTTCATTATACTTGAGTCATCTCTCTTCCCTCTCCTTTTAATCCATGCAAGGTCTGCCATCCCCCTCCACACTAGCTTCCTCACCTAGTGCTCAGAAAAAGCTTACCTAGCCATAAGAAATGCTTCCAAACTCATCGTATTGATCAATATATTTATATCTAAAGGGATAACATGCAAGAATGATCCTTTTGGTTCCCTTAAGAACTCAAACTTAGTAATCTACGGACGGGAATACATATAAATTATGTACTCCAAGTTGTAACTCATAAACACTCCACTCCATCAATGATCAAAAACATGTTTCCAAGTCGATCAGCATCATGTAGTCTCGATACTCATCTTAGGTCCATATGAAAGGTCTATAGTACCAGTTGGATCTAGATGCCTATGCCAAGACCATTCATATAACTCCACTAGAAAACAACAAAAGAAGGTCTCATACAACTCATGATACGGATATTGTTCTACCCATTTACATGCATCACACTCTATTCTAGTACTAAATATTTGATAAAACTCATCCTTCATGCTTTTAAGCCATGCTTCAACACTGTCCAAGGTCAATTGCTTTGTCTTTGCACACCATTCTCACAATAGCTTTGAAAAAAGGTCTCATCAATAGAACCAAGATGTAGTCATTTATTTACCGTTAATACTTCATTCTAACCCCAAACGCACCAGCCTATCACCCGCGGGAACTAGGAGCTCACCTCGGGTATGTGTGGGTTCCGATGCCCCTCTTTCATGTGAGATTTTTGAGAATTTTCTACCATTAATGGAGGATTATTTTCAGAAGGATAAGTATATTCACTTATTTAAAAAGTTAGAAGATGCAACTAACATATCTACACATTAATGCATTACATAATCTAAATAAAATTGTAAAAATTATAATAAACTAGATCTGAGCTATGATAATTCATATAACACAAGGGTTTACACCCATAAACAAGTTATACAAAATGAACCCACATATATATTGATTTAAAAGAGTCCTGGTAGCCACATTACAATAAAAAATGGTCATCTTAGACCATATATATTAAATGAAAAATACTTGTCTCCTGCAAACCTTCCTAATATGAGATACTAACTATAATTTTCCCATTTTATCCCTTGTTAAAGATCCCATTACCCATACATATACTTATGGCATCCCTTACAACCCTCTAACACTATGGTCTCTAAACCCTAGCATTACTGCAGACTTCGTTACTTTATGTATTTCTTCCCTGTTTGTCTTGTCCATCTCTCGTCTCACCCCGTCTCTGGACCGAGCATTTCTTTATATAATATTAGCACCAAATTCCATGCCTTATCTCCTAAGTAGATCATGTGCCAAATGTCGATGTGGTCCTCCATTGGTGAATTCTTATCCCTTTACGAACCCTTCACTCTTTGTAATGATGTCTTATGAGAATATTCCCTACAAGAAATATCCTTTTCTTGACCTCCAAGGTTCCAGGATATCACCTTATCCACTCATCACACCTATTTGGGTCCTCACATTTTCCTCAAGTGACTCTAGAATACCAAATATGGCTAATTCCATTAAACCCAAGTTCTTCCTCCCACATGCACCCCGGTTTCACTTAAACCCTTCTTAAACCCCTTTTCCAGTGTGCTTTCTCCCAAGCACCCTTCTTATCAATGGTCCTTCGTGTGCACACCTCTTGGAATTTAGATAATATTTAGGGTCTAATAGGAAGTATGATCCCCACCAAAAAATAGTAGATTATACCATGTTACGTAATGCCTTCTTAGTTGAATTCCATATTCTTGAGTTTAAACATAAAAGCATTAGTGTACTGAAGGATATTCAACAACGTATGATAAAGAGTGTGTGGGAGTATGATGCACATTTTAAAACTCTCTTATCAAAAATGTATTACAATATTCATCCTTCTCAGCATGCTCAATGGTTCATTGGGGGACTAATAACACCCTTTAGGAGATCACTTTGGACAAGACTTTCACATACCCACGCGAGGCCTTGGAGGATGCCCTGCATGTTGAGGCTATGGGAAGTGTGGATATTTGTGTTATTCCTTTTCTTGAAGCTTAGATTTCTATCATGGAAAAGCAACTAGATAAGATTTCTATGAACTTGGCACATGAGACTGCATAGGTGGCCTATGGTACATGAATTATGGGGTAGAGGGGCATATAAAGGAAAATTTTCCTCAAATATTGGTACACATGATAATGGTAGACAATGATATTTACCATGGGGATAATGATGCAAGTAGGTTTCACCGCTACAACGTGTGATCCATAAGAATGTGTCTTTCTATTATAAGATTTACACTCTACTACTCATGACACCAAGGATTATAGATTGATTGACTATATACATGATGTCATTGATATGGATGGAGGAGCTTGTGGAAGAGGCTTTCACTGAGGATTTAGAGTTTGTGGCAATTAGTGAAGGTGGAAGAAGTGAATTTCCTCAAGGGACTGTTATAAGCGTCAGGTCCACAAAACATGACAAGCGCAAATTCCTTGACCAACTATAGTTCTCTTGGTATTGAAAGAAGCATAAGTATGAGAATTTCTCGAGTTACTTGAGCACAAGAGCTAGCAAATGAAGAAGGATAAAGCAATAAGAAAGGTAAGTGTGAAGAAGGCTAACTCACAATGGATGCCAAGGGTGGCACGTGAGTTAGAGTTAGAACTGTCTTGGTGACACCGTGACCTAAGGCTGCATGTGCCAGGGAAATACCAAAACAGAGACCACTAATCACAAGAGAAGATGTGGTGCACAATAAGTATCCAGATCCTTCTCATCAAAAAGAGTTTTATCAGGAGACCATGGATGTGATTCAAATCCTATAAGGAGATATCCAGTTCTAAAGAATTAGTCATGGAAGTTAGAGAAAAGGAAATGCACCGAGGCTTCTGAGATGGAACTAGATGAAGTCAAGGAAGTATGCAAAATATTGAGGGAAGATAATATCATCACTTTACTAGGGGAATGGTTATGGGAGAAATTATTACGTGCCATAAGAGAGCATAAATGATAGGTGTTTCATGCTAACCTTCCCCTCAAACCGTTGATTATGATAAGGAGATTACCTTAAATATAGTAATCAATTGATGGCTCCTAAGAAATATTCTAATAGACATGGGTGTGGAGGTTAATGTTCCCACCTTAGACACATGACATCAAATGGGAAGGACCCCATTACAAACATCGTAAAATGTGCTATATATTGCTAACAAGACAAATGTGATTCCCATTGGTGTCTTAAAGGACGTTGTTATCACTATCCAAGGGAAAAATTCATTGGAGACTTTGAAGTCATGGCATTAGATAAGGTAGACAAATTTCCAACATTACTTGGTTTCCCTAGTGCTATAATAATAATATGAACCTAAGGTTCATTAAGGGATACATAATTTTTGAGAATAAGGAAGAATGGGTTATCATCCCCTTGATCGATGGGAATTCATCACCCTATACTAAGCCCTTGGGAGAAGAATCCCTCGCGTAATCTATGTGGGAATTATCAAGGAACCTAAGGTGATACACCCTATAGAGGTAGTTATTTAGTAGGAATACACTCAATCTATGAATGATACCACTAGTGTATCATGTGATAATTGGGTGTACAAGATATAGGATTTAATTGGGGAAAAATTGCAATGCTCTATTACAAGGGTGATGAGGGCACACATGCTTAGGAATTTGAAAGGAAAGTAGTTTCCAAGATCATTGAGGAAGGAAACCATGATTTTTTCCTGTGAGCCATGGAAGCCTAATGGAGATGTGAGATTAAAAGGGGAAGCATGCTTATCTACATGTTACATGTGACCACAACATGATGGTGGGCGATGCACCAAGACTATATTCTAGTATGGCATGGAGTGAGGATCATACTCTCTATTAGTTTCTTATGGATAAATGTGCCTACTAAAATATGTAGATATGATGGAGGGGCATCCACCTCACAACATGTTCAAGAATGTGAGAAAATGTTGATGGGAGGCACAAAATATTTACCTCCTTCCCTCAGGGTGAACAAGTTTTATTCCACACTATAGGGTTATGTGCGTGCATGGTACGTTCATTTGGAATTACGTCATCGAGATAGGAAACTGGAGGGGTTTAATAGATGAATTGATTTAATCCTATGAATATCAAAGTACTAATATATTGGTGAATGAGGTATTGCAGATTGTTAAACACCTAATTATGGGATACAAGTGCCATGGTGAGGATAGGATTTTGGAATTATTTGGAGAACCTGATTTGAGGCACCTTTTGATGTGGAGGAACCACATCTTGAACACACATACATGGATAAAAATAAGGGAAATTTGGTTTATGTGATTGATGGAAAGGAAGTGGAGAACTTGGATGTTAACCATACTATGGGTATGTATGAGGTAATGGATAGTTCGATGAGAAATAATGTACCTACCATAAAACTATAAAAAAGAAGAAGGTTAACATTGGCTAAGATACGAAACCTAAGGAGGATACTATCAGGGATTGTTGTTCATAAAAGGAGGTTTCAAATATCATTGATCTATGCGCAAATTTTAGGATTTATTTCTGTGTGGCTACCATGAACTTAAGGGAGTTCACCACTTTTCATGGGAGATGCAAATCAAACTAAAGGAGGGATTATGCCACGATTGGTAAGATACCTTCTTGAATGAATCCAAATCTACACATCCGAGTCAAGGAAGAGATAGACAAGATGATCACTTCAAGTATCATTGAAGCTATGGAGGAATTAGAATGGATAAGCCTAATGGTAATCAAAATTAAAAATGATGGGAGGATAAGGATATACGTAGATTATAGGGATTTTAATGTTATATGTGTCATTGATCCCTTTTCATCCCCTTTCACCAAGGAGATCACGGAAGGAGTATCCAGGCATGAGATCTATTCATTCACGAATGCCTTCTCAGGATATCATCAAGTTCGGATTGAAAAGGAGGACCAAGAAAAGATAAATTTTGCCATTGAATGGGGAATATTTTCCTACATGGTCATGCCTTTTGGGTTGAAGAACACACCTACTATGTTTTTACGCATTTTGGTGTAGGCATTTCAAGACTTCATCCATAAGGTTCTTTAATTCTACCTTGATGACTGGACAATGTACGGACTAGTGAAGGACCATCAGAACAATCTGAGATTGATTTTTGAGAGATGCCGACAGTTGTGCATATCTCTCAATATCAATAAATATCTCTTCACTACTCCCTTTGGAACCTTGTTGTGGTATACCATATGTAAGGAAGGCTTGCTGGTTGATCATGCCAAAGTTTTCATTATTATAGGATTGGAAGAACCCATTAGCCGAGTGTAGTGAATAGATTCCTTGGGAATATGAGGTACTACCAAAGTTTTATAAGTGGGTATGCCAAAATCACCATGCCATTGGAGGGATTGTTTAAGTACGGATGTACATTCCATTAGGGAGAGGCACAAAAAATGACATTTAACACATGTAAAATAGGCTTATCTTTGTACCCATATTACACTTTCCTCCCTAGGATAAGCCTTTCCATGTGTATGTTGATGCCTCAGGGATGGCCATCGAAGTAGTGTTAATATAATTTAGTGAAGGGACTATTGATCACCATATTTGTTTTGTAAGTAGGAAGTTAACACTAGTAGAGTAGAACTATACTAATACCAACCGCAAGGTATTATCAATGATCTACACATTGCAAAAATTTAGGAAGTATCTTCTCGTAACACCCTTTATATTCTAAAAGACCACACACGACATTGATTTACTTGTTAAAAAGCCCATTTTACAATGGAAAATATGTAGATGGGTCCTATTATTTAAAGAATTTGAGTTTATAGTTGTTGTAAAACAAGGTAAGGGTAACTTTGGACCTAACCATTTATCAAGAACTGACTCTTGGGAAGATGAAAAAAACATTGAGGATACAATTTTAGATGCACAATTTTTAGACTATGACACACACCCCATGAATTAGAGGATATTTTTGTGTTTCTCAAAATAGGTATGGCACTAGAGAAAATGAAGACTTTGGAAAGAAAATAGTTGGCTATACGCGTCACACCCTACATATTAATTGGTGGAGATTTATAAAAATTAGATCGTGATGAGATTCTACATTGGTGCATGTTAGAACATGAGCACATTGTAATCATGGAGGAAGCACATGGTGGGATTACAGGAGGAAACTATGTAGAGAATGCCACTGCATGGAAGATTCTCTTGGCAAGGATTTTGTGGGAAAGCATCTACCTGGATTGTATTGAGTTTTTCAAGGCATGTGACCATTATCGGTGCATTAGAAAACCAATAAGAAGATATGAAATGCCCTTCGAATCGATAGCTAGCACATAACCATTCAAGAATTGGTTGATTGATTTTGTGAGACTAATTTCACCTACCATGCGAAGGATGGGTTCACATTATATCATTACTTCCAGTGATTACTTAATAAGGTGGGAAAATGAAGCACCTTTGAAGGATTACATAATGACAATAATAGATAGATTCTTGTGGGAAAACATAATCAATAGGTATGGGTGTCCTTTAAGCTTGACTAGTGATAGAGGAACACACTTTTTGAATGAGATGGTTAGGATTTTGTTAGCAGAGTTCATGGTGGCCCATCACAAGACCACCCCTTATAACCCTCAAGATAACAGAACCACTAAGGCATTTAAGAAGATATTGAGTCACACACTCACCAAAATTAGTGATGTGGGGAGACAAGATTAGGATTACAAAGTCTTATCCGTAATATGGGCATATAGGAAAAACTACAAGAGATTGAAAAAGGCCACACCATTTCAATTAGTGTTTGGCACACAAGCTATTTTACCAATAGAATGTATGCCACAATCTCTATGAATATCGCATGTAGGAGGATTAATTTACAAGTAAGCACTACAAGAGTGCATGGAGAACTTAATGTAGTTGGACCAAATGTGATCGGTTTCTAGGTGGAGTTAGAAGACCGATAAGGTGTGGAAAAAGCATGACATGATCATCATATAAAAAAATAGTTTGAGGTTGGGCATATGGTATTGTTTTATGACTCTAAATTTCTAAGCCACCTTGGGAAACTAAAAGTCCATTAGTTAGGACCATACATCATCTCTTACATCCTTAATTCTGGTGTGTTCTAGTTACAATTTTTTGATGGGATGAGGTTACCGGGTTACTTCAATGGGAGTAGGTTGAAGCCCTACTATAAATAAGGCTTCTATGTAGTAAAAAATAAGGCAATATTTCCAATTAGATTAGATTTCCTTCTAGTAATTTTTCTTTTGGTTATTTCCTTTGTCATCGTTTTCGATTGGGTTTTGCGTGTTGGTGCATCGGTAGCTAATTACATTGTAAGAGGTTCTATGTGTAGGGGACCATGCATACATATTTGTGTGAGGTGAAGTATAAGATATATTGAACACAGTTGACAAATTTTTTTATAGTGGACTTTGTTGGGAAAAATTAACGTGAAGACATAAGAACAAACAACGTAATGGCTAAGGTGCATAAATTTTTTCAGTTATAAAGGTGGGTTGAAATAATTTGAAGACCAAAAGAAGGGAAGGATCACGTGGTATGACATAACGTAGGAAACACCATGGTGAATTACTTAGTAAACAGTGTAGAGGTTATGTACTTCAAACACGGTGATGCATGTGAGGGATGTATGTGGTAATTTAGTGGTATTGGAGAGCCAAAATTTTATACATGCAAAGCGTGAGGGGAATTCATGGAAGTTGATTTAAGTGAAATAAAGTGATTTATCAAAAATGAAATTAGTAAACGTGGTTGGAGGAACTCTAAGGCATCGATAAAGTATAAATAAGAGGTAAGAATAATCATTTTGACTACTTTTCTTTTAGAGAATTGCTTTTGTGCTCCCGAGCTTGAAGTGTGATGAGGGTTTTATGAAGAAGAATGACACAAAGAACTATCATGAACCAATGGACTTGTGTAAGTTGTAGTGTAATCTTGTGGCATAGCAAGGAGGGGAGAAGACAACAGAGGAGGAAGGAGGTTGTGTGAAAGAGAAGTAGGGAAGCTGTTGAGTTAAGGGGATCAATGTACCTAGGGAATGAGGTAAATATGGATGAAGATTACATTGAATAAGGATTGAAAAAAGAGACCAGTGGTAGAAAAGGAGGATCCCATGGAAATTTACTCGAAATACAGTACCCTCCTAGAGTTATCAAGGAATAAAAGTGGATCTCGAAGCTATAAAAATGTAAGATCAATGAATACAACCACATAACATCCGATAATGAAAAGTTGATGCGGATGGACCTAGTATCAGACACTCCAATGGTGGACGAGCTCGAAACCCTAAGGTTGATGACTCAGTGTAATAGGAGCTATAAAAGACTAGAGTTTTGTAACTATGGGAGCTTCCTTTCTTTTCCAAACCGACCCTGTTATTTAGGTGGTTAACCTTGTGGGTACATGAAGACTTCTTCTACTTCACGAAAGAAGAATGACGATCATGGGCCATTTGATTGAGAGGGTTACATGCCTCGTGGAATATGAAGAGTATATGACACTTGATTTATGTACCACAGCCAAGATTGAGGAGTTTTCTAAAAAATTAAACTATGAGAAGGGAGGTAGGGCACGGTGTAATTGCATATCTTCTAGACTCGACATTAAGAGTCATCCCCTAGCTCATTATAGAAAAATTGGGCATGTTAGAAATGTGGATGGACATGAACTCGAAGGTTCCTATATGTGGCCTACCGGGTGTCTAAGATGGCACACTAAAATGTTTCCCAATTTATTGCAAATGGCATTAACAAAGAGGTGCAAGTACAAAATGAGGTGGGAGTGAAGATCACATGGGGCTCCATCCTGTTATTGATCGTGTTCTGGGATATTGGTGTCCCACACAGACCAGATGGGAACATTTGGGTTCACCCACCCATGCACATTTCCCCTATGGTCCAATTCACTAAGTTCACTTAGGATGGGGCCATCTCTAGTGCTTACAAGTCCAAGATGAACATATGGTTCGAGTGGTTACATGGAGATTTTATGAATGATTGATGCATTCCCCATTAGCTACCACAAGTTTTTGGGGACCAGGTAAAATTTTTCGTTACACAACATTTTTTTCTATCAAATTTTACAATGGCCAAGGGAGAGATGAGGCCATGGTGCAATCTTCCCTCCTCTTTCATGGCCAAATACATGAATTACACCATCAACTAGATCAAGGAAATGCAAGTTGATTTTTGACATAGATGAGGTGGATGGTAATGCCCATATGTTGTGTGCTACCTACAAGTATGGAACACAACCTTCCTATATCAAAGGTTTAGAGCTATAACTTCTAGAATTACATCCCTAGGTCAACGTTACCATCAATGGATATGTCCATCGAGTGTTCATAAAGCTGCACCCCAAAACAAACGGGGAATTGAGGTGTAGGTTGAGACTCCTCCTTTCCAAATCCATAGGGAATTCTGATCCCACACATGAAATAAATACGGGAAGAATAATAAGAGAAGGATGAAGTGAAGTTAGATACTTCTAGGAAGATGAAGTGATACACACAATAGAATGACAAAAATGGCACCAAAACTTTGAGTACGGGGTGGTGCAAAAGTTTCATTGTTCGGGGCATGAGGAAGGGAAGGAAGAGAAGGAAGAGAATGAAGATCCGAAATAAAATATAAATAATACACATGATGCATCAAGCCACACAACAAGCTCAGAGGAATGAGAGGAAGAATACCCCACCACTTTCAAGATAGAATTGGAAGAAAATTTGTAGGGGAAGGAAGATGAGACGGAGGCCATAGATCTAGGAAAGGCATGACAAGAAGGGGATGAATATTTTTCAAGGGCGGAGAAGATTCCAATGTTTGAGGCCTCTACACCACAAACCACCAAACCAAATGGAGATAAAATAGAATCCTCTTCCATAAAGTAGGATAGATTATTTACCCCTATGGTAAAGAAACATAGGACAAAGCACAAAGCTACAAGAATGAGGTGGACACTTGTGTCCCCACATATATATTTCGTGGATGACCCCACAAAGGTCTTGCATGCGAGATTCCAGGCCACCCTCCCACTAGAGAAAATTTATGGATGGGATTTGATAGATCAAGAAGGGGGTGTTCCCAAAACCAGAAAGATACTTAGCTTGAGCATGCATTGCCACTTTGAAGAGATTGAGTTTGAGGTCAACAATCATATGATAAAAATAATTCATTTGAAGAATAAGTGAGGATAAGTATACAAAGTGGTGGATCCTAACCTCATAATAGATGAGAAGGGATGTAATTAATTGTAGAAGATTTATTCGAGAGGTGATCCAACATAGTTTGGATGTAGGAGCCACTACATGGACCCTTATCACAAAAAAATAAAAGCAAGAAGAAATAAATATATATAGTGCATAAAGGTTTAATGGGAGAATATGAGAAAACAAAGGAGGCATATGACCAAGTTGGCTCCCTCATACAGAGAATCCTAGGATAATGTTTGGCATTGGTGAGCCGTGCCAAGAGCTATTAAGGGGATGAAATGGAGTACCTCGATGACCACATAGGGATGTTACTCATTAACATGAAGGATGCCATGAGGCCCACAACTACAGATATTGAAAAGGAAAAATAAGAGAACAAGGTCGCCAATGAAGCATGGATCACTGAGTTGGAAGACTTTCTCACCCAACTCAAGGAGAAAAATATATTGGTATATAGGGGCTTCAATAGATGTAGAAAATGTTAGCCAATCATCAATGCATAGGTAATAAAGAAATAGGAATCACTTAAAGTGTTGTAGGATATCATCCCCATGAATAAGGTGGAGTGCACACAATTGGTCATTAACATCTTCAATGTAGAAGAGAAAAATAAGAAAAATATTAGAATCTAGACTATCATAATCAGTGAACTCTAAGACTCTCTCACCGAATGAACATGTGATTTCAAGGATTTCTACACAGATTTGGGGTGGTTATGAACATACTGAAGGGGAGGGTGGAAGAAATCATCCCAAACCAGGTGCTAAGTGTCATAGGTGAAGCGCTGGGAAGGCCTTATCGGAATTGAAGGCCTGGGAGAAATTGAAGGACAAGATAGATGTGGAGTTCCCAAACTCCTCCAATTGGTCATGTAGCATCCCACCCATTCCTCAATTCTTTATTCATATTCTCTCCCAACCACTATTCTTTATTCTTTGGAGCATTATTTTGGTCAAAAATATTTTTGTTCAAGAAGCACGGAGGATTGTTGGGCGAAAACCAGTTTAGTGTGGGGTGATGTTGGGCCCCTAAAGTAACTAAGTACCTAAGGCACGAAGCCTTGTGGCACACAAAATTAGGTACGAAGGAACACATAGAAGTAATTATTAGAGAGGCGTGAAGGCTCATGCCTGGGTAAGATGGATTCAAGACTTAGTGAATTTTGGACAACGGAAAAGATCCATATGGAACAAATATAAAAGTGACCATATACAAATGTGGATAAGCCATGGAGACTTGTGACTCAAGGAAAGGATATTCTAGGGAATGAATATGGTTATCATGAAAGAATAAGGAGTCAAGGTTGGTAAGGATTAGCTGGCACATGCATGTTAAAAGGAACTTGATTGAGGGAAATGTGTGACGACGACATATTCTTCGGTAGAGGTAGAGATATCATAAACTGATTATTTCAAGCTTTCATGGGTAATAATGATGAGAGGTTAAGAGGAAAGAAGAAGGATTATTATAGAAGGATAGAAGTTTTTCATAGAGGAGAAAGGAGAGATAAGAAAATGATGTATGTAGAACTAAAAAATGATATGGAGTGAGAGATATAGTGATATTGTGTAATGTGTAATGGTGAGCTCTATGATGTAAAGAAATATCTACTAGTGTGAACATTTCCATTAATGGGAGTTCTATGATGTAATCTTGGCTATCATATTTTGGCTAATAAATATAATGAAGTGATTCTGAAACACTCATGTGATGGATCTTGATCTGTGCATTTTCCTTATGTTCATATGCATGTTACAGGTTTTCTTGATGTTATTTCATGGTTGATTCTACTTTCATTTATTTGATCATGTTATTCTATTCTCGGGTGCATTAGGCTAGGAGTTAATGTTTACATCTTAAATTCCATGAATGGATGCACTTATTTTCTTGTTGTATTACATCCTCATGTTAAGAAATAACATTCTCACGAAGCTCACATAAAGGAGGGGCTTGGCACCTACACATGGCTTGGGTGAGATTCTAGGATAAACAAGATGATATGTCGGCATGTTTGGGAATGGTTGTTGAGGAAAGGAGTGATTAGAGACTACAACAATAATAATAAATCCATGTAATAACATAGAATAGACAAAAACATTTGTAATAATATTAGAGAGGAAACGAGAATGCAAAGAAACATAGCAAGGGAAGATATATCCACAAACTTGCATCTATTACTTCATACAATCCAAACTATTACAAAGGAAAGGCACGGATCACCATGAAAAGATTCCACTATAAATTCCTCCAGCACATTGGATTCACAAAACTAAAATGATAGAGTTTTTTTATTCAAACTATCCTCCCTTTAAAATGTGCCCAATACTTCAATTTAAATAAATTTGAGAGGATAGAGAGAGAGGATGAAATTCTAGAAATTCACTTTCCCACAAATTGAAAGTCATCATAAATGAGTGTGGTTGGTGATTTTGAACCTACAAAATAAATCCTAAGGTGCCCCATAACTTGCAGCATAATTAATGATTTCCCATGCTCATTGAATTCTCCTAAACCCCTTTCCAAAAACCAAATAGAACCTGGTTTTTTTCCTTAAAATTATCGATCAAATTCATCATTTCTTAAGTTTTTAAGTCAATTTTGGAGCCATGGCTCCAAAAATAATTTCTTTACAAAAATCCGTTGAAAATTTCTCTAGTTATGACCTCCTGAGTGTAAGTAGCTGATTTGGGATTACAAGGCTTTCTTCATTTCCATGGGGTTGACAATTAATTCTTGGTAGTTGAAAACTATTTCCTCCCTCTTCTAATTTTATATCATGATTATTTGGTCATTAAAAAATCAGTAGTGCTGATTTATATTTTCATCATCTTGGTTTGGTCATTTTTGTGTAGGAAGGAGGTATTGTTCTAACTACTTATATTGAGCCAGATCAGCCAGCTTGGCCGAGAGGGATCTACCCTTGCATCACCGACCATTGAAACCTAAACTACCAAAATTTCACTATCCCAATGTCAAGTCACCCCGAGCGTAATGCAGATCCCTTACATTCCATGTCATTGGTTTTGTATGTGTTATATTTCAACTCGAACCTTGACCCCTTATAACTGTGTACTGAGTGCTTAATGAATATCCACCAAATCCTCCCTATGGCACCTCATTTTTAATTAGATCTACATGGTGAGGTCCTAAGTTTTAAAATTTCAATTCACCATGCCAAACCCTTATAACTCCTAGCTTTGATGTTTTCGCCTTATATTTGGAACTAGCCTCGCTCAGGTGAACTCATTTCAAAATGGCCAAGGACATTAAGGCCAATCAACCTTGCACCAGCCATAATGAATCCTCAAGCTCCACCATATCTCACCTTAAACTTTCTACTCGGTTGAATATATCTCACCTTATCTGTGTCAGGTTTTCCAATGTCCACATGAACCAACATGGCCCGCTAAAGCATTTGACCTCTTACTCACCCGCTCTCCTTAAAAATTGGTAAAGTCATACCCTTTTGGCCCGCATGACCCAGGACTACATAAGCCACTCTTATCTGATTTTACAACAATGCACACCAAGTTCCTTATGGTGTGGTGATTATGGACCTGAGCCACACTTGTGTCCCTTGTGTTCTTGAGTCGGTCATAACCGAATCACCCACTTCCTCTGCACTAGTTTATTTTGTGGTGATTATGGATTTTACGCACCCCCATATCCTAACTCATTCTTGAGACATTTAGGCTTCCAAATTCCATATCAGCTGAAATGTCCATTCCAATTTACGAGCTCAGTTGGTGGTTTTCTAAGCCAATCCGAACTTCATTTTTATGCTATGTGCTAATTTCCTTTCTTAGAGCTCGTCGATCAAACTTTGTTCACTAAATTTTCTCTTAGTTAACTTGTATCTCAACTTAGTGGCATGATTTCATCATTATTTTACCATGTCATATATGTGCTCAGTCTCAAGAAAATCGGTGTAGTATTTGAAATGTTTTGGAGGTTTCGAGATCATTTATCCTTTATCGATTACTAGTTCATCTCGTGACTTGAAATGATAACTTGGCCCTGTGCGATTAAGCCATGTCACCATGATACCTATGGTTTCTTTATGATATATCCCATCATGTTTCTCCACATCCCATTTTCCTTTCTCTTGACCAGAACTTGGTTTTAATGCTTTCATGATTTGGATCGCCCATTAAGATGACCCGACATTTATCTTAAGTCATGACATCCTTGAGTTATTTTGATGAGCTTGGTAGTGGCTTGGTGGTTATTTAAATGGATGTGCACACCCAAGTAGGAACCCAAACCAATTTATTTAGTTAAATTTTTCATTATGTGAGCTCGGTGGGAATTTGAGGTTTGATTCCCTAGCATACTCAACCCGAGTTTGAGTTTGATTCATTGTGATTATGAAATCTTGACCCTCTGTAAAAATTATCTCAAAATATCTAAGAATAGAACTCAATGTGTTTTAACTAAGCTCATCTCATTTCTCTCCACCCGAGATCAATTTATTTGGAATTCATAGTTTGGGAGTTGAAGAAATAATTTAAAGAGTAGTCCTCGATGGCATTTTCAAGTCTTAGCTCACTCGTAGGGAACAACTCAATCTATTATTCATATCTCATTTATCCTTTTGTGCATGGCTCATTGAGTAATTTGAAGGGATTGGTTCACCTTATGAAAATATTGGTAGTCTCATAATAGTTTGGTCTTCATTGAATTATCCGCTTGGCATGTATAATATATGAGCTTTGGCTAACTCGAGACATGGCTTAGTTCCTAAATACACAAAGTTGGCCTCCATAGAGTAGCTCAGTTAGGATTTAAATAACTCAATGAATCAATCTAACTTGGTCTCAGACTCCTCACGTTTCATTAGAATGACCTGATGCACAAAAAAATAACTCGGTGTCAAGAGGTAACTCACTTGTGAGCTTGTTGAGTAGTATCCAGGACTAGAAACTACTTCCTGAAGGTCCACACACTTCCTCAAACATTTTAAACTATCCCTTGTATTCTTCAACCATACCAAGGCTAAGTGGTATGTATGAAATTTTCCCGTAGTTGTGTATTTATTTTTCCATCCCTTAGCAAGTGTTCCCGTAACCAATTGTCATAATGTAAACTTATCGATTGTCCAATTTTCCTAGGGTATAAAAATTGGATAACAATTACCTGATTTACTCTTTTTGTTTTCCCATCCATTTCAGATGATATGCGAGAACTAAAATTCAGTTTTGTTCCTAAGGCTATTTTTAGTGTTTTCCAAAAATGTGAAGTCATTCTTGGATCTCTATCGGAAATAATCAATTCAAGTACACCATGCAATTTGAAAATTTCATGAACAAATATTTTTGCAAGAATAGGTGAATCATCCTTTAGATGACCAGAAATAAAATGTGCTACCTTAGTTAATTTTTCAACCAAAACTAAAATAACACCATGCTTATTCTTAGACATAGGAAGCCCTTGAACAAAATCCATACTAATTACTTGTCATTTATACTGTGGTATGCTATGAGGGTACAATAAACTAGCTAGATGCATATGTTCAGCCTTAACTCACTGAAATTCAAGAAAATGTGAGACAAAATTAGTTATGTCTTTCTTCATTCCTTTCCAAAAATATTGTTGTTTACATCAAAAAGCATTTTTGTAACTCTGGGATGTCTTGAGTAAGGAGAGTTATGAAATTCAGTCATCAATTTCTTCCTTAATTCATTTTCTAAAGGTACATACACCTGATTTTCATACCTTAAGATTCCTTCATTATCAAAACTGAAACCTTTGTATCTAGCATCATTAGGATATGCAAAAGTGTTATTTTTACTTGCTAAAAGTATGAATCAAAATTTATTACTTTCTTTACTTCATCTTTATATCGAGTTCTCAAGGTTACAAGTGCAGAAATATGTTTCTCGCTACTTGTTGCATCCTCCATTCTATTTTCTTTACCTTTAATGTATCTTATGTCAAAACCATACTATGACAAAAACTCTAACCATCTTCGTTATCTTGCATTGATTTGGTGGGAAAAAATATGCTTCAGCCCAAGGTGGTCACTTTTTAACTCAAAGGGTCTACCAAAGAGATAATGTCTCCATAGTTGAAGTGCATGAACTATGGCAGAAATATATAAGTCATGGGGAGCATATTTCAACTCGTGTAACTTGAGTTTTCTACTTTCATAAGTTATAACATGATCATTCTAAAGTAATATACCTCCCAAAACTTCTTCAAAAGCATCTGTAACTACTGTAAAGCTTCCATTTGGATCCAAAACAATCAAAATAAGTGTTGTACTTAGCTTTTCCTTTAGAGTTTTAAATTTTTCTTCACATTTATCACTCCACACAAATGTTTTATCTTTCTTTTGTAATGAATTAATTGGGGTAGAAACTTTTGAAAATTCCTCAACAATTCTTTTGTAATATCCCGCAAGCCCCATGAAGCTTATAACTTCATGAACATTATTAGGTGCTAGCCATTCAATTATGGCTGCAATATTTGATGGATCCACCAATATTCCATCCTTACTTATGACATGTCCCAAATAATGTACTTATGTTTCATAAAGGAAATATTTTTACAATTTACCATACAATTTTCTCTTTCTTAAAATCTCAAGTAAAATCCTTAAATGTTCATTTTTATCCTCTATGATTTTTGAATAGATAAGAATATCATCCATGAATACAAGCATGAATTTTTCCAAGTATTCCTGAAATATGTTTCTCATCAAATTCATGAAATAGTAAGGTGCATTTGTCAAACCAAAAGGTAAAACAAAAAATTGGTAATGTCTATACCTTATTCTAAAATCTATTTTATGAATATCCTCATCCTTAATTCTCATTTGATGATATCCAGATTGAACATTTATCTTTGAATAAAATGATGCACCATGCATCTGATCAATTGTATCATCAATCCTAGGAAGAGGATATCTATTTTTTATTTTTGCTTTGTTTAACATTCGATAATCAATGTAGAGTCTAAGTGTTCCATCTTTATTTTTGACAAAATTACCGCTTCTCCCAAGGTGAGACACTCGATCTAATTAAACCCTTAGAAAAAGTTCTTATACCTGATCCTTAAGTTCCAATAATTTAGTTGTAGCCATGCGATAAGGTATCGTGGAAATAGGTTTAGTTATAGGTTTGATTTATATTGTGAATTAAAATTCTTGTTTTCAAAGATAAGACAGGTAGTTCTTGTGGAAACACATCACCGAAATCACTTAGCGGTGGGGATTTTTTAGAAATTCTTACTACATATAATATGTAACCTTTATTTTTGGCCTTCTTAAGCCGCATGGTGATGATTTCCTAACTGAAATTTCTCATTTTACCCCTTGAATGTCTATTATTTTCTACAGATCATCAAGACATCTAATGTGTTTTTCAAAACAATCAACTTTTTCTTTATGATTAGCAAGCCAATTTACGCCAATTATGACATCATATGACCCTAAAGGAGCAACATAAAGGTCTAATTCTGTAGTGAAACTTGGTAATTCTAAGGTTGCACCAAAAAGACATTTACTAACAATATGGACAACATTATTACCATAATGAATAATCCATGATTTTTCCATTATTCCATATTTTCTTTTTAATTTTGTAGCTAATTTGTTAGAAATGAAACATTCTGTAGCACCAGTATCAAAAAGTATAGTAACAGGTGTACCAAATAATTTACCTGGCACTTCTATGGGCATAACCTACTTTTCAAAGCATGTTTATCAAATTAACAGTAACATGCATTTTGTGTTGTTATTTTCTATCATTTTTATTTAGAGGGCATTGATTTGCGTAGTGATCCTTTCCATAGTTATAACAGCCCCCTACAGGTCCCCTTTTGGCTCAAACTTATTTTCAGTCTTGAAATTATTGTTTTGACCTCCATAAGTTTTCTATCCATTATTATTATTCCTTACAAAACTAGTTTTGTTCTTCACAATGTATATTTGTTGTTGTTTTCTTACTGTTATCAGCCACAAACCTGTTTTTAGTGCCAAATTTTTTCCATGCCACCTTCTTAGGTGCAAGTGATGAAGAAGAGTTGGTGATTTTCTTTTGATTCTCCTCTTTATGTGTAAAAATTTCCTTAAATTTTGTTCTTTCCTTATGGATTTTTCTACAACCCCTTCTATGGTGGTTGGGTTGTGTACATTTACCTCTCCACCAATGACATGATTCAACCCCATAATGAACTTGTGTATCCTGAAATTTTCATCAGTTTGGTACTGTGGTACATACTTGATAAGTTTTGTAAACTTCTCCTAGTATTCAATTACGGTAATTTTTCCTTGTACTGAGTTTTGAAACTTGGTCATCTTTTGATCATAATAGAGCTATGACAACCAACATTTCCTAAAATGGCTCTTAAATTGACCCTAAGTAATGTTGGCCACTTCAATGTTTAATTCAACCTTGTAGTTGTCCCACCATGATGATGCCTCATGGGAAAGCCGATAAGATCCCCATACAACTTTGATTTACTCTAAGAAGTTTCTTAATGTAAAGTACTTACCCATTTCACTTATCTAGTTCTCAGCCCCATCTTCTAGTGCAAAGTGTCATCAAACTTTGGTGGCTTATCCTTTTATATGATTAGTAAGTTCAGTTGTTAGTCTTTTGTTTTTATTTTCAGGTTGATTAGGTGCATTTTCAACGTTATTATTAGCATTTGCAGCATTGTTATTTGCTGCATTATTGTTATCAATGCCAAGATTTCCTAGATTGGTGTTGTTTCTAGAAGGTGGTTGATTCTTATCATCAACATCATCTTCCTCCTCTTCATTTCCCATTACTTGTTATTCAAGTAGAACAAGAAGATCTCTTGTGTTCAACAGGGCTGCAAGGATATCATTAAAAACATTTTTTATTTGTCTCACTAGCGGGAGGCATATTATTTGTAGCACCTCCCATTGTTCTAACCATTTTCTGTTAATAAGAAATTAAATTTTTATTAGATATGGACTAAAATAGGTCCAAGAGACACAAACTTTGGCTCTGATACCAAAGTGTATCATCCTCATTTATGACTTAGAAAAAAGGGGAACACACACACACACACACAAACATAATGTTCTCTGTTCTAAATTCACATAATTTAGAACATGAATTCGTTTTCTAATCGATCACATAATGTAAAACCACATGCGGTTGTAATGAATTGGAGTTATACCAATATTTCATTTCATGACTTGGTATTAAAATGATCTCTCATGTTTACTTGTTCTTTTTTATATGAAGTATACTTTATTTTCTTTATCCTTTATGGGTCATTCAAGTGTTTCTTGTCTAAGAAGTCTATCTGAGTATTTGTTAGTGATACTCATCTAAAATATCAAAACCTTAGACCATGTGACTTAAGACAACACAACAAACTATTAGTGATAATTTAGCAAAAGTTTTAAACATGTTTACCATGTTTACATTTATAGATGGCATACTCCTCTAAAGGAGTATGTGTTTTACCCCACTCAAATTGTTATCTAGATTAGTCTTCCTTGACTTCTGTCAACAAATTTTGAATCAAAGTTTCACACTAAATAGGGACAACTCACATACACCAGTAAGGCAATCTAATTTTGGTGATTAAAGATAAGTAGACATATTAGAATCGACTTACATCGATTCGGGTGTGTTTATTCACCCTAGGTCAACATAAGTTAACAACTACACTTGACTATATGCCTATCTCAGTTTAGAGTAAAATTGTGAACTAAAATTCCACTTATGACAGTTGAGTTAGAGGAGTTGAGTGGGATATTGAGGCATAGTGGTTGCTTCACAATATCCACCTAATGAATTTCATCATTAAGTGGGTATTATGTAACAACAACTATACTGCAACAACCCACTAAGTACCTTTAACATAACTACCATACTTAATGATTCATTAGTTTAATTAACTTTCATCTTGTTAATTAATTTAATTTACATAATGCATTGTATCTAGGGGGTCAGCTAAGTTTGAATGATAAATCCTTTAAGAAAGGAATTGTAATGCACCCTTGCACCAATTGTGGGTATGCAGATCAATTCTGCATTCATGTTAATGAACTCATTATTAATTAACCATTTTTCATTTAGCCTTATAATTCAATCTGATTTAAGTAAGAAGAACTTCATCAAGTCTTCTTTATTAAGCTTTTCTAATAGTACTCATATTATATAACTCATTAGGTTGATTTAATGATTTCCTTATCATTAATTTCCCTTCTTTATCATATTCCTATTATATTATCTTTTACCATTTATTTTTCATGCTTAAAATAAATCATTTTCCTTTTCAACATTATAGATTCAACTTATCAATATAAGATAGGTTCATAACTATATTCTTAGTATTCTTCCTCTTTGTCAAGTGTTGATTCAAAAGTAAGTACATTTAATATCCAATAAGGTTTAGATATAATCATAAACATATGATAAAGATCATATCCTTGTCCATTGTTAATTAAGATAAGTAGGTTCCTTATTTATCCACTTGGGATCTTATAATTTCATTTACTAGTTCCAAACAACATTCATTTGGTTCAACTCTGATAAGGGATACACTAATAATTGTAATGTTTGTAATACATTATCCTCTTAGTCTTAGTAAAGTAAACTTTATCAAAATTATAATTTAAGTAGTTTACCATTATAACTTTAGAATAAGGAATCCATAAAATAGTTCCCCACTTATTCCGCTCATAACCCAAAGTTATCTATTATGTCATATATACTTTGACATAGGTTTACATACCAAATCATCATTTAATATAAGTAAAAGACATTTTTAAAAAATCTTAATCAAACAAGTCAATTTCACAAGGTATAATTTGATTTACTCAAATATCTATAAGTATTTCATAAACATTTCAATCATAAAATAATATCATTTTTCAACAATTACAGAGTACAATGGCACTAGGCCTTCATGACTCATAACAGAATCATTTCATAACTTTAACACTTTGAATATCCAAAATAATTGAACATCATCAAGTAAAATAAATTCAACTTTCTATAAGTCTTTCTCCTTTCAATTTTCACAAAATCCATCTGCACATTGTTAGCATGTGTCAGTTCATGAGAACTGAGCATGATAAGAACTAACACATTAGAACAACATGCTACTATCTATCAATTTCATGAAAGGAATCCTTCTATTTAATGAAATTTTTCTAAGTTCCCAATCTCTAATAATTTTTAAAAGCATGCAAAAATGCCACAATGCCAAGTTAGGAAATGAAGTCACATGTACCCTTTTATGAACATTTTCCCTAAATGGACAAAAGTTTAGAAATAATTTAAGTTAAAACATTGGTCCTATACTCAAATAGAATGACAAGTGTTTTGGATTTCAATCAGGTAATCATAAAGATTACATGATTGAAATTCAAAACTCCATCCACCTTACAATAATTTCTTCTATCATCAATTTACTTCATACTTTAAAGTAATGATATTGAAAGCATTTCAAGTAGAAAACAAGACATTTCCTAGTAGTTGAGCAACCTGATATACCAATAAAACATTTCTATCTGATATGAGAACTGTAATATATACCAAAATTATCCATTCATTAACTATCACAATAGTCAAGGGTTGGATTAACAATTCCATGTAATTTATCAAAACAGTCAAGGTATTTCCATTTCTTTCCTATCAACCAAGTTCTCTTCACAAAGATTAATGATTACTAATTAGTCAATCAAGAAAATCAAATAAACCAAATACAATACAATATTTGTCAAAAAGGAATCTAGAAACTATCAAGTGAATTTTCATTGACTCGATCTTAAATCATAATCGAGTTAGGATGGTACATAAAAAATTATAGGGACTTCCTCTAAGTAAATTTTCAACAATTTATCGCCACGTCGTTCATAGAAGCTTGACTAGAGGATGCATAGATATGTTTAAGTTATAGAAGATGGTTTGACTAGGAAATTTGACCTCTTCAAGAGGTAAGTGATAAATCTATAGTCCTCTAAATACAAAATAAGCTGACTCCATTTAAGTTTAAGTTATGAAAACATTGTCCCATAATTAATATCGACTCAAAGGTCGACAAGGCTCAAACTGTAATCGAGAATTTAAAAATCTCATAATTAATTTTCAACTAAGACCATACTACTCAACCAAAAATGGTGGAAATAAATGTCCCAAATAGGTACAACACAAATATTTCAAGGATTCCATTCCCTGCAACATATCAACCTAGATTTAAGCCATCCCTTAAAAAGGGTAGTCCTCAAAACAAGAATCAGTTAATAAATAATAGAAGAGACTAAGTTTAGTCTAACAATCAACTGATTTCCATTCCATAAGGAATTATTCAAACAATGAATCGATAAAGCACACCCACGTAGGGTTTTAAATATTTATTACTCCCTTAAGCTCAAAAAATGAACTATAGAAAGTATGGTCAAGAAGACCGAAAAATATACCTGCAACAAAGAGAACGTTCAAGGGAAATAACAAATCACTTTGCTTAATGATTCTAATAACCAAAAAAGGTATTGAGCTAGAATCAAATCCTTTTAGAAAGAAAAAATAATTCAATAGTCCCAGATGAAATATAAAACAACAACCTTAATGCCTTTTTAAATAGAGTCTTTGGAACAACCTTAATCATTAACGCTAAGGAGATGATAAGAACCCTTAATAAATGCATTTAGAAGCAAGGTAAACACAAAATCACATAACAAAACCTATTCAAAGATCAACACTTACAAACATACTCATCAAAAAACAACTCTCATATGTTCTCATAGTATAACAATTACAAATAAGACACAAAATGGTTCCACACAACCCAAACCTAGTTTCCAAAGAGATTTTAAAAGAAAAACTAGTAAGATACAAACAACCATATTTTCCAACCACAAAGATCAACTCAAAAAGAAATATCAAAAATGAGAAGATTTATTTTCATGAGATTGATAAACATAACAAATATCTTAATGGGTTAGAGCCTATCATGCCTAGTAGTGCTCTTGTAAAACTCTTCCAACCTCCCCAAGTTTCTTGTCAAGATTTTGTAACAAAATCTATAAAACTTTTACACCTAAATCCTCATAAAGCCCATACTCTTTCTCCCAATTTTGTTTTATAAATTTAATAATAAATATTCTCCATTATTTCCACCATGTAATGGAAAATTTAAGAATGCAATTGAATCAAAATATAAGTTTGAAAAATAGAAAAACAACATGTAGAGCCATTAAGCTCAAACAAAAAAATTAATGGTAAAAAAAACCTCTTTCTTTTCCTCCATTCCATCTTGGAGTTTCCCAAGGTGAATTTTCTAGTTTTTCTAAGATCAATAAATGTTAGGACAGTTGGATAGTCCTCTAGAAAATCCACCAACCACCGAGATAACTTTAGCAATGACTTTCAATTGGAAATCATGCATAATATTCTAACTAGACAACTGGAGGTTAGTGCCCACAAATTCTATTTTGGATTCCTCCAATAATGGCACAAATTCTCATTGAATTCCCATTAGTTACCTATTATAGTGTGGGTTGGCACCCAATAAACCACGCTCAAACCCTTAGGGTTTATGTAACCAGATTCATAGTCTAGGTTAGGTTTAAGTCTCGCGTAGGTTTAGGTCCATTTTAAATAGTGCCATCCTTAGCATAGGATAGGATATTAAATAATTCCTCTTATTAATATAGGAATTATAATCCCCTTACAAAAATAAATCCAATATTATCTTAGAATAATATGCATCTAGGATAGCTAGGTTTACGAAAAGAATAATTATCACCATAAAATAGTTCCAATTAGGTCACTACTAACATATACTAACTTAAAACATTTAACATGAATATTACTAACATACAAAAACATCATAAAGTAATCAGATCTCACTGGAAGAGTGCATTCACCAGATGCTACTAGGTGTTCCAATGGCGTCACTTACTTTGAGCCTAGATGAGATGACATGTTTGTAATTAAGACAAAGTAATTTAGACTAACAAAGTGATTGTACATCATATCGATCATAGGAATGCCTTTTATCACCGAAAATGATCCACTTTGCATGACTATCCCTTCATTAGTAATGAATAAACCATGGTTTAGTTAAATAATGTAACCTAAGTATCTTACCAACATAGTCCATAGAACAACATTTACCTCAAATCACCTGGTTTATATAGATTATACCTCCAACTTAGCATAATAAGCATATGGATGAAATCCAACATTAGTGTAATTATGATATAGTATGATTTAGAAGAGTTAGAAGGTAAACTATTTAATCAACAAAAACATGATCAATTAGTCAAGAGAGTAAACCATCTCAGAAAAAAAAAGTCATATATCAATGTTTACAAATGTTAATTAAATAAGCTAGTTAAGATATTATTCACAAAGAAAGGAATTACCATGCTCACTAGGCTCTACTATTTCTATTTTTTTAAAAAATCAACCTAACAAAAATCATTGTTTGTCTTAGCAATAAAGATAAGAGTTAGATCATAATAATAGAAGTACATATTATAAACATGAAGGCGTATCCTGATCATCTTGGCCCTACATATTTCTAAAAGTAACCCATTAAATAAAATAGTCCTAAATGTTTTAATAAAAATGGAGGCCAAAGATGAACGCAAGTCTTTCTCAAGAATGAATGATCCAAGTTTGTGAAGAGAAATGCATGTTTTATGTTTACCAATTATTCGTTGACGATAATGCTACTAATCAATATCCTATATATTGTCGACGAATCCATTTTAACAATGAAAAAAATAATCTCAATAGGTTTGTTGTCATTATTTGTAATTATATTATATTTGATGGACTATCCTTGGCAGAGCCAAGTCCTTGAATACAAACCTTCGAGAAGGATGACTAATGACTAGAATTTTTACAACTGATAAGTGTTGTTAGTTAGTGAAAGGGAAGGCTTTGCTATTTCTACAATCAAAAATTTCTTGTAATTAACATAGCCACATAGTATGGCAATGTTAGATCATCATAACAGATGTACATAATTCAAACTTGAATACATGTTTTTTCCATCTTGACATTACATATTTTCTTAAAATCACCCTTTAAACAAAATAGACCTAAATGATCAATAATATATGCAAGACGAAGTTGAACAAGATTCTTGCACAGTATTAAATGATGGAATTCTATTGCATTGATCAAATCTTTCTAATATACTATTTTTTATTTCCCATATTCATGGTTTCTATTCTGAGTATGCCCAATGGTGTGTTTGATAAAATAAACAAACTTTTGTTGGCCTAGGAAAAACAAAAATCTGGGTCTAAGTGCTATATGTGTGTGTCATCCTCTCTCCAATCCTCAAAGCTAGTTTGGCAAGATAGCCACGAAAAAAAGGGTGACCTTCTTCTAGATGCTAATCGCATAATTAATAACATGAATAACGACTATAATTTTTGTTGGAATGTGTTTTTGGATTGATAGAAGTTGATAATGTTGATTGATGTAAGAGAAGTGTGGTTGTGCATATATGTAGTAAATTTCGAGAAGTCATTTGAAGAATTCGGGTGTTATTATAGAGAATACTAAAGAGGGTATTGAGAAAAGAATGTTAGTGGAAAGCATGTTGTGTATAATTTGTGTAGAAGGAATTTTCTATAACCAACCCTATCGATACAATATTGTATCGATCAATTTTTTTCCAATATAGTGGTTTGTAGTGCCCACTATATGATTTGTATCATGAAACAAGATGCAGTATGAAAGTTTTAGACTATTTTCATTAAATTTTAAGTAATGATTTTTTTTGTTCAAGACCACATTGATATTTTTTATTTCAAAGGAAAGCAACAGAAGGGAATTGTCTATCCTCAAGACTTATCTGGCTCTTGATGGCATGATCAAGGTCTACCCCCGCTGGTCATAATTCATAGTGGTGGCTGAACTGCTTTTTTTCTTTTCTATATTTTGATGTTTTGTAATCAGATATATTCCTAGGGTTTGTGTTTGCCTAGTTTGAACTCATGGATTTGGGGCATTCTTCCTTACCACCCATATGTTTTCCAAATATTGTTATATCAGTTTACTTGTTAATATAATATAAGGATTTATTCATAAATAAAACACACCATCAATCCCAAGTTAGTAAATTAAAAGTATATATAAAAATTATTGAGATTATTCGAAGGACCAAATATATAATTTTTATTTTTAAAATATTATTAATATTTTGAAGATTAAATTATGTAGTATCATGATATTTATTACCAAGGTTATCCTCGACTATAGATTACGGACCTTGTTCCCACTAAATGTTTATTAATAAATGTATGAACCAACAAATTAAAGTGCTAGAACATTTTTGGTTCATTTCTAATGACTTGAATAGTAATGAATTAATTATTGGAGGTGAATCTCATATTATTGCTAATGCTGCCATAACAAAACTTGTGTGAATAAAATTCTTTTTTTCTACTTTCATTAATCACATATTAGATCTTAAATCTTATATATTAGGAGGCTACTAAAAAGGCATATTTTATAGAAAATCATGGGTTTGTCAAAGCATTTTGTGATAAGATTGGAAATAAATATGTTGATCACCCGAATCCTCACCTTTTCAATAAAGGTCGACAATAAAGGTCAATATTAAAGCCCCTTGCAAGCTTGTATTAATTACAAGCATACGATGGCATAATCACTCCATATATTTACCGATATTCTCTTTCTTATTTTCATACCTTTGGTGTTTATTTCATTGGATTTCATTTCATCTATCATTTCATTTTTAATGTTTCCTTTCATGCAATTTTTAGCATCGGTTCATGAAATGGGATTTAGTAAAAAAATTAAGGGTCCCTACGATAAAAATCCCTAGAAAATATTTGGCAAACTGGGAAAAATATATTTTGCATTTAATGGAAAATATCAAAACATCACGAAATCACTATTAAATGCTACATGACAATAGCTTTTTTATATGCTACCGGTCAGTAGCATATTTTATGCTACCGAATGACAACATATAGTATGCTTTGTTGGTAAGCATAAAAATGCTACCTGCCAACAACATTTTTATGCTACCTGGTCGGTAGTATAACTCTGATAGCATTTTTATGCTCATCGAGCGATAGTGTAACTATATGATGTTGGCCAGAGTAGCATTCAAATGTTATTGGATAGAATTATTTTTTATGCTACCAGCCGTAGATAGCATACTATATTTTATTGGCTAGTGGTATAGAATAACTATATTCAGTGATTTTTGTTAATTTCTATTTCGCGGGAATGGAAAATTAGCCCCTATAATTAACTTCTACCCAAAAAAATTGGCGAGCTGATCCTAGATTATAGCCTAAATATTTGCCAATTTCAAATTTAGAAACCTAGAATATTCGTGAATTAACGAATATTCGCCACTAAAAATTTCTTTGAGGGACATTTATACCAAAATTTCACGTCACCGTTTGAAATCAATTTTTTTAATTAAACAAGAAATACCTAGATGCTATTGAGGGAGTTTTTGGACATGATTATATTTCTCTAGAGGGACATCCAAGGGTAAATATGGAAGTTTCTTCAACATTCATTTGTCATCTTATTATCATACACCCGGAAAAGGATTGGGCTTTGGAGATGGGCCTTCACTGGATCAAGTCAGCATATAGAGTTGGAATGGAAGTGGAAATGGACAAAACCATGAGTTTTTCATGGCCCTTTCTATCTGAGGCTCTTTATAAACATGAAGGTTTGGTGAATGTGGCTGTTTTTTCATATTTGTACAAATAGTTTGATGACCTAATACGATTCATGTTTGGTGTGTCCAAATGGGGAGAGACACTGAGGGCGAGACATAGTTTTCTACCCTTACCTGACCTGGATGATATGTTTTCTGTACTCCAATAGGAACATGAACGTTGGGATTGTCTTCTCCAAAAAGTTCATGAGGCATACGATTGGTTAAAGAGTTGAGATACTACTAGAAAAGAGCATCTTTTTTTTGAACCACCTGCAAAAACTGTTTTCATGCCCTTTAAAGTGGAGGTTATGGAGGTGCCATATGATTCAAATATATAAGTGCTTATAAAATACATCATGCTGTAACTTTTTTTTGGTTGTTATAGAGCCTTGTCAGTTCCATTTTTATTGAATCATCATGTATATCTTACCGGTTTGGATTTTTGTATTCCCAACCACTTGTGTTTTTAGCATAGGCCCTTAAGAATTTTTTCACCAAAGTATTGTTGGATTGTTCTAATTTTTAGACCAATCCTCTGATTTTATTTATAATGTAAAGGGAAAGGGACCCTTCAACCCTCCTTTACTTATAAAAATAAAGAAATCATTAATAAAAAAATTGTTGTGCGTTGCACTAAGAAATTTCAATAATTAATCGCTATTAAATTTTGTTTGTTTGAAGATGTCAATTTGTTGCTAGAAGTGAAGAATAGTGGCTGCTAGCATCAATATATTGTAGAATATCTTTTTTCAATTTAAAAACAATCTGCATACAACTTTAGGATAGATGAGTTAATAATGGATTGATGGATATCTTCCCATCACTTTAAAAAAATTGAGTTACACTACATCATTGTGGAAACCTAGAGGTCTTCAATTTTGAAAGCTATGGAGGTCTTTGAGAAAGGAATAAATTTAATTCTCTTTCCATAATAATAGAAGATACTGTAAATGGCTCTATTTCTTTTACAAAACCTCTCCTACAATAATATGTCTGGGAAATTCCTTTCATTAAAAACTTTTCATGTTTTCCTCCATACAAGTGTAGATATAAAAATTCTTTCTCTGCATACCAATTCAATTTTGTTTCTTATGGTTATTAGATATCACCAATTAACTAATGCAATAAATAGTAGATGTCTTTTAAATATCTCGGGTTCTAGAGACATTCTTCTACTATTATCAAAAATTGGAAAACTTGGATGTGTATGATGTTGTCTAGTTAAATTGTGGCCCAATGTAATAAACAAAATCCATCTCAAAACCAACAATTATTTTCATATTTTTGGGTTTACTACTATGATTGTGCATACTTATAGTGTTGTGCCATTCAAATCATCCAAAGGTATGTAGAAAAGGATCTGCAAACAACACGGGTGAAGGTGTTAAAATATAATGGTAAGACATGATTTCATATTGTATAGATTATCAAACAACAAATCAAAAAGCAATATCATATTATAATTTCTTTATTGACACATATATTTGTTACATTTAGGTTCTCCAAGGTTGGTCATATTGCACATGAACATGGCTCTTTACATGTACGATGACATAATGACAATAAAAAAATCTTAAAGAGAAATATGTAATTGGATATGGTGCTACAAACATCTTTATAAATGTGATCTAAAGAATTCTAAGCAAATTGTTATAAAGAGAATGTACAGTCACTACCCACTAAGCTTGTTTGCATTTGAAACTGATGTGGAAATAGTTGGAAGCATCAAGCATCAGAATCTTGAGAGTCTACATGGATGTTCACTTTCTCCACTTAGAAACCTAATGTTTTATGATTACATGGTAAACAAAATTCTGTGGGACATCCTACATGGTGAGTAAAATGATTATGTTATGAATAAAAATGGATTTATACATTGTAGATTCATTGTTTGAAATATAAGTGTCCAATCAATCTCTAACCTTCGTATTTAAATGGTCGTTGGAAAATCTAACAAGTGTTTTATTAATTTTTGTTTTCATATAGGATCATAAAAGAAGATTAAGCTAGAATGGAACAATCAACTAAATATTACTCATGGTTCTAAATAAGGATAACCATATTGTCATTATGAATATAACACATGCATTGTTTACAAGGATGTGAAGACTTATGACATTCTTTTCGTAGATAATTTCGATGAAAATTTGTCATAATTTGGCATTTCAAGTGCATTTCCTCTGCTAAAATCACATTGCTCATGCAAGTTCACAAAGCCCCCCCGATTGTTTATGATTTGAAGGATTGAGATAGTCCGTGTGAATGCATAACATGGAGATTTTCCCAAAGTGTGGGACTTTACAATGGGGAAAGCTCTCTGGAGAAGGTCAGCTTCCTTTTCCTGTATCTATCACCACTCAAAAAATTTGTAGAGAAATAATCTAAATCCTATCCTAAATTTTTCCAAGGAGACAAGGAAAAGGATATTTGTAAGAAAAAGTAAACCTAATCTACTAGAGGTGATGCACCAATCAGGAATGTTGAATATCTACCCTTGCATGGAGGTGAAAGAAAACAAGATTGAAGAGGATGAATGCAAACCATAGATCAATTAATTGTTACACATTCACTTACCAAATAAACACAATCCACTGATAATTGTAATTACAATAAAACATGCATAGTTAACCAAATTGCATTGAGAGGTCAAAAGGGATAAAATAACACAATAAAGGTTGTTAAACATCCACAGATTTGTTTTATTGCTCCAAAAGTAGACACAATGCATTACAAGAGCCAAGAGGCATAAAATTGCATTACAATTTCACTAGGAGGTTTCAGCTCCACAAATTATCTTCTAGATAAGAAAGAGAAAGGAGGGGCAAAGGTCAAAAATATAACCTTTTGAAATGTGGCCCTCATTACAAATTATAATGCAAGATTTGAAGGGAGAAGAGAGAGAACATATTCCTAAATTTTCCCCAAAATCCTTCAAAAATCATTTTTAATCCTGTAATGATTTCCTGGAGGATATACAAAATCTAGCTTCATTAATGGGGTTTCCTTTTCTTTGAATAAATTATCTTGCTTTTTCTCTTGGATGTAGCTCCTAGCCCCTGTAGGTTTCATGGTGACCTCTACTTTTAACAAACCTACATTAATGACCTACACCTAACACTGAATTAATCTCCATTTTCAGAGGTCCATAACCCCTGAAATTCAAAATTGGATGATCCCATATTGTAGATCCCAAAATCACCTTTCCAACACTTGTATGTTTGTAAATGTTGGTGAAGTAGGGAGCAAGATATTGCCAAATTTTTTTGGTTGTTTGACTAGATTTTTCCTCTATCTGCCCCTCTGATTTATGGAGTTTGATGTTTTTATTGGATTCTTCGCTAAAAATCCTTTCCGTTGAGTGTAATTCTATTGAATTTAGATTAAAAAAATGCAGGAGTTGTGTGATTTTGAAAATGGGTTGCCATTTTCTCTTTTCAGCTGCATCGATCTCATCACCCTACCCATTTCCAACCACCGAGATAGTTTTATTTACCACCAAGCTACCTTTGTTGAATGCATCCACGGTGCCTACTCACCAATGAGGCCACCATATCACCTTACCAACCTACCACTCCAACTTGGAGTGAATCGCTTGATGACCCAAGTGAATTAGCTTGACGTTTAATAAATTTTGTGAGTCTTTTGATTGGGAATGGGTGGGAGTTTGAAATTTTTGGGGTTTCGGGCTTGCATTATTTTCGGACTCGGCCCACCCAACATTTTAGGCTTGTACTCCCTGCAACCCCGAAAAAAACCTCTAGTCTCCTTGACCTCGAAGTCAAAATTTTTTGGACTTTGGAGTTCTCTTATTTCAGCACTCACCACCAACTCAAGATCAAAACAAACCTTGCTAAGTCCCCAAAGACACCACCCCCAAAAACCAAAATACCTCTCCCCTCACTTCATGGTTCACACTCTTCCATGTTCATATTTACCTCACTTGTTGAGGTCTAAATTATCCAAACAGAAATCCTCAAAACACGAAATCTTCACCCCTATGGACATCACATAGCTCATGAAACAAGCTCATCATACGCTTAACTTCACGGTGACCATTCATTTTCTTATAGTTTCCATAGCTTGATTTAAAACCCAAACTTCTCCTTATCTTGTTTCACTAGGAAATTCAACTCCTAACTCAGCCAACATAGCTCGGTCAAACCATGACTTCCATTGTGAACTTGCTCCATCATGGGCTAGTTTTTGTGGATCGCTGCATTCCTCCTATGCTCAAGCTTCACCCAACTTGGTTAGTATATGGGTTCATTGCATTGATTAATCACCTCACATGATGGACCCTCACCTTGCCAATCCACTATACCTCGGTTAAGACCGACTCTCGGCCTCCTCTATATCTCGTGAATGGTTGAAGAATTCCTCTCAACTTCACCCTCCTTCAAAACCTTGCGATCGGCTCACGTTGATCTCGCACTTAGCCTGTGTCCACCCGAGATTGAAGAGCTCACAATTTTTCATTTTTCCTTGACCAATAGATCCATCAAATATCTTCTCCCCAAATTACCCGAGTTGGTTTATAACTCGTGGCACCCAATGCATGACTCGACAGCTTGATGAGCTCGTTTGAGCTCAACTAGCCCTTGAAGGCCCCAGAGTGCAAATTTTGACCCTAGGGCCCAGTTTCTTAATTTTTTTGGAATGTTCACATGCTAAGGTTCTGAAAGGGGCTAAATGTGGATAAATTTTGACACATCATATTTTATCCATTTTTCTTGTCCTAGTTTGATGTGGGCCCAGGTTGGATACTTTTTCTTGGCAGGAAAAATACTTAACAATTTGGTGACTCATAGGGACTTCTACCCGCTAGAAATTTCTAGTACCAGTAGCCTCATTATGTCCATTAGGCATGGAGTCTCTATATACCTATAATTGATCCCAAATCGATGGAACTGAAACCTATAGACCGCCCACATTCTATTTAACTTGACCATAGACTTGTCCTACTATCGCTTGCACTCTCAATCTTCATAATAAAAACTTATAACTAAGATTTATAAGAGTGGAAAATTGCCTTGACTTGATCGTTTCACCTATTTCTCTCTACAACCATGTTCTCATGAGACTAAAATAAACTATCCCAAAACCTGAATCTACCAAGCACAAAGCACACAACCGATGGTTTCTTGGCTTGTGTTGTACATTACGTGAGTCTTGAATAAGACAATTCTCAATTTTTAATTCATAAAACTCTATTAAATTTTTATTTTCCCTTTTCTTTTGAAACTTTCATTCTTTGACATGATTCTAAAGGCTGATTTTTGGTCTAGTAGAGGCACTTGGAAGTTCACTTGTGGCTAGTCTTGAAGGACTCAAAAAATGAAAACTTAATAAAACATGTCCTTAACCTAATTTTAGTTTCTCTACATTTGTTTCCTTTCAAGATCAACAATTATTCCTTACAAGTATGAGCTTACTTTCTTCTACAAAATTCGTCATGGAAGGTACACTTTAACGCATAATGGTATAAATTTGGAGAAACAATTTTTTTGAAGAACTTACGGAAATAAAACCTATTCTACAACAAGACAATGTGCATACACACTTAGAGAAATTAAAATCCTAATCTAATATTTACAAGGGTTAAGCTTTTCCTTTTAGTAGTAATGTTTGAGATAGATTCTGTTGACTAGAATTAGAAGTTATTCCTCCTCTAAGGTAGAAAATTGGAAGGAATTATTTCTCTTACATCCTATGACCATGTACGGGCCACTCCAAATGGATTCAAATTTGAAATGCTTTCGCGATTTTTCCGATTTGCATCCCACTTTAACCAAGTCCCCTTCCTAAAAGGTTATTGTTCTATCTCTCTTTTCAAATTATCTATTGACTAAGCCCGATCTATTTCCATGCTTTGCATTGTACACTCTCTCGATTTCTCCCAATTCCATCAACTCTACAGACCTATCCTCCATTGGATCAAATTTTGATAAATCCAGTTGTTTCATGAGTTACAATGTGGGAAACTCAAGTGAAATTGGTGACACTTCTTATTTCCCATAAACCAAATTGTAAGGGGATCTACCTATTGAGTTCTTAAGAGCTATTCTATCATCCCATAAGGATGATTTAATATTGGTATGTCACGTTCTATAATTTTTGTCTAGAGTCCTCCTGATGATTTTTAACAAGCTTTTGTTCATGGACTCTGCCTATACATTACCCTGGGGTAATAGTTTGATGAGGTGTTCAAATAGATATCATTTTTGACATCCCATTCTATGATATTCAAACCGAGGAATGCTAGAGCATTTTTTATATTATAGTGGCGATTACTCCACACCTTTTCATTATTCCTTCATATGATTCAAAGTATGCTAGAATCATTTACTTCCTTAAGAGCCACCGCCTTGGTCGACTTGGTGAAATAGTCTATTGCGGTGAGAATCCACTTGTGACCTTGGCTTAAATTAGGATTAATGACTCCCATCAAGTCTAAACCCCATTACATGAAAGGTCATGTTATACTTGAAATAGGGTGCAATGGAAGTGTTGCAAGTCTTTCCTCCCTATGAAAAACACACATCTTTTGCATTTCTTGATCCAGTTCTAAAATCACCAAACAATGTGGGCCAATAATAACCCAATTTAATTTTCTTTAGAGTCCTTAACCATAAAAAAATTACCTCATGCCTCTCCATCATGAAACTCCTATAGCACCTTCTTAATTTGACTGTTCAATACATCTCAATAAGACACCATTTACATCTTTCTTGAATAGAACATTGTCAATGAGAGCATGCAGAATGGCTTATAGTCTGAAACATATTCTTCTTTTTTTTCTCAAATCCGGTGGGCATTGACCTATTTTTAGGAAATAAATTATATCTCGGGTCCAACATGGAGTGGGCACATTGTCATCTACTTGCTCCGATTATCCCGTAGCATTAACACAACTTATTGTTCTTGATCACTTGTCTCAACATGTTAACTTGTTGTCAACTTATCTCATAATCCCTACCACAAACCAATTTAGTGGCTTTTATCTCTATGTCATATTCCATGAACCAAGTGATCCATACTACACATTTCTTGTTCAAGTCCCTATTTAGAAGGAAGTCCTTGACTCCGCATGGGACACCAATAGTTGGATCCTATTGTTTGAGGCCAAATGTTTGAACTTTTTTAAATTTGGAATGAAAACCATAATGTGATTTTAAATGGAGTATCTCACTTTATAACCTTATAGACTTTGATTTGAATAAGGCAACCAGCTACTCGAGATCCTTTTTGTTCTATTATACTATGATTGCAGAGAATGTGTCCAAACCACCGAAAGCATAAAGCATGAAGTCCTTACAAAAGTCTAGATTAAAGAGATTTGGAGCTTGAGATATAGCTTTGTTAATAGCCTCCAAACTTGTTTTACCCTTAGATATCTACTTAAATGTCATGCTCTTTTTCAACATTTGCATTAATGGCTTCACAAGAGCAGTAAAAGTTTGGTACAAATCTACAGAAAAAATTGATCCTTCCTAAGAAGCTTTGAAGATCCTTCTTATGGCTTAGCAAGGTCAATGGTTAATTACTTCAAATCTTTATGGGTCAATATTCAACCATTCCTTTGACAAAATTTGGCCTAGAAGTTTTCCTTCGTGAGCCAAGAGCACCCACTTCTTTGGGTTTAAAGAAACTCTAAACCTTTTACACCTTTGAAATACTTGTCTTACATGAAAGAGGTGATATAGTGTGTTTTTAGAGAACACAATGATATCGTCAAGATACACCAACACTATCTTGTTGATCAACCCCTTGAATTCCATGTCCATCACCCTTTAGATAGTGGCTCCAACATTTGACAACCCAAATGGCATCTTCTAGTAGGCATAAGTGCCCCACTTGATGGTGAAGTCTGTCTTGAATTGGTATTCCTCTTTTACCATTATTTGATTATACCCTGAATACTGTCCAAGAGAGAAAATATTTCCGATCCAGCTACCACCTGCAAGATCTCATCCATTGAAGGTAATGGATAATGGTCCTTCAAAGATGCCTTGTTTAGGTCCTTAAAATCCACACATAACCTGATTTATTTATTCTTGTCCCTAAATCGGGACAAGGTTCGCCACCCATCTTGAGTGTTTGATTAGAAATATAACTTTTTCCTCTATCATCTTGTTTAGTTTTTTTCATGAGAGGATCAATGTATGGGTTGACTAGTCTCTAATTTTTCCTAATTGGCCTAGCATCTCTGGATCCGGATCTATTATATGAGCCAAATTTGGATTAAATCCTTGCAAATATTTGTAGCTCTAGGTGAATACATCAAGCAAATATTATAAATGGTTCATGAACTCATATCTCTCTTTCTTAGTGGCTACCTTTTTGATTTGGAGTGTTTTTCCTTCCCCACTGAAATCGGTTCAAGTATCCTCTCCTTTGACCTACATGTTGGCCTTTTCCTTTAGGAATTGATCATTTGGGTTGAATATAGACTCCAACATGGCCAAGATTTTTGGGATCTTGTTTGTACGTAGCTGTACTACCTAATCCCCATACTACTTCTCTAGTATTTCTTGATTCCTAGCCAAGAATTCAACTTCTTCTTGTAAGAAATTACTAATTTGATGATCAATCTAGGACACTTGTCAAATTATATTATATCTGTTATTGTTGGTCTTACAATCACATGGATATGGAGTTGTGTCTTTTCTCCTTTAATACTTTACACCACATCAAAATTTGTTCCAATTGTTGTAAGCATGTATGTAGCCTCATTTTTATTTCTAGGTATGGACCCGATATTGAATGCTTCAGTAATCCTCAATGAGATCCCACACCCTATTTTTGTAGCTCATCAAGAGATTATTCTTTGTAATGGGTTTCCCTTTGCTTTATTGAAAATCAATTCACTATCTTTGAACAGCTAAAAATTATTAATACCTCTTTTCCAAACCCTAGTGAAGTCCATGAATTAGAGTTTCATATTTGACCATGTTGTTTGAACATAAAAACTAGAATCTGAAAGTGAAATAATATTTAACATTTTGTGGAGACACCAACATTGCACCTCCTCTCACATATTGTATACTTCTCAAACCATCAAAAATCAATTTCCAAACTTTGTTGTGATCCTTGTCTTCTAGCTTGGTGAGGCTAGGAATGGGTGAATTCTCTTCATGTACATAGTATAATCCTAATTCAACTTCATCCATCTCCTTTTATGGATTAAACAGTGCCTTTGTTTTCCCACTTATCCAATATCAAGTCTAGAATGTCGTCAAATTTGGTGCCTATTTCGAATCACTCGAAAACTCTTCCCCGATCAAAGGCCAAGAAATTTGTATTGATAGGACTTGGCACATGGGGATTGATGTGAAATTTGGAAATTGGTTTTGAATTGATTATTTCTTTAGCTCCATACCTCATCCTGATAAGATTATGTGACCAATCTATAGATAATTATCCATCAATTTTGGTCGTGAAGTCTCTTGATAGATATAGTACAAAAAGTGGAGGAAAGTCAATTACAGAGACATCCTGTAAAATGGTGACATTGGGGCATACATACGAAGTAAGCTTAACCCTTTGATGACTCGACCATTCCAACTACTATACTATATAGTTACACCACTCCTCTCAAGATTGGATCATACTTGATTCCCAGTTGATCAACTATTTTCTTTGGCATTACCGAGTTGATTGCCCGAATCAATCATGCAAAGTAGTGCACTAACTTATCTTTGATAATCAATGAGACATAGAAAGGTGGAGCTTTTACATTCTTTCTCTTATTTGACCTTCATCTTGTTGTATTACATTTTTTAGAACATTTTCATGATCCCTATGTGTCTCCTTTGAAGTGGACCATTTTTCCACCGCATCTTGCAATAAATATCACTTCCCCTGGAATTGTCGGTGACTCCCACATGGAGATGTTCACATGATTTTTGTTCATCTAATCTATGATTTTCCTTCTACTACCCCTTACTTGGAACAATATTTTATAGAGCTTGAATAGACACATACGTTGTTGTAATAGGTGCCTTTGGCTGATTTTTCACATTCAGGGCTGCACTTGTCTTATTAGCACCTTGTAGTGTGAGAGTGGGTTGATAAAAAATAGGGTTAGATGAATGTTCTTCCTCTATGTTCCTCTTCTTTGAATTTTTGTTGGAAACTACACCCTTAAAAGGTGGTTGATTAATTCCACATAAGTCCTCTACCTGCCAATTAACTAAATTTATTTCAGTTTGAGAGGTTTCGAGTGTTTTCTTGCTACTGGTTTTCTTCTCTAGTTGGCTCTTGAGATACACCGATGGTCTGCACTACAAGAGCCTTATTTCATGGATCATATGTTACTTGATCATAAGGTCAACCATACCCCTCATATTATTGTGCCATGTTGTTTTGCATTAGGACTAAGGCCTTGGTATTTGGAATTGTATTCAGATTATAAGGTTAAGAATACGGCGGTGGGAAGTTACCCTTAGTTTTGATTATGTTTTAGAGCTTGGACTTGAGGCCTATTTTCTTAAAAAGGAGGCCTAATTACTTAATATTGTGGCTTAAATGGTCTAAATATTTGAGTATTTTGTCTCTTAATAGTAACTATCTTGTTCCTTAAGTCTTTCTACCCCTTGACCACTTCTTGTAATATTTTATTGAGATTTTGAAATTCGAAAGCGAGTTACCTTAAAAAGTGGAAGCCTCACTATTTATTTGATTTCTTGGAGTTGGAATATGATTAAAATCAGGTGTTTAACTCATGTTAGGAGTTATCGTTTCCAGATATAGACTCATTGGTGGCCTTGTTCCCATCTTGCTAGCTTAAATCAAGCAATTTTCAGCTCTAATACTTATTGCATAGGTGTCACGGTAGTGTTGTTCCTCCTATGGACTAGATCACCATTGTTATATCTAGATTAAAAGCCTTCAAAAAGTAGAGGAATGCACCTTCTACTGCTGGCCTCATGGAAAATGGAACTTGGTCCCATGATCAATAGAATCGGAAATTAGAGCCAGTCATCTACTCATTTATAGACCTTTTCATTATTGTCAATTTCTCCAATAAAGACAAGTCGCCTTCATTTTCTCCAAACTGATTATAGATGGATGTGCATATCTAATCCTAATTTTTGATAGACCCTATTGTCAAGATCCTAAACCATTACAATGCCTTTCCTTTAAATGAGGAAGCTAACAATTTGAACGCAACATCTACTTCATTTATTTCATGAATAACACATATGTTTGCAATGTCCTTAATATGATCAACATGAGTTGTGTGATTTTCCCCAGTGAAATAAGGGATATTTCTTATTTCTACCACTAGGATATGGTTTTTAGTATTAAGTTCCAATGGGATACTACTTGTAAAATGAACATAGTTATTCAATGGATGCGGTGGTGGCTATTGTTGATGTTCCATTCTTATTAGACGAAGAACCATGTTTGTTTGAAGGAAGGGTTTGTTGCACGGAGGTGTAGATAATGATCTACTTAGAGGAGATGGTGATCTCTTTGGTATTCTTCCTCTTGTACCTCTCTATGGATATAGTTGCAAGTACTCAAAATTACCTTCCTTTCTTTCTTGTGAACGAGTTTGGATCATTCTCATATACTTGGATAATGTGGTTGTTACACTACTAACTTATATTCCCTTTAGATTTGCCAAATGTGTTAGGAAAAGAGCCTCAAAAGGCTAGGGTTTAGTCAAGACACACACTTGATCTTGAAAAAATGAATGAAAACACTTTAAAGAGCTTGAAGGTTGATTTTGGAGGTTGAGCTTGTCTTTGCAACTACTAGTCCCAAAATCCTAAAATGCAAAGGATCCCGAACTTGAAAACCTTTGAACTCTCGAAATGAGATGAAACTTAAAATCCAAAAATAGTAGACTTCAAGTATGAATTTTAAAAGGGATAAAATTGGAGAACTCCTGAAACCCAAAATCCTAAAATCCCAAAACCCAAAATCGAAATGGAAAAACTCCAAAATTTTGAAAGTCAAAATTTAAAAATATAAGGATACCCTTTTGAATCTTAGGTCCCGATCTATCAACTGGTGAAATTTGGACTCCTTTTTCTCATGAAAACCCCTTAAAATATGATTTCAGAACTCTTCCTATGAGGTGAAAGGTTCAAAAAACAAAATATTCTAGGTTTGAAACTAAAATTTCTTGAAAAATCCTTCAAAAATTGTGAAAGATACTTCTCAGTCCCATTGGGCATGCAAACTGTTCATGAAAATTCACAACACCCTTGATTGTTTGCAATTTGAAGGATTGAGACGATCGATCTGAATGCATAACATGTAGCTTTTGAAAAGTGTGCAACTTTGTAATTGACAAAGCTCTCGAATAAGGTCAGTTTACTATTCTTGTATCTACCACCACTCACCAATTGATAGGAAAAGGATATTTGTAAGAAAAAGTAAACCTAATCTATTGGAGGTGTTGCACCAATAAGGAATGTTGAATATCTACCCTTGCATGGAGGTGAAACTAAAAATATTGGAGAGGATGAAGAAACACCATAGATCAATTAATTGTCACACATTCACTTACCCAAAAACACAATCCAATGATATTTACAATGACAATAAAATTGCATCATTAACCACATTGCAATGAGAGGTCAAAAGGAATACAATAACACAAAAGAGGGTTGTTGAACATCCACAGATCTATTTTATTGCTCCAAAAGTAGACATAATGCATTACAAGAGCCAAGAGGCATAAAAATACATTACAATTTCACTGGGAGGTTTGAGCTCCACAAATTTTCTTACAAACAAGAAGAGAAAGGAGGGGAAAAGGTCAAAAATCCAACCTTTTGAACTGTGACCCTCATTAAAATTTATATTGGATTTTTGAAGTGAGGAGAGAGAGAGAACATAATCCTAAAGTTTCCCCTAAATCCTTCAAAAATTAGTGTTTAATCCTACAATGAGTGCTTAGAGGATATGCAAAATCTAGCTTTATTAATGGGGTTGTCTTGTCTTGAAGAAACTAACTTTCTTTTACTCCTAGATGTAGCTCCTAGCCCTTGTAGGTTTCATGACGACCTCTACTTTTCACTGACCTCCATTAATGACCTACACCTACCATTAAATTGGTATCCATTTTTGGAGGTCCTGGAACCCCAAAATCTGAAATTGGTTGATCTCATACTTTGTAGATCCTAAAATCACCTTTCCAAGAACTATATGTTTGTAAGGATTGTTGAAGTGGGGAGAAAGATATTGCCATTTTTGTTTTGGTTTCTTTACTTGATTTAGCCTCTATAAGCCCCTCTAATTTTTGGATTTTGATGTGTTTATTGGATTCTCCACTAAAAATCCTTTCTCGGTGAGTACAAATTGGATAAAAATGTAGGATTTGTGTGATTTTGAAAATGGGTCACCATTTTCTCTATTTGGGCTCCATCGAACTCATCACCCTACCCATTTCCAACCACCGAGATAGTTTACCTTACCATTGATCTACCTTTGTAGAATGAAATGCAATCCCTACTCTTAACTAATTATACCATGTCACCTCACCCACCTACTAATTTGACTTGGTGTGAATGGCTCGACGACCCATGTGAATTAACTCGGTGTTCAATAAATTTGGTGGGTCTTTTGATTGGTAATGGGTGGGAGTTTGAATTTTTTGGGGGTTTTGTGCTTGCGTTTTCTTCAGACTTAACCCACCCACCATTTTAGTCTTGCAATCCCTCAAATCCTAAAAGAAACCTCCTACCGCCTCAACTCGTGAAGTCTAAAATTTTTGGACTTCAAAGTCCTCCTGTTTTGGCACTCGCCACCAACTTGATATCAGAACACACCTAGCCAAGTCCCCAAAGAAACTAACCCCAAAACCTAAAGAAATTTCCCCTTACTTTAGGGTTCGTACTCCACCATGTTTGGAGTTACCTCACCCATCGAGCTCCAAATTCTCTCGAACAATAAATCCTTGAAAACTAGAAATCTTCACCCCTTTGGACATCGCATAGCTCATGAAGAAAGATCATCTTACGGTTATCTCTACACTAACCTTTCATTGGCTTGTGGTGGCCATAGTTTGATTCATTACAGAGCTTCTCCTTCTCCTATTTTTTTGGGAAATTCAACTCCGACTCATCCAACATGGCTCGGAAAAACCACAACTTCCACTGGACTTGCTCCATCGTGGGCTTGCTTTCCTTGTGGATCATTGCATTCCTCCCATGCTCGAGCTTCAATTGACTTTGTTGGTATTTGGATTCATCACATCAACTAATCCCCTAACCCGAGGTCCCCTCACCTCACCAATCTGTCATGCCTCATCCAAGGCTAACTCAACCTCCTCCATATTTTTGAATGGCTAAAGGCTTTGGCTTTACTTCACCCTCCTTCACAACCTTTTGACCGGCTCACATTGATCTCGTAGCAAGCCACATGTCCACATGAGCTCAAAGAGCTCACCACGTGTCATCAAGAATTGAACAACTAAGTCATTTGTACTCTTCTCCCCAACTCACCTAAGTTGGTTTATGACAGCTACACCTAAGGCATGACTCACCACTGAGCGGGTTGGTGAGATCCTTTGAACTTTACTAGCCCTTGAAGGCCTCAAAGTGAAAATTTTGACCCTAGGGCCCACATTCTTAGATTTTTTTCATTGTCACATGTTGAGGGCCCGATAGGGGCTGAATGTGGAGAAATTTTGACTCACCATATTTATCCATTTTGATTGTTCTCATCTCGATGTTAGTACGGGTTGGATAATTTTTCTTGGGGAAAATAGTCAACACACACCTCTACTACCTATGTTATGGGTACCATTTGTTACATTGACCCAGAATATGTAGTAACATCAAGGGTAAATAAGAAATCTGATGTATACAATTATGGGATTTCTCTTCTAGAGTTACTAACTAGAAGGAAGTTGTGGAAAATAACTCAAATCCAGTTGGTAAGATTTATATTTGTTAATTTTCATTGAGAGCTCACATTGTACATTTTAAAAGTAATTTTTAGGTTTTTATCTAGAGAAATAGAATGTGGATGGAATTGTATTTGGCATTAGCAAGTGAAACTAGATTCTTTCAAAAGCACACTATAACAAAATCATGGAAATTTTTGATACGAAGTTGCGAAACATGCAAGGATCTTAGGATTGTAAGAAAAAAACTTTCAGTTGGCCTTTCTTTGCACTAAGAAATGACCATATGTTCAACCCACCATGCATGATGTTTCTAGAGTTCTAAATTAGACAACACCAGTGCCTTATCCTATGTAATTTCCTAGTATTTGAATGAACCAACTGACCCCTAGTAATAATTACAAGAGATATTTTGATGGATATGTAGATGGTAAGCACAACGATGTTATAGGGAGCATAAGTTGTGCTCATGAAAGGCTTTTTTCAGATTTAGTGAGGCAATTTCACAAAATATTTTTTGACTAGAATGAGACTTGGATGGTGTTGTGATGGGAAAAAAGCATCCGATGGAGTCCTATCTTTCGGGGTCCACTTTTCTCAATATTTGAGATGATTTTCAAGTAAAAAATGACCGGTTTTACTGCTACAAAGACAATCTTTTTCCATAATAATTCCAACCACTCTGAACCCTTAAAATAGATAAAATTGTTCCCGAATTTATTTTAGAAGGGGAAAAATTGGGTTTTGGGAAATTTTTTCCTTCTCCACTTGCCGAATAGGGATTTTTTCATCATAGCTAAATCAATCCACTTTCAATACTAGTAGTAGTACACTCTTCTACTACTTCCTTCTCATAAATACTTGTATCTACTTTGATAGCACCTCTACTGCTACTTTACTCAACACTACTTGTATCCAAACCGAAAGTACCATTATAGAGCCAACAAATGTATTCATGTTTTGTGTAAATAAAATTTTCCATAAAAGGTGAAGACTCCTCATATAAGATTTACAACTGTATATGTATGAATTTGTAACAAATTTGAAGTGTATAGATAGAACCTTTCAATTTAAATATGATGACAAATCAGTTGTTCTATTTCTTGACTCACAAAGAATATAATTGTGACAAAATGAGTGTTTTGATTGATGTAAACTATAAAATATTGGTTCAATATATATCCAAGGATGTAATACAAAATTTCTAATAAACATTTTTCTTGCATTGTGTCAAGGATTATTTAATTTTCTTACTCATAGAAATGACTAATTGTCTATATGGAGAATGGAACAATTTATAAGCATAAATGCTACCATATTTCAGTGTAATAGAATTTGTGATATACATAAACTCCCAACTATGTTGTTTTCTTTTAATGATTACTCAAAGATATAGTCTATAAAAATAAACACTAGTAAACTTGTACAATCAAAAAAACAATACTTGAGTTGTTACAAGGTATATTTCGGGGTGAGAACGTAATTTTATTTTGAGTTCCACTAGAAATAAAAATAACACCACTAGCATTTAAGGCCAGTGTCAAATTTAAGGATATGTGTGGAAAGTGTATGCCTACATTTTTTAAGTTTCAGATTTTCACTCTGAAAGTGTGAGTGCGAGAGTTCACACTTTCAAAATGAGAATATCAAATTTTGAAAGTGTGAGGATCACACTTTCAGAGTGCGAGGCTTGCATTTTTAAGAGTTCGGGGATATCACTTCGAAAGTACAAGGCTGAGAATTTTCAAAGTGTGGGGCTCACACTTAGAAACTACAAGGCTCTAGGACTTTAAAAGTGTGAGGCCCGCACTTTCAGAGTGTAGGGATCACACTTTTAGAGTGTGAGGCTCATAAATAAACTTTGAATGTGAGGCTCACAACTTCAAATATGTGTGCCTTACACTTTCTAAGCATGAGTCTTGTATTTTTTTCAATTTCAAAGTCCATGGTTTGCACTTCAAACTTTATATTGTAAGGATTTATTTTTATTTTCTATTTTTAATTTAATAATATGGGATCATGACTTATTACATCAAGGCTTTTGAACTTTCATTTAATAAAATGAGATCATGACTTATAATAGTTAGTGGCATCTAACCTTAGATCGAGGCTTTTTCACTTTCATTTAATAGAATAGGCTTATGACTTATAAAAGTTAGTGACCTCTCACCTTAGATTGAGGGTCATGATTTATAATAGTTAGTGTATTTGCTCACCTTACATCGAGGGTCATGACTCATTAATACAATGGGATCACCAAATAATAGTTTGCAACCACTCATGACTTTGAACTAGATTTTGCAAGAAGCTTTTTTAATTTTTAATTTTTATTAATCCAATGGGCTCTTGCCTTATAAAAGTTAGTAGTTTCTAGCCTTACATACTCTCAACATTGAAAATCTAAAAAATGGTGAAATTGGAATCCAATAATAGCCAAATTAGAATCCAATAATAGTGATATTGGTGTTCAATAATAGTGATATTGGAATCCAATAATAGTGAAATTGGAACTAGAATAATTCCAATAATGACAATATTGGAATCCAATATTGCTACTAATGGATTCCAATAATAGTAATAATGGAATCAATATAGACAAAAATGGAATCCAATATACGTAAAAATGGAGATGGATTTCTTCCAATACTTGAATATGTCCAAATTTAGTTAAATAAGTGTTCTATTCAAAATCATATAAAAATTACATCACATCATGAAAACACATTTACACATCCAACTATTTGAAAAAACCATATATATATCCAAGTCACTATACATCACAAAATTCAGAAACTTTGGCCAATATAATAGCTACATATTAAATGTACATCCAAAAGCGCCGAACTACTACCTCCACTTTCAATCTCTCTCCTCAACCCTCTCGATACTCATTTTTCTAGCATAAAAACCTCACTTTGAGATGTGCTTTGTTGATCGTTGTCCAAATTTTCACCCTTGCAAAATTGAACAACTTATGAAACTTTAGGCTAGGGAAAGAAGGACCACGAAAGAGTTTGAGAAAGCTACAGAAGCCAAACATAGATACGGGTAAATGGAATAAGGTTGCAGATACAAAGGAAATTATGCGAGTGAATAAAAGGAACTGTGGGTGATAATTCAAAGCCACGCAACGGCGAAGGAAGTCACGGAGTTAATATCGAGGAACTATCAATGTTGTGGCATCAAGAAGACAAGTCGCACCATAAAGAGTGGGTTGTGGAGAATTTTTAAATAACATGGAAGCTTAGAAAATATCTGTAACACATAAGGAAGAATAGTGGAAGCTAAAAAATTGTGCAAGACTAAAAGGAGAAAGCCTCATATCAATGAAAATGACATTATTCTCGTGGGAGACTAAAATCGTCATAACTTTCGATCAAATGATCCAATATTTGTAAACCTTATATCGATGGAAAGATATCAATGTCCTCTATGTAATGGAAACTAGGTATGTTAATTTTATTTAGGATAGATATGTGTAAATGGGTAAGACTTATACAACATGCAAAAGTCAATTTTCCAGGTGATCTAACCACCAAAACCTAATGTAGTATGGGTGTCCAATAAAGAAAAAGGCATGTGGAAGTGGACAATCGGAGGAACATAGATCTTTCAAGGGAATTTATTACTTTTTATTGGTGGTTGGAAATTGGATTTCAAGTTTCCCTGTCTTTCTCCTTGTCTTGTTTCCTTCTTTATCTATAAATATGGAACTTGTGCATTGTAAAAATAAATAGATCCCTCTTTGTTGTAACGACACCATGTGAAAATGGTGGACAACTTCCCATGGGTTTTAGACCTTGATATTTGTCTCGTAAAGTATTTTCACCTCTGTCATGAATTTAATCAACATTACATCCTTAAAGTGATAAAATAATATTTTTTGGCTAGCTCTCTACCCCAGTCTCACATTTTATTTCTCCTTGCCTCTCTGTTCACATTTTTAGGCATATTATGTGTTCTATTTACTTGCAAGATCCATTTCATGTGTTGTTTGCATGCGTTAATGCATGGTATGTGTGGTTATTAAATTTGGTGTTCTCATCTACCCTTTCTCACATATTTCCTTCTTTATTTCACCCTCTTTGAGAGTGATCAACCCTCTTTCTGGTGTTATCACTTTGCTCCTTTTAGCTTAGGATTTTATTTCAGTAGTAGGAGTACTATTAGCCTCAAGAATAGGTAGAGGAATCCATCCTTCTTGAGAGGTCTGTCTCGAGATCACAGGTCCCACAACTAAGAGACAATCCCATGTTGCCTCAAAATCCTGAGTTGTCTATGACTTGGGGTAGGATACAATTTTGAGCTCCAATATTGGCTCTCCGGATGCTCTTTGTATTTTGGTACCTTTAGGAGTCATTACCCCACCGCAACCTCATAATACCATAGTTATGCATACAATTCCTAGTATACATCCAAGATCATTGTCTCTAATGGCCTCATCACCGCTCCCTGGTATAGCTCCACCCTCCTACCACGATGTTCCCACTCCTCTTGGTACTCGTAGTCCTAATGTAATTGGACCCAATACTACCAATGTACTCCCTTTCACTCTAAATCACTCCCTCAATAGCTCATGATGACAATGGTATCTATCTTGGTCTTGTTGTACCTACCCCAACTTTGTCTCTAAATCCTTCACCTAACCATACCTTTCCTTCGGTTGATCCATTAACTTCACTACCTCATCCTCTAAGGAATTCATCCGAGCATATCTCTTGGCTAGACTATTCATTAAATGTTCCACCTCCAACTCCAAACCCCCTCCTACCTACCCCTCACCCACATCTCCAATCTCCACATCCTCCTCTCCCCACTCTTGTCATGCCCTCACAACCTTATCCCCTTGGGATAAAATCTTATCCCACCAACATGCCACATACTCAAGTGTCACCTCAACATCATCAATCTTAGCTGATTCTACATCCTCTGTCATCTCCTCGAATATCTCTCATCTATGCTCACTGGCATATCTATATCTCCTTCAACTCTCCTAAAATTTGAAATTATGGTATATCATGTACTAGACCAAACTCTCACCTCACCCATCCAAACTGTACCACCTCATTCATATCCACCCACCCACCCCTTGCATCTACCTCCCTTGCATCATATGCATCTCATCTCCCTCTCTATTCCATGTAGGGAAGCGTACATATTATCTCTAGAAAAATCATCTTCCCTAAGCCATCTCGTAACCCTACACAATACTCTAGACTCAAGAGACTACAACACAAGAAAGATCACTAAATCATCATCTAGCCCATGGAATACTCCTAGTAGACCACTTCAAAACTCCCGATAAAATATAGTATGTTACACCACCATACCCACTAAAACCCCTACTAATATCCATATAAAATGTCCTCCTCATAAATTTGGTAGAGCAGAAAAATTAATCCTCACCATAATCATCTTAATCAATGTACTCCTAGATACTCCATCATCTCAAAAAGTATCAAAATAAAATTCCCCTACAACATATGCTATATCCAAAGCATCATCTCCATACAATGAATCATGACTTCCCTCGACATGTCTCATCAATAGGCATAATTTTATCACCCTTAATAAGCTACAAACTCTTATACACAATCCTCCAAGGTGATAATAATCTCCTTTATAGGTCAAACTAGAAAGTCACTTTGGTTGCATCCCACTACTCTAATAATGTCACCATCATCTCTAAATATCGAAAAATGCACATATAATGACGTATTCCACCCAACCCCAACACATCCAAATTATCCTAATTATCATCTCTCATATACTCATGTAACCTACCTAATAAAGTAGGTACTCAAACCCTCATTATTAAGTGTCTCTTTTCTTGCATTCAAAAACAACAAAGAAAACATTATCTTAGGCAACACAAAATTCATTTAAGTTTACAAATTTCAAATTGACACCAATTACATGGATCAAGTACCCATCATTACTAAATTGGAACCGATTCTAGAAATTTCCATTGATCTTATATCCTTATATAGTAAAAAATTATAGAAAAATACCCAAATAAGAACCTACCTCTATCTGCGATGGTTTTCATCTCCTCTATCCACTCCCACTAGCCTCCAACTCTTAAACTAATAAAATCTAAAATTTATAGAAAAAGAGAAAAAAAATGTAATGATCATAATGACCTTTCATGATTATTTGAATCCTATATAGACATATTGCCTTGATCATTGTCTATTTCGAATCGGCACCAATTCTAATGGAATTGACACCAATCCTACCAATCAACCTTGATCTCATTGAAATTACAAACTTTTGAAACTTGTGCCCCTATTTGGTCCCCAAGACCCTCATAAATTCCAAATTTCATCCTATTCATATTGATCATATGTTTCAATGCATAGCGGACTCCACAGACTCCTAAGAACCATTTCCCACCAATTCCAACAAATTCATATGTATATAGTTTAAGAGCCCATTGGTTCCCCTATCACTTGAATTTTTAATCACCGAAGTGTAACTTTGTAGTAATATAATTCATACCTATCTTGTTTTTACCACCCCAAAATGGAATCCACATAATACCGAGAACATTTTCGTAATGCTTCTAATAAATTCATATTTCTATAGGTCAAGATCCCATTGGTTCCCCTATCACTTGACTTCTTGGATGCATAATGCCACCTTTACAAAGCAATATATTTCATAATTAGCATGTGTTTACAAACCCACAATAGAATCCATGGACTCCGGGAACATTTTCCCATTTCTTTTAACAAATTTATATGTCTATAGGTCGAGAACCCATTAGTTCCCCTATCACTTTTCTTCTCATTCATGCAAGCAAACCTCTATGGAAATATATTTCAATGCCTAGTCTTGCAGAACCTTAAATTGAACACATCCATTTACAAATGCAATCTTACATATGTTTACATGCTCTTGTGTTTATTTAATCCACCATCCATTCAAATCAGTGATTATCACACTATCACACAATGGACCCTAGTTTTAGGGGGATCATCTATCCAACATAAATCAAAATATCTTACTCATTTTTTCCATCACAAACCACTTGAAAAAAAGGGGAAAATGCGAGACACTAATATAAGGTCACATTAATTCTAATGTATTTTTATTCACCATAGAACATCCCTTTATAATCCCACATAGTCATTTTACCTATTTACTTGACTTACATTCACCATTTTACCACTCACAACCACCATTAACCACAAAACAAACAAACAAAATATAAACAAAAAAATAACAACCTAACCTCCCAAAAAAATTACCCACTATCCCAAAACAATCCTAGACCATAATAAAACCAAAAATAACATAAAAGGAAATGTCTTAAACCAAATTAAAAAAATTTCCTTGAAATGGACAAAATTTGTGTAATTTCCTACAATCAAGACCAATGTGTGGATTTATTTGAAACATAATCGATCGTATAAAATGTGTCTCAAGCCCTTGCCCACAAATTTGAAAAACTTATAGGTGACATGCTTGAGATTTTGAAATTTTTACATTAATCATATGTGAAGTGGCCGGTAGCTCTTCTTTGTCTTGAAATACCTTTGGAGAAATCCTCTTCCACATCCAAGTAATCCCAATTTCATCCGCTTAAAAGGTATGTCATTTTATTTAATCATGTAAACTTTTGTTCCTAGACTTAATAATATTATAATACAAGTATTTTTATTTAATAATGTTCACTCGTATATTTAGAATTATAGGCATCACAACACATTCCCTTGAAAAAAAAATTCTAACAACAATCGACATTAATCACCTAGATCAACACCAATCTATCAGATTATCATTGATTCTTATCTAAATATCCTAATTTGTATTTCTTGCATATATATATATATATATATATATATATATATATTTGTACTATCTCGTAACCATGTCTAATCCCATTTTTATAATTAGTTTCTTATGTGCATGATACTATTTATGACCTACCTATCATTCATTAACCACTAATGTAGAAACAATCCAATATCTACTATGAGTGAAGCATATGTGTCATCATCCTCACACCCAACCCAAAAACATCCCTAACAACTGGTCATTCTCCTCAAATAGAGTGACAAATCCATCTCTACTAGGAAAATGTTTTGAATACTCCCAAGCCTATTATCAACGACATTGGTTAAGTCCCATTCAGACATTACACATAAAAATTTATTTATTTTTATCATATGATATCACTTGTAATATTATCATTATTATCAGTTTAATTTTCTAAAAGAGATTTGACACTCATAAAAGAATCCCCTTGGTTCTTGGGATCGACCTTTTCCAATTAACTCATCCCATAATTATCTAATATATTTCTTTTCAAGGTGTTTATGTGTGATAAGTTTTATGTTTTCTGGAAGAGGAAATTTTTATACCGATTTGGATCCATTAACTTTCATCATCATCCATGCAAATATCATTAAAACTTATTATTTTTATTTTTACATATTTGTTTCATGAGTAAGACTGAATCCTAAAATCTACTAAAACAACTCCACTCAAAAAGGGAAGATAACTAATGAAATCAAAGAGATACAAGAAAATAATGATAAATATATTATTCCTTAAATTCATGTTTACAAAATAATATCATGGGAGAGTGGTTTTTCCTCACCACCCTTGTAATAGGGTTTTTATCCTAAACACAATCCCTCAATCAAAGGGTTTCATCCTTGAGAGAGATAGTGAAAGGGGATACACTAGCTAACCTTCACCAAACTATAAAATTCATAAAATCAGCACATCCCAAGCTAATACCAATAACCTCTATTTATAATAAGAGGGTGGCACCAAGTCTCAAGGCTCTAAAATGAGGATGATCATAATTAGACTTGTGTTACTATTATTTAATTTTTAATTTTTGAACCGTAAATATTCACCAATACATTATTATTTGTAATTTATAGTTGGGCACTAGGATCACCAATAAATACAATGCCAATAAAATAAACAAACAAAATATTAAGTTCATGATGACATTGTTGGCTTCCTCTAGCTTATTCCCTTAGACCCATGAGGAAGAGAAGTTGGTAAAGGTATTAAAATGGAATTATCTCAAAAAAGGGACATGATACTTTCCTTCCTTGGTCCACTTCAAAATTGCATCCTTCCTAAGCATCGATTGATGGGATTTAAAAGTCATACAAAGTTAGTAATAAAATTTATAGCAAAGTTGATCTTGCTCGGGAAATATTGTAGTTCTTTCTTGTGAGTTGGTATTGAGAGAGAAATAATGGTTGATATCATTTCGGTTGATATTAATACCTTCTTTTGATACAATATGACCTATAAGTTTTCTATATGAAAATAGAAATATGCACTTCTTTAGATTGAGTAATACTCCAAAATATATTCATATTTCAAAAACTTTCTCAAGATGCTTCATCGATCTTTACCTTCTTTTATGAAATCTTTGATATCATCAAAGTAAATAAGGATAAATTTATTTATATAACCCTTTAATGTAATATCCATGGGTCTTTAGAAGGTAACGCCTGCATTAGTTATGCCAAATGGAATCTTTTTATAGGAATATGTTCCCCATTTGGTTTTTAAATATGTCCTATGTTTATCTTCCTCTTCAACTCTGATTTGATTGAAGTTGAAATAGCCATATACAAGAGAGAACCATTCAATTCCCACTACTATTTTTAAAATGTGTTCTAAAGAGGGAAAAGGATAGTGATATTTTATGGATGATCTATTTAAATTTCTAAATTCAACACATACCTTGATTTCTCCATTTTTCTTCCTAACATGGACTAAATTAACAACCTAAAAGGAACACTTTATGGGGAATATGATTTTGGATTCTATGAGTTTGGATAATTATTTTCTCATGAGAGGTTCTCTTTTAGGATTGAAATGACTCTACTTTTGTGTAATTGGTTTGGATTTGTGGTCGAGATCTATATCATGTTGATAAATATTTGGATCAAAACCTCTAAAATATTCATAACCTTGTGAATAAACATTATTGTGCTTTTGGCACAATGAAATAAAATCATTTTTAGTTTCATCACATACCTTTCCAAGCAATAACTCATTTCCTTGTGTAATGGTGGTGGTTGGTAGTCTTCCTCCTTTTCTTATATGTTCTTCTCTACCTTTTTGAATTCATCTTCAGGGATGATGCTATCTTTAATTTTGACTAGTCCTCTAGGTAATTTATTTGTCCTCAATTAAATGATATAATAATTATAGCTTTCATGTAATTTAGACTACATGTTTGATGAATACTCTTCCACATTTTGGATGAATATGGAAATTTGGTTATCACTATGAAAGACCTTCTAGCTTACCTAATTATTTTAAACTGATTTCCTTATTACTATATTTACATATTACTCATTTTCTTGTATGAGGTCTTTAGATCAAGAGAAATTTGATCTAATAACCACCATCGATCTGCTTCTATATCTAACTTCCTTAACACTACTTATAAGTTAATGAAATCAATTTTTATATGATATCCCATACTAAATGTATATAATATTTTTAAAAATTATTTTTCATAGCACATCTTTCTCTAAATTGATGAATAACCATATAAATGTCTCTAAATACTTACAACACCTTAATATGACATTTATCTTCCAATAAAAATCCATGAATTAAGGATTTATATTCCATTACATTATTAGAGCATGCAAACTACAACCTATGGGAAAATAATAATTTATTTCCCACTAGAGAAACTAGAATTGCACCCACACTAGCTCTATTTCTACTTCTAGAGCCATAAACAATATTCTTCCATAAACTAGAAGCATCATTTTATTATTTATGTGACATTGGGGATATGAACTCTTCTTCATGGATACAGTAAGTACCCATAGCAATTTATTTAGTTGTGTCATAAGGGTAAAATTCATAATTCTCCTTGGCTCATTCATATAAGAAAATATCAAATACTGATCAAGGAGGAGTGGACTATTATATTGACATTGATTCATTTTATTCTTCCTCTTAGATCATGCAGTTATAATTCAGAGGAGAAAGGTCATAAGATTCAACATGGTAAGAGGAAATTGACTACATTTTGATAGTAAATATTATACTATATCAAGTTCTTAAGAGTATGTGAGACCAATTAGAAGATAAATACCAACCCATTTTAGCTATGAAATCTCCGATAAGAAAATGAAAAAGAAAGGGGGTAATTCAATGACTAATACAACTTGGTGATGGTTAAACTAGTATAATAATGAAGAGTCAACTCAAGTTTGTTTTAACCGCTACTATTTCTATAGTTGAACCATCAAGTTATTAGAATTTAGGTTATATTTAATGCCTAAAATGTCTATTATTTTCTTGGGAATTACAAAAGTAATAGCACTAGAATCTATAATGAAATTATGCACTATTTTTTTCTCACATTCATATACATGTATAAGGTTAGAGGATTCTTAACCTTACTTATGTGTTTATCCTTTGGTTAGTACAATATAACAGTAAAATTTGAATTTCACTTAATCAGTTCATCTTTGTGGAAACTACTTCACCTCTTCTTGTAGGAGATCCCTTTGAGATGAGATGAAAAAGGTATATGAAATTATCAAATTCATATTTTTCTTCTTAATTTTCTCAATAATGTTCAAAGGAATACCCTTAGATTTATGCATTTATGGTGTGGAGGATCCTCTCCTTTTTTCTCGCATTACCGTAATTGGTACTTTGGATGGCATAATTTATTTGTATTATGGATTTTCTATATGAAGGATGAAGCCACCGATGTGTTTCTACTCAAGTCTTTAGAGTTTTTCATCTTTGAGATGATAAATTTTCATAGGATTTTATTGATCAATAATTCTCAAATGTTTCTTCCTTGAACTTGTATTATCCATGACATGAAATTTTGGTCTTCTCAAGTTTTATATGGTTTGATTAAATGCATGAAATTCTTCAAGGAGTGTAAAACATGATATTGGATTCTGTGGTAGTTTCCTACACTATTTCCACATTGGAATTTTCCATTTCCATCAATGGTTACTATTGGAAGAAAAAATGACTAGGGGGTGAATCAATCCTTACAAAAAAATTTAAAAATTCATATTTCCTTACTTAAACCATAGATCATTCATCAATGTGTGCATATCATTCAATCAAATCAACAAAACCATGAAAGAGACACCATAACACAAGATATAAGTGAGAAACCCTCAAGGGGATAAACCAATTGAAACTTTTTATTATATTATTTAAATCAAAAGTATTTAGTGAAGGACCAATTTCACAGAGAGCACCAACCCCTAGTTTAGTATAGAAGAAACTCTACAAGGAGCACAAACCCCTAGTTTAGTGAAGGAACCAACTCCAAAAGGAGGATACAACCCAATAAGATGATAAATCACCCACTCAACCACATTTAGATGAAGATATCTTATGTTTTTTTACTACAAAAATTATAAAAGGAATGATAACTAGATGATACGAAGTGAAGAGCATGATTATAATCAAACATTATGATCAATAAGATGAAAGTAATTCACCAAAATAACTTTACATAAACCTTTTCTAACAAAAGAGCAACAATATCATATATTATTATGGAACTCAATTAAATATAATGACAATGGGCCTTTCTTATATAGGAAAGGAATAACAATCTAAGAACCATTCAAGGTCATAGATCAATCCATAAATCATGGAAAGAACTAGTAATCAAAGAAATAGTCAAGACCCTAGATCATGGAAAGAACTAGTCAATACCATAGATCAAGGAAAGAACTATACCTAACAACTAGATAATATCCCCTAATATCTAAATAAATAAAAATAAATATCCACACACATAAGTGGGTAAGGATAAATATAATAAAGGTAAATAAATTACCCAAGTGAACATGATCTAAGGTAAATAAATAATCTTAAAACCCCCTCAAGTGAAGTGAGGGCCAAAATAGAAGTTGCATGTCCATAGTATGAGTCCCGAAAACTATGCCTAATGAGGTACTCATGTACAATATATCCATGAAGAAATATCGAGCCAAAATAAAGAAAGAATCCTGCTAGAAGGAAAGAGAAAGAAGAAAAAGAAGGAAGATGTTATCATGAACACCCCAAGAGAAAATTATGAAATCCCAAGCATTCCACGCAAATCAAGGTAGTAAGTTGATGCAAAGGGCTTCGTACAGGTTTCGCAACCTACTTCTGATTTGGAATGTACTCAAGCAAAGAAATCCATCCTGAATTTCTTTGACAAATGAAGTGGATGTGTATCTCAATATGCTTGGTCCGTTGGTTCTCAACTGGGTTGTGAGAAATTTGAATTACACTTTGGTTGTCACACCAAAGTACAGTTGGTGAATCATGTGGGAATCCAAACTCTTTCAATAACTTTTGAATTTAAAGAATTTGTTGACTCATTTATGTAATCGATACCTGTACTACTCGCCTCTAAAGATGAAAGTGCAATAACTTGTTGATTTTTACATGCCCAAGAAACTAGAGAAGAACCAAGATAAAAAAATAGCCATAAGTAGAACTCCTTTCATCAAAAAAACCTTCCCAATCTGAATCGTATACCCAACCAACTAATTAGAACCCCTAGAGTAGTGTAGGCCAATGTGGGAAGTTCCTTGCAAATAGCGCAAAATATTTTTAGTAGCTTTTCGGTTAATACTATGAGGAGAATGTGTAAACCGAGATATAAGCGCTATTGCAAATGAAATATCAGGGTAAGTATGGGTCAAGTACATGAGACTCCCAACCAACTACCTATACAAGGTAGGATCACAAAGTGGTGTGGTACATGTAGAAGTAAGAGTAACCCCAGACTGAAAAGAAGATGGACTTGGCTTAAAATTAGCCATATCAAAGCACTGAAGAATATCATGGGTGTAATTTTTATGAATCAAATGAATCCTTGAATATGTCTGAGAAATATGCAATCCAAGGAAATAATGCAATAACCCAAGATTTGTCATTTCAAACTATGTAGAAAGAGCCCTCTAAATAGTCTTAATGTGAGAAGAAGAGCTTCCAATAAGTAACATATCATCAACATATAAGACAAGTATAACAATATCCTCACCAAAATGTTGGAGATACACTATATGATTGGAGTGACAACAAACAAAACTAGTAGATAGAAGAAAAGAATTCATCTTCGCATACCAAGCCCAAGGGGCTTGCTTGATACCATAGAGATACCTTCAGAGCCTACAAACAAGAGAAGAATCCTAAAAAATCTAGTCAACTGCTCCATGTATATTTCCTCTTGTATATCTACATGTAAGATTTCACTCTTCACATCCATTTGGTATATGGGCCATGCTTGTGATGCAAAAATAACAAGTACAAGGAATACAAAATCCTTCTTGGAAATGGGTGCAAAAGTCTCGAGTAATCAATACCTTCAACTTGTGAAAAACACTTTGCAATAAGTCGAGCCTTATACTTGTCAATGGACCCATCAGCTATGTATTTGGTTTGGTTTACCCACTTATACCTAACCATATTTCTTCCTTTAGAAAGAGATACCAAATCCCAAGTATTATTCTTCATCGAGAAGAATATTCAGCTAACATTGCATCATACCACTCTTGTATCCCATGAGCCTTTGAAAAGACTCTAGATCCTCATAAACTACCTGAAAAAAAAATTCCAGGACCTTTATAATGTGTGTGATGATACCTAGTGGGTGGAAGATCTGTATGAAAGGTTTTGCCTCAAAAATATAGTACAATACCCCTTAGGCATAGTGACAACGTCGAGTGGGAATATGATCCTCAACGACATCTATAACCTTCTCATCAACCTCCTCAAAGAAAGGAATCTCAAGATGTGATGAATAATAATGAGGCATAGAAGAAGAGGAAGAATCATGAGGAGTGAAGCGCTCATCAGACTAAACTTGTGTTCAAGAAAGAACGTCATGAGTTTCGGGATCTAAAATTTGATAAGATCTCATGTCCTCACAATACCCTACAAAGATCAAGGGGTTTCTCTTATTATCCATTTTTTTTTTCTTCTTAGGTAGAAATGCCTAAACATGGCTACCAAAGACTCAAAAAAATGAGACATCCGGCTTAGTGTTGGACCAAGCTTCCTTTGGAGTCAAATTTTCAAGTGTTATGTGTGGTGTGTGATTCGAATGTAGTTATCACAATTAACTATTTTTGCCCAATATAGGAGGTAAATCTCTAGAATACATCATATAGTTATCCATTTACTTCAAATTTATATTCTTCCATTCTACTAAGACCTTATGTTGTGGAGTATGAGGAATAGAATTCAGTGAATAATGCCTTGTGTTGCTAAAAATCAAAAAAATCATTTTTGAAGTAATCCCCCCATTATCAGTGTGAATGTTCTTTATGCAACTCAAAGATTGTTTCTCGACCAAATCCTTGAAAACTTTCAAGTGTGAAAAAACATCACTTTTTTACTTGAGAAAATAAACCCAAGTACACCTCAAGAAATTATCAATAAAGGTAAGTGCATACTTAGCTCCATTGAAAGAGGGGGTAGGAAAAACCATCAAGTCACTATGCACAAGCTCAAGTGGTGAAGAAAATATCTTGCAAAAATTCTTAGGAAATGTATCTTGGTGTTGTTTCCCTAATGCACAGCCAGATCAAACTCCCTCACGACAAAAAAACTCTAGGAAGACCATCTACCATACCATGATTTCTCAACTCCTTTAAATTTCTGTAAGTAAGATGTCCAAATATTTCATGCCAAAGCTTACTCTATGAATCTACATGAGAAACCAATCTTGTCCCTATAGAAGAAGTGTCATCAAACCCCTCAAAGTGATATAGTCTAGAATTATGATCAACAATAACCTGAGTAAAAAGTGAATAAGGCTCTAAAAAAATTGTACTTCTAGCTCATGTAGTGTCAAACTCATTGTTTTCCTCGACTGTAATGAAAAAATTGATACACGAAATAAATTTTTAGTGATGTTAGGAATATATAGTGCATCTTGGATATTTCCACCATAAAATTATATATCACATTTTCTCTCAACATAAAGAAAGGAAGAATCTCCAACCTTAATTTTGGAAGTAGAACTCAAACCTAGAGAAACAAAAGACTCCTTGGAATAATTCATGTGATGAGAAGCACTAGAATCTATAACCCAACTATCTGCAAGTGGTGACTAAGATCTCCCAACAACATTAAGTGTTTTTCCATGCTGATTAGAAGGAGGTGGAGTGGAGATAGAAATTTTGTGTTTCTTGACTACATCCTCTAAGGCTTAAATTTACTTATAACACATATGTTCTTCATGACCACGCCCCCAAAAAAAAAGAGCATGAAAGGCTAGACTTATTCTTGGATTTAGAAGACTCCTTGGGTTTAGAATTATTTTCTTTGGGTTTAGGAGCACTTTGATATGGAGAAGGGGTGGATTTGGTTTTAATTTTTAGTTTCCCCTTTCCCTTATAATTAGATGCAACTAATGCCTTTTGAGAGGTGGAAGACTCAAGGTGAGACAATTTGGATTCTTCCCTGGTAAATATTTCACAAAATGTTTCTAAGTCGGACATTTTAAATATGTCACCTAAGGCATCCATGCTAGAGTAAAAGGTAGAAGAAATATTTAAAATAGTACTCTCAACTTGGATAGAATCAAGCAAACACAATCTTCATCTTTCTTATCTCTTCCACTCCCATTCAATTGTATAAAAAAATGCTTGAACTTGGTAAGATAGTCTATAATTGTTCAAAAATATTCAAGACTAAGAGAGGCGATCTCAATTTCAAGTTACATGGCTCTCATATGATCCACGTCACCAAATAAATCCTCCAATCTCTCCCATATTTTGAAAGGAGGGTCACATTTTTCCAATCTGAAACAAAATACTAACACTTACATAAGTTTCTATCAAACCCATACACTCATCAAATTTGCACTTGGTATTGAAATTTCTCATATTCTCTAGGGAAAATTAGTTATTCTCAAGAAGTTAAAGCCCATAATCCTTTCTACTTAATTATTGTCAATAGCTCAACATGATCTGATTTGAAGTATATAAATACGTCATCCTCAAAAATCACAAAAATAAATGCAATAACCAAGCAATACAAAAAGACCCCAAGAAATCTACAAGATCTCCACTAGATTTTGGAACTTTATAATGAGTGCATGTTACAATGTGACACTTTATAATTATAGTACAATTTTCAAAATAAATATTTTCAATGGAAAGAGCACGAACAAAAAGCATGACACTCAAAACCGAATTCTCGATCAAAAGATACATGTTTTTCAATATTATGGTCTACTATTTATTTTAGTTGCCCTTTGAAATAGAATAAAATCCTCTTACCTTCACCACACAAATAAAATGAAAGGGGTTTAGAGTTAAGCACCTACTAGTGGGAACCACAAGCTTTAAGCCCTCATATGACCATACCAATTGACCAGGGGTTAAGGATTTCAATGGGTGTGTTTCAAAAAATAGTAGAATACGGAATTTGTGTACGGTTGTCTGGTACCTTGCCAAAAATAAAAATAAACATCTAGTCGAAACAATATGCTACACACCTCCCAAAACATCTGTGATGTAGAAGAAAAAAACCCTTCATGAATCTCAAAACTAAACAAAACCCATAAATTGATTTCTTGGGTTATTTTCTTGTTTGGTGCGAATTCCGAGGCAAACCAAAGGCATTTCTCTACATTAAAAAAACAAAAAAATAACTACCTTGAAATGGTAGATTTTACCGTTGATCTTAGGGTTTTGCCACCTTCTAGATCCAATGGAATAATTTTTTTCATAAAAATTCACACAACAACAAAATACGAGATAAAGCCTCGATATATCAATATACAAAAAAATGCTTACAAAATGAAACTTACAGATGGATGTCAATAACAATCTCCTGCTCTGATACCATAAAAGGAATGATAACTTGAGATCACACCAAGATAAGAACACGAGATGCTAATCAAACACCACGATTAATGAGATGAAATTAATTCTCCAAAATAAATTTACATAAACCTTTGCAAAAAAATGATCAACAATATCATATACTATTATGGAACTCAATGAAATACAATTAGAATGGGCCTTGCTTATATAGGAAAGGAATAACAATCTAAGAACTAGTTAAGTTTGTAGATAAATCCATAGCTCAAGGAAAGAACTAGTCATCAAAGAAATAGTCAAGACCATAAAGTTAGGAAAGAAATAGACATAAAGGATCTATTCAATACCATAAATCAATGAAAGAACTATACCTAACAACTAGATAATATCCCCTAATATATAAATAAATAAAAAGAAATATCCATAGACATAAGTGGGTGAGATAAATAAAATAAAGTTAAAAAGTACCTAGGTGAACATGAACTAAGGTAAATACCTACTTTAACAAATGATTGACATCACCTATTCATCTCGAGACATCTTCAAACCCTTATTCATACCCTTACTTATCCAACTCGTTATATCTTACTCTTTTATGGAATTTTACTACATCAAACCCTTGTGCACACACTCTCTAACATTACTCAACCTCTTGCACACTTCCTAATCTTCATACATGTTAGAAACACACACATTGGTCACACTTTTTCCATCTCATTAACCTAGTACAAATTTGAATTCAAACCTTTGCTTTATACCCTCCTCAACTCAAAAAATTAAATAAATTAAATATCCTTCCTTTATTTTGACCAATAAAACTAAAAATAATCTAGATAAATTCATTTAAACATTAATATTGGGCTGACGAATGTTGGCCATTCCCAAATGCACTCAACTAGCCCAAAAATGGCTCAAAACCCATGACATGGACGAAAAAACTACCAACACCAAAACTAGTATTAGTCAAGCTCCCTAATTCATCACACGTGTCAAATATGAAATAAGAATATAATTTTTCATCACACATTTTCTTGAACCAATAAAATTATTCATAACTCTATCAAGAAGGATCATATCCTTCTCAAAATAGTTGTTTCCAAAGTATCCAATATTCACATTTAGACCTCAAGAACACAACAAAAAAACTAAAATATTCCATGTAACCACTATATAGAATCCTAAATACCTTTATATCACATCCATTAATGTTATAGTTCATGAAACATCTATATGTCAAACCACACATACTTTCCTCTTCACCAAATTGAGCTACCTAGAAAGTAGTTTTACAAAATCAACTAGTTTGCACCCTTTTTGTCACTTAAAAGACCTCAAAAATACTTAAATAGGAACAAAATTCATCCCTCTTCACTCTTCAACTAATATCAAGCATCAAACAATCCATCTCATGCCTCATTTACTTCATTATTTTAGCCTATGCAATCCTATCCGAGAAATAAGGAACATTATTCTCTACAAACTGAGTTGGATGACCCATAAATATTCATAATCAAGAGAAATAAATAAATAAATATAAATAGATATTTATCATCTTCACATAAAATCTTACATTTCCTTACAACTCCAAGTGGAAGGCCTCCAACCAAGTCCATCTCTAAAAACTACTTGAAATTTCCCCAAAACTACCTTATGACCAGTCTTCATAAATAAGGCACACCTTTCCATTTAGAATCATTACCATGATATTAATCCATCATTAAAATAAAGTAAAAGACCCATACTAACAAAAATTTTAATTTATTTTACAACTCTTTTAAACAACCTTTCCCCAAACTAGACTTCTGAAGAAACTTACATTTTAGGTGTGGTCCACTCACCACCACATGTTATATCATACCATTATTAAATTATTGAGTATTCCTATACAACATAAAATCATCATACTATCACAAGAAATCAATTCTGGGTACTTAGGAAGTAAATCTCTCCTACCAGTTTCAAGTTAGGGTTTGAAGCACACAAAACATTGTTTACATTTTTAACATTTGTTCATAACACCTTGATGATGAAACCAATAAATTATTTTTGTGAAAAATTATTCAATAAATTAAAAATAATCCTTGAAATCCACAAGGTCCTAATAAAATCACACAATTCATGGTGAGCATCAGAAGGTGTAATTTAAGATGGAAATCACCTTCTTCTTGACCATGTTTCACCAAAAACATCATAAAATGCAAAATATTCTTCACAATGAATCCAAATTTTTATCACATCTCTATGAAACCCATTTTCACCATATCCAATCATAATCATGGATAAAATATTTTTCCATCTTCTCATTTCATATCATTTGCATGACTATCCCTTGGGGTTTTGCATGGTTTAGGTTATGGACAAATGAATCAGCACTATAACTCATCATGATACCTCTCTAAAATTCCCTAAAATACCTATAATAACATTTATGAAACCCCTACATGCTTCCATGAGATCTCATGGCTCTATAACTCAACCTCATTCCTTAAAGTACCTATACTTGGTATAGATGAGCACATGAATCTAGGTATTCAACCTGTACCTACATCCTTAACCTCATGTGAATTTATAAAAAATATGATTAAACATGATATTAATATTTCTACCATGCTCCTAAATCCACCAAGAAACTTTAACCACCATGCTCCATTACTTAGGCTAGCTAGGAGACCCGACTAGGATTGTAAGACTAAGGAAATCTTGTTGAATCCACTCATGGCACCATGAAACCATTTGAATCTCTATGTCACCATCCTCTAACTCTAATCCATAATCCTATTTGTCATTAATGGGAATTTACAAAATGAAAATACTTATAACTCAACATGCCAATAGTTCCTACTTATTGAAATAATTTTACTCTATGAGGGTCTAACCTTATACACCATTTACACAAGTATTTTGATTATGTATATGCATGCATGGAAAAAAACACTTATATTTTTTATATACTTTATTTTTACATTGGAACATGGGATTTTCATGAGCTTTTGGTAGGAAGTGATTGTGCAGATGTAACTATTTATAGGGGTAATATCATATTATGGCCTTGGAATCTACCTGTTTTACTATTTTGGTCATGGCCATATCTCTATTTTTGATATTGAGATCTCTATTGTTGTTAACCTTCATTCAATATTTGATCTACAAAATTCCCTTGTTTAAAGTCTGAGTAATTTCTAGGTGTTTAATAATGTTGCTTCTTAAGGGAAATAATTTTATTTGATAGATATTTTACCAAGGATATAAGGTCATAATTATCATATTTCTTGTGAGAGGAATAAGATTTGGAGGTAGACGATGAATCATTTAGCTTTGGGATAGGAGTAATAGAATGTTGAATATTTTGAGGAAATGCGGGAAATCAAGGTGTAGGTAATCTGGGATCTATCTTACCATCTTACATTAAACAAATCTCAGCCATAATGAATATTGTATATGCATCAATTTATATTATAGTTCTCATATATTGAATCGTTACTAGAATATCGAACTAAGAGATCTTAGAAAATACAAGAAATCACCTTGATGGATTGGCCTCAAAAGAGAAGGAATTTTATTTCTAGTCTTCTAAAATCTAAAGTTGAAGTATTCCATAAGTTCATTAAGATATCTCTTAATATTTAGTTATTCTAATAGAGATATATTTTGTGCCTTTTCTTAAAATTGTTAGAAAATTTCTTCTCCAAACTCATCCCATGAATGAATTGAAGAGGGTCATAGACTTCTATACCATTGCAATGTTTTTCCGTTTAGGGAAGAGGATGAAAATATATCATCTACGTCATCATTAGCTATAGAGTAGACTGAACATACATTTGTAACATCTTGGATATGTTCTATAGGGGTAGTAATATTTTCACAAGTGAAAAATGGAATACGCTTTGAAGAAGCGATTGGGATATCATTATGAGATGCTAGGGCTAAAGGAATTCCTCCATTAAAGGTTACAAAAGGTAAATTTGTTTGATACACCATGAGGGGAATGTGTCTTATATTTCTAATAGAGAAAGAGAATGGTCTACTAGAAGGAGTGGAGATACTTCATTGGAAGGTGAAAGAGACCTTTGAACTGATCTTTCTCTTCTTCTTTTGGTGTAAATATGTATATAGTCAAATGATTCTCCTATTTTTACACTATATCTTGTTTGTATCCTTCTCATGAAAATGACTAATTTATTGCTTTGAAGCCAATAGATATGAACTTAGGAGTCACCATATGTGTATAAAAATTCCTCTACAGGATGAGATCCACTAAGAAACACATTAATCTTAGGGAAGGAAGATTAATAGTAAGCTATAAGTGACTCAAACTATCCCGTCAGGGCATGTCAAAAATTATTGTCATGTAAGATTTTACCTTGTTCAATCAACCAAATTCAATACCTCAGTGAAACATGGAAATACCTCCAAAGTGTGGGACGATGGTGCTTTTTGAGGTCAATCTCCAAAGAAGATTGGCTCCAACTATCCTATCTCACCGTGACTAACTAACCAAAACTAAGCTACTACTATACAATAATATGTTAAGTATTCTAAGGTACCAAGGTTGAAAGAGAAATATGTTGAAATAAAGAGAGGTTATGGAACAAACTAGAATACTTGTTTGATTCTATATTTGGGGACATAGATATAAAAATATTTACAAAAATTAAAAATAAATCACATAGAACTTTAGAAAGAGTAAATTGAATAATACTAAGGACAAAAATACAAACGAAATATTCACATTAAACACTAATGCATTAAAAAAAGATCATTTTTAATATAGTATTAAGAACATATCAATTCACACTCTAAGAAATTTAAGTTACGTGAAACCTTCACAATTTTGCAATATAGGTTTGTGAGTAAAATATTCAATATCAAAAGGGTAGGGATCTTAGACTAGAAGAAAATTTAACCCCGCATGTACCTTTCACACATACATCTAAAGAAATTTTTAGAGAGAAAGAAGAGGGAAATAATCACATCTAGTGATAAATGAATTCAACCACTCTAATGACATTAAGGACCAATCACCATTGATTACGATACGTATAGGCACTTGACATTGATATAATTTTCATTACATTATATTTCCATTACAGGGAATGACATCATTCAACATTATTATTTTTTTATTATAGTGGTTGAGTAGCTATGACCCGAATTAAACACGAATTTACTTTATTCTACAAATAATATTTATGTTTCACCACCTTAATCATTTATCCTATGGATTTTTTTTTTTTTCGAACCTTAGATGACTTTGTCATCCCAATTTAACCTCCACTTTGATCAACAAACAATATCTTACTTTGTGAAATTATTTTCACCATCGTATACTCATCATTCTTCACCCCATGGATTATATTGCATTCTGCAAAGTCTTATATGTTCGCCACATTTTCCTTTCATCTCGAGACTCTTTATTCCATGAATATAATATTTTCCTTGTTCCAAAAATAACTCTCCTTCATCATGTGGGTTCCTTTGATACTAAGATTTTGTTTGTTCCATATATTTCATCAAATTGTGCGGCTTATTACCCATAAACTCTCCTAACATTCCCACACTTAACTTTTCTTCCTTTATAGCACCACATATTAGTTGTCCTTTGTTCCATGGAATTTTCCCCCATGGTTAAGTTCCTTTGTTGCATAGATTTTACATAACTGGGAACACTACATTTTCTTATATCTATTAAACATTATGTTCCTTCATTTTGCATATGTATTTCTTAAATCTTTGTGAGTGTAGACACTAAAATTAGGTCACACTCCCCATCATCCCCCGTCAAATAAATACCTTGAACACATAAACCTAGCCATGGCCTCCTTCACCCCACTATAATATTAATTTAATTAAATTAATTCATTATCCTCACCATATTTATTATTTAAATATCCTAATTGAGATAACGCCCACATATCCACCTCATCTAGCCACCTCACTCTAGGACCTATTCTTAGTAAGTTTCCATAACTAACTAAAACCTACCCAAACCCTAAAAATCAAAGCCTATATTCCCTCTAACCACATTCATGTCTCGATAAGAAGGAATCTTCCATTATAATTCGTGGGGTAAACAAAACAAGATCCCAGAAAATCAAGGGGATCTACCTAGTTTAGTAAACCTAGGAAATCCTACCCTAACCAATGTTGGTTACCCTTAACCACCACCGGTTAAGTAGGAACCACCGTCGGTTATCATTTAACCCCAAAACTATCTTATTTCGAGGTTGGCACATTTCTGAGAGATAATCACATCTTTTGAGAACAAGTGACGAAACCAGAGCTACATGCAAGTAGAACCAACGTTAGTATACACATCAGAGCATCCATAACCAGTACCTGAAGCAATCACACAGCCATCTACCTTCATGGGAGCATCCGGGGAAGTGCCAGCACTACATCAAGTTCATTTCATTTGATCACCCACCATTACCAACCAAGCATCAAGCTCATACAAACAATAAGTTTTGTTAACCAACACTTATCTATTCATCATTTGGTAGATCCTTTTACATTTGTTACTAGTTTCTACTTTCATTTCCATTCCCCCATCATCTAGCTCCATGAAAACTTGACCATATTTTTATCCATACCCTTGCACTTCCCATACTTGGATCTTAATCATTCTGTGCATATCCAGGATCCATATGAATCTTTCCATTGCCCTTCCATCCTCATCTAATCTCAGATCTATCACCCAGCAAAGTTTTATTGAGTTTCTTGTACCCCAACCATACCGATGCCAGTTACCCACAATCGTTTCCGGTTAGCCTAAACCGATACCGGTCATACCAAATCGACATTGGTCTCTATGTATTTTACTAGAAACCAAGAATAGAGCTCCTAAACTTCCACCAAATACCCAAAACCACCCAGAATCTTACCCTAACCAATATCAATACCTTGACAGTGACCTTGACCTTTAGATTCAATCATAGCTTAGCTGTTGTGAACAAATTTTCTTATTGTAGATGAATGAGATACCTAAATCATTTTAACTATAGTAGGATTTCCTTTATTTCTCGCATTAATTTTCTTTAAATAGTGGATTGACAGCCATCTAGGAAGTATCACACTTCCTAGATCTAGCACATGCTAGGTAGTCCACTGCATATATTATTTAACTTTTATTTGGTGGTCTTGTGTTCCATTTTAGGTAGTTCCTCCAAGCAAAAGGAAGCTCTCATGATCAGTTATGGATTTAGAATTCATACACGCGCAACAACCTACAACCAACATCTCAATGTATTCCTCCTAGCCATTACCCTTATTTGTTTCGTCAACATTCGAAGAAATGCTCTAGAATCAGGTGAAACATTTTGGCACGCCCAATGGGACCCATTCAAGGTTCTTTGCATTCTTTCATTTCTAGGTGAAAACGTTGTATGTTTTTTTCTTTTCTAAAAATTTCTTACATTAAACTTTCTCCCCTAGAATCTTCTTCTCTTCTATTGTCTAAAAGCAATCTTATTTTGGTGCTTAAAATGAACATTTCTTCCCTTTCATTAGTATCACATTAGTGAAAGAACATCCCTTCTCTTGTTCATCTATTTGTGGCATCAAATTCTACATTTCGATTTGGGTTTAAAAATCATTGCATTTCATTCTAATTTTCCACATTAGCTCACATTAATTGAGGGAAACCTATACTGCTGAAATCATTCCTAGTTGATGGTTGAAAATCAATCATAGAAAGAACTTTATTTATCTTTCTCTCTCTCTCTCTCTCTTTGTGTGTGAGTCTTATCCAAACACCACAAAATAAATAAAATATATATATATATACACACACATTCTTAAACGACATCTCACCTGTAAGAAGTTTTAGGTGATCACACGATCACGCATAAGTGGGTACCCCATTGGTTATCTCTATCCAATACCCGATCAAAGGACAGCCCGCCCCACCATAACATACCTGAAATCTCTCCTTGTAGATCTCCTTCTTCATAGGAAGCCATCCTCACCAAAAATCTATTCTAAAATTCATGAGTCAATCCTTAAATAGCATAAGCTAAACAAACATAATAGAAAAAGCACTCTTAGGATCATATTTTTCTTAGTGTTTCTACTTGGCTTGCATTTTGAGGTGAGAGGTCACACTCTTCATTTTTCTTATTTCTCCTTGCATGCTCCTCATCACATTTGGTGTATTCCAGCTTCATCTGAGTGTGCCTAGACCATATTCTCATCATTCTCAAGATTCTGGGTTTGATTCCACATTAATTTTAACTCACAACCATATTTTCTTCATCATTGTTTCAATTTCATAGTAACCGGTGTTGGTCTAGCAACCATCATTAGTTACCCTCTAACCATGATCGGTTTCACCCACCAAAGATCAGTTCCTTATTATTTTGGTTAACCTACCCAAAAGGACACCTATTCACCTTCTTTGACTATTCAGAGTCTCTGTTGCTCTTATCATATTCATTGAGCTAGTAAGTACCATTAACATCTTGCATACTAGGCAAATTATTGGTCTTGTAGCTTATTTTGACCAACTATCCACTTTCTACAGTGATGGACCATGGTTACCTGTGACCGGCATCGTTTACCTAACCTAGGCATCGGTTATACTATGTAATTTTCTAGCTGACATTTGGTACCTAATCCACCTACTACCTCTTATCTCTCCTATTTTCTATTTTATTTCTGTGTCATTTATAGAAAATAGTCCAACCTGATTAGTACATGTTCACATGGTGCTGACCCAAAGCCAAGCGGACACCCTCGTATTCCATGTCAGTTGTCAACCACTCCCTCTAGTCTTTCACCACCTTCTATTTTATTGCCCATGGATCCTACCCAACCTATCACTATTTCCATAGGAGACGAGTAGTTCACACAACTCCTAGACAAAAATCTAGTTGCCTTAAAATTTTACCTTTCCCACTCATCCACTTGAGATGCCTCGGGTTAGTTGATATATGGCATGCCCATATCTATCCCCCAACTCTCGTTCCCACTCCTACGTTAGCCCCATCTGGCTCCACGCTACCCGCATCTACCTTACCCCAGTCATTTCATAACTAGGCCCTATACCCACTATGACTGCCATGTCTACTACATCCATTGCACCCACCACATCCACTATACCTTTGCCAACCACCTAGAACACAACCTCATCTGTGCCTATTGTCTCGCATATACCCGTAGCTACACAACCACCCCCAGTGTCGGTGACCCCTACCCCTTTTCAAAATGTCATCCTTTCTATTCTGTAATATTTATCCCCCATTTCCACTAGGGTCACCATGACCCTTCCACCTCCATATACGTACTATCAGTAGCCTCCTATTTCATCTATTATTCACTCTAGGTACGTACCCCCTATTTCACTACCTTCTTCTCAATCTACCTATACAACAACACCATATACTGGAATGCCACCCTTGTTACATGCCCAACACCAACCCTCTTATGCTACAGGAGGCACCCATCCATCACAACCTACCAACAACCTAATTAAGTTAATGATGGACAAGATGTAGACATTGGAGGCATCGGTTTCTAGCTCCCACAACACTCTCACCTACGATGAGATTTGTAATGAGCCTATACACCCATCCATTCCTATCCGTCCATATCCCATGCATTGGGAAATGCCTAAATTCAATCATTTCAATAGCAAAGAAGACCCACAACAACATTTGTGGTCTTTCAAACACGGGTGTTATCTGATCGCCCATGATGATGCTTTGCTCCTGAGGACCTTTCCCATGTCTCTGACTGGTCCCTGTTAGATTGGTATAGTGGGTTGCCTAGACACTCTATATTCTCATTTAATTAGGTAGCCCAAGCCTTCTTGGATCAATTCTCCATTAATATTATTAAAAAGGTTACCATGATTGACCTATAATCTACGCATCAGTATGATGATGAAGCTATCATAGATTTTGTCGCTCGTTAGCGTAGCCTGATCAATCAACTCACATTCGAACTACCACAAACAAAGCTCATCAAGCTCTTTACATGGGCTTGTGCTAGACATATCTCACGACCCTCGTAGGTCCAATATTTCCGAACCTTCGACAAAGCATTCACCATGACACGAAAGCTAGAGATTTCAGCCATCAAAGAAAATAAAATCCAACTACATAATAAGAACTTGCCATTTAAGTCGAATGACGCCTCTTCTTCTTTGAAACCTTAGAACAATTATTCAAAGGCCAAGGGGACTACTAACATAGTGGTACTCAAATATGGCCCAACTCATCCATCAAATCAGGCTAGCCCCTCATCTACTCTCTCACCGTCAGGACTTTTCAATTCGGATGGGAACAATGAAAATACAACCCAACGGGGAGCCTTATTCTTCCTGTCTTAGAAAAGATCATTAAAGTGGGGCCATCACCCTTCCTCCTATGAAACAACACACTAGTTTTAACCCTTCTCATCCCACACCCACATGGTATAAATAACATGGCTTCTACAAATTTCATTGAGTAAAGGGTCATAGTGATGGAAATTGCATCACTTTCAAAAACATTGTCCAAGAAATGCTCAAGAAAGGTGAGTTAACCATGGATAATCCTAATACACCTACCAATCAAAACCTACACATCTTCAAGAAACCCTTTCCTAATCATGCCCCTTCTGCTAATCAAACCGGAGAGACCTCAACTCATGATAGTCATACCCACGAGGTCCACGCTATTTTCAGCGATGCACCCATTGCTTCCCAATTACCTCATATTCCTTCCATCGAGGAAATCCTAGCCCGAAGTCCTCCACCTACACTTGAACCCACCTCACCTATTCCTCCACCCACAGAGGAACACCTTTCACCTCCTTCATCACCCGTGGAGGATCCTCCGTTAACATCAAGACCATTTCACCTTTGGCTTCTCCACCTAGAGATTTGTCACCCGTAGTACCTCTCTAGCCCATGGAAGATGCTTGTTTATCTCCTACACCCATAGAGGAGCACCCATCATCTCCTCCACCCATAGAGGAGCACCCATCATCTCCTCCACCCATAGAGGAGCACTCGTCATCTCCTCCACCTATCAAAGACCTAGTAGAAATGCCTTTACCCCTAGGTGACCATTCTTCATCAGCTACCCAAGATCTTGTAGACCTACTTTCGGCTCTCTTACCCACAGAAGCTGAAGCTAGAAAATTCCCCATTTCTAAGACACATTTTATGGGAATTTCCATTAGGTCCTCATCAACCTCACCTACACACTGCCGTACCATTTTCACACTTAGCCAATTTCCTAGATTATGTGGATAGAGCCTTACATTGGTGGCGTCTCCTACTTCCTCTGTCTTAATGTAAATGTAGATATCACTTGTTGACACTTCCAATATCTACCCATAAATATTTTGGCCAATTGAACCGAACATAACCACAATTATCACAAATTCACCCATGACACCCATCATGGCTCAAATCACACCCTTTCCCATAACCCAACATACACCTAAATCCAAACCCACACCTACATAATCTTCCTTGACTAAACCTATTACTACTTTAGGGGTCACCCCAATCACCAACCTTATTCATCCACCTATCAAACTAGATTTAGCTACACCCTCTAAAGTCAACACCAAACGTACTCGGCACCCAAACAAAAGAACCAAGCCTATAGGGCTCATACTCCGAAGCACGTGCCAATCACACCTTCATCACCTTTACCCTTTCGTCTATCTTAGGACCTTAACCTCCAAACACGGTTAAGAAACCTCCACCCGTTAATAAACCAAAAACAAAACAGCCGTTCCTTCCTCGCAAACCTCTAACATACCTAAGCACCTGACATGACTTACACTGTACCTATAACATATTTAACATCCATTCCTCCAATACCATCGATTACTTCTTCATTACTCACTACACTTCAGGTCTCTGTCCCTCACATCCCCTACACAACCTATGTCATATACCTTTACAAAGACCTCTGTTATCCCCGTGGGTAACTCGCCTCTTCCCCCATCTACTTTTCCCTCTAGATATTGTACACCCATATCACCTTTACCCAAGAAGGTGCAACCCAAAGACAAAAATCCACTACCCTCCAATAAGGTAGTCAAAACAACCATACACCCTCCTGCCAATTCATCTACCATACCCCTACCCAAGAAAACACAACCAACACCCAAGACCACTACAGCACCCAAAACCATAGCTTGACCCACTCCCCCTCCTGCAAAGACCATTCCTCAACAATCAGCCACACCTACGCCCAAACCCACTTTCACTTCCCATTGCGACCCACTAAGCAAGGTCCTATGCTAAAATCTAAACCAACCTCCTTGAGACTTCACGTCATCAAATTACCACCGCTTAGACCTTATGACCCTCTTAAACCCAAGCCAAAAGGTTTTAATGACACTAAAATTTTCTCTTACCTAGCCGTGTTCGAGGACACAATGTGGAGAACCTGTAAGGCTTCGAAAACTATCCTTATCTAGTTGTGTCCTCCTAAAGAAAACTTTAACGATGATGACCTTCGATGAGGACCCCATTTAACAAACACCCATTCCCACAGCTCTTCCCTTGTTTCCTACTCAACGACCAATACCTTCACCCCCACAACTTCTAGAGCCACCCCCAAGATTTGAAATTAACATGGTTCACATCGAGAACCTACCACATCTCCACCCAAATTCTAGCTTCCTCAACTCATCTCACAAGGTTCTTTCCCACCTCTAGGATTCTTCCCTTCATGTTTTTATACCTTTCATGACTCACCTACCTCGCCTACCTCCCCACCTCATATCAACATGATCCCATTTGATACCCATGCTCGTAAAGACAGGAAAGGAAAAGGCAACTAACTCACCAACCAATTTTGTACCCAACATATCATCTACACCCTCACCTAAAATCACTATCTATGGCCCCACATATCCTACTTCTAATGGGGCCACACACCGTGTGATGCCCAAACAACTACACCAATCCCCCCTCAAAATTTCCTTATATGACCTCATCCAAACCTCAAAATCCCATCATCAATCTCTCATGGAGGTCTTACAATCTATTGAGGTTTTACCCAATGACCCTACACTCGTATCCTCCATTATCACACCCCATCATGTAGCCTCTCTCACAAAATTACCATATTTATCCACACCTCCACCTACTCATCAAATAGCCTCCCTTAGCTTCTCAAAGGAAGAGATCGCACCACACCAAACCGATAACCCAAACCCAGATCTCTTCATCTATGTCCAAATTGATGATATATGTGTACGACATGTCATGATTTATGGGGGCGTTAACATTAATATCATTTCATCCCATGCATTCGCTCAAATGCACATACACGAAAATTGCATGCATAAACATCTAGTCATGTTACGTTCATTCAATGATGTTATCACCTCTACACTAGGCACCGTCATCCTCCATGTTCATGTGGGCCCCCATACTATTCAAGAGTTATTTTACATCTTGGAGGGGAAATTTCAATATAACCTATTACTTGGAAAACCACGGATTTATGTCATGGGTTGTGTTACTTCCACTTTGCATTGCTTATGTAAATTTTGAGCATGAAGGACACACCTATACTGCTCCACCTGATCCATCACCTTTTAAAGCATACAACATGCTTTGCCAACCCAATGACGTGCTTATACCCATTAAGGCGTCCACCTCTAATACCACTACCACTTCACCTACACCTCTGCTTACCAAGATAGTCGCTACCTCAACCATACATACCTCCTCCATTCTTACCACTACCACAACCTCCATGGCTGACCCATCAGCCTCCCAACCCATTAGCTCTACCTCCGCATCAACCCTCGATGTATCATCTATTCCAGCTACCCACATACTAACCACCAATCCCTTAGAAGGCATTTTTCAATGCCTCACTTTGGGGAGTATTGTCTATATAGTGTCTATAGAAATTAATCTGATCTAATACATAGATTACATGAAATAACTACATGACAATAATTGAAATCAGCAACTCTATATTTTATTTTTATTATCCATTCACTATTTCATTACACTCCATTATATAGGAGATGTAAAATAACAATCCTTACAACAAAATTTGTCTTCATATACAACCATACACCCATATGGTTTCAACCTCTCACTAATATAATAATAAAACAACACTAATTGTTTTATTATTCTAACTTACTAACTTACCACATACTAACCACATTTTACATTTACTATTTACATTTACATAGTAAATGTAACTTTCACTAATTTGCCATAATAATAATTACACATGTAATTATTATTCACCCATACAAATGGAGCACTAAGATATATTTCCTAACATTCCCCCTTAGTGCAAACATGGGGAAACTCCGCCTTATACTTGCACCTGCTCATGATCTGATGATTTTATAGGATGATCATAAACCTAATAGATGGTTTTTCACAGGGTTGACCATAAACCAAAAATGATGGTTTTGAAACTGGTTTACCACAAACCAAAAAGGTGATGGTTTTGCATAGGGTTTACCAACAACCGAAAAATGGTGGTTTTATAAGTGGTGTACCACAAACCAAAAGGGTGATGGTTTTTGCATAGGTTTTACCAACAACTGAAAATGGTGGTTTTACAATCTGGTGTACCACAAACCAAAAATGAAGGTTTTCAATTGGTTTACCTAAAACTACCTCATGATATGCCAAGTATTATTCTTATCCTCATCACATCTCACTATAGGGAATAACATAGGAAATTCTCTTCAAATCTGCTGCATATATAGAAAATACTGAAATGTAGAAAACTAGAAATGGAACATTGAGATCATGTTCCCCCCTTAATGTGAAATTTCCTTTATTCTAAAAACCACAATAGGAACACTGCAACCAAACACTCTAACAAAAATACAAAGAAACAATAGGAACACACTGTATAAAAAAATCACCATAATCGATATGGCCCCAAGTGTTGGATCGACGAGAGGTCGCTAAATGACCTTCAACCTCCTATGCCTCCTTCCTCCAAGAAATTCACTTAGTATATAAATTCTTCATAATTATAGTCAATTTCATTTGTTATTTGTTCATCTCTAGTTTCCCATTCTACAATTTTGCTTACATCTGTAGGTACTTTTTCGTTTCCATCTACTATCCTCCATAGATTTTTATTCATTAACTGCATCTGGATTTTTACTCTCCATGTATGGAATTTCAACCCATTAAATTTATCTAATGGTGTATCCATTTTTCTGAATCTAAATATCAAAAAAAATTGAATGTAGATTTGAATTACCTTTGATTCTCTAATTTCTTCAAAAAACAACAGTGATCAATGTGTTGTATAGTAAATTGCACTTTTCTCCAAAACGAAAAACTAGGTTTTTCTGAAATTTCTACTGTAGCTTCCTATATAACCGATCGTTCTACGTGAAATTTTTTGGAGAAACCCAGATCATGAAACAAAAGTTACAAGATCTTCTTTGAGACAGATTTAACCTGCTCTGGTACCAAATGTAGAAATTAATCTGATCTAATACACATATTACATGAAATAGCTACATGACAATAATTGAAATCAACAACTCTATATTATATTTTTATTATACATTCACTATTTCATTACACTCCATTATATAGGAGATGTAAAATAACAATCCTTACAACAACATTTGTCTTCATATACAACCATACACCCATATGGTTTCAACCTCTCACCAATATAATAATAAAACAACACTAATTGTTTTATTATTCTAACTTACTAACTTACCACATACTAACCACATTTTACATTTACTATTTACATTTACATAGTAAATGTACTTTCACTAATTTACCATAATAATAATTACACATGTAATTATTATTCACCCATACAAATGGAGCACTAAGATATATTTCCTAATAGTGTCAACACATTTCTTACTCCAAAAGAGTACAAAAGTCTTCACCAACACCCTTGTTATGATCACCGTATAGGAGAGCACCTCCTTTATGGTCCTCCCCACCTTCGTATGAATCTCACCTATAGGGGACTTGATACTACCACTTACACACCTGAATCACCATCACAAACCAGCCCATTTTTTGCTGACTTCGAGTCACTTACCAATCACCATTTTTCCTAAACCTTCCTGCACCGATGTGCATGGAAGGGTTTTCGTTTTGGATTTTACGAGAAAGGCTGCCATATTGTTATTCCATGCACTACTCACAAACATAACGACCATAGTGGTATCATCTTTTATGAACCACCTACCAAGAAGGCTCACATTGAACTCATAGAGAACATCAGCCCTTCTCCACCTTCTTCACTGCCATCACCACCTTCATCGAAGAAGTCGATTGATCCAAAATCCATTCCTCCTAGATTTTTTTTTCATAAACACCGTATCCTTGGGGCCTCTAACTTATCAATGTGAGGGTGAGGTTCCCTTCTCTCTTCTCTTCCTGTATCCTAAAATGATCGATGACGATACACATTTGATCAACGTCGTTCAATGTCAGGATGATGAATCTATACTCACCTACCTAGGTGTAGAAGACTCATATATTCATCAGTCGTTTCCCTCTAAGATGCAAACCATGTTGAATGAATCGACTATCGCGATCAACATTCATACTCAGGATGACCCACACATCCTAAAGATCGGTCAATCTTTAGATGTTGCTGAGCATGGAAGCCATCACTTCTTTTCTCAAGGATCATAACCATGTGTTTGCTTGGTCTTACGTAGATATGCCCAAAGTATTGACCCCACCATAGTGGTCCACAGATCATAACCATCCCCAATGCCAATCCCCTCAAACCAAATTTGAGTAAAATGCCCCTCACATTGCCCTTATTATCAAAAAAACTTGATTGCCTTCTTTCGGTTTCCTTCATATTACCCATTGATTATCCTCGTTGGATTTCCAACATTATCCCTATCACCAAGGTGATAGGGGAACTCCATATTTGCACAAATTTTCATGACCTCAACCTAGCCTATCCAAAAGATGACTTCCTTACCTAGTATTGACCAATGGTTGACCTTACCACTTTGGTCATGAGATGCTATCACTCATGGATGGTTTCTTGGGTTATAACCAAATCTTGCTTGCCTCAACAGATCAACACAAAACCACATCCATCACCCCTTGGGTGACCTTTTGCTATCAAGCCATGCCTTTTGGCCTTAAAATGTTAGTGCCACCTATCGCCAGGATATGACTTATATCTTCCATGACATCATGCATCGTATATTGGAAGATTACGTGGACGATATCCTTGCCAAATCTAAATGTTGTTCCGAGCACCTCACCATACTAAAAACCATCTTTGACTACCTTATTAAATATTGCATTCACCTTCAACCCAAGAATTTTGTCTTTACGATCCTCTCAGGAAAACTCTTAGCATTTATCATTTCCCTACGTGGTATATAAGTTGACCCTGCTAAATTCAAGGCCATTCTGGAAATGCCTCCTCCCACTAACCTTAGGAAACTCCATATTTTGCAAGCTAAGTTAAATTCTATTCGTTGTTTCATTTCACAATTATCTGATCGGTGTCAACCATTTCATCATCTACTCAAGAAGGATGTCTCCTTTAAATGGGATGATGATTGCCACAAAGATTTTGAGGCCTTAAAAAAATTCCTTCTTCAACCCCCCGTACTCATTCCACCTAAAGATGATCAACCTTTCTACCTATACATCTCAGCTACCGACCACTCCTTGGGGGCATGCTCACTCATCGCAATGAACGACATAGGGAGAAAGTAGTTTATTACATAAGCCATACTATTTTGGACTACGAAACCCGATACACTCATCCAAAAATATTTTCTTAGCCTTAGTTTTCTTCGACAAAAACTCCACCATTACCTACTCAACTAAAAACCTATGTTGTGACCAACACTAATGCCTTACACTTCATGTATGCCAAACCTTACCAAAATAAACATTCCACCCACTGGCATATGCTTTTGGCTGACCTCAACCTCAAATTCATCCATCAAAATTCCATCAAAGGCCAAGCTTATCGCCACGCAATGCAGCTATTTTCGAGGATTAACCCTCTAATTTTGGCTTTCTAGATGAGTCAATTGCTACCCTTTCCTGGAAAACCCGCTTACCAAATGATACTCTTCTTTGATGGTTCAAGGCATCAATGTGGGGGTGGGGCTGGTGTTATCCTCATTCCACTTGATGGTGAACCCATGCCATTGTCTTTCAAACTCGATTTTGATTGTATAAACAATATTACCAAATACAAAGTGCTCATATTAGGTCTCTAAGTCACCTACACACCGTAGATGTTAAATCAATCAACATCTTTGGTGATTCTCAATTGGTCATAAACCAAGTTAATGGTATATACCAATGTCGTAATGAGATACTTCAAAAGTATAAACATCATGTAGACATACTTTTGACCACCTTTGACCATTACACCCTTCAAACTATCCCCGTTCAACTAGAAAATTTGTAAATACCATGGGCTACTTGGCTTCTCAAATACTCACTTTTCCTGCCAATTATAAAATATTTCTCACCATATAATGACTCTAATCACCCTGTTATTTACCTCGCGACATTTACTCCATTGGAACTGTCACCCCGGACCGAGTGACCTTTGGTATAAAAACACTCCAACTATCTTTCTCTCTCCATCTTACCTCCTGATCTCACCCATAATGGACAATGTGTCTTCCTTTAAAATGTCTCTCATTATGTCATCATGAAGGGAATCCTCTATAAGCACAACTTTTATGGTATTCTCTTACGATGCCTCACGAATTCTAAAATTCCTTATACCATTAAGGAATTTCATGATCGCATAACTTACAGTCACTTTAGTGGTCTTGCGGTTGTTAAGAGTATTCTTCGCATATGCTATTACTAGCCAACCCTTAACCATGATTGTTGTGACTACATCAAGCATTGTGTAAAATACCAACAACATGCCAACCTTCATCATACACCGGCCATGCCTTACAGTCGCTCGTGACCTCTGGTCCTTTTCTCAATGGGATTTGGATCTCGTGAGAGATCAATCCCCATTCTTCCTAGTGACATCAATGGATCATCACCGATACCAAATAATACACAAAATAGGTTGAATCCATACCACTCATCTCCACAAAAGTTGAGAAAATATGTGATTTCATCAGTCATCACATCATTTGTCACTTTGGTGTTCCTCATCACCTCATCATTGATGATGGAAAACAATTCAAAAATAAGACCTTATGAAAACTTTTGATGCCTTTGGCATTCAACTAAGTTTCTCATCACCTTATTACCCAAATACCAACAGCCAAGCCGAATCCACCAACAAAACCTTGAACAAAATTCTCATGAAAGTGGTTAATGATACTAGGAAGGAATGACATATGCACATTCATTTTTCCCTATGGGCATACCACACTAGTATTCACACTTCCACTACTGCTGCACCTTTTTCTGTAGTCTATGGTACAGAGGATGTTCTACCTCTCAAAGTACATATTCCCTCACTCTATATTTCTCTCCATGACATGCTCAATGATGACAAATTTTATCGGGACCATTTAGCACAACTTGTGTTATTAGACAAACAAAATCTTAGTGCTATTGATCATCTTCAAGTTTACCAAAAATATCAAACATGCCTATGATAAACATGTCCATGAATGAACCTTTCACGTTGGTGATCTCATCTTGAAAGAAAATCAACATGTAACTAAAGCAAAAAAAAAGTAAACGGGGCAAATTCTCTCCTAATTGGCTTGGACCATACATCGTGACCCATACTTACGGATCATGTGCTTATCATTTATCTTCACGTGATGCTAAACCCGAACCTAAGCCCATTATCTTCGACCATTCTACTATTGAATTTTAGTCCTACCTCACCTTTTTCCTCTTTCCATGCTCATCCCTTGAGCACTATCCACTTTTTACACCTCACCAATGATTAAACAAGAATCATGTGTGTACCCGTCACTTTTATCTTCTCTTAAATATGTGTACCACGGCACTGCACATAGCATGATTCTCATGGATACTTTTCATCTACCTTTAGATGAGATCCCATGGTCATTTCACCCTACTTTCTAAACAAGAATCCTATTCTTCACCTTGGTCTTGTCCATGACTTCAAATCCCTCACATGGGATCCAACTCCTTAAGTCAAACTTCCAATAAAAAGATGACTCCCTCAAAAGGAAATCTTCCTCTCTACAATCGCTGCTATAAATAGAATGTTCCTCTAAGCACATATATATAAATCTCTTTAAAAAAAAGATAGAAACGAGAGAATATGAAGCTTCCCGCATCGATCAGCTTCACAAAGACCTCAAGGAGTTAATTTCCTCATCCCATATAGACTTCCCACATCGATCATTCTATCTCAAATATCAGTCAACATAGAAATCCTTTTAGTCATGGACTTACCCATTGTGACCTTGGATCTCTTGCCCAAAGAGCATGCTACCTCATACCATATAAAAATTAACCACCTTTCACCCCTCTCACCATTTGCACTCCCATTTCCTACCACCTCAAGGGACCTCTTGGAAACCATGACATTTGGTGATCATGTGACTACTTTTCACCCTTAGAACAATCAACCATGCACTATCTTTTAGGGTCTTATGTACATCACCTCCACCAAGGTACGATCTACTCGGTATGATCCCGACCAATCAGGTGGATTTCTTGCCCCCTCTTATCTTTTAGCCTTCTTTATTACATATTGATTACCTTATACATGACTTGGTCCTCGATGTTTAGCATTGGGGTAATCTTATTCTTCTACCACAATTGAAATCACCTATACCAATTTTTCCACAACTCAACCATACCTAAACCCAAATCATGCCTAAAACCTACCATATGATTCTCATATCTCCCCATATTCTTCCCTAGCTTATGGGAGAACTACATCGGCCTGAGGTCCCTTTTGCTAGGACTATGTAGGAAACACTCCAAGGGCATGGGGCCCTTGGAGGTTAGCTCAACCACTCTCTACCCTAAATAATTCATTTTTTATTTTCCTCAAATCACATTCTACCCTACTTAGTTTCCTTTTTATATCCAAAATTGGGAATTAAACCAAACAAACAACAAATCACTTCACATTTTTATCATCGTCAAAACATACATTTATTATGATTACCATTTCTTCTCCATCATCATACATGTATTATAAAACATCTTAAACATGACCCATATCATCATTCAATGCAAAAATTAATGAATCACAACCTCAACCATGCCTATAATTTAAACTCAACCATGCCTAACACCAACCTGACTCAACCATGCCTATGACTTGACTCCACCATGCCTAACACCAACCTGACTCAACCATGCCTATGACCTGACTCCACCATGCCTAACACCAACTTGACTCAACCATGCCTATGACCTAACTCCATCATGCCTAAATCCATGACCTGACTCAATCCATTCCTAACATACCTACCATACGTCCATACATGCATAGTAATAAAATGTTCTCAACACAAACACATAATGCCCGTAATCATCATCATCTATATAAATACAATATCCATATACATAAATGTCAAATGTCTTTAGCATGCAGGCTGGTGTATATAATCCAGTCTCTCAAAACTCTCATATACAGTCCTCACCATCTTCAACACGTAGGCTAGTATATGATCACAAGTATAACAACTCTTAGCATGTAGGACAATATATATCAAAAATCAAAACTACATAAAAATTAAGGGCCATATATTAGACATCATCACGGAAGACATCCTCCATATCTGTCTTGCCTATCCCCTCTGCCTCCTCGGCCTTTGCCGGTGACTCGCTAACATCTCCCTACCCATCATATGTGGTGGTTGGGTCCCTACTAGTACATCAATTTGAACTAGCCTCTATGAGCTAGTGGCCTCACCCGACCATGTATCGGGCTCAATGCCCCATTATGATCTCCATGTTATGGGTGTGTGATCTGGTCCTCTCGCTAGAGGCTTACTATGCCATGTACTCAACATATAATAGATAATCTATCCCCGCCGCCATCAATCGGTTCGATAATATCTAGCCTCATCTCTTACCTCTCGAAACTTGGATACAAGTACTATCTCTTGTGGCCCCATCGGCCTCGACCCTATACTGTCTTGTGGGAACCTATCCCACCCCTATCTGTGAACTGGGACCCTGTCTCGGTGCCTGTGGTGGTGTCACGCCTTCTACTCTCGTGCTTGTATCTGGGCATGTAAGGCCACAATCTACGCTTGTTTCATGGCCAACTAGCCCTGCAACCTGTAACATGTTCCGTAGGGTTACCACCCAACCATCATCACCATCCCATCTCCATCCCACCACCAGAGCCATATGGGCTCAAGATCGGCCACCTGTGCATGTAAATCGGCCACCTCTGCCTCTAAAATAGCTAACTATCCCTACACCATACCTAACTAGGTAATTAGGGCCACCACCTACCCATGTAGGGTGTCTCTATGCACCCTGATAGTGGCTAAATCCGGTTGCGCCGGGTTGGGTGGTTCTACTCGTAAATGAGCCACCCACCATTGTCTATATCTATCTGTCACTCCAACATCATCGATCCACTAGTTTACCACCTAATCCTCCTACCCTATGGTCACTATTGGCTATGGTAGAGGTAATGGCCTCTCCACGTCATCTCTCCTATACTGCAAGGGAAGGGTGGAGGTATGTCCTGTAGCAGCCCAAATTGTCATCTAACCCTGTCAATTGGGATCATCTTGTGCTCCCGACACAATACCCCTCTATCCATCTCAATAGCTAAAGGCCATCTAGCTCATCATGCATCCACCTGTATGAGGGATAACCCACATACGGTCTCCATATGATGTCCACTTTGGACAATCCCTCCAATAGCCACTTGTAGTATGCTACATCATGTGTAGCCCTGTCTAATTGCCACTCTCCAATCACATGTACCCATCACCTATACCCCACCCACACCAATCTCAATGGAAATGCATTTTCTAAGGTCATACCCACTGGCCACACAAAAACTATGTGCTCATAGGCACAACAGTGTAGTAAAAACATGCAACATGGGCTAAACCTATACAAACACCCATATGCTCACAACTCTCTATATAACTACACGGGAATACTTGGTGCATAGTCAAAATAGGTCCAATCCATCACCATGTCATGTAACACCCCCATCAATGGGAGTGGGAAACCTCCCACCCTCTACATCTAGTAGTGCGAAGTAGCACACTGCCTCCATCAATAGCACTTCTAGCCTCGTCTCCTCTAGATGGGCTAGGTACATCCTCTCGTAACTCAGACTAGCACTATGGAATGTCATGTTTGTCATTCCCTCTTCAAACACTCTCATCATCAACTCCTCCAAGGCCTCGAGAGGAGTTTGAGTACACTTGTGTCCCCAGTATTGGTAGCCGTAGGATACTAATCATGTCCTCAAGGTGATTATCATCTCACCCGTCAAGAGGTGGAACATGTTGGTCACTGAATCCCATGTATCGATGAGAGTTACCATCATACTTGGCTTCCAAACTACATGTTGATAGCACTGGACCTCAATTAGGCCCACCTCCTCCACATACCACCACTCCTCAACTATCATCACGCCTCACACTCTCAAAAAGAGGGGGTGACACCTTATCTCTCATCCATAGCTGATCTCTCCCCTGCATCCAATACAAACATCAAATTAATCAACCTTCATCATACCCATACTCACCCACAAAACCTCACCTATGCCCACTATCTCACCTATTTCTATCTTCCCAACCTACCTTCCTATCATATTTTCTCCCTCCACCCTCACCCACTTTTATTTCCCCATACCCATTTTACACACTGCATACACTAGGTTTTTCACCAATACACCCTATTCTACCCTTCCCTATCTCACCCACTCAACCTAGGGCCCTTTCAATCCCTTTTTATCTAAAACCTGACCAGTTCTGGTTATCTATAATGACCCTACCAGTCACCCCTAAACTAGCATTGGTCACCTGTTTCATGACCGATACCAGTTTGATACTACTAATGTCGGCTAACTCCGACCGATGCGATCCATGCCGCAGGTGAAAAGCCGTGACCCCAAAACCCTCCCCTCTCAAAAACCTCCATCTCCTGCCTCTTCTACCCACCCATTATCACCTACACTTCCCTTAACCCCATCCCATCCTGTATTCACCCACTTACCTCTCTCCTTACTCCTATTCTCCCCAATTCACCCTCCCACATTCCAATTCCATTTCCCACCCTAAAACCCAAATTTTCAAACTCTAACCTCTCACCTAACATACCTCACAAAACATAACATTGGTTTGATTCTTACCTCATCATGCTGCCATCACCATGGTGGCACATTTGTAGCTACACCGATGGCCCGCCCGATCCCTCTCTGGCCTCCGCCATCACCAATCGCTAACCATGCCTCTAACCAATCAAATCACTCAATCTGATCTCATGGACCCACCTCTCAACTACCAATCACCCACCGTTCATCTCACCAACTCAACTCTCTATTCCATTTGGCCACTTTCCAACTTCCTCTCTCTCTTGTGTCATTTTCCTCTATTTTGCGGACGGACAAATGATTTGAAAAAATGTGGATTTTTCTTTTTATATGATCCCTAACCTAACCGATGCCAATTTTACCTTCACTGGCATTGGTCACATGCCCTACCTTACCATGGTCAATTACCCTATACCGGCATCGGTTACCCTTGACCGGCATCAGTCACCCTCTCTTCCACACTGCCTATAATTTCACCCTATAACCCTTCCCGTCACTCTTTTTCCCTCACCCAATGCTTACCCTAACCATTCACCTCACCCTCCTGACCTCATCATTTACTACCTAACCTTGTCCTCATTTGGGGACTCATTATTTTACCCATACCTCGGCCCTACCCATGTCGTGACCTAGATTCTTAAACTTGGAACATCATTAGTGACCTTTTATCTCATGTTTTTTCTATACCTTATAAAGACTATTACCTGTGTTGATTGACCTGATGACCTTACCTTGCCTCTTTCCATGACCATTTATCCTAACCCAACCCTCGGTGTACTGGAACATACCTAAACATTCCTGCACCTAACTTGCATCATGTTTCCTAACCATATCCTATACCTTGGATACTGGAATCACCTCAACCTTGTTTGGATAAACCTATCGACCTTAGATAATGTAGAGTTTTCTTGCTCTTTAGCATGGTACCGTGCTATAGTTTATACATGTGCGTGCATTTGATTGTTACTACCTTTGACCTTGACCCATTACCTAGATTACCTGAGCGGACCTTTTTCCTTTTTGCCCCATTCCCCACCTTCCTCTTCATCACCTTCACCTTTTAATCAAACCAATCACCACTTCTACTTTTTGCCTCATCGGTTCTGGTTTGAGGGGGATCACCTTCACCCACACATGGGGCAACCACATCTTATTTTTGTCAGCATCACTTACCAATACAAGCTACATGACAAAAAGGGGCAAAATGTAGACACTAAAATTAGGTCACACTCCCCTTAGTCCCCGTCAAATAAATACCTTGAACACATCCACCTAGCCATGGCCCCCTTCACCCCACTATAATATTAATTTAATTAATTCATTATCCTCACCATATTTATTATTTAAATATCCTAATTGAGATAATGCCCACATATCCACCTCATCTAGCCACCTCACTCTAGGACCTATTCTTAGTAAGTTGCCATAACTAACTAAGACCTACCCAAACTCTAAAAATCAAAGCCTATATTCCTCTAACCACATTCCCATCCGATTAAAAGGAAGCTTCCATGCTAATCTATGGGGTAAATGAAATAAGATCCTAGAAAATCAAGGGGATCTGCCTATTTTAGTAAACCTAGGAAATCCCACCCTAACCGACACCGGTTACCCTTAACCGCCACCGGTCAAGCCGGAACCACTATCGGTTACCATTTAACTCCCAAAACAACATTATTTCGAGGTTGGCACATTTTTTAGAGATAATCACATCTTTTGAGAATAAGTGACAAAACCAAAGTTGCATGCAAGAAAAGCCAACATTTGTATACACATCAGAGCATCCACAACCAGTACTTGAAGCAATCATATAGCCATCTTCCTTCACGGGAGCATCGATGGAGCACCATCACTACATCAAGTTCATTCCATTTAATCACCCACCATTACCAACCAGGCATCAAGCTCATACAAACAGTAAGTTTTGTTAACCAACACTTATCTATTCATCATTTGGTAGATCCTTTTACATCTGTTATTAGTTTTGCTTTCATTTCCATTCCCCCATCATCTACCTCCATGTAAACTTGACCATATTTTTATCCATACCCTTGCACTACCCATACCTAGATCTTAATCATTCCTATGCATATCCAAGATCCATATGAATCTTGCCATTGCCCTTCCATCCTCATCTAATCTTAGATCTATCACCCAACCAAATTTTATTGAGTTGAACCCCAACCATACCAACGCTTGGTTACCACAACCATCACCAGTTAGCCTAAACCGATACCAATCATACTAGACTGACATCGGTCTCTATGTCTTTTACCAGAAACCAAGAACAGACCTCCTAAACTTCCACCAAATACCCAAGACTACCCAGAATCTTACCCTGACCAATATCAATACCTTAACAGTGACCTTGACCTTCAGATTCAATCATAGCTTAGCCTATTGTGAATGAATTTACTTATTTCAGATGAATGAGATACCTAAATCATTTTAACTACAATAGGATTTCCTTTATTTCTCACATTAATTTGTTTTAAATAGTGTATTGATACATGTCTAGGAAGTATCACACTTCCCGGATCTAGCACATGCTAGGCTATCCACTGCATATATTGTTTAAATTTTATTTGGTGGTCTTGTGTTCCATTTCAGGTAGTTCCTCAAAGTAAAAGGGAATCTCTCACAATCACCATATGTGTGCAACAACCTATAACCAGCATCTCAACAGGTATTCCTCCTAACCCATTACCCTTATTTGTTTTGTCAACATTCGAATAAACACTCTAGAATCAGTTGAAATAGTGAGTCTATGACTCAAATGAAATTATCCACATAAAATCATTGCTATTTTGGTCAATAAATAGAAAGAAAAAAAGTGTTGAAACGAGAGCTCTCAAATCCTAGAGAAAGGATAATTATTTGCAATCAAGAAGAGAGCAATAATACCAGTTTGCTTTGTGTCAAAAGCGGCTACCAAAAGATTCAAAACTATATTTCTACATCGAATCACCATCCTTCCCCTTTAATAGTTTATCCAACCTTAATCATGATTATTACTCGGTTTTTTTAGGCTTACATTGGTTACCAATATTTTTTTCCTTTCCCCTCACCGTGATTATTACTTTTACATTCATTTCCAACCATCTCGCCATGTTTTTCTTAATTTTTTCTATAAAATCAAATTTCTCTATCTCACCTACAAAACAACTAGTCAACGATATTTTAATTTTTTTCATTCATTACATCATCATACATACAATTCTAAAATATACAATCACTATATTTGTTTTTTTATTTCATTCACTATATTGCACATTTATATGCTATAAAAGCTAGAAACATGTATGAATAAATGAATCTCATGGACTCCTATAAATAAAAGTCTAGTATATATAGTTTGATCAAATTTTATACAATTTTCCATTGCATCCACATTGTATGGGAAAGTGTTGGATAAAAATAAAAAATTTCCATTGAGTGGTTATATGTACAATATACATAATAGATTCTAACACAAATAAGGTTATTAATATGACCCTCCATCTTAACAATGTGTAGGAATCCTCATCCTCCCCTTTATAAATATATTATAGAATGGTGGCGGGTCCTTGATCGAATTCTATGGTTTGTTTTCTTTCTGAGGTGTTAGCACCATCTATGTTGGGGTCATCCTACTCAAGGAGCTCTGAATCCACCAAAATGTGGGTAAATCACCTCTTGTATGAAACTAATATCATCCTCCAAGGATAATTTATTGGCTCTCTTAGTGTCCAAGAGATGCACCCCATGGTATCCTATGGAAAATATTTTAGTGTGTCACCTAGTTCTCTAAGGAAGTCCATGATCCACTTATAGCTCATCAGCGGTCTTCCCGAAATCGGGAAAATATATCAACAAAGTTATCTCGAGTGATCTATCATCGCTCATTAGTATTCTCTACACACATGCACATAAACATGGATTCAAAAAACCATCTCAAAAAAATAAGTAACCAATATATGTAAGGAATTCACTAACACTAGCATAAACAATTAGTACTCTAATAAAAATAGAAGTGTGGATACAAAAGAAATAAAAAGTGGCTACCTAGGTCTCCATCCTTCCACTCTAGATATGAATTAGTGTTGAAATGATAGTAATCATCTTATCATTTTCTTCAAGTGGTCCTTGTCCCTCACCATCCTCTCCATGACCCTTGTTAACTCCTCCCTTTCCATCTCATCCCTCGTGCTAGCCAATTAGGTGTATAATCTACATGGACATTGGTCTTTGACCATACCTAGCTATTTTTGGTTGTTACCAAATTGCTTATGGATACCTTCGTAGTGGTGTTATGCCTCTCCCTCCTCCTCATTTCATATGATCTAGTGTTACTCCTACATTTTCAACAATATGGAATATTTGTATCAAAAAGTCTCCAATCTCCCCAACTAAATTACCCATCACTCACGTGCACCATGGCACATGAATTGTATGTCCATAATTGCAGCGGCCAATGGTTTCCCAAATCATTAAGGTACCCTACTGACTAGGTATAAATTTTTTGATCCCAATATATATTTGACCTACCTTGTAAGGGAATAGGTAATTAGTGAATAAACCTCCACATGTAAAGAATGTTTCATCAGTAAAGCACACCTTAACAATTATATCTTCATATTTCAATGTTTTCAATACTCTCATAGTATATCTTAAAGGGGGTCATGTCCCCCAAAATACATGCTCTAATATATTTATATGGGTCCACTATAAATGTCCTGACATATGGTTTGAATCTCTCATATACCTACTTCATGACTAGTGTTAGAAAGTTCAAACCCTAACCACCCAATCTAGTCACCTTGTTTAAATCCATATAAGTATAAGTTAACATTTCGTATGCCCATTTACATCTATTTCCATGCTTATTGATTTTATAGAAAATGGGATCCCAAATATAAAGGAGTGTGTTTATGCCCTTTTCCCTGACCACTCAAGTGAATAAGATGTTAATGACAAGCTTCTAAAATTTTATAATGCGGTCATCTTGAAACACCTCTAACTTCACCCCATACTTGGTGTCACCTACTAACACCTAATAATAACATAAATAGTTGGCTCACTTTAAAGTATTATTCATCCCTATGCTAGTGTACACTAAAACCTCTCTCCATATGACCAAGATACATGTAATCCTATATAGATCCTCTAGAGTAATAGTCCACCCTCCTACCATTAAAGGAAAACATAAAGTTCTCCAATATGGATCCTAGTAGGTAAGAACATTACATAAAAATTTATCATGGATGAAAGCATTGAGGTATTAACTAATATCAATAGCCCTAAGTTATTCAATAAAATTGTCTCCTACAAATTTAGCTGGCCTATTATAGATCGAGACCAATCGATCTCTCTAGCTCCACTCCACCTAGCATATCAAACCTAAAAACACTAAAAACAACAAAAAAATAGGTTATAAAGAAACCAAAATTAAAAAAATAACTCCCAAGTAAAAAAATTCACATTTTAACAAATTATTACACAATCTTCACTTGTTACATGTGGTGGTTATGCATTCACTGAGAGGCATTTTCATGTTGAACATTGGTGAACATGTAACCACAACGATAGTTCTAAAACCACCACGGTGGTTGCATATTCACCACTGAAAAACATGTAACCACCAAAAGGTAGTGATTTATCCAACACAAAATTTATATAATCATCGATCTGCACAAATTAGTGGTTTCATCCTATGAGTGATGATTGCATCCTATCGTGGGAAAAAATAGAGACTTGACAAAAACTACCCAAAACCCCATTTAAATCCAAATCTTATATGCATTCCTAAACTAACCCTCCTACCAAACATTTATACATGATTTTTATAGCCAAGTGACACCCTCAAAAAATAGATTATGCTAAAATAATCTTTCCCTCCCAAAACACAAAAATGCTAATAACTCACTTATTTGATTTCCTAGCATACTCCCACTAATATTTTTATCATCATAGCATCATCACAATTCTCTATATCCTATCTCCATTTTTCAAATGTTCATCGGTTCTTTAAAGCTCAAAAATCACAACTCTTAGTCTTGAAAATGATTTCCATCTTTAGCAAGCTTTTGAATATATAAGGATTAGTTTTGGGTAAAATTTTGAAAAAATATATAATTTTAGTAGTTTTTACATGCATTAGATGCCACGAGGGACTTGAAATGATATCGAATCTAGATAGTCACTTTATATTTTTAAAATTCATTAATGTGTAGTTTTATTTTTAGACGTTTATGTAGGTTAGATGCAGCCAAGTGAAAAGGTAGTATCTCCAACCTTGCCAAAAAGGTAAGTCCTCTCATTTTATTTAAATTTTGTAGTAATTTCTACGTCATTTCCATATAATACAGTTGATTATATTTCATTTATTTTTTAGGGTAGATTTGGGTCATGGTTTGTTTCACTACACTAAAAGGTAATATAGGTAAGTAACGTAATTTTTTCATATATTCTTAATTTGTATGCTTACTTCACAGGTATCACACCTAGAAAAATAATGATAGGATTTTTTTCCCAAGGTGGAAATTTGTATGCACCCAATTTCACATGGTTCCAAAGTATAAATACCTAAGGATGATGATTATGATCTTAAAAACCATGAAAAGATGTTTTACAAATATCATAACCATTACCTAGCTCCCTCATGACCCTTTAACCCCCATTATGCCTATTTTTGGTGCTACCAAGGTCTCCCATATTTTTTTTTCTTCCTTATTCCCTTCCCTTCACCATTTTAATTAACTTGGGATGAAACCACCACGATGAATACAAAACCACCATGGTAGTTTTACCCCTGTCATGGCGGTTATGTAACCACCATGAAATTTTTGTCTTACTTACTTTAGGTTACATAAATTATTGTGTATTATCCTTCTTTTGATCTATATGCACATTTTACCCTATTTTTAATGTGTAGTTCACTCCAACTATGCCCTAACATAAGGTATTTTACACACTAATTGACTCAATATAGGACTTAGATTTAGTTTTGATCTCTAGTTAAGATTGAAAACTCTTGGAAGTTAGTTATTAAAAAAATTATAAGCACATTTTCTTTCCCCATAATTTTGAAGCTACTTTTTCTAGAGAGTATTTTTTCTATAATGATATTGATATAGAGAGAAACCAATCCCAAAGGATATTTTGTCCAATAAAAATAATCATGAGGAGTGTAGATTGTTTTTTCTATCTAAAAAAGAACACAATCTCTATCAGGCCCCACTTTTGCATCCCCTTGAACCATTCATATATCATCTCTTTGTTCTTCTTCCCAAGTGCATCAACCTCTTTTCTCTCCCCAATTAAATATATCAACCATAAAATAATTGTCAATGAGCTCAAAGAGAGTAGTTAGTTGAGGGTATAAACACAAAATTTTAGATCGAGTCATTTCAATCACAATAAAAGGTTAGATCTAATCCAAGTTATTTATTTTCATTATTAGAATAGCTTTGAATTTATTTCTTCAGTAGTAATTAGAAAATCATCAAAAGAAAGAGATAATAAATGGATTGGATTAGATTTAATTTTTGTAAATTATTATTAGTAGAGTAAACATTTAAGATCAATTTTCTCTAGGATTTTCACATAACTAAGATCAAACCCTACGTCTACAATAGGAAAGTAATTTTATTGTTAGATCTATAGTAATTTAGTTTTAGAGATTTATTTGAAAACACCTAAAAATAGAAAAACATTGCTTCCATTATTAGTTTTAAATTTCCATTTATCCATATATAGAGGAAAATTGAATTGCAAATTAGATCAAATTATGTTTAGAGCATAAATCTTAGTTTACATAACTTTTTTTTTTTCTCCAAAATCAACTCTTAGATTAGTAAATTTCAATAAAATAAAGTAAAGGTCATAGATCTGAAATTAATATACTCTTCAAGGATACTATTGTTCTCATTTATTTTATTTATATAATTTTATAATTTGGTAAATAAATATTTAGTTTACTATTGTAATTTTATTATTTTCATATATTCATTACAACTTGGTAAACTCACGAAAAATATCAAAAATAACGTTTGTTTAAATTCTTATTAAATCAATTAAAACTATTAGCCATTGTGTGATTGTGTTTTCATTGATTTCAAATAAATTGATGGAAAATCGTGTCATGATGTTGTATTATTATCCATATGATTTCATTCATTTTCAAAGATGAATATTGGGTGGTTGAGTCAAGTTTGGTGAAGGTCTATGAGGTCCTGGTGCATGGTTGAGTGAGATGATTCATGGTATGTCGTCTCACAAGCTATTTTGTGTGTGAAATGAGGTCATACATGGTCCTAATGATGTGTTATGAGTGTCTAAGAGTTTACATGAGATCGAAAAGGTCATTTGTTAAGTCATCATGATTGAGTCAAGTCATTTCAAGTTTGTTTTTATCCCCTGGAGCATTTGGAATGAGATGGTAATGTGATATTTGAACCAAATAAGTATTTCAAAATCATGGTATAAGTATGGTGATGGTATACAGGGAATGTATGGTGAGTTTTAGGTCTTCATTAAGTGTTTTTGTGCTTCTATGAGGTCCTTGTGAAGTAAACAATGAGAAACAAACAAGAAAGATGGAAAATTGAGATTGGATAGAGATTTTGAGATGCATTTAGGATATGTGGTGAGTTTGAGAAGTTATAGAATGTTTTCATGATGCTTCATGACCAGTTTTAGATCAAATTACTAAATAAATTTTAAGATATGCAACTTTTGGTAAAACTAGGTAAGAGACAGTGTGTTTTTAGAGAAAATGTTGACCTTCTTATGATAGTTGTAAACTATATGCTTTAGATGGAGAATTGATATATTTGGAATAGATTATTAGGTTATTTATGAAAATTTTAAAAAAATAGGTGATTTAATTATCACATTTCTATGATCAATCGTTAAGAAGATAAAGTGGTTTGAAATTCTAGTTGAACCCTAGCTAGGAGCAACTTGCAAAAAGAGCGTATCTGAGCCTATTTTGATTACTAGTGAAAAATTGGTGATTGGAAAGTGCATATGACTCTTCCTATTTTCCATAAAGGTAAATTAGAGATCATGGTGATATGTGGGCCCTACCTGAATATTATTGTTTCTGAAGAGTTCCATTTTTTTGTAAAGATCTCTAAAGAAGGTAATGCCTACATTTAAATTTATGATATCCCTAGAGTTTAAATACATTTATATGAATTTGTAAAGTTATGGTTGTAATGGAAAATTACAAAGTGTTCCTTATTTGTGAAGGCTAGTTTTTGGGGTAGTTTGGAGCATCTTATAATAAAATTGACATTGCAAGATCTACAGGGGAGTTAGGACTCCATTCAAGTTGTGTTGTGGATTGTATTCAAATCTATTTCCATTAGTATATAAAACTTAAATATTGGATAAGATATGTAAAATTTATAAACTATTCTTTGAGGGTCGAGTAATGAAGGATACTCATTCTAGGAGGGTGTGAGTGGCTTTATGAGGTAAGTTGAAATTTCTAATTTGATCAAGCTTGGTGAAGGTTGTTTATGGATTAAACATCATTTTTAAGTGTTTCACATGATTTGTTTGAGTTTGGAATTTTTTTGGTATGATGAGGCATGTTGGGTTAACATTATATTCTTGAGTCCAAGAAGGATAAAAAGTAGTTTGTAGAGATATACCTAGTTTAAGGCCTTACACTTGGAGTTGGAAGGATTTATTGTGTATTATAGAAATTTAATTCAGATATATTTTAAATGGGGCATGTGTTTTCTCTTGATGAGGTGTTTTGGTCAGTCATTCGGGTCAATTTGTGAAGAATTGTTTTGTTGCATTTTCAGGATAGGGTTGTCATTCTTTGAATGATTGAGTTGGTAGTGTTGTCTAAAATAATTTCCTAGTTATTTTGACAACTTAAATCCCCATTTCTATCTCTAAAGATCAATTTTTACAGGTTGTGTGCACTCTAGTTGTTCTCTTGGCACATTAGTTAGTTTTAGTTCTTCCACGCACCCCTCACACCCTTCCTTTTCATCCCTCTATCTCCTCTTATTCTCCCTTTGTGTGCACTCCTTATGCACATTCCCTCTTTTCCATATTTTTCACATTTTGTATGCGCACCTCTTGAATTAGCCTCCAAATTGGATAATTCCCTCACATTTTTCTTCCACATTTTTCCTGGCATATCTTTCCTTCACTTTTGTGCAATTCATGCTTCCTAGCTTGCTTCACATACCCCTTATTCCTTTCTACCATTTACTTATCATCTGAATGCCTGCACCCCGCTATCATATTTGTCTCCTACAAACATGCACCCTTTTCTTCCATGCACATCACCTTCATGTACCTCTCCTTTGCTGCTCTATTTTGTACCTCTCACTTTCACATGCACCCTTGTGCATTTTTTCATGCCTATCACCTGTGCTACATCATCACCTATTAGAATTGAGTGTGTTACATGCAACCTATCAAAGTACACTAACTGGACATCGAATCCTTGCGATGAATCGAGTGTGTGATACATGGAAAAAATGAAAAAATAGATGAATAGTTGGTTGATATTTTAGTCAATCAGATTACGTCATGTGTCATTACATGTCTAGTCTACACTTGTGACCTTCCTATCATCATAAATTTTACTATAGAGATTGGATTCATCTACTCCTAGTATTATTGGAAAGGTTACATGCCAAATCGTTAAAAATCATATTTTGACATGATTTGGTAGGTGATAAATAGGGAAACATGTCTCAGCCATAAATGAAAACATATAATCAACTCAACCACCAAATTTTATGTAGATATCTCCTCCTTCTTTCTTCTACAATAAAAATAGACATGGGGAAGCACATATGATATTTTAGCAAACATATTTGTAGGAAGTCATTGATTTCTATTGGTAGTTGGATTTGAAATCTTAGTGTACCTCTTCTTTCTCTTCCCCTTATCCCATTCTTCTTTTATAAATTGTAGATCAAGGCTCATTGTCAAAGGTTGGACCCCTTTAGTTTTCTAAGGATTGTGGTTCTTTGCATGTTGATTTGTAGTCCTTTAGATCTAGATCTTTGCATGTGGATATTAGCCTCATCCACCATTTTAATTGACTCTTCATTTTATCAAAGCAATAAAAGCCTTGTTTTATTGCTACTCTCATCCTTGGCTCTTTTTTAGTACTATTTCTTTCCTCTCCTTTGCATTGTTTGTTTTTTGTGCTCTCTCACATCCCCGTAGGTTACTTTTCTAATTGTGCTCCATGAAAATTGCCATATAAGTGTGTTTCAGACTATGGTACATGTTTCATCCCTATCTATGCATATTTTAATTTAATTTTCTCAAAGATGATCATGTTCATCCCCCTTTTTCTGGTGTTATCATCTCCCTTTAGTTTTTTTTCCCTTTCTCATGCATCTCTTTCTAACTCGATTCCTTATATTCATAGCGTTGACATGTAAATCGCATTTCCCTTCCTAGAAGTAGATTTAGAAATAGAAATATGTAGAAGAATCCAACTTCTCCATATTTTTTCTCAATCATGCAAGTTCCCACAACTTGAAGACAGTCCCATGATTCCTCAAAATCCCAATTCATCATGATTTGGGACAGGTGCAATTTTGAGCTATCAATAGGTTGAAGCATAAAATGGTTGATTTTATGCTTTATATCACTGGAAAGTGAATACAGTTTAATTTTGTATCCATTTAATTCATTTGAAGGTCTTTAATGTGTCATCAAGGGTACAAAATAGCTAATTTTGCAAAATTATTTTTGGGCAGCTTGGTTTGGTGAAGACAAGAGTTAATGTGGTTTGAACCATTGGATGTTTCAAGAGGTCTATATTGCATATATGTTCTCTAAAGGATCTTGGAATTCTATTGAGTGGTCAAATTCCATGGTTGATTTCATCTTGAGGGGTCTTGAGGCCCAAAGGCATATTCAGGTTGTTGGAAACAATTGTTTAGTGAAGGTAATGAGCTAGTGGGCCCATTGAATGAAATAATTTGTTTGGTTCATGTAAATTGAGACCATGGGTTTTGTTTAAATGATGTATTACTCATGTTTTATGAATATGGGATATTTAATGAGCTTAGCTTCGGCATGAGTGGATTTTTCTTTTTCCTATGGTAGGGTTTTGGGGATTTTTTGTGCATAGATGAAGGTTTTTGTTAAGACAGACTATATGTGTCATATGTGACCATTGTAATGAGTTTATTTTAATTTTATTAAGGTGTATGGGTTAAATGTATCATGAGGGTCCTACCTCCTTTTGGTTGGAGAGAATAATTGCATATAAAATTTAAGTTTGAGATCCATTTGAGAGCTAGTCTTACAAGAAGGAAAAGTGTGACCCATGTAGAAGTTTCTTATAGGTATGTGTGTATGTTTTACAGGATGAGGAAAATAATGAAAGGTTATATAATGATTTAATTCATGATAGAAATTTTTATATCTATGAAAATTTTATAAATAAGAATATTATGCAAGATTGAAGACCTAGGGTTTAAGCAAAGGTGTGTGAGCTGAATTAGATATATCCACCAATTGTGGAAACAAAATAATTAGAGATAAAACATAATCATGTAGTGTTGTTGGTGTGTAGACATCCTAGGAGGTTGTATCCTCCTTTTGGAGTGGGTGCTTCACTAAATTAGCAGTTGGTGATCCTTGTAGGGTTGATGCTTTACTAAACTAGGGATTGGTGCTCCTTATGGGATTTGTGCTTCTCAAAGTTTGAACCATAGAAATATAATTTTTATATTTCAGTGGGGTTTCTTCCCCTTGATGTTTTCCCACTTACATATGGTGTGTTTGTGTCGTGTACTTTTTTCATGCTCTTGTGATTGATGTTGCAAATCCTAATAAGCTCACATGGTTATGAATGATGTATGTACAATCTAATTGATGAATGTATGGTTTGGTTAATAAAGTAAAAATTATTTTAGGAATGATTCACCCCCTTTTCCATTTTTCTTCCAAAATGAATAATTAGATAATTAGTTGTTAAAAATATTATGTAAATAATCTCAATATGACTTTTAAAACCTCTATTTCCAGCGTATATTTATTTTTTTGTATCACATTGAAACATGATTCAAAAACATTTCTGACTTTAAAAAAGTAGACATGAACAAAAAAATTAAAATTTAGTTAAATATACAAATAGGACCATTTATAGACCCAAATGAGCTAAACAAAATAATCACACTCAAGTTTGCAACAAATATAATACATAACCATTTTATTTAAAATGAAATAACCCCTTAATCCAAAGAAGTACACTTGTTTTTATTATTTGTAAATGGTTTTTGGGAGGGACCATACCTCGGATTACATAAACTTCCATAGGCTAGAAAGAGCATGAAGAACAAAGTGGTTTTTTGATGAGTGGGGGCCACACCCCAACAATAAGCCTAACAACTAGATAATACAAAAGATACATAGGTGGTTTTTTTATCCGTGGGGACCACACCCCAAAAAAGTCCTAAAGCTGTCACAAATAGTTCAAAACATAACAAAGGAAGAGACAAGCTGCCATGATGAAGAAAAAATAGAGCCAAATAGTAGCTATAAAAGAGATACACAACTAGCGTGAAAACAACAAAAAAATAGAAAGAACAAGGAAGATAGAATCCTCCTAACCAAGACATTGCTGAAAAACCTTTTTCACATCCTCCAACGCCCTAAATAGGTTCAAGGCTGGAATCTTTTCATGATCTTTTCTACTAGAGGAGATCACCTTCTTCATAGCCTTTCCCCCTTTCCACAAATCCTTCGGTAGGCCACTCACATCTCATATTTTCTCAATATGAGTATGAAAAAATTCGAGAATCGATTTTTACATAGTGAGATGATTTAATTTCTTGGAAAAAAATTTCAATAGTGGATTACCAAGTTTACTTCTTCTTAATAAATTATTTCAATTTTTCTCAATACTCTCCATCTCAAGTTGTTTACCCTTGGGGTTGAACTAAGGAAGAGGTACTTCCAGATTCTGACTGATATTCAATAAGATCTTAGAAAAATCATGTTATTTGTTCTTATTAGAGCTTCTAAGGACCCTCCTAGTTGGTAGAGAGGGTTGCCTAAGCCTTTTAGATTTGTTTGAGTGGGGGTAAGGTGGAGGAGGAAGGGTTATTGGCCACCATTTCATGACAGTAGAGATGAATCATCATAATGACCCCTTGATGAAGTGGCAGGTTTCTCCTATGGGTGTGGACTTAATGGATAGAATTTTCAAGGGGACGAAGTATGTAGTACGCTAAACTAACCCTAATATCCCTATAAAAATGATTCAAAATAACCAAATGATGGAGGGGGATGGTAGAGAATTGACATTCCATAGTCATATACTGAATAACCAAGCGAGCCGCTTCATCGTACGGGGATGGGATGGAGGAATAGAAAATTATGAAATTTTTAATTCCCAATTTCTCTAACCCTTATAGGAAATTCTTATCCTCTACATCCTTGTCGAACTTATTATGAAATAATTTTATGCCATCAAATCCCCAACCCATAACAAAATAAATCAGTTCTCTTTTATAGGGAAATATTTTCCCTTGTATGTAAACACCCTATTTTTCCAATGCTTTGCAAAGAGAATAGAAATGTGCTAGTCATAACCCTTTATCCTTTGAATAAAAGTATTAAATCCGTCGACATCAATGGCTTTCCATAGATTTTTATTATCTTTCGATTAAATATCAAACACGGGTTCAACCCTACATGATGGACCTCCCATATTAGTAAGGATTTGGATGTCGTTAATCAGAGGACTAACAAATTGAAAATAATGACTTGTAAGTAAAATTACCACACAAATGGCCAAATAAATGAACACGATAAAAAATAATATGGGAAATCAATGAAATGGTTATTGGTTGAGAGGCATACTCAAGCATGTGGCCTAGATGAGGTGGAAATAGACCATTTTCTCAAAAGACATATCAGTATAAGTCATAAAGATAGTTATCAAATGCCTCCTTTTCCATAAGAAGGATGCTCGTTGATCCACAAGATAGTGAGAAATATTTATCATAGGATTCCTTTATGTTATTCTCCTATTCATTGAAAACACCACATAATGATCATTTCCCCTCAACTGTGGATGATTATAGATAGCCAAACATTCTCATAATAGTTTTAAACATTCCTTTCATTCTCACTCTACTCAAACACAAAAATATTTAGGAAAACATTTTGTTTGAGTTGAGGAGATAAGTATTGTGTTCACCTCCAACATAAAAATCATTCCATAATTAGTTGCTCTTGACAAAGTGAGGCCCCATAAGATAAAAACCATATCTACCACCTTATCAAACACATATTACCAATATAATTTGAGTCTTATTATCTTGTTTACCACCTTCCATTACCCTATCCCACATGATATTTCTTGATCAAGGCCGACCCACCTCTAACAACCATTTCACCCAAGTAGCATAACTAAACATCACTCCATTCACTAAACAAGACATATATCTATGGATCCGTGTCAGTATTATTCTTAATCATACCATCCACCATGATCAAGTCCATAGGAGTATTGATTTCCTTAACAAACATGTCTTACTTGCAAGAGAATACAAGTAGAGATACTTATTTTCTATCTGTTTTCATTCCCACACCCCCACTCTTACCATCCTCACACCATTCATAACCTCACTCCAATATCAATATATCATTCTCTATGTTGACTACCTTGCCTAGTAGCATGAAGAGTTGAGTGCATACAAAAATCACCTACACTTTTTGAGGTTTATATTTTCCAAGGCCTACAACCAAGATAAAGATAGGTATCCTAATAAAGCATTACGAAATAGAGAGGGTAATAACCAATCTGGAGAAAGCCAAGGGGCATAATAATAATACAAATAAATAGATCAAAGTAAACTTATATCTTCTATAATTTATAGTTATAAATGACTAATAACAACTAGTACATGCATACAAAATGAAATACTAAAGATAGTTATAAATACTAACTTGTATCATGTGTGTGATATGAAAATGGGGTGTTTATATAAAACTATTCATTTTCTCCATTTTATGATTATTTATTAATTTATCTCAATTTCTTGTAATCTTTTCAAAATACGTAAAAAATGGATTAATATGTAAAAATTACTATTAAATATAACAAGAAAAATTCCAAGTGACTCACCTATCAATTTCCCAATTTTCAAGTTCTTAATAAAGTGATCTCGGTTTCCTTAAACAATTAAATTGGATTTAAAAACTCTAAAACATAATTAAATCTTATAAAATAGGGAGAAAATGATAAAAATAATAATAATAATTCTAACAAATTGTAGTCACAAAATCACACACTTAGTCATTATTTAGTCTCGGTCTTATACTACTAATCATATGGTTTATGAGTGAGGAAAGTACTAATTAACCCCTTTCTTTTAGCCATTTTACTTTGATTTATGTCATCACTACTGACCTCCCAAACATAATTTCCCATTCTATTTCTATCATTCCATGCTATTTTTCATTTTCCTGGGGAGCTTAGCCTAGTACTGGGGCACTGACAAGTTCCCTGGTCCCATCCAAGGTGCCTTGATCCTTTCCTCACTTTCCTGCCACTTTTTGGGCACTTTCTAGCCATTTGACCATTTCATATTTCATGTGGTCAGCCTTTTTAGGATTAATTATGAAATTAGAACAAGAGAAACGTATAAATTTAAAGTTATAATACCCTAATGAGGGACAAAGAATTAAGTACTACTATCATCACCTAAGTTTTCATCCATCAAAGGATGCATTTGTATCCATCTAGCTCCATCACAAGGCACAAGGTTGGTTCATATGCATCACATAAACATAAGAGGGAAGTCTATCCTATTCCATCTACCATTTTATTACATTTTCTAAACATAGTTATTACTCGCTATATTTTACAAAGTGTGATTGACACAAGAACACCTAGGGCACAATTTCACACACAAGTACATAGAACTACATCGGGTCTTAGATTAGACATAGTACAACGCTCGGTTATTAAGTCCACCATTGTGACATTTTAGGATAGTTTGACCCCTTCATTTACATTTTTATTTTTAGGTGTTGATGCTTATTTTGGGGTTTTATAGGTCTATTTTTCATCATTGATCATTGAGGACATTTAGTAGAGAGCATTGAATTACATGCAACAAACAGTTAAAGGCTTTGTGTCATCATCTGACCCTATAAACATAGTTTTTAGACCTCCTACACAGACCAAGGCTCCCAAAAATCAAACTCAGGTGCCCTCAAATGTCCTAATCCTCTCCCAAGTTGCCCAGTCCATCCAAATGGCTCATATCTATTATTTTCTACACATATGCCTTTTCGTTCCTACTTTTAGAAAATTTAGTTCATTTTAGGACATGGTCTAGATAAGCCTCCATATTAACTAATTTATTTCCTTACTCTTCTTTCACATTAGGGTTTCTATTTTCATTAGCCAATTTGTTTGGGTCGCTTTCTATATTTATTTACTACTTTTATTTATTTTTGTTCCTAGCTATATTAACTACCATTATTCCATATTTTAGTTACTCATTTTGGTGAGCTTGCACTGGATCATCACACTTATAGGATCCTCACTCTTTGTCATCCTAGCATCTAGTCATCATGAATATCTCAATCACTGATTATTTTCTTGTGCATCCTGATGTAAGGTATAGAGTTCAACATCTTATAGCTACTACCCGCATTCATGTTGATATGCATCTTAACTCAGTATATCAAAAAAATTTCGATGCATTTTCTCAAGAATTATCAACCAAATATAATATCCCCACCAATTTAAACACTTTTTATAATGACCCACCCTTATATATTATGATCCAAATTCTCAATATGGGTATGAAGTGCACTTTAATTGATAATATATTTGAGCTTAATATATGTCCTATGTCATTCCTTGAATAGTTAGGTCTTTATGCTCACGATGTTAGTGCATCATCCCTCTCACTCTGTACATATGGTGGTTCGGTCCACCCATCTCGTAGGTCACATTGTTCTTCCAAATTAATCCAATATCGTCATTACCCAATGACACACTATTGTGCTTTGTTTCAGACTTGACTATTGAGGGATACATAATACACATGAACCCCACACACTACACCATAGGCACTACAAACTATTCATATTCACACATAACACATCTTACATTACACATTCTATAGTTAGTCTACATCATTACACATCTACACGTCATATATTATACTAGCCTTCATCACACATGCATCACACTTACATCTATCCTTACATACTACTCATCACACCTACTAATGTTAGTCTCTATACACATTGTGCGTTGTATATCATACATCATACAAGTACACATAGCATGCATCATATGGTCATATATTATCACATACATTACATCATCTTCTACGCACTACACTCACTACCCTATGACTCACTTTAGTTCCTCGGTCCATACTCAACTGTTGAGGGTTTACAAATCAAATGGACCTTATCATACTAACATTTTTGTCATTCTATTTTCTATCATGCGACATTACTAGTTTAGTAGCATTCTCTTTATGCTAAATGGTCACCTATTTCTTCATCTTATAGTGGAACATGCTTTAGGCTACATCATTACTCTCTCTATTCATATTGTAGTGATAAAAACTTTAGGCTACATCATCACTCATCTGATCATCTTGTCATGATATACACTTCATCTATAATGGTCATGAAAACATAATTTCTAGGTCACATATCAACATACATACACGTTCTTTCTAACGCATTAAACACCACACATTTTGACCATTTCTTGATGATGCACTCTTGTTTACAGTTCATTATTAATCACGAGGGGGAAATCCAAATGAATCTCACCGCAAACATTTTTATTCACTTGAGGAGCAAGAGGATCAATTCCATCTTACATTCCATTTCACCCATCCATAACATGATGCATATCTTGGATACTTTTATACTTTTTTATATTTTCTTGTATATCGTTGTCTTATTACATATGCTAGTTAGATCTCTTATATGTCATTTATCTATACCATACACACATGTACGTTCATTCCATTTCCCAGTTGTGATCAAAGACACATGTATTTTTCACATAGTACGGATGCTCACCTTCTACCCATCCTACATTGGTCATTGGGGGTATCAACATTCATCTCTCATAGGTGCTATTGTTTCATTTTGTACTTAACACTCTATATTACATGGTTATACACATTTTTAACATAATGGTTATCTTTATAATATATTAACGGGTGCTTCATGTGTAGAATTTGTTTGTAGGATTACTTTCTTCCATGGTTATTTATTGTTTATACTTTTTTGTTTCATGTTTTCCTATTATATGCTAGCCTTCCCCTTTTTTGTGCACACTTGTTTGTTGTATGCGGCCATGATGGCCTTGCATATCTTGCAATATCGTGCATGATGTATCATGTTTGAATCTAGCTTTATGTGTCTTACTTTTTCTTCTTGTTTGTTTACAGTACTATATTTCTTGGTATTTTATACATTGTTTGTGTATATTACACATTGTCTTATACATGCATGTTTGTTTATACTAACACTAGTCTTTGGCTAGCCTGTTGTTTGTTTGCACCTTAGTCTCTACCAAACACATTCCTTTCCCCTTACAGGGTAGAGTTACATACTTCATGTGGTTGGTCCTCATTTAGGGCTGCATTCTCCTATCAGTGACGTCATATGCACCCCCAAAGAGGGGGGAATCATTTGCGGTTTATATACTATATAAAAATTCTACATCGGTTCAGTTTAGTTTAGTTTCTTTCCTTAGAATTTTGGGTTATACAACAAGTGGTTTCATACCAATATACAAACCTCATACACATCATATTTTAAAGGACATGGTTTTCCTTTGCATTCTAGAGAGAAGTTATAGGTTAGACGCACAATGACAGACTTCCTCTCTACACTACTTCATCTAGTGGTATCGAGATCACCTTAAAAATGAGGCAAGTATAGATATATCTTCATACATGTTAAGGGAAGTAGTTAAACGTTGGAGGATACAATGGAACTCCTCCTTATTCCCTTTTGCCTATGGCATCAAATTTCCTTAAAAAAACCCAAGATATGATATCCTCTTTCTACACCCTTTCTCTCATCATGGTACAGGTACACATGTTCTATTTTTCATTTGTGTATTTTACTTTTACATACATATACATGTGTCTTTTACATGCATTTTTACATATATACATGTGTATTTCAATAATTGATCATCTTCTCCTTGCAGGTTTAACAAGTATGAGAAGTAGTCAAAACAACAACAACAACAACGCAATAAATAAAAACATTTTTGGTAGCACATATAGCATACTAGTGATGCGGTTACATTGCACACATCAGTAACTACACACGTTTTCCACCCTAGGTTCACTCTCCTCACTTTTTTGTTCTTTTTCATCTTTAGTTTCCATGCTCCATCATCTTTTTTTCATTCCATGCTTTGTCTAGTCCTTTGGTGCATTTTCTACTAAAATCTTCATGGACATCAGGTACACATCTCTATCTACTTTATGTTACCGAGTGTTTCACTCACCAACATAAAGTGGGGAAAATGTAGTCACAAAATCACACACTTTAGACATTATTTAGTCCCGGTCTTATACTACTATTCATATTGTTTTTGAGTGAAGAAAGTACTAATTAACCCCGTCATTTGGACATTTTACTTTGATTTCTATCATCACTTCCGACCTTTTACACATACTTTCCTAGTCTTTTTTTTTTTTTTCATTGTGTGTTATTGTGCATTTAACTATGGTACCCATGCTAGTAATGGGGTACTGAAAAACGCTTTGGTCCCAAATGGGGCACCTTGATCCTTTTCCAACTTTCTTGCCACTTTTTGGGAACTTTCTATCCATTTGAATATTTCATATTTTTTTGGTTGGATTTTTCAAGGTTAATTACGAAATTAGAACAAGAGAACCATATAAATATAAACTTATAAGACCATAATGAGGGACCAAGAACTATGTAATATTATCATCACCTAAGGTTGCATCCATCAAAGGCTCTCTTTGCATCCATATAGCTCCACATGGCACAAAGATGGTTCATTTGCATCACAAAATCAAATGAGGGAAGTCTATTCTATTCCATCCACCATTTTATTACATTTTCTACACATAGATATTACTTGCTATCTTTCACAAAGTGTGACTAGCACATGAGCACCTAGGGCATGATTACACACACAAGAACATAAAACTACATTGAGTGGGATGTAGTACAATGATCATCGTTAGTAATTCCACCATTTTTGCAATGAGGACAACCCGATCCCTTCATTTTTATATTTATTTTTAGGTTTTGATGCTTGTTTTGGGGTTTTTAAGGTTTATCTTTCATCATTGATTATTTAGGACATTTGGCACGAGTAGTAAATTACATGTGAAATACATTGAAGGATTCATATCATCATCTAACCCTAAAAATATTGTTGATGGACCTCGTGCATCGACTAGGGCACCAGAACTCAGACTTAAGCACCCATAGGCATCTTGATTCTCTCTCAGGTGTCCCATTCAAGCCAAACAACTAAAATTGTTCTTTTTAGATCTCTACATGCTTGTTTCGCTTCCAAATTTAGTTCCTTTTATGACATAATCCAAATCAACTTCTTGATCAACTAAGTTGTTTCCTTACTCTTCTTACACATTAGGTTTTCTATTTTCATTAGCCTAGTTGTTTGGGTAACTTTCTATATTTATTTACTATTTTTTATTATTGTTCCTAGATAGATTAACTACCATTATTCCATATATTAGTTAATCACCACCTGTTAATGGATTTCATATTATGTGGTCAATGTCTCTAGGTACGGAAAGGCTCTTGAACTACTCTATTATGATGAAAAAAAACATTTTTTCAAGTATAAATTCATCACAATGTTTTATTTGGTCTACAAAAATTCTATATACATATTTTAAGAATCTCTTAGTACATGTCTCCAATGGATTTGTAACAAAACTCTCCAATTTTCTCTCAAATATCCAAAAATGATATTTCTATAAAAAAATTCCCCTTCAAATAGAAATTTTCCCATCTTATAACATCTTGGAGTTCATAGGTTAGTGGTTAGACACATATTATTTTTGACCAAATAGTCAAGGGTTTAAATCCCCTGTCTAACGAATTAATTTTTTCACAATTATCCAAAAATAAGGGATAAAATAAATACACTCTATTATATTTAGTGAATGGCCTCATGGCTTAATAGCTAAGAACCAAACTTAGAACCATCATGTAAGGGGTTCAACTCCCCTACCTCCATGTCTTCCTTTTAAAATGGCAGCCTTTATTGTTGCATAGCTATTATCCACATGGAGCATGTTGGAGATGAGGAAGGATTTTTATTCCTTATTTCAATGAGAGGGTTATGAGGTTATGACCACATTATGGATTTTTTTGAATTCTATTGGCATACGAACTAATATCATTATGAAATATGAATTGGTCATGATTAGTTTTACATTAGATAGTTTTTGGTGAGTTAAACTTAGCACTTGACTCACCCATTGAATGTAAATTGTGGAGTGTTTAATGGTTGGAAATTTAATATGTTGTGATGAGATAGAATGTATCAAGCCTGTCACCTAACTCAATGTGTTCATTGCATGGAACTTAGAATACCCTAACTTGTTGTCTATTAAGAGGTGTATACACATTGAGGTGACATGTTGGTTGAAATAGTTGGAAAATGATCTTGGTAACTTATAAAACTCGATGAGTTGGCTTATGAACTCGCTAGAGCTATCGAAAATGTATAGATTGACCTTGAGCTAGCCAAGTTGGTCAGTTTGTGATATTTGTCAATCTATTTGGTTGAGTCCTACATGCAGTAAATTTTAGTCTTATATTGTGTTTATAAGTAAAAACCCATAGAATTTAATGTGAATAAATATGACAGAGTCCCCTTCTAAAAAAAGAGTGGACCCCATGGTTGTTGGGCCCTCAAGTGACACAAAATATGGGCCCCATGTTGACCATCAATGACCGAATATGAAACATAAACCAATATGTTTACATGAATCATGTCCTTCTACTTATCATCATATCATTCATCCACTTTTCACGCTCACATCATGCCACATAATCTTTACGCAATGGTTGTTTAATTTTTCTAATTAAAGAGAAATTTCAATGATTCATATCTTTTTATATGATTTCCATTTTACTTTGTTCAAAGGGTGTCAAAAATATCTCAATGATATTGTTTTTTATATAATTAGTTTCATGACTTGCGTAGACCATATTACCTATGGGTATCCTTCATATCACACCTCACCACCGCAGAATGATTATACCACAAAACATTTCATTCTCATAAAATCACTAAATGTACACTCCCTCATTTATAGATTTATGTTCTCTTCTGTCAAGTATAATATCTTCCTATAATTCATTAACTCGAGAGAAAAATCATTAACATAAGGAAGTTTTACTTCTCATCTTGATTCATGATCATCAACATCTATCTCCCAACACGGGGTTGTTTTTCATAATGTAACAACATGTATTAAAGTAATTTATTTTCTCATTTATCGGATACTAAGTATCCCAAAATGTTGAATATCAATACCAAGTGACTAATAGAGTTCAAAAATCCCTCTTATCTATATCAATTTACCTTCTTGAATGCATAGTACCTTGGTCTTTTTGGTTATTTTCTTGGCCTCGCATTGCTTATAGGCTAGAATGAATTTCTTCCATAAATTATGTTTTTATAATCTCCTTATTGTATAATGTTATCAACAAAGGAAAAAAATACATTGTAAAATAATAAGTAGTTGTTTTATAAATGTATTTTAGCATCCTTTTCTTTCATTAAAATCAACATGTATAGTTTCCATTCTTGGGTTTATATAATTAATTACAACATACATGGATTTTGGGTACTCTTCCATTTACAAACATTTCCTAAACTAGGTATTACTAACGTGTATACAAAAATTACACATGTATTGAAAGTAAATTTTTCAAATGGAAGGAAAATAATACAAATATCCATTCATAAAACAAAAATACTCATTATACTTCAAAACTGATTTGGATAACCTTTGTTTTAAGTTCCTTGTCAGTGGAGTTTCTCTTTACCCATATTTTCAAATACCAAAAGAGGCAGTAAGAAAAAAATGTTGATTTTAAGCATATGAGAATAAAAATGATGCAACTTATATTATCAACTACTCATAATATTTTTCTCAAATGAGTGGTTGCTCCATATTTCACCCTTAACAATTAATCTATCTCCAAACTTACTCAAACAATTGAGGTTAGTTTCCTATATTTAATGGAAACAAAAAAAATGAATTAGAGGTGCAAAAATATGCATGTTAAGTAAATTTATGTTATGCAAATATACTATCCATGAAATAATGTACTCTCTTACCAACCCATTCTGATGTGTGACCCTCTTTATGTTCCTCCTTTTAATGTGTTCTTCATTTGATAGCTGGTATTCTTCATAGACTTCCCCTTGTACTATTGATATTTGTACCACTTTCTTCTTACCAATATTCAAACAAAGTTGTGGATGAAGATTCCAACATTTTTCAATCAATTTGCACTCATTTTAAAATGAGTGTAGTAGTTCTTTTCATTCTCCGCATATTTTTTTGAGAGAGAGTGGTATTTATTTACCTTACTTTCTAAGTATTTTCTCTTCCAACACATGGTCACACATTGGTTATTTAATCCACGATAAGTACATGAAAATGCATACCACAAAAAAATTTACTTGACAATTATTACATAATAAAACTAAACATTGGAGTATTAATGTTGTTCATACCTTTCAGGACTATTTTTTTACAAGTATAATGAGGGAATAGATGTTATATCCTCTTTTTGTATATTTCATCTTGCCTTAGAGATGTATTACATTCTATTTTGATGTTTTTTCCATGGTTAGAAGGTTTTTACTTCATTTATTTCAACTTACAATCACTCCCATGATCGTAATGAGATACCTACCTATAATTAAGTTAAAAAAATTCCTCATTAGTTTTGACAAATTAATTTTTTTCATTACCTTTTATGGGTTATTTTTATAAATATAGTGGTTTGGGATCTAATGTTTTCCTTTATTCATATGTCTTAGAGAATTCTATAACCTCTTCTTTTCCACTATCATACCCCAAACCTACATAATGAGTTATTTGTTTAACCTATATGGGATTATTAATTACTTGGCTATTGATACCCAATCCTTTTCCATCAAACCCCATCATGGTTAACAACTTAGATCATATACCCTAAATATGTTTCTCAAATTCACCAAAAAAAAAGACCTATATTTTAATGGGAAGAAATAAAACATGGTGATTCACTTAAAAGTGCATAACTTAGTGTTCTATGCATCTATGGTAGAGGGTTGTCTCATATTGGACTCTTCTTCTCCACCAATCTAGTATTTTTAAATACATCTTTCTTAACTTGTAACTCATGGTGTAATTTCATAATGATTCTCATGGTAAATTTTCCATGAGATATCAATCTATCTCATAGATATTTCTTCTTTTCCTCCAAGAGAATCCACATTTTCTGAACTCATATTTTTCCTCTAGACTTTTTAACTTGTCTCTTCTATATTTTGAATCCTTTCTCTTGACAAATTTATTCCCATGGTTGAAATTTTGTAGCAAGAAACCTACTCTTATAAACTATAATTCAAAAATAGAGGAATATTTGATAAAAATCAACAAGGTGTTAAAATTTCTTTGAAAACCCAGCATTATACCAAACTTTATCTAAAAATGGGATCTTTATATCAAATTGTTTGTTTTTTCCATTTTCTAATTTTGTATTAATTTTTCTCAATTTTATGTAATCTCTTCAAATTGCCTAGAAATTGATTTAAATTTCAAAATTAATATTAAGTTTGAATTTTGAAGTCTAATTTTATCTTAGAAAACATTCCAAGTGACTCATTTATTAGTTTCCTAATTTTTCAATTCTTAACAAAGTGGTCTTGATTTCTCATAAACAATTAAATTGGCTTTCAAAACTTCAAAACATAATTAAATAATATAAAATAGTGAACAAAGGAGAATAGTAAAAATAATAATGCAAAACACTTTTTATGGAGTTCACCTGATGCGGGATACGTCTTGAGGTTTGGAAAGTCTCATGAACCACTCTATTAAAATGAAAAATAACTTCTTACAAGTATAAATTCATCAAAATGATTTGTTTGGTCTGTAAATTTTTTCTACAACTTTTAAGAATATCTTTGAACATGTCTCCAAAGGATTCCTAAAACAAAACAATCTAATTTTCTCTCAAATCTCCAAAAATTGGCCTTCCACAAACAAATTTTTCCTATCTTATAATGTGTCAAAGCTCATGGGCTAGTGGTGGGTGCATATTCTTAAAATATAAGGCTTATCTATTAGTGTTAGTATTATTATTTTTAAATATTAACTAATAAATGGTTGAAACGACTTTAACCACTTGTAACCATCTTTCACATAATAAAATGATGAACACACAATGATGTGCATTCTAGTTACTCTTCATTTATTTTTGTACATTTTATTCTTTCTTTATTCCTTCTCTCTATATATTATAAAATTGGTGTCACGGTGTAGAAAGAAACGAGAGAGAATTTAAGAAGATAAAATTAGTCATATTAGGGCACAATTAGAGTTCATAATAAAAAATTATGAATTTTAAGAGAAAAACACATTTGATTCAATTAAATCAAAGGCAAAACAAAGAGTTTTATAAGCATACAAATATTGAAGAAAAATCGTAAGTTTCACTAGAGGATTTCTACACTAAAACATCTCATATGGAACGTTAAAAAAATTCATTGGAGGAGTTTTACAGTTAAGCCTCTCATAGGGAAAGTTAAAAAGGGTTCATAGAAGTATTAAAATATAGTCACAAATCAATGTTAATTTTTTTGGGGTTTGAGTCCACAATACAGTCCTTTAATATTGACCCTTTAGTCTCTTATAATGCAAGGATAGTTTAAGGTTACCTCTTTTATTTAGAACAACTTTATCATGCTTCCATTCTTTCAGAAAAGTAAAAAAATCAACAATCCTTGTATTGATTTTTGAGTCAAAATAAAAAAGTATATTTTGTTGTTGTTTCCTAAATTCAAATACTTAAAATATAGACTTTAACTTTCATTTTATTGTTTCAAGTTGTGGGTCAAATATTTATATTGGTGTGAAAAATATAAAACATTCAAAACCTTCGCTAATGAGGAAGGAATTACTATTATAGCCATTTCTAAAAATCCACTAGATGTTGAAAGTGATGAATAGATCACTGATAGAGAATACATATTTTTTAATAATCCTCACTATTTGAAGATATGAAGGAATATAGTGTAGATAAAACTTGTCATGAATGGTTTCTAGATAGTTCGGGATTCTACAAATCTCGGGAATTTACCATTACGAGGTTCATGAGAAAACTTGATAGAGCATTGTGGGAGTAGCTCAATGTGGATAATTGTCCATAAACTCAATATATCTTGTAATTTAAGAGTTCAAGGAGGTATAAATTCTAGAACTTGGTAATTCATCTTAGGAACCACACCTTTATAAGGGTTAGGGAGGTAGCTTGATGGATTTCTACTTGGTCAAAGAATTGTTTTCAAAAGGGAAACTTTATAAAGAATTTGTGGGATTTTTGGTTATGTTATTTAATATTATGTCAAGTATGTTCTATAGTGTAAGCCTTAATAAGGGGTATTAAACTATAAGGCTTATTTATTAGTGTTAGTTTAATATTAGTTAAATATTAACTAATAAATGGTTGAAACTACTTCAGGAACTTTCTGACCATATTTAGCATAATTAAATGATAGGCACTCGATGATAATATGTGCATTCTAGGTAGTATTTTTTTTTCATACATTATATTATTTTTATTCTGTCTCCCCATAATAAGGGATAAAATAAATATCCATCAATATATTTAGTGAATGGTCACATGGTCTAGTGGCTAAGGACAAAACTTAGAACCTTGGAGTAATGGATTTGATGCCCCCTACCTCTACATATTCCTTTTATCATGGTGGACATTTTTTTTTGCATGGGTTGTTGGAAAACATAAGCATTAAGAGGGGAGGGGTGAATCAGTTCTTCTCAAAAATTTGAAAATTTCAATAACTTATCAAACCACTCAATATTGATTAGCCTTTACCATGAGATGATCTTGACATTCACACATAAGAAAATTAGAAACAAGAACACATGAACATACCTTGTTGAAAGTGAAGGGATTAAAAACCACTAAAACTAATCCACTAGTGTGGAAAAATTATACTATAAATATTACAAATATTCCATTTATCGAGAACCAACTCAAATTGAAGCTACAACTCCAAAATTTAGTCAAGCACCCACTTGACCTTTAATAAGATCTTACTTGGATGGAAGGAAAAATCCCAACAATTAAGTCAAACACCCAATGAACTTCTTCAACTCACAACTTACTAGGAATATTAAACTCCCTATTTGCTAAGAAACAAATTATACTTATTATAAATTTTGAGCACCCTCATTTGGTTGTCTAACACAACAAATTGTGACCTCTAAAATAGCTCTTCTTTCTTCTTAACTCTTCACCTCTCCCGATCACCTGATTCACCTCTTTTCCCATATTATTGACATGCTACAAAACACTATCATAAAAATATTATTTTACACTCACATTCTTATGGGAATTCTCTCATTGGATGACACATTAAAACATTTATCCACTCTTAAGCATGCATACTGCTACAAAAATTTCAGTTATAAAACCACTAGGCATACTCCTTGATTTTCACTTATTTTCATGTACACATTCTACTTCAACATCCTAGGCATAAAAATATTATTTACTTGTACTCTAAGTATCTTAAATACGTAAGGATGAAATACTATGACTCTTCCATTCTTATCCCTTCAACTTATTGCATATTCAATTTGATTACAAGTCTCTTGCTTGCATCATCAAAAATGTCACATGTATTTATTACATCTAAGATAGTGCCAATTACAAATGTAGGTCTTACAAAACATGTAAAGATGCTTCATGTTATTATAAATTATTTATTCATCTTCCTAAATTTTCTTTCCCTTATGACATAACTAAACATTGATTCTTATAGCCTAACTCGGCATCGACATCTTTGAATTGTAACTGTCATTTATTTTGTCTTATCAACATACCTTTGTTTTTACTCTAGCTTACTATTCAAGGTAATAAGTTTCATGAGTGTTTCCATGAATTAACAACCTCATCTCCTTTTCCTTTATACATTTGAGAACCTTCATACTTCACCATTGTATATTCAAGCCACCATTTGGACTCATAAGGTTTACTAGGTATGAGACCTTCAACATAATATTCTTCTTGGGAGTGATAAACACATATTCAATTCATTTGGTGCACCAAAAATTATAAGGGGAAAATTTAAGGTATATATTACATCACCACTTGTGTGGAAAAATCCTTTCGCCTTCATTTATTCAAGGAGACATTGATTTGAATAGGAATCTAATAGGATTTCAAACACATAATTTTTTTCCTTCACAATGTGATATGGTTGATGCATGCAACCAAACATACATGGGTCTAAAGTCACATTTATGGGAGCCTCTATGTCTTGAGAAACCCAGTAGGTACATACCTTACATCACTTGAGGGAAAATAGATCAGTTATGATTATTTTTCAAGAGTCACTCGAGGCTACATTTTATGTCCCAAAATATGGTCATTGTTTTTCTTACACCTCATTTTCTAAAACTCACTTTCATGGATAAATATTTCATAAAAACTTAAACAAGAGATTCTACACCATGATAAAATACTCTCCTGCATGTTTTGAGTGGAGAAAATCAATTTTGGGATCATTTTACAAACCTTCTTAACTATCCTAAAAAGATAGGTTTATACCATTGGAAATTAGAAATTAAATCACTTTACCATACCAGGTCAGGAGCTCAAAAAGTCTTTCAGGACTTGTATCAGCTACTCATGTTCACATTTCACTTCATTATCAAGTTTTCACATCCAAAATTGTTTCATATAGACATGACTGGTTTTACCCAATTTAGCCCTTATGCAGTAGTCTAATTTATGTGACATGGTTTATAATATTTTTACATAAAACATACCTTAAAATTATTTTAAGCACTTAGGACACATTCCAAGCTTTCTCCTAAACCAAACTTGTTACCATGAAACTTTATCTACAAGGTTGTACCATCAAATATTTTCAAAACAAAGATAAAATTATACCATATTGTCACACTTGAAGTGACAAAATTCCACCAACATATGTTACAAGGAATTTTCTACATACCGATTGTTCACATTAGCTTGCATATATGATTCTATGACCATAAATTCATTACTTCTCCATCACTACAGTGCTTAGTGTTTTGGGAGGGTTTGGAATGACAAATAATGTTAACGATTGTTCATAAAGCTTGAGGCCTTAATATTCATCATTCCACTTGTGAACTAAACTAGAATCCATTTTTCATATTCCATGAAAGTTCTAGGTCTCCATGTAATATTTTAACATATAAACAAGCACACCCTTGAGTTGGACATCATATTTTAAAGATCTTGATAGCACTAAAACCCTCATAACTCAAAAGATATTGTTCAATTTTCCCTGAAAGTTTATCAAAAACACTATGATATGCCCTTAGACCTTCCAAAAGTATCACTTACTCTTAATTATGTTTGTAACTATTTAACCACCATGGTTTGTGCATGCTAGTATTGTTTGTCCTTAAGGACAATAATGAATAGGACCCCAAACATGCCTCCAATAGCTAAGACATGACTTGTAACATCATACAATACCTTTGTAAAATATCCCTCCATACTTATCATGCATTTCCTACCCTATTTTAACTTGGTTTGCTTTATACATGTATCCAAACATGCATTTGGTCCTTAAAATATGTCTAATGGAGCTATTTTACACATATTACCTCATGAAACTTCCTTTTTCATCATGTAGACTCTCAAAAAAATTATAATGCCTATAGGATCCTTTTGTAACAGCCTCTTACCTATAATCCACCATTCCAAGTCAGCTTGTTGACTAGTCTAAGGATTAAGCCTACTTAACTAAGATAATCTTACTTATTCAACTCATGCAGCTTTGTAGTCATCATTATAACATTATTTCCTCATCATATACCTGATAAAAATTCTATAACATCATCTTGACATGTTCTTGCATCATTATCATGACTATGCAAGACATTAGCTTCTCAAGAGGCCAAGTCTACATAAAGTGTTCTCATGTCATGCTTTGTTGTAGTCATTTTTACCCACCTACTAACTTCTAACCCCATGTGCATCATCCTATCACCCAATGGGCACTAGGTGCTCACTTGAGGCACACACATGTGTCAAGACCCTCCTTTATGTTAGAATTTTGAGATGATATTTCTATTGTTAGAGGATTAGTTGTAGAAAAGTAGATATTCATGTAAAAGCACAACATGAGCTACCATATCCTTATACCCATGCATGAAAATGAGAGAAACAACAACATGGATTATGAAGAACATATCTAATTCATAATATGAAGAAATGACACTAGGGTTTGCACCCATGAACAAGATATTCAGAATATATATATATATATATATATATATATCAAGAGTGTTAAATAACCACATTACATTAAAAAGGCCATTCTAGGTCAAATAGAGTAAATGGCAGGGATATGTCCCATAAAATATAGGTTAAAACAAATATCTAAGTCATATATTAGAACTCCAAGCTATGCCCCCTTATTACATGAATTTCTGGACCCATCCCTTAGACATGATGACCTTCTTACAACTCCCTAATGACAAACCCCAACCCTAGGGCCTCCTAATACTTTCTACAAAATTTTGCTTTCCCCATGCTATATGTCTATCCATATATGTCTTCCCCTTCCTTTATTCTTCTACCCAAGCATCTCTTCTTATAGGTCCAATACCCACCACCATGCCTTCCTTTAGGAGTAGATCGCATACCAAGTGTCCATGTGGTCGTTCATTGGTGAATGTTTATCCCTGCTCTGAGCTCTCCAATGTCTATAATGATGTCTTCCTAGGAATATTCCCTATGTGGAATATCCTTTTCTTGACCACCAAGTCTCCAGGATGGCACCTTATCCACTCAGCATGCCTAATCAGGTCACATTTTTCCTCAAGTTCCTCTAGAACACCAAATATGGCTAATTCCTTAAATCCTTTGTATTTTCTCACATGCATGCCCTAGTCTCTCCTAAACCCTTCTTAAATCTCTTTGTCCTATGTGCTCCTTCTCATGTACCATTATCTTTATTTCCCCGAGTGCGCACACCTTTAGGTACTTAGCCAATAATTTGGGTCCCAACATCACCCCACACTAAATGTGTTCTCCATCCTTGGAAACATACTACTTCAAAGAATAATGAATGGTGGAACCCAAACAAATAGAATGAAGAAGTAAATAATGGAAGAATGAATAATGGAAGAATCTATTATTATTGTAAGAGGAGTGGGAACTCCTTCCTCAATTTTTCCTCAAAATTCTTCTAGGAATCTACTTCACTCTGCACTTGCTTTGGAGTAGGTCACCCACTAGAGTGCTCACCTCTTCAAAGCTTAATTAATCACCCTTAACATTCAGTGTTTCTAAAATTCCTTTCAGCTTCTTACTAAGGTCATCCAATTGCATCCATTCTACGAGTGACCTAGGGTACAGATTCCTTAAGCCAATTTTTAAGCTCGAACCTCACAATGTTTCAATTTATTCCATTTTATTCTCAACTTCAGCTTGGATTTTATCCCACTAAACCATGTTTCCTTTTTCATTTCCTATAATTCTTTAAGATCAACCTCATGTGTAGTAATTAGTATACTTTCTACCCCATCTCTTTTAGCACAGTTATCATATACTGAGACTTATCCAAGCCATGCATTGGTATTCACAATGCAATGAGCTCGAATACCGAGTGACTATCTCCTATATATTTTGTTTCTCTTCCTACTTTTGGCATGTCCATGGTAAGGATGTGGGTTAAGTCTTCCAAGAATTACAAGGTTGACTCATATTTATTCTCAGGCAAGGCCATGTCTGGATGCTTCAAGATAATGGCATTTGTAATCATCTCTATCTTTTTCTAGACCTCATGCATCTTCACCTTTTCCTCCCTTGGTTTGTGCCTTAATTGTGCATTGATCAAATCCTCTTGATTTAAATCCTTTCTCTTCTTAATGATTTCTTCATTCTTCTTCTCCAAATCTTCCTCCAAGACCTTACCCTATCATTCCTTCCAAAGAGTCTCACCTCAACCTCCACCGATACCTTGTTGAGTGCGTTGTAGAATTTCTCGGGAGTTAACTCCCTTGGTCTCTCAGTATCTCCATCATCACCCCTTTGCTAACCTTGAACTCAAGATCATCAACATGGGATTCAAAATCCCAAGATAGCATCTTCCTCATTTGTGGGTACATGCCTTCTTCTTTGAATGAAGACCATGCAAGGAGTTGGTCTATAGGCATGGTACTTTGGAAGTGTGCACGTAGTACCTTATTTGGATCATTGATATAACTCATTCCTTTCTCTTGCATTGTTACCACACCTTTTCCCCATGTGTGCACTTCCTTAGGGAAGCTTACCACCGAGGTTGGGATCTATGTCCATGCTTCTATACTCCTTATCTATGCTCTCCTCTTCTATCTCTTTGAGCACTTCTTCAACGTTGTGCTCTACCTCTTGTTCCACCAAATCCTTTATTATTCCCTCTCCTTCGCTTTCTGTAGCATATTCTATCTACTCCTTGGTGAGGCTTGGGGTCCTTTTATATTTGGTGTTCACTTCCTCACTCTCCCCTTTTCCTTGAGCTCCTTCTTCTTCCCCATCCTTTTCTTCATTTCCTTTATTCGAGTTATGTACATCATACATGGGATGGTTATGAGCCTCTTCATGCTTGTCATTGTCCTTTTCCCCTCGTAAGCCTCCTCGAGGCTCTCCGTTCCTTCGATTCCACCTTCTCCACTACCTTTTTCTTCTTCCTAACTGGTGATTTCAGTATAGGAGACTCTTCCTTCTCTTCTTCTTTAGTAGGTGACTCCTTCCTTCTTGTGAATCTTCTTCCACAGGGGGTGATTCTAGTTTGGTGCCTCCTCTTCAGGTGTCTTCTCTTTTTATTTAAAGGGGGAATTCTTCCTTCATGCATATGTGATTGTCCTCATGCCTAACTCATGCACACCTACAAAGTGCCTTTGGTTGTGTCTTGGGTGCCTTTTATCAAGGGTCTCGTCTCTCCCTCTTCCTCGGCATGACCTTCTTCCTCTTGATGGGGTCTTCTAGGATGGAGACATCATTCTCCAAGTAGGATCCCTTCTCATACTTGGGCCTAATGTGTAGGTATACCCTTATTGCGGTCCTTCCAAGTAATTGGCAGTGTCACAAGTTTTATCATATGTACCTCATGGGAGACATAATTCTCCACATAAGTGTTATGCCGGGGTATACTACCTTTTACACAGCTTGTAGTGGTCTTGGTCCACATTGTTGAGGTAGAACCTTACTCTTTTTCCTCCTTGAAGCGGTTGACCTCTTCTTGGAAATATTGAGCGTGAAAGAGAAGGGTAATTTACACTATGGGCTCTTGGTCCCATCTGCCAAGGTGAACCTACTAATGTAGAAATGCTAGTATACAACAAACTTGGATTCCACCTGTACTAGCACTAGTAATTATTCAAGAATCCTCCATTCATTCTTAAATGCATCACGCATTGGATTGTACCATTTCTCCAGGTGTGCATTTTGGGCGGCTTTCATGGTATAACAAGTATACTTTTCAAATCTCTTCGTGGGGGAAGGGTCTTCATCTGGGTACTCCCATACAAATTTTTCTAGCCCATCAGACAATCCAATTTCTGAGAATATGATGGTGAGGAGGAAACTTCCAGACATGATCTTCTCTCCTTCACATGAAACATGAACTATCTCATCGTAATGAAGGTGGACAGGTTATAAATAGTTCCTTCTAAAAATTTTGGCACACATTTAGCTAGGCCTTGTTGACCTATTTCCACCTTTCTTGTCCATTCAACTTGTAGACCAAACGCATGATGATCCTCATTACTAGGTCAAAGATATCGGGGATGTTGAAGTAATGAGACCCCTTCTTATAGTCATAAGTTTTTATAGTCTCCTTGATGGCATCCTTATCTTCCAAGTCATCCTCTAGTGGCTCCCCTTTATAGAAAAGGCTAGTAAACTTAGATATAAGTTGGGAGCTATTCACATTCTTCAAACTACGAAGTATAAATTGTCCTCGTGCACACATGACATTAGCCATTGGTAAAAGCACTCAAGTTTTCCAAATTAGGGAAACTCATAAATTTTCAGCAACCTATCCTTCTCTAATTTTACCTTTACTTCATCACCGTAAATTGGAATTCCTTCTAGTTTCTTTTTGTCTATTGGGTGAACTAGTTCCAATGTCATCTCCTTTTTGGTGGTGCTTTTTTGATGGTTATAATTTCTTACAACCGTTTTCCTTACATGGGATACCCCCTCCTTCTCGAGCAACATGCCATCTGGGTATTGCATCTCCACATACCACTCCTCATTAAAGCTAGTGAAAAATCCTATTTCCCTTTGCCCTTGCACTTCTTTAGTGAAACGGTTTCCCTCTTTGGTGGCATCTTCATATCAGGTTACTAAAAAAAATCTTCCTTGGTCCTCTTCCTTTCTCTTATCTAATGTGTAGCTTACCTTTGCAAAAAAATCCCTTTACTCCTATGCCTTAGCCACAAAACTCTAACCTGGACAACCTTTCCACAATATGACGTACTCTCCTGAAACATTCTTCCCTATGCTCGTGTACTTCTTCCACTCTGGTTAACAAATCACATTAGTCACACACTAAGATTTTTCACAATTTTTCCTTCACACAAATATTCTTCACGGATGCCCTAGTTTTCAAGAGATTTTCGATATCGTAATTGCAAGGTAAATAATAATGTGCCCGACCTTCTACTTATAAATTTTTTTCATCTCTCGTGAAAATTCTATGTCACCTACCATCTTACTTTTCCAATAAAGGAGGCTTTTCCCACTAAATCCAACCTTAAGCGTTCTTATCCCCATGCCCAATCCTATGCAAAAAATATCTACAACCTTCTACCACCACAAAAAAATCCTTTCTTACTAAAGATCCTCACATGCGCACTTGTAGTGCCAAAGGAACTTCTTCTATCCTTAACTTGATTTTTTTCCTCGCCTACCTCATGTTGTTTCTATGCTTCTCATCCTTTTTACGTGGTCTTTATAAATCTATCCTAACACCAAAATTCCTTATGTCCACCTTTTCTACATGCACTCTTCTACACTATGTGCTTTTCATCCTTTAATTCGGGCCATTGAAACACAACTTCCACTACCAGACTTCCATTTTACTTCGCATTACTCCACCCCACACAAAAATAGATGTGTGGTCATCTACACATACACAACCTTTTGAAAATAGTAATTAGCTACTAGTGCATAAGGCATGCAAAATAATAACACAAAAAGAATGGAACAAGAAATGAGAAGGGTAAACATGGGAAAGGAAAATCATAAAAGGAAATCCTAGGCTAAATGGAAATCTTGCCTTATTTATAAACACAAGGAAGACTTATTTACAATAGGGCTTCACCTACTCCCATTGAAATGGTGCAGTAAGCTGTGTTCCATCTAGTGTTTATAACTTGCAAGTTCCTAAATCAAGTATATATGATACAATATATAGGCCCATCCAATGGACTTTGAATTTCCCATGATGGCGCGAAACTTGAAACCATATAAAAACCATCTACCAAACCTTGAATTATTTGTTTTTGATATGATGATCATGTCATGCTTTTTTGTCATTTTTTTACTCTTCGAACTCCATCTAGCAAGTGTTCACATTTTGTCTAGTTGCATTAACTTCTCCATGCACTCTTGAATTTCTTGTTCATCATCTAACCTTCCTGTGTGTGCAATACACAATGATGGTAGCATAAATTCAATTGGTAAAATAACCTCTATGCCAAATACCAATTGAAATAGTGTGGCCTTGTTCAATATCTTATAGGTTGTCCTGTATGCCCATAGAATGGCTGATACCTTATCATCCCAATCTTGTCTTCCCACATCACAAATTTTGGTCAGTGTGTGGCTTAATATCTTGTTAAATACCTTAGTAGTTCCATTCGCTTAAGGGTGATAAGGGGTGGTCTTGTGATGGGCCACCATGAACTCTACCAACAAAATCCTAATTGTTTCATTCAAAAAATGTGTACCCCTATCACTAGTCAAGCTTAAAGGACATCCATACCTACTGATTATGTTCTCCCATAAGAATCTAGCAATTTTCATCATTGTGTAATCCCTTATAGGCACTACCTCCACCCACCTTGTTAAGTAATTAGTGCAAGTAATGATATAACACAAACTAGTCCTTTGTGCAGTGGTGAAATTGGTCCTATAAAATCAATTGCCCACTTTTCAAATGGTTCGGCACTTGCCATAAGTCTCAAGAGCATCTCGTATCTTTTTCTGGCTTGCTTGCAAGGCATTGGAAATGGTCACGGGATTTACAAAATTCAATATAATCCTGGTAGATACTTTCCTACTAAAGACTGTGAGTAGAATCTTCTATGTAGTGTCATTCCCTACATAGTTCCCTCCTACAATCCCACCATGTGATTCCTCCATGATTGAAATGCGCTCATGTTATAACATGAATTATAACACAACCTCATCATGGTATAACTTGTATAAGTCTCCACCAATTAGCATGTAGAGTGCAGTGCGTATAGCTAACGAGTTTCCTCTTCAAATTTTTCATTCCCTCTGGTGCCATATCCATTTTAAAAATCACAGCAATATCTTCTAGTTCATAGGACACATGTCATAGACTAAATATTTGTACATTTGGCATTGTATCCTCAATGCTTTACGCATCCTCTCTTGAATCTATCTTTGACACATGATCATGTCCTAAGTTACTCTTTCCTAGTTTCACAACAACTATAAAATAAAATTCTTGAAACAACAGGACCCACTGACATATGCACCCTTGTAAAATGAGCTTGTTAACTAAGTAATTCAATGTCATGTGGTATTTGTAGAATATGAAGGGTGTTTCCAATAGATATTTCCTAAATTTTTGCAGAGCATAGATCATCAATAGTGATTCGTGCTCGGTATTGGTATAGTTTTGTTCGCTTGTGTTAAATTCTTGCTAGAAAAATATAAGGAGTGGTCAATAATTCCTTCTCCAGGTTGTGCTAAAATTGCTCCAATCGTCATTCCTAAAGTATCAATATGCACATGAAAATTTTTATCCAAAGAAGGAAAGTGTAATAAGGGCCAGTGACAAGCCTATCCTTTAAAGTATCAAATGTCGTGCATTTGCGCTTACGCCGGTGAAATGCACTCTTTTGTTTTAGTAACTCCTCTAATGGAGTGGCAATTTTGGCATACCCCTTGATAAAATTTTGGTAGTACCCTGTATGCCCAAGGAATCCATGCACTACACTCTAGTTGGTAGGCTCCCCCAATCCCACAATAATGGAAACTTTGTGGGATCCACCAGCAAACCTTCCTTACATATAATATGCCCCAACAAGGTCCCAAATGGAGTAGAAAAAATACATTTCTTAATGTTGATGGATATCCTCAACTATGAACATCTCTTAAAAAATAGCCTCAAATTGTCACAATGGTCTTTCACTAGTCCGTACATTGTCCAGTCATCAAGGTAGGCTTATAGAAACTTATGAATGAAGTCTTAAAAACACATACAATAATGCATGAAAATAAAGCAGGCATGTTCTTCAATCCAAATGGCATGATCGTATAGTTGAAGATTCCCCATTTATTGGATAAATTCATCTTCTCCTATTCCTCTTTTACAATTCTAACTTGATGATATCCTAAGAACCCACCTGTGAAGGAATAGATTTTGTTCTAGCTACTCCTAGGATCTCTTGAGTAAAAGGGGATGGAAAGGGATCAATTACACATATCACATTCAAATCCCTATAATCCACACAAATCCTTATCCTTCCATCCTTCTTAATTCTTATGACCATGGGGCTTATCCATTCTTATTCCTCCATGGCCTCAATGATGCTTGATGCGGTCATTTTTTCAATCTCCTCCTTGAATTTGACACAAAGATTTGGATTCATTCATAAGGTATTTTTCAAATTGGGTGCACACCTTCCTTTAACTTGATTTTAATTTCTCCCAAGGAGTGGTGAATGCTTTAAGCTCATAGTACCCATGTAGAAATAAATCCTAAAACTCACCCAATAGATCAATGATCTTCAAAACCTCCTTCTCTGACTAATAGTCTCCAATAGTGGCCTCCTTAGGTTTAGCCTCTGAACCAATGTTAACCTTATTTGTTTTCAATGGTTCATGGTAGGTGTGTGATTTCTCATTAGCATTATCCCTAACTTTACACGTACCTTTAGTATGGTTAACATTCAAACTTTCCACCTCTTCGCCATCTATCACATAGACCAATTTCCCTTTTTCTTTCTCCATGCATGTGCGCTCAAGTTGTATCTCTTTTAAATCTTCTTCATCAAAGCGCACTTGAAACCAGGTTCACCCAATAACTTTTATATTCTATCCTCCACCATAGCGCTATCCCACATCATAAGGTTCTTGACAACCTGCAACACCCTATCCATTGATGCTTTGGCACTCTAATATTGAAAATCTTGAAGGAGGTTAGCCATTAACTCCTGCCAATTTCTTATCTATCGGCACATTTATAAGTGAATGTGCCATGTGCATGTGTAGCTTTGTAATGTGGAGTACAACTTATGCACCCATAAATAAGGTGTAAAGGATTTTGTTCCTTCTATTTAGGCTCTCTCACATGCTTGGACATGAAACGAGGTGGATTCCTTTCCTTGGTATTTGTGTATGATAGTGAGCACATTACTTTGGGAAAACCTAATGAGAGAACAAAATTCTTACCTTGTGCCACTCTAGAAGGATATCACGATCTGTCACCCACCAATGTTTTGTGGTCCCAAGAAAGTTATAACCAAGCATACCTCTTCTTTTGATCTCATTCTTTCATTGAGTTTCCATTTCTTGTAAGAAAACTTGAGGGTTGGCTTATCTAGAATAACTTGGTAACTTCTTTCCTCTAGGTGCTTGACTAAGTGTGCCTTCATCACCCTTGTCAAAAATCCTCTTAATTATTTCCCAATTAACTCATAAGTCCCATGCGCCCAATTTTCATATGTCACACTAGTTGTATCACTCAAGGATTAAGCGTCTTCAAAATGAATAACTCCTTGATAGGGTTAATCACCTCGGGTTACACGATAGAGCACACATAGATCATATCAATAACTTCTTCTCCCAAGGGCTCAATATAGGGTGTTGAATTTCCATCGGTTAAGGTGATGATGATCTATTCTTCCTTGTTCTCAAATCTTATGTATCCCTTATTGAACCTTAGGTTAGCATTTTTTTATAACACCAAGGGCACCCAAGTAATGTTGGAAATTTTTCCACCTCGGCTAGCATCAAGACATCGAAATCCCTAGTGAACATTTCTCCTTGGATAGTGATAATAGTGTCCTTCAAGACACCAAGGGGAATTTCCTTCATCTTATTAGCCATATACATCACATTTGGGGATGGTTGTAATGGGGGCCTTCCCATTTGATGATATATATCTAGAGTGGGGACATTAAATTTTACGCCCATGTCAATTATAATATTTCTTAGAAGCCATCCATCCACAACAACATTCAAGGTAATCTCCTTATCATAGTCAATCTGTGGGGAGGAAGGTTAGCATGCAGAACCTACCTCCTATGCTCTTCTCAAGACCTGCTTGTAACTCTTACGTAACCATTCTCATAGAAAGGGAATGATATTCTCTTACCTCAACTTTTTACATACTTCTCGACCTCATCCAGATCATACGTGGAGCCTTGGCATTATTCATTTTCTCTAATTGTCTTGACTACTCTTTTAGGCACTAAATCTCTCCTTGTAGGCTTCGAATAACATCCATGGTTTCTTGATACACTTATTTCTGATGAGTAGGGTTTGGATACTTCCCATGCATAACCTCTTCTCTAATAAGTAGTAGTCTCTACCTCAGTGCTTCTCTTGCATGTGCATCCTCAACTCACGTCATAACCATCACAAGCTCTAGTTCTGAATCATGTGCCACTCTTAGCATCTATTGTGAATTGGTCTTCTTCCACACGCCCCTCCATATGTGTGCCCTTCATAGTGACGACCATCATCCTTAGGATTTTTCTTTATGTTTTATGCAGGGCACACCAATATCAATGGCATCATGTATCGATCAATCAATCTATAATCCATGGTCTTTGTGAATAGTAGAGGTGTAAATTTTTCAATAACAAGACACATTCTTATAGATTGCACATTGCGATGTGAGGCATCTACTTGCATCATGATCTCTATGTAAAATTTCACAGTCCACCATCATGGTGTGTCGATATCTTGGGACAATTGTCCTTTGTATGCCCCTCTACTTCACAGTTCATGTACCATAGACCATTGTGAGAGTCTCATGTGCCACGTTTGTATATAGTTTCTCAAGATTTTTGGCCATTGCAGCAATCGAGCCTCAAGAAAAGGGATAATACTAGAATCCATGCTTTCATGACCTCAACATGTAGGGAATATTCTAAGGCCTCGCACGGGTCTTTGAAATTCTTGTGCGACAACACTCTTCTAAAAGGTGTTATTAACCCTCCAAAAACCCATGAGCATGCTCAGAAGGATGAATATCATATTACAATTTTGATAAGATATTTTTAAAATGCTCATCATATTCCCACACACTCTTTGCCATACACTTTGTTTAATCTCCTTGAACATGCTAATGCTTTTTTTCAAACTCATGGATATGAATTTCATCCAAGAACACATTTTTATCACAATGTAATCTACCATTTTCTAGTGGGGTCATACTTTTAGTACCAACTATGTGTGCATCCTTGCTAACATCGTTGCAAATTGACTTGCCTTCTTCTTAGGGGTAGTGATCCCCTTTACACACCATAGCATCTCACACTTGTGTACATGCTCTACAACATCCTCAACACCTTTGTAGTCTGGTAGGTGTAAAGACATCTCAAAAAATACTTGCTGAGGTGGTTAAGGCCCTTGTCCACCTGATCCAAAACCTTGATTTCCTACCATATTTCCTCCACCACTGGATCCACTAGATCCACTAGGTCTTGTTCCTCCTAATTTACCACATCCCCTAGATCCGCTAGTTCCACCAAGTCCTCCAACTTGTATACCACTAGATCCATCTCATGTAGTCATTAATGGGCATGAAGTAGTCACACATGACATTCTAAACGCCCCTTCGAACTACACGCCAACAATTTTTGATATTACACCACTACTAGATGTGTGTTCCATGCCACTTCTAGACATGATACCCAAAATTTGTGTACCTATATTATTCAAAAATTTCATTCTAGAATATATTACTCTAAACACAAGAAATTATTTTACATCCATAGATGTACCTAATAAGAAATTATATCTCCTAGGTGCAAATCAGTCACTCCCACCAATACCAAGCTGGTTTAGTAATACTTATCTCTTGTTTGGAAGACTAAATGCTGGGGTTAATCACCACTTGGATTTAGATGCACGCCATTATATATCCTTTCTAAAAGAAAGGAGCTCTCATCGAAGCTTAAGGGGTCTCTCTCCTGTACCCTCCAAGATAGGGTAGCACAAACTACTCAAGCTCCACATCCTTCATGTGAACTTCAATTCCTTCTGTGACATATTCCTCCATATCCAGCCATAGGAAATTCTTCCATAGTTAGTGTAATGATAAATATCTTTATTGATAATCGATAACATGAAAAAATGATCCTCTAGGCTCCCTTAAGAACTCAAACTCAGCAACCTCAGGATAAGAATACATATAAATAGCATATTCTAGGGTATAATTGGTCAACACTCTTTTCCACCAATGATCAATAGCATGCATCCAAGTCATATCAGCATCCCAAAACCTCTCGATACTCATATTGGGTCCACATAGGAGGTCTATAGTACTAACTTTCTCTAGATGCATACACTGTAATCCATTCATACAAATCCGTTGGAAAACAACAAAAGAAGGTCTCATATAACTCATGATAAAGATGTTCTTCTACCAATTTGCGTGAATCAAACTCAGGTCTAGTACTAAATCTCTGAGAAAACTCATCCTCTGTGATCTTACACCATTATTTGACACTATCCAAGGTCAAGCACTCTGTCATCATACATCATTCTCACAACAAATTCAAAAAGAGGTCTCGGAAATGGAACCAATATGTAGTCATTTTTACCCACCTACTAACTTCTAACCCCATACACACCGGCCTATCACCTAGCAGTCACTTTGGGTGCTCACTTGAGACACACACAGGTGTCGAGCCCCTCCTTTATGTGAGCATTGTGAGAAGATCTTGCTATTGATAGAGGATTAGTTGCAAAAAGTAGATATTCATGTAAAATAACAACATGAGCTATCATATCCTTATACCCATGCACGAAAACAAGAGAAACAACACAACATGGATTATGAAGAACATATATGATTCATAATATGAAGAAATGACACTAGGGTTTGCACCCATGAACAAGATATTGAACACATATATATATATATATATATATATATATATATTGATCAAGAGTGCTAAATAACCACATTACATTCAAAATTCCATGTCAAGTAGAATACGGTAAATTTCATGGATCCGTCCCATATAATATATTTTGAAATAAAGATCTAACTCATACATTAGGAGTCCTAGTTGTGCCCCCTTATTAAATGAATTTTACTGGACCCATCCCTTAGACATAATGACCTTCTTACTGACTCCCTAATGGAAAACCCCAACCCCAGGGCCTCCTAATACTTTACGTGGAACTATGCTTTCCCCACATTATATGGCTATCCATATATGTCTTCCCCCTCCTTTCTTATTCTACCCGAGTATATCTTCTTATAGGTTCGGTACCTTTGCCATGCCTACCTTTAAGAGTAGATTGCATGTCAAGTGTCCATGTGGTACTTCGTTGGTGAATGTTTATCTTGCTCCGAGATCTCCAATTTCTATAATGATTTCTTCCTAGGAATATTACATGCATGGAATATATTTTTCTTGACCACTAAGTCTCCATGCTAGTACCTTATCCACTTGGTATGCCTAGTTAGGTCACATTTTTCCTCAAGTACCTCCAGAATGCTGAATATGTCTAAGTCCTTAGATCATATGTATTGTCTCCCACGTGCACCCTGGTTTCTCCTAAACCCTTCTTAAACCTCTTTTTCTTGTGTGTTTCTCCCCACATGCCCTTCTCTTTATTTCTCATGTGCATGTATTCCTTTAGATAATTAGTCAATAATTCAGGGCCCAACACTTGTCCTACCTTATCACATTCATTCCAAGATTCCTCTAGCTCTCCTTTATCCTAATTTTTCATTAATGTTCCTTTTGTATAAATGAAAATTCAAAATTCACATGTCAACATGGATATTATCCAATATGGAGGCGGGTTTGAAATGATGAAGGATTTTCTTAGGATTATTTTGGTGAGTGAGTTACATGGCTATAGTCACATTAAGGCTTTTTTTTGAATGCCCTTTGGGCTTGGTATTGATATTATTATGAAATGTTCATTGGATGTAGTGAGTTCACCAATGGTTATTTTGTTAGAGACTTTAAATTGGCACTTAACTTACATCTTGAATGTAAATTATGGAGTGTTGGTTAGTTATAAATTTTGTACATTGTGATGAGTTGGAATGTATTGATCTCTCTATTTGGATTAGTGAATTATTTTCATGGAAATAAAACTCACTTAACCCATCTTGAAGTTATGGGTTACTTTCTTTAATTTTTCATGTTGGTTAAAATAGTTATAAAATGATCTCGGTAACTTGGTCAATTGATGAGTTGGTGTATGAACTCACTAAAGTTATGTGACAATGTAGAACTCAACCTCAAGCTTGGGAAATAATTTTTATTCCCATATGCATTAGTGTTATCATGTTGAATTTTTAGCATGAAAAATTTAAAATTTTAGACATGACAACTAAGCCCCACTTGACTTTTTCCTCTCTTAGTCACTATAAACGCTTGCTCTAAATATCTTGTCCACAATTTCATTCTCATTTTGGATTATAGGAACATTATGACAATATTTTAAATATTTTTATAGGATTATGGATGTACGCATGAGGTGTTTGAATAATTCATTAAGCTTTAAGGAAGAGAACCTATCCTTAGAGGACTATAAAGGGCCATTTTAGGCCATTTTACAACTAATGAGTACCCTCCAGAAGATGACAGGGAATACACAAGACATATAATATTTGTAAAGGAGATAAATGAAATTATATAAGGTGTTTTTGGGAAAATATTTGGAATAGTTTCGGGAATCAAGCAAGCAAGACATGGTCATTTTAGGTGCAGGAATGTTATATTCCAATGGTGGAAGCTACCATATACATATGATTTTGGGAGAATCGAGAGGATTTGGGAAGAAAAATATTAGTCAATGGAAATATCTTCAAACCCTACGCATGATGGACACGTCACTTTTTCTCCAAGACTTCAAATTATTCTATCATAATCCATGAAACTATTTTTTTTTCCCTTCTATTCAAAAGATGAAGCAGAGGCCCTAACAATAGATTTTTAGGAAGAATTGGATCCTAATAATTCCTATGATATTTTTCAATAGGTTTTTAAGTCAAAAGCATATAATTTTTGGCCCCAAAACATCCTTTCATTTTCTCGGGTCCAAAAAGGAACTCTTGGTGTTCTACTAAAATAGAGTTGGCAGATGACATCAATAGTTAAAAATAGATTTTGATCATTTTTATCATTTCATGACCCCTTGGATTGTCCCTTTGGTGTAAAAGTGGCATGTAAAACTCTAAATTATTCTCCCCATCCATTTAAGTGTTTACATCACTTATAAACAACTTGAGGTGTTAGATGGAGCATGTGTAGACTTTAATTTCCCATGATAAGTTAAACCCATGAAAAACTTTGAAGCATTCCATGTCTCCTTGTATTTTCCCTAAGGTAAAAAGGGGATAAATTGGACAAAAATTTCCCTTCCCTAGGTGGATGACTAGATGCCTTAGTTAAAGTGATAATTTATGTGCAAGGAGATGTCAAAGATTACCCCTCTTAACTTGGTCCCCTTTGCATGATGTGAAGACCCTATGGAACATTCCTTGCATGTCATGTCCCATTTTATTATCCCCAAAATGAAAAGGGTACAATGTGGACATCAAATTACACTCCTATAGACACCTATAATTACGCGAAGCAATTTAAATACTTAAATTGCGCTAATTATCACCTTTCTCGCAAATCAACAACATATCGTCAAAAGCACTCATTTTCCCTCATATCATCATTAATTAATTACAATAAGCTAATTAATTAAGTTGCCTATCCAACAAATACCCTAATTAACGACCTTCCGTTAATAAATCACCCCTTCTACCTAGACTAATTAATTATTATTAATTAATTAGCTTTCCCTTCCATTTAACTAATAAATCAATATTTAATTGATTTAATCCCCTTATAATAGCCTAAATCGCACTAATATTCTTCTAATTGGCTTCTATAAGCTTACACCTACCTATTAATTAATCACCTTTGATTAATTAAAATACCCCCAACTCCCATGACTTGCTAAACATGTATTAAACCCTTCTAAAGTAAGGTTACCTTTAATAAAGCAACCTTATCCATTTCTAATCATGTTTTACCTTTATCCCACATTCATGAGAATATGTTGAATCCTTTATCCTTTAGGCTATATAAAGAGCCCTCCACATACCTTTTTACTTACACCTAAACTCCTAAGAGATCAAATGTAAAGATTATAGTAAAGAGACTAAGAGCTTGCACCTTGCCCTTTTGAGAGTTCATCATATTGAAGAGTTAAGCCTCTTTCTTAAAGTTCTTGGGTCATATGGGAGGTGTCAAAAGGGTCTTGTAACCCAACTTTGATTAGCCCCCATTCCTAGGTTCTTGGAACATTAAGGACAACTATTTTGATAGCCATGGAGCTTAATTAGGTCCATTTATTTATCTTTTGTTAGAGAATAGAGGAGTTTAGATATTTAGCATTGTTAGTTTCAAAGTTTGTATTGATGAATGCTAGCATCTAACCCTTGTTTAATTCTTATCATGATGGTGTTTATGCTTTGTTTTAGCTAAATTGTAGAACTATTTTAGGTGGTAGTTCTTGCTTCATTTGATTTAGCATTAAACAAAGTATACATGCACACATTTGGAACACCGGTGGGACATACTCCATTGTCATTTAGACTTAATTTCAAGTTTTTGTAGTTAAGTTTTATTTTTGGTTACTAACCCTCTTTTACACATGTTGATCTAACTTGTTTTTCTTAACATGTTTTGTTGAGTTTGCATGTGTTGTGTCTTCCTTGTAGGTATGAAGGAGTTGAAGTTCTTTCAAAATTGGAATTGAGAGGAAAATTTCAAGATTTCTCCATGTTTTCATTTTTAGAGCTTACTTTTTTAACATTTTACATGCTAGTTTTGTCAATTTCTTGAAAATTTTCAATTCTTGAGCATGTAGGTTAGTGTTTGATAGTTCGAGTCTTCTATTTACATATTAATGTGGTGGGTTGCTATCAAAATTTAATCTTGGTGAGAAAATTTTAAGATTTCATCATGTTTTCATTTTTAGAGCTTACTTTTTCATCATTTTACATGCTAGTTTTGTCAATTTCTTGAAAATTTTCAATTCTTGAGCATATAGGTTAGTGTTTGATAGTGATGAGTCTTATATTTACATATTAATGTGGTGGGTTTCTGTCAAAATTTAAATCTTGGTGAGAAAATTTCAAGATTTCATCATGTTTTCATTTTTAGAGCTTACTTTTTCATCATTCTACATGCTAGTTTTGTCAATTTCTTGAAAATCTTAAATTCTTGAGCATGTATGTTAATGTTTGATAGCGTTGAGTCTTCTATTCATATATTAATGTGATGGGTTGTTGTCAAAATTGAATCTTGGTTGGAAAATTTTTCCCATTTTGTAGATTAAAGGACGTTTTTTTGACATTTTTTGAGTGCATGTTAAGTGCATACCCATGAGCATAAGAGCATATGTGTAACCCATCTTCCGAAGGCCATAACTTTTGCTCCCGAACTTGAAATGACTCCATTTTTTTGCGTTGGAAATGTATTGAAGTTAAATATGCAATGAAAACATAAATTTGGAATTTATACTTATAGAAATTACAAGTTTTTCTATTATTTTAAAACTGGTCATTTTCTAACATGTCTAATGTTTTGATGAATGTTGTATTTCCATGCTTACTCAATTTAGACCAAAGCATGTGTATGCTCTTCTCTTGAACCTTTTGGTGATATTGAGAATAAAAAACAAGTTTGATCTCTATATTGTTAACATTGGGATTAAACTTGGAAACTTGATTATTCATTTTGCTTAAGGGAATGAACCTTTTACAAAACATTTTTCAATGGTCCTTTGATTTGAAGTTTTCCATTTCTATATAGTTGGGATAAAGTTTGTGTATGCTATTATCTTGCACCTTAGGGTGATCTTGAGAATCAAAAGCAACTTTAGTCTTCATTTTATAACATTTGGTAAATTGGAAACTTCATCTTTCACTTTTGGCTTAAAGGAATGAACATTTATCAAGAATTTTGTATGGTTCATTGATTGAAATGATTTTCTTTACTTTTTAGTTGGATTATTTGTTGTGTATGCTCTTCTCTTGCATCCTTGGATGATCTTGAGAATCAAAAGTAACTCTTAATCCTCTTTTAAATAATGTGATTTTCTTGGAGAACTACTAACGCTTAAGTGCGGGACCTAAAACGTCACAAAGAAAGGAGGAATCAAAATGAAATAAAAACTACTAATACGGTTGTTATACGAGGGTTTCCAAAAGGTGTTCAATCAAACCACACCTAATTAAACAAGATAAAAAGAACATATTCAAAACACTTGTATTGTAGGTTTCGGAAAAGGGTACGTCCCTCTCCGCTCAACCTGGAACATAACTCCTTTGGCATAACACCTTAACCTACAACAATGGGGGTGGTTCCAGGAACCCCAAAGTAGTCCAAGCAAGAGGGAACCTTGTGGATGAAACGGGAAGTGCTCCGCACTACCTACTTGACTAGTGATTCCTTTGTGAGATAGCGTTACAAGTTGTCTAGTGATAGTACATGTAGACACACTAGTTTCCTACTATTCTTGAAGGGGGTAAAGTAAAGCCGAGATACTCCCAAACTAGTCAGTGTGACTTTTTGGGTAAATCGCGCTTACTCGTGGCAACTTTGTAACACCTAGGGCAAGAGAACCACCTAGGAGAATATACTTTGGCCAGGAGCCCACTTTGACCATTTTAAAACAGTGTTGAGTTGTGAACCTTATTTTTGAGAAACGTGTGACGTATTACTTTCACCTAGTTTTTACTTGCCTTAGGGCGAGGTGAAACTCTGCCGAAGTGAGGCTAGCATAGATCATCATTTTTCTTGATTTATTTCCTTCATATTCTTTTGGCACTTTGTTGATCAAAAGAGGTGTGATTACCTTTGTGTTGCCATTCGATTGTTTCTCTCACTTTTATGTCCGTTTATGCCCATCCATGTTCATGGTGGGTTAGTTAAACGTCTAAAGTGAGTGGAGGTGTTTTCACATCATTTGGTAGCCATTGTGATCTTGATACCCACGTCAAGATCATCATTGTAGTTAGGCGTGGTTCATCACCGAGGAGGTTATCGAGAAAGGGATTCAAATAGAAAAGGCTCTCATTGCCAAAGGCACCCTCAAAACCCAATCTAAAGACAACAAAAGTGTCAAACCCCAATGACAAGCCAAAGATCTATAACAAAAACAAAAGCATGGTGGGAGACGGAATCACCGATTCCAAGCGTGTTCAAACAGTCCAAACCGATCAACCTTTTAAAGCGACCAAGGGCCCAATTCAACCACCACCAAAGCAACGAACATTCACCTCCCTCAATGAGCCGTTGTCCGTCATACTAAAATAGTTGGATGCGGCCCACATGATGACCTATCCTACAACGCAACCATTTGATGACAACGCTCCTAAACCTTCATGGTATAAGGAGCATGAATACTGCGAAATGCATCGCGTTAAAGGTCATAAAACAAATAAATGTTTACAAATTCGCCACTATATTCAAGACCTCATTGATAATGGGGAGATAGAGGTGGATAACCCTAGCCACATGCAAACACCTAACGAGAAGATGGGGATTTATAAGGAACCATTCCCCAAGCATGATAAGTTGGAAAAGGCAAAGCTGGATTGGGGAGAGTCATCCCAAACCTATAAAGCCGCGAATTACTTATATACCAAGAGAGATAACAATCATTATGATTCACTTATCGGATGTATTTGTTCCCCTGATGACCGTGTCAACACCATCCAAATTAAGGGAAAGGACTATGCTGCGGTAATAAGGCGCGCCCGCCTCATAATTCCAGAACCCTCTCCGTCGACCCCGTATACTGGTAAGTATAACCTTTTAGAACAACTTGAGAAGACGTCTGATAAGATTTTGATCTTAGACCTTCTCAAGATTTCCAATGTACATAAGGACATCCTGTATCAAACTCTTCAGGGGTCGGGAGTGCCTTTAGAAGTCGATCTGGCGTACCTTCAAACCGCGGTGGCAAATATTGCACCAAGTGAGCATCTCACTTTCAACCATAGGGAGGTCCCTACCGAGAATCCTACACATAATCTTCCCTTATACATTGAGGTAGTTGTTACCCGCAGGAAAATCAAACGGGTGCTTGTGGATAACGGATCTGGATTGAACATCTACACGCTTAAATTAGTCAAACAATTGGGACATACGGAAGAAGATCTTGAGTCCCATATCATCACTATCACCGCATACGACAACGCGGAAAGAGAGTCAGCAGGCACCATTACGCTGCCAATGGAGGTGGGCCCCACTTGCCATCAGACAAAGTTTCATGTCTTAGACTTGGAACTTCCATATAATATGCTTCTAGGCCGACCATGGATCCATGCCATGCAAGTAGTGCCATCAACATTTCATCAATGCATCAAGCTGAAGCATGAGGGACATACAGTAACAATACCAGGAGACTCAGAGCCCTTTGCTCATTGTAGAGCTCTTAATAGCTTTACATGAAAGGGTACATACGCATGTCCCTCCATAGATATAGCTATCCCTCTTCATTCTGAGGCCATGGAATCTCGAGTAGATTCAAATTATCTTAGTTCTTGCACTCATGGGGCATCTACTTCAACATCTCCATTTAATTCATGGGAGATGAAAATTTTGGAATATGGCTATGGGGAGTATAATGTACAACAAGCACTCTTGGTTTCTGACCTCTCCTTGTCACCCAAGACTAGAGGTCGACCCAACTACCACTTCAGAGACCTAGAGAGGAACACACTATTGGGTCATTCCTACCTAGAGGCTTGTTAGCTGAGGAAAAATTACTTGATCCACCTACTACTTGGGTCCCTGAGGACACTCAGCCATCTTGTTATCAAACCCCAGAATATGAAAAATCTAGTAGAATGATGTACTCCATGGGCTACAAAGGCCTAGGATGTGGGAGGAATGAACAAGGACAAAGAGAACCAGTCCCTCTTCCACATTTCAAAACAGAAAGATATGGCATTGGTATTTTCCCTTATGGATCACACCCCAACAATCAAGATACAACTTGTTCTGAGCATGAGGATAGCTCGATTATCTGACAGCAAGAATACGGATTCTTGTTGTAGCCAATATGAGGATCGGCCTCCATGAATCTTTTCATGAATAACACTATCCTAACCATCACCCCCCCATCTGAACCAACCCTTGACCTTGTATACCCCTCCCATGTTGAATGGGACCAATAACGTCACGTGTCACTAGATTTATTCAAGAATGACGAGGCTATTGCGAGTTCATGGGCATAAGGGATACAATTCCCATTGGAGATCACAAGAAGGGTTTCTTTATCGACTCGGACACTGTACCTACTTTGGCGAGGAGGTGAACTTCGTGGGTGAGAAAAATTTAAAGAAAAGTGAGGGCAAGAGTTCTAAAGAAAAGTCTCGGAAAAATAGAAGTCCAAGTCACACAATGAAAACGTCTTGGAGGCATTGGGTGACAAACAAATAAGAAAATCAAAGTACAAACAAAGTGACCACGCCAAGGATGAAAATATCATAGAGACATCCTTGGATGAAGATCTCAACCTACCTCCCAATCCCACATGTATGGAGGATTTATCAAAATTGTTAGTTGAAGAAACCATTGATGTCATTATTGTATGAAGAAGATCCCAAGATAGTAAAATTGGGAGCATCACTCTCAGCCAGAGAACAAAAGATGTTCACTATGCTACTTCGCAAGAGTTTATTGATGTGTTCGCATGGTCTTACAAAGACATGCCCAGCTTAGATCCAACTTTGGTCGTGCACAACCTGGTTGTGCACGCAGACGCTAAGCCTATCAAACAAAAGCTCTGAAAGATGCACCCAAGAGTGGCCTTGTTGGTTAAAGAAGAGTTGGAAAGGTTTCTTGCAGCAGGATTCATCGTGCCAATTGATTATTCGAATGGATATCAAACATTGTTCTGTCCGGAAGAAACCTATTGGTATTTGAATTTTACTGATTTTAGGGACATCAATAAAGCTTGCCCTAAAGATGACTTTTCATTACCCAACATTGACATGATTGTTGACTCAACCGTAGGAGTACGAAATGCTATCACTTATGGATGGATTTTTGGGTTATAATCAAATTAAGATCTTTGAGGAAGGCAGAACACAAAACAGCTTTCACAACTCCTTGGGGCACCTTCATTATCAAGTGATGCCATTTGGCCTTAAGAATGCGGGAGAAACTTATCAGCGGGCCATGATAGTAATATTGCACGATATGATTCATGACATCATGGAAGACTATGTAGATGACATCCTGGGAAAGTCCAAAACAAGAGAGGATCATCCTATCATTTTATGGCATATCTTTGAATGCCTGTGTGAATACAAAGTCAGGCTAAATCCAAAGAAGTGTGTCTTCGGTGTGCTATCTGGGAAACTATTAGGCTTCATCGTGTCAAGACGAGGTATTGAGGTAGACCCTGCTAAAGTGTCTGCCATAATGAAATGCCTCCACCTGAGAATATCAAGCAACTATGTAGCTTACAAGGGAAAATTCAAGCCATTCGCCACTTTATCTCCTAGCTTGCAGATAAATGTCACTCATTCACTCATTTTCTTAAGAAGGACATCACTTTCATCTGGGGACCTGAGCAACAACAAGCCTTTTCTTTGCTTAAACAATACCTAGCTAATCCACCTGTCCTCATGCCTCCCACTCCAGGAGAACCACTTTTGCTCTATATTTCCACTATGCAATACGCTATTGGTGCAGTGCTCATCCAATATGACCTTAGCCATAAAGAGAAAGCAGTGTACTATCTAAGTCACACCCTCATCACCTATGAGCGTAATTATCCTCAGATTGAAAAGGCTTGCTTGGTTGTTGTTTTTACCTTTCAAAAACTTCCCCATTACCTGCTAAATACTAAGACCAAGCTCATATCCAAGATCAACCCACTCAATTATTTGTTGTCCGAACCCGCCCTCACAGGTAGAATGGCTAATTGGATCATTCTACTCAGTGAGTTTGATATAGAATTTTTCCATCAAAAATCAATTAAAGGACAAGTACTTGCTGACTAGCTAGCAGAAGCACCTTTACAAAGCACAGAACCTTTGAGTGCGGATCTGCATCGGATGCATCTTTTCTCTACATTGAAGAATCTATCATATGGCAGATACATTTTGATGGATCTTTTACGTTTCATGGTTCAGGTGCAGGAGTGGTCCTTATTACTCCTTCGGGTGATCCTATACCACAGGCTTTCTACCTGGCCTTCCCTTACATGAACAACATTGCAGAATATGAAGCACTCATTGCAGGGATGAAGCTAGCCATCAAGTGGAATATTCAACATGTTAAGGTTGTAGGTGATTCATAGCTAATCATCAAACAGGTTAATGATGAGTATAAAGTTAAGGATGACAAGCTCATACCTTACAAGAAGTTGGTGGAAAATCTGAAGGATTATTTTGTGTGCATTACCTTTGAGCAAATCCCAAGAGTGCGAGAACATATTGGCGGATGCTATGCTATGGCAGCGGTGGGATCTATGCTTTGTATTCCACCAGGGAACAATGATATGCCATTTTTCATAGAAAATCTACACCAACCCATGTATGACGTCGGAATCTTACCTAGCTTGTGAGGTTGTTGGTCCCTATTCCCCGTGGTACGAACCCATTTTCACCTATCTTAAGGATAGTACTTTCCCTCCCAATATCTCCCATTCTGAAAAGCAAAGCCTGATTCACCAGATAGCCCGTTACACCCTTTTAGGAGGTACACTTTATCGTCGTGGCTACGATGGGAACCTGTTACGTTGTCTGGATGTGACGGAGTCAATCCAGGTAATTAAAGAAGTACACGAAGGAGTATGCAGAGCACATACAAATGGAATGGTCTTGGCTAAGAAATTGTTAAGAATAGGTTACTATTGGCCCACCATGGAAACTGATTGTTGTAATTGTGTTAGAAAATGTGTGCTTTGCCAAAAGTATGGAAATTTCATCCATGCTCCATCGTAACCATTGCAACCAATCACTACCCGTGGTCATTCTCCAAGTGGGGACTTGATCTAATAGGGAAGCTTACTCTTACCTCATCGATGGTCATACACATATCATCACGGCTATAGAATACTTTACAAAATGGGTGGAGGGTATCCCTTTAACCTATGTCATAGAGCCTGATTTCTAAATTCATCATGAATCATATTATTTACCGATATGGTATCCTGTAGCCATTGTCACGAGATAATGGGAAGTCATTTAAGAAAAAAGCGTGAAAGGTCTTTGCCAACAGTTCCAAATCAGATTGAAATGGTCCGCGCCATATTACCCTCAGGGTAATGGACAAGCTGAGGCAACAAACAAGACTTTGGTAAGGATAATGGAGAAGATGGTTAGCAAAACCGGTCAAAACTGGCACCTACAAATCCACCCAGCCCTCTAGGCCTACCGAACATCAATTCGCACTCCTACGGGTGCGACGCCATATTCCCTAGTGTTCGGGACAGAATCTATCATCCCTTTAGAGATTGAACTCCCATCCCTATGAATTTCTCTTCGAGACTATTTGGATAAGGATGAAGATTATCGAGTGGCAAGATTGGCTGAGTTAGAGCTCCTAGATGAGAGGCGCATTCACGCTCTTAATCACCTGAAGGTATATCAACACAGAATCTCCCACAACTACAACAAGAGAATCATCCCTCGCCAGTTTGAGGTGGGTGATTTAGTTATGAAGGAGAACCAGTTCAACACCAGAGCAGAGCGAGAAAAGAAAGGGAAGTTCGAACCACACTGGTTAGGACCCTATGTCATAGTTGCCAAGTATGGTATAGGGGCATACAAGTTTGCTCACCCCAATGGTGATGAGCTCCTGGAGCCCATGAATTCCATGCATCTTAAGAGGTTTTATGCCTAAACATGGCACAAGAAAGTCATAAAAATCACAAAAAATATAAAAACATCAAAAAAAAAAATCAAAAAAAAGAAAAAGAGAAAACAGGTCATCCACTAGTGAAAACCACGCAATTGTGGTACTTTGGACAAGTCCTTGGGTGAAAACCAGTTTCCGGCACCTCGGGAGGATTTGTTGTTCACAAGAATTCTGTATTAGAAGGGTAGTTTTCTTTGTCCTGGACCTGGTTCTACCTTCGAGTTTCCTTGTGCACACCATCTAGTCCAGCCTTGATCCGGCTTTGCCTTCTTCTATTCATCTGTAAGGTACGTGGTCTTTCGTTATTTCCCATCTTATGCTTTGGGGACAACTCAACAACTTCACCTTCTTGTTCATAAGCGCGTGGCTTTTGCCCTTGTATATTCCCATTCTTAACGCATTGCAAGGGGCATCCATGCTTTCTTGGTTACTCTGCACATAGCTTTGAAAAGCTGTTAAAAACACAAAACAATAGAAAATTGCTTGAGAAAACACAAAAATAATAGAAAATTGTTTGAGAAAACACAAAAACAATAGTAAATTATTTCACAAAACACAAAAACAATAGAAATTTTTTTCACAAAACACAAAAAAATGGAAAATTGTTTGCAGAAACACAAAAACAATAGAAAATTGTTTCGAGAAAAACACAAAAACAATAGAACATTGTTTCGAGAAAACAACAAAAACAATATATATATATATATATATATATATATATCAAAAAATTCAAAAACAAGGAAAATTTTTCAAAAATTCCTAGAAAGTAAAACACACTACAAAATGGTAACTTGCTTCTTATGGCTGAAACTTTTGTCTTGCGCATGGTATTTTCTCCATATCTGTTGGTTTGTCTCACATCTTCCCCAATTAATATGACTCGCGGATCAACGGATTCACAACCATTCACAAAATCTAGTTGCTTGCTTCGTCATTCTCTCGGGGCACTTTTGGTTGCTGGTGTTGTTTCGTTCGCGCACAAACGCTTTTCATGGACCCGTGTCTATTTTCATTTCCCCTTGCATGTATCCTTGCTCGGGGCATCATTTTTAACCCTTTTCTTTAATCACGAACTTTTGGATCTCTTCAAAGACCGATAAAAAATATTTGTACAATTGTCTTGACCGTTGTTGGGTTGGATATGTGCGTTCGTACTTGTTTTCCCTATTATATGAGCTTATTTCCTTCTCGTATTGCATTGCATTATTGTATGTTGCATGGAGTTGGTACTTTCAGCAATGGATAATTGTTCGTAGTATGCCTTTTCATGTCATTCTACCTTTGTCGTATGCTTATATTTTTCATAAGGACCGATGATGTAGTTCCTATAGCAATATGATGACATCAAATTTGTTCCAAAGAAGTAAGTAGCTAGAGGTTAAGCTCTTCTCTCCCCTCATCCATATTTCTTCTACACCACTTCCCTTTCACCCCTAATTCTCCCTCTCCTTGGGGCATCCTGCCTCGTCCCCATTCTTCTACCTACTTCTCATCTTTTTCGATCGTCGATCGACTTCCTTCATCACCCCATCGACACTCAAGGGGGCATCTCTCCCTCCTACTAATTTTTCTTCTATCTCTTCAAAATCTCTTTTGTCTACTATCTTTGAAGTGGCATCACTTACGCCACCCCAAAGAGGGGCAAATGTAGACACCTATAATCACGCCCAAGCAATTTAAATACTTAAATTGCGCTAATTATCCCCTTTCTCGCAAATCAACGACATATTGTCAAAAGCACTCATTTTCCCTCATATCATCATTAATTAATTACACTAAGCTAATTAATTAAGTTTCCTATCCAACAAATACCCTAATTAATGACCTTCCGTTAATAAATCACCCCTTCTACCTAGACTAATTAATTATTATTAATTAATTAGCTTTCCCTTCCATTTAACTAATAAATCAATATTTAATTGATTTAATCCCCTTATAATAGCCTAAATCGCACTAATATTCTTCTAATTGGCTTCTATAAGCTTACACCTACCTATTAATTAATCACCTTTGATTAATTAAAATACCCCCCAACTCCCATGACTTGCTAAACATGTATTAAACCCTTCTAAAGTAAGGTTACCTTTAATAAAGCAACCTTATCCATTCCTAATCATGTTTTACCTTTATCCCACATTCATGAGAATGTGTTGAATCCTTTATCCTTTGGGCTATATAAAGAGCCCTCCACCTACCTTTTTACTTACACCTAAACTCCTAAGAGAGCAAATGCAAAGCATATAGTAAAGAGACTAAGAGCTTGCACCTTGCCCTTTTGAGAGTTCATCATCTTGAAGAGTTAAGCATCTTTCTTAAAGTGCTTGGGTCATATGGGAGGTGTCAAAAGGGTCTTGTAACCCAAATTTGATTAGCCCCCATTCCTAGGTTCTTGGAACATTAAGGACAACTATTTTGATAGCCATGGAGCTTACTTAGGTCCATTCATTTATTTTTTGTTAGAGAATAGAGGAGTTTAGATATTTAGCATTGTTACTTTCAAAGTTTGTATTGATGAATGCTAGCATCTAACCCTTGTTTAATTCTTATCATGATGGTGTTTATGCTTTGTTTTAGCTAAATTGTAGAACTATTTTAGGTGGTAGTTCTTGCTTCATTTGATTTAGCATTAAGCAAAGTATACATGCACACACTCCTCATTAATTCCTTCTCTTTGTAACTTGTCATGATAAACTTTTACACCTAGGGATGCTCATACTTATGTTCTAGCTTAACTCATTGGCCCCTCTTCATGATTATACCCTCCATGATGCATTTTCAATCTGGCGTTGTCTCCTTCTATTAAGCCAATAAAAAAATGTGACAAAGGGGACACTAACATGTTCTCCTCATCCCTCCACTCAGCCCTGGGACACATGGAGAACCAACTTTTAGCCCATGAAATCTTATTTAATCCCCTTTTATATCTCTCACACTACATCACAAGCTATCACTTGGAATCATTTAGTCCAAAGCACACTTATATTCCCCTTGCACCTTTTTACCCTATTTTTTATGGTGCAACCACACTCAAACCCATCTCACAACCATGGTCTACCTTACTAGGTTTGATACGGGTTGATAGTTACATACAAAATATGGTTGAATCCCTCCTCATGAACACTTAACCATTTCTTGAACTTCAAGGTGTTGTTTTTACATCTAAAACTTATTTTTGCATTCAAAACCATTAATTTTGAAGCAATAATTTCTACCATATCTCCAAAATGGTGCACCTAATTTCTACCAAAATTTATCAGTGCACTCCTCCCAAAAATGTCTTCAAATTGACTATAAAAACACTTCCATTAATTATCTATAAAAATTACAGTATATAGTAGAGATTTTTAGGCCATAGAGTTACCTTTTCAAATCTACAAAGTTTTGGCGAATAAAAATCCTTGAAAAATGGATTGGAAGGTATTCATACAAAACTAAATCATTTGAGACATTTTTGTTCCAATAAAACACCCATAAGACCTCCACCTAAAAATATTAAGTTTTTAAGTCATCATCAGTCTAAATATAGTATTTTTCTAACATAGCAAAACTCTCACCATCTATGTACTCTAAACAAGTAAAAACCACTAAAAATGAAAATTCTAAAACTTACTAAAATAACTATCCTGGATAAGACCTACTAAAAATAAAAATTCTTGAAATCAATCTCAAATAACTTATATCAACTCACATTCCACCTACCTCATTTATTTTTTCCACAATCGCACGACTAGGAAATTGTCTTAAGGTTTGAACAAGGAACAAATCCTCGTACAATCTCAAAAACTTAGACTCAAGGTTAATTATAAGACTGTTTGTTTCAATCCATACTATAAATCATGGAAATGGGTAATCATGTTTAAATGATTCAAACCATAAAAGGAAAGTGATATCATAGGGTTTGCAAAGGTAAGCCCAATTCTCAATCATCTTCTCACGATCTGACGTGGCAATGTGTTTGGTGATTATGATGGTGAATGTAGAGTTTATTATTTCCTCATTTATAGTAGAAGAAATTTTCAATAAGGAATAGGTGAAAAAGAAGGTACTTGGGTCTCCTAAGGTTGATTCCATCTAAGAAGGAGATATATTTATCACTAAGGTTAATTATGAAGATCTAGGAAGTCATGAGGATGAAAGTGATCATCTCCACATTCCAACTTTGAGTTTGTGTTCAAATATATTTCTAATAGGAGGGAATTCATGTGAATCACACCATGGAAAGGGAAAATTTAGAATGAACTAGTGTGTATAAAATATTTTCACTTGAACATGCAGCTACTAAGGTACCCAATACCATAATGTTTAGAATAAAAAAGTCACCACAAGCCCACTCAATGTAAGTATCACAACAGTGTTTTTGAACATTTATTCAATTCTTTGGAGTGTTCCCACATCTCATAGAAGAAGGAGATTGTAACCACAATGTTTCATTTCTAAAAAATTTAGAATCAAATATTTTCATTCAGGATAAATTCTTCTATCTAGAAGAGAATACAATTTTTAATGAAGAGTAGATGAGAAAGAAGGTGTTTAGGTATCTTAAATTTAATTCCATTCAAAAAAGGATACATAATTTTCATGCAGGTAAATTGTGAATCCAAGGGGAGGAAGGTGATGATATCCATGTTTTGAATCCAACCTTGTGATTAAAAGTATCATCATGCCTTTATCATATGGAAACTATCTCGAGTTCACGTGGTGTAATTCACTTAGTAGTGTTTTTAAAAAATCATTTAATGCCTTAGAATGTGCCTACATCTCACAAGAGGAAGAATTTACAATATGTGTTTCCAATCAATAGGAGGTAAGAGGAAAATAATATCATTCATGAAGCATTTTCTAGAATGTCTATTACAAGCATATTTTTCTTCATCAAGATCTTTCCCATATCTGAATTTCTACTTCTCTCACTTCTTATCTGTCCCTCTTCTTCTCTATAACATTCTATTTCTTCATTGGGAATGTAATTTTTCACTCTTTCATCTTATTCACTTAAGTTAATTAATGTTGTAGTGTAAAATACCTTTTAAAAATTTAAAAAAGGACTTAACTCCATTCCTAAGGGAATATGAAAATTCACAAGTGGGGGTGAGATGAAAATTTGTGTTGGGGAGATGAAGAGACATTTTTAAGATATAAATTGGGATGGCTTATCCAATCCAAGGGATTGATAATTTTTTATTGTTGATAGCTGTTGAATATTTTATCACTACTACTATAAGAAATAATGTTAAATTTCTTCTATTTCTTTGCCTATGTTATTTTATTTTCTCTACTCTCCATATTTAAAAGCATTGTAATCTTATACAACCAATAAGGAACTTTATGTTTTTTATTAATAAATACATATAGCTTTGTATCTATAATTTATTAGTCTAGTTACTAATTACATGGTTGATTTATTCATATTGAATTTGCACCTAATCTATCGAATGTGTGTGAAATCTATAGGTCTACTCACAACATTAACCCCTTCTCTCCATTTCCCCTTCTTCTCTTCAAATAAAATTCCTCCTTATACAATATACAATAAGTTTTCCATAGGTTTAGTGGAGTATTCATGTGTGATCCTCTTCCTAATGACCACCCCATAATTATATTTTTTTGCATTCAATAAATGTGATCCTACCTATACCCAAGGAGGGGCTTAGCCCCATGACCATTGGTGAAACCCAATAATTTGCACTACAAAAAATTATTTCACCAATAGTTTATGCTAACTCCATTGGGGAAGATATAGCCTTGTGTACCATATAAAGATATTTAAAATCCAATATATATTCTGAAATAAAAAATATTAAACAAATAAAATTAAAAAGTGACTCTATTACGGAAGGAATCCATGTCATGTGTGTTTTCCACATCACGAAGGTGAATTCTTGTGATTGGTGTTCAACATCAATAAGTGATAGTAACAATGAATAAGAATATGACCATAAAAACATTCATATTTTAGATCATCCATCTTTCTAGACCAGCTCTTATAAAATTATGGATTCTAACATAGCAAAGAGGTCTCTCTTTTGACTAGAAATTTGTAATAAAAAAAAAAGAAAATAAGTCATTGATACTCCTATACAAGCTGTAAAAGAGGATATCTAGAATGGAGGAAATTGTGCATATTATTATCCTACTATTAAATCCTTGTATCTTCAGTTCAAAATGACAACTACTAGAGTAAATAAATTGGGGATTTCACTTACAAATGATTAAGAGTCCAAGTGTATAATGAGTAGGATGCAAAATAGATATGAAATTTTACATGCATAAGAGGATTAACAACATGAGAATGAATATTTAGATAAGGTAAGAAATGATAAAATTATTTCAAAATAAGAACCACCTAAATGTGATTTTTTAGACCCTACATTTTTTTTTGAAAAAATCAAAAACAACTGTCTTATCCTTCCTTTGGATTATTTTTATTCTTATAGAGATGAAGAAATGACCTCATTAAAAATGATTATGTGCAAAGAATTTCGAGATTTGTAGAAGGAAGTTCCCACCCTCACATCAATCTTTAAATCCTATCATTTTTTGTTACTATGTAATAAAATTATGAGCAACTCGAGGCACTTTATAAAAAGGAGGATAATAACTACCTTTTGGATGGGTATTCGATGATTCTTTACACTACGAAGTGATTATCCTACAAATATACTTCAGTTCCACTCATGATTGTTCTATTTCAAAACATCCTAATGAAATTCAATCATCATCTAGGTAGACAATGAAAGAAGCATTGAAGTTAAGTCTTCATCTATAGTTACACTTTTTCCTAAAGCACAATCCTCCTGGAGAAGCAATATTCATGAGAGATGATAATTTCGGACTCACAATACATGATCCAATTATTTATAATAATTCCATTAACCATAAATAAATTCTAGAGATGAATCATACTTCTCCACCACAAATTCTTCAAGAGAATGATTTTTAGGTTATTATTTAAGGTTTTATTTCTAATTTTGGCTCTTCATTTGATACACAGATGCCCAATAGTGAAACATAGAAAATGGATTATTAATTTTTCCTCTTGAAACATTTGTTGATGAGTAAAGAGAACATGAACTCTCCGATGATTTAGTTTCCTATCATCACCAAGAGAGTGTGATAGAAATCATAACTATGAGTATGGATTCTTCTCTTTTCCCTATAAAGAAGAGGAATCTCTAGGAGATGTTCAAGATGGAATAAATGACTATTCCCATGTTGCATCTCTGATGTTATGCATTTTATCTCTTCATGAGTAGGATGTATCATATGATTCTTGCCATACTGAAGATGAATTGGTATGTATAGAAAGGAATCATTTAGAACAACAAATGAATGAGAAGCTAGAAGAAGCTGTGAATGGGGAGAGAGTCAACTTGTTCTCATCACTCCCATATTCCTTGTTAATTCTAGAAACAAATACATGTTGTAAATTTTACCTAAGGATGGTGACTACCTTCATGTTGATAACATAGATTCCATTTTTGAAAACATGGAAGAATGGCTTCTTTTGGTCACAAGATATCATATAGAGACTACAGAGAATAAAACTTTCAAAAAAATAACAAAGTGGTCATTGGATAAAAATGATTTTTCCATACAATATCAATATCAATATGATTGTTCTTAATGTAAAGAGTACTATTTTCCATCTCAAATTGTTGGCTGAGATGATACAAATCAATGGAATTGGCTAAAGAAAAAGAATTCGATGGCACAGCCCGAAGGTGGTGATCAAAGAACCCAACTACAAGTATTGGAAGGACACCATCGCAACTCTAGTCAAAGAATGGAATGGATGCATGGAGACTGTGGATGATCTTGTTCAAGAAAAATGAAATTTTATGGTTTGAAATCTTCTACTTGTTTAATTTTTTTTGTTAGTATTATCCTTGGGATTGCTATATAATGTATATCATATATAGTATATATCATAAAATGGTTTTTTGTTTTTGATATTTTGGATCATGACTGGCCCTTGAAGATAAATACTTTGGCCAATATGTAAGTAAATGGTAACTCTTTGTAAGGGGGTAAGGTCTCCTCAACCCTAACTTTTACCTCTAATAAAAAAAATATGATAATGGAAATTTGGTTTCTCTTCTTATTCAAAAACCATGGAAAGACATCATGAGAGTGTTGCATGAATAACTATTTATTGTTTGAGCTTTAGAAGTGGTATGAATTCATCCCACTATTCCATTATGGTAATTTTGGTTCTTCAAACATGCACCCATGTATCAAATCTAGAAGAGATGATTTGTTTGAGTCAACAATGGGAATATCTCCAAGTGTGGGTTCTTGTGCACTTGAGACAAACCCCTATAAAGGTCAATTCCTATACCTATTTTCTATTGCTACTATTATGGTGTGGAGGTTGTTTTCATGTGTGGAAGTGTTGAAGATAGTACACTAAAAAGTATTGTACACTATCCACAGTTGTCTCGTCAGGGTTTGAGGCCGGGAAAAACATGCTTGATATCTTGGGAAACATGCTCTTCTCATATGGGAGGGATTTTTGACCCATATATTTGTGTGATGGTTTTTTTCCCATGGTTTTGGTAATTTAAGATATTTTAAAATTGCTTAAGCAATTTCCTATTGATGTACTTGTGATAGGTGAGGCATATGTATTATAGATGTGTGTGAATTTGGGTGTGAATTCAAGAGAGTTTGTTAAGCAAAGATCCAAACAGATGTGGGTATTGTAATGAGAGAGAGGTGTCTTATAATAGAATATGAGCAAGTGATTCTTGGTGGAGGTAGCCCAAATTGGGTGAACCATGTTAAATACTATCTCTATTTTGTGTTCTTTTAATTTTCTCGCACTTTAGTTTCAGATATGTAATATTTTTTTCATATTACTTTCTCTTTTGTTATAATTCTCGTGAGGGATTATTCCACGTATTTTATCCCTTATTTCCTAACAATTGGTATCAAATCCTAGTTTTGTTTGTTGAAGTGTTGAATCGCAGGGATATTTTTAGCTTGAGTGGGAGCTATGGAAGATGATGGAAGATGAAGGGTTGATAAATTCAATGGGCATAATTTTAGTCTTTAGAAGATGCAGATGTAAGATTACCTTTATCAAAAGGATCTTTATATTTCGTTGTCTAGAAAGGGGACCTAAACCTTGAGCATGATATATGCAGAATGGGATTTTCTTGATAAGAAGGCACTTGGGAAAAGCTGGTTGTGTCATGCATCTTCAGCATTATTTAATGTTTCAAAGGAGAAGAATAAAAAGAACTCATGGATGCATTAGGAAGTTGTATGAATAACGCTCTACCTCTAACAAGATATTTTTATGAAAATGTTGTTTAATATGAAGATTTCTGAGAATTATTCAATAGCAGATCATTTAAATGATTTTAATATGGTTTTAAATATGCTAGCTTTGGTTACAATATAATTTTATGAAGAAGTTAGGGATTTATTTATTTTTTTCTCTTTACGAGAGTTTAAGTAGCTTGGTAATGATGGTAAGCAATTCGGTTCAACTAATTAAAAATTGAAGTTTAAGGATGTTGTAGGGGTGATTTTAAGAAAGGAAATGCAAATAAAAATCTTTGGGGAATCTTCTACTTGAGGGAATTCTTTGACAATGGAAACTAAAGGGAGACAGAAAATAGAGGAAGTCATGGAAAATTGAAAGACTAGGCAAGGTCAAAATCCCAAAGCAAGATAGTATGCTTTGGAAATGTGGAAAGTATGTGCATGTAAAGAAGGATTGTGGGAGCTTCGGGAAAAGAAGAAACAAAAGGAAGAAAATAAGGAGTCAAATGTGGCAATGGGTAATGTATGTCAATATTTTTCATTCCTTCTTTGCACAATATTACTAAATCTTGGGTTTTAGATTCTGGGGATTCTTTCCATGCTACTCCACATAGGCATTATTTTGTTGATTATGTTCAAGTGGATTTTGGGCATGTTTTTCTTGGTGATGATGAGCCTTGCAGCATAGTTGGGAAAGGTTCTATTTAGGTTAAGATGAAGAATGGGAATATATGGATACTAAAGGATGTCAAACATATTCCTACATCAAGATGAAATTTGATATCAGTGGGGAATTTAGGAAGTGATGGTTGTACTATGATGTTTACAGTGGACTCTTGGAAGGTTACCAAGGATGATCTTGTGGTGGCAAGAGGTAAGAAGGTTGGAACCTTGTATTTAACCAAAGATAGCACTATTGTTCATAAACATGTGGCTTTAGAAGAAGATACAACATTGTGGCACTATAGGCTCAGTCATATGAGCCATAAGGGCATAGAGATCATAAAGAATGATTTTCTTGTATATATAGAAATAGGTTTGGAGTTCTATGAGGACTACATATATGGGAAACAAAAGCGAGTAAGGTTTCTCAAGGTTAGACCTACAAAAAAAAGTAAGTTGGATTTGGTACATTCGATGAGTGGGGGTCGGCTCAAGTGTCATCTCTTGGGAGTTAAAATTATTATGTCACATTTATTGATGATGTAACAAGAAAAGTTTTGGTATATTGTATTAGAAAAAAATATGATGTATTTGATGTTTTTTTTAAATGGAAAGCCTTCTTAGTAGATAATGAAACAAATCCTAAGCTAAAATATCTCGGTCAAAAATGGAGGGAATATTGCAACAATTATTTTGATGATTATTGTTCTAAGAATGGAATCCACAAGAAAAATGTGGTACCGGGAACTCCATAGCAGAATGGGGTATCAAAAAGCATGAATAGGACAATAATGGAACATGTTAGGAGAATGAGGTTACATGTAGGGATGCTTATTTCTTTTTGGGAAGAAGAGGTGAGCACAATTGTGTACTTGATAAATAGAGGACCCTCAAGTTCCTTCTATGGAGGCATACCTGAGGAGGCTTGGTATGGTAAGAAAGTTGACTACGCATTTGTTAGAGTCTTTGGATGTGATGTTTTTTTCCATATAGACAAGGGTGATAGGACTAAGCTAGATGATAAATCAGAAAAATGTAGTTTCATTGGTTATGGTGGTGATGAATTTGGATATAAATGTTTGAGTATTAAGGAAAAGTAAATCATTCAATCTAGCGATGTGGTCTTTAATGAGGAATTCATGTATAAGCAATAGTTGCAGGAAAATAGGAAGAATCCAAGAAAGAATATGCATTGGTAAAGGATATTCGGATGGGAAAGTGACACATGAATCAGCTCAAGAACCCCAAAATCCTATATTTATGAGGTATTCTAGGGTAAGAAGAGAACATGCATGTTTTTATCCTTCTCTTTATTATTTATTACTCACTGATAGTGGAGATCCAGAGATATTTGATGAAGTAATACAGGTAGATGCTAGGAAGAAGTGGGAGTAAGCCATGGATGAGGAGCATTAGGCTCTCATGGAGAACCAAACTTGGGATTTGGTGAAGCTACCTGAAGTAAACAGAGCATTGCAAAACAAGTGGGTGTACAGAGTTAAAGAGGAAGGTGTAATGCCCATTTAAACAACCACTTGAGACCCAAGAAATAACCTAGGGTTAGCTAGAAAAAATAGGGGATAATTTTTATTTAGAGTGTCTACGATCAGGTTGTAAGACATCATTTTTTCACTAAAAGGTTCTAGAACAAGACAAAACTATTACAACCTATGTTTCCCTTCATTAATAATATCAAGTTCACAAGGTTCAAATTTTAGGGTTATGTGTTTTAGTTAGGTTTCGGGAGTAATTTACCCCCATGCCCAATCTCTAGCAGGATTAGAGTTTCATTTGGATATTTCTCCTACATAACACTTCAAAAATTTCCCTAAACCATTCCCAATGGATAGGAAAATTTCTCACCTTTCCGGTGATATAAGGAAGTCCTCCTAAATCCCTATATATCTCTAGATATGGCCAAGCAGAGTTCTAGGGTCAAATTTTCCCTTAGGGGGACACATGTCAAGAGGAGGAGAAATAACCTTGAATGGGTCGACGGGTCGCAGAGGGTGGCTTAGGAAAATTTTCCCCAATGTGTGGGCACAAGGGAAAACATTCCTTCATGCCTCTACTGAGTCTCTAGAGGACACGTATCAAGTCTTGACACAAGTGGAGAAGGGATGAGGGGTTATTAGAGCGGCGGGGATGCTTTGTGAGTTACGCTGCTAAGAGGAAACAAGGAAAAAGGGGATGCACGAGCCCACGCGCCCGTGGGAGAAAGAAAAGGCCGAGGAAAAAGTAGAGTTATGGGCCATAAGGAGAATCTTCAAAAAATTTGTAAGGGCCAAAACCAAAATAACAAGGGGTTCTGCCCTACCCACTACCACCACCCCCCCCCAAGGTGCCACATGACACCTTCTCATTGGTTGCAAGTTGTGGGGTAAAACTGAAAAAATTTCCCCAAAATTTAAAAAAAGGTTAAGTTAAAAAAAAAGAATAGTGCCTCCGCCGTAGCCCCTAGAGGACACATGGCAACCTCTGATTGGCTACAAGTTAGAGGAGGAAAAAGTGAAAATTATCCAAGGTCAAATTTTTTAAAAAGATAACTTAAAGTTCGTAAAGAGTCTTCCCTTCCTTTGTGCCATGTGGCAGCATGTGGTTGTTTGTGGGACGACGAGGGGTTGTGGGGTAAAATGGAAAAAAATTTCCAAGGAAAAATTTTCAAACAACAAGTTAAAACTTTGGTCCGACTCTCCGAGGTGCCATGTGATAGATCCCGATCGGTTGAGGGATGGCAGGGTATGATAGACTTTTTAGGGAAATTTTTCCAAAGTTAAAACTTGAATTTTTCTAATAGTTAGATTTATTTGTTTTTTTTTTGGAGTGCCGATTTGAAGTAAAACTTCAAGGCCATAACTTAATCTAGAGAGCTCGTTTTACAAAAATCAGGACTTTTCAGAAATCACTCGATGCCTTATTTGCACAAAAGCCATAAATTTTTGAAATTGATGAAGTTTGAGAGGTAAATTTTGAGAAACCAATCTCTAGGGTTTTAATTTGAAAACTGGCAATTTTTTAACTTTTCGTTTTGATCAAATTCGGTTTCCTCCTTCACTAAACATGTCAAACAGACATGGAGTATTGATCTAGAGAGGGTATAGAGTGTTTTAGGGAAGTAGATTTGTTCAATTTAATCAATTGTATTTTTCTAACAATAGATAGAAAAATGAATGTGCAAGTTCCAAATTGGATTTTTATAAATTTTGAAAGTTCTTTCTTAAATGTTATGGTAAATTTGAGTTCCTTAGGACTTACCAAGTCTGAATTTTAATGTTTCATATCTTTTTGCTTGGTACAAGTTTGAACTGCTCATTTTTATTAAAATATGAATTGCCAGAATGAAGTTTATAACAGTGAACTACTTATTTTAAATTTATATATCAATTTTGTCATTTAAATGTGTGTATAGCTTCTAAATTAGTCCAATACATTTTCTTGTTAAATCAACCATTCAATTCTAAGTTAAAGTGCAGTTTTGATTTCAATCCTAATATACATTTTAAGAGAAATCACAACATTGTCCTTCTTCATACACATTCTTCTTTTTCAAACAACAATCTCATTCTTTGACAACAAATCAATTCCAATACACAATACAATTTTGAAAACTAATGCAATCCTTTATTCATATTCCAATACAACTTTACAACTTATCACTTTTCCATTTGATTTCAATACAAGTATATAAAATATACAACACTATTTCTTGTTCCTTTCCAAAATAAAAATGGAGGATAGTTATTTACATTTCACCATTTGAGTTCAATATTTCCTTTATCAATACACATGGTTTTAGATTACGAATATTATACAACTCATCCACTCAAGGTGGGAAGGGTTACAATGAACTTTCTCAAAAGAATGGGACTGTCAAACTATATATTCTTCTTGCTCCAAAACAACAGCATGCTAGTTCTCCATATTTTCATCTTTGATCACAACAAGGAAGGGGGAAAGGCAAATCTCTCCACCCAACCAAGACATCCAATGAGAAAGGAGAATCCATCCTTCCCCATTGGCCCCGAGCCCTAATGATATTGGAATAGAGGATGAAAATAAAATCATGGAAATAATGGCTTCCACAACAACCAAGCAACATTCTTTCACATGCATAAACAATAAGAAAACACAGTCCAAGCAAAAAAATAGTTCACAACTACATTTGAAACCATTCACACAAAACATAGGCTTGATCAAGCAAGCCAACAAGAGAAAGGAACTATGGGGAAACTACTTATGCCTCCCTATTTGGAATTGGGCATCCACCTACAGTCATACCACCAATATCACATATCAAACCCATAAACCTTATGCCTCCCAACCCCTCCTTATGCCCCCAAATTTTCTCCCTTATTCCCCAAGAGTAAGAAATGCAAGCTATTTCTTTTCCAGGTGGATCCTAAACAAAATATGCCTCCGTAATAAAACAGATGCCATTGGAATTCCCTTATGCCCCCCCATATGAAATCCCCATAGCCTTCTCCTACACCATGTCTTAAGAAATCTACCCAAGCAGCCAAGAACACATAACACATTCACCATTTCACACATGCATGCAAGGGAAATAAAACATTCTAGAAAGGCTCAAGTTTTTACCTCTCCATGATGGATTTTGTTCCAAGATCCACAAGCTTTCCAAATGTCAAAGTGTAGTCTAAAACTAGCAATGTTCAAGCATGCAAAAAGACTCCAACTTCTTCCACAACAAGCTCCCAAAAACAACAAGCAAAAATGCACCCCCAAGAGGAATAAACAAAGTTTCAACAACCACAAATAAGAAAGGAGTTTTGAATTTAAAGGAGAGGGAAGAGAATAGGATGATGTGGATCCATGTGGGATGCCACATCATTCTTCATCAACCCTAAGGGAAAATTCAACATCATTAACCAAAACACAATAAATAAAAATGAAAAATTTTCTTACACACTCCAAAATTACCCATACTCCAAAAGGAATGAATTAAAAACATGTAAGATCAATAAAAACTTACAAATAGTCATTACAAAATTCATTTAAAAGGCCTAAATTTAACCTCCAAAACATAGGTATGGTTGGTGAATCATTTTAAGAGGTATGGGACAAGCTTAACTTGTCCCATAAGCCTCCAAATTTCACCTCCAAGGACAAATTCGAATTCCTAAGAGGATGAAGTGTTTGACATTCAAATATCTATCTTACATACTCTTACATATCCCTTACACCTTCTTGCACATTTCTTACACACTCTTACAACATTAACATTTAAAATCAATGACTTCATTTATTACATTCTTAAGACATATTGATTTATTTATTTTTACACATGATTAACCACAACATTACACAACACATAATAACTAAAGAAGAGGGTAACACATCACAAATAAACACATGCAACATTAATAAAGGAATACATTAATAAATTACACAAACCCATGGTCACATATAATGGAAATTCCCCCATGGAAATCCCTAACAACATACAACACACACACACACACACACAATAGTTGCCATGGTGACCTTGTTGAATTCACCCAGAATTTCAATATGGTTAGTCTCTAGTCCCCGACATTGTTGTGATATTTAACCTACAAAACGTAAATACCTCCTTCAGCCTCGTGGCCATATCAAAACATCCAAAATGATATAAACAACATCTCAAGATCATCTAAACACATGAATCACAACAATATCAAGAATTCAACATTATCATTTTAAATTAATTAATCAACTATATCATCATCAATAATCTTCCATACTAGGTCTACTCAAAATATCCAATGTCACAAGTCCAAATCAACATCTATAATATGTCCATGTCAAATAGTATATCATCATCCACATATAAAAATGTCTCTAGTAACCATCATGCATAATAACTGAATCCAGATCAATAATAATCCATGATCTAACATCTAACTATCATACTAAAACAAAACACAATAGTGTCCGTAATAAGATCAACGAGTATCAAGATCGGGATCTAAAAGTTTCAAAGTTAAATGGGCACTATATCCCCCTCCCCTTAGATTTGACTTCCTCCTAGAAGTCACTAGAAAAAATGTGGAAACTCCACTCGTAATATTGTGGCATCCTCCCAAGTGGCCGTAGTCTTGTCGTATCGTCCCACTTTGCACCCAGGACTTGATCAATCTCTCGCCTCAAAGGTGCAAGGTCCTATGATCTCGATATGGATGGGCTCCACCATCACTGCCTATGATCCTGCACTCTACAATGATGTCTAGTATAACACATGAGAAGGATCTGTAATGTACCTCTTGAGGAAAAAAACATGAAACACATCATGTACGCGAGACAAGCTAGGTGGCAATGCTAGACGGTAGGCCAACGGGTTGATACGCTCTAAGATCCGAATAGGACCATCAAATCTAGGAGCTAACTTAGAACCTTTTCCATAATGGATAGGGATCTTGTGTGGCTTGACATGAAGGAACACCTTCATGCCCACATCAAAGCTATGATCAATCCTATGCTAATCCACATACTTCTTCTACCTATCATGTGCCTCTTGCAATCTCTTCCTAATCAACACTACCTGCTGCTCCATGTTCTAAAAAGAGTGGGTCCAAGAGATACCCTATCCTCTAACCTATCCTAGCTAAGAGGTGTCTTGCACTCTCTACCATACAAAGCTTGAAAAGGAGCCATGCCTATAGAATTTTGAAAACTATTATTGTAGGAAAACTCCACTAAGTATAGGTACTCCTCCCACTTAGACTGCTGATCCATCACATACATCCTGAGCATATCCTCCAAAATATGATTCACTCACTCGGTCTGTCCATCTATCTTAGGGTGATATGTTGTGCTGAAGTTGATCCTCATCCGAGAACATATTGCGTGGTACTCCAGAAGTATGAAGTGTACAAGGATCGTGGTCACAAATGATCTTCTGCGGAATCACATGTAACCTGAAAATCTCATCCAAATATACTCATGCCACTGCTCTAGCTATATAAGTGGTCTTCACTAGAGAAAAGTGAGCCACTTTTTTCAATTTATCAACATGAAAATAATGGCATCGTGGTGATATCTTGACATCAGTAGCCCAATGAAGAAATCCATGGAAATGGTGTCCCATTTCCATTACAGTATGGCATGGGGATAAAGAACGCTTGTTGGATGTTGATGCTTAGCCCTAACCCTTTGGGACTTCAAACACTATGACACAAACTAGGCCATGTCTCAATGAATTCCTCTCCAGTGGTATGACTATCTCAAGGTTGCGTGCATCTTCTTCACCCCTGGATGGGCTGAATAGGGTGCATGATGAGCCTCTACCAAGATGTCTTGCCTCATGCCTCACTCTCTAGGAACATATATCCTACCTCGTGCTCGAGAAGACCATCTACCTCTAATGAAAACCCATCAAAATTCCCCTCAAGGGGTCTCTGTGACTCGATCTCTACTCATACTATAATGTAGAAGTTGTCAAGAGGAAGCTTTCAAGAATCCTTCTCTCTGTAGATCTATGCTCACCTTGTAGTGGACATATCCACATGTCTCTGTCTTCTGAGAGTTTCTACTACCAAATTCTCCTTCCCCTTCACATTTTCGATCTCCATGTCATACTCACAAAGCATCTCCATCCAATGCCACTAACGAGTGTTGATATTGGGCTGCGTGAAGAGGTGGCGAAGACTCAAATGATTGGTCCTAAGTGTGAATCTCCATCCAAGAAGGAAATGTCTCCATATAACTAAAGCATGCACAACTACCACAAGCTAAAGATCATGGGTGGGATAATTAAGCTCGTGATCCTTGAGTTTGCAAGACTCGAAAGACACTACTCGCGCCATCCCGCATCAACACACCTCCAAGTGGCTGCTAAAGAAGCATCTGTGTAAACAAAGAACTTACCCTATGGATCCAACACTACAAGAATGGTTGTAGTGAGGCAATCCTTCAGTGTCCTAAAGGCCTACTCACATCTATCCAACCAAAAAAGCTTCTTCCCTTTCCTCCGAAGGGAAGTGATGGGGTGCACAATCCGAGAAAAGTCTGAACAAATATCCTATAGTAAACCTCGCTAATCCCATGAATTTGCGCACCTTGGTCACTAAAGTAGGTGATGACCAATCCATAATGACTCTAATCTTGGAAGGATTGACTTTGATACCTTCCCCAAAAATGATATGACCCAAATAATGTACCTTTGACTGAAAGAAAGTGCACTTCTCCAAGTTCCCCTAAAGCTGCTACTCACGAAGACACTTAAGAACTTGGTAAAGGTGCCCCTCATGCTCCTCACTTGTACCTGAGTATATCAAAATGTCATCTAGGAAGATGAGCACTGAGCGATATAAAAAGGTCCTAAATACCCCATTCATCAAACTCATAAACATTGCAGGGGCATTCATTAAACCAAAAGGCACCACTGTGAACTCATAGTGCCCATATCTTGTGCGGAAGGCGGTCTTATGAATGTCCACCTCTAAAATCCTCAATTGATGGTATCCCGACTTGAGATCAATCTTAGAGAACACCATGGATCCCTTCATCTGATCAAACAAGTCATCAATACGAGGAAGAGGATAATGATTCTTGATTGTTACCTTGTTGGTAGCGTGTAATCAATACACAACCACAAGGATCTATCCTTATTATTCATAAAAATCATTGGTGCACCCCAAGGGGATACAATAGGATGGATAAGGCCCTTCTCTAAAAGGCCCTCAAGCTATAACTTGAGCTCACGAGCTTCTTGGGTTGTCATCCGATAAGGTGCTCATGAGATAGGCTCTGCTTGGAACCAGATCTATATGAAAATCAATCTCATGTGGGGTGGTATCCCCGGTAGCTCCCCTAGAAATACATTAGAAAAATCTCTCAAAATGGGACAATCATCTAACAATGTTCCACTAGATCCATCCTCTAATTTGTCATTGAATGTAACCACATACATCTAACAACCCCATTGCACACACACCGCTTAAGCGCATAGCGAGAAATGAAATGGTGCAAATAGAACTGGTCTCCTAACCCCGAGATCATTGACTCAACTCCCAAATCATCTACACAAGCTATAGTATTGTGATAACAATCCATCTTGGCCTTGTGTGCGAGATAACCAATCCATACCTAAGATGACTCCATATGAGCCCAAACAAAGAATACAAATATTTGAGGTAGTGGTGAAGGTTCCCAAATCCACTACACACTCCTTGACTAAGGAGTCCATAGAGATATTATCTCTAGAATCCATCTCGATATCCCAACTAAGAGCTTGCCTAACTTCCACCACCGCATCGCTCTACTAAAGATGGTGCAATGAAAGAATCAGATGAACAGAATCAAAAAATATAGAGGTAGGAATACCACCAATGCTGCATGTGGTTTGAATGACTGTGCTCGGTGCTCTACCTCGGGGTTCTCAACCACTGCATAAATCTTGTGACTACATCCCATGTCACCAACTATCAGCTTTAAACCCTGTGCCTTACCTTTGTTATGGTTCTGAGGGCAATCTCTCTAGAAATGTCTAGTAACTCCACATCTAAAGCAACCACCTGATCCTCTCCAAGGAGTAGTAACTCCAGAAGGTTCTCTAGAAGACTGTGGTGTGGATCCTAATGATCTGGTTGCGGTCTGTTGTGGCCTCTTCTAGTGATATCCCACTGAATGAGCTCTAGGTCCACCCTATGTCCTAATGGGAACCCAAGAGGAGGCCTAATGCTATGAACTCTCTATGCATCAACTCTCTGTGGAGGTCTATAAGGTGGGCGGGGCTGCTGCTGCTGCTATTATGGCCTAAATGATGACTTTGAGGAATGCTGACCACCATGAGGAGGAGGTATCGAACCTCTTGATCTACCATTCTACATCTACTCAATGTGGCTCCTGACTCGATCTCTAGCCTGCTGGGTTTTACCACGAGTCTCCTCTGCAATATAGGCCTTCTTGACGGTCTCCACTAAAGTCTATGAATAGTGAATCCACACTACAACTCCAATATCCAAATTCAGGCCCCAAATGAACTTGTGAATCCATACTTGCTCATCCTGCATATACTCTACATACTAGAGTAGATCTAGAAATATACTCTCATACTCTACTACTGAAAGAGAATCCTGTCGGAGGTCATGGAACTCGTCGATCCTCTGCTAGATGAACCTCCATGATAGATACCTACTCCTAAATCTCTCCTTAAATAGCTCCTAGGTCACTATCTTTGAATCTACATAGAGCTTCTACTCCATTTTCCTCCACCATACTCCTACTCCATCCCTCAATAGATGGATCACAACATGAGCTTTCATGTTGCTAGAACAAGGACAAAGCTTGAAACAACTGCTCAAGCTCACTAGTCAGGATTCTACCTAAAATCCACATGTATCACCTAAGTAATGTGAGGGCCAAAGCTTTAGGATCTCCTTGATGTGATCCGCTGCCATGGTATGTCGGGCTCTACGTCTCTCTGCACACTCATCCCTAAGCCTAGGGTTTCAAGACCTCTCTATGCTCTAGAAATATGTCACCCTATCTCTAGGTGGTGACTCTACTTTGACTAACTCCACATGGGATTTCTCTCCTCTATGCTCCTTCTTTGAGTCGAGGGATATCTCGACCCTTGATAGAAGGAACTCTGTCATGACTAGCTACCTATCCTCCACGTAGATCGGCATTAACATCCTGAAGGGTTTGTAGAATATGAGGTAGAATGGTGTTACACCTTGATCTGGTGGTGGTGGTGGTGGTGTTGAGTCTAAGTCCCTTTGAAAGTTCCTCCGCTCCGCTCTAAGCCTCCTAGATAGACCAAAGCAAGAGTTCATTTTTCTAAGTTTTACACAACTTCCATGTTTACTAAAATATACAAATTCTTGCTAAGTTGTTTTCTAGATTTAAAGTGTGCTAGGTTTAATTTTTCATGTCTCAAGTTTTCTAGTCTGCTCAATGGTCCAATCCTTTAAACCACTACTCGATACCAAACTGTAATGATTGTTTAAACAACCACTTGGGACCCAAGAAACAACCTAGGGTTAGCTACAAAAGTTAGGGGATAATTTTTTTATTTGAAGTGTCTACAATCAGGTTGAAAGACATCAGTTTTCACTAACAGGTTCCAAAACAAGACCAAACTACTACAACCTATGTTTCCCTTCATTAACAATTTCAAGTTCACAAGGTACAAATTTTAGTGTTATGTGTTTTAGTTAGGTTCAGGGAGTAATTTACCGCCATGCCCACTCTCTAGTAGGATCAAAGTTTCAACTGGATATTTCTACTACATAATGCTTCCAAAATTTCCCTAAACCATTCCCAATGGATAGGAAATTTTCTCACCTTTCTGGTGATATAAAGAAGTCCTCCTAACTCCTGTAGATCTCTAGATATGGCCGGAAGAGTTCTATGGTCAAATTTTCCCTTAGCGGGACACATGTCAAGAGGATGAGAAAGCACCCTGAATGTGTTAGCGGGTCGTGGGCAACTTAGGAAAATTTTCCCCAATGCGCAGGCACAAGGGAAAACATTCCTCTACACCTCCATAGGTCCTAGGAGGACACATGTCAAGTCCTTGTGCAAAGTGGAGAAGTTGTGAGGGGTTGGCGGAGCGGTGGGGATCCTTGGCAAGTTATGTCGCAAAGAGGAAATAAGCAAAACGGGGACACGCGAGCCCGCGTGCCCATTGGAGAAAGAGAATTCCAAGGGAAAAACAGAGTTGTCGGCCATGGTGATAATCTTCAAAATTTTCCCAAGGGCCAAAACCAAAATAACAAGGGGTTCTACCCTACCCGCTGCCACCCCCAAGGTGTCGTGTGGCACCTTCACTTTGGCTACACGGGCCGTGGGCCAAAAATGGAAATTTTCCCCAAAATTTCAAAAAAGTTAAGTTAAAAAAAAGAACCGCACCTCCACCGTAGCCCCTAGAGGACATGTGGCGGCCTCTGATTGGCTATGGGCTAGCGGAGGAAAAAGTGAAAATTTTCCAAGGTCAAATTTTTAAAAAGATAAATTCTGATTCGAGAAAGAGTCCGCCCTTCCACCATGCCACATGGTAGCACGTGATTGATTGCAGGCCGGCAGGGTTGTGGGGTAAAATGGGAAAAATTTCCCAAGGCAAATTTTTAAATGACAAGTTAAAACTTTGGTCCACCCTCCGAGGTACCATGTCGCAGATCCTGATTGGTTGAGCGATGACAGGCGGTGGACTTTTTAGGGAATTTTTTGCAAAGTTAAAATTTGAATTTTTCTAATAGTTAGATTTATTTTTTTATTTTCTAGAGTGCCAATTTGAAGTAAAACATCAAATGGCCATAACTTAAGCTAGAAAGCTCGGTTTTTGCAAAAATCAGGACTTTTCAGAAATCTCTTAATGACCTCTTTACACAAAATCCATAAATTTTGGAAATTGATGAAGTTTGAAAGGTCAATTTTGAGAAACCAATCTATAGAGTTTTAATTTGCAAACTGGCAATTTTCAACTTTTCAATTTGATCAAATTCGGTTTCCTCCTTCACTCAACATGTCAAACAGACATGGAGTATTGATCTAGGGAGGGTTTAGAGTGTTTTAGGGAAGTATATTTGTTCAATTTAATCAAGATTGTATTTTTCCGACAATAGACAGAAAAATGACTGTGCAAGTTTCAAATTGGATTTTTATAAAGTTTGAAAGTTATTTCTTAAATGTTATGGTAAATTTGAGTTCCTTAGGAATTACCAAGTCTGAATTTCAATGTTTCATATCTTGTTGCTTGGTGCAAGTTTGAATTACTCATTTTTATTAAAATATGAATTGTCAGAATGAAGTTTATAACAATGAACTACTTATTTTAAATTTGTATATCAATTTTGTCATTTAAATGTGTGTATAGCTTCTAAATTAGTCCAATACATTTGCTTGTTAAATCAACCATTCAATTCTAAGTTAAAGTACAGTTCTGATTTCAATCCTAATAAACATTTTAACAGAAATCACAACATTTTCCTTCATACACATTCTTCTTTTTTCAAATAGCAATCTCATTCCTTGACAACAAATCAATTCCAATACACAATATAATTTTGAAAACTAATGCAATCCTTTATTCATATTCCAATACAACTTTACAACTTATCACTTTTCCATTTGATTTCAATAGGGTATATAAAATATACAACACTATTTCTTGTACTTTCAGAAAGCAGAAAATGGAGGATAGTTCTTTACATTTCACCATTTGAGTTCAATCTTTCCTTTATCAATACACATGGTTTCACATTACAAATATTATACAACTCATCCACTCAAAGTGGGAAGGGTTACAATGAACTTGCTCAAAAGAATGGGACTGTCAAACTGTATATTCTTCTTGCTCCAAAACAACAACATGCTAGTTCTCCATCTTTTCATCTTTGATCACAACAAGGAAGGGGGAAAGGCAACGCTCTCCACCCAACCAAGACATCCAATGAGAAGGGAGAATCCATCCTTCCTCATTGGCCCCCGAGCCCCAACCATATTAGAATAGAGGATGAAAATCAACTCATGACAACAATGGATTCCACAAAAACCAAGCAACATTCTTTCACATGCATAAACAATAAGAAAACACAGTCCAAGCAAAAACAACAGTTCACAACTACATTTGAAACCATTCACACAAAACTTAGGCTTGATCAAGCAAGCCAACAAGAGCAAGGAACTATGGGGAAACTACTTATGCCTCCCTATTTGGAATTGGGCATCCACCTATAGTCATACCGCCAATATCACATATCAAACCCATAAACCTTATGCCTCCCAACCCCTCCTTATGCCCACCCCAAAGTTTCTCCCTTATGACCCCCCCAAGAGTAAGAAATGCAAGCTATTTATTTTCAGGTGGATCCCAAACCAAATCTCCCTCCACAATAAAATAGATGCCATTGGCATTCCCTTATTCCCCCATATGAAATCCCCATAGCCTTCTCCTACACAAGTCTTAAGCAATATACTCAACCAGCCAAGAACACATAACACATTCACCATTTCACACATGCATGCAAGGGAATAAAACATTCTGGAAAGGATCAAGTTCTTACCTCTCCATGATGGAGTTTTTTCCAAGATCCACAAGATTTTCAAATGTCAAAGTGTAGTCTAAAACCAGCAATGTTCAAGAATGCAAAAAGATTCCGACTCCTTCCACAACAAGCTCCAAAAAACAACAAGCAAAAATGTGCCCCCAAGAGGAATAAACAAAGTTTCAACAACCACAAATAAGTAAGGAGTTTTGAATTTTAAAGGAGAGGGAAGAGAAGAGAATGATGTGGATCCATGTGGGATGCCACATCATTCTTGCACAATCCCAAGAGGAAGTTCAACATCATTCACCAAAACACAATAAATAAAAATGAAAAATTTTCTTACACACTCCAAAATAACCCATACTCCAAAAGGACTGAATTAAAAACATGTAAGATCAATAAAAACTTACAAATAGTCATTTCAAAATTCATTTAAAAGGCCTAAATTTAACCTCCAAACCATAGGTATGGTTGGTGAATCATTTTAAGAGGTGTGGGACAAGCTTAACTTGTCCCACAAGCCTCCAAATTTAGCCTCCAAGGACAAATTCGAATTCCTAAGAGGATGAAGTGTTTAACATTCAAAATCTATCTTACATACTCTTACATATCCCTTACACCTTCTTACACATTTCTTACACACTCTTACAACATTAACATTTAAAATCAACAACTTCATTTATTACATTCTTATGACATATTGATTTATTTATTTTTACACATGATTAACCACAACATTACACAACACATAATAACTAAAGAAGAGGGTAACACATCACAAATAAACACATGCAACATTAATAAAGGAATACATTAATAAATTACACAAACCCATGGTCACATATAATGGAAATTCCCCCATGGAAATCCCTAACAACATACAACACACACACAACAGTTGTCATGGTGACCTTGTTGAATTCACCCAGAATTTCAATATGGTTAGTCTCTAGTCCCCGACATTGTTGTGATATTTAACCTACAAAATGTAAATACCTCCTTCAGCCTCGTGGCCATATCAGAACATCCAAAATGATATAAACAACATCTCAAGATCATCTAAACACATGAATCACAACAATATCAAGAATTCAACATTATCATTTTAAATTAATTAATCAACTATATCATCATCAATAATATTCCATACTAGGTCTACTCAAAATATCCAATGCCACAAGTCCAAATCAACATCTATAATATGTCCATGTCAAACAAGTATATCATCATCCCCATATAAAAATGTCTCCAAAGTAACCTTCATGCATAATAACCGAACTGGATCAATAATAATCCATGATCTAACATCTAACCATCATACTAAAACAAAACATAATAGTTTCTATAATAAGATCAATAGTATCAAGATAAGGATCTAAAAGTGTGAAATAGAATTGGGCACTACAGAAGGAGGAAAGAAAAGATACAAGGCCCGGTTGGTGGTCAAGTGGTTTACATAGAAAAAAGGTATAGATTTTGATGAGATTTTTTTCCCGTAGGTAAAATGACTTCTATTACAACTATTCTTGGAATAGTGGTAGAAAAATACTTGCACTTAGAGTATCTAGATGTAAAAATTCATTTCTCCATGGTGATTTAGAGGATGATCTATATATGCAATAGTCAAAGGGCTATGAGGTCAAAGGTAAAAAGGAGATGGTGCGCAAACTGAAGAAGAGCTTCTATGTCCTAAAAAAAGATCCACATCAATGGTATAATAAATTTGATAGCTTCATCATGTATCAAGGTTACATTAGATGTCATTCTAACCATTGTGTGTATACAAGGAAATTTGAACCTCGAGTTATATTATCTTGTGCTTGTAAGTAGATGACATGTTGGTTGTAGGCAAAAACATGCAAAAATAAAAGTAATCAAGAAGTCGCTAAGTGACTCCTTTACTATGAAATATTTGGGGGAAGCTAGAAAAATCCTTGGTATGAGGATATCTAGAGATAGGAAGGAACATAAGATGACTTTATCTTTGGAAGAGTACATTAAGAAGGCCTTGGAGAATTTTAATATGTAGGATGCTAAACTAGTTGGGATTGCTTTGGCATGCCATTTCAAGTTATAAAAGGAGTAGTGTCAAAAGAAAAAGCAAGAGAAACCATATGTCTAAGGTACCTTAGTCATTAGTAGTAGAGGCGTTTGATGTATGTCATGGTATGCACTAAGCTTGATATTGTCCATGCAAAGGGGAGTGTGAGTAGATTTATGAGTGATCTAGGTAAAGATCACTAGTAGGAAATAAAGTGAATTATTTGGTATTTTAGAGGACCATGGGGACAGCTTTTTTATACTGATGGATCATACACCACTTTTCATGATTATGTAGATTCACACATGGTATGAGATGTAGATAGCGGGGAGGAGTATAACAAAGTTATATTTTCATTATAGGTGGGACATAGGTGAGTTGGATTTCATGACTACAAAAGCTTATGGATTTATCAACCATAGAAGCTGAGCATGTTGTTGCCATAGAGGAAAGTAAAGAGATGATTTGGTTACTGGTAATTTCTTGAGGAGTTGGGGCATAAAGCGGGAGGAAGGGAATTTTCAAATTGATAGTGAGTGTTATACACCTAGCTAAGAACTATGTTTTCAACTCTAGGATGAAGCATATATAGTTAAGGTACCATTTCATTAGGAAAACTTTGGAGGAATATAATTTGAATATGGAGAAGATTCATACCAGTCAGAATCATGTAGATATGATTACCAACATGCTCACAACTTGGGGAGAAACCGAAGTTGTTTTCAGCTTTGGTTAGTCTTCATGGATGATAGTGAAGGGTGAGAAGCTTACTCAGATTAAAACTAGTCTCCAAGTGGGATATTTTTATGCTATGGAGCCTATTTTCATGTGTGGAAGTGTTGAATACTATACACTAAAAATTATTGTACACTAAAAATTAAAGTAATTTTTTTGGCCTTGAAAAATGTGTTGAATATCTCAGAAACATGCTCTTCTCATATGGGCAGGATGTTTGAATAATAGGTTTGTGAGAAGGTTTTTTCCCATGGTTTTGGTACCCACAAAATCATAAAACTACATAAGAAGTTAGCTATTAATGAACTTTTGATAGGTGAGACATATGTATTATAGATGTGTGTGAATTCGGATGTGAATTTAGGAGAGTTTGTTGAGAAACACTCAAAACAAATTTAGGTATTTTATTGAGAGAGATGTGGCTTATAATAAAATATGAGAAAGTGATTTCCTATGGACGTAGCCCAAATTATGTGAACCATGTTAAATATTGCCTTTATTTTGTGTTCTTTTATTTTTACGCACTTTAGTTTCAGATCTATAATAGTTTCTACATATTAGTTTCTAATGTTGCAATTTTTTGAGTGATTGTTCCATGTACTTTATCCCTTATTTCCTAAGATACTACTACTCCTAATGATGAAATGGAAACCTAAGCTAACAACACAAAGGGACAAGGGATAGAAGGATAATGTAAAGGGAAAGCTAATATAACAGATGTAATAACACTATTAAAAGTGGGATGAACACTATACATTTCAAGTGAAAACAAAGGAGAAAGCATAGAGGGAGGATAGGCACGTACAAAAAGACTAGAATACATTTAGAAGATTGATTCCATGAGATAACACAAGAAAAATGAACTCGCAAGGGACTTAGAATGACACAGAAATAAAAAGGAGGTAGAGAGAAGAAGAAGAAACACTTCATGGAAGATAATAGCCACAAAATAATGTTTTTATTTCTTCCAAAGATGCAGTCTATTATAATGGTGTATAAGGCTGATATCCACATGCAAGAGCTAGATATAGAGGTTTGTAACTCAAAATAAAAAGATATAGAGTCCTTAGCAAACACTAAAGGATAAAATATATCCAACCCTTTATAAGGAGCCAAGCTATTACATTTATAGATGAATTGATGAGAGAAAAGAGGAGAAGGAGGGAAAATTCTATTTGAATACTCATCCACCATCAATGAATACCTATAAATCCACCTATAAATCTGTTAAGTGCACTTCTCCATGTCTATTTGGTGTGTTGAAGAAGGAAGTGGGAAAGATCTGAAGTAAATCAGTTTTTTGGAGTAATCAGATCTTATATTAATGGTAATATAGATGTTTTTTAGCTTCTCACCTACCAAATCCCACCAAAATTTAAACTTGAGTGATCTGGAGTGTATCCCATGTTAGCATCTTTCCAACAAGGTTAGGAACACAAGGATATGAACACTAAAGTAGAAGTTATGTTTTTTAGGTAATCTGTTGTACAAACTAAACACACAAGACATGTGTCACGTAAGGATTGGCTGAAAGATCATCCAAATGTTGATTAGTTTTTTCATTTATAACATATGTCATGTACTAGTTCATTTCTCAGATTTATTTCCCTATTGGCATGATTTGATTGGTTACATGTAGCACACTCAATGTATGAAAGATGCCCCATAGCACATAAGGGTAGAGAAGAAGGTACAAAAGCATGCATGCAGAAGAGTGATGCGTGAGAGGAAAATAGAGGAAGAGCATGCATAAAGGTGATGCATGTGTGAGGAATGGAATAATTTACCATCGAGGAATGCATGGTCAAGGTGTAATTATTACAATATAATGCATGGTGGCAGGGGAAGAAAGGTGCGTGAGGAGGTCGGGGACTTAGCTAGTTTTGGGAAGTAAGGACAAGGTTCTCACGGAGGATGCATGAATCTGCTAGGAAGAAGGTAGATACACAAAGAGTGTGGGAGAGGAAAATAAAACAAAGAGGAAAAGGAAAATAAAATATGAAGGAAAGGAAGAGCACATAAGGGTGCATGAGGAATCTGTAACCAAGGGAATGTGCTAAAGGAGCAAATGACATGCGAGATAACTGCAATATAGAACCTTTAGAGCTAGAATGTGAATACAATTTTTCCAAATAACTAGGGATTTATTCGGATAATATTTTTAGTGGCTTTTAGGGTCATCTACCAGTAAGGTGAAGGAGATCAGTAGCCTAGAACATTCATTGGGCATGGAGTCTTTTAAGTGATCATGAAATTCGATCTGGAGTCTTTGAAGAACTACCCCTAAAGTCGGTTGATAAAACATTTCGAACTCTTTTCCGAATCTTTCCAAACTCTTGAAACTTTTGGATGATGAATTAAATCCTAGAAGAAATAAAAGAGTGAACACAATAAGCATACCGAAATAAATAACTATGTATAAACAAGACAATATGCACGTAGCACGTAACATTCCCATTTTAAGACATTAGAACAAGGGATTTTTTTTTGATAATGTTCTCTTCTCTAAATTACGCAATTGAACACGTGATCAAATTTTAATAATTGTTCTCTATTCTAAATGACGTAATTTAGAACACACAAGGCTTTTCAAACCAATGTTCTTTGTTCACATATTCATAATACTGGAACACACATTCCATGCCATTCAATCATATAACAGATAACCATAATGTCTTGTAATGACTCAAAGAACTACCGATCTCCCATTTCATGGCCCGAAGTTTTATAAATATCTCATTTCATGACTCAACTACTTACCTATCCTTCATGTTAATCCATGCATTGTATACTAAGTATTCTTTGTTTCCTTTACCTTTTCGGTTATTGAAGTGTTCCATTTAAGAGGCCTATCTGAATATCTATTACCGATATTCATCTGAAATCCTACTTCTTAAACCAGGTGATTTAGGACAATGCAACCAACAACTTGCGATACTTTGGCCAAATATTTTCACATGCTTAGCATGATCATATTCCTAGACATCATACTCGTCAATGGAATACGTCCTTCACCCCACTTCATCTGTTACCTAGAATGGTATTTTCTGACTTCTATCAGTCCTCTTGTCCAAGGTTGAACTTTAACCCAAGATAGCAATATGAAAGAGTATAGAGAGGCACTCGTGATGACTAAAGGTACGCAGACATACCTCATCAACCCTAGTCAACTGTGTGTGTCTAGTTACCTTTAGTCTTTGCGAGTCACTTCGTATACAAGGTCACATTCCTAACTTGGTCCAAAGTAAAACTGAGGCTAAGTCGGGCTTATGTAAACCTTGATGATTCGATTCGAAGGGTCTTGCAACATGTTAGCTGCAATCATTGTGTCATCATGAAGGCCTAGCCTTCATGAAGACACCATATTGTAGCTGGCATGTGCCAACATCCTATGGAATCCTCCCATCAAGGATTACACATCCAGCTAAAAGTTTGATTAGATTCTTATCTTTAGTATTTTTAAGAATAAGTTTCAGCAACCTTGTTGATCCTCTAACCTCATAGTTCATTACAGTTGCATAGTTAGGAATGACTTGAAATGTCTTGTAGCTTAATATACATTCACTCCTCCTTACCGAAGGATTGCATATCCCTTCTTGGTTCATTAATTAAAGCTTTAGACTTACAGTCCACTGCAGCTTAATGAAGTAAGATTAACTTACTAAGCTTAATCAAGTTTATCCACAACTAATTTTAAATTCAAGTTTCCATTTTATTAGAAATCATTTTAATGAGATATATTCCTCATATAGATGTTTTCATTTATTTACAATTACCTTACTTCAGTCCAAGGTTTGTTAAGAGGAGATATGATTCCTCTTTCTGAATATCCTTTGGGTAAGACATCCCAAAGAATATTAACAAAATCTGATTACATAATTCAATTGTCCTTTCATTAATATTCATTGGTTTAGAATTCAATTCCGTATTTCATTTATACAAGAGTTCATGTGTATCTTACTCTTTTACTAATGTCAATTTAAAGGCCCATATTGACCTAACTATTAATTAATTACACATTTCAACTTAAAAGTTGTATTCAGTGAAGGATAGACATTATGTCCCTTTAAATCTAACTGCCATCATTGAATAAGTACAATTTCATCAAATAGGAATAAGTTAACGATTATATTTCAACAATTCAATAATGGTACAACAATTAAAATAACACACCTTTCCCTTTTACCCATTCCTCAAGATTAAAATAATTTTACAAGTCCACACAAAGGACTTCATTCATGTCAATCGACATTAACAACTCAAAAAGAAATAATAATATAGCTTTTTCTTTTTCCATTTCCTTATGAAGAATAATAAAATCTTAGAAAAGATCCATCCCTTAGTTAATCGGAAGAAGCATCATTAAACAACATGTCTCTCTGTTTTTACTCACGGAATCTATCTCGCAAAATTTACTTGCATGTGTCGGTTCATCGAATCGAGCATATAAAGCACTTATCATTAAAATGAGGTGCTCTTGACTAACTTGTCTCAATAAAAGAACTCGCTTTTATGAAACATCCCGTAATAGATATGGACATAATGTAAGAGTTAAAACTTGATAAGGATGAACCATTTAAACAACCAAGTCTCAATAATTAACATCACAATCAGACAATAATATTAGCTAACAACTTTTCCCAATAATTACAGCAAACACACAATAATTTATTCCCATTTCCTTATTGTTTTCATCCAAAAATGAAAAGAGTTCATTCCAGATTTAGAAAATTACTACAGAATATTTTCTCTAAGTAGTCCCAGATTAAAATCATTTGTAAGAATCGATATATATATATATATATATATATATATATATATTGCTATTCTAATGCAATCACTATCAATTCCATTCCATCATTGTAAATGGGATTCAAAAGAAAAGAATTGACTAGAATTTTAAACAGAAATCCTTCACCTTTATACCACTCGGTTAATCTCAACCAATTCAAATACGAGATAGAAAGGTAGTCATACATCACGATAACAACATTTGTCACTTTCCAGAATTTAACTAATAACATAGTACTTATCCAATGTAGAGAGGGGAAAAACAAAGATAAAATGCAATAGCTTATGCCAAATGAAGTCATAAGTATATTCAATATCTCATAATATAAATTTAAATAGGATAAGAAAAGAAAAGAATTATTACTTCCAGTTACCTATTCAATAATCTCTTTCATTTAATCACAACCGAACTGGATGATTTAATCAAGAAGAGATAACAATTAGAGATAACAGTCAAGGAGAGAGAGAGAGAAATTAAAAGTCAATAATCAAATGAAAGGAAGAAGATTCGCATTACCTCTTCTCAATACTTAGTCGAGTGTCAAATATGAAGTGCATACCTATTACCATTAGGGTAATTCTCCCATGCCATATTGTTATAGTCTTAATAGCTTGCTAAATATTATTCAAGGAAAGTAGCCAAGAATTCATTTTGTATCTAACTTGCAAGTATCAATAACAACTGAACTTTCAATTAAAATCATTTCCATTAATTATTCACTGAAATCAGACACATCCATCCAAGTAAGAAATGAGTAAGAGTATACAGCAAGGCAACATGACCATGATTTCACTGTAATAAATAAAGAAATCATTTTTCAACCACAAGAGTAAGGAATCTACTCAAGTTAAGTTTCAATGAAAACAATGAAGAAGTTTAAATCTATATTATATATATATATATATATATATATATATTCATCATTGAGTTCACACCACCATACACTGTAATATGACAAGAAAAATAGTTCACACAAATAGTCTTGTCAAAGCATTCTCACGGTTTTCATAACAATTTACGCACACAAAACTTAGAAAATAGTTTGCACATCACTGTCACCTTCAGCAAGATCAACCCATAATGGACAATAAAACCAAATACCCATTACTTTCAAAATTCAAAACAACAGAGATGAAATTCGTTTCATTTACCATTTCAACAAGAAAACACCCATTTTCTCTAGTATGCATCAAGAAAATACCCAAATCGCATTTGTTTTCAAACGACAACTCTAGTAAAAGATCACATCTAACATATGAACATTTTATTTTATTTTACAAGAACACATAGTTATAAGAGAAGATTTCTTTTAAGGAAGACGCTTAATAAAGAGCAAAACTATTTAAAGAAAAGAGCCTAACATGCATGTATATTTTTGGTTAGCTCGTGGAAGCTCTCAACCGATCTTCTCCCAAGTTTCTTCCTTCCAACAACGTTATTCAACAAGACCTCCTAACTACTTTCACATTTCCACAGGCCTAGAAACAACTCGGAGGCGGTCGAACTGAAAATGGATGGAAAACAAACTTGCAGGCTCGAAAGAGCAACAAAGAAAATGTAGAGCAAAAACTTGAAACCCAAATGAACAACAATAACCCACAAAAATTCCTTTTCCTCTTTCCAAGGCGAGGCTGGTTACCAAAACCGAGGCCATTAATGCATTGAATGTCTCTTTCTCCCTCTTTCTCCACACCACCGCCGACTCAGATTTGGCGAGGTCTTTCTTTTAAATTTGCATGTAATTTCAAATTTAGTTGTGTTGTTAGTTAAAAGCCTCTAACTTCTTTGCTCCTGCCAAATTTGGCATTTAAAACCACAAGGACTCCAATTAAATTCCATCATTTATGTTTAACCTTCCCCTTATCCTTCCATTTGGCATGTATCCTTAGGTTCCTTTTAGGACTAGCAATAGTTTAGGTTACATTGTCAATAGTTAGGTTTCCATCTAGGTCGTAAATCATTAGGATTTGTAATAATTTACATCCTTTTAATTTAAAATCCACATAGGATAATTATTAGGTCATAGGTTAAAACATAACCCATAGTATTTTAATTAATAGGTTCCAAGTAGGTTTTACCGACTTATGTTCAAAACCAATATAGTGCAGGACGTTCCGTCCAATGCTTAATATATACCTTGCTAACTTTGTATCAAACCCCTTTCTATCTTATGCTTTCCAACGTTACAACTCATATGTATTCAGGAAATCAAACCTTACCATTGGCAGCATGGTGCCGAGTAAGTATACCTGTAACCAGGTTCTTTAAAATTTACAACAATCTCTAGCTTGGTTCCAGACTTCGTTTTATTTAGAAATTTAATCGACAAGATGACAATAAAGAAGGCTGAAGCATACCTTGGATCAATGGAATTGATTCAAGGTGTGTTGTCAACATAAATATGAGTTCATCAAGTACAAAAGCAATTCTACAGGTTCACACTTTGCAAAACACAAGTTATAATGACATCAGTCCCAAGTAAGTAAAGTTACAGTATGCATGAATTCAGAACAGTAATACTTACTTATTGCAAACATGACTTTCAAGGTCAAGGAATACACCTTCACATGACAATATTCATTTCCACATTTGCAGCATCTCAAAAAGAAGTTATCGTAGTAACTACCAAGATCAAGATGTTACATACCTCCCTTCTTAAAAGAATCATCGTCCCAATGATCAAATTAGCCAAATCATGTGTTTTAGGACAAAATTCAGTTATCATCCTTCCATTCATAGGTTCATAACATAACAAAATTTAAGTCTTCAAAATAGTATTTTAAAATAACCATAAAATAGTTTAGTAACTACCCAAGTTTGGCAAAATTATCGCTTTTTTTTTAATTCAATTTTGATCAAACAAGTATGGAAAAGTAGATCTCATTTCTTCAAGGTTCTCCCAAGTTACACTCTCTTCACTAAATTGGTCCCAATAGACCTTACATTGATCTACTTCACCATTTCTTAAGTGCAACTGGTGAGTTCCCAGCACTTGAATGGGCTTAACCACGATTATTCCGGGGTCTTGGACTTGTAAAGAATCCCAATTCAGCACATGTGATAAATCTGATACATATTTCTTAAGCAAGGAAATATGGAAAACATCATGCATTCATGATAAAGAAGGAGGTAAAGCTAAATGGTAAGCTATAGGGTTGATTATTTCAACAATTTCAAAAGGTCCCACATAACGAGGCGATAACTTGGCAGCCTTGCCAAAAGTTATAGAACTCTTTTTGGCTTAACCCGAAGAAAGACCTTCTCACCAAGTTTATAATTCCTATCAACCCATTTTAAGTCTGCATAACTCTTTTTCCTATTGGCAGCCTCCTTTAAATGTTCATGAATCATTTTAATTTGTTGTTCCATTTCTATGAGGATTTCTAGCCCAATTATCTCTCTATCCTCTACGTTGTCCTAGCTAATAGGGGTTCTGCATTTTCTTCCATACAATGCTTTGAAAGGTGTCATCTTTAAAGAGGCATGGTATGTATTATTATAAGAAAATTCAACCAGCAGAAGGTAGTCCTCCCATTTGTACTACTGGTCCATGCAATACATTCTTAACATATCCTCTAAAACTTGATTGACTCTTTCAGTTTGTCCATCCATTTCTAGATGATATGCAAAACTGAAATTTAGTTTAGTTCCCAAGGCCGCATTAAGCATTTGCTAGAATCTTGATGTCATTCTTAGATCTCTGTCTAATATGATCAATTCGGGTATTCCATGTAACCTGAAAATCTCATGTACAAACCTTCTTGCTAACACTGGTGAATCATCTTTCAGATTACCAACAATAAAGTGTGCCACTTTGGTTAGTTTTTCAATAACAACCAGGATGATATCATGTTTATTCCTAGACATAGGTAATCCTTGAACGAAATCCATAGTTATCACTTGCCATTTGTACTGTGGAATGTTGTGGGGGTACAGTAATCCAGTGGGATGCATATGTTCTGCCTTAACACACCGATAGTTTCAAGCAAAGTGTGCTCAAATAAGAAAGAAAGCACTTGCAAAATCTTAAGAACTTATTCTCAAAGTGAATTCCAAGACATTCATTTCAATCCATCTTAGGAGTCATAAAACATGGTCATTATGTTTAAATGATGTGTACCATGAAAATAAAGTTATATCATATGTTCTACAAAGGTAAGCCCCTATTCTCAATCATATTCTTGGGATCTAGTATGGGAATGTGTTTAATGAGTATTATGTTGAATGTGGGATTTCTTCTTTAAACATTTGTAGAAGAAGACATTTTCAATAAAGAATTGGTAGACAAGAATGTACCTTGTTCTTTTGATGTTTATTTCATACAAGAAGGATATATATTTTTCACTAAGGTGAATTGTGAATCTCGAGGAAGTCATGAGGAGGAAGGTGATGATCTCCACATTCCAACTCTAACCTTATGTTCAAATCTATTTCCAAGAGGAGGGACATCATGTTAATACCACCATAGAAAGAAACAAGTCTGAATGAACTATTGTGTGTAAAATATTTTCATTTGAACCATATTTTATTGAGGTGCCCAAGACCATCATGTTTACAAGATTAAGAAGTCATCATAGGTCCACTCAATGCAAGTCTCATAATAGTGTTTTTGAACACTTATTCAATGCTTTGGAATATTCCTACATCTCAAAAAGGAATGAGATTGTAACCCAAATATAAAAGAGGAAAGCTCCAAAATTCAAATTCAGTCAATAAGTGTGAAATATTACAAGAAAAGGAGAGTATATGTATGAGAAAAGGACTTTTAACTAATGAAACTACTAAAAAAACATGGGGGCATATATACCTTACACCATCACTTTTGGGTGATGGAGTTAGTTATGGAAAATTTGAAACATCTACCATCAACCATGGGCATAAGATCATGGAATGCAAACATGAGAATTAGAGGCTAGGATGTGAAAAGGGGTAAATGGAGGTCTAGAGTGACCAAAACTAGGTATAATAGTGTAAAACAATAGGAAACATGTGAACATAATGGGTCAAGTAGAAATAATGAGTGAAATGCGTGAACAAAGGGGAGAAATGAGGTATTTATAGGGTGACTAAGGATGATAGTCACATCTCTCATATTTTTGGTCTAACCCACATGACCAAGTCTTATTATACCCCAATACTATCATGCCCCTTAAGGCACCCACTCAAGGTTAAAATGCATCAACAACATTTGTACAAAATAATTGGCTAATAATCATAAAAATATGGTGTATATAGTACCACTCTCATGTTATTTGGAGATCTATAGTAGAATTTAAAAGTGAAACACTTATATATTTTTCGTGGCCTCTATGATATCGCTGAGATCATTTCAGCACTAAGTGAAACCATCAATGTTAAGATATTGAAACATGTATTGTAAAAATCTCAGAGTTTACCAATCTATGTCATGGGTCACTTTTCATGTTTCTTCAATCACTACTTCAAAATTTCTTGGAGGGGGAGACTAAGGCTTGAGAGAGTGTATATATTTTATGGTTTCTATGTGTATATAATATCCACATGTCATTCATTAATACCCTTTTGATTTTATTTCATGAAGTGTTAACCTTGGGATAATCCTTTTAACACCATGAATTTTGATCGTTTATACACATCTTTGTTACCACTTATCATACATCAGAATTTAAGGAAAATACTTAATGCTTATACAAGTTAAGAACATTGATTCTCCACACATGGCATGCATCCATGATAAGCATTGACATTGATGTAGAAAATGAATAAATTTTATCCTTTGTGGGATGTGGGAATGTTGATGAGTGCCACTTATCTTCCATCCATCATATGCACTAAAAATATGAAAATAATTTAATTCCCATTAATTTTTCCAAATATAGGAAGGTAAATGACTATCATTTGTTAACCTATTCAAGTAATCTATCATCGATCATTGAAGTGTTAAAAACCATGAAAAGAGACTAATTCCAAAGGTTTATAAAATGGTTTGGTCATCAATTGAATGTTTCAAAGTTAAATTTCTCTAATTTATTCCATATGCACCCTATAATAGTTTATAAATTTAAAATATTTGAATTTGGGAATAATTTTTTTCATTCATCAATAATAAATGTCCCTTCGCAACTAAGATACCTTGTAGGTATTAGGATTTTGGATCCTCTTTAACCCTAATTTATTTACCATCTCTCTTCCAACTAGTTATTGGTGTTTCAACTATCCATAGTCAATTTAAAATATTTAATACCTTACTTGCATGTTGTTCGAAAAAACTATTTTTATTCTCATGACCAACTTCCTCTTTTCTGGTATTAAAAACATAATTAAAAATCAAATTTTCACCCATCTTTGGGTCTTATCAACAACTTTATAGATCATATATATTACCTTGTGTAATGTACACAATTACATTACCCCTTTTCCCATCACTTTGGGTATGTGAGAACTCAAAATTTCTATGCACTATTTCTCCACACCTATAACATGTGCCACTACAATAGTGACCAAAGGACCCTTTTCACATGACATAATTTCATATCCCCTACCTATCTCCTCATTATGTAACATTGATCTTATCTCACCTTCATGATGTGTATAATTTTCTCTTCCACCATCTTATCTATGAATTTCCCCTTTACATGGATTGTTTTATATTGTTTACATGCTAACTAATCTTATTTATTAAGTGAATACCGATAAACTTCCTCAACTAGCCTTACTCAGATCATCCCAAACTCATCTTGAATCAAAATGTATAATCCATTCATATATTTGAATATATTATCCATATCATCCTATATATGTATTACTTAAATTATGATTTGATAAAACTATTGAACATATTCCTTCACACTTTGAGATCCCTTTTTCAAAAATTATGAGACTTCTTAAACAAACCAAAATAATAACCCATAGGAAATTTCACCTATAACCTCACCAAAAACATATCCCATGTCTTGATATTATATTTTTTTATTTGCACCATGTTTTTTTGGATATGTTCCCACTATATATGTTCATAACCCTTCAACTTCATGCAATTAATTTTGGGTTACATAGGGTCTTCCATTTCTTGATACTCAAAATACTTTTTAATTTTTTTAAACTAATTGATGAACTCCATTTCCTCCAAAATAAAATTGTAACCTAGGTCATCTAATCTAAACCTACTCCCCATTCTATAAAATACATGTAATATCCTATCCTCGAAACCATCTTACACTTATTAATTTTCATTTGGATCTATGACTTTTACTCCTTTTATGTGGATCCACCTTCACCATCACCATAATCTTACATAATAACACCTTGACATTGTGCAAATACCATATCCTCAAAATGGGCTTGTATATTCTACATTAACTTGGCCAAATCATCACCTCTTACTCCCTTATTTCAAAGATATTTAACAACATTTCTCTTGTGTGTTACTATTTTTCCTTAGATGAATGTGACCTCCACACTCCTTCATACCTTATACCCATCAATTACTCATTAGAAAATGTATACAATAATTTTCTATCCACTTTCATAAAGTGGAAAACCACCAAAGTGGTTTTTGTTTAATCCTTATACCTTCTACATAAAAGTTACCCTATGGAAGATGTCCAAAATTATTTTCTACCCACACCCGTAAATGTGGAATAATAGTAATCCCTATTATGTTCCACTTGTAAGCAATAAAACCTTTATTTAATACCAAAATGATGCAAACATGATTAGGATGCTCAATGAAGATACACCTTAGACCATGTAACCTTCATAATCATACTTGGAAAACATACACTAAATTCATGTAATAAAATATAAACATAATTAAAAAATAGAATAACACATCAATAATCCTTATTTATATACTAAATGATGAATAGGACACACATATAATCGTCAATGATACATTCACTTAAACACTCCCCATTGGTTTCATGTCAAATCATTACAAAGACACTCTACTTTGAGCCTTAAGCTCGCATCAACACTCTTCTTGATTTCTAAGAGATAAAATTAGGCTACTAATTACTTAAAATTGTGATTTATTTATATATCCAGTTAATGGAAAAAATTTAAATATTAAAATTAATATAATGTATGGTGGAAAGTACCTATTATAGACTCATTCGTAATTTTGATATTTTATAGCTTAAAAAAACTTCTTCTATTGTTTTGTACCTTCTAAATAGATTTTTGGTATTGTGTGCCTTCACTTAAACTTGCACAAATTTATCTAGTGTTTCATGGATCTATATATAGTTTTGTGTCCTCCTTAGTGTTTTTGGCATCTTCCAACCCAGCGATGCATGAAATATTAACTTCCACACTTTGCATGGCCTATGAAAAGATTCATTTAAATTGTGTAGACTATGCAATGTTGGATAAATTGTAATTTATGTTAACAAAAATACACAGAGATAAAAATAAAAATAAATTTAATCAAATTGATGTGTTACAATGATCAAATTTAATAACAATTATTGTAATAATTGTATATCAAAATGTGCAACAAATTCATGAAGGGGAAACATTTATTTAATGAGCCAACTAACCTCTATTGGGATTAAATGATTTTTTTATGTGTTTGACCTCCCTTGAATAATCATGACCATTTGAAATATCATTTTGGGGATATAAAAGAAAGATTTATTAAATGGAAGAAGGAAGACTTTGAGAGAATTTCATTCAGAAGAATAGCAATTTTAAAAGTGTGAAATAAGAGTTATATATTGAGAAAACAAGTAGATTTTGAAGAGGAAATAAAATTCTCCATCATTTGTTGAAACAAAGAAACTACAAAGGTAGTATTGTCATCAATTTTTAGGTTTTTTCCTCATAAAACAAAGAGATTGGTGTCTCTTACTGAGTTTATGCTCAGTAGAAAATATTGGTGTCTAGATTGCTAAGTTGGTGCTCAGAATTGGGGAATGGTGTCTCCAGTAGGTTGGTGCATACATGAATTATAAAATATTTTTATATATATAGGCAAATAATTTTCTACTTTTTTTTTCTTGAAAGGGTTTCCATATAATATTGTGTTACATAATTTTTAGATATTGTGAGATTGATGTTATTTTGGCTATTAAAGTTTTGAATTATTAAAATTTTATCTTATAGTGATTCACTACCCTCTTAGTAAAATTGTGTGTTTAACCATTGGTATCGGATTCGGTTCCTTCAAGAATAATCTAATAGAAAGAAGGTATATCTCATTAGCACACATGGCTAGTAATCAAGTACTAGAGGGCTTATCCACAAAAAATGCTCCATTATTAAATGAAAAATATATGCTTTCTATAGAATATGAATGAAAACACATATAATGGATCTAGTATTATATATTTAGCAATAAGTAATAATAGGATATATAACTCTAGTCTCCTTTTGCTTCATCAACATATCAAGCTGGAAAGAGGGCCAGTGAAAACAACACTAAATTCTTGAATACAATATTATATGTCTTGTATGAATCTTATTTTTTCAAAGTTATGCATTATGAAATGGAAAAGGAGACATCGGAAAAAATGTAGAATACCTATGAGGGAGACACCAAAGGAAATCAGGCTAAGCTCCAAACCCATATAAGGTAGTTTGAGAGTCTAAAAATGAAGTAAGAAGAGAATGTTATAGCCTATCTTCTTTTTGTGGATGAAATTTTGAATTCCATCAAAGGGATTGGTGAAAATATAGAAGATCCAATAATAGTACAAAAAGGTTTTTAGGTCTCTCCCCTTAAGATTTGATCTTGAGGTTTTTGCAATTGAGGAAATAAAATATATAAACACACTAAATATGGATGAGTTGCATGAAATCCTCATAGCATATGAAATAAGGACAGATGCAAAAATCCTTCAACTCGAAAAGATACATTCAAAGCTTCAAAAATGGTAAAAATTTAATACCTAATTCAAGTGATGAATTAAAAGAATACGAAGCTCTTTTTGTAAGAAATTTGAAAAAATGGATATATCAAGCATAAAGGTAAGCTTCCTTTCAAATGTTTCAATTGTGGTGAGATACGGCATTTCACTTCTTAATGTCCTCATATAAAATATGATAGTAGTGATGAATAACAAAATTTTAATGTAGGAAAGATAAAATATCCATACATAAATAACTATGAGATAGGAAAATATGAAGAGAATAAAATATCTAACATGATTAAGAAAATCCTCTATACTAAGAATGAGAGTAGCTCGGAATAAGAGAGTGATACAGAAGAAACTTATTTCATGAAAATAAAAACAAACAATGATGAAGACAAAATGTTTTTGGAAGAGGAAAAAAATTGAGGATGAAGGAGAAGTGGATCTCGGAAGAAGAACTTGTCATCAGTGCATTGGGTGAAATAAAGAGTATTAAGAAAAAAACTTGAAGAAAAATTATAGCTTCATAAATATGAAGAAGAAGGTAGAAATTTTCAATTGAAAATAGCACAATGCTTCAAAGAGTCTAAAAAGATTATTATCATTTTGAAAAATAAATTAGAAGAGGATAAAATAATTGAGGTAAAGGTAGTAAGAGATCATCTGAAACCAAAAGAGGAAATTGTTTCTAAACTTGAATCTAAAATTATTTATTCAATAATGGAATTAGAGAAGTCTATTGATAAGCTAAAAATAGGTTAAATTTTGAAAAGAACATTGAGGTCTTGGATAACATTCTTATTATCCAAAGGTCACCATGCATCAAGATGGGTCTTAGATATGAAGTAAACAAGAGGTTACGAGAAGGATTTAAATTCAAAATTGTTAAATTTACAAAGAAATAAGACAAGACTCCTCATAAGAACAATATTCCTCAAAAGGATAACAAATATGAGAACAAGTGGTACATGGTTCCCACAAAAATTCATAATATCCTTCTATACAAAGCATTCTTACATGATCAATTATCAAAAATCTTATATGGTTATTGTTTCGATGCAAAAATGTTAGTCATAAGGTAATATATTGCAAGGATTTTTCGGATAAGATAAAAAAGAGATTGGTTTTAAGGGGACAAAAAATCCCCATACAAAGAAATAAGATAGTTTTAATAGGAAAACCAACAAAAATCCAGGGAGGAAAAATAAAAAAATATTGACAACGAGACCACCACATAACAAAGCCTCTACATATTAAACATTATGATTTTTGACAAAATATAAAAAAAAGAACCCAAAAAAGTAACCTACAGACCAAAGGAACAAGACCTACAAAAGGGGTAGCAAAAGTCCTATCACTAGTTCTCCATATCCTTACTACGGGTTCGGTGTTTGGCCCACTTGTCCTTCCCGCCAGTAAACTTTTATGATCACCTATTTAGGTATTTTATCCTCCTTTCCTATAGGTTGGGTGTTCATAATTACATGTTCTTTCAAAATTTTATCCTCCTTGTCCTCGATCTAGGCATTCATGACCTCCATGTCGAGAATCCCCATTAGTCTCGTAATCTTCACCATTTGAACTACTAAGAACTAGACTCATATTATGTTTGTTGTTTCCCACTTTGGCCATTTGGTCTGAAGGATAGAGACCCTTTCCTCTTGTATGATAAAATCATATTGAATTCCCCCAATTCTCTTGTTTTAGATCTCAATTTTATGGTGGAATTATTGTAGTTCCTATATCATATTCTTATTTACCTTGAGAATAGTATCATCAATCAAATCAGCACACATAAGCCTAGCTTCCTAGTCCACAAAGCCTCTTTCCTGCTATCAAAATTCTCACCCACATTTTGAACCCAATGTTTCAAGTTACATAGAACATCCGTAATCCCCTCGAGAGTGTCTTTCCCTTTCATTTTCTTCATATGTGTGAAGGCAGATGCCACGGTTTTGTTATCGACTCAAGATCATTATTGTTCACATGATGAACGGGGATAGTGGGTTTTCTCTTTTGCACTAATAGGAGAAATAAACCTTGATGAGACGGACATCAATTCTCTTATTTCAAAAGTCATCCATGGTAGAAAGCATGGACCTATAGAGGAAAAATACAGACTCGTGGCTTGGTTTCTATGGAATATATTTAAGATGGAGAGATGATGAGAGAAAATCTTCTAAAATTTACCTTTCAAAGTCAGGTATTTCATGACAATAAGGCGGGCGTTGACTTAACATTTAGGGAGGAAAGTACGGGCTATACCATCATCATAAGAAACTATATTCTTGCCAACCTAACTAAAGTGGTTATCTCATGTTTGTTGCAATTTTTATCTTTATATATTTTGAGCCCATACAATTGTAAGCCCACTTATCTCAACTATGGAATCCTCAAAACCCTAGTTTCAAACCCTTTAAAATTGAATCCCCCTTCAACCCAAGCATTGTGAAAACCAATAAAGAGTGTAGGATCATTACCTTTAAGGCATTAAATATACTGGTGAAGCCCCATTTGCGCAACAATTTACACAAAATGGAGTCATTTTTCGGGTGAAATAAGGAAGTAGGCTCATTTTTGACCTTGTGGCCTCCCATAGTTTCCCCAACTCTCTTTCTTTCTTTAATCACCAATAAAATGGAGTCAACAATTTTAAAAACATGAATAAATTCCAAAGCAAATGAATTTTATCCTTTTCTAAAAAGAAGAGGATCTTTTTGAAATCCCAAGTATGTGAGTCTTGGTCGGTATCACTACATGACCTTTTAAGATGTGTCATCATTTATCAATTTTATAATATTTACCCAAGAAATACATTTCCCTCTCCATGTCATCAGATCTGATATATCATTTCCTTGATTAGCAAGTACATTCGTAGGTTTATTACCTCCTATGAAGATGTGTTACATATCCACCTTATCAAATTATTCTAATATCCCACAAGCTTCCTTGATGATTTTTCTGAGTTTCCACCCGCACTTACTTTGATCCTTTAGAGAATTGATGACACATAAGGAATCACCTTCTATAATGATGGATTTTAAACTCAGATATTTACACATCATGATGCCCTAGAGCATAGCCTTGGCTTCTGCATAATTATTGGTATGATTTCCGATGGGACCCACATAGGCTCCAATACATCTACCTAGGTGATCATGAATCAGACCTCCCCTATAGCTTTTTTTTGTTCTTCTATTTGGTAGATCCATCAAAATTGAGTTTGAAGAAACCCTCAAGAGGTCTCGATTGTTTAAAAATGTGGGTGATCTTTTCCTTCATAAGATTGATTGGGATGATGTTCATGTTACTAAGAATACTATTTTCCCAATATGGGAAAGCTTTATATGGTTTAATATTTAAAAGTTGATACTTTTCTTTGAGATACTATCTCACCTTTTCAATAACATTTTCCATACTTGAAACCTTTTTCCTAAAAATACGATTATTTCATTCAATCCACAGACCCCATAACATGTGTGAGAGGGTAATTTTTCCAAATTTCTCTAGTTAATGCATGCTATAAATTGAAGCTCCATTTATCAAGGAGAAGGGAAAAATCCCTAAGAAGGACCATATGTAACTTAAAAAGACTAAGGATAAAAGAGAAGACTTGAAAGGAAAAAGAGAATTCTAGGAAGAGATGTTGAATTGACTATTCATTACATTTGCAAAAATGTATCTATTAGTGATGATCACCCCCTTTTTTCTTAACCTATCCACTATTAGGATCTTTCCTTTAACAACTTCCCAGAAAAAGATATTGATTTTGGGAATAATATTACTTCTCCAAATCTTCCTCTAGAAAATATTGGGTTCAATGTGCTCAAAATTTAACTAGTATCTAGACTTGACTCTGTACTCGCTTGATTCCATGGCTTTCCAAATAAGCTCATCTTGAGCTCTATTTTTCGGTATATTATAGTATTAAAGGATCTTATTAAGTTCTTGAAATGGTTGTAAATCATGGTTGGAATAAAATTACTTATCGTTATTCAAGTAGAAATCATAAGTCATTTTCGCACTATCAAATTAGAATGAATATCATATTATGTGTTATACTTGTGTAAAAAAATTGGCCATACAACTTGATATTTTAGAATTGTTTTTCGGAAAATATTAAGAAAGTGGATACCAAGGTCAAGCGAAAACAAAATCTACAAAAGCTTGTAAGAAGAAATAAAAGAAAGAGAGAGAAATTCATACTCCTTCAAACTTATTTTCATGTACAAAATGAAGAGAAACATTGGTAGATTAATAGTGGATGATCGATCCATATGACAAGAGATAAGATAAAGTTACATTCCTTAAAGAAAGCAAGTAGAGGAATAGTAAAATTTGGAGACATTGCTATAACAAGGATGGAAGGAAAAGGTAATCTCAAGCTCAATGATGGAAAATAAAAAATTGATAATTTTTTCTACATTGAAGGGATGAGTCATAACCTCCTAATTGTTATTTAATTGTGTGTTAAATGGCACATCCTCACTTTCGATCCTCAAGGTTGTGAAATAAGGAAAGTTGATTCAAGAAGATTAGTTGTAGATACAAACATAACCATGAATAACTTTTATGTGCTCAATGAAGTTAAGAAAGAAAGATGTTATATGACACAATCAGATGAGATTCAATTATGGAATAGAAGAATGGGCCATACAAAATTTGACTATGTGGTGAAAATCAACAATAAGTAGTATGTGAGAGACATCCCAAAATCACAAATCCTCCAAACACCATTTACAAAAATGTCGAATAGAAAACAAAATAGAGGAAGATTCAAATCAAAGGAATATTCAATAACGAAGCCTTTGGAATTGATTCATACATACTTTAGTGGGTTCACAAGAACTCAAAGTTTAAAAGGTGAGTTACTTTATGTTTTTAATTTATGACTATTCGGAATGACATGGGTTGTTCTAAAGGGTAAATTTGAGGCATTTTATAGCTTTAACAATTTTAAAGCATTAGTAGAAAATGAAACTGAGTTAAATATTAAGTCTTGAGATTGTATAGAGGAGGAGAATTTCTTTCAAACTAAATCAGAGAGTCTCAAGTGAATTTTATATATAAAATCAAGTCTAATATACTGTGAAGGCAAGCTAGAAAGGAGGCTCGTGTAGATGGTTTATCATATTATTTTAGTATAGGGCCCAAATGCTAAGTTAAAATGTTGAAATGATGGGCACGATGAAGCATAGAAACACGTGTAATAATCATATAAATACATTTAATAGTGAAAATTGGTTTTTCATCATATCACATGCCATGATATTGTGCCCTCGTAGAATTGCACTAGAAAATAAAATGGAAATATTATAAGGAATGTAATTCCTTGTGTATGTACTAATAAAGATCTTATAAGATCCCATGGATTACAATCCCATGTGGTTAGACACAATGGATATCCCATTAACAATATAAGTTTTGAGTGCTCCAAACCTCATGAGGAATAAGGGATATCCACGTGGAAATAATATTGAGGAATGAGAGATAAAAAATTGGAAATAAATATGACCAATAAGGGGCAAAAATGGCCTAATAGAATATCTCTTAAAGATAAACTCACGAGAAAAAAATTGGGGATATTTTAATGGATATTGGTCATGCAAATAAATATTCAAAGGGTCATAACATTTTTTAGATTCTCAATTTTAGGTTTTCTTTATGATGTTAGAGAAAAACTACAAGATAGCCTAATAGAATATCTCTTAAATATACACTCACAAAAAAAAAAAAATTAGGGATATTTTAATGGAGATTGGTCATGCAAATAAATCTTCAAAGGGCCATAACATTTGATTAGATTCTCCATTTTAGGTTTTCTTTATGATGTTAGAAATTTTCTCTAAGATTTGGGCATTGGTTATAAATTTGGGAAAAATAATGAATGTTTTTAGAGTAGTTTTTGAGTCAACCTCATGAATTTTGGCTTCCGTGATGAAACAGTCTTAAGTATATTCTTCAACATATTTACAATTTATTAGAGGTAGTTTTCCTCCACATTAATTTGTTTTAGAGTATTCACTCCCTCTAATTTATCACAAACACTCATTGGTAAATTGAATAATCCATTTTGTGAAAATAGAGTTCCTCCATTGGACCCCCATGATAATAATGAGATCTCTTGATAAATAGAAATTTTATTTTCTCCATTCTTCTTGATTTCATATTTTTATTTGTACACCTCTCATTGTAATCCCTTTTTCTAAAGACTCAATTTTTTATTATAAATTTCATGTTTTCAAGAAAAAAACTTGTTTCCCTTCAATTTTTATGATAACAATGAATTGAGTATTGTTTTTGAGCCCCTAATATATTTTCACATGGGTTCACTCTCTTACCTTAAATCAGATATATTTTGTAACCTTTTGATTCCTTCATTCTCATGTATTTCCCTATATTTTTCATATTAGAATTATGCAAAGCCCTATAAATTGGTTAATTTTTTTCTTCATAAGGGGTATTTTTACATCTTTCACAATCTTCTTGCAAACCTGGAAAAAATGTTGTCTTAGCATGGAGTCTTATGTGTATATAATTAGTTTCATTGTTAGTAGAGATTTAATATAATGGTATTAGCTATGGATTTATGAATAATTTCTTAATAAACAAGGAATACCAAAGAGTTATGGATTGGTCATGGAGTGAAATTCTATTTTGATCAAATTTATTGAAAATTTGTACAAAAAAATTCACTTATTTGTTAAATAATTTAATTCATTTGTTTTCACTTAAGTGTATTGAATGTCATATTTCTCTACAATTTGGATCTATTTAAAATATTGATTATGCAATATATGTTTAAGAAGTTTTCCACCATTGTTTTTAAAAATTCATCTATGAAATGTGTAATTATGCTACAAATTTCATCTCAAGGAATCTAGATTCTATTGTAGAATAATTACAACTATATGGGACCATTAAACAAGATACTAATCCCCACTTTTTATGTTACTTTTTACTCGATTTGATTATTTTTCCTATTTGGTTAATTTTAAACACTACAACGTCATAAGGATTTCACCTTTGTGCTCAAATGCACCTCGATTCCAATTTTTTTAGTGGACCTCGCATTATATTTGTTTAGGAGTGTGTTCAATGGATATAAAGTCTCATATTTACACATTTGTGTTGCAATATTTTCTGAACTTTGTAAATGAGTTATTATTACATTAGTGAAAAATAATTTTGTGTGTAATCACTCTGGTCATATTTATTGTTCATATTTTCACTCTTGAGGTGAAATATTTTATCTATTTTCGTTTTATATTTTGTTAGATCTCTCCTCATCGTCTAACAAATCAAGAATAGTAGAGTATACCACCTCTCTTAATTGTTGGTATCATATTTATCCTAGTTTGTGAAGAGAACCCACTTTCTACGAAATGACCTAGAAATTTTCTCTTTACCGAATCCCCATGTGTAAATTTAATCTCCAAAACATTTCAAAAGGAAAATTTAGATATAGTAAATTTGTTTATGTAACAATATTTATAAATTATGTGAACTACTACATATTTTCTATTTACATAATTATGATCTATACAATCATTAGTTTATATAGATGAAAATTATAAATCCCTAAATTATTTTTGTAATTCAACGATAAAAAACATAATGGTAATTATTTTAGTTGATATAATTACACATTGAAGAGGTACATTCAAATAATTTATGGTATTCTCATTGTTGTCGATAAATGATCTAGAATCCTCCCTAGGGTTATCATTATTATCATTAGACAAACTATAATAATATCTTATAACATGATTATCGACACATGGATTCTATCACAAGTATTTAAAGGAATATCATTAATATCACATAAATCATTGTTAATAATACAAACATTTTGATTAAAATAATCTATACTTGTATTCAACTAGATTATAACATTATTAGTCCTGGCCTAAGGTAGGGTACTATACAAATAAATTTTTATTAATTCATCATTACTAGTTATTGATGAAGAATTTAAAAAATCGAAGTATGAGGATCATGTAGGATAACAAAAAAATCTACCGAGTTGCACTCCGAAAGCATGATGAGGTCTCATCAAGAGAAATCATAGACCAAGTAAGTGCATGCAAGGATTCGTAAGGGGGAAAAATCTTTCATAGATCTAAATGAAGCAAGGTTTACAAATAGGGGGTGTTTTGTAACCCACACTACATGTTATCATGACTCCTCAAGTGGGTGTTTTGTAACTCCCATATGACACACTAATGTGTAATGACATGTAAGGAATCTAATGACGACCCCTATGAAACATAAACCTATGACCTCACCTAAGCGAGATGACTCGATATGTGATGTTGAAAAAAATCACACCAATCCTCATTCATCGTAACTTAGGATGAGGAAAAATTCAAAAATGAGAAATGGGTTGGAACTAAATCCTGATGAGGCACCCATGAACAACAAGGATCTCAAGAAATGGAGGAAAAATAGTGGGAAAAACATCCACTTGTAAGAGATGAAAAACACTCTCTATGCTAATAAAGATTCCAAAAATACATCCCATAAATTGAGGATCCTGATAAGGTACCCATGTATAAAAGGGAAATATCTTTGGAAGAAGAAGAAGAGAGAGGAAGAGGGAGACAAGAGGAACGTAGAAAATTCCATCAACGGATCTAAACTTTGTAACTCTAAGAATTATCCAAGAAGAGCATTGATGATGTGGTCCTCTTCCTCTAGACTAAAGAAGATCTACCCACACTGAACTATGTGCCTACCCTTGGGAAGGACATAAATAGAATATTGAAATTCTACCCATTCCATGAAGGAAGCCGGAGGTAGTAGTAGGAATAAATCTGAATTTCTTCCATGAAAGTGTGACATAGGTCTAGAAAATGATCATAAAGTAATTGAAGGTAATGCCACGTGCATAGAACTATTAGATTTTGAAGGATAAATATCTACCAAAAGGATTCCTAAGTGATGTGAAGGTAATGCCACGTGAAGAGAACTATTAGATGATAGATTCCTCTGAAACACCTGTAGAGGAATGAGAAACATGTAGTTCATCAAAATTAGACATTCGAAGAGATGACGAAGGTATGAAATATAATCATCTCAAGAAGGGGGCTTGGTAATCAGAAGAATAATGAATGATAGGTATGAATCATCAACTGAAGGTAGAGGAGTGGAAAGGGCCTCACACACTAAAAGTGGAAAGGAGGAAGATGCAATGATAGTACAAGGCCAAGAAGGATACTTCTGATGTCGGAAGATGAGATAAGATGGGTATCAACACTCTATGGAATAAGGATGAGAAAATGAGGCTAAAATTCCTTAATAGTACTATTGTCATCAAAACTAGAAGCACAATCCTCATAATTAGGTATGTAAATAAGAGAGTATGGGTCGGTGGAACAATAATCACATGAATCAAAAGAGGAGATAGTTGTATCAGAAGCAACAACAATGGTGGCAATATGTGAAGGGACTTTAGAAAAGGACTCGAATGATGTTCTAGATGATGAGGGGAGGATCTAAGTCCTCCACATGAAAGTGGAGAGGTGCGGTGACATGTAACAATGGAGAGGTCTAGTGACATGTAACATCAAGTGACCAAAAAGATGGCCGCATGTGTCGATAAATTCCTCAAGATGACTAGGAGGTACTGGCTATAGTAATTGATTCATGTAGAAAGTGTGAAATACCCTCGTAGGTAAAGTAGAGTTCTATAGAAGAACATTATGATGTATGTCACTCTCTTCCGAGAATAAGTGATGAAGGATGTAAGGCGATCCTACGATGCTCAAGTATAGAAAGAGCATCCTCTATGATGTGAAATAAATAAATTCAAGCTATGCAATAAGAGGGTTTGTGGATAAAGCAAGGTTGAAAGACATCGGACTCACCCGAGAATGTGTCTCGCATCTAATACAACACCGGGAACAGTGGTAACCCACATGTTTATGGAACTTTATAAGTAGTGTGTGATTACAATAAGGTATTTTCATGTGATGTCTTACAATTGACCACTCACCTTGCAATAGGAAAAAGTTCACGTAAAAGTGGAGGTCATAATGAGACCTATTTGGAAATTTAGGAATGATACACAATAGAGAAAAAAAGAAGTACACACAAAAAGGGTAAAAACAATTCTTAGTGTGAGATAAGGCATCTCACATCACAAAAATGAAAGTTCTCTTTCCACAATGATATGATAGATATGCTCACTAGATGTAGGTGAAGAGGATCAATACAATGTAAAGAGTCAAAAAAGTGACCCGAGAAAGTCAAATAAATCTATATAGAGGTCAAAAAAAAATATATTCCCACCTTACAATGATGATTTTTAAATTTTTTTCCCCTTAATTAGTGTTAGGCTAATAAAAAAGTGGAAAAAATGACAAAAATTCAAAAGGGTGAGAAAATGGGGTCCGAAGCGAAGAGGGTGAGAAGAGGAAGAAAGTTGGGCCAAGATGGCTTGGGGAGGTGGCAAAGTGGTGAGGTGGTTCAAGTGGGGTGAGCTAGAAATCTAACGCTGAGTTGGTGGATGAGCTAGGTGCTCTTATCGTAGAGAATTAGGTCTAAAGGTCACGTCAAGTCACAAGTGATGTAGTCATTTTTACACCCACCAAAGAACAAGGGATTCTTATACGTGTTGGCTTATCACCCATGGGTCTTTGGGAACTCACTTGAGGGCATGCACAGGCACCGAGTATCTCTTTTATGTGAGTTAAGTGGGAAGCCATCATCTATGTTAGGAACTTAATGAATAAAGGTGGAAATGAGACATATAATCATCATAGGGCTTAGAACAACCTCTAGACAATTGTATTCATTCGAATAAAGAGTACTTACTGGATAATAGATAGAACTATAGTAGAAAGGAAAATACATAAGGATTTACATCTATTCCATAACATCCATGAATAGAAATGAAAAGATATAGATATGAACCGAATCAATTACATTCATACTCATTCATGTTTGTAACCTCATTACATTCAATGGATCCATTAGACTACCACAACTTGATCAGACCGAAGTCATACATCACAACAGGGATCATGTCCTTCATCCATACAAAGAAAAAAATTTATATCCCAGCCCCTTAATACATTACTCCCTTATATAGCCTCTACCCAATCCCACAGAGTTCTCACAAAGTATTTCTGCAGAGCTCGCTCTCTATATTCTCCTCCCGTCTATCCGATCTATATCTTTTTCTCCTATGGGCACTCGTATATATAGGCATCCCAAAGTGCCAACTCATCCTTCTGTAGCCTTAGATCCGATGCCAAGTGTCTGAATGTGGTCCTCCATGGGAGCATGCTCCTCTAGGCCTGAGCTCTCCACTTTTTTCCATGATGTCTTCTAGAACCTTCTATCGTAGGGCATATTCCTTTTGTGGGCATCACGTTTCAGTGGCACCTTATCCACTCTACATGCACAGTCGGGTCATGCTTTTCTCGTGTCCTACCCAAAATGCCCAATATGGCTAAGTCCTAAAACCTTGGCTCTATCCGCGCACATGCCATGGGTTTTCTTAAACCCTTCCTTAAACCTTGTCCTATGCACCTTCTCCTTGCACGCCTTTCTTCAACTAGGTCTTGCGTTCCTATGCGCCTTTTTCTACTTAGCCAATATTTTAGTGTCCCAAAGATCACCCCACACTATGCAATATTATCCATCTTCAGAACACTTATCAAATGAATAAAGAATTATAGTAGACTTATGTCTTGGAAAAAGAATAAGGGGATGAAGAATTTGGGAAAGAAGAAAGAATGGGGAAGTGATGGCATTATTTCAACAAGCTAGGAAAATCTTTCTGTGTGTCAGCCTCCAACTTGTTATAGGCATCAACTTCATTCTGCACTCTCTGATAGAGGTCGCCAACTAGGGTGCTTACCTCCCCAAAACTTAGTCCATCTCCTTGAGTATTCATAGTGTCAACAATTTTCTCCAACTCCTTGCTCATGTCTTCAAGTGCATCCATCCTTCTAGTAATGTGGGTACAATTCCTTTAACTGGTTTTTGATTGAACCCCTTAAGGTTTCAATGGCCTCGGATTTCTTTTCAACCTCGGAAAGGATTTTGTCCCTTTCTGCCCTATTTCCCTTATTCTTCTCTTGAAACTCCTTCAGCTTTGCTTCGTGAGTGGTGACCAATATGCTCACCACTCTATCCCTGTCTGTGCAATTATCGTACATGGCCTCAACAGATTAGGTAGCAATCTTTACATCCACAAGTACCTTGCTATACTCAACAATGATTTCTACCACTTTAAATTTGTCCTCCCTCTCCAAGTGTGCTACCACTTCTTCCGTAGATTCTAGGGCCAACAATTGTCTCTCCATGGTGAGGATGTGCATTAGATCCTCTAAGCATTCAAGAGTGGATCCTTACTTCTACACGGGCAGATTATGTATGGATGCTTCAACATAATGGTGCTTGTGATAGACTCCATATTTTTTTATACTTCATGCACCTTTGCCTTCTCATCCCTTAGTTTGAGCTTCAGCTATGTGCTGATTAACTCTTCTTGTTTCAAGCCCTTAGTCTTCTCAGCTAGCTCCTCTTCCTTATTTTCTAGCTTTTTCTCTAGAAATCTTACTTTGTCATTTCTTCCAAAGAGCCTAGCCTCAGTCTCGGACCATGACCTTGTTCATCACATTACATAACTGCTCATCTGAGAGTTGTTGGGATTTACCAAGGGGTTGGTTCCTTTAGACTCTGGTACTGGCATGATTTCCCCTTGGTATACTTCAAACTCTGGCTCATCAATATGGGACTCAAATGCCCAAGAGAGCATTTTCCTTGTCCTGGGGTACATGCCCTCCTCGTTAAATGAATCCATAGCTAAAAGTTCTTCTATGGGTATAATGCTCTAGAAACACGTGCGTAACACCTTCCTTTGGTCATCAACATAGCCCATGACTTGTCTTCATTATGTATCAAGGCTCTTCCTTCCCGAGCACATGGCTTTGGGGAAACTCACCGTTAGACTGGGACCTACTCCTATACTAACTTGTTCTTTCTCAATGCTTTCCTCCTTACCCTCTTCTATCACTATGTTAGCGCAACACTCTAATTATTATTCTACCAAGGCCTCAATTATTTTCATTGCTTCTCTTTCTTCCACCTCGTTTACTTGCTCCTATGTAAGGCTTGGAGCTTTCTACTTCTGCACGCTAACCTCCTCACTTCTTCCCATGTCCAGGCACACTTCTTCTCCCTGGCTACCCTTGTGCCCCATGAAAAGGAACTCTTATTCTTCTTCTCCGCCCTATTCTTCTAAATCATGCATGCTAAAGATAGGTGGCTCTTGATCTCTTTTAGGATCATCTTCTTCATTGTCATCATCCTTTTCACCTATTTATCTCTCCAAACTCTTTGTCTTTCTGAGTCAACTTCCTCTTCTATCCTCTACTTCTTTCTGAGAGGTGACTCTTCCACAAGGGATCTAGCCTTCTCTACTTCCTTTGGAGACTTTTGTTTGGTGAGGGGTTACTCTGACACCTCTTATTCAGGGGTCTTCTCCTTTGGGGATTTCTTCCTACGTGTATAAGTTATAGGATTGGAGCTTTCCACGGGCACGCTTCATGGCTAGGTAGTCTACACACTTGGTTATTTTTCTTCTTCTTTCTCCCTTTTCTTGCATGTGGGCTTTCTTCTATCCCTAGGATCTTCGGGTATGGAGACATCATTCTACACTATGTGCCTTTCTCAAATTTTTTCCTAATACGAAGATACACACGCACCATGGAATTTACTACAATTTTTAGAGTCAGGGGTTTCATCATTCTGACTTCATGCGCTACATACTTTTCCATGTACGCGTGCTTCTTGGGGTAGACTAGCATCCTACACAACTCCATGTGGTCCTGATCAACTTCACTAAGGTCAAACCTTAGTCTCTTTTATTCTTTGAACACGTTAACTCCCACTTAGAAGTACTAGGGTGAAGGAGAATGGGATTTTACACCATGGGCTCATGGTTTCATCCACCAACTTGAATCTACCTATGCAGAAGTGTTGGTACATAGTAAATTGAACTTCTCTTGTTGTAAGCACCGGTGGCTACTCCGGGACTCTCCACTCAACTTCAAACACATCCCTTAAGTGCTTATACAACTTTTCCAGGCACACATTGTGGGAGGATTTCATTGTTTCACATGTATACTTTGAAAATATTTTTTCCAAGAAGGGATCTTCCACCGGATACTCCCAAACAAACTTGTCTACCCCATCAGGAACTCCTATATCTGAAAATACAATTTCCAGGAGGACATTTCTAAAGAGTATATTTTCTAATTCCTAGCAAAGTACTAATTATCTCATCTACAATGAAGGTTGATAAATTGTAGATTGTGCCCTATGATATTTTTCTACATACATTCAACCAGGCCTTATTCACCTACATCCACCTTTCTTGATCATTTAACTTTGTGACTGTGCATGCAACCATTCTCATGACGGGATCTAGGATTTCTACAATATCAAAATACCTTGACCCCTTCTTGTAATCATATGCAGTGATGGTTGCTTTGATGGTTTCCTTGTCACTCAGGTCATCATCTATGTTGTCTCCCTCGTAGATGAGGCCTGTAAACTTTGAAATCAGCTGAGGGGTTATGCGCATCTTATGCCTGCAAAGTAAAAGTGGTCCTCATGCACATGTGACATTAGCCACTGATAGAGGCACTCAGGATTTCTAAAGTAGGGAAACTCTTCTCCAATTTAACTTTTACCTCATTGTTATAGATTGGAAAACCCTTTGGTGTCCTTTTTTTCATCAGCGCACTAACTCCAACACCATTTCCTTCTCTATTATTCTTGTGCGATGGTTATAATCACTCACCTCCATCTTTCTCAAATGGGATTCCCACTCCTTCCTAAGCAAAACCCCATCTAGGTACTGCATTTCTACATACCACTCCTCATTCATGCTTGTGGTGGTTGTTTCTGGCTCTCTACCCTTTCCCTTTCCCTTGCCCTTTGGCTTCTTGGGTGACACAAGCTGGTTTCTTGGGTGCCATTGTCTAGGTCCTCTTATCACTTTAATCTCTTCTTGTTACTCTACTCTTCCACTCCTTCCAACCTTAGATCTCAAACTTGTGAAGAAAACCTCTTAAACCCATGCCCTAGTTCTTCAAACCCTAACTGGGATAATTCCTTCACAAGATGGCACCTTCTCACAACTTCTCTTACACTCGATGAAATCCCTTCCTTCTAGTTTGCAAATCCAAACTAGTTACTCACACTCAAAATCTTCAAATTTTTCTTCACACAGATCAGTTCTGGAAGCCCTAGTTTGCAAAGATGCAAAAGTGCTTCTTTCTTCGTATACACAAAGTAAATAATGAAATGCCTTGACCCTTTATTTATAGTTTTTCCCACTTTGTAACATTAAATGATATGTTACCTACCATCTTACTTTAACACTTAATGAGGATTTTTAAAAAAAACCCAAATTTAGTGATTTTAATAATGTGCCTAACCTTACATGGAAAATTCTCCAACCTTCTAGTGCACAACCAATCCATCTTGACAGAGACCTTTACACATGCGTAACCAGCACTAAAGGCACTTATTCCTCATGATTTTTGTCTCACCTATCTCATATTGCTTATGCGCTTCTTCTTCTTTTGTACATAGATCCCAATGTAGCCATATCCTGACAACAACCATCCTTTTTCACCTTTTCTTACATGTACTTTCTTCACGGGGCCATGAAACTAGGATTTCCAACGCAATCCTTCTTGGTGCTTCATACTTCAATTTCTTCCACCTTACTCCACCCCTATGAAACCTAAACTAGTAACCTCACCTAAGTGAGATGACTCGATATGTGATGTTGAAAACAAATCACACCAATCCTCATTCATTGTAACTTAGGATGAGGCAAAAATTTAGAAATGAGAAATGGGTTCGAAACTAAATCTTGATGAGGCACCCATGAACAAAAAGGTTCTCAAGAAATAGAGGAAAAAATAGTGGGAAAAACATCCACTGTAAGAGATGAAAAACACTCTCTAAGCTAATAAATATGCCAAAAATACATCCTAGAAAGCGAGGATCCGATAAGGTAACCATATATAAAAGGGAAATATATTTGGAAGAAGAAGAAGAGAGAGGAAGAGGGAGATAAGAGGAACATAGAAAATTCCATCGACGGATCTAAACTTTGTAACTCTAAGAATTATCCAAGAAGAGCATTGACGTGGTCCTCTTCCTCTAGACTAAAGAAGATCCACCCACACCGAACTATGTGCCTACCCTTGGGAAGGACATAAATAGAGTATTGAAATTCTACTCATTCCATGAAGGAAGCCGAAGGTAGTAGTAGGAAGAAATCTGAATCTGTTCCATGAAAGTGTGACATAGGTCTAGAAAATGATCATAAACTAATTGAAGGTAATCTTTGTGTGCATAGAACTATTAGATTTTGAAGGATAAATATATACTAAAAGGATTCCTAAGTGATGTGAAGGTAATATAGTAATTCCTATAAGAAAAAGAGGATCGATAAGAAAGGGTGGATCAATAAATATCTTCTCAAAAATGGAAGTGGTAATATTTTTAGAAAAGGAGATGATAGACTCCTCTAAAACACTGTAGAGGAATGAGAAACACGTAGTTCATCAAAAGTAGACATTGCGAAGAGATTACAAAGGTATGACATGGATACTCATCTCAAGAAGGGGCCTTGGTAATCAGAAGAATAATGTCCGATAGGTATGAATCATCAAATGAAGGTAGAGGGGTAGAGATGGCCTCACACACTAAAATTGTAAATGAGGTAGATGCAATGATAGTATAAGGTGAGAAGGATACTTCACGATGTTCAATGAGATAAGATGGGTATCAACACTCTATGGAATAAGGATGAGAAAATGAGGATAAAATTCCTTAGTAGTACTATATTCATCACAACTAGACACACAATCCTCATCATCGGGTATGTAAATAAGAGAGTACGTCGGTGGAACAATAATCACATGAATGAAAAGAGGAGATAATTATATTAGGAGAAACAAAAATGGTGGAAATATGTGAAGGGTCTTTAAAAAGGACTGAATGATGTTCCGAGATGATGTGGGGAGGATCTAAGTCCTCCACATGAAAGTGGATAGGTATGGTGACATGTAACATCAAGTGACAAAAATATGGCAGCATGTGTCGATAAATTCCTCGAGATGGCTAGAAGTAGTGACTGCAAGAATTGACCCATGTAGAAAGTGTGAAATACCCTCGTAGGTAAAGTAGAGTTCTATAGAAGAAAATTATGATGTATATCTCTCTCTTCCGAGAAGAAGTGATGAAGGATGTAAGGTGATCTGTGATGCTCAAGTATAGAAAGGGAATCCTCTATGATGTGAAATAAATAAGTGAAAGGTGCACAATAAGAGGGTTTGTGGATACAAGCAAGGTTGAAAGACATCATACTCGCCAAGAATGTGTTTGTGTGCAATACAACACCCGAGAACAGTGGTAAACCCCATGTTTATGGAACTTTATAAGTAGTGTGTAGTTACAATAAGGTTTATTCATGTGACGTCTTACAATTGACCACTCACCTTGTAATAGGTAAAGTTCACGTAAGAGTGGAGGTCACAATGAAACCTATTTGGAAATTTAGGAATGATACACAATCATAAAAAAGAAGTAAGCAAAAAAGGGTAAAAACAATTCTTAGTGTGAGATGAGGAATCTCACATCGATAAAATGAAAGTTCTCTTTCCGTAATGATATGATAGATATGCTCACTAGATGTAGGTGAAGAGGAGAACTATAATGTAAAGATCCAAAAAATCGACCCAAAAAGCTGAATAACCTATATAGAGGTCAAGAAAAAAATATACTCCCACCTTACAATGATGATTTTTAAAATTTATCCCCTTAATTAGTGTTAGGCTAGTAAAAAGTGGGAAAAATGAAAAAAATTCAAAAGGGTGAGAAAATGGGGTCCAAAGCAAAGAGGGTGAGAAGAGGAAGGAAGTCGGGCTAAGATGGCTCGGGGAGGTGGCAAGCTGGTGAGGTGGCTCGGTGGGGTGAGCTAGAAATATAACGCCAAGTTAGTGGATGATCAGGTGATATTCTTGTAGTGAATTAGGTCTAAAGGTCACATCAAGTCACGAGTGGTGTAGTCATTTTTACACCCACCAAAGAACAAGGGATTCCTATACATGTCAGCGTATCACCTAATAGGAGCTAGGTGCTCACCGAGGCACACGTGGGTGCCAAGTCTCTCTTTCATGTTATTTAAGTGGGAAACCATCATCTATGTTAAGAACTTAATGAATAAAGGTGGAAATGAGACAAACAATCATCATAGTGCTCATAACGGCCTATAGACAAATGTATTCATTCCAAATAGAGAGTACTTATAGATATGAGATAGAACTACAAAAAAAGGAAAATAAATAAGGATTTACATCTATTCCATAACATCAATGAGTAAAAATGAAAAGATATAGATATGAACTGAATCAATTAAATTCATACTCATTCATGTTTGTAACCTCATTACATTCAATGGATCCATTAGACTACCACATCTTGATCGGTGATGTCATACATCACAACATGGATTATGTCCTTCATCCATACAAAGAAAAATTTATGTTCCACCCCCTTAATACATTACTCCCTTATATAGCCTCTACCCAATCCCACAAAGTTTTCAAGCAGTATTTCTACTGAGCTCGCTCTTTATATTCTCCTCCCGTCTATCCGATTGATATATTTTTCTCCTATGAGCACTCACATATATAGGCATCCCAAAGTGCCAACTCATCCTTCTATAGCCTTAGATCCCATGCCAAGTGTCTGAATGTGGTCCTCCATGGGATCATGCTCCTCCAGGCCTGAGCTCTCCACTTTTTTCCATGATGTCTTCTAGAACCTTCTATCGCAGGCATATTCCTTTCGTGTGCATCACGTTTCCAGGATGGCAGCTTATCCACTTCACATGCACAGTTGGGTCACAATTTTCTTGTGTCCTACCTAAAATTCCCAATATGGCTAAGTCTTGAAACCTTGGCTCTGTCCATGCGCATGCCATGAGTTTTCTTAAACCCTTCCTTAAACCTTGTCCTGTGTACCTTCTCCTTACACGCCCTTCTTCAACTAGGCCTTGCGCACCTACGTGCCTTTTTCTACTTAGCCAATATTTTGGAGTCCCAACATCACCGTACACTATGCCTGGTCTCCATCCGTGGGAACACTTATCAAATGAATAAATAATTATAGTAGACTTATGTCTTGGAAAAAGAATAAGGGGATGAAGAATTTGGGAAAGAAGAAAGAATGGGGAAGTGATGGCATTGTTTTAACAAGCTAGGAAAATCTTTACGTGTGTCGGCCTCAAACTTGTTCAAGGCATAAACTTCATTCTCGTGCTCTCTAACAGAGGTCACCAACTAGGGTTCTTACCTCACCACTTTAAATTTTTCCTCCCTCTCCAAGCGTGCTACCACTTCTTCCGAGACTCTAGGGAAAATGGTTGTCTCTCCATGGTAGGATGTGCATCATATCCTCTAAGCTTTCAAGAGTGGATCCGTACTTACGCATGGGTAGCTTTTAGGTCTGGATGCTTCAACATAATGGCACTTGTGATAAACTCCATATTTTTGTATACTTCACGCACCTTCATCTTCTCATCCCTTAGTTTGAGCTTCACTATGCGTTGATAAAATCTTCTTGTTTAGAGCCCTTAGTCATCTCAACCATCTCCTCTTCCTTATTTTCTAGCTTTTTCTCTAGAAATATTACTTTACCATTTCTTCCAAAGAGCCTAGCCTCATTTTCAATCGCGAACTTTTTCACCACATTACATAACTACTCATCCGAGAGTTGTTGGGAATTTAGCAAGGGATTGGTTCCCTTAGACTCTAGTACTGGCATAATTTCCCCTTGGATGCTTCAAACTCTAGATTGTCAATATGGAATTCAAATGCCCAAGAGAGGATTTTCCTTGTCTGGGTACATTCCCTCCTTGTCATATGACTCCATAACTATAAGTTCTTCCATGGGTACAGTGCTCTAGAAACACGTGTGTAACACCTTCCTTTGGTCATCAACATAAGCCATGACCTGTCCTCATTTTGTATCAAGGCTCTTCCTTCTCAAGTGTGTGGCTTTAGGTAAACTCACTGTTAGGATCGAATCCTCCTCCCATACCGACTTGTTCTTTCTCAATGCTTTCCTCATTACCCTCTTCTATCACTATGTCAGTGTTACGCTCTAATTCTTGTTCTACCAAGGCCTCGATTATTTTCCTTACTTCTCTTTCTGCCACCTCATTTACTTGCTCCTATGTAAGGCTTGGAGTTTACTACTTCTGCACGCTAACCTCCTCACTTCTTCCCATGTCCTGGGAACACTTCTTCTCCTAGTTACACTTGTGCCGCATGAAAAGGAACTCTTTCTCTTATTCTCCACCCTATTCTTCTAAATCATGCATGCTAAAGATAGGTGGGTCTTGATCTCTATCAAGATCATCCTCTTCAAGATAATCTTCTTCATCGTCATCATCCTTTTCACCTATGTATCTCTCCAAACTCTTTGTCTCCTCTAAGTCAGCTTCCTCTTCTATCCTCTACTTCTTTATGAGAGGTGACTCTTCCGCAGGGGATCCAGCCTTCTCTACTTCCTCTGTTGACTTATCTTTCGTGAGGAGTTACTCTGGGGCCTCTTCTTCTTGGGTATTCTCCTTTACCAGGGAATTCTTCCTATCCGTATAAGTTATAGGTTTGGAGCTTGCCACCAGTGCACTTACTGGCTAGGAATTCTGCACACTTGGTTCTTTTCCTTCTTCTTTCTCCATTTTCTTGAGTGTGGGATTTCTTCTACCCGTGGGATCTTCAGGTATGGAGACATCATTCTCCAACTATGCACCTTTCTCAATTTTTTGCTTGATGCGAGAGATACACATACACCGTGGACTTTCCTATAATTTTTAGAGTAGGGGTTTCATCATTCTGACTTCATGCGCTACGTAATTTTCCATGTACATGTGCTTCTTAGGGAAGACCATTGTCCTGCACAACTCCCTGTGGTCTTGATAAACTTCACTAAAGTCAAACCTTAGTCTATTTGCTTCTTTGAACATGTTAACTCCCACTTGGAAGTACTAGGGTGAAGGAGAATGGGAGTTTACACCATGGGCTCATGGTTTCATCCACCAACTTGAATCTGCCTATGCAGAAGTGCTAGTACATAGTAAACTCATCTTCTCTTATTGTAAGCACTGGTAGCAACTCGGGACTCTCCACTCTACTTTGAACACATCCCTTAAGCACTTATACAACTTTTCCAGGCACGCATTGTGGAAGGATGTCATTGTTTCACATGTATACTTTGAAAATATTTTCACCGGCGAGGGATCTTCAGCCGAATACTCCCAAACAAACTTGTCTGGCCCATCAGGAACTCCTATATCTAAAAATAAAATTTCCAGGAGGACATTTCTAAAGAGTATATTATCTAATTCCTAGGCACTTTGTTGATTATCTCATCTATAATGAAGGCCGATAAATTGTAGATTGTGCCGTCTAATATTTTTCTTGCATACATTCAACCAGGCCTTATTCACCTGTGTCCACCTTTCTTGATCATTTAACTTTGTGACCAGGCACGCGGCCATTCTCATGACAGGATCTAGGATTTCCGTAATATCAAAATACCTTGATCCCTTCTTGTAATCATATGTAGCGACGATTAATTTGATGGCTTCCTTGTAACTTAGGTCATCATCTTTGATGTCCCCCTTGTAGATGAGGCCTGTAAACTTTGAAATCAGCTGAGGGGTTATGCGCATCTTGCACCTCATAAAGTAAAAGTGGTCCTCATGCACACATGACATTAGCCACTGATAGAGGCACTTAGGCTTTCTAAAGTAGGGAAACTCATAGAGTTACAATAACCCTGCCTTCTCCAACTTACTTTTACCTCATCGTTATAGATTGGAAAACCCTCTGGTGTCCTTTTGTTTGTTGGGCACACTAACTCCAATGCCATTTCCTTCTCTATTGTGCTTGTGCAATGGTTATAATCACTCACCACCATCTTTCTCAAATGGGATTCCCACTCCTTCCTAAGAAAATCCCATCCAGGGTACAACATTTCTACATACCACTCCTCATTCATGCTTGTGGTGGTTGCTTTGCACGCTCTCTACTCCTACCCTTGCTCTTTCCCTTGCCCTTGCCCATTAGCTTCTTAGGTGACCTGTTGTTTTCTTGGGTTCCATTGTCTAGGTCCTCTTATCACTTTAATCTCTTCTTGTTACTATGCTCTTCCACTCCATCCAACCTTAGATCTCAAACTTGTGAAGAAAACCTCTTAAACTCATGCCCTAGTTCTTCAAACCCTAACTAGGATAATTCCTTCACAAGATGGCACCTTCTCACAACTTCTCTTATACCCGTGAAATCCCTTCCTTCTGGTTTGAAAATCCAAACTAGTTACTCATGCTCAAACTCTTCAATTTTTCTTCACACAGATCATTCTGGAAGCCCTAGTTTGCAAAGATGCAAAAGTACTTCTTTCTTCATATACACAAAGTAAATAATGAAATGCCTCGACCCTTTATTTATATTTTTCCACTTTGTAACATTAAATGCTACCTTACCTACCACCGTACTTTAACACTTAATGTGGCTTTTTCAAAAAAACCTGACTTTAGTGCTTTAACTCATGCGCCTAACCTTGCATGGAAAATTCTCCAACCTTCTAGTGTGCAACCAATCCATCTTGACAGAGACCTTTGTGTGTGCATAACCAAAGATCAAGGAACTTCTTACATCCGATTTTTTCTCTTTCCTACCTCATGTTTCTTATGCACTTCTTCTTATTTTGTGCATGGATCCCAATGTAGCCTTATCCTAACACCAACCATCCTTTTTCACCCTTTCTTACATGTACTTTCTTCACATGGCCATTAAACTGGGATTTCCAATGCAATCCTTCCTGGTGCTTCACACTTCAATTTCTTCCACCTTACTCCACCCAAACACTAAAATGATGTGTGGTCCTCGTATAATTAAAACTTTCAAAAAGTAATGATATTATCTGGTGCCCAAGGCACAACACAAAACAACAAACATGAAAGGGAAACACAAGAAAGGAAAATTTATTAAAGAAAATCCTAAACTAACCGGCAATACTACCTTATTTACAAGCACTAAGAAGACTTATTTATAACAGGGCTTGACCTAGTCCCATTGTAGTTTCCTAGAATTCTTTTCCCGTCTAACACTTATAATCGGCACGTGCTGAATCAAGGATGTACAAGATGGTGTAAGGACCCAACCAATGCACTTTTAACTTCCTACGATGGCATAAAAAATTTTAATCATACAAAGTAAGACCATCTACCCAACCTCAAACTTCTTGTTCCTAATGTGGTGATCATACCATGATTTTTACGTTACTTTTTCTATTAATTAGCTCCACCTTGTGAGTGATCATCTTTCATTCAGCTTCATTAATTTATTAATTCTTTCTTCCAAAGTGCATTTCTCATCATCCATCGCTCCCGGGCACACTATTTGTAGAGAAGGTAACATGAACTCAATCGATAGGAAAAATTCCGTGCCAAATACCAATTGAAATGATGTGGATTTGTTCATCATTTTATAATTTTTCCTATAATCCCATAATATGGCTGATACCTTGTCATCCTAATCTTTTCTTCCAACATCACAAATATTTTTCAGGGTGTGACTCAATATCTTATTAAATGCTTCCACGGTTCCATTTGCTTGTGAGTGATAAAGTGAAGTTTTGTGATGAGCCACCATGAAATCTGCTAACAGGATCCTCACGGTCTCATTCAAGAAATATGTACCCCTATTGATGGTTAAACTTAAAGGGCATCCATACCTCGTGATAATGTTCTCCCACAAAATCTTATTGTTGTAGATATTGTATAGTCTCTAGTTGGGCTGCCTCGCCTTGACTTGTTAAATAGTCTGTGCAAAGTGATTACATAGCGTGATCTAGTCCTACGGGACTACAAATTCTATTACATATTTCTCAAAATGTTCAATGCTAGGGATAGGGTGTAAAGGAATTTCATCTCTCTGTCTTGGCTTGCCAATGCACTAACAATGGTCACACACTTTACAATACTCCTTACAATCCTTATATAGAGTTTCCCACCATAATCCTGCCATTAATATTTTATGTGTGGTGGCATCACCTGTATAATGTCCACCTACACTTCCTCCTATGCTTCCTCTATGATGGAAAAGTGATCATGCTCTAGTACACACCTATGCAAAAATTCATCATGCCCTAGTTTGTATAAGTCCCCATTGATCAACATGTAGGGCATGACATATATGGCTAGTTTTTTTCTCTAATGTCTTCATCCCTTCCGAGTGCCATACCTATTTTAAGGAACACAACAATATCCTCCAAGTCTAAGGGCACACACCACAACCTAAATAATTTCACATCTAGCATGGTATCTTCAATGCTTTGCACATCCTCCCCTAAATCAATCCTAGACAAATGGTCAGGTCTAGAATTACTCTTGCCTGGTTTGACAACTACGGTGAACTCAAACTCTTGGAATAACAACATCCACAGACATATGTGCCCTTATAGGACGGGCTTGTTCACCAAATATTTTAATGTCATGTGGTCAGTGTAGAAGATAAAGGGAGTTTCCAGTAGATACTGGCTGAACTTATGAAGCGCGTAGATCATAGATAATGCCTCGCACTCAATCGTAGTATAATTCTACTCTGCTAGTGTCAACTTCCTGCTTGTAAAGTATAGGGGTGATCAACAATTCCCTCACCAGCTGTGCAAGCACTACCCCAATGGCCATTCTGGAGGCATCAACATGAACATGGAAGGGCTTATCCTAAGAGGGAAAATGTAATATAGGCATGGTGAAAAGACTATCCTTCAGTGTTTCAAATGCCTTGTTGTTCCTTTCCCCAATGGAAGGCACTTTTATCTCTAAGAAAATCTTATAAAGGTGTGGTGATCTTGGCATACACCTTCATGAAATTCTGATAGTAGCTCATGTGTCTAAGAAACCCACACACTATGCTTTGAGTAGTTGGCTCCCCCAATCCCACAATCACTAAAATTTTGGTAGGATCCACCAAAAAGCCTTCTTTGTATATGATTTGTCCCAAATGGGGTAGAAAATATGCATTTCTTGATGTTGAGGATATCCTCAACTGCCAAGACCTTTCAAACATCAATCTCAGATTGTCATAATGGTCCTTGAACAATCCATATACAGTCCAATCATCAAGGTAGACTTAGAGAAACTTGTGGATGAAGTCCTGGAAGGCTGTCTTATAATGCGTGAGAATACAACAGTGTGTTATTCAACCCAAAAGGCATGACCATATAGGCAAAAATTCCCCACTCGATGGATAAGGTTGTCTTCCTCTGGTATTCCTTTGTAATCCTCACCTAGTGATAGCTTGAGAACCCATCCATGAAAGAGTAGACTTCACACCCTACCACTCCTTCCAATATTTCTTCAGTGAATGGGGTTGGGAAGGGATCAATGACACACACTGTATTCAGATCCCTATAATCAACACATATCCTTATCCTTCCATCCTTTTTACACTAATCACCATTGGACTTATCCACTCTGATTCCTCCACAACCTCTATGATTCTTGATGCTATCATCTTTTCTATTTCCTCATTGACCTTCACGCACAAATTAGGATTCATTTGGTATGGTCTCTTATAGACCAGGCGAGCACCTTCCTTCAACTTAATTCTCATTTTCCCTAAGGACTGGTGAACGCCTTTGAGTTCATGATACCTGCATGGGAATAAATCTTCAAACTCATGTAAAAGATTAATGATCTCAAAGAATTTCTTCTCGACCAATAATCTCCAATGATAGCTTCCTTGGGTTCTACCTCCAACCCAATATTAACCTTCTTTTTCTTTAAAGGCTCATGATAGGCATGTTTTATTTCATCATCACTATCCATCACTTCACATGAGCCTAGAGAATGGTTAACCTCCAAAATTTACATCTCTTCATTTTCTATGACACAGAACATCTTGCCTTTTTCTTTCTCTATGCACACGTGATCAAGCGCACCTCATCGACTCATCTTCACCAAATTGTCTATCAAAGCATGGCTCTCCTAGAAATTCTACAAGCCTATCCTCTTCCTTTGCACTATCCCCCATCGTAAGGTGCTTGACCTCCTACAATGCCTTATCCACCGATGGTTTGGTGCTTTGATACTCAAATGCTTAGATGAGATCAGCCACTAGTTATTTCAATTCCCTATTTGGTGGTGTGTCTTAGAGTGGATGTACCATGTGCGTGCGTAACCCTGTAGTGTAGAATATAGTTTGTGTACCTAGAGGGATGGTGGAAAAGCTTCCGCGCCTTCCCTCCAGGCTCTCTCACAAGATTGGATGTGGAAAGAGGTAGGATCCTTACCATGGTAGTCTTTGATGGTGGTGGGTGTGTTGCTTCTAGAGAATCAAAAGAGAAGGAAATTCTCACTTCACATTATTCTAAGAGATTATCCCAATGTGTTGCCCACCATCACACAGAGTAGTTCTGAGTAGGACGTAACTTAACATCCCCTTCTTTAATTTTCCTCCTTCCACTTTGAGATTTCATTGTCTACAAAAATACCTTAGGGGAGGCTCCTCCTAAGTACATAGGTAGCTCCTTTCCTCCCAGGGCGCCGACTATGCACACCTTTGTCACCATTGTCATTGATCCTCTCAAATTTCATCTGATTAACTCATAGGTTCCATGTTCCCAATTATCACATGCTAGGAAAGTGGTGTCACTTAGGGACTGAGAATCCTCAAACTAGATAACTCCATCGATATGATGGATTATCTATGGATCTTTGATTAAGCACACATATATTCTAACTAGGACCTCTTCTCCCAAAGGTTCAGTATAGGGTATTTACTTCCTATCAGCCAGGGGTATGATGACTTGTTCCTCCTCATTTTCAAAGCTTATGTACCCCTTGTTGAACCGAAGATCCACATTGTTCTTATAACACCATGAGTGCCCAAGTAGTGCTTTGGGAAATTATATGCCTCGGAAAGCGCAAGACTTATAACCCCAATAAACTTATCTCCCTAAATGGTGATAGTTGAATCCTTTAAGACACCGATGGGCATTACCTTTTTTTTTTTTCATATACAACATATTTAAAGATGGTTATAATGCAAGCCTTCCCATTTGATGCCAAACATCCAATGTGAGAACATTGACCTCCTTGCTTGTGTCAATAAGGATATTACTAAGGAACAAACCATCCATGACCACATTTAACATGATCTCCCTAACACAATCAAGGATGTGAGGGGGAAGGTTTGTATACAATACCTATCTCTCGTGCTCTTCTCTCGGTGTGTGGTACCTTCTCTCTCAACCATGCTCCTAGCAAGGGAATAATATTATATTTCCTTAGCATTCTACATACTTCCTTCACCTCATACAGTCATCTCTCGGTGCCTTGACCTTCCCTATTTCCTCCTCCCTCCTAGACTACTCCTTTAAACACTTGATTTCTCCCTATAAACTCCAAATGACGTCTATGGTATCTTGATATACCACCTTTTGATGCGTAGGGTCTGGGTACTTCCCATGTACCACTTCTTCCCTTAAAACTAGGTTCTTCTGCCTTGGTATTTCCTTTGCGTGTGTAGCCTCTACTTTTGTTGTTACCATAACAGGTTCTAAGCCTGCATCATGTGTTACCCATGGCATCCATTGTGTGTCTGTCTTATTAATGCTTACCATTGCAGTGCCCTTGTCTTTTTCTGTGCTACTAATTCATGTGCTCAAACAACTCAGGGCACTCCTCATACTTGTGTTTCTTCCCACACCATGAACATTGCAATAGGTTTGGGCACTCTCATTTGTAATGCTATGTAGATCCACAATTAAAACAGGTTCCACATGGGAACTCACTTCTTCCTCCTCTGTGGTTACCATGACCATGAAATCCTCTACGAAATCCCCTTACGCATGCATCTCCATCTACACGCTCTTCATAACGGCGATCATCACCTTTAGAACTACTAGAAATGCTAGTCTGGTGCACCCCATGATCAATGGCCTCATGGATCTAGTCAATAAGCCTAAAATACTTAGTATCATGGGTCATAGAGGTAAAAATCTTACAGTAGAAAGACACATTCTTCCGAATTACATGCTTTAACAAGGGACATCTACTTGCATCATGGTCCCAATGAAAAATTTCACATCTCTATTTGTTATAAGACGTACTTATCCTCTAGGGGAAAATATCCTTGACATGCCCCTCTATTTCACAATTTGTACACCATATACCACTATGATTCTCATAGACTAAGTTTGCAGACAAATTCTCCAGCTGCTTAGCCATAACAGTAATTTGAGCCTCCAAAAATGGGCTAACACTAGTATCAACACTTCTAATAGCTTCAAGATGTAGAGAATCTTCTAACACCTCGTGCGGTCGTTGTAAGTTTTATGAGATAAACCTCTTCTTAAAGGTGTTATTAACCCTCAAAAAACCATTGAGCATGTTTACGAAGGGTGAATTTCATATGAAAATTTTGACAAAAGGTTCTTGAACCGTGCATCATACTCCCGCACACTCTCTACCATTCCCTATTGAATCTCTTTCGAGTACTCGATGCTCTTCTATTCAAACTCGGGGATGTGGAATTCTACCAAGAAGTTGTTATTAAAGAAATGTTGTATATATTTCCCCCCCGGGTAAATACAGACAACAGAAGAATATAGAAATCAAAGAAGATCAAATCCCTGACATTCACAAGGCACACAGAAGTGGCGCACGACAATGGATGTCGACAGGGAAAACGGTGCGCCCAAGGCGCACAGAAGTGGCGCATAACAATGAGTGTCAACAAGGAAAAAGTTGCACCTTGGCGCACATAAGAGGATGTCGACACAAATGTAAATGCACCCTTGGCGCATGAAGAAGATGTCAACATAGAAATAGACACACCCTTGGCGCACGAAAGGAATGTTGACACGGGAAAAGTTGCGCCTTGCGCGAGTAAAGTGGCGCACGTAAACATGTGTCGACAAACATATTTGTGCCTTTGGCGCACAGAAAAGAGTGTTGACATGCAAATGAATGCACCTTTGGCGCACAAAAAGGGTTGTCGACACAAACATATTTGCGCCTTTGGCGCCCGAAAAGGATTGTCAACATGCATATGGATGCGCCAAGGCGCACCTTCAGGAGGCGCAACATTCTCGAAAGGCGGACAGAGAGCAGCACTCACCCGGATATTCAAATGGCCATAACTTTTGACTGGGAGCTCCGATTCACACAAGGTTGGACTTTTTGGAAAGCCTACGGCGTCCTCTACCTAACTACAACTGGATATCTTTAATTGGGTGGGAACAAGTTCTTAAAAATGCAAAATACAGTTCGCCACTTTTGGGTTATCTGGGGTTCTCACCTACCACCATTATGATATGATTTAAATGCGATCTGGAGGTGGTTTGGGAATTTTTCAATTCCTCTCTCTTTTCTCTCTCATTCTTCCTATAAATTGTAAGGAGGGGCTTCTTTCCAAGTGGTTCATTCTTTCTGCTCTGGCCTCCCTTCTTTTCTTCTCTAGGGTTGAAAATGGAGTTCGAGCCTCCTCCCTTGCTCTGTAATGGCGTTTTTGCCTTTTACTAATGGAATGATGTTCATGTAAACTTCTGGAGCAACAAAACGTGTTTTGTGATGCATCTGTCCATCCTTCCTCATTTTTGCTTGTCCTCTTCTTGCCTCTCTTCATTGCAGGTATCTGTGCATGTTTGAATGTTCATTACGGGGTTTGGAGCCGTGTTCATGGAGTTTTGGGACATTTACGTGTGAAATCTATCCTTGGGCCTGTGATGCATCTATCCATCCTTCCCATTGCTCACCTCTCTTTGTCCCATGGCAGTTTTGATAGATGTCCAACATTCTCCTTCTCTGGTGTATCACCGTTTTAGTGTAGGCTTTTGCTGTTTTTTCCTTTCTCTCTCTCTGTCTCCTTGGCAGGGTTAGATTAGGATTAGATTAGCTTTCCTGCACCTGGAATAGCTTGTGGCGGAGTAGTTTAGGAGTAGGAACCAGCCTTCTCTCAGAGATTCCTCTCTTGGTTTCACAAGTCCCACGCTTGGAGAGAGGTTTCCATGTTGTGCAATCACTTTGGATGCCCGAACATCAACCTAGAAGCTCGATGTGCGTCCGAGAGTGGGTTTGTGATTTTGCATCAACAAGAAATATAATCCACCACCATTTGATGAGGGTCATATTTTCTATACCAGCTATGTGCGTGCCCTTGCAACTTTGTTGTAAACTGACTAGCCTTCCACTCCGGGGTTGTGATTACCTTCACACACCATAGCAGCTCACACTTATGAACATGTTCGGCAGCATATTCAATACCCCTGTAATCTAGAAAATGTAATGACATATCAAATAATACTTGAGGAGGTTGTTGGGGCCCTTGTCCTCCTGAGCCAGAGCCTTGGTTCCCTCTAGTGTTTCCTCCACCACCGAATCCACCAGGTCCTATGCCTCATGAGCCACCAAATCCTCCAGATCCACTAGATCTTATTCCTCCTGACCCACCAGATCCACCAGGACCACTAGTTCCTATAGTAGTCATGCCAAGGGTCCCTAAAGTTCCACTGAACTACGCACCGATGGTCTGTGATAATGCCCCACTACCACTAGTGTACCCCACACCACTCCTAGACGTGAGACCGAAGGCTTGTGTACTTGATCCTTGTCCAAAAATTCCTCTAAATACTAGAATATGCATAGCCATAGAAGTGGGAAATGAAAAATTATATCTCTGGACACACATCTATTACTTTCACCGACACCAACCAGTCAACAATACTCCTTCCTTAACTGGAAAACCAAGCACTAGGATTTGGTCACTAGGTGGGTTCATATGCATGCTAATGAATCTTCTTTCTCCACATAATGAAATCTCATCAGAAGTGAAGGGGTCTCTCTTATGCACTTTCCAAGGTGGGGTATCATAGACTCGCTCGGGTTCCATGTCTCCGCGTGAACCTCAACTCCTTCCCACAATGTCTATCTCCATAGATCCATCACACTTGCAACCTTATGTTGTCTACCAATCTCCCTTTCACACACTTCACTATACTTGAGTCACCTCTCCTCCCTTTCCTTCTCTGTCGTAATATCTACCATTTTCATTCACCCTAGTTTCCTTGCTTGACTCTCGAATGGTTTATTCATCCATTAGAAATTCCTCTAAACTCAAGGTAACAATCAAGATCTTCATTTCCAGAGGGATAGCATGTAGAAATGATCCTCTAGGCTCCCGCATAAACTCAAACTCAGCAACTTCTAGACAAGAATATATAGAAATAGCATACTCTAGAGTGTAGCTAGCCAATACTCCTTTCCACCAATGATCCACAACACGAGTCCACATCAGATATGCATCCTGTAGCCTCTGGTATTCTTCTTAGGTCCACACACATGATCTATAATACCAGCTTGATCTAGATGCATAAGCCAAGAGCCATTCATACAGTTCTATTGGGAAGAAACCAAAAAAATTCATATAAATCATGGTAGAGGTTCTCTTCTACCCATCTACATGCATCAAACTAAGATCCAATGTTGAATCTCTAAGAAAATTCATCCTCTATGCTTTTAAACCATGATTCAACACTTTCCAAGGTTAAACACTGTCATTACTCATTACACAGATCATGATGTATACCATTTCCCACTATAACTTTGAAAAGAGGTCCTGCAACAGTAACAGAGATGTAGACATTTTTACACCCACCAAATAACAAGGGAATACCATGCATGCCAGCCTATCACCCAATGGGAATTGGGTGCTCACCCGAGGCATGCATGCAGCACCGAGTCTCTCTTTTATGTGAGTTAAATGGGAAACCATCATCTATGTTAGGAACTTAATGAATAAATGTGGAAATGAGACACACAATCATCATAGGGCTCAAAATGACCTCTAGACAAATGTATTCATTCCAAATAGAGAGTACTTATAGATAACAGATAGAACTACAATAGAAAGGAAAATACATAAGGATTTACATCTATTCCATAACATGCATGAGTAAAAATGAAATGATATAGATATGAACCAAATTAATTACATTCATACTCATTCATGTTTGTAACCTCATTACATTCAATGGATCCATTAGACTACCACAACTTGATCAGATTGACATCATACATCATAGTAAGGATGATGTCCTTCATCAATACAAAGAAAAAATTATATCCCAACCCATTAATACATTACTCCCTTATATAGCCTCTACCTAATCCACAGAGTTCTCACAAAGTATTTTTGGAGAGCTCCAATCTCTATATTCTCCTCCTATCTATCTAATCTATATCTTTTTCTCCTGTGAGAGCTCACATATAGGACGAATCCCAAAGCTCCAAATCATCCTTCGTGGCCTTAGATCTCGATGCCAATCGAATGTGGTCCTCCATGGGAGCATGCTCCTCCGTGATTGAGCTCTCCACTTTTGGCATGATGTCTTCTATAACCTTCTATCGTAAGGCATATTCCTTTCATGGGCATCACGTTGCTAGGTTGGCACCTAATCCACTCCGCATGCACAGTTGGGTCACGCTTTTCTCGTGTCCATCCCAAAATTCCTAGTATTGGCTAAGTCTTGAAACCTTGGCTCTTTCGTGCACGTGCCATGGGTTTTCTTAAAATTCTTCCTTAAACCCTATCCTACGTGCCTTCTCCTTACATACCCTTCTTCAACTAGGCCTTGTGCACCTACGCGCCTTCTTATACTTAGCCATTATTTTAAGGTCCCAACAAGTGAGAAATTTTTGACCGAGGGGAAATTTTGAGTTAATCGTTGAGTAGATCAAGCCAAAACATGTTAATACGAAATCAAGCGAGTCATGTGGTGTTCAAAGTGGGAATTTACATCCGAGTTGATGTTACAAAAGGGTTACTAAGTTAGATGTCATGTGGAGAACTAAGTGGCAAAGAGCTGTAATGAAAGGTGCTATGAATCGAGTCATGTAGAGGTATAACGGTTAAGGGAGATGACAAGATGCCTAGGGTTGTTGGAATGTTTGTAAAAATAATTAGAGCATGGCGAAAACATCGGGAAGTGAACTAAACTAACCGAGAGAGTTGAATGGTACATGAGGTGAGTGTACGATAAAAATCAACACATGACCTTCTTCACACAAGACCTCTCGAGGTCATGCCGAGACAAACCAATGTAGAATGATTGTGAATGTGAGTGTGGTGATGGGGATCAAACTAATTGGGAAATGCTATATCTTCAACATGAAATATCGGGATCGAAGAGTCTAAAGTAAAGAATGGTCTCCTAACCTCAAGTGGTGTAATTGTTCGGTCTGCGATAATAGCCTCTCGTAGAATCCATCAATGTGGAGCTCGGCAAATATTCAATTCATCAAGTTGTTGAACACGTGGAAAATGACCTATGGGCACCTCGTATAGATATCCGGATAAGGTCATGGAAGTAAAAATGAGAGGCACGATGAAGCCACATGTATTTATAGGTGATTTTCTAGTCTAGTCTAGAAATTTTTAGCCCGATCGATTACTATGTTCGTAAAGTCAAGCTATGCAATAATATCTAGTTGAAGTGGTGAAGATCTGAATACTAATGTGCGTAAGCTAGTGTCAATGTCTAATTTACTAGCATGCATGTTGGATTATGGGACCTAAGGATCATAACCAAAGACTCATGGGGGATGTAGCCCTTGGATGGTCATGCACATAATCAAACCATGTTTCTAGGAGCAGTCCAATAATCATAGGCTTGATTGGTAGCTATGTTTAATGTATTGAGTTTTTGTATCCTCTCAGCAAAAGTTGCGGTGTGCATAATCTTGTTAAACGAAATCTGTTATCAATGTCGAGTTATCAATTCTAGCCGTTGGGTTATGATACCAATGGATCACAATTGTATGTATTTTCCTGTTGTGGACCATTAATGGTCATACAAAGTGGAATAAAATGAATTTTAATAAGAAAAATAATTACTCAAAGAGATCTAACCTATGTTTTTGGGGTTTTTCACAATATTTTGGATCAAAGAAATAAAACAAGCTAATCTATCAAAGGAAATCTTTTTGTTCTTTTCTAATTTTTAGACAAAGTGTTATAATCTAATAAACAAACTAAAGAAAATTAATCAACTTTGATGTAGTTGGATACTTGTACAAATGTATGAATCTAATCTAAATCAAACAACCTAATCGACCAAAATCCTCCAAACCCTACCTCAAAAGTGAAGAACAACTCATGACCCTCAAAGGGCTATTGTTCTTCACAACTTCCCGGTAACATTGAAAGGCGAAACTTACCTAAACAAATTATTCTCTACTCTATTTGAAATGAATGATTTTCTACTCTATTTGAAATTAATGATGATCTACTCCATTTGATATGAAATTGACAATTCAACACATAAGGAAAACAAACATATAACTCCAACCGGACAACCAAGAGCTTTGGCAAATCTAGTTGTGTCTATGTTTGTCCCCTCGGTATGTTCATTTCTTTTTCGAGCATTCATGTGAGTCAAACATATTTTGAATGGAAGAACAACATTATGAGGATGGTGCTTGAGTAATGGAAACTTTATGGAAGTCTTGATGCAATGTAGGTATGAGAGGGATAGTACAAGAGATCAAATCTTGGATATGTAATTCCTAACAAGATTGTAGCAGCAATACAATGCAACATACCCAAAATTCTCGTGTCCTATTATTGAATACAAGCATGGAATATATAGGAATGGAGGATGGGAGGTGCCTTCTTACACAAGGCAAGAAGGAGTAGTTCAAACTAATTAAATCTATTTAAAAATAGGAGGAAGGAGAGCCAAGCAATCGAGAGATAATTTTAGACAATTCGGCCCACGGATGCATGTGAAAAGAAAAATTAAGTGAATCATCACATGTTCAAAAATTCGTGAAGAATCTAGAAAAAGCAGGTAGGACCGATGCCTTATGTAGGGTGGTGGTTTCAGGACCGCCTCCCTGTCATGGGTGATGGTTTTGTAACTTCCACCTGCAGCAGGGGTAGCGGTCATGGGGCGAAATCTTAAACATGAGTAAAAAGAGCGAGGAGATGGAAGAAAGTGAGGGAAGGCTAAGTAAATATGTCTAGGCAACAAATATACACTGTGAATGGGAATTGGAGCTCGAACACCTTCTTGAAAGGAACTAAATCATCATTGGGGACTTTTGTAGCTGTTTTCCAACAATGTAGCACATGCAATTTTGTGCGTGCATATTTCCCCCTCGAGAGAGAAGAATCTTAGCCATAAAAGGGCGTAAAATGTAGATTCCAAGTATGAGTAAAATGATGATGTCGCATGTAATTCATCGTAGAATAGTTAATCATGAAATTCCTTTTAGGTCTTGAGTTCATCACCCCCTCCAAGGTATGATCTCCTCAGTATGATCCTACCCAATCAGGTGGCTTTATTTCCCCCCGTTATCTTTTCACCATCTTTGTTTACATTTTGATTACCTTTTACAGAATTGGTCCTCAACACTTACCTTTGGGGTAGTCTTCCCCTTTCACCATAATCACCTTCCCCTACATCATTTTACCTATAATCTACCCACACCTATTAAACCTAAACCCACAACATGCCCACAAACCTACTAACTCATTTTCATATTCTTCCCTATCTCATGGGAGAACTACGCGGCCTAAGGTCCCTTTTCACCGGGACTATGTAGGCAGCACTCCAAGGGCATTGGGCCCTTGGAGGTTAGCTCGGCCATTTCTCTACCCTAAAATGATTCATCAACCATGCCTAACTCACCACTTACATTCCATTTCACTTATTTCCCCTTTTATAACAAAATTGGAAATTAAGCCACATACATAACAAGTTGCTTCCCATTTTTACATTTATTACACCTACCATCCCTCTATCATCGCTATGCATAGATTATACAACATTTCACATATGACCCATACTATCATTCATTGTAAAAAAATGAATCATAAACTAGCCTAAGTCCACCATGCCTATAACTTTGACTCAACCATGTCTACCAACCTAACTCGATCCATGCATATAACCCGACTCAATCATACCTACCAACCTAACTCGATCCATGCCTATAACCTAACTCAACCATGCCTAAACCAACCTGAATCATCCATGACTAAACCAACCTAACTCAACCATTCCTATAACTCCGACTCAATCCATGCCTAAACCAACCTAACTCAACAAAGTAATAAATCCATATCTCATCTAACACAAGCCATACATCCAATATCTCATAAACATATTAACACATCACAAAATACCGTGAATCTCATCATATAAATTAATAAATGTGTATCTCAAAATACATGCCTATCTCATCATGGCCATCATCTCAAAAATGTTAGTACGTAGGCTGATATACAATATAAAATGCCATCGAACGCAGGCTGGTCTCATATATACAAAAAGAATGAATGAATCAATACCAAAATCTTTAGCGCATGTGTCGGTATATGCTCACAATATACAAAAAAATCACTTATACATCCTCACTGTCTTTGGCACGCAGGCCGGTATGTGATCAAAAATACAACTATCTTCGACACGTAGGCCGACATATATATAAAAAATAATCACGAGTATACAACAAAAATCAGGTGGCCGCATATCAGACATCTCACCGGATGTCCTCCATCTTCATGTCACCTGTACCCTCGGCCTCCTATGTCCCTAATAGCACATCACCTCACTCTATTAGCCATGAACTAGTGGCCTCTCCTTGATCAGGCCTCAGAGCTTGCTGACATCTTGTGCTCTCCAAACTATGTGTGTGGGATTTCATTCTCTCACTAGAAAGTTGTGCAGGCTTGTACTCTCCATAAGAGAGGAAGTCTATCCCACCTGCCATGAGCTGGTCCCGATAATATCTTGCCTCATGTATGGCATCCCATAACCTATATATAGACATGGTATGTGGTGGTCCCATAGGTCTTGGTCCCGTACCTACCTCGTGCCATCTCGTGAGTGGGACCAGCCTCCGCACTCGTGGTGGTCCCCTACCCCGTGTGCTCGTATCTAGGCCCGTAAGGCCCCAATCTATGTCCTGGGATGTCATTAATCGGCCTATAAACCTTCCACTCGATCCTATAAGGCTGTCATCTCGACCATATCTGTCTCCATCTCCTCTATCTCCTCTACACCCTCCATCTCGCCATTTGGGCTGCAGACCGGCCACTGTACTCGTAGCTCTGCTACCTCTACCTCTGACCCCTCCAACTATGTCTGTAGTATAACCATCTCGCATTATCAACATCACTACCTACCCCTATAGGGCATCTCTCTACACTATAATGGTAGCTAAGTTTGGCTACCCGGTCTAGGTGGTATGGCTCGTAACTAAGCCACCCACCACTACCTATACCTATATGTGATTCCATCATCATCAATCCAATGATCCACTGGATGCTCCTCCTCTCTTGTAGGCACTATAGGTTTTGGTAGAGGTAGAGGCCTTTCCATGTCATCTCTCACGATACTATGAGAAGGATGGAGGGATATCTGTACAAGCCCGAACTACCGTCCGACCTTGTCAACCGGGATCATCTCATCCTCCCTGGTGCGGTGAGCCTGTATCCACCTCTCTAGATGGAGCTCAGCCTAGCTCCTCATGCATGTGCCTATATGAGGGGAATCCCACATATGGTCTCTAGATAATGTCCACTCGAACAAACCCTCCAACAATCTGCCGAAAATGGGCTACATCATATGTCACCTATCCAACCTTCACTCTCATGTAACTAAAACCCATCTCCTATATCCCAATTACACACATCTTATGGGAATGCATCTCTTTGGGGAATCCCTATAGGTCAAACATAGACTATGTGCTCATAGGCCCAACAGTGCAGTATAAATGTATAGCACAGGCTAAACCTACAGAACCACCCGTACACTCACAGCTCTCTGTATAGCTACACCAAGAATGCTAGTGCCTAGGAAAACCATGTCTCGTGCACCATCATATCATGGAGCACCCCCATCAATGATCGAGGAAAGCATCCACCCTCTACATCAGGTAGTGCATAGTAGCACACTGCCTCCATCAATAAAACCACTAGCCTCGTCTCATCCGGACGGGCTAGGTACATCTCGTCATAGCTCAAACTAGTGCTATGGAATCTCAGCTCCACCGCCCCCTCACAAAAACAGTCCCGATCAGCTCCTCTGAGGCCTTGGAGGAGATAGAGTACACCTGGGCCCCCAATATGGGTAACTGTAATATCCGAACACATCCTCCAGGGTGATAGTCATCTCACCCGTCGGAAGGTGGAACGTGTTGGTCATGGAATCCCATCTATCGATGAGCATGACCATCAAACTAGGCTGCCAAATAGCATGTCGGTAGCACCGAATACCACTCAATCCCACCGCTCCATGTGTTATAGCTCTAAGCGGGTCTCTAAGCTATGCAATGTCACCAAGTAGTGGAGGAACCCCGTCTGCGCATGTGTAACTGTGATCTCCCTTGCATCCAATCCAAAGCACAACATTAATCTACATTTACCATGACCATATTCACCAATTATCATTACCCACTACCTTGTTTTTACCCTATCAACCTCAACCACTTAACCTACATCACTTTTGGACCCTTGTGCCTAAAATCTCAACCGGTACAGTTCAACCTAACCGACTTCGGTCACCCATAAACCAGCATGGATCACCTATTTTGTGGATCGATTCTCGGTTCAACTTGACCGACCATGGTTACTATGTAAGCGTCATCAATCACCTGTTTGGTGACCGATCCTAGTTCTACCCAACTTACACCGACCAAGCTTGACCGACGCCGGTCACTCTCGTGAAAAAATCAGCGACTTCCCAAGCCCCCTTTTACAAAAAAACCCTCCCCGTCCCTTTTACCCCAGCTCTACAATGACCTAAACTACCCATGGACCTCTACCCACCCCACCTATACACTTTACTACCCTCCCCCTTCGTTTTTCCTTTTATTCCCCAAATACGGACATTTCACTTTGCCCCCACAAAAACAAAAACCCACAAACCCTTGCAAATAACAATAACCACAACCTCTCCTCTATCTAATTCACACTATAGAGTTAGGTGCTTACCTCTTTGCACTACCACCATCTCGGTGGCACATCGGCCAATGTGTTGGTGGTCCACCCGATCCCTCTCCAGCCTTTGCCATCCTCGAATATCTACCCGTAACCTCGAACTAATAGAATCTCTCGCCCTCATCCCATGGACCCTCTACTCCCTAACCTAACCACTATTAAATCAAACTACTAGCTCATTTTCTCATTTCCTCTAGACATTTTTCTCACTTTTCTCTCTTTTTTTCATTTCTTCACTTCGCAAATAACAAATGAATAATAAAAACGTGGATTTTTTCATTTTTATACAAAACCCGACCTAATCGTCGTCGGTCCCCCTTTACCGGCATTAGTCTTGTGCCCTACCTCACCATCGCGGTTTTCCTATACCGACTTTGGTTATCCATGACCACCATTGGTCACCCTTACCTACACATTTCCTTTACTTTGCAATTTTACCCCACCCTTTTCCTTGCTCCTTTACCCCATCCAACCTTTTACCCATCCCATTACCTTACCTTTTCCTAACCTTGTCACTTCCTACCTCCATTTTTCATCCTTGGGGACTCCTTATTTTACCCCTACCTTGGCGCCTTACCGTGCCACGACCTAGATATTTAGACTTGGACCATCACTAGTGACCTTTGACCTCATGTGTTCACTATACCTGCAAGCACTTTATTACCTATGTTGATTGACCTAATGACCTTACCTAGTCTATTGCCATTATCGTTTATCTTGACGCTACCTTTGGTGTATCGGAACATACCTACATGTTCCTACACCTAACCTACATTATGTTTCCGATCATATCCTATACCTTGGATACCAGATTCACTTCAACCTTGTTCAGATAAACCTATCGACCTTAGACGATGTAGAGTTTGCCTTCTCTTCAACCCGGTAGTGTGCTGTAGTTTATACGTGTGCGTGCATTTGAATTTTGCTACCGTGACCCCGACCCATTACCTCACTTTCCCGAGTAGATCTTTTACCCCTTTTCCCTATACCCACTTTCCTTTTCCTCACATTTACCTTTTATCAAACCACTCACCACTTCAGCCTACTACCTCGTCAATTCTAGGTTTGAGGGGACCACCTCCACCATCACATGCGGCAACCACATCTTATGTTTGCTAGCATCGTTTACAATACAAGCTATGCTACAAAAAGGGGCAAAATGTAGACACTAAAATTAGGTCACACTCCCTTTTTCCCGACATATAAGCACCCTTTATTACATTTACCTAGCCATGAGCCCTTCACCCCACTAATATTAATTTAATTAAATTAATTCATTACCCTCACTATATTTATTATTTAAATATATTATTTAAATAATATCCACACATATAGTTCACTTAGACACCTCACCAAGCCAACTCAACCTAAGACCTATTCTTAACAAGTTCCCATAACTAACTAAGACTTACCCAAACCCTAAAAATAAATGCCTACATTCCCTCTAACCACATTCCCGCATGCTCACAAGAAGCTCCAAGTCGATCCTGGATAACGACATGAGATCTGAGAAAATTAGGAGGATCTCCCTAAGTTTAGTAAACCTAGGAAATCCCACCTTGACCGACGTAGGCTACCCCTAACCGTCACTTTGGTTAAGACAGAGCCGCCGTTGGGTACCATTTTAACCCCAAAACAACCTTATTCTCAAGATGGGAAGTTGGAAAAATTGGGAGAAAGTTGAAGAGAAATAACACATCTCAAAGAGACAATGCATCTTTAGAGAGCCAATTCCGGTGAAAACTTATATCCAAGGAGGAGGGAGATTGAGCATCTAGTCTTGCATGACCATCCCAACCATGATCTGATCTATCCAAGCAAAGATGAGTATACATGCAGCCCATGTAGAAGATTTTCTTTAGTTGGTGATCATTTGAAACCTTACAACCCATCATCATCAACTCCATCCGTCACACACAAGCCTTCAGAATGAAATCCAAGTAAGTATAATATCATACTTTCCTGGTTATTTCATTTCATCATCATTTTATCATCCATTGTTTATCTTGCTCCCTATTGACCTTCTCCACATTTCACCTCCATATACCCATTAAAACCTCACAAAATCCTACTCCAGTCACCCAATACCTCATCTCGACTAACCAAAGTCCTTTGTCCAATCAAAAAGGAGACCCCAACCTATTCTGTGACATTTCTAGATATCATAGTAACCAGCACCGGTTATACCTAACCGCCTTTGGTCACCCCTGACCGATACCGGTCTCAGCGTTTTCCCATACTGATCTGAATGGAGACCTACCCACCTAATTTTATCTCACCTTCATTCACCTGTGATCTACTTGAGACCTTTATCAGATCTGCAGAGACCAGAACCAGTGATTTGACCTTTGGATTCTATTCTAGCTTAGCCTATTAGATTAGATCTATTTCTTATTGTGTTTTTAAGTGAGATACCTAAATCATTTCAAAATAACAATAGGATTTACTTTTGTACAACATTAAATTGTTTAAAATAGTGGAAATTCTTTTCTACTAAGATTTCGGACAAGAGCCTTAAGCAAAAAAATTGGGCAAAGGAGTCTAAAAACCAAAACAAAAACAAAAACACGCAAGCAAAAGAAAAGAAAAGAAAAACAATACACAAAGAACTTGGATGAAAAGATAGAACACTGTACATGGTCGAACATCCTCAAAAGCAAGATTTGAGGTTTATCCCATTCACATGAATGGGAAATTATTATCCATTGAGTCTGGATAGGAAAAATGAATTCACGTCTTTGCAACTTGTAATAACATAGGGCCCGCTCCAAACGAGCATCGAACTTGACATGCCTAGTAGGTTTGGCATGATCTTCATCCCATTTAAGAACCAAATCCCTTCCCTGAAAAACCTATCAAAGGATTTATTATTGAAGGATTTCTTAACTTGAGCCTAATTTTCTATCAACGTATTCATGGTGGTGTTTCAAATTTCCTCTAGCTCCATGAGTTCAAAAAACCTCACTGTTAAGGCCTCATCTTCCATAACTTCAAGCCGATAAGCCAAGTCCAGGGAAGGAATTTCCAAGGAAAGTGGAAGTTTTTCTTCCCTTCCATATACAAGCATGAAAGGAGAAACCTCGATGGCATTTTTAGGTGTTATTTAATCAGCCCATAGGGCGGACTTGATTTGTGTATGCCAAGTTCTTCTATTGGCCTCCATCGCACGCTTTAACGATTGTTATAAGATTACTTTGTTGCTAGATGTGGCCAATCCGTTTCCCTATGGGTAATAGTTAGATGAATTCTTGAGGTAAAATTTATTCTTGATGGCCTATTCACTTATCTTCATCCCAAGGAAATACATAGCATTGTCGAGATAACAAGAAAAGGGCCCCGAACCTCGTCATCAAACTTTCTATAAAATCTAGAACAACTTTTTCATTAATTTATTTTAGGGTTACTACCCCTAACCAATGAGTGAAATAATTTATGGCAGTAAGGACCCATTTATGCCCCTCATTAGATGGAGGATTAATCATCCCAATGAAATCTAATCCCCACTAAACGAAGGGTTGATCCACTGAGAACAGGCGTAATGGGAGAGATTCCAACTTTTGTTTTCCTATGAAAAGAGCACACTCTTTCCATTTCCTCACCTAGATATGAGAGTCTTTAAACAAGTCTGACCAATAATAAATGGATCATATGATCTTGGTGGAGGTTATTCGTGTAGAGTAATGTCCTTCGGATAGGCCATTATGGAATTCCTCTAATACCTTGTTCACCTGTTCTAGCCTGATGCAGCATAGAAGAACACCTTTTAGATCCTTTTGGAAGAGAACATTATCTATCATGACATATGGAATAGACTACAGATGGAAAGTTTGTCTCGGACTTTATCCATGTTTAGAGGATATATCCCCGAGAGAAGAAAGTTTTGCATCTTAGTTGACCAATCAATCCAATCATTTCCTTCATCATAATGTAGAAGCATGGCATATTTTATCTCTTTGGTCTCCATGTCAATGGCCAACTACTAACATAACCCTTTACCATTGACAAGATTAGTGACCTTGATGTGTATGTCATACTCCATTACTTTTGTAATCCAACCGGTGCGCTTCTCATTCATCTCTTTATTCAACAAAAACTCTTTGACGCCAAGATGAGGAACCATTAAATGGATTTTTTTGTTAGACAATAGATTCCTAAACTTCTTTAGGGCTTGAATGACTGTAAAGACCTATTTTTTAATGAGGGAATATTTGAGTTCATATTCCTTAAGAGAGTGATTGAAAAAGGAAATGAGTTTCTCCATCAGGTCATCATTTTGCTAAGTGAGAGTTCTTGAAATACTTTCATGACCTGTGAAAGCGTAGAGAATAAAATCCCTGTCAAACCAATGATTCACTGTGTAAGAGCTTGGGAGATAGTTGTCTTGATGGCTTCAAGATTTCTCTTCCCTCCTTCGTCCATGAAAATGGGATATTATTTTTAAGCATGGCCATTAGCAGTTTTCCAATGTTGAAAACTAAGGAATAAATCTCCGACAAAAATTTATAGTTCCTAAAAAACTCTAGAAACCCTTCTTATGACTTGGTAGGGTTAAGGACATAATTGACTAAATCCTAGCTAGGTTGATCGACAACCCTTCTTCTGAAACAATATTTCCCAACAAATATCCTTCCTGCATTGCAAAAATGCACTTTTCAGATTCAAAGTGAGACACCAAATTCCCTAGACCTTTGAAAAATTTCCTAAGATGGGTGATATGATCCTCAACATGTTTAGAGTAGACAGTGATGTCATCAAGGTAAACCAAGATCATATCATTGATGAGTCCCTTAAATGTCATATCCATGGCTCTCTAAAATGTGTCCCCCACATTAGATAATCCAAAAGGCATCTTGTTGTAAGCATATGTGCCCTATTTGATGGTGAAAGCCATCTTGAATTGATCAGATTCTTAAACCAGAATCTGATTATATCCTGAATATCCATCAAAAAGGAAAATATTTGATCCCCTACCAATGTTTGAAGGATTTTTTTCTATTGAGGGAGAGGGTAGTTGTCCTTCAAAGAGGCATGGTTCAAGTCCCTAAAATCTACACACAACCGGATTTCACCATTCTTTTTCCTTACGGGTACCAAATTAGCTACCCACAAAGAATTCTTGATAGGAAACATTATACATGCCTCGATAAGCTTGGTTATCTCTTTCCATATCAGTGGTTTGATTTTGGTATTAATTGGTCTCTACTTTTGACGAACTGGCTTAGATTTTGGATCTATTTCAATAGTATGTTGAGCTAATCCAGGCTTTAAACCATGCAGGTCCTTGTAGATCCATGCAAAAATATCATGGTATTCCTAACATAACTGATGAAATCATCTTTCTACTAAGTAGTGCATACCTTACTAATTTTTAAGACCTTTTCCGTTGCCAACTCAACCTCTTCAAAATATTCCTCTTTGACCACCATATTGGTGCTCTGCTTGGGTTGATCATTTGAATTGAAAATGGATTCCAATGTAACTAGGCCTTTTGGCAGATTGTTTCCTTTCAGCTATATAATTTCATCACCATAAATTTTTTGGAGTTTATCCTGATGTTTGGTAGCGAATTTTGCTTCTTGATATAGGAAGATAACAATCTATTGATCACTATAAAACACATGCCAACTACTCACATTATCTGGTACCGCAGGATGAACAACCATTTTGACTATCTTCTACCATTATTTCATGATGTTTGTTGGTACATCATATTGAAAACCAATAGTAGCCACTGTCAACATCTTGATTTGGTTTCTTGGGGATTGCATGAATTCTGAAAGCTTCAAAATCTTTTATCATATCCCAGACCTGATTTTTGTATGACCATAGTAGATCATTTTTGATGCACTATAGGTTATAACTTGGTGTGGGTTACATCTGTGTCCCACTTTTTTGTAGTTTTTGTACTTTCAGCAAACTATGTCCGACAACCAAAACATGACCAAACACATATAAAATGACCAAACATGTATTTTTAAGAGGCTTCCTATTCAAGTGCGGGGCATCCAGAATTTACCCGATTTTTAAAAATTTAATAGTATTTTTAAATATTTATTTACTAGTCAGATTTTAAAATATTTATGGCCACAAAATGGGACACATGTATGCTTTAGTACAACCAATTTGCTATCACCAAATACATCCAAGTGTGGGTTCCTCTTCATTGGGCTACTGCGAATTCCTTGTATAAGGGCTTCATATTCAGTGACATTATTAGTACAACTGAACTGCAACCGAAAGGAAGAGAAATATTTGTTTCCTTCTAGAGATACTAACATAACCCTTACACCAGATCCATTTTTACTTCATGATCCATCAAATAACATCTACCATAGTTTGTTTATATCACTTGATGCCTTAAGTAGCTGAGGTACGATGGCATATTCTTCATGAACATAATATGTACCTAATCCAGTCTCTTCCAAGAACAATAGACCAAATTCTTCATTTGCCAATAAATCAAAGCATAGGGGTCATATTGATGGTCTATACTCACTTCATCGAGAATCATATCTGGAACCTCTTCGATGAGAGTAGTTGGCTCATGATCTATATCCTCATCTTCGTGATCACAAATGGCATAGTTACCATCTATGGGTTTGGATGTGTAAGGTTCCATGTGATTGTGACAGATTAGTTCTGCCCGTATAGTTACCTTAGTCCCATATCGGGTCCTTAAAATCATATGTGACTGGATCGATGAAAAATAACCCCTTATTTTTTTGGTGAAATCCCGTGATAAGAAAATTGCGAAGAGGGGAGGGAGATCAATGAAGGATATGTCCTGTGTGAATGTTAAACTATGACATGTTTGGATAGTAAGATGAAGCCCCTTCCCGATCCCCACACGGTTTGGATTGTAGTACCGTCTAGCTAAACAAACCCTCTTGAAATTAGATTATATGGACTTTGTAGTACATCCGTGACCGCAGGCATCACGGAACTAATGGCTCTAGGATCGATCCTACAATTGTGCACCAAATGGTCACTAATAATCAGTGAGATATATAATGGTGAAAGCTTGTTGGTCTTAGCATGTATTTTTGTCTCAGGTTGGCATAATTTGGTTACCACTACTAATTCTTGACCTGACGATCTGTTAGTAGTGCCAAAGTTGTTTAAAGCATCTTGTAGCAAGTTCCTTTGAGAAGATATAGAGAGTGCATCCCCATTGTGACACTCAAATTGTTCTTCTTCATTTGTTCCACAATGATGAATGGAATCGATCCCACTTTGCTAATGCCTCTTAGGGCATTGAGGTCTTCCTTTGGATAATGATTATTGGGTATCATGATACTCGAAGTCCCATCTTTCTTTGTAGTCTGGTCAATGAGATATTTTTGACGATTTCTTTTGCGTGCCTTTATCATCTGGTATTTTTGTTGGGGCCTCAGAAGTGGACACCTGATCAGTATTGGAAGATTGTGAATCTATTGTATTTTTCTTGGAATGTGTGTTAAATTATATGGTGGAGGAATCAACATTAAAACCACAAAAGTGTTTGTCTTGCCAAATTAGTAATGTGGTTTCATCGGGAGTTTGGTCTTGACTTTCGAAGTGGATGGTCCAAGTAGATGATTTAGGTGGACCGGTTATGCTTTGAAATATGAGGGCTTGACTCAAAACTCCATTTGGGTAGAGATTCTGATTATGGGGTTGAGTACAAGGGTAACACCATTCATAGTCTTAGATGAGGTTATTCTAGATTGGGACTATAGCTTAAGAAGAACTGACAGTAGAAGGGTTCCATAAATTCAAAGGTTTTACATTTGCAACTTGGCTTGTGGCCTGATTTTGTGACTGACCATTTCCATGGAATGGAGGATGGTTCATCTGATATTGGGGTTGAAAGGGGCGAGCATACTGGGACTACTACCTCTTCATTGCTATGAGTTCATTCCCGAAAGTTTGTAATAGTGACTTTACCTCAGCCAAATCATTTGAGGGATTGGATGTGTGCATAGATATTGGAATAAAAACTACCGAACTAGGGAAATTACTGATTGTTGGCCTACAAGCTCTGCAAAAACAGGAATGGGAGGTCTAGGAGCAATTTTACCTTCTTGAATCAAGCAATTTTCAGCTCATATGATAATTTTGTAAGCATCAGGGATAATGGTTCCCCCCATGGATTGAATCATGATGGAAACATCACTATTCAATTCTTGAAATTAATATAGAAATACACTATCCAGGGATGGCCTTACAAGTGCTAGGATCCATTTCCAAGTCTTGTCAAAGCAGAGGTTGAAATCACTCATATACTCTTGAGGAGACCACTTGATAGTATGAAATTGTTCTACAAGCGAGAGATTATCACTTTTGTCTTCAAACTACTTACACAACTTCATGCCTAAATCGTTCCAAGTGGTAATGGATCCAACAACTAAACTCTAGAACCATTGAAGTGCTCTTCCTTTGAATGAAGTAGCAAGGAGTCGAACTCCCATGTTATCTTCTATGATACTATGTACCGCGCACATGCTAGCTACACCTAGTATGTGTTCCCGAGATGAAAAATTAGTCTCCCTAGTGTAAAATGGTAAAATTTTCAAGGTAGCTACCAGTATGGAATCTCTTTGTACTAGCAACAAAGGACTGCTAACATTGAAAGGAGGACAATTGTTGGCTACCATGACTTTCAAAAGCTGGTTATGTCTTGGTGGGGGAAAATGTCCTTCAGGAGGATTTGAATGCCCTCTACGAGGTAAAGTGATGGCTAATGATATTGAAATGTTTCTTCCCCTTCTTCTTGGGGGAGAAAAAGAAAGCTCTATATGATTATAATTGTCCCACCTTGAAGAAGCTCTTGTGCGAATTCTTCACATAAGTTGATGTACTGAACTTTAAAATCTAGAGAGATGGAGTTGCCAGGTACCTTGTGTCAATGGAATGAGAAGAGAAGTCCCAACTCTGTCCCATTGGGCATGCCAAAAAATGTTGTCACCAAATCACTGCACCCCAAAAATGGCCTGGGAATGAATCACGACATTCTGTGTGATTGGGACACATGGGATCACCTCTCAAGTTTTGGGACTTGAACTCAAGGTGAACCTCCAGAGAAGGCCAGATTCCTCTTCCTAAAATAAACAAAACTCTACTTCTAGTGTAGGGAAAATGGCTAACTAGTCCTATGTTAACATTTCATAGGATTAGGGAAAGAGATTTGCAAGGAAATGAAACCTATACCAGAAGTGATGATGCACCGAATTAAGGGATGTTTAACATCTAGAAGGGTTAATGTGGGAGGTATGCTTACATCACTAACCACCTTCACCTATCATAATTAGGAAGGGTATAAAATACCACAAACCAAGGCAGACGTTCCTCTGTTAAACTCAAGTGTACATAAGGGTAGATAAAATCAGATACAACACAATTAATTTATCAAAAGTAAACCACACATGCAGATAAAAACATCTATTTCTGTGAGTAGGGACAATAACAACAAGAAAATTAATGAAATGAAAACTAAGTCTTCACAATCGGCAAAAATATAGTAGTATTATTCCTTTACAACATGAAATAAACAACCTAAAATAAAGGTAAGTTAATCACTATCACTAAGGAATTGTAAATTCACAAAGTAAATGCTAATTAACATTCAACACAATAAATCATATTTTCAACAACAAGGTGTAACTCTGAATATAATCAAAAGGTTTCTTGGAATCTCATAATCACTCTTCCAAGATTGAAGAGAAACTCTTCTCAAAATAATCTCCCAAAAATAATAATCTCCCGTAAATAATGGAAGCAATCCACTATTTATAAGTTCCTAGGTTGAGTCATTACAGTTGGACCCTTAACTAACATTTAACTAAAAATAGAAATGTCATTAATATTAAGGGAACATGCTCCTAGAAAAATAGAAAATTTGTTGAAAGGGTTTGACTTAGTCAACCCTATAACTTTGACCTATCCTAAAGCTTGAACCTGTCCTTTCATGGCCACTTAGCTTTGGCTTGATTCATCTAAATCTCCCTTACTTGCAATTTTCTGCTGTCCTTCCTCCCATACATCCATTCGGTTTCTGTACTCGAAGAAGTGCTTGATAACCCCCTAAGTTTCTTCATCTCCATGCCCACATGCATACTGATTCACTACATCTATTGTCTCAATCTCTTTTGTGATCCTAGTTGGAAATCTTCAAATTTTATTTGTAACTTTATTTAGTCTCCCTATGAAATTTTGACATAAGACTAGTTGGTCAATGGAGTCACTATTGAAATTCTTGGTGACCTCATCATCATGCTTCACCAAATATTTGAAACTTTCCTTAATCTGATCCTCAGGAAGAGCACCGATATTTTCATTAAAAAATTTGTAATTGGCGATATCAAACTCCTCTGAGATGTCATTCAGGGAATTTGTAATCTCCACTCATTTGTCCTCCAATTTCTTAATCAGATCCTATAATACTTGACACCAGAATTCCATGGCCTTCTGATATTCAAATAATTTAGAGGCATCATAGATCACCTCTTCCTGAAGAAGCAAGTAAAAATCCTCTTCTCTAATGTCACTCCATGTTGCCAAACTTAAATTAAAATTATTATTATCTTCATAGAAGGTTTCGTCCATCTTGGAAATGGTGGATTTTACAACCTACAAATCATTATATATCTCAACTGCTTCCTTGATCAAATGATTAGCTTCCTGCAGAATTCTCTCCATCTATCCACTCACTGATCTCCATTTCTGTCCTAGCTTCTTGAGCTCATGATAAGAAATATCATCGATTGTAGATGAAATTTTCATATCCGTAGTAGTTGAGACTTCATTGGATGGAGTGGGTTGGGTTACTTTACGCAGTAGTGTAGTGAGTTGCTCAACCTTGGCTTTGAGCTCATCCTTGGTGGCCTTATCTTTGTCATATTTCTCTAAAAGGGCCCCAACAGTAGTGTGTAAATATTGCTTGGATCCTTCATGATTAGCCTTCTCTAATGAGAATTTTGATATCCGGTAATCTGCAGCGTGATTGTTTCTTTATTTTTCCCCTCAATGGGGTAGCCACCTCTATCACACGCTATCTAGATGAATTAACCGTCAGACTTGATATGGTTCTTGGTCTCTTAGCCTATCCCTTGGGTATAGATCCCAATATACTGAGATCTATAGCATCCCCTAGAGGAACCTTTTAGTTTTTCTTAGGAGTTTTTCTAAATAACCATTCTGGTATGGCTAGAGCCGATGAAGATGGAGTGGCAGATCCAATACCTAAAACATCAATTAGAGAAAGATCACTAGAAATACTAGTTGGTATTTGAGTAGAGGTAGCAATGATGGAAGGCGTGGATGTAAGGACATCCATAGGAATTTGTAGAGCAATGTTGGGGGTTGTGATTGAAGAAAATGGAAGTGTTAAAGGAAGTGAAGAGGAAATGGGTGACCCAATATTTTCCCTAGCTGATAGAACTTAAAGTGACGAGAATACTTGGGCCATATAAGGGGATGGGAAAGAAGAAATGATTGTGGAAGTGATAATGGAGGAAGGAGGATATGTGATGGATCCTAGATGATACTAGGAGAATCACCTTGACTTCAACCACTTCTGTCACAGGCACTACATGTGATGCAATCTTGGGAGTAGAAGACTTGGAGAGATGAGCCACCAACAACAAATGAAATCTTCTTTGGAATTGTAAGAGCCTTTTGATTCGACCCTTGCCATTAGTGGGTGTTAGTTGGTTTATTACTAGTATAGCCCCTGTATTTGTAGGTTAATTTTCCCTTTTGGGTGAGATTCCCAAGGTAGTCAACCAACTGAAAGTCCACTTTAAAATGGGCCCCACCCTCTCCTTGGTATTACTACATTCTTCCACATACCAATCAATCCATGGTAGCGATTGAATGCCAAATTTATCATTCTTGTATGATGAATCCAAAACCTCATCATTATCTTGCATGTCCTTTGGCACATCAGCCAAACCAAATTGCCAAACTTTGTCAAGGGTTAATATTTCATAATCCCTTTGTCGCATGAGGTATTTATCCTGAAAATGAATATAGATATCTTCCAATTGGGGTACATGGGAACTGGACCAACCTGTCTCCCCAAACTCACCCCAATAATCAAAATTAGTCCATGGATGAAAGTTCCGCATGGTTACCTCAGCCATTTCTACATCAACATTCTTTGCCTTGTGAATAGTAGGGAAAGAATACCTACCAATTGAAATAGGGAAATGTATTCCCGATTTGTGACACTTATTTTGGATTTGATGATAATCCAATAGCTACCAAACTAATTCCAATAGAATCCATTTATCAGTGGGACACCTCAGAAATTTTCTTGGTGCATTTATGAAACTCAGAATCTGGATGTTGGTGAATGTAGGAAACTTGAAGTAGATTACTCTCCATTCTTACACTTATTACAAAGATTCATTGAAAATCCTCTGATTGTATATTTCTTTGTTAAAATGATAGAGGATGACAGTGAAGAAAGTGGCATTGACTCTGCCGAAATTCTTGTTTCACTCATCCAGAGTGAGTTGGGGATAAAAGTCATATATTTGGGATGTGCTGTGAACACCCCTGATATTCAAACCCACAAAATATCCCATAGAAGTAGCTGCATATACCAGGAAATATGTCATGTAGAAAGTATTTGTTTTTGACACTATACCCAACTGATAGCGAATGGTGCTACTAATATTCTCCCCCATTAGATAAACTCGTCATTCTTCTTGATAGTTACAATGTACAAAAACATCCATTCCAGGAGTTCCTTTATAGAAGGAATACCTGAAACTCTTCTTAATAGCACAATAAGATTGTTGACTTCCTGAATAAAATCCAATTGATGCATAGTTTTGGGTAATTTGGTGAAATTATTAGCCAGATAGGATTTCATCATAATCTTTGAGCATACTTCTTCTTTATTATCCCAATGTTCCACTGCTATTTCTAGTGAAATTATGGTGTAATCTTGAATGTCAGGAAGTTTAAGCAGATATTCAAAGAAATTTGGGTCCAAAAAAATTACCACCTTATCATCACTATCTCTGACTGACATGGAGTCTTCATCAAAGTGGGCTGCTACAGCTAAGAAAAACTATGGGTAATGCATAGATGTGGGAAAACCGGTGGCAAGGGAAAGCCCACTATCATAGATGGCCTGCATCCATAGTTTCTTTTTTTGAGCCTTTAATCTTTCCCAGAAATTGGGAAGATCAATTTTTCCTAGATCAGTGTCCCCAATATTTCCTAAGTTGGAGGATAGGAAGGATTGGGGAGAAACCCCAAGAAATGAGTATTTCATCTTCTATTTTCCCTTTGAATTTGAATCAGATTTCAAACCCTATGTTTTAGAAGCTAAAGTTGTAGAAATTATGAAAACTTGAAAGGAAACGAAACCTCCAAAATTCCAAACCGGAAAAGTTCTGAAAGAAATCAATGAATTGAAATCTCTGAAAATATTCTCTGAAGGAGTTTCCCAAACTAAAATCTATAAAACCAAAAGTTTCGAAAAGAAATTTTCTGAAATAATTTCTCAAAGCCGGAGGTTTCGAAAACCCAAAGCAAAAATCCTCCGAAATTTCAAACTAAAAAGTTCTGAAAGAAATTTCTGAAACTGAGATCTCTAAAGAAAAATTCCCAAACAAATTTCCTACTTAATTAACTTTAGAAGGAATTCCCCAAAGGAATTCTCTCGAATGAGTCTCTCCGAACAATTCTAAGGAATTTGTAGAATGATGTTAAATCAAAAAATATGGAATACGAGAAACAAAAAGAAGTATGGGAGGCCTAAGAGGATCCTTTGAACAACTTTAAATACCTAGAGAAAACTCAAAAAGTGAAACATGGTCTCCCAAGGGAGTGACATCATAAAAACACAAAGGTAAAAGACCTAAAACCAAAAGAATATAAACAAAAACCATACCTTGAAAAAGACGTTACAAAGTAAAAGAATGGAATGTCGAGAAAATGTATTAGGTAAAAATGACAAGTAAAAAAATGAGTTGATATAGAAATCCACGATATTAATGGTAAAAATCTGATCCATACGGAGGTAGGTGAAAATTAATTGTGCACGTAATCTCGAAACCCGAAAGCATGAAATTTTGAAAATTTTGGTATTTTGGACTTCGTGAGGATTGTGAGGCAAAAAGATGAATTGGCGATTGAAAAATCTAAAACCTAAAAAACCCGAAAGTCGAAAATTCAAAGCTTTCAAACATTCGAACTTCAAAAATTCAAGTGAAAATCCTAAAAATGACTCAGAGAACTGCAAAAACCCAAAACCTGAAAACCTGAAATTTGGGTTTTCAAACATTTAGACTTCGAAAGTCCGAGAGGGATTTAAACAAAAGGAGCCAAAAGTCCCAAAACCCGAAAGCTTGAAAGTCCCAATATTCAAGCTTTTGGAGTTTTAAACTTAGGAAATTTTCAAGAGTATTTTCAATTCAAGCTAAAAATTCTGAAAGAGGAAAAAACTCTGAAGTTTGAAAATTGAAAATTGAAAATTTCAGCCTTAGGAAAAATTCATTGTGTGAGGACTTCTTTAAAACATTGGTCTGACACATAGCTTCCTTCTAGGTAGGTTAAATGGTTAACAATTACTTCGAAAGGTCATTAATTGACATCCTTAATTATAGGAAGGATAATTAATTAACAAAAGGTCATTAATTAATGAATATGAAGAGGAATGTTAGCTAATTAGTGGAAAAGTGCTAATTATTATAGAAATGATGAGAAAGAGGATAATTAGTGCAATCTTAGCACTAAAGCCTCCGTAAACAGATTTTAGGTGTCTACATTTTCCCCTCTTTGGGGACACCACTTCAAATTTTGTAGACAAGTACAAACAAATACATTTTTTGAAGAGATAGAAGAAAAAATTAATAGAATGAAGGATGCCTTCTTGAGTGTCGATGGGGTGATGAAACAGGGTGATTGAGGATCGAAAAGATAAAAGAACAAAATAGAAGAAGTAGAATATTTGATCCCTATTTCCCCAAGTTGGTTTTGAAGAAAAGTATTGATAGAAGGAGAGTGATATGGAAGAAAAATGAAGATGAAAAGAGATGAATATAGCTATCATCTTTCTGATGTAAAAACCAACTTTATTTCATCATTTTTCTTATGCTTGATGTCATCGGTCCTTATTAAAAAGAATGAACAAAAGTGTAGTATGACATGAAAATACATATATGAAAAAATGTCCATAGATAAAAACACCAACTCCATGTAACATACAAAATACAATGCAATACGAGAAAATAAAAGATGCATAATTCCTTGCAACATACATAATTTAATGAAATAAGAGAAAGTAAACAAGATAACTTGACAGAGAAACATAATGCAATGTTTTTGTTATCAAACTTTGATTCCGACTGTATGAATTAATGACAAGGGTTACAAGATGGTTCCCTAAGCAAGGATACATACAAGGGGAATAATGGAGGACACTTGGTTCCTATGAAAATAAGTGCACTATGAAATAGTACCAAACAACTCATTTTCCCAAGAATACATACATAGTAAGCAATCGAGCTTTGTTAATGGAGGGATATAAAGATGATCCGTGAGTCACACACAAGAACAAGAGATAACTAAACAAAGTGACATTTAACAGATTATTTTTATTGTTTTTGATTTTTTAGAAACATATTTGAATGTTTTTTTTATTTTGAAAGTTTTCTAAAACTATGTATAGGAAATCAAGAAACATGGATGCCCCCATTGTTAGATAGGATGTATAAGGTCATAATGCCACACATACGAGAAAGTGAAGATGCGACATGACCCAACCATTAGGTGGGAGTATTCAAAGACTAACTCTTCACATGTATAAGGGGGATCAAGGCCAATATAAAATAGGTTCAATCATGAGGGAGCAAGGATGTCCCAGCATTAAGCTAGCCAAGAAACACATGAAAAAATGGAAGTAGAAAATTGTCTTATTTAAGGGGACAAAAGTGTCTCCAAACATGGAAAATTGGACATCATATACACATGGATCTTCTAAATGATTCTGAATAATAGAGGATGCTATGAAATGATTTAGAAGGCGGTTGATGAGAAAGTGATTAGCTCAAGGAAAAAATCATGAGACAAGACATGCACTAAATTAAGAGTTTTAATAAGGTCCAAAAAGCAAAACTTGGTAACATACTAATCCTATTTACTCATCAAGATCCTATGTGTGCACATGGAAATGAGTCACCTCTTGAATAAAAGAGTTGATAGAAATTAAGTGAAGATACTAGCCAATTTGTAGGAATGATTTAGTTTGAAAGGTGATTTGTGAATGGATTGTTGAAGGAGATTCGTACATTTCTCAACCGCAAACCAAACATCCATATCCCTAATGGAGATTTATTTTATTCTAATCACAACATTTTTCTACTTCTAGTTAGACGTCTATAGCCCCTGGTAGAGATTATTAGAAATACCCCAAGAGAGAGTTATATATCAATTTTATTTTTCTTTTACCTTTTAATTTTTAATTGTTTTATTTTAATTCTTTTGCTTTTCGAAAAATTATTTTCTCTCTCTTGTTTAATAAGGGGATAAGAACCACTGATGGCTTGATGGAAGGATTTGGAAGTTATTATGATGGCAATATTGGCTAGTGTCAAAAATATACCCAAAAATTCTTCCTAACAATTTTATTATATGTAGATAGTGATAGGATCTCTAAGAGGTTAGTCATTCTTTAATTTACCAAGGTTATGAAAGAATGAGGTCAAATGGATACCATAGAGATAAATGTCACAAAATTTGTATGAAATAAGCTAAACAAAATATCATTGAAGGGATAAAAATGTTGGATGACTTGTAGAGGAATATGAAAGAAAGGTAAGAAAGAACATCCCTTTGTACATAATACCTTATTGAAATGTTTGATCTTTGTACCTTTGATTTTGTTTTTGTAATGTTTTAATGTGTTTTTTTTTTTGTATTTTTGAATGATTTTATGATTTTTAATATTTTTTAGTATTTTGGAATATTGGGACCAACCATGTCACCCTACGTGATAGGATGCAATAATGATGTTTGTGATTTCCTTGATAAGGGAGACTACGCACATTTGTTTATCAAGAGTGATATTATCCCCAATCTCAATGATCATGGTGAGTTCACACTCAAAAAATGACTATGATTTGTTTTGAAACATGGGTTTTGTATGTGAAAGCTTGAGTTCCATATCCATAGGTTTTTACACTTTGCACCATACTTGATGGGTATGTTGGTGTGCATTTTGGAATCACATTTGATTTTGAATTTTATAATCATTTGAGTTGTTTGGAGCTTTGGAGCTCTTCGTAGTTTTGATCTTAGCTTGATAAAGAACTTGTCCAAGTTTCTTATAAGATAATGCTTTAATTTTTTGATCTCGAGAAGTGGTAGGAGAACGTGGATGTTTATAGTTGATATGATAAATTATAATGGGCTTGCCACAATCATTGGTAGAAGGAGAATGTGATGGATGAAAAGGATATGGTCCAATAATTGTATAATATGAGCTACCATGAGGTGAACCACATATATAATATGGAAGGATACTTGGATGTGGCCCGGTATAGAGGAAGAAGGGTTACTAGGATGTGAGCCATAGATAGAAGATGATGCAATGTTAGGATGTGGCCCAAGAATAGAAGATGATGGGCTACCAGGAGGTGTCCTGTAGATAAAATAAAATGGTGGGATATTAGGATGTGGCCCATGAATAGAAGACAAGGGGCTAGTTGGTCGTGCCCCAAGAATAGAAGGTAATGGGCAACCCAAATGATACCCATAGATAGATGGTGAAGGGAAACTTAGAGGTGGCATATATATAGAAGAAAAGGGGCTAGTTGGACATTTCCCAAGAATAGAAGATAGTGTACTACTTGAAAATGTCCCACAAATAGAAGAGGAGGGATACTATATGGTGACCCACACCTAGACTAAGATGAAGGGTTACTTGGCATTGAATTCTATAGAGATTGTGATTGAGGAATTGTGATAGAAAAAGAGTGATTGGGTGATGAAAAGATAGGTCATGGATCAATGTAAGAGCCAAGAGTTTCATCATGTAATGAAGAATGTGAAGATGGAAGAAAAAGAGGAGGATCAAGTAACATGATCTAAGGCCCTTCCTCCATTTTTTGATAAAAGGGATTGACCTCTTCCTCACAATATGAAGATGCATAGAATTCTAATGAAAATCATTGATTTTAATCTCCTAGAGTAATATCTTCATGTGCCCCTATAAATTCCCTTCTTGTTTCTTCAGTTTGAAAGAGATCAATTGGTATAAGTTGATTGACCACCAGGAGTTGATTGGAAGAAAGAACTTCAATTGGTGTGGAAGACTTTGAAGACATTTGATGATGATTGATAGAAGAAGATGACATGGGGGATGAAGAAAATGTGGAGATAGATGTCTCGGGACTAGAAGAAGGTGGTGTGGACCTACCTATATGATGTTATATCATCTATATAATAGTAGGATTAAGTCCAAAGTCTATAGATTGCGACCCATGGGTCGATTCAGATGTTTTAATAGAATGAATTTGAGTCACACAAATCTTCAAAGAAGGAAGAATTTTTTGGGGGTGACTGATGAAGAAGGTCATGCGAAGAAGGGGAGGACTGTGATTCAAGAATTGTATTGGATGAATAATCAAAAAGGTCTTGTGAAGAAAGAGGGGACCATGATTTAAGGATTATATTAGATGTTTGATTGGAGGGATTTATATTTGTGCATATCTTTAAAGGAAAAAAACGTTGTTGAGGCAACCGATAAAAGGGGTCATACAAAGAAAGGGAGGACCATGATGTAGGATTCACATTAGATGAATGTTGAAGAGAATTTGCAGTGAGAAAAATATTTAAAGGAGGAGAACATTGTTTAGGTGACTGATAATAGAGGTCTTGTGAAGAAGGGGAGGACCATGACTTAGGATTCAAATTAGATGAATTTGAATAGTAGTTTGGATCCGAATCATCAAAAGAATCAGAGGAAATATTTGGATTGGAATCCTCAGAAGAAGAGGAAATGTTTGGATTAGAATAAGAAGAAGAGTGAGGGGAACTTGAATAATAATTTGGATCAGAAGTGTCCAAACCATACCACCGACTATGAGATGAAGGTGGGGAATGGGTTACCCAGATGGGTTATCTAGCATGAAGAACCAAACAAGGTTTGGTCATGATGGGAATCTTTTGATGTGAACTCCAAAACTTTGATTCCTTATTATTGTATATATAAGATACCTTGTGATAATCATTATTTTCAATGTGTATTGGGTTTAAATGTCTAGACCTAGATTGTATGAGAAAACTTCTTCAAAGTGAAGAAGATTTCATGTTGATTTTGCCAACATAATGACAACCAACTAGACATTTCATAAATATGGGTATGTTTGTGTGATTTTCCAAAAGGGAAGCTAAGGAAAACATACATCATGATGACTCAAGATTGATAATCCAAAAAGGTTCTAAGGCATAAATGTCAAAGGATTGATAAAAATTTAGCAACATAAAGGATACAAAGGAAAGATTTCTAATGTTTGATTGATGAAAATTTTTCTTGATAGGATTTATGTTTTTCCAAGGTTTGAAAGATATGTTAAAAAATGATCACAAATTTAGGAAAAAATAATAATATCAAGAGGATTAACGACCCAAAGGATTGTCCTAGAAATGATTTTATAAGGTGGATAAACACAAGGAACAATCACGTGAGTTCAAAACACAAAGAAAAATTAATGACCAAAGAATAATGAATGATAAAGAATCAATGGATCAAAGTGATTTTCATAAATGGATAAGTCAAAATGATGAATAATCACAAGACACAATCACACAAGGTTTGTTTTAAACCAATCAATCATCAAATTACTTCCTAATTCTGTTTCTAAATGATAGTTGGTGTTTCAAGATGATTAAAAAAATGTCACCACTTATGTCAAGTTCAAATAAATGAACAAGGCGTAAGTAATAACAAGAAGTTAATGCGATCCCTAAACAAAGTATACTAAAATAAAGCTTGAATCCAATCAAGACCTATATCCCAAAAAGTGGTAGTTATGATTTTTAATGACAGAACAATACCACTAAGATATGTTAACCAAATTTTTGAAAAGTAAGGTATTAATATCAAGATGATATTGATATAACACACACAAGTGGTAACACTCAACACTTTTCAAAATTGATGTAGTAATTGAAATCGAAATAAAGCAGAGGATAATAGAGAGGATATTTTGAATTTGTTTGGGAGGGAAAGTGATGGAAGGGAAATCTCTATGAGATTAGAGGATCAATGTGGAAATCCTATGGAAGGGGAAATAGTTGGGAACGTGGATCATAGGGAGAGGAAAACTACTACTAAATCTACTGAGTCATGCTTGAATAAAGTTAGAAATGGTGGATCGGCCTCGAAATTCCAAAATTTCTTTCTCCAAGTGGTTAAGGAGGCTTTTAGAAGCACCTTATAAATTCTTGACATGCTTCTGCAACACACTAATAAAAAGCTAAACAAATCACTGGTAGGGAAGTTGATTAGTAGGAGACCCAATATTGACATTGTTAGAAGATGGGATAAACTGAAATGGATTCCATTAGGTCATTTAGAGGTAAGTGATCTTTCTAATGGTTTTTTCCTTTTTAGGTTTAATACCCAAGAGGATATGTAGAAGGTTTTGGAAGAAGGACCCTGGTTTTGGGGAAAATCTGGTTGGTATCTTAGGAAGTGGGAACCAATTTTCAATCCGGAAAAGGAAAATTTGAACCAATTTCCTATTTAGATACACCTTCCTAACCTACCTTTGGAATTTTGGCATGAATACATTGTCAAAGTCATAGCAAACTCCCTGGGTTCTTTGGTCATTATTGATAATGCTACTAGGAAAATGACTAGGCTTATCTATGCTCATTTTTGTATTTATACTATCGCTGATAAGGATATTCCCAACAATATCAGACTAAAGTCACGTCTTGGGATTTGGGAGTAAAATATTGAAATGGAAATCTCTCCTACAAAATTCTCCAAGTGTAATGGATGGGGTCATTCTACCCAAAACTGCAAGTTCAAGGTATCCAAAATATATATTCATGTGCTAGGAATTGAAGGTAAGGGGAAAAAGGGAAAGGTCTTATGCAAAGTGTAGCAGATCATAGGAAAGATTTCTCTAAAGAATCTGAAAAGGTTTCTACTCCTTTGAGAATAAAGGAGAGGGCATTTAATGAAACTCCTATTAAATCTACCATGGAAATGGAGGAGGATGGTTTCACCCTAGTGGTCAAACAGAAGGAAATCAAAATTTTGTCTTGGTCAGATTCTAAGTTAGGGGGAAAATGGAAGAACCTATTAAGGATTTCATGAAGGGTAGGAAGATAGAAATTTTTTCCTCAAAAGGGAATGAGGAATCTCTCAAGGAACTGGATAAGATTGATCACAAGGTAAAGGAAGTTGGGAAGATGGGGGACTCAGGTTTGGAGGAACCTGTTAAGGAACAGAGTAAGGGGGAAGATTCTGAGGGGTAGAAGGTTATTTGGAATCCCTTACGGGTGAGGAGTTGAAAGGAAGTATTTTCAGTGATATTTCAAAGTGGAATAAATGGTGAATATTTGTATTTCCCTATCAAAATGATGGAAGAAAAGAAATAATAAATTACACTGGGAAACAAAGGAACTTCTAGGAAAAAACCCCTCAGGAAAAATAAAAGTGGATTCAAAAGGAAAGAAGGGGGAAACCTCATTATCCTCTCCTAAATATTAGGAGTTTGAGAACCCCATAAATGTGGAAGTGGCCAGTAGCAAACATGGTAGGCCTAGCAAATTTGAATCAAGGAAAAAAATACCCAAAAGAAAATAGATTCAGTGAAATAGTTGTGCTTAGACCAAAAGGTATTTAAGAAAAATAAACCTAATTTGTGGAAATGAATTGCATCTCATGGAATGGTAGAGGGCTTAATAACCCTAAGTGAAATGGAGGATTCTAAAAGATATGATTGAAAGATAGAAAATAGATGTGTTAGTTGTTCAAGAGACTAAAATGAAAGAAGACCTCTTTTTAAGTTCTTGCAATTCTTTTAGAATAATTCTAAATCTTTTTCTTTTAGTTTAAAAGGTTCCTTTGGAGGCTTAGCTATGGTGTGGAATCCGGCTCACTATGAAGGAAATCTCCTGGTCAAAAGAGATTATCATATGGTGGTGATGATGAGGGATATGGAAAACGAAATATTTGGGTCCTTTCTAACATTTATGCTCCTACCCTTCATAAGGAAAGGAAAAATCTTTGGCATCACCTGATGTCATTTAATCATTCCATCAAAGGATCTAGATGGATTGTCTTAGGGGATTTCAATACCCCTCGGACCCGGGGAAAAAAAAGGTGGATCTAAGGAGTTTACTGTAGGCATGGAGGACTTCAATGACTTTATTGCTTCTTCACAACTCCATGATATTGATCTTAAAGGAAGCAATTTTACTTGGTCTAATAGAAGAATTGGATCCCAACATATCCAAGTAAGATTAGACAGGGTTCTTGTCTCAGAGGAATGGTTCATCCATTATATCTCTTTTTATCTCCATGGATAGGATCTAATCATAATCTTATTCTCTTACAAATCAAGAATCCATCTAGAAGAAGAATGAATTTCCATTTTAAGAAGATGTGGCTCTAGAATGAGGACCTGTACGACCTCATTAATGACTTGTGGAAACTGAAGGTTAAAGGAATAGCTTTGTATAGACTCTCTAAAAAAGTCCAGAATGTTAAAGGTCACCTCAAAGACTGGAATAAAAATATTTGGAAATATCTTTCAGAAGAAAGCGGAAATCCAAGCTGAATTGGCGTAACGCTCAAAGATAGACGAGAGAGATGGGATTATGAGATGGATGTTGAGGATCATGAAAAGGAATGGTCCCTTCTGGTGGAATACCATAACATTCTGGGCAAAGAGGAAATCTTCTGGAGGTAAAAATCTTAAATTACTTGGCTAAAGGAAGGGGATAAAAATACAAGATTCTTTCACTTGTCCACCTTAAAACGTAGAGGGTTCAATAGAATTAATAAAATTAGAAATGAAGAGGGTGTTATGGTGGAAGAAAAAGAAGAAATATCTGAAGAGGCTATCTCCTTCTTCTATAACCTGTTGACTAATAACAGTGTGCCAAATTTGGGTAAGGAGAAAGACATTTTAAAGTGCATTCCTCTGTTGGTTTCTGAGGAAGATAATCTGATGCTTTCAGCAATTCCATCAATGGAGGAAGTGGAATTCATAGTCAAACATCTCAATCCTGACAAGGCTCCTAGACAGATGGCTTCCAAGCCTTTTTCTTTCAGCACTTTTGGGACATAATTAAAAAAGATGTCTTTGAGGTGGTGAAGGAATTTTTCAGGTAGAAAGTTATGCTGAAAGACATGAACTACACCTTTCTTTCTCTAATCCTAAAATGTGGTAATGCTATGGAATTAAAATATTTCAGACCTATAAGTCTCTGCAATACATCCTATAAAATGTGCACCAAAATCTTAGCTCTCCGCTTGTAGTTGTTGCTCCCCTCTATCATCTCGATCAACAAGGGGGTTTTGTCATTGGTCACCAGATCCAGGATGGAATTATTACAATCAAAGAGATGATCCACTCATCTAAGCTCAACAAGAAGGCTGCTCTATTTTTCAAACAGACATGGAAAAATCTTATGACAGGGTTTCATGGTGCTTTCTTGAAAAAATCCTTGACAGGTTTGGTTTTGATGTCTCCTTTAGGAATCTGGTCAAGGCATGTATTTCTAATTTCTGGTTCTCTATTCTTATCAATGGGTCCCCCTTTGGGTTTTTTCCTAGCTCTCAAGGCCTGAGGCAAGGGGATCCCATCTCTCCTTTCCTCTTTATTATCTTGGTAGAAGCTTTAAGCATAAGATTGAATGTTGAAACTGAGAATGGTTCTCTCAAAGGGATCTCTTTAGCAAGGGAGATGGAAAAAGTTTCACATCAGCATTTTGTTCACAACACCTTTCGTGGGTGAATCTTCTCGTCTCGAAGCTAATCAAATAAAATATCTCTTGGATGACTATATGGAAGTTTCAGGACAAATGGTTAATTTCAGAAAGAGCTCTCTCTTCTTCCTTAACACCTCAGATAATCACTATAAGAAGATAGCAAAAATTTTGGGATGTGATTTTAGATCTTTCCCTACCTTTTATTTAGGTATCCCTCTTGGGGTTAAGAGACCATCTCTTTTTTATTGGAACTTCCTAATTGAAAGGTTTGAAAGAAAACTTGCTGGTTGGAAAGCTAATGTGTTATCCCAGGCAGTGCAAGATTACCCTACTCATTAGTTCTCTTCAGAGTCTTCCAGTGTATGCCATGTCCGTCTACCAACTTCCTGGTCGTGTTGGGGACAAACTAGAAAAAATCCAAAACACTTCTTATGGAGTGAAACTGAAAATAAAAATAATTCCTCTGGTGGCTTGGGATAGAGTTTGTAAACCTAAAAATCTTGGGGACTTGTCCTCAGAGATTGGACTAAAATGAATAAATCCCTTCTTGAAAAAATTAGATGGAGGTTAATTAAAGAAAATGGAGTCTAGACCAGAATTATAAAGAAAAAATATTGGATGGATGTTAATGACAAGAGATGGATTTTCAAACTGGCATCCTTCAATGGCTCATGCATATGGAAAGCTATTAACTAGGAAAAATAAATTGTGGCTAGGGGTAGCAAGTGGAAAATAGGAAAAGGAAATGAGATAAGCTTCTGGAAAGATAAATGGGCTAGAAATTTTATCCTTAAAGATCAATTCCCCCAAATTTCTAGTCAACTCGAAGATAAATATGGGGATAAAATCATTAACTATATGGCTGATGATGACAACTTTCAGACATGGAAACTCATGGAAATAGATAGACAGGAACCCAATGATCATTTGAGCAGGCTCAATGATTTCCTAAAAAAATATGTTTCTTCTAACAACAAGGACCAAGATAGAATATTCTGGGACAAAGAACAAAGTGGCAATTTCTCTATCAAATCTGCTATTCCTTATTTTTTGAGGGAGGAACTAGAGAAGAAGATTTAAATTCTGGTAAAATTTGGAACAAGAACATAACCCCAAAGGTTAATGTTTTCAGCTAGCTTTCAAAAGATCTTGAATAAAATTCTCAGTGTTGATAACCTAGCTAAAAGAGGTTTCCAGATGGCCAATAGATGTGTTTCGCATGAAGCGAATATGGAAACTATAAATTATCTTCTTCTGGAATTCCTTTTTCACATCTAATGCTTTCTTCTATTTTGGGTTTCTTCTCATTTTTCTGGGTAATTCCTAATGAGATCAAGGATGCTTGGATTCAATGGAACTATCCTTTCTTCAGTCGAGGACTTAAAAATCCTTGGCTTACAAGTTTGGGTCACCTATGGTGGGAATTATGGAAAGAACGAAATAGAAGGATTTTCAAGAATAAGAATCTTCCTATTAGGGTGATTATAAACAAACTCCTACAGGCTATTAGAAACAATTTTTCTATACTAAGGAAAAATGAAATGGAAATCCTTGACAATGAACTTCATTTCTTTAAGAATTGGAACCTTAAAGGTGACCCTAAACCCAAAATACGTAATCCTCATTCGGGGATTAAATGTAATTCACCTAGGGATGGTTTCTTTAAACTCAAGTTTGATGGTGCTGAAAAAGTTAATCCTAGGAAAGTTGGGGTAGAGGTGTTTTTCGGGACTCCATTGGTAGATTCCTTCTTTCTTACTTCTTTGACCTGGGCCTCCAATCTAACAATGTTGCTGAGGCTGCTGCGATGTTCTAGGGGGTGAAGTTAGCCAAGGAGAAAGGCTTAACACATCTTGAAGTGGAAGGGGACTCTTTATATATCATTTCATGTCTGAAAGGAAAATCTCAACCTTCTATTTCTATTGAGGACTTCATAAATAAAACTAAACTTCTTGCATCCTCTTTTGAGGCCATATCCTTTCATCATGTGTACCATGAAGGAAACTCTCTCATGGATTGCATGGCCAATTTGGGGGTGAATGCTAGGGGTCTAAAGGTGGTAGAGGATCCCAATGTGATGCAAGCCAAATTTATTGAAATCATGAAAAGGGAAGGTTTAACTTATAACACTCCTACAAATGAGGAGGAAATAATCATTTAGACTCGTGACACCTCTCTTTCATGACTACTGAACTTGTGCTAAATTTCTTTTCTTTTCCTCGAAGGGGCAGGCTGGATATCCTTGTTTTCTAGAAGCGTGAAGATAGGATTGGGGAAGGTAATGATTTATAGAATAGAAAGAAGAACAAATCCAGTAGCATGGGGGAGACTTAGTTAGAAATGAACCCTGCAAGAGGTAAGAGATGTCCATTAAGGTAGAAACTCTGCTCAAAAAGGTAGGTATGCTTGCTCTTTTTCAAAAAAATTGATGAATATGATGAGAAGTTAAGTGAAGCTATTGGGAAAACATGGAATGAGGTCCATGTTCAGGTCAAAAATTTCTCCTTGACCATCTCCCCTAAGCTTATTTCCAAATTCTTAGGTTTAGCTCTGGAAGGTAGATGCATCTACAAGCCTAAGTCAGACTACAATCTGGAGATTGAATGCTTCATGTAAGGTAAGGGTACACCTATTTCTCTTCACAATGGGTATGCTCAGGGAAATCTGCCCCATCCTTTTGATGAAATTTCTCAGTTTTTTATGTCATACATCACCTTATAAGGCCGATATAAAGTGATTTATGGTTACCATTTCCCCATGTTGAACCATGTGCATAATGCAAAGCCCTACAATTTCCCTTTCTTTCTGTATACCTCCCTAGAGAAATCTATTGGAATGGTTGAGAAAGGGACTTTCTCACTTCCTTTGCATCAGGGCCTCATTAAATCCTGCTTAGGCTAGGTACTCCTCTTTTTGGGAAAAATGACAAATTTGGGGCCTTTGTTGCTATTGGCTCTGCTCCCATGGAGAAAATTCTTAGTGAAGACCCATTTGGAAAACCTATGGCTAAGTGTACTAGATCCAATATGAGTCATAGTGTCATCAAAAATGTAGCAGGTTGAGGAGGATCCTAAAAAGGTTGAGGAAGTGGATATTTTAGATTAGGGTGAAAACCAAGATGGGAACCCAGACTTGTCAGTCTCCAGTATGGACAAGGTTGCATTACGCAGCTTGATTAACGGTGATGAGGGGGAGAGTGAGAAAGCTTCGCAAACCACCGGTGATAAGCATTCCAAGGATTCGAAGGATGCCATTGAGAGATTGCATGCTCTTAAAAATATGTAATCTAAATTTTTTACTGCTTAGGACTCTACTATCTTTGCTCATTCTTTCATACGGGAATTTGAGAATTGTAGGCTTGATATCGATATTAATAGACACGGGATTAGTATGGTATCCATGGACTTGAAGGATCTTACCTGATAAAGTGGAAAAGTTATATTTGTTGGTCCTTAGTGAACAGCTTAAGAATGCCAATGAGAGAATCCTGGAGATGGCAAAGGATATGTTGAAGATGAAAGAAGTTGTGTTCTAGATTTGTGACATCCATCTCCTCAATGTTAAGAGCACCATCCACCATCTCAAGATTTTAGCTAAGATGATTCATTCCATAGAACTTGCTAAGGAAAGGGAAAAATATGGTAACAACCCCAAAGTGGAGATCACTACGCCAAATTACAAGTTTAGGAAAGCTACCATTGAGTCCCTTATCAAAGAATGGAACAGATGCATGAACTCAATGGGGGATCTGATAAAAGAGTGACAACGAATATGGGATACTAGTTTGCTCTGGTGTTAGTTCTAAGTTGTTTTATTGTTAGTTTCTTGGTTCTGCTATTGTTAGTTAGTTTATTTGTTGTCTGGTTACTTTCCTTTATGTTTATATTTCCTTGTTGTTGGTCTTGTGTTGCTTTGGGTTTATGGTAGGGATTCAATGGTATATCCCTTGGCCTTTTTGTAAGGAACTGGTAACATTTTGTATGGGGTAGGGTCCCCTCAACCCTTTTTTACCTCTAATCAAAAAATAAATAAACTAAAGATAGAGTATACCTAGGAATTGTTAAAGTGTATATAGCGTAACATCACAATATAGATATTTAGGTCAAGTTTGGAAGAAACAAGACGTAAATACCAAAATTGTAGTGACACAATATAAAAAAGATAACAGTTCAAAGGAGATTCAAGGTGATGAATCAAGCCTAACTATGATTGCATATCTTGACTTGGGTGTCAAGATAAGAAAGAATACCAATGATATGAAAATTTTTCCACACACTTTAGATGTTTAACAACTCATCCGCAAACATGGATGAGCATAAAAACACAAAAGTGAAGAATATAATCAACTATCAACACAATGGTAGTCACTCTTATTATAATCAACAAAGTGTCAAAAGAAAGTGAAGGAAGTAGATCAATTGGGGTGAATAATGTTGGCCTCACTTTCATAGAGTTTTGCCTCACCTTAGGTGAGTTAAAAATAATAAAAAGTAACATTTCATATGTTTCATGATGAATAATGACTCTCAACTTGAATTGGTTTCGAAATGGTCAAATTTGGCTCTTGGTCAAAGATAGCTTCCTAGGTGGTTCACTCAACCAGGTGTCAAAATGTATCTAAGAGAGAGCTCATTTTTCCAAGGTTTTCAAAGGATTATCCCATATTTACTTTACCCCCTTCAAGAACAAAGTGGGCAATAAATGCATCCAAAGTGTGTACTCTTACAGGGGTTGTAATGCGAGATAAATTTGACATTAAATTTCATGTGTATACTATTCAAGTAGGTGTGTGGAGAAATTCACATTTATTCCACAAGGTTCCCACTTTCATGGACTACTTTTGGCTTCCTAGGACCACCTCCATTTTTGTAGCTTAAGGCTTATGCCAAAGGGGTTATGCCCTTGTTTTAAGTAGACAGGGCGTACCCTTATCCAAACCTACAAATCAAGTTATTTGAATGTGGTGTGTTTTTTATCTTTTATACTTAATGTGGTTTATTCATTCATATTTTGGCAACCTACAAAACATGTGTAGTTAGAAAAGTTTGTTTTGAACTCCTTTCTTTGACAAGCATTTTTAGGTCCTCCACTCAATCGTTAGTAGTTATCCAAGAAAATTATATTATTTAAAAGAGGATTAAGAGTTGTTTTTATTCTCAAGATCATCGAAAGATGCAAGAGAAGATAATATACAACAAATAATCTAACTAAAAATTAAAGGAAAGCTTTGCAATTAATGAACCATACAAAAATCTTGATAAATGTTCATTCCCTTAAACCAAAAATGAAAGATGAAGTTTCCAATTAACCAAATGTTAGAAAATGAAGACTAAAGTTACTTTTGATTCTCAAGATCACCCTAAGGTACAAGAGAAGATCATCCAAAAAAATTAATCCAACTAGATAGAAATGGAAAAATTCAAATCAAATGACCATAAAAAAATCGTTGTAAAAGGTTCATTCCCTTAAGTAAAATGAATAATCAAATTTCCAAGTTAATCCAAATGTTAAAAGATAGAGATCAAAGTTGTTTTTGATTCTCAATATCACAAAAATGTGTAAGATAAGATCATACATAATATTTGTTCTAAATCAAGTAAATCATGAAAATACAGCATTCACCAAAACATTAGACATGCTAGAAAATGACTAGTTTTACAATAAAGGGAAAATCTCTGATTTTGTTAAGTATAAATCCTGAATTTATGTTTTCATTGCATAGTTCACTTCAATAAATTTCCAATACACAAGAAAAAATTCATTTTGAGTTCAGGAGTAAAATTAATGGCCTCTAAAAGATGGGTTACACATATGCTATTATGCTCATGGGTATGCACTTAACATGTAGCCAAAAAAATGTCAAAAAATTATCCCTTGCTGCAAAATGGTCACATTTTTCCAACCAAGATTCACTTTTGAAAATAACCCATCACATTAATATATGAATAGAATACTCAATTCTATAAAACATTAACATTCATGATGAAAAACTTAACATTTTCAAGAAATTGACAAAACTAACATGTAGAATGTTGAAAAAGTAAGCTCTAAAAATGAAAACATGATGAAATATTAAAATTTTATCACCAAGATTAAATTTTGACATAAACGCACCACATTAATATATAAATATAAGAATAATCACTATCAAACACTAACCTACATACTCAATAATTAAATATTTTAAAGAAATTGACAAAACTAGCATGTAAAATGTTGAAAAAGTAAGCTCTAAAAATGAAAACATGGAGAAATCTTAAAATTTTCCCATGAATTCCAATTTTGTGAGTACTTCACCTCCTTTATACCTGAAAGGAAGACTCAATGCATGAAAACTAAATGAAACAAGTTAAAAAATACAAGTTATGTGAATACATGCAAAAAGAGGGTTAGTAACCAAAATTGAAACTTAACTACAAAAACTTGAAATTAAGTGCAAAGGACAATGGAGTAAGTCCCACCAGGTGTGCCAAATGTATCAATGTATTAGTTATCTATGCAAAGATAATTGAAACTAACACTTTAATAGTTTCAAAACAGTAACTAACTACACAAAAATTATCATGTTAAGATCTAAACAAGACTAAATACCAACATTATGCATTAGAACTTGAAATAGAAATCAAACTAATATACTAAGAATTTTAATCTCTACTCTTTAGATCACCAAAAACACTAAATGAAAATAGATATATCCATGGATATCAAAGTTGATTTTTTGGTCTTCAAGGTTTGGGAATGGAATCTCATCAATGTATGGCTATAAGACCATTTTGATTCTCTCCATATGACCCAAAAGCTTGGATGAATGAAATGCGAGAATGAGAATGTTATCTCAAGTGAAAAATTATTTAAGATAAAATGCCTATAGATTAGTTATAAGCATGTAAGGTGTAAAGGTGTCAATAAAAAGGTAGGAAGATGTGTCCTTATATAGCCCAAGTGGATAAAATAATCTCTACATCCTTTTACATGTGGGATAATAGCTAGGTTGAGTTAGTTGTGGATAAGGATGGCTGAAAGGGGTTAAGTTAACCTTAAGAGAGTTTATTTTATCCTATAGTGACTCATGGGGTTTGATGGGATTTATTTATTAGCCCAAGTGATTAATTAATAGGTGAACAAGCTTATAAGAGCGTTTTAGAGGAATAATTAACATGATTTAGACTATGTGAGGAATTTAATCAAATAAATGATAATTTATTTATTTAATGGAAAAGGAAGCTAATTAATTAATAATAATTAATTATTATAGATAGAAAGGGGGATTAATTAATTGAATTTCATTAATTGGTGTATTTTTTGGATATAAGAGTTAATTAATTAATGTAATGTAACTAACTAACGATGATAGAAGAGAAAATGAACCTAGATAGATCCATGTTAATCAAATTTGATTGTTTTATACTCAAGGGTTTGGGAATGGAATCTTATCAAAGTATGGCTATAAGACCATTTTGATTCTCTTTATATGACCTAAAATCTTGGATGAATGAAATTAAAGAATGAGGCTATTAACTCAAATGAAAGATGCTCTAAGATAAAATGACTATAGATTAGCTATAAGCATGAAAGGTGTAAAGGTGACAATAGAAAGGTAGGAGGAGGGATCCTTATATAGCCCAATGGATAAAATAATCTCTAAATCCGTTTACATGTGGGATAATAGCTAGGTTGAGTTAGTTGTGGATAAAGATGGTTCAAAGGGTGTTGAGTCAACCTTAGGAGAGTTTATTTTGTCCTTTAGTGACTCATGGGGTTTGAGGGAATTTATTAATTAACCCAAGTGATTAGTTAATAGGTGAGAAAGCTTATAGAAGTTGTTTAGAGGAATAATTAGCATGATTTAGAATATGTGAGGAATTTAATCAAATAAATGATGATTTATTGATTTAATGGAAGAGAAAGCTAATTAATTAATAATAATTGATTAGTCTAGATAGAAAGGGGATTACTTAATAGAAGGTCATTAATTGATGCGTTTTTAGATAGAAGAGTTAATCAATTAATGTAATTTAAATAATTAATGATAATAGAAGAGAAAATGAACCTAGATAGATCCATGAAAATAAAAGTTGATTGTTTTATCTTCAAGGGTTTGGGAATGGAAGCTCATAAAATTATGGATAAAAGACCATTTTGATTCTCTCCATATGAACCAAAAGTTTGGATGAATGAAATGCAAGAATGAGGCTATTAGCTCAAATGAAATATGCTCTAAGATAAAATTCCTATATATTAGCTATAAGCATGTGTGGTGTAAAGGTGTCAATAGAAAGGTAGGAGGAGGGCTCCTTATATAGCCCAATGGGTAAAATAATCTCTACATCCCTTTACATGTGGGATAATAGCTAGGTTGAGGTAGTTTTGGATAAGGATGGTTGAAAGGGATTGAGTCAACCTTAGGAGAGTTTATTTTGTCCTTTAGTGAATCATGGGTTTTGAGGGAATTTATTAATTAACCCAAGTGATTAATTAATAGGTGATAAAGCCTATAAAAGCTTTTTTTAGACGAATAATTAGCATGATTTTGACTATGTGAGGAATTTAATCAAATAAATGATGATTTATTGATTTAATGGAAGAGGAAGATAATTAATTAATAATAATTAATTATTCTAGATAAAAAGGGGATTAATTAATGGAAGCTCGTTAATTGGTGTATTTTCTAGATAGAAGAGTTAGTTAATTAATATAATGTAACTAATTAATGATAATGGAAGAGAAAATGAGAATTAATTGATGATATGTCGTCAATTTGAGAAAAATGATATAATTAGTAGAATTTAAGTATTTAAATTACTCAGGATAAATTATAGGTGTCTATATTTCCCCTATTTGAGGTGGCGTAAGTGACACTATTTCAAAGATAGTAGGCTAATAAAATTTTAAAGACGTAGAAGAAAAATTATTAGAAGTGAGAAATGCCCCTTAAGTGTCGACGGGGTGATGATAGAAGGCGATCGACGATTGGAAAAGGTGAGATAAATGGATACAAGAATGGGTAGGGGTAGGATTCTCTAGGTGAATAAAAAGAATAATGTTGATATGAGGTTAATGTAGAAGAAATATGGAGAAGTAGAGAGAAGAACTAGATTTCATCTCTTGTATTGGCAACAACCTTAGTGTCATTATATTGTAAAAGATCTATGTCATTGGTCCTTATAAAAAATATAAGCATACGGAAAAAGTAGAATGACATGAAAAACCATACTAAGAACAATTTTCCATTGCTGAAAACACCAACTCAATGCAACATATGAAAATAAATGCAATATGAGAAGGAAACAAACTCATTTAACAGGGAAAACAAGTACAAACACACATATTCCAACCAACAATGGTCAAGATGGTTGCACAAATGTTTTGTTATCAAGTTGAAGATCCCCAAATGTTCATGATTGATGAAAAGGGTTAAAAAATGGTGCCCCTATCTAGGATACATGTAAGGGGAGCTAATGAAGGATGTCTGGGTCCAATGATAAAATGTTTGTGCCTAAGGAAATAGTATTAGGCAAATAGATGTGCCCTAGAGTACCGACAAAGAAAACATGCTAGCTTTGTAAATGGTTGTAAATCAGATGATCCGTGAGTCATTTGATCTATGAACACATGAAAATTCCAGCAAGATATGGAATGAATACCATGCGCAAGACACGAGTTTCAGCCATTATGAGATGGTTTACCTAGTTTTGCAAATTTTAAAATTTTAGGATTTTTGAGAAAGTTTTTAAAAAATTGGATTTTGAAATGATTTTATTTATTTATTATATTTTTTTAGACTTTTGACAGTTTGGATAGATACTAATTTAGAAGAATCGGTAAGAATATCCCAGAACAAAAGAAATTACCCAGGGGAGAAGAAAGAAGCAATAGGTGGAAAATAATGCCCCAACACAATGGAAAGATTAACAAAATAATTATTTAATAAAAAATAATTATTCGATGGAGTGTGCAGAAGAAGTGACATCGCCTAGGAGAAATAAAATTTTCCTAGTGAGAAGAAATGAGTACCAGGTGGAAAATAATGCCCCAACACAATGAAAAATTAAATAAAATAATTATTCAAAGCAAGTAGAAGAAAAATTAGAGTGACAACGACGGTCGAAACAAGCCCCTTTGGGCATCACGGACAATGAGAATGATGTAATATACCCCACACAGGGGGTAAATTTTGATATTTGTGATTTCTCTTTCCCCCATTTGATGATAGAATATGAAATGATTAGCTTAGCATTCATGTACAATGTATACTTAGTTGTTTATTTATATATGGTGTTAGATGTGATGATATTGATGGAGATATAATGATGTGATAACAAAACTATGTACATGCAACAAGAAGACACAATAAAATGTTAACAAACCTATCAAATATATAATGCTAAACAACATGAAATAACACAATTATGTACAAGTATTTATAAACATGAACAAACACACTTCATATGCACAAGTAAGAATAAATCTAATCTAAGCAAGAAAAGATGAATCTTCAAAAAAGTATGTCTAAGAAACAAACTATACAAATGTATAAACAAGACGCAACTATATAAGAAAAAAATGTACATAAATTAACAAGTAAAGCAAGAAACAAGAGAAAGCAAGTAAACTAAAGCTATGTTTTTTTGGTATTGTTTTTCAATGTGTTCTGCATTGTTTTTGGGAAGTTTGCCAAATAGTTTTGTGAAACAATTTTATATTGTTTTTTATTTTTCAAAATATTCAATTTTTTTGGATTTTCCAAGGTTCTTTGAAGCTATGTGTAGGAAACCAAGAAATGTGATTGCCCCCAACATTAGATGGGGAATATACAAGGGTATGCACCACCTGTTATAAATAGGAAGGTAAAATTATGAAAGTGCCCCTACGTTAGATGGGGAATATACAACGGAAAATCACTTCACTAAATGACAAGAGGAGAAAAAGATAGATCATGGCTTGATAGGATATGTTCATAAGGAATTTGAGATACAGGTGCGGAACTAGCCCTAGGCTAAGTAAAAGTACCCTCCTGATGTAAGATGCTTGTAAACAATAGATCCTCCCAAGGTGCCAGAAACTATTTTTCACAAAGGGACCTATCCAAAGCTCCAAAATTGCATGTTTTTCACATTTGGATGACTTGATTTCTCTTTATCTTTTTCTCTTTTTTGATTTTCTTGTATTTTGATCATCATTTTTTACTTTTTATTTGTTTTCTAATTTTTATGCCATGTTTAATCATAGAACCACTTAAGGTGTATGGAATTCATAGGCTCATGGAGCTCATCACCATTGGGATGGGAAAGTTTGTATGTTCCTGTTCCATATTTTTCCATAATGACATAAGGTCCTAACCAATGTGGTTCAAACTTTCCTTTCTTCTCTCTTTCTACCCTTGTGTTGAACTGATTTTCTTTCATGACCAAATCTTCAACCTCAAACTGAAAATGTATGATCCTTTTGTTATAGTTTGTGGTGACTTTGTTCTGATACACCTTGAGATGACTAAGATCTCCAATGTAATTTTCATCCAAGAGTTCTAATTTTTGCGAGCCTAGCTACTCTATAATCCTCATCCTTGTTCGAGATAATCCCTAAAATATATTCTCGGGAAGGAAACTCTATTTCAGATGGGATGATAGATTTTATCCCAAACATTAGGGAATAGAGTGTCATACTAGTATGAGTGCGAATAGAGGTTTTGTAATCCTAGAGGGTGGGTGAATTTGCAAATGTCAATGCGACATGTCTTACTCACCGTATTTTCATAATTTGAACTAATGTTTTTGGTGGCTTTAGCCTGCCCATTACCTTGAGGATAATATGACATAGAAACTTTAATTTTATTTGGAATTGATGAAAAAGATCTTTCACTATCTTTTTTTTAAACATTTACCATTGTCAGTAACTATGGATGCAGGAATTCCATACCAACAAATAAGGTGATCCATGATAAACTTATAAATCGAGAACCCATAACATAAGGCAAAGGAACAACCTCCACCCACTTAGAAAAATATTATGTAGTTGTGATAATGTGGGTATGGCCATTAGATGATGTGAGGGTGAGTTTTCCTATCAAATCCAGTCCCCATTTAGAAAATGGCCACGGGGTTGCGATCAATTGTAATGGTTGTGATGGTGCATGGATGAAATTTCCATATTTTTGACATAGCACACATTTCCTCACATAGTTGCAGCAATTTGTTTCCATAGTAGGCCAATAGTATCCTACTCTTAAATATTTATTTGTTAAAACCATTTTGTTTGTATGGGCGCCGCACACCCTTTCATGTACCTCTTTGATTTCTTGGACTGAATTTGTTACATCTAGACAACGGAATAGATTCCCATTGTAACCACAATGATAGAGCATACCTCCCAAGAGGGTGTAATGGGATATCCGGAAGATAAGGCTTTATTTTCAGAGCAGGAGATGCCAGGAGGAAATGTATTTTTAATATAGGAATAGATGTGTGCATACCATGGGGAATAGGGACCAAAATTGCACAAGCTAAGAAGGATTTCGGCATGTCATACGCATGATGGTGTAGATTCTCAAAAAATAATGGCATATCATTGCTCTCTGGTGGAATTCACAGCATCAAACCCATGGTTTCCATTGCATCTACAGAGCGATTCTATGCTCTTGGAATCTATTCAAATGTAATACGCACAAAGTATTCTTTCAAATTTTCCACCAATTTCTTGTAGGGGGTGATATTTTCATCCTTTAATTTGTATTCATCATTGAAGTGTTTGATGATCAATTATGAGTCTCAAACAAACTTGACATGGTAGATATCCCATTTGATTGCTAGCATCATCCCAACGATGAGTTCTTCATATTTTGTAATATTATTTGTACAAGGAAAGCTTTAAATGAAGGCTTGCAATATGGGGTCTTCTCCAGGGGTAATTAGCACTACCCCTACTACCGATCCATGGAAATTTAAAGATCCATAAAATTACACTTGCCACATGAAATATTCCTCAATATACATTAATGATATGTCCGATAGGTCCAGACTAATAGGTTACTCCCAAAGAATGGTGTTTCATTAACTGGGAGGAACAAACTTGTCCTTTAACTAATTTTTGGTGTACATACTCAATGTCAAAATCACTCAACAGAATGATCCAATTATCCATTATGCCCATAAGAGAGGGTTTTGATAACAAATACTTGAGTGGGTAAAACTTGAATATAATCGGGTTTTAGTATTCAATAGGTAATGGCGTAGTTTTTGTAAGGTAAAATGATAACTAGACAAGTTTTTTTAATCCAAGGATAATTGAGATCATAAGAAATTAAGGTATGGCTGAGATAGTACATGGATTTATCTTTTGACTTAGGTCATATTGGGTGAGTAACGCACCAATAGTGTGATTAGTAGAAATATACAACAAAATTAGTTCACTAGGAGTTGGAGGCATTAGCACATGCAAGTTTTTCAAGTATTTCTGAAGCAAGGTGAAGGTCTTTTATTTCTCTAGTCTCCAAATAAAGGCAACATATTTTTTAAGAATATGGGTGAATGAATGACATTTGTTAGCCAACTATGAAATGAAATGGTGGATGACTTGTATCTTTCCTTACAAGCTACACAACTTCTTAATGTTTTTGGGAGGAGGCATTTTAGTAATGGTGGTAAATTTAGCTGGGTCTACCTCAATCCCCCTCCGTGATAAAATGAAGCCAAGTAAATTTCCTGAAAAAACACCAAACACACACTTCTTTGGATTTAATTTTAATTTGTATTCCCGTAGACATTCGAAGATACACCACAAAATATTAGTGTGATCTACTCTTGTCTTGGATTTTCCCTGAATATCATTGACATAGTCCTCCATGATGTCATGAATCATATCACGGAAGATCACTATCATTGTCCATTGATAGGTTACACCTGCATTTTTAAGGGAAAAGGGCATCACATGATAATGAGAAAATCCCCAAGGGGTTTTGAAGGTTTTCTTGTGTTGATCTTCATCTGTTATTTTAATTTTATTGTAGCCTGAAAATCCATCTATAAGAGATAACATTTTATATCCCGTAGTTGAGTCAACAATCATGTCAATATTGGGCAACGAGAAATCATATTTTGGACATGCCTTATTGATGTCTCTAAAATCTATACAAATTTTTATCCCGATAGGTTTCTTTTGTATGGGGACTATATTTTATATCCATTCGAGTAGTCAATAGGTCTAATGAAGCCTATTGTCAGCAATATTTCTAGCTCTTCTTTAACTAGAAGAGCTACCCTTGGATGAATTTTTCTAAGTTTCTATTTAATGGGATTCACGTGTGCATGCACAACTAGGTTATGCACTACTAAAGTTGGATTCAAGCCCAACATATCCTTATATGACCATGCAAATATATCTATAAATTTTTGTAAAAGAATGGTGAATTTATTTTTCTCTGTGCTAAGATCGAAGCTCCCAAATTGATTATCTTTGGGTCGTATTTTGTTCCAATATTCACATCGATGGTTTCTTCCATAATAATTTTTGACAAATCCTCCATACGTGTAGGATCAAGAGGAAGATTGATATTTTCTTAGAAGGGTGTCTCTACAAGATTTTCACCCTTGGCATGGTCACTTTTCTTGTCCTAAGATTTTGTTTCCTATTTTTCAGCCAAAGTGCCTCAAATGTGTGAGAGGGACTTGTTCTCTTGGTCCTTTCTCATTATTTCCACATCATAGACCCTTGTAGCCCATATAATACATCATTCAGCTATAATTCTCATACTCAGGGATTTGGTAGCAAGTTAGCTGAGTATCCTCTAGGACCCAAGTCGTATGTGGGTCCAAAAATTTCTCTTTAGCAAGTAACCCACAGGTAAGAATGTCCCAATAGTTCACTCATCTCTATGCCACCTAAAATGATAGTTGGGTCAACCTCTTGTTTTAGGTGACAATGATAGGTCTGAAACTAGGATATCTTGTTGCATATTGTATTCTCCATAACCCTACTCTAGAAATTTCATCTCGCATGAATTAAAAGGAGAAGTAGATGTAGAAGCTTCACGTATGCAAGAACTTAGGGATTCTGAATCTAGTCATGATTGCATATCTTCTCATTGAAGAGGAAAAACTATATCAAGTAGAGGGACATGTATAGGCACCCTTATGTGTATAACTATTAACTTGCTATGCAATGAATGAAGGGTATCCCTCATGTTTCAATTTGATGCAGTGATGGAATGTTGATGATATGGCTTGCATGACATGAATCCATGGTTGGCTAAGAATCATATTATATGGAAGTTCCAAGTCTAAGATATGAAACTTTGTATGATGAAAAGTTTGTCCTACCTCCATTGGCAATGTGATTGTCCCAGCTGACTCCCACTCTACATTGTCGTAAGTGGTTATGGTAATAATATGGGATTCTAGATCTTCTTCTGTATGTCCTAGTTGTTTAATTAGTTTCAAAGTGCATATATTCAACCCTGATCCATTGTCCACAAGCACCCATTTTATCTTCTGGTGGGTAAAAATACCTCAATATATAGGGGAGATTATGCGTAGGATCCTCACTAGGGATATCCCTATGATTAAAGGATATGTATTCAGTTGGTGTAATTTTTTCCACTTGTGGCTTGAAGATGTAAATGGTATACCTCCAATGACACTCCTAACCCCTGGAGAGTTTTGTACAAGATATCCTTATGTATGTTTGATATTTTAAGAAGATCTAAAATTGAATTCTTAGCATACATCTTCTCAATTTGTTCTAAGAGCTTGTACCAACCATCTTACAAGGTCGACGGAGAGGGTTCTAGGATTGTGAGATGGGCACACCTTGTTACCTCAATGCAATCCTTTCCCTTGATCTGAATGGTATTCACATGGTCATTGGAAGAGTGAATACATCCAATGAGTGAATCATAGTGATTATTGTCACTCTTAGTATAGAGGTAGTTTGCAGCCTTGTAAATTTTGGATGACTCTCCTTGATCGGCCTTTTCTCATCTGACCTACCATGTTTAGGGAATGGTTCTTTAAATATCCCCATCTTTTCATTTGGCATTTGATTTTTTTCTAGGGTGTCAACTTCTATCTCTCCATTGTCAATGAGATCTTGGATGTAGTGACAAAATCTTAGGCACTTGTCTATCTTGTGTCCCTTGACATGATGCAAATCACAATAGTCATGCTCTTTATACCATGATGGTTTAGGAGCATTGTCATCAAAATTTTGTGTCATGGGATAAGTCACCATGTGAGCTACATCTAATTGCTTCAATATTGTAGACAAAGGCTCATTGAGAGGAGTGAATGTTCTACATTTAGGTGGTGGTTGAATAGGTCCTTTGGTTAGTTTAAAAGGTTGACCAACTTGAACTGTTTGTACTCATTTGGAATCTTTGATTCTGTCTCCCACCATGTTCTTATTTTTGTTAAATATTTTTAGTTTTTTGTGGGTTTGACATTTTGATTATCTTTAGAATGTGATTTGATGGTTCTTTTGGCAATGAGGGATTTTTCTATTTGTATTCCCTTTTTAGTGACCTCTTCAAAGGTACAAACACAATGCATTTGCAAATGGAAATCAATTTTTGGGTTTAGATTAGGCATGAATATGCTCACAACCTATTTCTCAAGAAATACACAAGGGAAGCAGTTGGATATCCCTCACCATCTTTGCAAGAAGCTAGTGAATGTTTCATTGGGGCGTTGTTTAGTACCACATAAGTCCGCCATGGTTATGTCACTTTCTATGTTGTATGAGAAATGTCAAACAAACCTTTCTACCAATTTAGGCCATGTGAAGATAGACCCATAAGGTAAGCGAGTGAACCATTCTAAGGCTTGTCCCCTAGAATCTTAGGAAAGAGTCATATGAGGTAATTGTCACTATATGTCACTTCTTGGCATGCCATGTAAAAATATTTCACATGATCTTATGGATCACCTTTTCCTTTGTATTTGTCAAATTTTGGCATGTCAAACTTCTCGGGGAAGGGTTGAAGTGTCATAGTTTTATCGAATGATTAGGGACATAGCTTTTCGTATTGGTATTTCTTGTTATTCCCAACATTACTTTCTTAAAGGCTTGTAAGCATTGATTTCATAGAATGCATTTGTTGTGTAAGTAATTTCTCTTTAGTAGGAGAAGTAGGGATATATATGTCTGTATTCCATATTTTCTCCTTCTTGGTTTTCCATATGAAGTTCACTAGCCTAGCCTTGAACTTATTTTTTTCTTATGCACATTTTTTTCATTTCCTTTTGTATATGATATGTGAGAAACACTATATGTCAACTAAGGTTTTGGATTTTCTGTTAGATAGTGACTTCTCCCTCAAGAGGTTCTTCTTCTTCTTCTTCACCACATGGAGGTTGTTCTATATTCTCATGTTCTATTCTAACTTTATGTGGTATCTTGATGAAGGGAATTTTGTAACCCACCACATTATCGTTTCCTACATTAGACGTGGAAGTGTGGTCATGTGCTAGGATATCATCCATGTTAATGAGAGGTTGTTCCTCTTCATCAACCTCATTCATGGGTGGCTTTTTCTCCTTCTCTATAAGCATTATATCTACTAATTCCACCACTCGTGCTAGCACCTGATCTTTGTTTCTATAAAGGAATTCATCTATAAAGGTGGGGTTAAAGTCAAATTCTTCTCATGGTTACTCTAACTCATCACCACTATGATTGACCATCTCTTCTACTTCTTTTTCTACAGAGAATAAAGGCCCAAGATCATGGCCAATAAAGGGATTTTACCCTTGTCTATTTCAAGATTCCCAAGTTTGTGTTTATCTTGCTTCCAATGCCTAATTTTGATTTCTAATCTTGTTTTAGGGGCCATGATGTATGAGATTTTCACTAAGGTGTTTTTAATGACCACACACCAGGTTTTCATAGAAAATATTATTCACGGAATAATAGTTCACCTTCTATATTCATTCAGGTTTGTATTGTAGAATATATAGAATAGCTTGTTCCTATAATTTAGGAAAAAATTATAACCACTAACTCCGTCAAACCTATTTATGTGGGTGAGTACAACCTACTTAACCACTACACAAGCCAACAAATATTAGTTATTTATAAAACAACTAATTACAATAGTAATTTCTTTTACATTTCCGTAATTAATAATACACAAACTATATTATAATGTGAAGCACTAATCAAGATATTCCTAACATTCCCCCCCTTAGTGTGAACATGGTAGAAAAACATCCACACGCTCCTCTGCAGTATGCTCACCCCTGTGGCATGTCCAACTCTGTGACTCATGACCTTGATCCGAAAGAAAGGCTCACTCCTTCCATGGTTTTAAATAGGTTTACCACAAACCTTGACTTGACGGGAATCATCAAAGCTGTCCGGCTCATGTGGTTTTATAGATCCTCCCACAAACCCTTTCAAGATCCATGAACTGACTTAATCTGGTGCTACTATTCACCACTATGCTTATACATTAGGGAATTATGTAGGAAACACAACTTACATATTACAAAACCACACAATAGAAGATATATTGAAAATATTTCACATTACTTCCTATAAGAATCGTAATGTTCTTAATCGTAGTCTTTATCATTGATCGTTTCCACTCAATCTTGAATAGCATATAAAAGCGCCCTTTGCCTAATGGAATATTTCCTTGACTAAGTTGTTTCAGGTGTAGAATGGGAATGGAACGTTGGTATGTATTCCCCCATAATGTGAAATTCCAAATAAGAAATCAGAAAGGGAAAAATGTATTGTGTTGTATCATACTAACTAGATCTTCATTGTCTTGATCTTGTTGCACATGATCACCATTACCAATGAATGTATTCAGCGACCGATCATCTTCCAATGAAGTACGGAAGTCAGAGGATCTCCATAGTTTTCTTCTCTCTTATACAATTCTTTTCGAGTATTAACCATAAAACACACCACTCAAAGCAATAGAAACACTGCAAACTGAAGCACATTGAGAAAATGGAAACCACGTTGAAAATAGTATACTCACACCATACATATGCCACCATAGCTTACGTAGCCTCGTCATTGGTGGTGACTGATGAGAGGTCATTATTCGACCTCCTTCCTCCGTTGCCTTCTTCCTCCATCAGTCTGCTACTAACTTAGCCGAATATGTCTTTGAAGCTCATCAAGTTTCACATTGTACTTTATTTTCTCTCCCCCGCAATGTGAAAGTAATTATTTTTGGACGTCGGGTAACACTGAAAATGTGTCCGTGATGATTTTTTTTAGTTTTATTTTTACAAACTTTGATAATGACTCTTTTGATGATTTTTGACGACACTCTTTTGACAATAACATGACTTAATGTGGTTTATTCATTCGTAATTTGGAAACCTGCACTCCTTTAGACTTAATTTTGTTTCAAACTCCTTTCTTTAACACATGTTTTTGGGTCCTACACTCAAACCTTAGTAGTTCTCTAAGAAAACCGCACTATTTAAAAGAGGATTAAGATTTGTTTTTATTCTCAATATTATCCAAACATGTAAGAGAAAATCATACACAACAAATAATCCAACTAAAAAGTAAAGGAAAGATTTGTAATTAATTAACTATACAAAAATCATGAAAAATGTTCATTTCCTTAAACAAAAAATGAAAGATGGAGTTTCCAACTAACCAAATGTTAGAAAATGAAGAATAAAGTTTCTTTTGATTCTCAAGATCACCCTAATGTGCAATAAAAGAGCATACACAAAATTTATCCCAACTAGATAGAAATGGAAAACTTCAACTAAAAGGACCATAAAAAATATTTACAAAAGGTTCATTTCCTTAAGAAAAATGAGTAATCAAATTTCCAAGTTAATTCAAATGTTAAAAAGATAGAGATAAAAGTTGTTTTTATTCTAAAAAATCTTGAAAAATGTTCATTTCCTTAAACAAAAAATGAAAGATGGAGTTTCCAATCAACCAAAAGTTAGAAAATGAAGAATAAAGTTTCTTTTGATTCTCAAGATCACCCTAAGGTGCAATAAAAGAGCATACACAAAATTTATCCCAACTAGATAGAAATGGAAAACTTCAACTAAAAGGACCATAAAAAATATTTATAAAAGGTTCATTCCATTAAGAAAAATGAATAATCAAATTTCCAAGTTAATTCAAATGTTAAAAAGATAGAGACAAAAGTTGTTTTTTATTCTAAAGCTCACTAAAAGGTATAATATAAGATCATACACAACCTTTGGTCTAAATCAAGTAAAGCATGGAAATACAACATTCATCAAAACATTAGACATGTTAGAAAATGACCAGTTTTACAAAGGAAAACGTTTAATTTATATAAGTATAAATCCAAAATTTATGTTTTCATTTCATAGTTAACTTCAATACCTTTCCAATGAAAAAAAAATGGAGTCATTTCAAGATCGAGAGAAAACTCTATGGCCTTCGGAAGATGGGTTACGCATATGCTCTTATCCTCATGGGTATGCACTTGACATGCACTAAAAAAATGTCCCTCAATCTGCAAAATGGTCAATTTTTTCCAACCAAGATTCAATTTTGAAAAAAACCCATCACATTAATATATGAATGGAATACTCAACGCTATCAAACATTAACCTACATGCTCAAAAATTTAATATTTTCAAGAAATTGACAAAACTAAAATTTAGAATGATGAAAAAGTAAGCTCTAAAAATGAAAACATGATGAAATATTGAAATTTTCTCACCTAAATTCATTTTTATAGAAACCCACTAGATTAATATGTAAATAGAAGATTGAGAACTATCAAACACTAGCCAACATGCTCAAGAATTTAAGATTTTCAAGAAATTGACAAAACTAACATGTAGAATAATGAAAAATGAAGGTCTAAACATGAAAACATGGAGCAATCTTGAAATTTTCCTATTAAGATCCAATTTGGATAGCAATTCACCTCATTTATACCTAATAGGAATACTCAACACATGCAAACTCAACAATGCAAGTCTAATAAAAATAATTTAAATCAACATGTGCAAAAGAGGGTTAGTAACCAACAATGAAACTTAACTACAAAAACTTGAAATTAAGTGCAAAGGACAATGGAGTAGTTTCCACCGGACGTGCCAAATGTATGCAAGAATTTTTTAGCTGTGCAAATAGAATTAGGACTAACACCTAGTATTCTGAAAATAAATCTAAATCAAAATCTATGCATCATCATGCTTAGAGCTTAAACAAGACTAATCTACCAACATCCTTGCATTAGAATATGAATAAACATTCAAAGTAACATGCTAATCCATTAATCTTTATCTCTATTGAATGATAATAAGATTAAATGAACCTATTTAGATCCTTAGCAATCAAAGGGTCAATTTTATGTTTGAATCCCAAGGTTTTTCAAGAATGGAGTCTTGTCATTCCATGGCTACAAGACCATTTGACATATCTCTATATGACTTCAAACTTGGAAGAATGAATTCAAGAAATGAAAATAGCTATCTTCTCCAATGAAGAATGCTCTAAGATGATAAAATGACTATTTCTTAGGCTCTATGCTTATTTAGGTGTAAGAATAAAGGTAAGAAGGAGGGTTCCTTATATAGATTTCCTAAAGAGGCAAGGCTAGGAAATTGATGAATGTGGGATAAAGGTAAAACAAAATTAGGAATGGATAAGGCTAATTTATAAAAGGTAATCTTGATTTAGAAGAGTGTAATTTGTCATAGTAAGTCATGGGAGTTGGGGGATGTTTTAATCAATCAAAGGTAATTAATTAATATGTAGAGGTAAGCTTATAGAAGCTAATTAGAGGAAAATTAGTATGATTTACGGAATGTAAGAGATGAATTTGATCCAATAAATCTTAATTTATTGATTTAAAGTTGTGAGTGTAATTAATTAACCCAACTAGAAGTGGTTATTAATTAATGAAAGGTTGTTAATTGACATCCTTAATGATATGAAGGCTAAGTAATTAACGAAAGGTTGTTAATTAACAAATAGGAAGATGAATGTTAGTTAATTAGTGGAAAAGTGCTAATAATTACGGAAATGATGAGAAAAAGGATAATTAGTGCAATCTTAGCACTAAATCCTCAATAAGTGGATTTTAGGTGTCTACGATTAGTATGCTCCTATAGTGAGAGAAAGTTGGTAAAATTGTCTAAAGGGATGCTTTAGGGCTCTTGGTCATACAAATGTTACTAGTTTGTGTATAGCTAGAACTAAGTCAATATTTGGATGTCTATAGCAGGATAAGACTAAGTATTAGTATAGCATGATTTTTTCTCATAATAAGGTATGTAGTAGTATATTTTATGATGTACATTTTCCAAGGGGAGCTACAAGTGCTCTTGTGATATGATGAAGCTAAATAAGAGTTAAGAAAAGGTTAATAGTACCTTGAGTTTATTTGATGTTTTTGGTTAATTTTTTGAACCAAACAGATGTCCTAATATGCTATGAAAGATGGAGACTATGTGTTATAGGTATGTGCCTTTGTCATTAATGTAAAAAGGGGAGAAATATCGTGTTATTTTCCGTCAATGACAAAGGGGGTGATTCTTAGCATGTGTGTGCTATTATTTTCATTGATGTAAAAGTCGTAAGTACATTAATGAAAAGGATGATTTCAATAATTGCAAGAGGAAGTTTATATTGGTGATGACATAGAAAGACAATAAGTGACATGGCTAAAAGAATGGATATGGTGAGAATTTCTTGGTCAAGTAGGCCTAATCAACATGGGTGATGGCATACGAAGGATAGAGATGCATGGAGGATTTTGAATCATGGAATAGGCATGGAGAGAATTTTGGTATTGTGATGGGACACTCATATAGGTCTCAGAAGGTGATTGCAGGTTTTGAGCATTATTTGCAGGTCTTCATCTATACATAGTCTTGGTGTTTGGTGGCCTAATAGAGCATGAAATTTAGTTGCAGAGGTGTGTAGGACCATGAGGGCATGCATAGGAGTGAGACATGTTGTCTCAAATATGTGAAGGTATTTTGAATATATTTGAAGCAAAAATATAGTGTTAACGTACTTTGTCTAGGTTTGAACTAGAATTAATTCCATGTCCTAGTTAGGCAAGTAAGATAGGTTGAGGATATGTAGAGCTAAGTATGATCAAATGGGAATTGAAGAAGTTGAGATGGGTTGTTCCAAATCTATGGGAAAATTTTCATGCGTATGATGAATATTTTGCATCATATGAGGTTTTTAGCTTTACCGAGCTCAAGAAGGTGATTTTCCTAGCTTAATATTGGCATGTTCAAAGTGTGCATGTGGAACTAATCCATTCAGGGATGTTTTTTCATGTAGATAAGAAGGTTTCATAGTTTTAATGATATTAGATGATGTCTTTTGATTTATGAACAATCACTAAGAAGCTACGACGGTCAAAAAGCTATCAAAACTCTAGTTCATTAGTGACCAAGGAAAAATTGTTGGTATGAGATGAAAATGAATTATATCATAGAATATTATGATTTAAAGATGGAAAATAATCTCCCATATTTCTTATGGTAGTGGTTTTGATTCTTGATGATGAGGTGGATCCCACTTAGAATTGTAAGTTTTCAAGAAAGTTTGATTTTATCTTAAGTTTTCCATTTGAACTATTGTTTAAATTTATGTTCTGAGTATAAGGGAAGAAAATATACATGTTTAAGTTGATTTTAGACCATGGTAGAGACATTTTGAGGTATACACAGGTCCAAAAGTGAAGGTAGCTTTTTATACTAAAGAGGCAGTTTTGATAGTCATGGAAAAAGGAGGTTCTTGGGCATGTGTGGCCTAAGAATAAGTGTATAATGACTATGAGGGTGTTTTAAGAATATAATTTTACATGATACATGATTTTTTAAGTCCTATATGTTAGTTTGTTTGGAAAAGGTGGTGTAATAAGTTGACCTATTTAACAAGGTTAAGGACATTGAAGGTTATTTAGTGCAATTGGTCTAGAAGAACAATATCTATGTTGGATTAATGATATCTAGCTATTAAAGAGTGACGAGGGGTTTAATTTTATCTTATTATATACATTTATAAGTCTTGAAATTTTTAACAAAGGTGTGATAAGGTCTTGTTTCCAAGACTCGTTTCTAGAAATTCAAGTAACGAGAAGGACAAAGATATGTTGATGACTCTATTATCGATTCATGAGGTATAAATTGGTTTTTGATGTTCCTTGGGTTAGTGTGTTTACAATGAATGGATACATGTCATGTTTGAGGTGATTTTTGGATCTTGGTCTTCATCTTTGAAGTCTGGTCTACTAGAGTTCCCAAATTGAGTAGGAAACAATCCTAATTGATGGTGTCATGAAGAAAATGGATGATGCAGAGGTTCCTCATAATTTGGAAGGTTTTTATAGTATTTCCTTGACATTTGTGAAGGTTTTGGATCCATGATGGATTTTCTTTGTTCCCTTAGAGTAAAATAATCATTTGATGGAGATGAAACTAGCCTTGTGCCTAGTTATGCATGTTGAGATTCTTAGTCAAATGCTGACATATATGGCCCTTTTATGTGATTTTATATAAATTTTTGGATTTTTTTATGACTAACCTCAATGATCATGTCTGACCTAAGGTGTTTGCAAAGCATGATTCATGTATATAAGTGTGTTATATTTTCTCATTGAGGTGGATGGAGTGAGTAGAGTTGTGAGAAATCTAGAGGAGGTGGAAGAGAGTGTTAGAGGGATACAAGGCAAAATTAAGAAGAAGCATGAGAAGGTGATAATGATATTGTAGGAGGTATTCAATTTCATGAGGCCTAATCAAATTATGAGGGAGTAAGATTGAGTGAAGTAGGAGAGAGAGTTCTTTAGAAGGTTTTGATGTGTATGAGCTAATTTTGTGATCAAAATCAGTTTTATGAGCAACAAGTATTAGGTGATCTTCATTTTCAGGTGGTTGATTTAGTTCTTGGTAATATTAAGGGGTTGTAGCCTCCTTGTAGGGTTGGTGCCTTACTAAAGATGGGTTGTTACTCCTTCTAGGATTAGAGTCTCACTAAATAAATATTATGTGATGTGTGATATTCATGAAAGTATTTTGAATCAAGTAATATATTCATAAGTTTTAGTGGATATTATTTCCCTTGAGGTTTTCCCACTTCATATCTTGTGTTCTTGTTTACTCCCTCAATTTATGTTCTTATGGATGGTTGTTTCATGTTAATAAGCTCACATTGATGCATGATTGAATGGTTAATGATTCACATAAGTTAAATACAATTGAATGAAATTTTTTTAGGACTAATTCATCCCCCTCTTAATACATTGTTCTTATAAAAAAATGAATAAAAAATAAAGAAAAACACAGTTTAAGGCAAGAAATAAATCAACATTTAGGAAAACTTCAAGGAATTTTAATAGGATAATTGAAAAGATGAAAAAGGAGCCCATTTTTTTTTAGTTAGGGAAGAACGCAAGGTCTATTTTAAGATAAAACAATTAGGTTAATTAAGGTCATAAAATTGATCTTAAAATGAAGCAAAATAGGGTTTCGTAAGGGAAAAATTAGGGCTGAACTATGGTGCAAAACTCAAGGAATGGTCCAAGATAGATTTGTAACATGGTAGTTTAGCAAGAATCAAATAGGTACACATATACTATGGTAGATTCTCTAGATAGATACCTATTTTAAAAATATATAATATGATTTTGTATTTATCGAATAATATTTCTACATTGAGTTCATCACCTTTTCATATTATGCTCACCCATTCAAATTTTTGATGAGACATTGTCTTTGTAACCTCCGCCTACTCTTTGAAATAAAATTTCTATGGGATCCTCTCTATAACCATTTTTATGTTCCTCCGTTATGTATTTTTTTCTACAAACCATATTATTACCACTAGTTCATTTGTCCTTGCAAAACTGACCACAAGTCAAACACTTGGCTCTACAATCCATGACCCGTAAGTATATTTTTTAATGTCTTGAACTACCTTCTTACAAGGCCAAAAAAGTAGAATTCCCAATCAATTTTGTTTAGATATATTTAATAAATTTCATTGCACATTCCATGTATGAAATTTCAAAAATTAGAAACAGTGTAGGAAATGGAAATTTGAAAATTTAAATTTCCCCCTCATTAAGAAAAAGTATAGGATATTGAAGTTTCAAACCTTCTCGAATACAGGGAAAATTAAAATTTGAAAAACATTTGGGATAGGGAAAATTAAAATTTGAAATTATTTTGTAAAGTGCTTGAAAGCAGTGTAACATTATTTTTAAATGTTGTGTCAATTGAGGAAAAATAGAAATTTGATATCCAAATTAAAAAAATCATGAAACCTCAATATATTATGAGTAATAAAAAATTATATTAATGAAAAATAGAGTTCTCAAATGTAAATTCCAATTAACATAATTTATTAATGTTTGTACAATAATCTAATTTATCAAACCATTAACACATATAATAAATACAACATAACACTACATATAAGAATAATAAAATATATTACAAGTAAACAAAATTAATACACTAAAACATAATTTAATAGTATAGTAAAATCAAATAGGAACATACCAAAGATTTTTTTAGGAGTTATAAAATAAGAAAACATTAAACTATTTTTTTAATTAATACCTAAGTGAAGATAATAGTTAAATACATTACAATAAACTAAAAATCGAGTCCATATTTATTTTTAATTTTCATCAACATTGTTATCAATATTGTTATATATAGTGCACATTTTTAATAGAATTATCCAGTTGATGACCTTAATGAAGAATCCATGCAAACGACTAATGACAAGGATCCTAGTTATGATGGCTTCCCATGTGAGTTTATAAGTCACTTTCGGAAAGCGTGGGCCAAAACCTCCACCAAGTTTTTTTACGGTTTTGAGAACTAGGAGCTGGTACACACATCAACAAGGGGAATAGAAAATTCATCCCTAAACTATGAGGTCCTGATAAAATTACTAGTTGGAGGCCTATTACCTTGCTTAGTGTTTCATATAAGATTATTTAAAAATCACGGCTATTCACTTGCACCATATCCTTCTTGTTATTATCCAACTAGAGAAAACTAATTTCATTCTAAGGCACTATGATAGGATCAAATGGTCAGCTATTATTTCCATTATTCAAGCTCTTGGATTTGTCCCCATTTTCATTCAATCTATTTGAATGATTTTCACCAATGCCTCGCTTAGATCACCATTATTAGACATAAATTTTATCCTTTTAGCCTATTTCTCTCTATCCGCTAAGTATTCTTATTAGCTCCTACTCTCTATGTTCTTGCCAATGAATTTTTGGGTATCTTCTAGCTCAAGCCAAATCTCAAGGGCTTGTCAAGGGAATTGTGCTACCTTCTATAATCAACTCTCAATTTCTCAATGGTCACTTTATCGATGATTCTTTCCTTACTCTCATTGAGGAAGAGAACAATATCCACAATGTAATGCATTGTCTAGATATTTTCTATTTAGCCTCTAGTTCTTCCATTCAATGGTGAAACACATAGTGATAAAGGCAATATTTCCTCCCTCCTCCCAATTTTCTAGCCTCCTTAGAATGGAAAATTATTGGTCAAGGAGAAATGTTTAAATTTCTTGGTATTCCCTTTTCCTTATTGGTGTCACCTTTAGAGATATGTAGGTATGTGGTTTATTGGGTGGACAAGATATTTGAATACTGGATTACCAAAAAAAAATTATTGGTGGGGAAATTCCAAATTTGTTCCAAAGTCCTTGCGGCCACCCATGTTTACTACTCTTCATGTTGGGTTCCTTCTAAAGCTTCAATTCAGAAATTGGAGAAGCTTCTCAAATACTTTATTTGGGCTAATGTATCTTCTTACACATGATTTCATATAGTTATATGGGAAACCTATTGCCTCCTTGTGATTATAGGGGGATGGGTCTTATTGATATATTGTGACAAGGGCAGGCACTCTATGCAAAATGGATAATTTGATGCATTGAAGGTCAAGAAGCATGGAAAGTTCTTATGCGAATGAGGGTTCCCCTTATGACTTCCACATTTGGAAAGGCTTATGTTTTTCTAATCTTATCATTACTCCTGTTCTTATAAAAAAAAATTGCACTTTCGTGCTTAAAATTATCTAGAAAGCATGGGAACACATCAATCCATGATTTCAATGGAAAGGAAATGGCTTCCGTAATGACATTTACATCACTCAAAAATCATTATAGTGGTCATCTATGATTCAAGATCAGGATCAATGTCTTGTAGAAGTCCCTGGAATTCCTGTGCTCAAGATCTTGAAACAAAAAATTTGGTCCATTCAAGATTTTTTTACAAGCACACACAATCCTATTATTCTTGAATTGAGTTTAAAAATACTTTTTGACTCACCACCCAGGATCATGCTAGCTTCACCATAATCATCAATTCAATCCCCAACCATATGTTACATAAAATTATAGTGCATCCCTTCTATCCTTAGTGGATGGAATAGAAGTGTTTCATCGATACCCCATTTTGGAATTATTCAGCTAAAAAAATTATCATTGGCTCTCCACACATTTTTCCCATGGTTGGAAAACTCAACACTAGGTGGGGGCTGCACTCTTCTCCCTCCTATTGGAGAAGGATATTTGACACTATTTGGTCTACCTGTGTGGAGCTAAAATTTCTCATGTTTATGTGGTACATTTTACATCACGGTCTTCCAATAGGCTCTTTTCTAGTTCAAATTGGTGTTTCAGCCCCCAAATGTCCTTTTTGTGGCCACTTGGAAACCATAATGCACTTTTTCTAGTTCTGCAGCAAGGCCTAGCAGGATTGGAATTATATTTATTACTTTTTCATCCCTCTTAGGCTAAAATGGTTCAAATGGAAGCATATTATCTTAGGAGATAGCCCCATATTATTGCACATGTTCTCCCATATTTGGCATTATTTTAGAGGGAACATTTTAATTTGGTTATGGAAAGAACATAATGATTTTTTATTCACGATACTAAAGTTGATCAACACTTCTCATTTTATGATAAATTGATGGTTATCTCCAAGGTGCTTTCAGTAGATTTAAGTTCAGGCCAATAATGTTTCCCCAAAGGTGGAGCATCTACAGAATCTTCTACATCATTAGGGTGATACCCCATGTAATGTTTCTCGTGAGCCACCTTTTCCTCCTCGTATTCTTTGCCCCATGGTGTTAACCATCAAGAAGGTCATTAGAGCCACTCACAAACAATTTCTTTCAGGTTTGTGCTCATTTTTCCCACACACGTCAATCGTGGAGGAGTCTCACTCCACTAGCTCTCCATCGGGCCAAGGCTCCCCTTACTTGTCAACTCATTTAGTGCTTACCAATGGCTCCTAAGGAATGTAAACATGAAGGGTGGGGCCTTCCACCTCTATCCCCACCACCTTTAGATAAGCTCCCTATATTCCACTTGCCATCTCCCCCACATGAGTGATGACTGATATTGAAAAGGAGGCCCCTTCGGATTGGGCTAGAACATTCCTGATGCTTTCAAGGACCTCCCTAGTCTAAAATGTCCTAATGACCATGATCCCCCTCTGGTATGTTTATTGTGGTGGCTTGACTCGGCTCTATTGTTTTGATGTATTCCTAGGTGTTTCCTAATGTGTCATTGTTTTCCTAGGATTGGCCTAATTTGTTTTTGGTTTTGGGGCATGTTGCCATATCACACACTATTTTGTTAGAAAAATCTTGTATCATGTTACATTTAATATAATATAATATTTTTTTTATAAAATAATATGACACACGACAATTTTTAAACCTAATATTTGTGGTACATTACAAGTGACACCATTATTTAGTAATAATTTTACATTTGGATAATTGTATAAACCCGTAACATTATTATTCAAATAACACCCACTAAGAGGATGACACATGGCTTAAAATTTCTAACATATCCTTGTTTTCTTTAATGTTATGATGATCTTTTCCTTTCACGATAGTAAACCTATTATGGGAGTGTAAATATTAAACATCAACCTATGTATGTTTTTATGTACATCATATTAATAGAATAACCTAGCACTTCTTATTCTTCATCGCCTCAATGTTTTGTATAGAATAAGTAAAAACAATGCTTAGTGACTATTAGTCCACTCCTTTCAAAAGTAGGTATACATGAAAAGAAAAATAAGTTTATAGTTATCCATTTTTCTACTTCAAGTAAATATATGTATGGCCTACAACACACTATCATTCTTTGTGGATAAATGTTGTTATGAAGTCTAGGAAGAGCTTTGATTTTTGAGGAAAAGAAGGTTATGATTAAAAATGTCTCAAGGTTCTTATTCCACATCCTATATAAGGGACTTATGTTTACGAAAGTGTAATCCTTTCCATTTGTATTTGATAGCTTTTCGAAGCATTATCTAGTGAGTTTTAAGATCTAAATATATTACTTTGATTTATATCGGTAATATAATCTTATATACAAAAACATGTTTGATAAACACATATTTAACATCCTCTTGTTTAAAGGAAAAATGCTTAGCACCTAATAAGCTTTACTAATATCATTTTTATTCCAACATTATATTCAAAATAAGGAACATTAAACCTTAGTACCTAGTATGCTATTCCTTCCATTAGGTATTAATGAACAACAATTTTTTTTTTTCTATTTTCTATTTATAAGTTGAGTAGAAGCATAACATCACTAAGCTCTACATTTTCGTAGATTACTTTCATACATATTGAGGAACATTATAAGCTTCCCATCTAAATGAAAATACATTTAATAGGTGTAAATGAATGTTGAATGTTTCAATGTGTGAACAATGGATGGAAATTTTGTTAATCTAAAAAAACATCCAGAGTGAGAAACATTAGAGCATTATGGCTGTAAGGCTAATTTTTATTCAAAAATACTACCGATCAACAAAGAATGTAGTATTATAACCATTTAAATTTTATATATGAGATGTATGGAGACTTATTCTTGATACCATGTTGAGTCAAACCCTTGTAGTTACCAAGCTTTAAGATTATTACTCTACTTTGATACAAAGTAAAGAAAGTTAGAGTTTGGCAGTCAAGAGGATAATCCTTTTAATATATGCCAATGAAGGCCGATACTTTGAATACATCAAAATTGGCTTGAAAATTATAGATATTTATTGTATGAACACCCTAGGAACTTTGTTAATCATTCCATTATTTTCCTAAATTTTCATAACCCTAATTGAATACGGTGACCTATGGGCCATACTTAAGTTTATGGAAAGTGTAATCCTTCCCATCTCGTATTTGATAGCTTGGTGACACATTACCTAGCAACCAATAAGATCTAAGTATATTACTTTGATTTATTAAATCCATATAATCCTATAGACTACAAAATTTCTGTTATACACATATTTCACATAATCTTGTATAAAATGAAATGTTTAACAACACATATATTTCACATTGATTAATCCTTATATTCCATATTATACAATGATGAAAAAATGTTTTATAATTCATATATTTATGTATCATTAATGTGTTTCTTTCCAATTATAAGTAACATGTCTTCCGTTAGTTGCACTCTGTTTATGAAAATTCCTTTGTTTTAAGTTGAAAAGTGTTGGAAGAAAAGGGATAAGGAATGGTTTGTAGAAATACATTTCTCTAAAAAAATACTACACGACATGTGGTTATTATTTGTAATGATGATGTATAAGAGGAATTTAGTATGGTTATATCTTAAAACTTTGTTGATCTAGGAATGTTACATGTTTAGGTCGAATGAATTGACATTGAAATAAATAAGTGTCTTATTCGGATATGGAAGTGGAAGTTTCTCTATTTAGGAAACGAGAAATGCCAACCTCAATAGAAAACAATATTTATTCCTCTTCTAAAAATGGTTGGAATTTTGGAATTTTATAGACTTTGGAAAACAAGGTTGTACAAATACAGCTAAAATTCATAAATAAATGATTTCAATAATCAAAAACTATATAGATACTATAAAAATTCTTCTATTTGTCATGATTTTAATATTAAAGGTTTTATTTCACCTCCAAAACATGCTAATCTATTTACTATGATAAGGAACTTTTATTTTTATAAATTGAAGATCCACCCATCTATGTCAAAGTTTCATGGGTTAAAAAATATTATATCAACTACAATGTTGAAGAAAACAACTAGTATATTTGATAAGTTAGAATATTCAACCATTCAATAGTTTTTTTAATTTTTATGGTGATGTATTTCCAATTGACATTTCTAATTACCATGCAGCACCTATAGACGTTTTTTTACTAGTAAAATATTGACTAAGTATCAATGGCACAAATTATAGTGACATGAAAGAAGGGGCATGTAGTAGGTGCAAGAGAGTGACAAAATTATGCCCCGAGGATTCGTGCCTAGAGAGACAAAGTTCATGAATTATCCATTTTTATTGGATTAGGCTGAAATATGATGGAGTGAAGAGAATGTGAAAGATAAAAGAAATAATACTTTATGGATAAGGAAAGGAATCTTAAGAACAAGTAGAATATTAAGGAAGATGTAGAGTTTGAGATAATAATAAGATTAGATCATGGTTTATTTATAGAGATAATATATTATTAGCGAAGCTCATATGCTTTGTAGTTATCTTTGTATACATGCATGACTATTTTGAGCATGCAACCTATTTTGAGAAGTGCATAGGTGGTGAAGGGAAAGTCCCCACCCCTATATATGTATTGATTTGCATAGTTTAGAGAGTTCCGAGTTCCGAGTCTTGGTATCACCGTATGTATTAGAGTTATGTTGTTGGTATGATTTTTACACATGAATTTATGATAGTTTCAGTAATGTATACACTTTGATAATGGTTAATATGTTTATACATGAAAAAATATTGACAGGACAATATCAAAGAGGGATATGGTAGCTTCGTGTGCTTTGGGTGAGTGTTCAGATCTATCTAAATGAAGTGCTAATGTGACTAGGAATTTGGGTATAAAAATAAAGACTACATTTTGGTTTTGTTGCTGCACCTCTTTTCAAACTATTTTCCATAATTTTTCATGATGATGACATGTCGATTGACTCTTGTGGCCATTGAAGATAGGGTAATCAAAGAACAAGATAATTTTAATTGAAGATATGATTATGGACCTGATTTCAATGTGCATAAGTGGGTAGAAGATAATATATATCATGAACTCTATGAAGCATTATTTTTCTGATTTCTGATAGAGTTCTACGAGTGGATGTCAACATATGCATCAAAGAAAAGTTGGAGTTATAGATCAAGGGTTTGGACACAGGAATAGTACCATGATTTTTTTAATGTAGATGAATGTTAGACACATGTTATAGATCATTGGTGGGCTGGTGTCATGTGTAATTATTCTTTGGAGTATGTTGTGTCTATGTTTTCTTTTTTAGAAGTTGTTTAGTTTGAAGTTTTGTACGAGCCTATTGGATCTTACACTTGTGTTATTCGTTTGGCAATTAAGATTTTAATGGTGGTGTTGAGTTTATTGTTGATGGTGATGGTGAGTTTAGAGTGCCTAATTATGGCTATCTAAACATACCACCATGCATAGGGGAAGGAAAAAATGTGGTGAAAGATGGTAGAAATTATGGCACAAAGGCGAGAGAGATTAAAGGTGGCTTAAGTATAATGATGTGTGGGACAATTGGAAAAGACACATGATATTGATGAGTATTTTGACTTGTGGAGGATGATGTCTTAAGAAGGAGTTGAGGCTCACGTGGAAGACGTGGAGATGGAGCATCGAGGATCTCCCCACTTAGGAAATTTTATTATATAATCCCATTTAGCTTTTGATGAGATCTCATTAGAGAAGGAAAGAGTAAGGACCAAATTTATATATGATCCCACCTAGCAACATAGCCCTTGTGCCTAGTGTTCTAGTTGTAGAAGTAATAATTGATTAGAAGTCAAATGTTGGTAATCAAGTAGGTTTAGGTAGATACAAATTTTCTTTGAATACATAAGTACATCAAACAAGACATTCATCTATGGCAGATATACATCATCTTTGTTATTTAGAGGCTCGATTAGAGGAATATTTTATATTGTGTAATCAGGATAGAGTGTAGGCACATAGAAAATTAGGTACACATCTAGAACTACTAAAACTTCACATACTTTGTGGTGTCCCAAAGATTTATCTTTGAAATATAGAGACACCCCTTTGAATTTTTAAGTTTTCAAAACTTGTGATGAATTGTGTTCATGTTGTTGGTAGCTTAAGGGTTATTTTCTATTTAGGTTATTTCCTTAACTCATATGTTTTACAAGAGTGCATGATTATTCTTCAATAGATTGCAAGAAGTAATTTGGGGATGATTTATGAAATACTCATGCACTTGAAATTCCCTGAAGATCCTCAAAAAATGAAAAACTTTCTCTCATAAGTAATTGGGTTTCTGAGAGTGCTTTACTTCTAAGTAACAAGCTATCCATATTTGAAAAATTGATTTGTATAGATTTCCTTTGTTCTTTTTTGAAGTGTTTTTTCTTGCTAAGTAAAGTAGTCTCTAAACACCACAAGATTGGTTTAGTTTTTTTAGTTTAGCAGTAATCTCAAATGCTTTTACTTATCCTATTTATTATGATAAACTCGATATACTTTTACTTGTCCTAAAGTTAATACAAATAAAATAATTCCTAAAATTTGATAAGCTAAGCCTATTCATTACACTAAAATCCTACCCCATTTCTTATCTTATTTATTGTTCTAAACACAAGTATCTTTACTTTGCTAGAGTTAAGACAAGTAAAGTAATTCTAAAAATCCGCATAACTAATGATTTAAGCTATCGGTGAATTGAAACTAATTTACTTTCTTAAAAGTAACGAAGAAAAGTTATTTTGAAAAGTAGCAAGAAAGGAAGAGTTGATGTGGCATTTGTATTGGTAGTATTTAATAACATGGAAAATATAAAATCTGTAAATAATTCCACCTAGTACCTACGCATTTTCTTGTGGAGAGAGAGAAGCTGTTTGTCCGTCCAAATCCCGAGTGAATTCTAGTGATTGATTGAGAAATAATTTTCACTAACTAACTCCAACCCATTTGTAGGAAAGTTTAGTATATTTTTGCTTACTCCTTTTCTTGTTTTTCATTCCTTTGTGTTGGGTTTTTCGTTTAGGTTATGTTTTTCCTTTTGTATTCCTTTTTCAACTTTTTTATTAGATAAATGGTTTAAAATTAGGACATTTTGTTAGTTGGGATTAGGGTTTGGTTGTGTTTTCAAACCCACTGCTACCTCTAATAGAATAAAAATAATTTTTATCATATTGTACCTTAGTTTTCCCTAGGTTTGTTTCCTCTTCTTTTTCGGTTTTCCTTCTTAAATTTTTAGTAATTAGGGTTACTTTTTTCTCTTATTTTTAGTAGAAGTAAAGTAACTTTAGATCACCGCAACACTTTATGTTTTGTTCCTTATTTTATTTATGTCAATGTGGATGTTTTTTTATTACATTGTGATGAATGGAGTGTCTTCTAATTTTCATGTTAAGAGAAGAAAAATAGTGTTTAAAATCAGAAAAATAAGTCATGGTCTCCTTTGGTTTGTGAGATTCAAATTTGCTACTCTTGTAACATTGAAATGAAATAAAATTTATTTAAAAATCTGCATTGAATCACATAGCCCAAAATCATTTTTGTGTCATTTTGAATAATTTTTCCTTATGATTTTTTTCATCTATTTGGATGTCTTTGACTTGCCTTTTAAAAGAAAGTAAAGTAGTATGAAATTACCACAAAACACACTTCCCATTTTCTATGCATTTTGACATTGCTTTTACTTCTAAAATTCTTTTGCTTGGTTTTTATTTGAAGTAAAGTAGAATGAGAAATCCACAAAACATGATTCCTATGCAATGCGTTGATTTGAATTACTTTAACTTGTCCCATTTATTACGGAAAAGACCACCTATTACTTCCTTTGTATTTTGGTAAAATGAATTACTTCTACTTCTTCAATGTTTTATAGTGAACCAATGAGACATTTCTTCCTCTTCATTGTGGTGAATCGAGGATTCATTTATTCCTATTCATTACAATAAATCAATAAGCCATTACTTTATGTCTATTACAATGATTTAAAAGGATATTGCTTCTTATTTATTCTGTAGATTTTAATTGCTTATTCTTATTAACTGTAAGTCTCAAGTATTTATACCTTGAAAAACCACAATGAACTATAGAATGAACTATTTCATTCAATCACTTCTAGCTAATCGGGATCTTGAATTATAGGATGATTCCAATGCATTTACATGAAGAAATATTATTTTGTATGTTTACATGTGACTGACATAAATTCATCTTAACTTGATTTTCTATATTTAAAATAAGAATAAACTATTTATCTTTAATAGTTGGAGCACGCTTGTTGAAGAGAAAATGTCTGCAGCTAGTGAAAAATCTATTGAAGTAAGTGATCAGTTAGTAGGGGAAGAAGAAGAGGTTGTTGTGATAAGAGAAGATCCAGATCTGAATATTGAAGAAACTTCTAGAACTAGAAAAGGAAAAATAAAAGATAAAGCTAAGGGAGACAAGATGAAATATGAATATAAAGGATACCTAGTGGAATCCTACATCACATCCAAGCTAGCTGGAATTGGAGATACAGACATGGGTCATGTCTCAATATTTGAATTAATAGAGAGGTCCAAGGCTAAGAATCAAACACCCTTGATGAAGGCATTGAATTAAAGTGGGATAATTCAGGTAGCTTCCATTCCAAGTACTTGTCAATTTCCAAAATTTATGTTATATTGTTCAAAGCATTATGATCCTCAAACTAGAATAATATAGAATAATGCGGATGATCTCAGTAGCTAGGCTAGATATTTATTTATTTAACTTCTTCCTAAAAATCCTTATTATACTAAATACATTGAGTATTATCATGGAGCAAGCTAGTGGGTATTAGAAAAATAAAACAAAATATGCCATGCAGATTATGAATTTATAGTATTTAAAGGAGACAAAATAGGATTCTAGGTTCCCTAGATCAATTGTGAGGTCTGATTTAGTTCATGATTTTGATGACATTTCTCAGTTTCTTTGTAGTGTAAATGGTGAGAAGAATTCCAAATACCTTTATCCATGGATTTATTATTTCCTCAAGGTGATTGAAAATGTAAATCTTGATATGTTGATAACCTAGGCTAAAATCATTAGTAACAATATTGATTTCTAGTTAAGAAATGTCATCCAAAATTTAGATTTCAAGATGAATTCTTATCTTGTATAAGTTTTATTGGTGTAAATTGATTTTCCCAAGCTAAGGAATGCTAGCACATTGAATCCAAAATGTATTTATGAATATTATGCATAGTTGGTCTTACTAGGATATTTCAAGGAATATAAGCAAGTTAATGAATTCTTCTTCTATGAGGTCATTTGTAAGCCCAATCCTTATTTGAAAGCCAAGATATTAACTGATGAGACATGGAATGAATTCCAAATGTATGGGTGTATTTTTATTCATTTTTATCATTTCACATACTTGAGAGTTCGTAGTTTCATGAGTACGCCACTCAATTTTACTAGATATCCCAAAGGATGTGAGATGTATTATGCTTGACTTGTGTAGGTGGTTGGTGTAACTCCATGACTTGCAACAAGGTATTCATAGATCAATTGTTAATTTTTCCCGGTATGATTGGGAAATATCATTGCATAAGTATCCATAAGGCTAGAAATGTTGAGAAGGAAATAATTCTTTATTATACTCATAGCTCTTTCAAGGCAAGGTTATATTTTGATTTTAGAAATATTGTCAAGAAATTATTCTCATTGAGTTATGCACATGAGTTTGCATTAGAAGACTTATGGGATAATCACATAGATGAGTTTGAGATAAGAATAAGGTATTACATCCGGTTGACAGTGCACCATATTTTGGAATTTGGGTTGTCTAATATTCCAAAAGAGCTCTTAGATGATGGATAAATAATTTATGGTACTTATTATTATGAAGGAGGTGGAAATGCCCTATTACTTCCAGTCACTCACATCTCTAATTCAATCATGGAAAGGACATCAAAAGTGTTTCTTTATACTTTTTAATGGTTTCTCAGTAAAGGGTATTTCCTTGAAGAATCAATAATGAATGATATCAATCATATAGGCACCAAGAAGAAGGAAGGCCCCAGTGAAAGTAAGAAGAGAATAAGTTCCAAGAGAGAGTAGTGGAGTGGCTACAAATTTGAAGCCAATTAAGAAGGAAAGAACAAAGAATCCATTAATTTCAGGAGTCACTCTAGAAGATACTTCTATTTTATTGACATCTTCATCAGTTGTTACTCCTACTATTCAATATCTTCCTATAAAAGGAGAAATTTTGTTGCCATCACTCAAGCCAACTTCATTCATATTTCCTTTAGCTGCTACAAAAGATACATCTCCTAGACCTCCTCCATGCTCTCCACCATTCATTCCTCCTCCTTCATCCTTAGAGGAGATATCAGTTGCACAATAACAAGATACATGATGTTTCTTCTCTTCAAGAAGTGTGTAAAATATTGGAGAAAAGTGAAGCGCTAAGATACAATCTAGAGGTTGAAGAGGGAGAGATTGGGAAGGAAGGTGGTGGTAACGGGAATAATCGAGATAGTTGGATTTCCTTGAGTTCTAAATTCATGTAATACAGGAGGATGTTCAAGATATTGATATATGGACTAAAGAAGAAGGAGAAATATAAGAAGAGTTGATAAAGAAGAAGATGTTTGAGTTTCGAGGGTCTTGCAACAAGGTTCTCTTCTTTGAAGAACCTAGGAAACAATTAGAAACAATAAGACTTACCTCTATAGAAGTAAGTGGTAAAGAGATTATTGTTCATCCTAATTCCCAAGCTCTTTTAGGAAAATATTTCAAAAATTGGTTAGCCAACAAACATCTTCCTAGTTCCAAGGAAGTAGTCAATTTGGAAGAAATGGATCTTCAATTCTTGAAAAGTATTGAAAAGAAAAGGAGAAGATCCAAGGTTCCTAAGGTAACCTCAAAGTTAGTTATTAAACCTTCAAGGAATTTTTTTAAGAAGTCTCCACCATGGAAATAGAAAAGAGAAAAGAGGAATTGACTAAAGGGGATTCGGTGATCACAAAGGTACCACTAGGAGAATTCATAACTGAAGGATTTAAGCATGATACGTAAACATTAATCAATAGCCTTTTCTAGAAGCTATATGAAGAAAGAAAAGAATACTAGGTTGAAGGATAAAAAATATAAGCTTTGTGATATTATCATGAAGGTTACAAAGACTTCAACATAGCTAGTATTCACAGGGGAATAGGTGAACACTTGGGTAATCACAGTTATGGAGGAAACATGGGATACGTTAAAGGATATGGCTGAATGGGTGGTTGAAATCACCAAAATAGCCACAAATTATTACAAAGAAATATTAGTAAAGACTATTGAATATAATGAGAAATTGGACAAGCTGAGTAATTTGAAGTAGGAAGAAGACAATGAATGTGGGATTGTTGAATTACGATTGAAATTTTTGGAGGAAATAGATTTATGCTAGATAATATTTTAGTTGAAGAGGATATTGCACTTGAAGGATCTCTGCTAAGAAGGGAAGATGACAAAATCTTCTTCTAATATTTAGGCATAGAATCATAAAGCATATAATTAAAAAGATGGAAATTATGGAAGAAAAAGATGGACTGGTTTTGGAGGAAGATGATGACATGATCTATGATTTGAAAAAGCATAGTTATTCTAGATCTCTGAAAAGTATTGATGAATTCATTTAATTTTTTCAACAGTTAATGAATAAGGATATCATTCATTTTAGTTGAAAATATGTGGATAAATTAGCATAATTTTAGGATAATGTCGGTTATTTGGGATCATATCTTGGAAAGGTAAGGGGAGGTTGCAAAATTATAGAAACATAATTGCTCATGTTGGAGACAGAAATGGAAGTCAGTAGCAAAGGTGAAGGATCATGTGATTAATTATATGAGGGATCAATATGTTGTCTATAAAGAGAAGCACAAACATGAATAAGAATATGTAGGTGAAGATAAATATAAATAAAATAATGAAGATAATGATCAAATAGAAACATAAATTTTTGATCTAGAATAATTCTTATACTTCTATTATTTTTCTTCTTTACTCCTAAATTATATCCATTGTAAGAATTAAGTAATCTAGTAGGCAATCACAGTTACTTTAAGTTTTTTGATAAATTCAAATACTTGAGGGTAGTTATAGATCAATTATTATGGTTTTTAATGTTTAAACATTCTAAACTATTATGTGGCATGAAATGAAGCTTTTGAGGAGGAAATTTCTCAACTCCTAACTATTTATTAGTTATTCATTTATTGAAGTATAAAAGATATTGATTCATTGTCCTTCTTTGGTGATGAATATAACTACAAGAATATGCCTAAGGGTCAAGGATCTCAGAATTTTGGGCAAACGATCTGTTATAAGTTGTACATGGTTGTTTTAGAATTTGTGTTGAAATAACTAGATGTATGCATTGTAAACAATTGATAGTTTAATAAGAAGGAAGAAGGATTTTGGTTGAAATTTTTGTCCAATAAAGTATGAATGTGTAATTTTGGATGTTAATGATAGACTCTATGTTATCTTAGCTTTCATAAGATCAAGATTCTTTTCAATTCTCTTAAAATTTTAGAGAATTAACCAATGTTTGTTTATACTTTGCATGTAAGTAACTCACTCTAAAATCTACCTATTACAAAACACATTTCCTTACTTACATGCCTCCTTTCTCATTTCCATTCTATACTTTTGTTTCCTTCAAGTTACCTTCCAATTACCATACAACTGCTTACTTGCTTCTAAATTATTTAACCGTGGTGCAAAAGTTATTCAATTAAAGTAATACCCAAAAATATTTAGATAGGTTATAGAATAAATAAATAAAGCACATAGAAGGTTCACCATTAAATAAAGGGGATTCATCCCATGAATTCATAGATTGTATGTTTAGATAAGCATAAAATTTAGCCAATTTTTGACAACTAGGGGAAGAAATACAACTAAAAGTCCTATGCTTATCACATTGGTATTAGAGAATTAATTCTATGTTTTTTTTGTTTTCCATAGGTTCTTTCACTACTTACTGAACTCATTATTTTAAAAATATTTCATTCTGGCAATTCATCCATTTACCCATGCAAGTAGGGTTCAGGGAGGGATTGACCATTTCTTTTATTTACAAGTGAAATATAATTTCAATTATCCACCTCAATCTCAAACCTTAAGATAAATTTTAGCACTTGTGGGGAGAGTTCATAATTCACCAAGTCAGTCACCGCAAAGATAGCCCACTTCTTTGGTATTATTCATCCAATTAATATTGGGTCATTAATCCATGTCTAAATAGCTCAATAGTTGTCTATTCTTTGGGGCAGAGATTTTGGTCCTTTGAACTTAGCCCCTCCTCTAAATGAATTACCTTAAGTCTCAAGGAGTAATTTACCAAAATTATATGGAGATGAAAAGTAGAATCCGGTGATTCTTTGGTAGCTTTCTATATATCTTGCATAGTATGTTTTGTGGAACATGAGGACATGTCTATGAGATTGTTCATTGAGATGTTACATGAATTAGATGGAGAATGATTCTACCGACTGGCTTCTAGAACCATAACAAATTAGATAACTACGTAGGATAAATTTGAAGATAGTTAAGCTCGTAGAGGATGCAAGTCCACTCATTACTTAGCTGACGCATTTGAAAAAGGAACCACATGAGAATATGAGGGACTTTACTGCCAAGTTCTAGATAATTTTGTAGAATATTCATACTTTGATCTCGGTGATGAGAACCAAATAAAATTTTTCATAAATTATCCATTACTCGAGGTCGATATAAGTTGCAAAGGGCACGTGAAAAACTTGTTGAAAACATAGAATGCTACAATTAAGGTTAGAGATGATTTGATCATGGATAGAAAAATTAAATACTCAACCCCTAATGTTGAAGGGGAATCTTCAACTAGTAATTCCAATCCATTTCTTCAGAGGTTAGCAAATGACATGTTGCATATTAAGAAGCAAATATCTAAAGGAGGAAATGTTGCCCCCTCAAGAATAGCACATGTCTAGAATTTTAATAATCAAAATCAGAACTGGAACAGACTTACTACTACATCAAAAAGACTATAAATTGAATTTTCTCTAAGAAATAACTTAGATATGAATGAAGAAGATCATACTACTGATGATAATTAATTACTTGAAGATGAATATTTTTTAGATCCCCTTTGGAGAATCAAATATCGACTACTTGGATTATGAATCGACAAAGGATATTACAAATCTTTTGAATATTTTGATGGTCATAGATTTTTATATTTACAAGATATCAAGTGCACTAGGGTGGTGAAGCTTCTTCAAGTGGAAAAAAAGAGAAAGGAAAGATCCTAGACTAAAGGTTACCATTCTGAAAAGAGATAGCCCACTTCCTTCTTCCTTGGCTCCAAGGATAAGCAAGTGAAATATTTTCCTAACCAACCACATTGGATAATGGGAAAAGTGGTTGAATTAAGTTAGGATGCACTTATTCCCTCTTCTCACATCATTGATCACATTAAGAAGATAAAGATTTAGATATCATAAGTTGAGTACTTAAGGGATTTTTTGGAGGAGTTGAACAGGTAAGTAAATTAGGTGCATAGTAATGTTCACAGCAATTCATTTAATAATTCTTCAAGAGGTATATTTCCTAATCTAAAGAATAATCCTTCATTGAATAATGTTAAAAATTTACTCTTGCATCATCCAAAAGGATTTATTGATTTTATGTTTCATTGTTGATCAATGGCTATAAGTTAAGAAATTGTATTTTAGATTTAGGAGCTTCTAAAAATGTCATACCATAAAAGTTTACAGGTGATCTAGGGCTTACATTGAAGAAAAAATTGAAAGATGTTATTAAATGAAGAGAAAAGTTTCTCTCATTGGATAAATCAAAGATGCATGAGTTTTTCTTGCTACCTTTCCGAGATAAAATTTAGAAGATGAAAATTCTATTGGGTGACATTCCAATTTCATATGGTATGTTTCTTAGCATGAAATTTTACATTGAATTTAGAGGAGAAGTAAATATGGACTAGTCTTGTGCACACATTCCAATCAAAGGAGTGAATCGAAGATTAGATCCCTAAAAATACACAATTTCAAATTCGGAGAAGATCTTAGGTCTCATATTAATTTCAAGAATCAGATCATGGGGTTTATTATTTGGAGTTAGATAATGAGGAAACTCAACATGTAACTAGTAAGTAACATGTAGAAGATGTAAAGATTTGGACTCTAGAGTTTGATGGTAGTCATTCCTATATTGGATTGGGCACATGCATAGTGCTTCTTTCCCATAAAGGGAAGCTATACTCACATTATTTTATACTAATGTTTGATAACACTAACAACACAACTGAGTATGAAGCATTGTTGTTGGGAATGGAACAAGCCAAAAGAATGGGAGTTAAATTGTTGAAAGAAAGAGGATATGTTGAGATTATTTTTAAGAAGATAAGTGGTATCCATGGGGGTTTAGTAACTAGGTGGTATCCTACCACGTCCATTCATATTGGGGGATTAAAAATGACCCAAAAAAATCTCAATATATTGGTATGCACATGCGGGTGGAAGGGTTTAAGTTTTTAGTATGGTGAATTAGGTATTAGGGGCTAGGTACACAGGCGCGAGATGGGAGGAGAGGCAGAGTCACATGGAGTGGGATTGGGTTTCTCGAGAGGTAGTCAATATAAAATGACATAACAAATGTGGTTTACCATGACCTGCAAAGCAATTGAACTACAACGGTTTTTTTTTTTTTGGGGAGGATGATATAGTGTTCTAATTTATTCAGTAAATTAGTAATAGAGGAATTCCCATGCTTCAATTAATACAATGTCACCTACTATCCATATGAGAGCAATTTTGTCGAGATGGTCGTTTGAAGGAGGAATTTGCACATTTTTGTCACAAGAAATCCTCCCATAGACTCTTCTATATATTTTCAACTATTAGAAATATGCATTACAAAAGACGCAATTTAAGAGGGTAAGCTAATCCATTCTTTTATCACTAATAGAGGATTTGCATTTTCTACATGCACATATTTTCAAACTAAACTCATTAGTATGTATGTCAAATGCAGAAGTTTAGTGAATGCTCGTAAAAGTTTCTACCACATGATAGAATGAGACGTCGTCTCATGGAGTATCATTATTATAGCTTACCATAGATATGGGCTTCCTAAAGATGTTGTTTCACCTGATTCTAGAGTGTTTCTTTGAATGTTGATGAAACAGATAAGGGTAAAGGGCTAGGAGGAATACCTGTTAAGATGCTAGTTGTAGGTTGTTACATGCGTATGACTTCTAAATCCATAGCTGATTGTGAGAGATTCCTTTTTACTTGGAGGAACTACCTGAAATGGAAAACAAGACCACAAAATAATAGGTAAATAGTATATGCACTGGACTACCTAGCATATGCTAGATCCGGGAAGTGTTATACTTCCTAGACGGTTGTCAATCCACTGTTTAAAATAACTTAATGCTAAAAATAAAGGAAATCTTATTGTAGTTAAAATGATTTAGGTATCTCATTCATCTACAATAAGTAAATTTGTTCAAAACAGGATAATCTATGATTGAATATGAAGGTTAAAGTCTTGATCTGGGTACTGGTACTGGTCAGGGTCAGGTTCCGGGCTGTTTTGGGTATTGGGTAAGGAATGGAAACTCTATTCTTGGTTTCTGGTTAAAAACATAGAGACCAACATCGGTCTAGTATGACCGATGTCAGTTTAGGTTAACCGGTGATGGTTGTGGGTAACCAACATCGGTATGGTCGGGGTATAGGAAACTCAATAAAAACCTGACAAGGTGATAGATTTGAGGCTAGGTGGAAATGGAAGGGCAATGGTTAGATTCATGTGGGTCCCAAGTATGCATAGGAATGATTAAAATCTAGATATGGGTAGTTCAAGGGTGTGGGTAAAGGGATGGTCAAGTTTGTATGGAGGTAAAATGGTGGGGAATGGGAATGGGAGTAAAAACTAACAACAAAAGTAAAAGGATCTACTCAAATGATAATGAACCAGTGCAGGTTAACAAAACTTACTATTTGTACAAGCTTGATATCTGGTCGGCAATGGTGGGTGATCAAATGGAAGGAAATTGGTGTGGTGCCGATGTTCCTCGAGATGCTCTCATGAAGGCACAATGGATCTGTAGTTGCTTTTAGTGCTAGCTATGGATGCTCTGATGCATGTACGGATGCTAGTTTTGCTTGCATGTAGCTTTGGTTTTGTCACTCATTCTCAGAAGATGTATCAGCCTTTCCAAAATGTACCAACCTCAAAATAAGGTTATTTTGGGGGTTAAATGGTAACAAAAGGTGGTTCCAGTTGACCGATGGTGGTTGAGGTTGACTGGCATCTGTTAGGGTAGGATTTCCTAGGTTTTCTAAAATGGGAAGATACTTTTGATTTTCTTAAATCTCACCCATTTTTTGCTCCGTTGAATAGAATGGAAGTTGGCTTCTAATCAGATAGCAATGTGGTTAGAGGGAATATAGGCTTTGATTTTTAGGGTTTGGGAAGGTCTTAGTTAGTTATGGAAACTTACTAAGAATAGGTCTTAAAGTGAGGTGGCTAGATGAGGTGGATATGTGGGCATTATCTGTATTAGGATATTAAAATAATAAATATCGTGAGATAATGAATTAATTTAATTAAATTAATATTAGAGTTGGATGAAATGGGTCATGGTTAGGTAAATATGTTCAAGGTATTTATTTGATGAGGGACCAAGGAGAGTGTGACCCAATTTTGGTGTCTACATTTTGCCCCTTTTTGTCATGTAGCTTGTATTGGTAAGCGACGCTGAAAAAAATAAGATGTGGTTGCCCCATGTGTGGGTGAAGGTGATCCCCATCAAACCAGGAACTGATGAGGTAGAAGGAAGAATCGGTGAGTGGTTTGATAAAAGGTGAATGTGATGAAGATGAAGATGGGCCATGGGGCGACCACCAATGCAGCAAGAACCGGAGGTGCCACCACGAGACAACAACAAGATGAGGTAAGGTTCAAATCCTTTTCATGTTTTGTGAGGTAGATTAGGGTAGAAGTTAGGTTTGGAGAAAAATGGGGTTGACAAGGGGAAAATGAAATTAGATTACTAGGAGAATAAATTGGGTAAAAGAAGGATGGGGAAGGGTAGAGGTAGGGAGTAGAAGAGGTGGGAGAAAATGTAGGAGAGGTGGGAGGGGTGGGGAGGTGAGGAATGAGAAAAAAATGGGAAAGCTAGGTATGCTTCCGTGGGGTGTCACCGAGATAGTGACCGACATCGGTCGAATGTTGACTAGCTTTGATAAATTCTAACGAGAATCGGTCACGAGATAAGGTGACCGATGCTGGTTATGGGTAAATCATGGTCGGTGCAGGAGGACCGAACCAATCGGGGGATAAAACACTTGCCTAAAAATGTGGAAGAGACAAGGGCTGGGTGGTTAGGGCTAAGTGTCAAGACTTGTGGAAAAGTAGGTACGGTTAGGGAGTGGGTCAAAATGGAAGTAGGTGAGGGTGCGTGTAAATAGGTAAAGTGATGTTGGGTTGGGTAGGGTTAGGGTGAGTAGGTGTGGGTTGGGTTGGGTAAGGTTAGGGTGAGTAGGTGTGGGTTGGGTTGGGTAGGTAGTTAGGCCATGGGATAAACGGGTAAGTAGTAAAGTAAAATAGGTAGGGTAATGGGTGTAGGTGATTGTGGGTATGGTTTGAGATTGAATAATGTGATTGTTTTATTGGATTCAGGAAAGAGATTAGATGAGGATGCGAGATGTGGTGCCAAACCCCTACTCGTGATGATTCAAGGCACAAAGAATAGCCGAGGAGTTGTGACATGTTGAGGAGGTGGACTTGAGTGGGGTCCGACGCTATCGGCATGCAATCCGGCAGCTGAGTTTGATGGTCGCCCTCATCGATAGATGGGATTCAATGACCAACACGTTCCACCTACCGACGGGTGAGATGACAGTCACCCTGGAGGACGTGTTCAGGATCCTGTGGTTACCTATATTAGGTATGTAGGTATATTCAATCTCCTCATAGGCATCAGAGGAGTTGATGTTGACAGTATTTGGGGAGGGGATGGTGGAGCTGACATTCCACAATGCTAGCCTGAGTTATGGAGAGATGTACCTAGCCCGTCTAGAGGAGATGAGGCTAGTAGTATTACTGATGGAGGTAGTATGCTATTTTGCACTACTAGATGTAGAGGGTGGGAGATTCCCATGATCTCTGATGGGAGTGTCACATGAAATGATGATGGAGAGGATCTAATTCACTTGGGTGCTAGCATTCCTGGTGCAGTTATATAGAGAGTTATGGGTGTATGGGTGGCTTCACAGGTTTAGCCTATGTTGTACATTCATTCTTCACTGCTGGGCCTATGAGCACATTATCTATGTGCATCCAATGGGTATGCCCGAGGAGATGCCTTTCAACAGGGTTTTTTATGAGTGGGGTATAGATGATGGGTGCATGTTATTGGAGAGTGGCGATCGAAAGGGCTACACATGATGTAGCATATTACCGGAGGCTACTAGAGGGATTTTCGGGGTAGATATTATATGGAGACCATATGTGGGTTATCCCTCATATAGATAGATGGCTGAGGAGTTAGCTGGCCTTTAGCTACTCAGATGGATAGAGGGGCATCATGCAAGAGAGCACAAGATGATCCCCATAGACATGGTCCTGACAAGTAGTTTAAACTATTACAGGATATACCACCACCCTTCCCATAGTATCAGAAGGGATGATGTGGAGATACCACTTCCACTTCCATAGCCAATAGTACCTATTGGGGAGGAGGAGTAGGTTATAGACCAATGGATTGATGATGCCGGCATGATAGAAAGGTATAGATAGTGGTGGGTGACCCAACTACAAGAAGTACCTCCCAGACCCGGGTAGCCAGATTTAACCACCATCACTATGCAGAGAGATGCCCTACAGGGGTAGGTGGTGACCTTGATTACATAGTTGGGGATGGTACAGGGGTAGCTAGTAGAATCAGAGGCAGAGGTGGCTGCATTGCATGCACAAGTGGACTGTCTATATGCCCAGATGGCCTAGGGTGGAGAAATAGAGGGTGATGATGAGAAGGTAGCTGCCTTATAGGTGTAGGTTACTGAGTTTACAGGATAGTTGGCCCTTGCACAAAGCTAATTCGGGCATTGTAGGCTTAGGCACAAGTACAGTGGTACGAGGCTGATGACACCTCCATAGGTATCGGGACGAGGTACCGATTCACACGAAGGGGTAGGATAGGGTCCCACAGATAGGTACAGGGGATGAGGCGATGGGGCCACCACAGACAATACCCATATCTAGGTTACAAGATGCCTTAGGTGAGGCCGATACTATCAGGATCAGTTGATAGTGGCTAGGATAGATTTTCTATCCTATGGAGAGTACAGGGCACATTAGGCCTCTAGTGAGAGGACCAGATCCCATACTCATAGCATGGAGAGCATAAGGGGCCATCGAGCCCCAAGACATAATCGGTGAGTCCCCATGACCTATGGGGGTGGTCGGATGATATCGGAGTTGTTAAACAGAGCTAAGGAGGAGACCAGAGAGACTGACATGGAGGATGTGCAGCGGGGAAGAGGCTTGATGCCCATACCGTATTTTGATGTATTTTATTCATTTTTTGATATATATCATCCCGCATGCAAAAGACAGTGAGGGTGCACAAGATTTTTGTATATTTTGAGCATATACTTGACTGCATGCCAAAGATGGTGAGGCTGTAAATGATAGTTTTGAGAGATTAGATTATATACATCAGCCTATGTGCCAAAGACATTTTATAGTTATGTATATGGATACACATGTTTGGATATTGTATTTATAGAGATGATGATGATGATGGTCATTATGTGCTTGTGTTGATACAATTTTATTATTATGCATAGATGGATTTAGGATAGGTGTGTTAGGCATGGATGGAGTCAGGTTATAGGCATGGATCGAGTTAGGTTGTAGGCATGGTTGAGTCAAGTTGTGGTCTAGGCATGGATTGAGTCAAGTTTTAGGCATGGTGGAGTTAGGTTGTAGGCATGGTTGAGTCAGGTTTTGTTTTAGGCATGGATGAAGTTAGGTTTTAGGCATGGTGGAGTTAGGTCATAGGCATGGTGGAGTTTAAATTGGTTGAGGTTGTAATTCATTAATTTTTGCAATGAATGATGATATGGGTCATGTTTAAGATGTTTTATAATATATGCATGATGATGGTAAAGAAATGGTAGTCATAATAAATGTATGTTTTGATGATGATAAAAATGTGAAGCAACTTGTTGTTTGTTTGGTTTAATTTCCAATTTTTGATATAAAAAGGAAACTAAGTAGGGTAGAATGTGATTGAGGAAAATGAAAGATGAATTGGTTAGGGTAGATAGTGGCCGAGCTAACCTCCAAGGGCCCCATGCCCTTGGAGTGCTGCCTACATATTCCTAACTAAAACCTCAAGCTGATGTAGTTCTCCCATAAGCTAAGGAAGAATGTGAAGAGGTAAGAGTATGATTGGGTATGTTATAGGCATGATTGAGTCTAGGTATGTTAGGTATGGGTGAATTGTTGGCTCATTGGTAGAGGTGATGTTGATTTTTGTGGAATAAGAAGATGACCTAAAGGTAATCGTCAAGGACTAAATCTTGAATAAGGTAATCAATATGTATTAAGGAAGGTTAAAAGATAAGAGGAGGAAAGAAAGCCACCTGATTGGTTAGGATCATAATGAGTAAGTCATACCTGAGATAGGTTGATGAACATAAGACCCTAAAGACATTACATGATTGATTATTCTAAAGGTGTAAAGTAGTCGCATGACCACCAAATGTCATGGTTCCATGAGGTCCCTTGAGGCAGTAGGAAATGAAAGTGTGAATGGTAAGAGGGTGAAAAGTGGTTAGTTTTTATATGGTACTAGGTAGCATGCCTTTGTGGCAAGAGATCTAAGGTCACAATGGGAAAGTCCATGACTAAAAGGTTGTTTGTTTTAACTGATGTTTGAGATAGACTGATTGATGTGGGAAGTCTATATGGGATGAGGAAACTAACTCCTTAAGTTCTTCGTGAAGCTGATTGATGTGGGAAGCTTCAGATTCTCTCTCTCTCTCTCTCTTTTGAAAGAGATTTACATAGTTTTCCTTTGAGGGAGAAGTCTATTTATAGCAGTGATTGTAGAGAGAAAGATGTCCTTTTGAGGGATTCATCTTTTTATTAGAAGTTTGACTCAAGGATTTGGATCCCATGTGAGGGATTTTAAGTCATGGACAAGACTAAGGTGAAGAATAGGATTCTTGTTCAGAAATCAGGGTGAAACAACCATGGGATCTCATCTAAAGGTAGAAAAAAAGTATCCATGAGAATCATGCTATGTGCAGTGTCGTGGTACACATAATTAAGAGAAGATAAAAAGTTCGGTACACACATGATTCTTATTTAATCATTAGTGATGGCATAGGAAGTGGATAGTGCTCAAGGGACGAGCATGGATAGAGGCGAGAAGGTGAGGTAGGACTAAAAGTCAACAATAGGATGGTCAAAGATGTAAGGCATTAAGGGGCTCGAGTTCAGTTTACCCTCAAGTAAAGATAAATGATAAGCACCTGATCCATAAGTATGAGTCATGATGTATGGTCCTAGTGAATTAGGAGTAAATTTACCCTATTTACTTTTTTCTACTTTGGTGACATGTTGATTTTCTTTTAGGAAAAGGTCACCGACCTAGAAGGTTTGTTCATGGACACATTTGTAATAGGCACGTTTGATAAGTTTTTCGTAAAATTTCAGATGGTTAAGAGCATTAAGAAGACATTCATCTAGTAATTCAAGTTGTGCTAAATGGTCCTAATGAAATTCATCATCAGTGAGCATGTCATGGAGAGAAATGTGGAGTGAGGGAATCTAGACCTCAAGAGGTAGAATAGCCTCTATACCATAGACCAGAGAAAAGGGTGTGGCAGTAGTGGAAGTGCGAGATACTAGTGCGGTATGCCCATAGGGTGAAAGGAATGTGCATATGCTAGTACTTCCTAGTATCGTTAACCATTTTCATGATAATTTTTTTCAGGGTTTTGTTGGTGGATTCAGATTGGCCATTAGTCTATGGGTAATAAGGTGATGGGAAACACAGATGAATTCGAAGGCGTCACAAATTTTTGCAAGGTTTTATTTTTGAATTGTTTTCCATTATCAGTGATGAGGTGATGTGGGACACCAAAGTGACAGATGATGTGATGATTGATGAAATCACATATTTTCTTGGCTTTTGTGGAAATGAGAGGTATGGCTTCAACCCATTTTGTGTAGTATTTGGTAGCGGTGATTATCCATTGATGTCATTGGGAAGAATGTGGATTGATCTCTCTGACAAGATCCAAACCCCATTGAGAGAAGGGCCAAAGGTCACGTGTGACCTACAAGGAATGACTGGGTGTATGATGAAGGTTGGCATGTTGTTGGCATTTTACACAACACTTGACATAGTCGCAACAATCATGGTTGAGGATCATCCAATAATAGGCTAGGTGAAGAATATTTTTAGCAATAGAAGGCCACTTAAGTGACCTCCACATATGCCATCATGAAATTCCTTAATGGTATAAGTAATTTTGGAACTCGTAAGGCACCGTAAGAGAATTCCATCGAAGCTGCATTTGTAGAGGAGGCCACCCATGATGACGTAACGAGATACCTTTTTAAGAAAGGCCTATTGTCCATTATGAGTGAGGTCGGGAGGCAAGATGGAACAGGAAAGGTAGTTTAAGTATTGTTTATACCAAAGGTCACTCGAGTCGGGGGTAGCGGTTCCTATGAAGTAAACCTCATGAGGTAAATAAGAGGGTGATTGGAGTCTTTGTATGGTGATAAATATTTTAGAATCGGCAGTGAAGCGGGGATTTGAGAAGCCAAGCTAGGCCATGGTATCTGTAAATTTGTTGGTTGAACGTGGGATGGTTTGAAGGGCATAGCAGTCAAAGGTGGTCAAAAGTATGTATATGTGATGTTTATACTTTTAAGTGTCTCATTATGACATTGGTATATACCATTAACTTGGTTTATGATTAATTGGGAGTCACCAAATATGTTGATGGATTTGACATCCAAGGAATAGGCAGCTTAGAGACCTAATATGAGCGCTTCGTATTCAGAAATATTGTTTGTATAATCAAAATATAGTTTGAAAGACAAAGGCATGGGTTCACCACCAAGCGGAATGAGGATAACTTCTACCCCACCCCCATCGCTGACACTTGGAATTGTCAAAGAAGAGTGTCATTTGGCATGCAGGATCATCCAAGCAAAGAGAAGTAATTGACTCATCTAGAAATTCAAAATTAGAAGGTTGATCTCCGAAAAGAGGTGTGTCACCAATTGGTCAATGATGGCCTAGCCCTTGATGTAATTTTGGTGGATAAATTTGAGGTCAAGGTCGACCAAACGCATGAGCCAGCGCACGACATGTTGATTTTGGTAAGGTTTGGCATACATGAAGTGTAAGGGGTCGGTGTTGGTGACAACATAAGTTTTGTGATTAAGTAGGTAATGGCGGAGCTTCATGGTAATGAAAACTAAGGATAAGAAGAGTTTTTGGCATGGGTGTATTGGGTTTTGTAGTCTAAAAGAGTATGTCTTATGTAATAAACCGCTTGCTCCTTATGTTGCTCATTGCGATGAGTGAGCATGGCCCCAAGAGATTGATCGTAGCTGAGATGTATAGGTATAAGGGGTGATCATTTTTAGGTGGAATGAATACAAGTGGTTAGAGAAGTTATTTTTGTAAGGCCTCAAAATATTTGTGGCAGTCATTATCCCATTTAAAGGAGACATCCTTCTTGAGAAGATGATTAAATGGTTGACAGCGATCAAATAATTACAAGATGTAATAGCAAAAAAGACGCAACTTACCTTTCAAGCTACAAATTTTCTTAAGATTAGTTGGCGGAGGCATTTTAAGAATGGCCTTGACTTTAGTAGGGTCAACTTCTATACCATGTAAGGAAACGATAAATCCTAGGAGCTTTCCTGAGAGAACCGTGAAGACACACTTCTTGGGCTGAAGGCAAACACAATATTTAATAAGGTGGTCAAAGATGGTTTTTAGGATGGCAAGGTGCTTGGAGTGGCATTTATATTTTTCCAGGATATTTTCCATGTAATCTTCTAATATAAAATACATGATGTCATGGAAGATATAAGTCATAGCCCGTTGATAGGTGGCCCCAACATTTTTAAGGCTAAAAGGCATGACTCGGTAGTAGAAGGTCCCCAAAGGGGTGATGAATGTATTTTTGTGTTGATCCTCTAAGGAAATCAAGATTTGGTTATAACCCAAGAATCCATCCATGAGTGACACATCTCGTGACTAGTGGTAAGGTCAACTAGTTGGTCAATACCAGGTAAAGAAAAGTCATCTTTTGGGTAAGCTAGATTGAGGTCACAAAAATCCATATAAATGTGGAGTCCCCCTACAGCCTTAGTGATAGGGACAATGTTGGAAATCCACCAGGGATATTCAATGGATAAGATGAAAGAAACAAAAGGAGGTGTTGATGTTCTTCTTTGAATAGAAGAGCAATGCGAGGGTACATTTTCCTCAGCTTTTGTTTGACAGGTTTGGCATTGGGAATGGTTACAATATTGTGGACCACTATGGTGGGGTCAATACTAGGAATGTCTACATAAGACCAAGCAAAAGTGCGATCATGGTTTTTGAGAAAGGAAGTGATGTCTTCTTGTTCAGTAAGATCTAAACATTGACCGATCTTTAGGATGTGTGGGTCATCCTGAGTATGAATGTTGATTTTGATAGTCGATTCGTTCAACATGGTTTATGTCTCAGATGGTAATGAATGATGAATATATAAGTCTTCGACACCAAGGTAGGTGAGTATAGATTCATCATCGACATTGAAAAATGTTAATCAAAGGTGTATCATCGTCGATCATTTCAGATACGGGGAAGGGAAGAGAGGAAGGAGCCTCACCTCATATTGATAAGTCAGAGGCCCCAAGGAAATGGTGTTTATGAAAAAAAAATTTTAGGAGGAATGGACTGGATCCATTGACTCCGTCGATGAAGGTGGTGAAGAAGGTGGAGAGGGCGGTGTCATCAATGATTTCAATGCGGGCCTTCTTGGTAGGTGGTTTCGTAAAGTTGATACCACTACGGTCATTATGTTTTCTGAGTAGTACATGGAATAATGATATGGCGGCCTTGCTTGTAAAATCCAAAACCAAAACCTTTCCATGCACATCGGTGTAGGATGGTTTGGGTGAAACATGATTGGTAAGTGATTGGAAGTCAACGAGAAAATGGGAAGGTTTGTGATGGTGGTTCCGGTGTGTAAGTGGTAGTATCAAGTCCCCCATAGGTGAGACTGGTACGAAGGTGGGGAGGACCATAAAGGAGGTGCTCTCCTATATTGTGATCATAATGAGGGTGTTGGTGAAGAGTTCGTATTCTTGTGGATTAAGGAATGTGTCTACACTATATAGGCAATACTCCCCTAGAGTGAGGTATTGAAAATGCCTTCCAAGGGATTGGTGGTTGGTATGTGGGTAAGCTGGAATAGATGTTGTGTCAAAGGTCGGATCGAGAGGTGAAGATAATGTATTGGGAGGCCAACGGTTTGGCTAAGGAGGTTATAGTAGTAGTAGGAATGGAGGAGGTATGTGCAGTTGAGGTAGTGGCTGCACTTGTGAGCGGAGGTGTAGGTGAAGAAATAGTGGTCATGGAGGTAGACACCTTAATGGGTATAAGCACATCATTAGGTCTGTAAAGCATGTTGCAAGTTTTGAAAGGTGATGGATCATTCGAGAATGGCATAGGTGTGTCCTTCATGCTCAAACTTTACACAACGATGCAAAGTGGAAGGAACACAACCCATGACATGAATCTAGGGTCTATTGTACATACCCAAAATTATAGGTACTATACTTCCAAAAAGAGGTTACGAAACCCCAATGATGATTCATATCTCTTCACAAGGTGTTTGGAATCTAGAAAATCTCACGTTGAGTATACATTTGCATCCCAAAATTCCTTATCTAGCCTCCGCATGCTTTGTTTTGACCCCGTTCTGCTCTTTTCTTGCATTTTGGTCTTTAGTTTCAGGACCACCACCTGCTTGGACGGCGGTCCCATGACCACCACCCAGGACAGGGTGGTAGTCTTGTAACTACCATCCTGCTTAGGGTGATGGTCTTGTGCGCATTTTCCAGAACTTTCTAACGCTTTCTTCAACATGAAAAATTCAAGTGGCACTCGCATTCTTCAACCACTCTTTCTTGCATTTATGTTTTAGCCACCTAGTAAATAGTGATTTCTCTTTGTTTATGATAAAATAGTTCAATTCAAAATTACCCTCAGGTAAATCTAAATGCTATAAATACCAAGCTTCTTTACAAGCAAATGACCATTCTCCCTCTATGAATTATTACTCAATGTGTTTTGAAGTTCTCCAATAAGTTTCAATAGGTTTATATTTTCTCTAAAATCTCAGCCTCTTAGTTCAAGGGTCCTTTCTTCCATTTTGATTTAGAAATCATCGATCCTCACACTTTAATTTTGCTCCATTTCTATAAATCAACACAATCAGCTTAGTATAAGATAGTTTCGAGTTCTATATTAAATTTCATTTAGTAATCTTGGAATTGTAGGTTGTTGTTTTTCATAAGAAATAGATCCTAGAATTATCGGTATATTTGCATTGAATACCTGTGATAAATCCTACTAGGAATCACATAGTCAAGATCTGTTCACTTGCACTATCCCTCTCTTACTTGCATTCTATTCAGTTTACATCCAAGCTGCCACTATTCGAGTATCTCCTTCTGTTGCCACTATCACATTCCCACTTTTCTGGATTCACGAGAACACGAAGGAACAAAGAGATCACACTAAGGGGACAAGTCACGACACAACTAGATTTACCATTGTTCTGTAAAACTCCAGGTTTGAACTATCAAAGTTTTAGTTACAATATATCAAATAGAGTAGCAAATCATTTTATTTCATTAAATCTTGCTTTCAGTATTACTAGGGAAGCTATGGGGAAGGATAGCTTCTAAGAAGCTATGATTTATTCCTCACTTATGAGGTAAGATTGAAGGTCTTTTGATTAGATTAGTTAGTTATTTAAATATTTATGATAAATTCACAAGAGCACAAGAAAATAGCTACATCAAGCTAACTTGCTTGTTTTAATTTTGTTATTAGATTTATTTTTCATTATCCGAATATATTAAAATAGCTTCTCTTTAAATTTCATTCTAATATGCATCATTGAAAATGTAAAAATAAAAAGAATATAAGCATAGTGTAGATATACCTTTCATAGTTAGTTTACTTATTTTAGTTTGGTTATCTCTTGCATGACAATTACGGAACCCAGAGTGCCCATGGATTATGTATTTGAACCGGTAGTACCTCAGCCAAATATCTTCACAACATTAATAGATATAGATCAAGGGATTAGGATTCAGGTCCTTCAAACAACAATAAACCCACAAGCAGTTAGTAAACAATTAAGACAATTAAATATTGAAGACGACAAAGTATACACGTTATGGTCGAGTTAACCAACTATAGATTGCCTTGATAGGATATCCGCATGACCATACAAAATCACGAAAGAGAACAAATATTTGGTTGTGATCCATTAGTTCCACAGCCAAATGCATGAGACCTTCACATCAACATAGACACAGGCTTACATATACAAGTTGTCAAAACACCCGTAAGGTATTATGAGAAGATCACACAACTCTTGATATTAAACATAGAAGATGAAAAGGCTTATGACTATTGGATAGTCGGAATAAGAGATTGATTCTTCATATGACCATAAGAGGTCCACAGAAACCAAAAACTCATGGTTGTGATTCTGAGTTCCCTTAACCCAATGGGAATGCTACTCAGTTAATTTTTGACACCAATTTATGTATGTTGTTATTTAGATCCTCACCACTCTTGCGAGATATCATAACATAATTTTCGCATTAAACATAGAAGCCAACCAAGATAATTTTTCCGGGCTAGACTAGAAAATCACCCATAGTTTCTTATAAATGCACTACACCTCTCACTACCATTTTCCATGATCTTTCTCGAAAATATACATGAAGCACCTACGAGTCACTTTCCACGTATCCAACAACCAATATATAGGATCTCAACAGAGCTTGAAATTGATTGGAGCCCTCGAGCAGCTATTATATCTGAACGATCCATTACACCAATTCAAGTTAGAAGAGCTTTCTTTTCCTTAGATTTGCATATCCCATTATTTCATGTTGAGGATATAAGATTGTGAAACTAGTTTTTCTATATCCACATATATTTCATTTCCACCAGTTGTCTTGGCACGAACTTGGGAGGTCGGGTATGAAGAAAGGATACTTGTAGATTCTCATGCTCGCATGTCACTTTTCTATCGTACAAAATTGGTGAACCTGATGTGAAACAAACAACTATTCCCCTTTTATTTTCATTTCTTTCATCCATCTTCACTCTTTCCCATTATTCTATGGGTATTTATATACCCCCCGAATATGTCGGGATACAATGCATATGGCAGACCTCTCTCAAGTCTCAAAGCATATTACAGTCAAACAAATAGACAACCATCACCCTCACTTTCTGCATGGGATGACAACTATTCAAGAAACTAATTTTCATCAAAAAATCCTCCTCAAAGAACTAGCTCTATTTATTCATTCCGAATTGAGGAGCTCGATCATCTCACACAAACATAACAACTAGAGCCCTTAAGATCTAACAATATGACGTTTACTAGAGAATCCATTTCATCTCCTCGGGTTTTGTTTAGACCACAAATCAGTAGGTAGTTAGATCCACTCCCATTTTTAGATGAGGAGTACTTAGCATGTTACGCTAGAAGTGAACAACACTTCCAAAACATGTACCCACCTATAGAAAGTTTGCAAACACAACCTGATACCTGCTCCAAGAAAACACCCCCATTCCTCCACCTATGGAAAATATTCTCGGTGAAGCTTGGCGAGTAATTATCGAGTTAATAGTAGGGTACCTTACACCTCTATGACCTCAAGGTATACTACAAGCTGCCATTAAGGGAAAACATATTGTCTTCACCAATCAAGGTCATCTCGGCCTTAGTTGAGAAGGTTAGAGGACTAGAACTTGGTCAAGCAAATAAAAATTCACATTTTAAGCAAGCAGGAGCCACCAACCCTCTACATCATCCTAGCAAAGTTGAGCTCCTTACAGGAATATGCATGTTAGGCATGCCTCCTCAACATTCGTATAACTATCTACATCAAACACTAACTAGAAATGTGTTTTAAAACACTGCTCCATTGAAGGTATGATACCTCCCGAATTAGCACCAAATGACCCATATCAGAGCAATGCTCCTCCCTAGTTAAACATTTATTCAAAATCACCACAAGGAGACATGTTCTCCTCTCACAAGATGTTCACTCAACCACATGGATTTCCTTATGTCCCTGCAAATACATATGTTATGCCATATCAACAACCCATTCCACCTCCACCCCCTCAACTAGAACCATCGATGGTCAAAACCTATGTAGTAGGGACTTACTCAAAATATTTAAAAGAGCCTATAGATTTCACCATACGAAGTTTCATGCTACCAAGACCTCTTCTCGATTTTCCTAAATACAAAGGGGAGGGAGATCCAAATGCACATATCAAGGCCTATGCCATGGCCATTCAAGAACTGCTCTCTTAGAATGTGGTTATTACTAAGATATTCCCTAAAACCTTAGAGGATATTGCCCTTGATTGATATTACATAATACACAAGCCTCGATACACTTGTTCAAATAACTTGTGTCAGAATTTATCAAGGCTTTTGATATGAAAAATTTGTTAGGAATAGGGATCAGGGAATTCTTACATATTAAACAAGAGCATAATGAATCTGCTGCTCATTTTATTCAAAGATGGCATGCAGTCCTCTACTCATCAAATAGTGCTCCAAACATGGATCAAATGGAACTATTTGACTTATTCCTTCATTCTCTCAATATAGAGATAAAGGAAGAAGTCTAGAAGTTCCCACTAAGGACTTATGATGAAGTACTCAAGAGTGCCCTCCGAATTGATCAAGCGGCAATAGATAGTGGTTGTAAGACATATGGAACAAATGGGAAGTTAATAACTCCCAATCAAAACACTATAACCTATCCTGATGCCGGGAATACCAATCAAGGAACCAAGATCCTTAATAAAAACTTTTGAGGTTACAACAGATAGAGTAATAGACTAGGTTAAAAGGGAAAACGTTGTAAACATTTCACCACTCGTTAACAATCAGCGAAATAACAAATTTACTCCAACAATTAATGCAGTGGATTTTAATTGTCCATCATGACAACAACAACAACAAAAAAGGAAAATCTAGACACAAGGTCTAAATCAAAACCAAAGGCAATAACCTCAAAATTTTTACCCTAACAAACAAGTAATCTAATCGAGTTTTGGACCACAACAGTTTCAAACCAACAACCTCGAAATTATAATCCCAACTTGTATTGTGGTTTCCACAAGATTTAAGGCCATGATACTAGGAATTTTCAAAACTACAATAAATTCATGCAACATTTACCAGAGGACCAAAGACAACTCTTTATAGATATGTTTTTATTAAATTCTACATTACCCATGTCAAACACATACATGGGCGTTTCCCCCTCAAAATGCACCCTCAATATTTTTAACGATCCACTTCCAAACCATTCTAACAATAACAAAGTTAGATCCAAATGGGATGAACAAGGGTTTTATGATAGGAAATAACGATCATGAAGCCTCAACTTCATTAAATCCACTGTCGCACCCCAATTAGGAACTCGACCACAAACCAAGATAGTCGACCCCTGGTAGAGTTAGATACCGAGATACACCTAGAAACCATAACAAGAACATGAGATTATTCTTCTCAACCAATTCCAAACTATCCATTAGAACCAGACAACATTCAACAAACATTGGTAAAACCCATAGGCGCTTACAATCTAATTAATGACCTAACAAAGACCTTCTCTCACATTTCCTTCTTGGATTTGTTGAAGAACTCTCCCACCCATAGGGCTGCTCTCTTAGAAGCATTAGGTCTTGGTCATCTAATTAACATCACTCCTCCACCTAAAATGCAAGTAAACCATGTAGACTTTGATGTCTACCCTTCAAGGTAGCTAGATAGGGATACTGAGTTTATATTTGATATAAGCAAAATGCCAACAAATGCTGAAATTGTGCATAGAGGTGACCCAACCTTGCATTTATAGGTATGGGTTTATAATAATTATGTTAAATGCAAAATGATTGATGATGGGGCAGTAGTTAACATAGTCCCCTTAACTTTCCTTCAAAAATAGGATCTTGAGAAACAAATCGTTCCATAACATGAAATACGCTAAGAGGTTATGATAGCCTCAAGGCCACTTCAATTGGGACTATAGTTTTACTAGTCACCTTAGGACCTAAGAAAATCATCACTAAATTTTATATTATATATCAGGAAACCAACTATAATATGATCCTTAGTGGACCATGGATACACCACATGAAGGCAATCCCTTCCACGTTATTCCATGAAATAATATTTTTACACCTAGGGAAAATATTTGTGGTGCAAGGTGACCCAAAACCATTCGATATACACCTAGCAGATTTGAAGAAGAGACCGGTGTTCACTCGAGTTTCAACTCCCAATGAATCAACTTAACAAACTAATCAATTCAAAACTAGAAGAGAAGTTGATACCTACAACAAAATTATAAATTTTGAATCTAGTCGAAGGCATCACAACACTCAAGAATGAGACTAACGTCATAGAAATGGTATCATTAGGGACTACCATAAAATTTTTTGAGTTTCTAGAAAACTATTTACCTATTCTCCTACCATTTGATTCTATGGGTATTGGATGTACCCCAGAATTGGATCCCTTCTAGTAGACAAAGTTTGTATGGTAGAAGTAACCGAGGAAGAAGAAATAGACATGAAGAATGTCCTAGCATCCATTTTTCTAAGAAAATATTGGACTCTCCACTTCGATGGAGCTAGATGTTGTTTTAGAGCTGGGGTAGGTGTGATCTTTACTTATCCTAAGGGAAAGATCCAACCTTTTTCCTTTAAGTTAAACTTCAAATGTATGAACAATGGGGCTGGATACGAAGCCCTCCTCCTTGGCCTTATCATATCTAAAAGGATGGGCATTGTTTCGCTCGGAATGTTTAAACCACGGGAATAGAGTTGTATCCTTTCATTCCTTTTAGAAGCAGATGAGGTTAGGGTTAGGAGGAATACTGTTGAATGTCGAGATGGTGTGCGCGCGTACGTAGAGAAAGATCAGCCATTTGCTGCGGAGAACTCCTTTTTGTCTTGGAAGGACTACTGCGAAATAAGAACACAAGACCACAAGATTTTGATTAAACAATAAATGAGGAAACTGCCTTGGGCCCAGGAAATATAAAACTTCCCTTCGAAGGTGGTCAGTTCCCCTGCTAATATGAATTAACACAAAAGACTGCAAAATATCAATTAAATTATTTTGTTAAACTGGGTAGGGGGAAAGGCTGGTTTTCTGATTTTGATCAGAGGAACCGATGGCGGTTATTGATGACCGATGCCGGTTACTGATAACCGATACCGGTGGGTTATAGGATCTTCTTGGTACATATGGTGTTTGTAATAGCTGGCTTTTTTGGATGGTATTAGGAAATGGGATGATTAGGAGTGAAAGAATGACAGTTAGATGCAATGGCACGTTGGGTAGTGGATTCAGAAACGGATTTAGGAGGACTGAGATTCAAGAAACATAAGAAATGTTATGACAAAAGGACATGTAAGATCTGACTTACTGGTTTTGACCGAGATGCAAGTTGATCTCCTTGGTTGCAAACACTTCTGGTTTCTTTACTCGTCTCTGCTCTGTCAAGTGAAGATCTGGACTCTGTTCCTCGCTCGCAATGCTCTCTGTTGATCCAGAAATCCTTTGACTGATCTCTAAAAATGAAATTCCGATCCATTGTTTTGGTTTGGGAGCCCATTTACGAGGCCGATGGCGGTTCGTAAACGGCGGCGGTCGAGTAGGAACCGGCATCGGTAAGGAAAAAGTAGGCTATTTTTAGTAAAATAGCCCACCTTCCCCTACTTTTCTCCCGAGAGATCGAGTTGCGGGCTTGGTCAAGTGGCTAAAAGGTCGGCTTTTGGTGCGAGTAAGGAGGCATTAGTTATGAATGTGAGTCTAGACCAAGTCATGGGTCTTAATTAGGTTAGTTTAGGGTTAGGGCTAGGTCATGATGAGGTGGCAAAGTGAGGTGGCGGGTAAGGTGATGTGGATTTATCAATTATAAGGTAATTAATAAATAATTGTGTAAGGTTTAGGTGATGAGGTTAGGTTGCGAAATGGGATGCGGGTCACAAGGGGTCGTGAGACACGAATTTGGTGTCTACATTAGCCCCTTATTGTCGTGTAGCTTGTTTTGTAAAGCTGCGCGGACAATAATATGAAGTGGTTTCCCCTGTTAAGGGTATAGGTAATCCCCCTCAAATCTATCACAGATTGAGATCGCGTGAAATCAGGGATAGGGTTGATAAAGGGTAAATGGTGTAGAGATGATGGTGAGATGGTGGGGTAGGTCGAGGAAGCGAGGCGTAGGTTGAAATGCGATGAAATACGACTAGGGTACATGATTTGTGAGCAAACCAGCAATGTATAGGCAAAGTCGATAGTTTATCCAAACAAGGGTGATATAATCACGGTATCAAGGCATAGGAAGTAGCTCGGGGGTATATATAAGTGAGTGTACAGAAGCGTTTAGGCATGTTCGGCGGTGCAAGTGGTTAGTTTGGTTGAGATAAAGCGTCACGGTCTAGGTCTGGGCAAAGTTGGTCGACAGATCAAGTCAAGGACCCTAATCATGCTAAAACACGAACAGGTGAGCTCGATTGAACACAAGGTACATGATGGATGTATAAAATAAAACGTTGATTGTGGGTATGGTATGGAAGTGATACGGCCTTGGGTCAGGCCAAGTGGTTGGGCGGTGGCCCTGGGTCAGGTTAGATGGGTAGGTTGAGGCCTTGGGTCGTGCCTAATGGTTAGGGCGAGGCCTCGGGTCGGGCCAAATAGGTAGGTTGAGGCCTTGGGTCGGGCCAAATAGGTAGGGCGAGGCCTTGGGTCGGGCCAATTGGTAGGTTGAGGCCTTGGGTCGGGCCAAATAGGTAGGGCGAGGCCTTAGGTCGGGCCAATTGGTAGGTTGAGGCCTTGGGTCGGGCCAAATAGGTAGGGCGAGGCCTTAGGTCGGGCCAATTGGTAGGTTGAGGCCTTAGGTCGGGCCAAATAGGTAGGGCGAGCCTTAGGTCGGGCCAAATGGTAGGTTGAGGCCTTAGGTCGGGCCGAATGGTAGGTTGAGGCCTTGGGTCGGGCCAAATAGGTAGGTTGAGGCCTTGGGTCGGGCCAATTGGTAGGTTGAGGCCTTAGGTCGGGCCAAATAGGTAGGGCGAGGCCTTAGGTCGGGCCAATTGGTAGGTTGAGGCCTTAGGTCGGGCCGAATGGTAGGTTGAGGCCTTGGGTCGGGCCAAATAGGTAGGTTGAGGCCTTGGGTCGGGCCAATTGGTAGGTTGAGGCCTTAGGTCGGGCCAAATAGGTAGGGCGAGGCCGTAGGTCAGGCTGGACAAGTGAACAGATGTTGTGCAGCAAAGGTGGACGGAGGCGATATTGGTGAAAAAGAGGCAAGGAGTAAATAAGGGCAAAGAATGGGGTGAAAGTTGGGTAGAGAACCGATGTCGATTCTGCATGACCGATATCGGTTAAGGGACCGATACCGGTTTCTTAGGGCAAAATTAAACCGACATCGGTTAAGGTCGAAAAACCTATAAAAAGAAAAATACGGCCTGTCATTGTCACTTTAGAAAATTTGCAAACCAAAGCGACTTGTCTGACGTGGAGAGTTGATTTGGAGGGTTATTGAGTGAGGTGGAGCTATTTGATTGGCGGAGAGAGTTGATAGTGGGCCCGATTGAGGAGGAGGCAGCAGGTGATTGGCCAGGGACCCAATAGATCAGGATTGGAGCCATGGCACAGGCAGGAGGAGCTGGAGGGGCTGGACCAGCTGGACCGCCACCACCCATCCCACCACGACGACGTGTCGTAAATGCGAGTGGGATTCTAAACTCGTGATTTATGCATTGAAATGGTTATTAGGCTAAATGGGGGGTTTGGGTAGGAATTTGTATTTTGTAGGAAATAAGGAGTAAATGGAGGTAATTTGAAAAACGGAGAGGGTAGAGAGGTAAAATAGGGTAATGCGGCTAGGTGAGTAAAATTGGAGGGCTTTTGGGCGGGTAAATGGGTAGAAATAGGAAAAAATGGGTTTTGGGGGCCGCGCGGGGGTTCGGCTCCGAGAGAGGACAGTGACCGATGTCGGTCACTAGGCGACCGGCATCGGTCGCGCAATTTTAGGGGAAGGGAGGGTTGGTGACCGGCGTCGGTCATGTATCGGCCGGCGTCGGTTGGGGGTTGGGTTGATTGTTTTTTGGGGTGTTGGGTTGGGTTGGGAGTGGGAGTGGTTGATTGTTTTTTGGGGTGTTGGGTTGGGTTGGGAGTGGGGAGTGGTTGATTGTTTTTGGGGTGTTGGGTTGGGTTGGGAGTGGGGTGGGGGTTGGGTTAGGGGTGGAGAAGGGGTAGGTGTGGGGTGGTGGTTGTGTTAGGGGTTTTGGGTTGGGTTGCGGGTCGGTGTGGGGGTTGGTGTGGGGTGGTGGTTGGGTTAGGGGTTTTTGGGTTGGGTTGGGTGTGGGGTTGGTGTGGGGTGGTGGTGGGTTAGGTTTTGGGTGTTACAAAAGGGGTTTAGATGGTAAAGTAGATGTTATAATAAAAGTAGGTCTAAGAATGTGGGTTGGTTTTGTAGGCACGTCGGCGATTGGCGATGCGTGATAGGATGCCTCCACTATTGAGTCGGATGAGGCCACACGTATCTGCGGCGCATTGGGCCATCATGCGCGAGTGGGACTCGGCGGGGTCAGTACAGAAGCGATAGAGAGGATCACGGCGATGGTCGCCCTCATCGAGAGATGGGATCAGCGGCCAATGTGTTCCATCTGCCAAGAGGAGATGACCGTCACATTAGAGGATGTGTATCGCATCCTGCGGCTCCGATCGAGGAGAGGCGATCTTCGAGTAGGTCGAAGGCTGCGATGGGCAGCATCTGCAGAGTTTTTGGGGATGCAGCCGCGCTACTGACTTACCATAGCGCGAAGTGTATCGGGTACAGTGACATGTACCGTGCGCATCGTCACGAGACACGACTGGCGGTGTTGATGATGGTTGGGATCACCGCCGCCCTCCCGGACTCGAGAGGAGGCCGCTTCCCACGAGCATTGATAGAAGTGCTGCTTGCTGGAGATGGTGGAGGAGCACACTGTTATGCACAGGCACCGGTATATCCAGTGCAATTATACAGGGAGTTATGGGGCTATCGCCGGAGGAGGCGATTTGGTATTTGTTCTACATTTTTGTTGCACTGTTGGGCATACGAGCACATCGTATGCATCAGGCCAGTAGGGCTACCTCGGCGAGCGGGGCCACAGTCATATCGATATGGCTTTCGAGAGGTGGTTGGGGGTCGTGGGCAGCCACGGCGGTTGTTGCAGTCGGGATGTGGTCTATTATAGACACTTGCTAGAGGGCCTTACAGTGTAGACATTGTATGGAGACCCTACAGAGGTCACCAGGCTGGCAGAGGAGCCCGCGTACAGCTGCGCCTGATCCAGTATACATTACGGATAGCAGGGGCGGAGGCCGGGAGAAATCTGGCGGATACCCCCAGAGAGTAAGTGCAGGCGAGATGGGGCTACGGCAGGGCGAGCCACCTCCCTCCCTCGTCACGGGAGGGATGATGTAGAGGCCCCTTGCCTTGCCAGGCGCCACGGCCTTTTGATCCAGGACTAGGTAGCGAAGAGACCAGCGGTGAGGAGTGTGGATGATGCGGGTGCAGGAGCATACGAGGTGTGGTGGTAGGTCGGGCGAGGAGAAGCAGCGAGATAGTACGCTGCGCTGCTTGACTGGCCAGACTTAGCTGCCGATTATAGAGAGAGAGGATCAGCTCGAGAGGTGAGTGCGGCTCTTACGGGGGGCTAGCTGCTGCGCAGAGCACGAATAGGGGCCTTACGAGGCGGCTAGCTTGAGCTCGAGCACGAGCACGAGTAGCACCACCACCAGCACCTGCCACGGCCCGCAGTGCGAGTACGAGCATGAAAGCCACCACCAGCACCACGGCCATACAGTGTAGAGTGTAGCGCAGCACAGGCAGCACCACCACCAGCACCACAGCCACAGGTGCAGGTACAGGCAGCAGCACAGGCAGCACCACCGCGGCCACAGGTGCAGGTACAAGCTCGGGGGTATTGGTGTTGGGTGCCAGGGGACCAGCCCCAGCTCCTTCAGTGGCGCGAGATCGCTATATGGAGGTTAGAGCAGAGGCCCGATATTATCAGGATATTCTTGATAGTACCGGAGTCGAGTATCAGGCGTATGCAGCGCATAGGCGAGACCGCCACGGCCGAGAGATCTCGGGGGAGGCGCCCACGGTGGCGTGTCCGTGCAGGCGGGAGGCGAGAGGCACCACGAGGACCGGCGGGGAGAGGTACCGAGGGCGGTGGGAGAGCGATAGATCCCGACATGGTTTTGTATAGGGACACGGGCACCGTCTGCGGCAGTTGTATTGATAGAGGCTGCGTGCAACACTTATTCATTGCATTGATTCATTTATTTATTATATACCGGCTGCGAGCGAGTACAGGTTGTACATTTGATACGGCTGCGAGCGAGTATATTTTGATATGAGAGACCGGCTGCGAGCGAGTCGAGATTTTAGTAGGTATTGCGGCTGCGTGCGGCTTTGGTATATTATGAGATCACAGAGGCCCCGATGTAGGGCACATTGTATTTTGAAAAGCTGGTATATATATAGAGATGATGTTTTGATCCTCGTGCAGTATTCAAAATGTGTTTAAATATTTTGTTAATGGTTGGTAATATGTAATGTATGATAAGTTTTAGTTGATATGTTGATAGATGGATGATGTTGATGTTTTTGTTTTTGTTGTACGTATGTATGAATGATATGTGATGTGATGAATTGTTGGTTTTGTGACATTGTGATATATGTAACTGATGAGTTGGATCCAAATGATGTAGAGATTGATAGTTTCCTGATATTCGTAGTTGATGGTTGTGTATTTGTATAAAATAAATGATGTTTAATGAAATTATAATGCTATGTGTGGTGGATGAACAAATGTGGTAAATTGTGTTGTTTATGCAGGCAAAGAGGCGGGCGCGACAAAAATTTAGATGAGAAATGAAGAAAAGAACCCTGTTTCAAAAAGGCAGGTGTGTAACCGGTATCGGTTAGGTAACCGATGTCGGTAGTTATATGACCGATATCGGTTATATGACCGATACCGGTTATTTAGGTATGAGCTTTTCTAAAAATAGAAAAGCTAGGGTGGCAACTTCAGTGTTAATTTTAGAGCCATGCAAGAGGTTAAATACGTGAACGCGACGCTTTTTGACTGAGACAGGTATTTGCATGAGAGATTTGGGTGAGAAGGAGGAAAGAGACAAGGAAAGTGAATGTGATCCGAGATTTAGAAGGCAGAAAGACAAAGTTAAAAAGGGTGGTGATCATGGTAGAACGAGGAGAAGCATCCAGCAGGCAAGGACAGGAGGGCAGACAAGGGCCACCTCAAGCTGCTGCAACCCAAGAGGTATCATTTTGTTTGTGATTTAACTACTGCATGTTTTGTGAATAAGATGGGGGAGAGTAGGTGGGTAGATATGAGAAAGAAAACATGATAACAAGGGTTGCAGGTGAGGTAAGTGTTACAGGGTAGGCAATCAGGGGTTGCAGGTATGTTTGTATGTATAAAAAGGAATAAACGAGAAAATTATTGTCGTAGGTGGTTGTTTTTAGGGAAGGTGTATATAATTGACAGTGACCGGTAGCGGTTAGGGAGAACCGGTATCGGTTATTCAACCGATATCGGTTATGTATAACCGGTACCGGTTACTGGAGGAATTTCCAGAATGTTTGAAAAAACCCTGACGGATTGAATGGTTGTTTGTTGTTTTGGTGTATGCAGGCAGAGGCAGGATTGAGGATGAATGATAGTGTGCCAGCGCTGTTGTCACGAATCCGAGCGGATGTAACACCAGCGGAATGGACGTTGATAAATCGTTTGGGGTTAAGTGGAATCCGTTATTATTCACGAATCGCACGTAACCATGGTATGTTACAGGCGTTGATTGAAAGATGGAATCCCGAGACAAATACCTTCTATCTGCCAACAGGTGAAATGACAGTAACATTGGAAGATGTGTTTCGGATTTTGAGACTCCCTATTACAGGAGAACCAGTATATCAGGCACTACCTAGCGCGGCACGGGGAGCGATAACAGCAGTATTTGGTCCATACGCACGAGATTTGACACAGCGAGGTTTATCGTTTACATATGGGGTAATGTATGCAGCACACCCTGAGGAGACAAGGTTAGCAGTGATATTAATGATAGCAGTAGGGTATTATGCATTACCGAGGGCGGAAGGGGGAAGATTTCCAAAGGCATTGATGTGTGTTATTTGGGAGATGGTAGAAAAAGGCGTTACGTTTGCATGGGCACTGCATATTTGGCGGAGCTATACGAGGGTTTATGGGCTTGTAGGCGAAATCACGGGGCGACCTTTGGATAGTTCATACTTATTACAACTGTTGGGCCTATGAGCACATTGTTTGTGTGCGACCAATAGGCCGATCCATCGAGCGAGGAGAGCCCAGGATACGAGGTTGGGATTGAGCGATGGGTCCAAATAGAACAAGAGGCGAGATCCCAGTGTGATAGGTGATATTGAGTATTACGAGCGAGTATGGGAGAGAGTAGCGGTTGCGGATATCATTGGAGGCCATATGGAAACTATATAGTATGAGAGAACATAGGCGAGGAGTTGAGGGTGTAGAGCGATTGAGGTGGATCGCGAGGACACGAGGCCGGGTGAGTATGAGAGGATTCCTATAGATCGCGTGCGCGACAATTTAGATTTGTGCGAGATATACCACGGCTTATAGACCATATATGAGGATCGCGCGAGGCGGCATTCTCACCTCCCGGCCAACACCTCGAGAAGGGCACTGAAGAGTAGCGGCCGATCGTAGGGTAATGGATGCGGGAGCAGCAGAGGCCTATAGATTATGGTGGGTAGCGAAGCTGCGAGGTGTACGTGAGCGCCACGACATAGCGGTGATTACAGCGAGAGAGAGGATCGTCTGCAGCGTTTGGTTCAGCAGCTCAACGCGAGTGAATGAGACAAGAGGATTGTTAGTGGTTGCGGAGTCACGGGCGGGAGACTAGAGGCTGAAGTCCTCCATGCGAGAGGCGTATTCATATGTTACGAGAGAGATTGGCGAGATCGGTGGCGGTACCAATAGCCGTGGTACCTTTGAGGACAGAGAGGCCCGGCGAGAGGGGTCGACAATCACGATCATCGCCTAGTTCGGGATGAGGCGTGAGGGTCTGAGTAAATGTTAGCAAGGTATAAGAATAAATAAGGATGCCGACCTGCGTGTCGATGATAGAGAAGATGTATTTGTTTAACATCTAAATAAAACTGAATATGTATGTTGATTTGAGTTATGATAATAATAAGATTGTTGGTGTTTTGATTTTCGGTGTTTCGAAAAAGGGTAAAGAGAAATGTGATTAAATAAAAATGCACAAAAATATTTATATTTACCACACATGATAAGTTATGGTAGGGGATGGTCGAGCTAACCTTGGGAGACCCCATGTCTCCAAAGTGCTGCCTACATAGCCCATTGCACAAAGCAAGGAGGGGCCTCAGACCGATGTAGTTCTCCCTTAGGACCAGGGAGAGGTGAATTCAGGCAATTTGGGTATGGTTAGGCAATTTGTTGGTTGATAAGAATTTGATATTGATATTGGTAAGGTAATGTTGTTGGTGTTGGTAAGGTATGGGCGATGTTGATGTAGGTATAGGTAAAGCGAAAGTTAGCTTACCCAAATAGAAGGGAACCATGTCCTGATTAAGATCAACACACAATCCTAGATGCGAGGCAAAGAGGAAAGAGTGCTCCGTAGGTGAAAAGAGCTAAACAAACCACATATTAACATAGGATGAGCTTGAATCCCTAAGTACCTTGCATAGGCGAGAAGTCGATAGGTGAAAAGAGTTGTATAATCACAATATATCGGATATACGTCACGTCCCTTGAGTTGAAACAAGTGGTGAGGTGAGGTGGATGATATAACTGAGGTACGCAGAACTTATTACAAAGTGAGTGTTCGCGAAAGAGAAACTACCCTAAATAGACAAGTCCATGACTCAAAAGTGCTTTTGAATGAGGCTTTTCTTTTATTGAATGTAGACTGATCGATGCGGGAAGTCTACAGGGGATATTGATTGTATTATTCTTGAGGTCTTCACGAAGCTGATCAATGCGAGAAGCTTCGATAAAAACTGATTGTGTATAATTTTGTCCTTCGAGGGAGCGATCTATTTATAGTAGAATATGATTGTAATGCATAGCTGTCCTTGGGAGAAGCGATCTATATATAATAGCAGCAATAGTTCGGGCATATATTTGTCCTTCGAGGAGCGATCTATATTTAATTTAAATGACTAGATGTTCATTTGGCGTGAAGCATCTAGTTAGTAGGAAGTTTGACTCAAGAAAATCCCTAAGAATACGGCTTATTTTAATACTTTGAAGTCATGGACTAGACTAAAAAGGGAAGGCATCATCGAGGGAGGTGAGGATCAAACTATGTGATCCCTGATTGTTATTATGAAGTGTAGGAAGCAGAGTGTATGTAGTGGTAAGTGAGCTCAAGGGACGAGCGGCGTAGGTAGATAAGAAGTGATATAATACTAATTTCAGAGTAGAATGGTCGAAGATGCAAGGCATTAGGGGTTGAGCTCGGAGTTTACCATTAAGCGAAGCTAAGCGATAAATACCAGATCCATAGGTATGAGTGATTATATAAGGCCCAATCAATTGGGAGCAAATTTTCCACGTTTGCTCTTTTCTAGTTTGGTTACATGTTGATTTTCTTTGAGAACAAGATCACCAACCTTAAAATACGCTCATGAAGTCGCTTATCATAAGCACGTTTAATGCGTTTTTGATAGATTTGAAGGTGATCAAGAAGTGTAAAAGCGGCGTTCGTCAAGAAGCTCAATTGGGCTAACCGTTCTTGGCGGAAATCATCGTTGGTGAGAATATCACTGAAGAGATATTCTAAGGGAGGGTATTTGTATTTCGAGAGGCAAAACAGCCTCGGTACCGTATACAAAGAAAAAGGTGTGGCATTAGTAGAGTACGAATGCTAGTACGATAAGCCCAAAGGGCAAAGGGAATGTGATCGTGCCAATTTCTTCGGATTCATTGACAACTTTCATGAGGATTTTGGTTAGTGTTTTATTAGAGGACTCGGCTTGCCCATTGGCTTGTGGATAGTAAGGTGATGAGAAACTAAGTTTGATACCAAAGTTGTCACAAAGGTCTTGCAACAACTTGTTTTTGAAAGATTTTCCATTATACATTATCGGCGATGAGGAACACCAAAAGCGGCAGAGATAATGTGGTGGTTAATGAACTCGACAATTTTTTCTTTTTGATTGAAATGAGTGGAATAGCCTCCACCCATTTTGTGTAATATTCGGTCATTTGTGAGTATCCAGCGGTGGCGTTGTGAAGAGGTTGGGTGAATCTCACCAATAAGGTCTAAACCCCATTGTGAGAAGGGCCAAAGATCTCGAAGCGATCTGGAGTGGGTGGCTAGGAGTATGTTGAAGGTTGGCATGTTCTTGACACATAACACAACGCTTAACATATTATAGTAGCGATCGTTATTGAAGTAGGCCAATAATAACCAAGGCGAAGGATTCGTTTGGCCACAGCAAGGCGCTAAAATGTCCACCACAAATACCGTCATGGACTGTTGGATGGTATGAGTGGCCTCGCGCTTGATTAGGCGGCGAAGGAGGATACCATCAAAGCCACGTTTATAGAGAGTCCCCCATGACAACATAACGCGAAACACTTTTAAGAAAAGCACGTTTGCCGTTACTAGTAAGGTCGAGTGGGAGGACAGAGATTGTAAGGTAGTCGTGGAATTGGTGGTACGGGTATCTGTGAATTAGTGGACATAGTATTTATCATACAAACTACCGGGGTTGAATAGGATGGGGCAAAAAGTTGTTGGACCACGACGAATAATTCAGAGTCAGTTGGCGCGGCGGGAATTTGCGAGGCTAAGCAAGCCATAGTATCCGCAAATTTGTTAGTGGAGCGGGGAATGGTTTGTATAGAATAGTGGGTAAATAAAGCTAGAAGTGAATCCACGTAGTGTTTGTATTTTTGAAGTTCCTCGTTTTTGCATTGGTAGACGCCCATAACTTGATTGACTACCAATTGAGAGTCACCAAAAATGTTGATAGATTTGATACCTAAGTGTAACGCAACTTGGAGACCTAGAACAAGGGCCTCGTACTCCGCTGTATTATTAGTGCAAGGGAAATCAAGTCGGAATGAAAGAGGCATAGGTTCAGCGTTGAGAGGAATAAGAACAACGCCGGCTCCTCCGCCGCGCTGGCATTTAGATCCATCGAAGAAGAGGGTCATTGGGTACGACTCCTCTGTGAGGGAAAGAGTAGCGATGAGTTCATCGGGAAATGTGAAATTGGTAAATTGTTCCCCCGGTAAAGGAGCGTCCGCAAGTTGGTCTGCGATGGTTTGTCCTTTGATTGATTTCTGGTGGATAAACTCAAGGTCGAGGTCGGCGAGAAGCATGAGCCATCTGCAATGCGTTGGTTCGAGATGAGGTTTGGCATACATGTAATGGATGGGAGTCACGTATTGGTGATGACGAAAGTCTTGTGATTTAGAAGGTAGTGTCGGAGTTTGGTGGCCACGAATGATAGGGCAAGGCACAATTTTTCTACATGTGTGTACCTAGTCTCATAGTCCACCAAAGTACGACTTATATAATAAACGGCTTGTTCGTGATTCTCAGAGTCACGATGTGCAAGCATGGCTCCTACAGCGTGGTCGGTGGCGGAAAGGTAAAGGTAGAAAGGGCGGTTGTCTTGGGGTGGGATAAGCACGGGTGGCTGCAAGAGATAAGATTTGAGAGCTTCGAAGGCTTGGTGACATTCTTCGCTCCATTGGAATGCAATATCCTTTTTAAGGAGGTGATGGAAAGGTTGACACCGATCCGAGAGTTGGGAGATGAAACGTCGGATAGATTGGAGCTTACCTTGTAAACTACGCAATTGTTTGAGATTTTGGGTGGGGGCATTTCTAGGATAGCTTTGACTTTAGATGGATCGACCTCAATGCCACGCAAAGAGACGATAAAGCCAAGAAGTTTTCCCGAAAGAACACCAAAGACACATTTCTTCGGTTGAAGGCGGACAGAATATTGTGCAGCGATCAAAAATAATGGTTAAAACATCGAGATGTTCACTACGATGTTTAGACTTGCCGAGAAGATCGTCGACATAGTCTTGAGGATAGTGTGCATAATGTCATGAAAAATGTAGGTCATAGCCCGCGATGATAGGTAGTGGCAAGCATTCTTAAGGCCAAATGGCATGACACGATAACGAGAAGGTTCCCACGGAGTTATGAAGGCGATTTTGTGTTGATCGGCGAGGCAACCAAAATTTGGTTGTATCTGAAAAGCCATCCATGAGAGAAAGCATTTCATGGCCGCATGTGAGATCAACAAGTTGATCAATACTTGGGAGGAAGTCATCCTTGGGGCAAGCGAGGTTAAGATCCGGAAATCTGTGCATATCGAAGTCCCCCTGTCGCTTTAGTAGCGAGTGCGATGTTAGAAATCCATTGAGGATAGTCGATAGGCAAGATGAAGGAAGCGAGAAAGGAGTCGTTGGAGCTCCTCTTTGACCAAGAGAGCAATGCGTGGATGCATTTTTCTCAATTTTTGTTTGAGTGGTTTGGAATCGGGGTTTAGGGTGATGTTATGGATGGCGATAGTAGGATCAATTCCTGGCATGTCAGCGTAAGACCATGCGAAAGCTTGGTTTACGAGCACGGAGAAAGGTAGTAAAGGCGGCTTGTTCTGATGTGTTAAGGGATTGTCCAATCTTCACAATGTGAGGATCCTCCTCCGTGTGGATATTGATTTCTATGGTAGATTCGTTCAGCATAGTTTGGGTTTCAGATGGTAAGGCTCGTTGAATATAAGAATCATCGCGCGAGGTAAGTGAGGATGGAGTCGTCATCGGCATTCAACAACATTAATCAAAGGCGAATCCTCTTGATCATGCGGATACGAAGGGAAGAGAAGATGGGTCCTCATTATCGCGTTGATAAGTGAGAGGACCTATGAAGATAGCATTTATGAAAAAAAAAAAAAAAAAAAAAAAAAGTTAGGGGATGGATTCGAGTCTATAGATTACGTGGGTGATGATGGCAAAGTGGGTGATGATGGTTTGGTAGGGCGCGTCTTCTTCTTCCGAGGATACGGTGACGGAAGGTGTCTCTGTGTAGGTGTTTCGGGAAAACCGAGACCCGCTGCGATCATTATGTTTACGGGTAGTCACGGGAATGAGTGTATGTCGGCCTTGTTCGTAAAGGCCAAAACCAAAGCCTTTCCACGCACAGCGAGTCAAGAAGGTGAGGGCGAAATGACGATTTGTCAAGTATTGAAAATCGGATTGGAAAGGAACCACACCAAGAGGAGGTTCAGGGGTAATGGAGGATGCGTCAACACCCCCATACGTTAGGTTAGTGCGGCAATAGGGTGGTCCGTAAGAGATTATCTCCCCCACGTGACGGTCGTAGGTGGGATGTGCATGTAATTGTCCGTACTCCTGCGGGGTAGGGAAAGAACTAACGTTATATAGGCGGTACTCCCCCAGCGTAAGGCGCTGAAAAACATCTACTAAGGGGTCGGAGGTTGGAATGTTAGCTGCGGGAAGGGAAGTGGTTTTTGCGATGGTGGTTTCATCAATTGAAGGCGTAGGCGCGGTTGGGGTGGATGGTTGAGGTACATTTGAGGAGGACGGTTGAGTTGAATGTATGGGTGTCTTGATTGGTATAAGCACATCGTTAGGGCGGTATAACATATTGCAGGTTTTAAAGGGGGGAGGGTCAGCTTTTACGGTGTAAGACTTCCCCTCGTACTCAAATTTTATGCATCTATGTAATGTTGAGGGAACGCATCCCATGGCTCGGATCAGGGCGACCCAAGCAATATATTATATTGGAACTCTCCCTCGAGGACATAGAAGAGTTCGGGTAAAGTCACACGTGGTCTACGCGAATGTTGAGGATCACGGTGCCTAAGGTAGAAGTAATAGCGTCATTGAATGACATGACATGATGGGGTTGGCACACATGCAACTAGAAGGGATGTTCATCTGTTGGAAGGCTTTTGAAGAGATGATGTTTAGGCTAGCGCCCCCGTCAATCATAACCCGACGTACTCGAATGTCCCGGACGTAAGCGGAGATGAAAAGGGCAGGGTCGGGATCTTCTGTACCAAAGTCGACAATTTCATCTTCAGAGAAACTGACTGCAGCAGCTTGTTGTACAGAGACAGAAGTGGTTGGGGCAGTGGGTTGTTTGGTGAGAGAAGCAACGTGATTGGGTGTTAGAATGGAGGTAACAGGCAGGGTTTCATTAGGTAAAACCTCTATCCCTTGAAGGATCTCAACGAGAGCTTGTCGATGAGATTCAGAAGTCTGAATGAGATCATACAGTGTCATTTTTACGGGTGATTGGTGAAGTTGTTTAATCATATTTCGGTGGGCAATGCCATTAGAGACGGGATAGGCGGGTCCGCGAATGACCACTTTAGGTGGTGGTGCAATCGGGATGTTTGACGGAGAAAGAGATGCCGCAGGTGTGTTTTCTTTTGCTTTCCCATTGTTTTTCTGCCCTCGAGTAGCGACACTAATCATATTAATCTCGTAGACCTGAGATGAGGAAGATGGTGGGGATAACTCATGGTCTTCAAGAGGTGGGGTTGTAATAATGATAGATCTTGGTGAGGCGGGGACAGATGGTATAGGAGAGGGAATGGAAACTAAAGGTCTCTCCCTTCGTAAGTTGTCTTTCTTAATCTTTCTATCCGGGAGAGGTGAGTGGCGAAGGATGGTTTTTAGAGCTTTGCATCCCTCCACATCATGTCTGGTGTGCGGTGATAGCGCAGATTTTAGACTCATCGTAATCCATAGGTCGGGGCTTAGACGGGTCATAAGGTCTAAGTGGAGGTAGGGAAATGGTCGCATTCTCCACCAACATAGCAAGGATTTTGGCGTAAGATCCTTTGAGTGGGTCAAAATCGGAAGAGGATGAGGGTATTGATTGTGTGGGTTTTGGTAATGTTTGGGCGTGGTTAGTTCGTATGGGTGGCGGTTTAGCGAGGGTGTTGATACATGGTTTTACTAAACGTGATTTCTTTGGCGCGAAGCTATGTTGGATGATGAGGCGCGAGATGGCGTGGTATCGAGAAAACAACCACGGGAAATAGGAGTAGCGAAAACAAATCTTTTGATGATGGTATTTGTTTAGGGTTGATAGGTGGGCGGGATACGCGGAGTAGCGGTGTTCTTTATACCACAGGATTTACTGTATAGGTGCGGAAGGCGTAAGTTGTTAAGAAAAGAAAATGCGGGAGGTATGATATATTGATGTAAGGTAGAGGATGGGGTCCCAATATGGAAGGTAGGTATGCGATGATGGTTTTGATTGTGATAGGGGTAGGGATTGAGTTTGTCTCTAGGCGGCGGAGCGGATTTATTTTGGATAGATCGAGTCGCTTAGGCGGGTGCGTTAGGCCCAGGCATTGGTGAGGTCCCAAGCGTATGGGAAGATCTGGCTAAGTTGATAGAAGTGGACGGGGCATTTGGTAGAGGTGAGGGGGTGAAGGCGAGAAGCAGGGGGCATTTTAAGCACATAAGCACTTCGGGTATATGGTGGAGACATCGGGATCGAGTCATTTGCATTTGAGTAGAAAAAGGGGTACTCAAACGTTCCCATAGGGCCTGTCTATCTTCTGTGGAATGACAGTCTCCAGGTGTAATTTGTAATTTTGGTACGGAAGAAAGGTGGGTTGTAATTCCAGTCCATTGCGGGTGTGACACAGGAGGTAGATGAGGCACTGTATCAATAGATGTTAAGAGGTCAACCGGTCGTTGAAAAGATTTAGGCGATGAGGGACTAATAGGTAGGAGGGCGTGTTTGAGGGGATCTGTCATGTTTAAAGAATGTGGTGATGTTAGTGTAAGAGATTTCTCGTCTAAGGATGTCAAAAGGAGTGGCGAGCCTTCCTCTTGTGTAGCAAGAGTGGTAGAAGGGGACGTTTGGGAAATAGATAAATTAGATAGCATCCGCTCACAGTCTTGTAGGGATGTGGTGTAAGAAGACTCGTTGATGAGAAGAGAAGTCCGGGCAGTTAACTCTTCTATGGGTAAAGGAATGATTTCACTTTGGCTTGATGGTGGTGAAGGAGGTTCAAACTCCTGTGTTGGTGGAGAGGCTTGATTTAAAATTTTTTCAATAGAGGCTTTTGGCTGAGAATCGAAGACTGCATGGATCTCATGAACACTCTCCTCGGCTAAGATATCTTGGTTCACATTACTGTTGGACGAGTGATTCGGGAATGGCTTGTTGAAAATTTTCAGATTTCGGTTAGCGGGCGTTAGGATTATCGAGGTTATATCCCTGCGTCGACCATTTCTGCACTATGTTTTTCAACATCTTGCGAGTTTTCATGACTATGTCCTTTTACGCGGTGAAAGTTACAAAAGTCATTTTCTTTGTACGGGAAGGTATTGCGCGGGTGGAGTCAAACCCCAGTGAGGTTTAACGGGGGCAAGGTGATAGCCCGGCTTTGAGCAATTTCTCGAGGATGACGCCATAAGTTTCTCCCGAGGAGTGTAATTGGTGGGCTCGGCTTTGTACTTATAAGTGGTTTTCGGCGGAGTATTGGACGGTGTTTGAGATTTGACCATTACCGCGTGGACAGCTCCTTTTGATTTAGAAGAAGTAGACGCGTGAGGAGTGGTGGTGTTTGGCTTGTTGGTAGAATCGGGAGTTCGGAAGTGGGGTTTTGTTCTGCAACCGCAATTTCTCTTCTTCTAAGGCTCGAATTTCTAGCTTCCGAGCCATGGTAAAGGCCTCGTCGAATGTGCGGAAAGTTTGAATTTGGAGGGTAGGGGAGATGTGCTTAGCGCAGGCCCGCGTAAATAGTTCGATGAGTTCGGTTTGAGGCAAGGCATCGTAAGTTGGTTGATAAGGCCCCGCCATCGTCAGCGAAATCTGCGATAGATTCGTCTTCAAATTGTCGGATGGCATAGGTCGGTGATAGATACTTTCTTGGCAATGTTAATGGAGAAATGATCCAAGAAAGATTGGGCTAGTTGGTTAAAGAGAAGATTGAGTCTTTGGGTTAAAGCCTTTGTACCACTCAGCGAGAGTCTGATAAGGACATGGGAAAGGTGCTTGAGTGAGGCATCATCATGGGCAATCAAATAACAAGCATGTCTAAATGATCGCAAGTGTTGTTGAGGATCCTCTTTCTTGTTAAAAGCGAGTAAACTTTGGCAACTCCCATTGAGGAGGATATGAATGAAGGGGGACGAGAAGGGTGAATGGGCTCCCGACAAACTTGCTCGTATGTCAGCGCTACGACTTCTGAAAGCGGAAGCCTCGAGGTTTTGCATTTTGTCCATCATTTGTTTGATGAAATGTGGTTGGATGAGGTGATGGTGCCACGAGAATAGGGATGTCCCATATAAGGTGTTGAGGTTCTTTGGATACGTGTATGGGAATGAAAAGGTAGGCGGAGCTTGAGAAAGAAAGCTCGTGTGAATAGGTGGCGAGAGAGTAAGTCATGAATGGAGTGGTCTGAAAAAGAGAGATGAGATAAGGCGGTTGGTGGTAGCGATACGTGAGGTCAAGGTTAACAAAGGAAAGCTAATCGGGGTCGTATGAACCTCGAAGGCTGTCGGATTGGGAGGCGGGGCTAGTGATGCGGGAAGTAAGGTATTGTTATCGGGAGGAGTGGGAGCTAAATGAGCAGCTATACTAATAGGCATGCAATAAGGAGGTGACCATCGGGCGTACGGTCGGGGTATGAGACAAATAGTATTATGCAGTGTTGGGATTAGCATCAGAGAAATTTGGCAAAGTCCTTGTCTCCTACGAGGAATTTGGGGATCTCACTTTGGTGTCAGTAGGGTTCCTATAGAATGTGAAAGGGGTGATTCGAGGCAAAGACACGAGCGAGGCATGTGAAACCATGGCGGCTTGCTTCAGTGATGACAACCATAGACCCGAGAACACACGGGAAAGTTTCAATCTATCAAGAACAAAAACAACCTCGAGAATGGTGAATTTGGCAAGATTCTTTGTTTTGTCGGGGTGTGATGAGGACGATAACCGATATCGGTTTAGTATGCGGTGTCGGTCCGCAGAAGCAAAGCAGCGTCGGTCCCTTAACCGATGCCGGTGTCAAAAGTCTAGGATAAGAAGATATAAAAGGCTGCTAATTTGATTTTAGCAACGTTGAGTATGTTTATCAACTTATTGATCACAGAAGACAAAGTATGACAGAGAAAACAGGATTTGAAAACAAGCAAGAGGCACACACAAATCTAGAGACTAACCCTAGGGTTAATTTTAGTTATCGTGGGCTTATGCCTTTAGACGTAAGATGATGTCAGAATCCTAAACAACAAGACCTAGGGGAAATGTCAAGTTTGTTTTGGCTTATAAGGTTACCTCAATCGGGCGGAGGAATACCGCGGAAAAGGGGGGATGTTTGAGCTGTTGTGTTAATTGTGAAGTGATTCGGTATGTGTTGTGCAGTGAAACTAAGGTTAATTTCCTGTCAATACCGTGGATATCACCCCCACGTGTACGACCTGTTACTTAATCTATGTTCACTAGAATTGGAGAACAACAAGCAGGAATGCAATGCACGTGTTTTAAACCCAAATCGAAAATTATATTCGATGAAGCAAGAGAGATGACTTTCACTAATGCGAAACCAGGAAAGCAAGACAAATTCTTTACTAAATATATAACAAAAACAGCAACAGCAAATATGCTTCCTAAAATGAAAATAAGCAAGAGAAAGAAACCCAAAATGGGTCCCACCGGGCGTGCCAAAATGTTTCGCTCGGAATGTTTCGGCTTCTGGGAATAGAGTTGCTTCTATCCTTTCATTCCTTTTAGAAACAGATGAGGTTAGGGTTAGGAGGAATACCTGTTGAATGTCGAGATGGTGTGCGCGTACCGTAGAGAAAGATCAGGCTGACTGGAGAACTCCTTTTTGTCTTGGAAGGACTACCTGCAAATAAGAACACAAGACCACAAGATTTTGATTAAACAATAAATGAGAAGCTGCCTTGGGCCGGGAAATATAAAACTTCCCTTGAAGGTGGTCGAGTTCCCTGCTAATATGAATTAACACAAAAAGCTGCAAAATATCAATTAAATTATTTTGTTAAAGCTGGGTAGAGGAAAATTTGGTTTTGATTTTGATCGGAGGAACCGATGGCGGTTATTGATGGCCGATGCGATTCGCGATAACCGATCTGGTGGGTTATAGGATCTTCTTGGTACATATGGTGTTTGTAATAGTGGCTTTTTGGATGGTATTAGGAAATGGGATGATTAGGAGTGAAAGAATGGCGAGTTAGATCTGATAGCACGTTGGGTAGTGGATTGAAGCGGATTTAGGAGGGCGAGATTCAAGAAACATAAGAAATGTTATGACAAAAGGACATGTAAGATCGACTTCTTGGTTTTGGCCGAGATGCAAGTTGATCTCCTTGGTTGAAACTTACTTGGTTTCTTTACTCGTCTCTGCTCTGTCAAGTGAAGATCTGGACTCTGTTCCTCGCTCATAATGCTCTCTGTTGATCGAGAAATCCTTTGGTGATCTCTAAAAATGAAATTCCGATCCGTTGTTTTGGTTTGGGAGCCCATTTACGAGGCCGATGGCGGTTGCGTAGAGCGGCGGTCGAGTAGAACCGGCATCGGTAAGGAAAAAGTAGGCTATTTTTAGTAAAATAGCCCACCTTCCCTACTTTTCTCCAGAGAGATCGGTTGCGGGCTTGGTCAAGTGGCTAAAGGTCGGCTTTTGGTGCGAGTAAGGAGGCATTAGTTATGGATGTGAGTCTAGACCAAGTCATGGGTCTTAATTAGGTTAGTTTAGGGTTAGGGCTAGGTCATGATGAGGTGGCGAAGTGAGGTGGCGGGTAAGGTGATGTGGATTTATCAATTATAAGGTGATTAATAAATAATTGTGTAAGGTTTAGGTAATGAGGTTAGGTTGCGAAATGGGATGCGGGTCACAAGGGGTCGTGAGACACGAATTTGGTGTCTACAGGCATTTATAACATTAGAGTGCTAGGAGACTCACAATTACTTGTAAACCAAGTATCTAAGGTATATGAGACTAGAGCCTGAACACTTACAACTCTATAAATCGAAGGTATTAGATCTAACAAAAGGATTCAACTTCATATCAATCAAAGCAATCCCACGAGAATAGAACCTTCTAAGAATCTCGATATCTACGAGGTAGAGAATGGAGAAATTTTGGAACTACCTCTGGCCCCACTTGAATTTAAAGAAGGAAACACTTACTTAATCGAAGGAATGATTGACATAAATATTGGAATGGAGGAAGAACTAAAGATTTTGAATTTGGGATCCTCGATAACTCTAGAGGAGATAGAAATACATACTTAGATCCTAAAGGAACATCAAAAGGCTTTCATATTTAATTACACATAAATGATGGGAATTTCGCCACATATCGCAATACATAATCTTTTCACCAAACTAGATGCAAAACCAATCAAGAAAAAGTTGAGATCAATGAAACCAAAAGTGGCTCTCATGGTGAAAGAAGTAATAAAAATTCTCTAGGTTGGATTCATCAAACTAGTTGAATATTCACAATGGGTATCTAATATCATCCGTGTTCTAAAAAAGAATGGGAAGATATACATTTACATAGAATTTTGAAACATTAACAAAGCTTGTCCCAAAAATGAATTCCCATTACCATCCATCGACATTATTGTTGATGCAACAATTGGATTTGAGTTGTTGTCCCTCATGGATGGGTTCTTGGGATATAATCAAATCAAAATATTTGAACGAGGATGAAGCCAAGACCACATTTATAACTTCTTGAGAACTTATTGTTATGTTTTCATGCCATTCGGTCTTAAGAATGCCGACGCTACATACCTGGCGGGAAATGACATACATATTCGAAAACCTTATTCATTAAATTTTGGAATCCTATGTGGATTACTTGTTGGCCAAGGCCAAGAAGCACTGTGATCACCCAGAGGTACTCCATATCATTCTCTCACAATTGATTGAATATGGCTTCACATTGAACCGAGAAATGCATATTTGGTGTGAAAGGAGGCAAACTTATGGGTTACTGATATATATCGTCATGAGGGATTGATGTCGATGTAGCCAAAATCTAGGCTATCCTTGAAATGATTCCACCATCAAATGCGTCAGTATCGAGATCATTTCTTGGGAAACTTGGTTCAATTCGAAGGTTCAAACTAGACTTAAGTTTTGTTGTTCATCCAATCAATAATTTATTAAAGAAATATTATAGCATTGATTGGATAGAATAATACAACGAGGCCTTCGAAGTAGTTAAACGCTTCTTGTTGTCTCCTCCCACACTAATGCCTCCTAGACCATATCATCCTTTGATCCTGTATTCGTGGGCTATTAATGTCTCACTAGCCTCGCATGTTAGCTCAATAAGATAATGATAAACAAGATCATGTAGTCTATTTCATTAGCCGGATGTTTCTTGATTATGAAACATGTTATACATAGGAAAAAAGAGAATGCCTTGCCATAGTCTTTACAATGAAATGTTTAAGACATTACATGTTAAATCAAGAAACAAGGGTCATTGTAAAGACGAGATAATTTATGGACATTCCTCACGTAAGTGTCTTTATATAAAAATCTTTGGACAATTCATAACCTTAATGGGTGAGTTTGAGATAACATTTGTAAACCAAAAATTCGTTAAGGGACAAATCATTACGTGAGACTAGTTAGCTAACAATTCATTAGATGGAGGTGATCTGGTAGATCTAGAATTTCCCGATGAATGCATATACTTTGTCAAAACCAGACCCCCATCTCTATGTCCTTGTTACACCGACATCATCAATTTTATCATGAACCATATGTACCCGAGGAAGGTGCCACATCACAACAAAGAAGGTGGTTATGCATTATTACTACTAAATATGTTATTTTAGAGCAAGTTCTCTATCGTAAAGCCTTCGATGGAATGATTTTAAGATGTGTTGACACTGAAGAATATAAAAGATTCTTTACAAATCTCACGGTGGGATATGTGGAGGCCACTTAGGTGGCCACACCACGCTCACAAAATACATCAAATGGGCTATTTCTAGCCTTCTTTAGAACATGATGTAGTAGAATTTATGTGCAAGTGTCATAAATGCCAAGAATTCTCTCACAAGATTCACATGCCAAAGACAAGCTTTGGAACCAATCGCAACCCCATGGCCGTTTTTCATATGAGGCCTAGATTTGATAGGGAAATTATCTCCATCGTCAACAGATGGCTATAAATTTATAATCATGGCCATAGAATATTTTACCAAATCAGTAGAGGCCATGCCTCTCACCACCATACCAGGTTCCGTAATCACTAAGTTTATTTTGAATCAAATCATTTATAGGTACGGTGTCCCACAAGTCATTATCTCAGATAATGGCACATCCTTTAAGAATGATGAGGTCCGTGAGTTATGTAGTAAATTCAAGATAAACCATCATACAACCTCTCTTTATTACCCTCAAGCCAATGGACAAGCTGAAGCCACAAACAAAATGTTAAAATCCATTCTCCTCAAAATAGTCAAGGAGAACAAATGGGATTGGCATTTAAAATTATACCTAACCTTGTGGGCCCATCGAACCTCAATAAGAACACCAACAGGGGCAACCCCTTTCTCATTAGTATTTGGGGTAGAAGCAGTTCTCCGCTTGAGGTCAAAATACCTAGTCTCTCGCATCTCATTGCAAGGGATTTTGGGAGAAGAAGCCTATAGAGAGGCATGCCTCTCTCAACTAGAAATCCTTGATGAGGCTAGGCTAAACACCAAACAATGGCACAGAGCCTATGCTGATCGGATGTGCCAGAAATATAACAAAAAGGTCTACGAATGAGAAATATATGAGGGAGATCTAGTTCTAAGGCTCGACAGTTTGGATTGATAAGAAAAGCGGTGAAGGAAGAAAATTCCAGCCCAAGTGGTTGGGCCCATACCGAGTTATGAAAGACTACGGAAATGGTACATATCTCTTATGTACACTAGAAGGTGAGGAATTCAATGGCTTGTCAATTCCTTGCATCTTAAATGGTTTTACGCATAGGTCATTAGTGTCACCATTTTTATATTATATCTACCTACATTACATTAGTCACTTAGTTGTTTAATTTTGTTCACTCATTTCGTAAATTTTGTAGTCAAGGAACTTATTCTCAATAAATTTATTATAGGCTTCTAAAAAAATTAGCAAAATCATTCAAATCATATCTCTTCAATCTTCATAGAATCATCAAATGGTTCCAAAATCATTTCATCAATTCGATAGACAAAGTCTTGACAAAAACCATACCAAGGCCTGCATACTTGGTCATACTCATTCTTTTCTACTAGGTTAAGTTGTTCTTACCTACGGTCTATTCTAGAAGCTTCTTGGTGTCACATCTATCCTTCTTACATCTCTTTGAAAAAGAATACTCCAAAATAACAAATCAAAAATGTCAAATTAAATAAAAAATACTAAACAAAATAGAATTTTTATTTTTACAAACTTCTTTGCCCCACCAACCTTGGTGATGTGCCCGTATCTCTTCATGGTGATGGGAGGTTGAGAAAGGAAAGAGGTGCCTTTACTTGCATATGTCCTACCTTCGGTGGTAACCCCATACTTCTCACTAGTAGCATGGGGTAGGGCGTAGGGTGTCCATTCAAGCAAATTAGTGAATATTAATATTTTAAAGCAAGTATATTAAGTGAAGTTAAGTATCCAAATTCCAAAGAGATCAAATCCTCAAAACCAGATTTTGTCAACCAAGTTGCCATCCATGGATCTAAGTCTAGATAAACATGAAAATAAGTGCATTCTAAAATATGTAGTAGTTTTGAGTAAGAGTATGTACACGAAGGTATAAATTTGATTTCTATCAAAACCTTGTCGTTCTCTTATCATTTTCATTCATTCAAACTCATACAATTTGCGCCCTTCCCAAATCTTGGTGTTGAACACTCGCATCTTACTAGTTGTGTGGAGTTAGGAGTGGGGAAAGTTCATCTCATTATCACTACATGTTCATCACATTTGCCAAAATAAGAAGAAGCAACAAACATTGCCCAAAGAAGCCAAAAGTTCAAGTACTACAATATGTTTGCATCATCACATATCAGCATTACAAAATAAAATAAAAGAGAAACATTCTATTCAACATTTGTTATCACTTGTCATCCATTGCATACATTTTGAAAAGAATATAAAAAAAGATTCTAAATAAACATCTAGTATACACATGTGAAACGAATCACAAAAACTCTAGATTCAAACAAGATCTAGATCTAAATATATATATATATATATATATATATATGAATCATGTTCTACATACAATGCCATCATGCACTAGGCATGGTCAAAATGCTCAATTAGCCCAAAAAATACAAAAGAACAACCCATATAAATATCTAACAAAATCACTAAAAAAAGACCAAATGGCCTCTCAATCCCTGTGGGATCCCTCAGAGGGTACACGATCATGTCTAGGGCTCCTACTATGATGACACTCTAAATGATCTGAGTGCTCATGATCAAGACCACTGGATGTGGTCTCACTATGAGAATGACTCCACCTCATCAGACACTCAACAATCCTATATCCATCTACCTCAACACAAAGGGAGGTCACTAACCTTTCTACCTTCCAAGTGTAGGGGCAAACACATCGGATATCAGCTAGCTATTGAAGGCTATCCAACATCCTCATTAAGCTTGGCCCAAGTACTCTCTAAGGGGAGCAACAAGGTGTCCACACACAATCAGTTAATCAAGTCTCACCATCCCTCATTAGTCACTATAAATAAAAAAGAGAAATAACAAGTTAGAAAATCACCAAAAATAAAGTCAAAAACAAACAAAACAAGAAAAACAAAAATATCAACTAATATTTCTAACTAAAAAGGTCAATAAAAGAGTAGTAACTCACTCAGATCTCCTGGTATCTAGGTAGGGTCCCTATGATCTGTGCCTCCTACAGAAACTATTGTGGACTGCAGAACCTCCCCAAAATCAGAAAATAAATGACATCCCGCCACCGACTCATCATCTCACCCAATGTTACGAGAAGGAAACTCCTCCGAGATCAAGGTCACCTTCTTTGTGCTCTCCTCCGCCCTATTGACCCTCAAGATATCCACGAGTATCATGCCACTTGAAATCACTCTCATCCTCCTCACTGTCCCACTAGTCTCACCTCCCACCATCTCCACCTCTGTCTCCCCTCCTATGAACTCCTCACCTCCACCCTCTCGACCCTATCTACTAACTGACCTATAGTAGAGAAGGTGATCAATGTAAGTGTCTCCTCTCCCCATACTCCTACCATGGCTTGATAAGGAGTGGGCTCCATATCTCGTGGTAGTCAATGAAGCCACTAACTCGATGTGGCATCTTGAGCACTATCATCCCCATCAACCTTGCTACTCTAATGTACTGCAGATCCTCTACTAGTACACCCCTTCCATAGGGGATGATGTGCTCATACATCCAACTCATAACTAGAGTGGGGTGACTTAAGGGCCCCGCCCGTAACCTAACCACCCTATAAGTCATGGTATGTGGTCCCAAGAATATCTACTCCCCAAGTGTAAGTATGGCCATGGGCATCAATTTGTGGAATAATGGGAGCCCAACAGTATAAGAGAGTACCCCTCCATGATCCCTAATCAATCAGTGGAGGCCAAGATACTGTAATAGCCTTAAGGTAATAGGGATAAGAGAAGCAAAGAATGGATCAAACCTTCACCCCCTTCTTTGAGCTAAGGAAGAAAACAACATCTCCCATATAGGTGGCCCACTGAATCATCTAAGTTATGGATCTTGTTGTCTTAAGAGACAGCCACCTCTAAGAATTGGAACCCCAGTATGTAATAGACATCCTCCAGGGTGATAGTCCACTCACCCCTAACACCTGGAAATCAAATTTTTTTCCGATCCACATCCCAATATGAGAAAAAGTCACACAATATGTGACTAGAAGGAACAACATGAGGGAGTGAAGAGATCCTCAAAATACCGGCCCTCTGCAAATTATCTCTCTTTGCCTAGGTCTATGTATCCAACACTACTAGGAGCCAATCACACTCCCTCTCTCTACTCCATCTAATATACTCCTCCTTCTGCATCCACCCAAAACACAAAAAAGAGAAAGTTAGTAACATAATCCAATAGATAAACTCATCAAAAACATAGGAAAATATCAAAAATGCAAAAACATTTGACTAAGGCATTTATTTTCACCTTACTGTCTGAATCGCTAGCTTGTGTAGAATGGCGGTTCCATGACCACCATCATCTAAGGGTGGTATTCCTATAACCACCACCTTGCTTGGGTAGTGGTCTCTTGACCGCCACTTTATGCAGGGTAGCAGATCTGTCTTGCCTGATTCAAAGATGCGCCCATTAACCCTAAAAATTCCTAAAAACAAGCAAAATACACCATTTCAACTGAAATAAAAACCTACCCTATGGCGCCCCCTAGAGACTCATTTAACACTAAGATTTTCAAAAATACCCCCCCCCAAGACAAATATTTCAACATTTCTATATTTTAGCTTTAAAAGCAATGAATTGAGAAAAACTAACCTAAGACTTTGCAGTCGATGTGCTTTGCTCTTGGAGGCATGATCATGATCTCGCAACGAATGTTTTTACTATTCTCTCATAAAAATGTTTACTATGGGTATCGAGCTCAAAAATTTCCAAATCAACACGTGCAAATGAATGGGAAAATGAGCTCATTTTTATATATATATATATATATATATATATAATATTCTAACTTGTTTTGAAAGTTCTTTCGTAGAGTTGGAGCACTGACGGAGGTAAGTTCTTATCCCCACGTAAATGGTAAGTCCTCATTTCATCTTAATATAGTATTTATTTTTTGATTTCTTTATCTTTTGTACTTGAGTCCTCTTTTCATTTTGTAGATAGTGAGAATCTAGATGATGACACCGTGACACATGGGTATATCGAGGTATAGCTTCTAACTCCCCATTTTGGGACCACCATACTCAGACCCACCATTTTATGCCTCTTCATGGCTAAAATGCTTCTCCGAGGGGGTAATATGCACGTACCCAAAAATGTAGGTATTGTAATGCTGGAAAGAGGTTAAAAAAACCCCAATGATGATCCATATCTCTTTGCAAGGTGTTTAGAATCCGAGAAAATATTTTTGAGTATACATTTACATCCCAAAATACCTTATTTAGCCTCCACATGCTTTTTTCTGACCCCATTACACTCTTTTCTTGCATTTTAGTCTTTAGTTTTAGGACCACCGCCCTGCTTGGGTAGTAGTCCCATGACGCCACCGGGATAGGGAAGTGGTCCTGTAACTATCACCGCTCAGAGCAAAGTGGTCCTATGTGCATTATCTAGAACTTTTTGATGCTTTCGTCAACGTGAAAAATTCAAGTGGCACTCACATTCTTCAACCACTCTTGCTTACATTTATGTTTTAGCCACTTGGTAAATAGTGATTTCTCTTTGTTTATGATAAAAGAGTTCAATTCAAACTTACCCTCTAGTAAATTAAAATTCTATAAATACCAATCTTGTTTACAAGTAAATGACCCCTCTCCCCTATGAATTATTATTCGGTTTGTTTTGAAGTTCTCCCATAAGTTTCAATACGTTTAGATTTTGTATGAATTCTTAGCCTCTCAGTTCAAGGCTCCTTTCTTCCTTTCTGATTTAGAAATCATCGATCCTCACACTTTCATTTTTCTCCATTGCTATCCTCAACACAGTCAGCTTAGCATAAGATAGTTTTAGTTCTAGATTAAAGTTCATTTGGTAATCTTAGAATTGTAGGTTGTTGTTTTGTCACAAGAAATAGATCCTAGAATTCTCGGTATATTTGCGTTGTATCCCTACAATAAATCCTGCTAGGAATCACATAGTCAAGCTATATTCACTTGCACTATCCCTCTCTTACTTGCATTCTATTTAGTTTACATCCAAGCTACCACTTCAATTATCTCCTTCTACTGCCACTATCACATTCCCAATTTTCTAGATTCATGAGAACATGAAGGAATGAAGAGATCACACTGAGGGGACAAGTCATGACACAATTGGATTTACCATTGTTATTTAAAAATCTAGGTTTGAACAATCAAATTTGTAGTTATAATATATCAAATAGAGTAGCAAATCATTTTATTTCAGTTAAAGCTTGCTTTCAGTATTACTAGGGAAGCTGTGGGGAATCATAGCTTCTGATAAGCTATGATTTATTCCTCACTTCTCGAGGTAATATTAAAGGTATTTTGATTATATTAGTTAGTTATTTAAATATTTAGTATAAATTCACAAGAGCACGGGAAAATAGCTACATCAAAGCTAACTTGCTTGTTTTAATTCTAATATTATATTAATTGTTCATTATCCGAATATATTAAAATATTTGCTCATTAAATTTTGTTCAAATATGCAACACTAAAAATATAAAAATAAAAAGAATATAATCATAGTGTAGATATACCTTTCATAGTTAGTTTACTTATTTCAGTTTGATTATCTCTTGCATGATAATTACGAGACCCGAGAGCCTACGGATTATGTATTCAAACCGGTAGTACCTCAGCCCAATCTCTTCACAATGTTAACATATATAGATCAAGGGCTTAGGATTCAAGTCTTTTAAACGACAATAAACCCACAAGCGGTTAATAAACAATTAATACAATTGAATATCGAAGATAACAAAGCATATGCATTCTAGTCAAGTCAACCCAACTATAGATTTCCTTGATAGGATATCCACATGACCATACAAGAACCCAAAAGAGAAAAAATATTTGGTTGTGATAGATTAGTTCCATAGCCAAATGCAAGAGAAATTCTCATCGACATAGACACAAAGTTACGAAAACAATTTTCAAGAACACTCGTAAGGTATTACGAGAAGATTGCACAACTCTTGATATTAAACATAGAATCTTACAAGGCTTATGACTATTAGATAGTCGAATAAGAGATTGATTCTTCACATGACCATAACAGCCCACAACAATCACAAAATCATGGTTGTGATCCCCAGGCCCACATCCCAATGGGCCACGATAGTTAATTAAGTATTGACGCCAATTTATGCATGCTGGTATTTAGATCCTCACCAATCCCACTAGATATCATAACGTAATTTTTGCATTAAACATAGAAGACAATCAAGCTAATATTTTTGTACTAGACCGAGAAAACCACCCATAGTTTCTTATAAATACACTACACCTCTCACTACCATTTTCCATGACCTTGTTTTGAAATATACACGCAGCACCTACATGTCACTTTCCATGTATCCAACAGCCAATAGATAGGATCTCGGCAGAGCTTGAAATTGATGTGAGCCTTCGAGCAAATATTATATCCGAATGATCTATTACACTAATTTAGGTTAGGATAGATTTCTTTTCCTTAGATTCATAGATCCCATTATTTCATGTTGAGGATATAAGATTTCCCAACTAGTTTTTCTGTATCCACATATATTTCATTTCCACCAGTTGTCGCGGCATGACCTAGGGAGGTCGGGTATGAAGAAAGCCTACTTGTAGATTCTCATGCTCGCATGTTAATTTTCTATTGTACATATACCAAGAAATAAGTTATTGAAATTCCCCCTCCAAGACATAAAACAACTGAACAAGTCAGCGGGGCCCATGCGAACATGGAGGATGATGGTGCCAAGTGTAGAGGTGATAGTATCATTGAATGAACACAACATGATGGGATGTTTATGCATGTAATTGTTAGGTATGCGCATTTGATTGAATGCATGGGAGGAAATGAAATTAATGCTATCACCTCCATCAATCATAAAATCTCATACACTTATGTCATCGACGTGAACGAGAGATGAAGAGAGTTGGGTCTAGGTCATCGGTTTGGTGTGGTACGATCTCTTCCTCCGAGAAACTAAGGAGGCTACTTTGTGAGTAGGTGGAGGTTTGGATAGAGGTGGTAATTTTGTCGAGATGCTACATTATGGGGTGTGATAATAGAGGCTATGAGTGTAGGGTCATTTGGTAAAACCTCAATAGATTGTAGGACCTCCATCAAAGCTTGATGAGGGATTCGAAATCTGGATGAGGTCATACAAATACATTTTGAGGGGGATTAGTGCAATTGTTTCAAAGCATGGCATGATGTGTAACCCCATTAGAAATAGGATATGTGGGGTGTAGATAGTGATTTTAGGTGTAGGTGAAGATGGTATGTTGGGTATAGGGTTGGTCGCTGGGTCGGTTGTCTTTTCCTTGCCTTTTTCTTTACGAGCATGAGTAGCAATGTGGATCATGTTGATCCGAGGTGGGAAGGTAGATGAGGTAGGTGAGCCATAAAATGTATAGTGATATGAAGGGAAAAATCCCAGTGGTGGGAAGGAACCTTGTGAGATGAGTTGAGCACACTGACATTTGGGTGGAGGTTTGACGAGTTCTTTGATGCAAACAATGTTAATTTCAAATCTCAGAAGTGGTTCTAGGAGCTATGGGGGTAAAGGTCTGGGTCATTGAGTAGGAAGTGAGGGAAGACCTGTGGGTATGATTGTTGGTGAAATGGGGTCCTCATCGAGAAGGTCATCATCGTCAAAGTTTTCTTCAGGAGGACACAAATGGTTAAGAATTGTTTTTAAAGCTTTATAGTTCTCTACATCGTGCCCTCACACATGATGGTACGAAATTTTTTTGGTGTTGTTGAACCCCTTTGGTTTTTGTTTGAGTGGGTCATAAGGTCTGAGAGGTGGTAATGTGATGAAAAAGTTTCAAGGAGGTTGGTTAAGATTTTGGCATAGGACCCTGCTAGTGGATCACAATGAGAAGTGAAGGTGGGTTTGGGTGTAGGTGTGGCTAACTGTAGAGGAATGGTCTTTTCATGAAGGGGAGTAGGTCAAGCTATGGTTTTAGGTGTTGGTGTGATCTTAGGTGTTGGTCATGTTTGTTTGGGTAGGGGTATGGTAGATGAAATGGCAGGAGAGTGTGTGGTTGTTTTTACTACCTTATTGGAGGGTAGCATATTTTTGTCTTTATGTTGCACGTTCTTGGGTAAAGGTGATATGGGCACATGAGATCTAGAGGGAAATTTAGATGGTGGAAGGGGGTGTGTCACCCATGGGGATAACAAAGGTGCTGTGAAGGTAGCTGGCATGGGTCGTGAAGGAGGTGTGAGGGAAAGAGATTGAAATGTTAGGGGTAATGCAGAAGCTATCAATGGTATTAGAGGTATGGGTGGTAAAGATGCTATAGGTGTGGGCGTAAGTCGTGTTGGGTGCTTGGGTATGGTAGAGGTCTATGAGGGCTGAATGGGTTGCTACATTTTTAGTTTCATTGGTGGGTGGAGGTTTCTTAACCGCACTGGAGGGGCGAGGTCCTAGGATGGATGAAAAGGGTGAAAGTGATGAAGGTGTAATCGGTGAGGTTGGAGTATGAGATTTATGGGATTGGTTCTTTTGTTTGGGGGCTAGAGTAGGTTTGGTGTTGGCTTTGGAGGATGTAGCTAAATCTAATTTGATGGGTGGATGAGTAAGGCTGGCGGTTGGGATGACCCCTAAGGTAGTAATAGGTTTAGGAAAGGAAGATGATGTAGGTGTGGGTTTGGATTTAGATGCATGTTGGGTTATGGGTAGAGGTGTGAGTTGAGTCATGAGGGGTATCGTGGTGGAATTTTTGGTAGTTGTAGTTGTGTTTGGTTCAATTGGCTGAAATACTTTTGGGTAGATAGTGGAAGTGTCAGCAAGTGACATCTACATTTGTGTTGAGACAGGAAGTAGAAGACACCCCCAAAGTAAGGCCCTATCCACATAATCTAAGTGATTGGCTAGGCATGAAAAAGGCACTACTGTAGGTGAGGTTGATGAGGATCCAATGGAAATTCCCATAAAATGAGTCTTAGAGATGGGGAATTTGCTAGCTTTGGCTTTCGTGGGTAAGAGAGCTGAAAGTAAGTCCACAGGATTTTGGGTAGCTGATGGACAATGGTCACCTAGAGGCAAAGGTATTTCTACTGGATCCTTGATATGAGGATGAGAAAATGGGTGCTCCTCTGTGGGTGGAGGAGATAATGGGTGCTCCTCTTTGGGTCAAAGATACACTACGGGTGATGATTCTCTAGGTGGAGAAGCCAAAGGTGAAATGATCTCAATGTTAATAGGAGGCTCCTTCACAAGTGAGGGATGGGACAAAGGGTTTTCCTCTATGGGTGGAGGAACCGGTGAGGTTGTTTCAAGTGTAGAATGAGGAATAGGTGAGGTGGGTTCAAGTGCGAGATGGAGGACTTGAGGCTAGGATTTCCTCGATGAAAGGAATATGAGGTAATTGGGCAACAATGGGTGCATCATCGAAGATAACATGGACCTCATAGGTATGACTATCATGAGTTGAGGACTCTGGTTTGATTAGAAGAAGGGGCATGATTAAGAAATGGCTTCTTGAAGATGTGTAGCTTTTGATTGGTAGGTGCATTAGGATTATCCAAGATTAACTTGCCTTTCTCGTGCATTTATTGGAATTTTTTTTTACAGTGATGTAATTTCGTCACTATAACCCTTTACTCAATGATAGTTACAGAAGTCATGTTGTTTATACCATGTAGGTGTGGGGTGAGTAGGGTCAAAACCAGTGTGTGGTTTTATGGGAGGAAGGGTGATGGCCCCAAATTTAATGAGCTTTTCTAAGATAGAAGAATAAGGTTCCCCAATTGGGGTGTATTTCTGTTGTTACCATTTGAATTGAAAAGTCTGGACATGAGAAAGATTAGATGAGGGACTAGCTTAATTTGATGGATGAGCTGGTCGGCCTTGAGTACCACTATGTTAGCGGCTCCCTTGGCTTTTGAATAATTGATCTCGTTGTTTTGAAGTAGAAGAGGCATCATTTGATTTGAATTATGAATTCTTATTACATAGTTGGATTTTCTTCTCTTCGGTGGCCGAATCTATAGCTTTCATGCCATGTTGAATGCCTCATTGAAGGTTTGAAAAGTCCGGATATGTAGGTCAATAAGATATTTCTAGCACAAGCCCATGTGGAGATCTCTATGAGTTCGGTTTGTGGTAGTTGGAATGTGAGTTGATTGATCGGACTACGCCAATGAGTAATAAAATCTGTGATAGATTCGTCATCATTTTAATGTTTAGAGTAGAGGTCAGTCATGGTAACCTTCTTATCAATATTAATGGAGAATTTATCCAAGAAGGCTTGGGCTACCTGATTAGATGAGAAGATAGAGTGTCTATGTAACCCACTATACCAATCTAATGCAGGCCCAATCAAAGACATGGGAAAGGTCCTCAGAAGCAAAACATCATCATGGGTGATTAGATAACACCCATGTTTGAAAGACCATAAATGTTGTTGTGCATCTTCTTTACTATTGACGCAGTTAAATTTAGGAATTTCCAAATGCATGGGATATGGGCGGATAGGAATGGATGGGTGGATAGGCTCATTACAAATATCATCATAGGTGAGAGTGTTGTGGGATACGTAAACCGATGCTTCCAATGTTCGTGCATCTTGTCCATCATTAACTTGATTAGGTCATTGGTAAGTTGTGATGGTTGGGTGACTCCTGTAGTGTAAGATGGTTGGTGGTGGTCATATGACAAGGGTGGCATTCCAGTATATGGCACGCGCCATATAGGTAGATTGAGAAGGAGGGAATGAAATAGGGGGTATGTACCTAGAATGAATGATAGATGAAACAAGAGGATGTTGATAGTACGTATATGGAGGTGGAAGGGTCGTGGTGACCTTGGTGGCAATGTGGGCTAAGCATTGTGGAATATAAAGTACAACATTTTAAAAAGGGGTTGGGGTCACCGACACCTGGGGTGGTTGTGTAGCTATGGGTATATATGAAATAATAGGTGTGGATGAGTTTTTTTGGGTGGTTTCCAAGGTATAGTGGATGTGGCGAGTGGAAAAAATGTGGTAGATGTGGAGGTCATAATGTATGGGGACTAGCTAAGAAATGAATGGGGGCAAGGTAGATTTGGGTAACATGGAGCTAGAGGGGGCTAATGCATAAGTAGGATCAAGTGTTGAGGGGATAGATATTGGCATGCCATATATCAACTATCCTAAGGCATCTCGAGTGGATGAGTGGGAAAGTTAAAACTTCAAGGTGATAGGGTTCTAGTCAAGGAGTCGTGTGAAATCCTCGTCTCCTATGGCGATAGTGATAAGTTGGGTACGATCCATGGGTGATAAAATAAAATGTGGTGAAGGACTAGGTGGGAGTGGTTGATGATTGGTGTGGAATATGAGGGAATTTTCTTGACTTTGGGTCAGCACCATGTGAACAAGCATTGACGCGGTAGGACTGCTTTCTATAAATGACACAAAAATATAGTAGAGACAAGATAAATAGGCGGTGGTAGGTGAATTGGGGTTAAAATGTTAGCTAGAAAATTACATAGGCTAACTGATGCCAGTTAGGTTAAACTGATGCCGGTCACAGGTAACTGTAGTCGGTCACTGTGGAAAGTGGATAGTTGGTCAAAACAAGGAAAAAGGCCAATACTTTGCCCAGTATGTAAGATGTTGATGGAATTACAGGTAAGTGAATATGATAAGAGTGACAGAGACTCTGAATAGTTAAAGAAGGTGAATAGGTGTCCTTTTGGGTAGGTTAACCAAAAGAATAGTGAACCGATGCTAGTTGAGTGAAACCGATGACGGTTAGAAGGTAACCAATGATGGTCACTGGACCGACACCGGTCATTGTGAAATTGAAACAACGATGAAGAAAATGTGGTTGTGAGTTAAAATTAAATGTGGAATCAAACCCAGAATTTTGAGAATGATGAGAATATGGTCTAGACACACTCAGATGAAGCTAGAATACACCAACTGTGATGAGGAGCATGCAAGGGGAAATAAGAAAAATGAAGAATGTGACCTCTCACCTCAAAATGCAAGCCAAGCAGAAACAATAAGAAAAATACAATCCTAAGAGTGATTTTTCTATTATGTTTGTTTAGCTTATGCTATTTAAGGACTGACTTATGAACTTTAGAATAGAATTTTTTTGTGAGGATGGCTTCCTACAAAGAAGGATACCTACAAGGAGAAGTTTTAGGTATGTTATGGTGGGGTGGACCATCCTTTGATGGGGTATTGGACAAAGATAACTAGTGGGTGCCCACTTACCGTGATCGTGTGTGATCACCTATAGGTTCTTAGGGTGAGATGTTATTTAAGAATGTGTATATATTTTAATTTTGTGATGTTTGGTAAGACTTAGAGAGATAAAGAGAAAGGAATTTATTTTCTATGATTCGTTTGTCAACCATCAATCTGGGCATGACTTCCACTTATAGGTTTCCCTCAATTAATGTGAGCTAATGCGAGAGAAGTAGAAAAACATGAAATGAGTTTTAAACCTAAATTGAAATGTTGGTTTTGATGACAAAAATATGAATAGGAGAAGGGATTCTCTTTCACTAATTCGATACTAATGAAAGGAAAGAAGTGTTATTTTTAAAGCACCAAAATACGATTTCTTTTAGACAATAGAAGAAGAGAAGGTTCTAGGAGAAAATATAATGTAAGAAATTTTTAGAAAAGAAAAAAACATACAACCCTTTCACCTAGTAATGAAATAATGCAAATAAACCGAATGGGTCCCACCGAGCATGCCAAAATGTTTTACCTGATTCTAGAGCATTTCTTCAAATGTTGACAAAACAGATAAGGGTAAAGGGCTAGGAGGAATAACTGTTAAGATGTTGGTTGTAGGTTGTTACACGCGTATGACTTCTGAATCCATAGTTGATCATGAGAGCTTCCTTTTTTCTTAGAGGAACTACCTGAAATGGAAAACAAGACCACCAAATAATAGTTAAACAATATATGTAGTGGACTGCCTAGCGTATGTTAGATCTGGGAAGTGTGACACTTCATAGATGGCTGTCAATCCACTGTTTAAAATAACTTAATGCTAACAATAAAGGAAATATTATTGTAGTTAAAATGATTTAGGTATCTCATTTGTCTACAATAATAAAATTCGTTCACAACAAAGCTAAACTATGATTGAATTTGAAGGTTAAGGTCTTGATTTGGGTACTGGTACTAGTCAAGGTTAGGTTCTGGGCTGTTTTGGGTATTGGGTAAGGAATGGAAACTCTGTTCTTGGTTTTTAGTTAAAAACATAGAGAACAATGTTGGTCTAGTATGACCGATGTTGGTTTAGGTTAACCAGTGATGGTTGTGGGTAACCGACGCGTCGGTATGGTGAAGTGGTACGTGAAACTCAATAAAAACCTGACAAGGTGATAGATCTGAGGCTAGGTGGAAATTGAAGGGCAATGGGGTAAAAGCACAATAAAATGTCCCACTTTTTGGTATGTTTTGTACCTTTATAAACATGAATTTTTAGTTTCATTGATTTTCTAAAGGTAATAGCCACAAAACCATACACATTCATGAAATTCCACAAACTAATGAAATGTTGTGTTTAGAGTGTAGAATACATATAATTTTTTTAAAATGGCAAAAAATATGATCTTTTTCTTAATTTTATTCATACGTTGTTTCTTATGTTATAAAAAAGGAATGATTGTCCCTAGGTGGTTTTTTTAAATGAAAATTTATTTTTTCACCATGAAATTTTAGATATATGTTCAAGATTTGAATTTTGAGGTCCTATCAAATTTTCATATTTTTTTGACTTATATTTTTTAATTAATTATTTAGTAAAAATATTTTCAAATAAATGGCGTACAAATGTCTATGCCAATAACTTTTAAGATTTATATCGAAATTGAATTTTTTTTCATAGGTAAGAAGAAGACTTCAACAAATAGTAATTTTATTTTTTTCAAATTTTTTGATATATTTTGCTATTTTTAAAATTGGGTTGATTGTGTATGATTTATTGTCCTAAAATACCATATGTTATAAAAATATAAATAATAAATAGTACAACAAATATTTAAAAAATTTAAATTATATTTTTAAAAAGCTAATAAAATTTTGTATTTTGTGTTAAAATTTTGTAATTTTATTCACTCATTAACCCTAATTACATGGCACCTAAGTGGCACATTTTGGCATAAAATTATCCTCCAAATGGATTTGGTGCCAAAATGTGCCACATAAGGGGCATTCACGTGAAGGGGGTTCGCGTGAACCCCCCTCACCTGAACCCCCCTAAATCCTAAATATGCCACCCAAAACTATATAAATATCTATATATAACTCTGTGCCGCCAAAATTATTTGAACCCAAAGGGGTTCACATGAAGGGTGTTCACACAAACCCCCATTCATGTGAACCACTTTCTTTGGCCTATGTGTTTCAATCCCACACAACCTCTTACTCATGTTTTTGGGACATAAAGTGGGACACAACATTGTGCTTTGACCCAGTGGTCAAATTCGTGTGGGTCCTAGGTATGCACAGGAATGATTAAAATCTGGATATGGGTAGTTCAAGGGTGTGGGTAAAGGGATGGTCAAGTTTTCATGGAGGTAAAATGGTGGGGAATGGGAATGGGAGCAAAAACTAACAACAAAAGTAAAAGGATTTGCTCAAATGATAATGAACTAGTGCAGGTTAACAAAACTTATTGTTTGTACGAGCTTGATGTCTGGTTGGAAATGGTGGGTGATCAAATGGAAGGAACTCGGTGTGGTGTTGGCACTTCCTCGGATGCTCCTGTGAAGGAAAAATGGCTCTATAGTTGCTTTTGGTGCTGGCTATGGATGCTCTGATGCATGTACGGATGCTAGTTCTACTTGCATGCGGCGGGTTTCGTCACTCATTCGAGAAGATGTATTAGCCTCTCCAAAATTTGTCGGCCTCAAAATAAGGTTTTTTTGGGGGTTAAATGGTAACCAAAAATGGTTTCGGAGTTTTGGTGGCGATTTACATTGAATGGCATCGGTTAGGGTGGGATTTCCTAGGTTTTCTATAATGGGCAGATCCTTTTGATTTTCCTAGATCTCACCCATTTTTGCTCATGAGAATAGAATGGAAGCTTCCTTCTAATTGGATGGGAATGTGGTTAGAGGGAATATAAGCTTTGATTTTTAAGGTTTTGGTAGGTCTTAGTTAGTTATTTAAACTTACTAAGAATAGGTCTTAGAGTGAGGTGGCTAGATGAGGTGGATATGTGAGCATTATCTCAATTAGGATATTAAAATAATAAATATTGTGAGATAATTAATTAATTTAATTAAGTTAATATTAGAGTTGGATGAAAATGGCGATGGTTAGGTAAATGTGTTCAAGGTATTTATTTGACGAGGGACCAAGGAGAGTGTGACCCAATTTTGGTGTCTACAGATGCATTGATATTGTTTCACCAAATGCAAAGAACATACACTCAACCAGATCACTTCACCTTTTCTAGTATCCTCCCAGCTTGTGCCAAAGTGGGAGCTTTGTAGCAAGGTATGAACATCCATCAGAAAATAACTAGAAGCGGGCATTTTTCGGATGTTGTTGTTAGGAGTTCCCTGATAGATATGTATGCCAAATGTGGAAGCATGCAGAACACATGTGATTTGTTTGACACAATGCCTTAATGAGATGTGGTCTCATGGATAATGATGATTACAAGATATGCACAAGATGGGCTAGTTGATAAAGCTTTGGAAACTTATAAGGAAATGTAACAAACAAATTTCCAACCAGATCAGTTCACCATTACCTGTATCCTTTCAGTTTGTGCCAAAATGGGAGCTTTGGAACAGGGTATGGACATCCATCAAAGCATAAGGAAAAGTGGATTTCTATCCAATGTTATTTTTCGAAGTGCACTCATAGACATGTATGTAAAATATGGAAGCACAAAGAAGGAACCTCAGTTGTTTGACACAATGCCTCTACGAGATGTGGTTTCATGGAATGGGATGATTGCAGGATATGCAAAAAATGGCCTTGCTGAAAAGGCCTTAGAGATTTTTAACCAAATGCAATTTGTGGATGTAAAGCCAAACTCAAAACCTTTACTACCATCCTTTCAGTTTGTGCCAAAATGGGAGATTTGGAAATTGGTACGGACATCCATCAAACCATAACTAGAAGACATTTTTTGGATGTTGTGGTCAGGAATGCCCTGATTGACATGTATGAAAAATGTGGAAGCATACAAAAGGCATGGGAGTTTTTTGACACAATGCCTCAATGAGATCTGGTCTCTTAGACTATCATTTTTGTAGGATATGCACAAAATGAGGTTCTTGACAAAGCATTAATGCTTGTATAAGAAATGCCTGAACAAGATGTGGTCTCATGGAATGTAGTGGTGGCATGATATGGAAAAAATGAGCTTGCTAAAAAGACCTTGGAGAGTTTTAAGAAAATGTAAATGTGAGGTGTAAATCCGACTCTACAACCTTTGCCACCATTCTCTGTGCCAAGATGGGAAATTTGAAGCAAGGCATGGAGTTCCATCAATGCATAACTAAATATAGATTTTTATCACATGTTGCAATTGGGAATGCATTAATAAACATATATGCCAAATGTGGAATCATATAGAATGCACAAAAATTGTTTGACATAATGCCTCAATGCAATGTGGTCTCATGGACTACGATGATTGCAGGATATGGAATGCATCTCTATGGCAAAGATGCCCTCAAAATATTTGAACTGATGAAGCACTCTAAAACATGTCCCAACCATGTAAGCTTCCTTTGTGTTTTATTTGCGTGTAACCATGTAGGCCTAGTGGATGAGGGATGTAAATACTGCAATAACATGAGTGATGCATATTGTGTTATTCCCATAATGGATCATTATGTATGAATTTTTGACCTTCTTAGACATGTTGGTTATCTTGAGGAAGCCTAAAACTTTATTATTAAAATGCCTATCGAACCTATTGCAGCTTGTGTGGATGTGTTTTCTTGGATCTTGTAGATCATGGATTGGGTTGGTAAGATGGATAATTTTATATTTCTATAGACTAATCATGGAAGAAGGGATTTGTGTGATGATATATGAATATTTGCAGAGGATACTTTGTTTTTTGTGTGTGTGGGGATGACTCTCAAAACTATTTCACAGTTCAAAATGGAAGTAGATCTCTGATTTGATGTGTGTATATCTTTTATTTCTTTGTTATAGCAAGAGTCTATATGTTTCTAACTTATCTTATATGGTGGATTCAATGATGAGACTATAGGTTCTTATTTACACATACTTATATTAGACATTTCATTATATTCATACTCTATTTTTATTGCATGGATATTCATAGTCTAGAGAATACCGAGATGGCCTTAGGAAGGTAAGGTGTGAAATCTTTTTACAGTTCGAATAATATGTGAATAAGGGAGTTAGAGATTGAATATGAAATTGTGACATAACTATGATTGGTTAGGGAACATTCTTGTGCACATAGAGAGGACATTTATCCCATTTTAGAATAATATGAATGCTTGAAATGGGGGGCTTTGATTTAAGGTAACTAGTTAGGAGTGAGAAAAATGGATGAATACAAAATTGTGAAGATATTTTTAATGGCTTCCATGGAAGTACCAAGTGATAATACCTATTGTAAATGTAGCAAGTAATCAGATGGTGGTGTTTGGTAAGGTTTAGGTGAGGTATTAGGTATTTACGCAAAGGATTTTTTTAAGAAAGCATCAAAGAGAAAATAAAATATGTCTTAGGTTGTTCGGTCATTAGCCATATGCTAAGAGCATCCCTTCAATCTACAAACTATATGTTCGAGTTTACATAATTTTTGAACATACAAATTGGAAGATAGTGACTACATTATTTTTGAAGATTTAATAAAAACTTAAACAAGGTGTAGTTTTAAAATCATTGTCTTCCTTCTTTGAATGTATTTTTATTATAGATGATCTACAAATATTTGTTAATTTTCATTTTTATGATTTATCGATTCATTTTTAACCCTATACCATTATTTTTATATTTTTGGTATGAACTATAGTGAAAGGTTTAGGTATTAATGAAAATGGTGCTTGATGATACCATGTAAAAATGATGTAATTTTAGATTTTACAGGAGTTAGTGCAAACATCATCCATCTCCTTGAACCTACACAAATATATGAAACTTGTAATATAGTTATTTGATATGGGATTTTATCTAAAAGTAAGTAAGAAATCACTAGGTATTCCAATAATCACTGCAATCTTTGTATATTTTCCATTGCTTTGAAGAATAAAAATAGTTGTTTTCTGTGGTTGGCAGGCATGATTAAGATAGTACACTTTTGTGGGAAACATCTATGCAATGTTGGATCTATTAATAAACGTAGGTAAGAAGTAAGCTCAGTGCACTTCTGTAATCTATCAAGTTTTTGGGTTTCATATTGGAAAGGAAGTGGAATTTGTTATATACAGTCTTCCCTCAGCTTGTTGTACTATGTTGTTATTTTCAGCTTGAAGGTGACTTGATCATGTTATAGACGACCTTATTCATCGTGGTTTTGTATGAGTCTTTGAACATGGAAAAGAGATGGAATAAGTCTCCTAAAATTTTTGTTTTTCAAATTTCTGTTGCAACATGATGTATTGTTGAATATTGTGTTTCAGTGTTATTCTTTTTGAGATCTTGTGTAATTTCAGATGTTTCCAAAAAACATGATGATTGTTTCATTAGACTCAGTTGGATGTAGTCATTATGTACTTCTATCAAATTACCTGAATTATATATGAAAAGAACATTGCTTTGAAGTATCTCTTCTTGAGTTGTCCAAATGTGTGACATTGACATCCAAAGAGTGTTTGAATAATTCATACTTGTTCTAAACTTGATTTGAGAGGAGAATGCAATCAGTTGTATCAGACCCCTATAATAACTCAGTTACATTTGATAAGCCGTTACATGATCTTGTTATGCTTCCTAAATTGACTGTTGTCTCCATGGATAGTAAGCCTCAGTTCTATTTGGGTGAACTGTGTTAACAAAGAAGCATCATTTTTCCACGTATTCATGTTTGAACATACCTTGAATACTTTTATGTGTTAAGTTTGTGATACCCTGTTTCAAATAAGGTTTTTATAACTCAGCCTTGAAAGTAAAATGCTATTAGATAAAACAATTTAGTGGGAAATTGTAACATCTTCTCTATATAGCATTGTTGTCTTTATACTAAGCTCCTTAGATCCCCCTATATATGTATCTATGTACCTATATATACAACTGTGTATGTAACTGTGTACCTATATATGCATATGTATATGTAATGATAGTACCTGTATATGCAGCTGTGTAGTGATCCCCCTACCTGTATAGTATAGTTGTATAATAATTTTATGGCATATGAAGCAATTATAAACCTCATGTTTTACCTATATAGTACAACTGTGTAGTAGGCCTTTCATCTATTTCCTCAAGGGCACAAGCCAATGCAATCTAAAGTATGGCCACCATTTCTTCCTCAATGTTGGGATTTCCGTGTACCATTCCTAAACTATGCAGAAAGGCCAAACATATTGTTGCATCCGATGTTATCTTCATTCACTTGCACTAGTCTAAGGGTGATCTATTTGGACCCCTGTTTTTTGTTACAAAACACACAACAATGTTGAACATTAAAATTTTCTCTTCAATGTATGTTTAAGTTTACTATCTTTTTTTTTAATAAATACAATTTCCCATGTGTAGTTGTTTACATATATGCAATTTTGAATTCAACACAGGCTCAAAATAATACAGCTACATGGATTCACAGGATTCAAAACTTATTAAAGGTTCATGCAACCAAAGTTGGGAAGATGTTTTAATTGTAGAGGAAACTCTATTGGTGACCATCATCATCTCAAGACTATGAGTGCTAGTGGGAGGCTCACTAACTACTATTTCCAATAAAGACTTTCTCAACATTAACAATATTCCAAAAGACAATAAGAGTCCATTCATGCTGCTAAGAGATGGCCTCTAATGAACCGTTAATCATTAAGAAAACATACATTCCAAATAAAGATTCCATGTTAAAATGATTCTTAGAGGCAATAGATGTAAATTCAAACTCAATAGTGATAGTTTTTGTGAACTAATATTGATCCACTTATTGAGAAAATTTTTATTTATCTACTTGTATGAATTTATAAATATTTTGAACTAATGAAACGAACATTAAGCTTATTTTTTGGAATCTCAAGATTCCTTTTTTGGGCATGTTACGTCAACTTGTGATGATATGAACTAGTTAATTTTTTTATGGAAATGGATAAATTCTTCATGGAACTTAATTTATTTTAATTTCTCCCTTACTTTCTCTAAGCCATATTTCAATTTAGTTAGTTGTGTTGCATGTAATATATCTCATCTGAGGTTTTCTTTTATTATGAATTCAACAATGACTTTGAATCAATGACTTGGCATTATCCTCATTCATTCTAATTTCATGTATTAAATTAAATTCAAGTGCTTTGTGTAAATGAGTTTACATCCATTGAAATTATTTTATTTTATTTTATATGTAAATGAGTTTTTTTAAATTGGGTATTTATATAGACATAATAATAAAGAGTCCATGACTAATAATTGATAAGTGCTAATATAAAAATATACTTATCTAAGAAATTATACTTGATAATCTTCCTAATTTATCTACCATTATCTATTTGAAAGACTCAAAAAGTGCAAGAGGAGTTTGGTCACAAATTTAAATTAAGATAGATCCAGAGAGAGTGAATGTTATTTAGAATCTACCATTACTAACTTTTAAGAAAGGAGTTCATTCTTTCTTTGGTAAGGTTAATTTTCTAAGAAGGTTTATTCCTGATTTTGCTAAATTAACTCATCATATCTTGAACATGATGAAGAAAAACAATACTTCAAATCAAATGAAAAGTAAGGAAATAATTCGAGAGGATGGAATTATCTTTGTCTACGGCACTAGTTCTTGTATCACCAAAGTTTAGTAAATAGTTCATTCTCTACTATTATTCCTTGGAACACACGCATCATCAACAATTTTGATGTAAAATAATGAGGAGGAAATTTAAGCTATCATTACTTTCATGAGTATTACTTTGAAGGCATATGAATTAAAGTATACTTCTATTTAGAAGCATGCATATATAATTGTGAAGGTATGAAAAACATTCAAGTATTATATTATGTTTTCACATATTGTTGTATATGTCCGACACTACAACTAAGTATATTTTAATGTAGCAAGAGTTGGGAATATTGAGAGGCACATGGCTAAAAAAGGTGTAGGAATATGACTTAGATATCAAGCCTAATAAGTTGGTCTCGAGGAAGAGGGCTTTATGAATTGATGAAAAAGACAAAAATTGTGATTCAAAGGAGGATGAAAATATGCCTTTGGTTCTCTTTATGAATCTGGTAGATGAATGGTATAGCAAGATTGCATATTTCCTCACACATGGAGAATGTCCGGATCAAATTTTGCGTAAGGAAAAACAAACTATCAAGCTCAGATCCAAGGATTTTGTTCTTTGTGATAATAACTTGTACAAGAAGGGGATATATGGTGTCTTTCTCTGGTGTGTAGATCATTCTCAACAAGAGATATTTCTTGAGAAATTTCATGAAAAAACATGTGGATTAAAACTCTTAGTAAGAGTTACTACACACAAGATACTTTGAGCAAGGTATTATTGGCCTACTCTCTTTCCGGATACAACTAATTGGGTTTCAAAATTTCAAACGTGTTAATAGTTTTTTCAGACGTGTTAAGCTCCTTGATTTACCTCCGAATCAGGTTTTGATAGAAGAAACATTTCAGTGATGGGGAATTGATTTCATTGGCATGTTGAATCCACCCTCTAGTTTTTGTCATCGTTACATTCTTACTAGTATGATTATTTCAGTAAGTGTGTGGAAGTTATACCGCTTAAGAGTGCTACTTCCAAGGAGGTTTTCAAATTTATTAAGGAAAAAATCATCATAAGGTTTGGTGTTCCCAAAAATATACTAACAGATAATGTTCCAAACTCATCTTCTGAGGATTTGATTAGGTTTTTACACATATGGGATTCATCTATTACATTCTTCAAATTATTATCCTCAAGGGAATGAACAAACATAATTGAGAAATAAATATTTGATAACTATAATGTGGCGAGATATCACAATATAATCAATGAAATCGGTCTACAATAAGTTGTTTGATGCATTATGGGTAGATAGAATTACTCCAAAAAAATATGTAGTAGTGTCTATTTTCCATCTATTGTATGGGAAGGATTCTAAATTTCCTATTACCCTCGAACTACCTACATTGCAATTCACTAAGGCTTTGGAAGATACTACTTATGAAGATGCCATTGATAAGAGGATAATGTGTTTGGATGAGTTATGAGATGTGCAAGTTCAACTATGAGATAGATTAGCTAAGCACTAGAAGAAATTCAATATGATATTGAAAAAGAAATCTTGAGTGAGGGCTTTTGAAGTTAAAGACTAGGTGCTCTTGTGGGATAAGAAGAATGAGTCTAAAGTAATGGATGGTAAATTTGATTCATTTTGAAAAGGGACATTTATGATTGTGGAAATTTCTAGATTTGATAGTTTCATTCTGGCCTACCAAGATGGACTTGAAATTTCACTATCATACAATGGGAAAAATATGAAGCTTTACAAGAATTGACGGTTCAGGACAAAACATGTATGTATACAAATAAATTCTTAGGTTTTTTATGTTTTTTTGTTTCCCTTTCCGTGACTTTGAACCAATGAAAAAGGCTTGAAACTATAGATGCTAGGATCCTATCTTCATTTCTTCCATTCAGGTAGAAATAAAGATGTTCATAAACGGATATAGTTAGTGTCCCCAAGATTTATCTTGGAAATATTAAGGTACCCATTTAAATTTTTAATTTTTCAAAACTTGTGACGAGTTGTGTTAATTTTGTTGGTAGCTTTAGGTTTGTTATCTATTTAGATTGTTTCCTTAACTCATCGGGTTATAGGAGTGCATGATTATTCTTCAGGAGATTGCGGGAAGTTTCTTGGGGATGATTTATGAAATACCCATGTGCCTAAAATACCCTAAAAATACTTAGAAATAAAAAAACTTGCTCTCCTAAGTAATCAGGTTTCTTAGAGTGCTTTACTTCTAAGTAAAAAAATCCATATTTGAAAATCCAATTAGCATAGAGTTCCTTCTTTACGTTGTTTTTAAGAGCTTCGTTTGCTAAATAAATTAGTCTCTAAACACCACATAATTATTTTAGTTCTCTTCGGTTAGTGCTAATCTCAAACTCTTTTACTTATCATATTCATTACGCTAAACCAACATAATTTTACTTGTTTTGAACTTAAAACAAGTAAAGTAATTGTTATCACCAAATTACAACACACCTGAATGGCATAAATATGGATGGGGCATTCAGTGTAATTTGTGTAACATTGGGTTACCTCTCAAGCTGTGGGACTTGTAGGCTTGAGATAACCCTCCAGAGAAAGTTGGTTCTTACTCTTAAACTACCCGCTACAAAATACTCCTAATGTAGGCAAGAAAACTATCTAATCCTAATATAACCATTACCAAGGATACATGGAGAGAGAGTTCATGAAATTAAAACCTACACTAAGAGCGGTGATACACCAAAAAAGGAGGTTGTTAGCCAAAAATCCAACTTCCTGAAATGGAGAGAGGTGAGAAATGGACAGGGTGGAAAAAATGTGCCATAGAATAAATATTGATTCACAAAGAATACCATTTATTTCCCATTGAAAAAATATCTCAAAACTTGTAATAAACATCAAGAATATGCATATAATACCCTACAATAAAGAGAGGAAAGTAGAGACAATAAAAAAATACAAAGGACAGAAAGATGCATCACAAAACAAAGTTTATTTCTCAAATAAGTATGCACAATATAAAATTAGTAGGCAAGAGGTAAGAAAATTCCATTACAAATCTTGGAAAGGAGGCTTAAGCTCCACATTCAACCCTAGTAGAGAAGAAAGAGAGGGGGGTAGGAGAAAAATGACTAACTCCCTTTACAAATGACCCAGATTACAATTTGTAGAATGAAAAGAGAGAGAAAGAGTAATCCCAAAAATTCCTTTCTAACCAATTACAAATTAAAATAAATGAAGTGAGATGATGATATTTGATCTGTAAAATATCCCTCATGTTGTCCCATAACCTGCAATAGAGAAATAATGATGGCCATGCCCATTTAATGCATTCAAACCACCACCAAACCACCAAACTAAACTCGGGATTGTTTTCTACAAAATTCACCTCTAAATTTTCATTAATTTCTTGGGTTTTTATGCATTAAGCTTGGAATCACAATTCTAAAGAGACCAATTTTGCATGATTTTGTTGAGAATTTATCAAGTAATGGATTCTGAGTGATTGCGGTTGTTTTGAGTTTGCTAGACATTTATTTTAATACGGGACTAATAATTAATTATTTGGTAGAAAGTATCATTAAAAGTATTTATCTCCTTCACCTAATACTTTATATCATCTAAATATTTTGGTACATTAAAAATGGCGACCCCATTTAATTTCCATCATTATTTCTATGTAGAAAGGGGAATGACTATTTTAAAGCACTTATATTGTACCTTATCGGGTAGCTTAGTTGAGTGGTAACCATTTTACATTTCCGGCCTCAACATTTTAAATTTACATTAGGCCTTTATATTTAGTGGCTCCTCCATTTATATCTCTCCCAAATCACCATTGATTGACCTATCCCTTTCACTTGTAAATTAGGTTCTCTACATTGAATGCCAAGCCCTTCAAGATCAACCCTCCTTATTAACCTGGCACCGCCTATATACTTGATTATCGAGCCATTTGACGTTTTGAGCTCTGTTTTGACTTGCTCGACATGCAACTCTATTTTGGGTCAATCACTTTATATCTCGACTAGGTGGCACGTGGTTTTCCCCATTGCCAACTTGATGGATTCTTATTTGACTCGGTGACATATATGGACTTCCCTTTGCTTAATGTGTAGAGCATCCAATTCATTGACCCTTTATAGTTCCTATATAAGTTCTCTATACTTCCATGTGCATTACACCGATGACTTTCCTATTTACAATTTACCACCACATTTCCTTGTTACACATGGAGGCCCCGCATGGCTTTGGGGTATCCTTTATTTCTTGAACTTTCGTTGTTGCACCTTTGAGATGCCACGTCATAACCCCATGTGAATCAATTTTCACCCACAATGGTATTTTCGGGGTACTTGGGCCATCCATTTGTGATATCTCCAAAAACTCTATGGCTTGCCAAGCCATGTTGAAACTCACCTATCATCTACTAAGTCTTCACTCGATTTGCATTCGTGATGACTAGCTTGGTTTTATGTTAAACACTAGCTTGAACTCCACCATACGAGCTCAATCGCATAGTCAACTCAATACATAATGGTTTGAGCTCAACATTTATTTACCAGTGAAGTTGATGCCTACCAAAAATGCATATCTCGGTGAGTTACATCATCTATGTAGTTTTTGCTACTAGTGCACATCTTGGTTTATTGTGGAGTTAGCCAAACAAAGGGTGCAAGCTCGCCACTTCATAATGTGATCTAGGAAGTAAGTGAAAACAAATTATTTTTAAAATGGTTTGGTCTCCCATATTCTCGTGTGAATTCATCGACTCACTCATCATAATGAGCTCCACCACATATGGTCATTAGATCTCGCATCACAAAACATGCTCGATGGTTTCCTCCATTCCATTGCATTATCAAATACAAGCTCGATTTTCCAAGATAAATTTTTCTATGTTTCCAAGTCATCACATGGCTTGTGCCATTTATATTCTCATGGATTCGTTGTTGGCTTGGTTCAACGAGGGAATATATTTCCTGGTCAAGGTTGTAAATTTATCCTTCTACGTAAATTGGTGACCTTGAAGAGAAACTCACCCATGCTTCTAAGGAATAGCTCAGTTCCATACCTAACCCAACTCAATATACTCTCTATGAGCTCGGTGTTGGCATAATTTTTACTAGCTTGGTGTCACATACCAAAATGGCTCATTTCTCCTAAAAGGAAACTTGACCCTCAGAAACATAGCTCAGTCTTGTATGAAATGAAAAGTTCTTCACTTAGTTCAATACCTGTACCATTGGATTTTTCGGTGAGCTCAATGTTCTAACTCGGACACCCTTTCATCTATTATCCAATTTAATCCCTTACTATCTCAAGGAGATAACAAGTGGATTGGTGGGTTATGAGCATGGCATCATCGTACTAATATAAAATTTCTTACATCCTTCCAAACATCTTAGAGATTTATGTACTCTCTCAAGGCCCTAATTCTATCTGTATACTTTGAGTCAGTCTATGAGAGTATCTCAAGGAAAGCCTACTCTGTTGTCCAATTTTACCAGGGGGTGAAATTGGATAAAAATTTGGTGACACACGGGGCCATTCATGTCCTAAATGGGATGACCATCTTCCTATAGCTATACATTACACATGGAGTATGTATGATCATGTTGAGATGATTTAAACCTTGAAAACGTTGACCCCAGAATGATGGTAATTTCATTTCTTGCTTCTAGAGCTTCCCTTCACTGATCACATTTTCCAACTCTTATAAGAAAATCTTGAAATTTATTTTGTGAGAGTGGAAAATTGTCTTTGAATTTGAGTTTCACCCATTCCCACAACTATGATCTCGTGATGTTGAATGAAAAACACCTATGATTGTTTCCTCAACATCGATTTTTTTAGACTTATTTTCTGGCAAGATGAAGCATACTACAAAATTGGAATGAAACATGTCATCTTGTACATCATGGAACTTTGTTAAATTCTAACTTTCCTTCTTCGAATGTATGATTTATGATATGTTGTTTGGGCACGGTGAAGGCTGGATTTGATCTAAATAGGCTACCAAATGATCATTTAATTGCTTTCATGGGCATTGAGGCTTGCTGTAGTTGTTCTTGGAGAGAATCATCAAGATCTCCTCCTTAACTAATTTTAGTTGATCTCGCATTTGTTTAAATTATAAATTTGTAGTTGTTACATGTAACTATTAATTTATTGCTCCAACAACTAATGGGCATGGTACAATCGTACTACCTATAGCGACACAAACAAAAGCTATATACAAAGAGAAAAAGTCACACATGCCTCAAATGAGACATGCGAGTGTGCACAAGACCTTCTTCTAAAAAAAAACTACTCCTACCCTACACTAACCAAAGAAATATGCAAACTCAAACAAAACTTGAAACTGGAGATGAAAAATAGCTTACCTTCCTTACAATTGTCAGCCATGTGGATGATTTGGCACTAAACCCGATTGGAAATAGGAGTGAAATATTGGATGTGAATTGATTCTTAACTCCCCCATTCATCAAGGTACTAATAAGAAATAAGACATATACCTCTTCTAGTTGCTGATCACTTGGTCCCAAGAGGTGTTACTTTTGATCCTTGGTACATTGAGGTTAATCCTCATGCTCGAAATGAGCATGACAAGCTTCATATTCTCCCTTGTATCTAATGAATCCAAGTAAATTATAAGGCATGGTCTGGTCCTTTTAATGTGCTCACTAATTTGAAACTTAACTCCAAAAATGGAGTCTTCCTATCTGCAACTTGATCTTAATCTTCTTGCATATTTTTAGACAAATTATGTCTCGTTTGATTGAATGACAAGGAAGAGGTGCGAACATCTTCCTTCTCTTTTCATTTAGTGGAATCATGGGAATCTTCTTCATTTTGCAACTCATTATTTTTTAGCAGAGCCTCTAATGAGGTTACCTACTCAATATTGTAATTAGTTGCAACTTGTTGATCGCTTCCGCAGGAGTTCTTCCATTATTTCTTGAAGACCACATTGTTCTTGAATAACTTCTTCCTCTAGCATGAAGTTTGATAAATCAAATTATTTAATCTACTTCTCTAGAGAACTATTATGGGAAGCAAGGTCTTCTTGAATTATCCCCTCTATCACAAAATCATCAATCAAATCATATTCTCTGAATGAAAGTAAAAAAATTTCAATGATTTCCTCTTCATTAAGTACCTCCAAATCTGATTTGGTCTCCTCATGTGCTACTCTTCAACTAGATTTATATTTGGTTAGTCTTCCTCTTCTTGGACTGATTTTGTAGCTTAAGTTGGATCAAAAATTGTTCTAACAAAGTGTCATTATGGACACCGCATTCGAGAGCATCCGACCGCCAATCTTCCTTTGGTTCTTCTTGCTCCACCGTTGTAAAAAAATCAGCTTTAGCCACCACATACTCTTCACCTTTGATATCCTTCAGAGGATTCACCATCAAGGGCATCTTGCCAATCCCAAATCTTAGAGCCCATATTTTCAAATCTTCTATCATTTTATTTTTTTAGGATCTTCATCATGGTGTCATTTGTTGGTTGTCAATTTTTATCTTCCTAACATGGATTTGGGAATACAAGAGGAAGGTTGGGTTAGGTTACAACCAATTTGTTAATTATTTTTGGTTGTGAGGAGGCTGGAATTCTTTTTTCTACGAGAGGGTAACCACTTGGAAGGGAAAATGGTAGAAAAATCAATATGAGATGGAAGATTAGAGGATGGATAACAAAATTTGACCATTGGGGAAGTATACAATGGGATTGAATCTTCACATTATTGAAGTGATAAGGCACGGGAAGGAGAGAAATAAGAACTAGGAGTTGATGGTTGACTTTCCCATTGACAAGGTTGTCTTGAACATTTCTCATAGACTTCTATCTCAACGGTCCCTTTGTGTAAGTTGAGGCAACATCTCAACCATGAAATCAAAGCTTCTTCGCAGTGAGCTATAGTGTCTTGGAAAAGGGTCTTCCCATTGACAAGGTGTGTCGTAACCAATTTTGAATTATTTCATCTTTGTTGTAGCCGAGATTGAACCATGCCAGCCTCCATTCTTTGAATCTTCTCCAATGATTAGCATTCTCAGTTTTATTGTTCTAATTACAAGCATACCCTTTTTCTTGATAAGGTCCATAGCCAAACTAGTTTTGACATTTCTCATATGGATAAGCATAGTGATTCCAAATATGATCATAATGCTAATCTAGAGGAGTTGTGAAGCTCATTAGAGGCTGATTGCACTGCTGAAAGTGTGAATTCCATTGTGGGAATGAAGCCATGATTGCACAACTTCATAGAATGGAAGAAAATGAAAGGGATGAAAATAAGATGGATGGAAGAAAGGTCTGCAGTTTACCAAAATGGGTATTTTAGACCAAATGGAGTCATCAGGTATGTTTGTGAATGCTTCCAAAAGCTAAAATTTCAACAAGAACACACCAACCTATTGAAATGAAGTCTGCTCCAAAGATTGAACTGCACTCCAGCTAATGATTTTCTTAAAATAGAGCACCTTTGAAAGATAAAAATATAACTTATGTGATGTCTCACTGGTAATTATAGAACTATTATCACCAAGTTACAACATTCCCAAAATTCCTAAATGTAGATGGGTAATTCGGTGTAATTTTTGTAACATTGGGTTACCTCTCAAGATGTGGAACTTGCGAGCTTGAGATAATCCTCTAGAGAAAGTTGGTTCTTACTCCTAAACTACCTACCACAAAGCGCTGCTCCTAATATAGGAAATAAAACTATCTAATCCTAATCTAACCATTAATAAGAAGATAGGGAGAGATAGTAAATGAAAGTAAAAATACACTAAGAGTGGTGATATACTGAGAACAGGAGGTTGTAAGCCAAGAATCCAACTTCCCGAAATGGAGAGAGGTGAGCAATCGAGAGGGTGGAAAAAATGAACCATAGACAAAATATGGATCCACACAAAACACCATTTGTTTCCCATTAAACAAAACTCTAAACAAATGCAATAAACATAAATAATATGTATAGTATACCCTATGATGAAGGGAGGAAAGTAGAGATGATAGAAAATTCAAAGGAAAGATAGATGCATCACAAAACATAGTTTATTTCTCCAATAAGTATGCACATTACAACATTAGTGGGAAAGAGGTAAGAAAATGCCATAAAAATCTTGGATAGGAGGCTTAAGCTCGTATTCAACCCTAATATAGAAGAAAGAAAGAGGGGGCAGGATAAAAAATGAATAAATCCCTTTACAAATGATCCCTATATTACAATTTATAAAACGAGAAGAGAGAGAGTAATCCTGAAATTTCCTTTCCAACCACTTGCAAATCACAATAAATGAACTGAGATGATGAAATTTGATCTCGTAAAATCTCTCTCATGCTTTGTCCCATAACATGTAGTAGAGAAATAATGATTTCCATGCCCATTAATCCCAACCACCATTAGATTTGTCAATGAGCTCAATGCTCCAACTCGGCCACCCTTTAATCCCTTACTAGCTCAAGGAACTAAAAAGTGGCTCGGTGGGTTCTAAGCATGACATTATATTAGCCCTAATTCTATCTTTATACTTCAAGCCGACTATGACAGGTCTTTCAAGGAAAGCCTACCCTATTGTTTGATTTCACTGAGGGGGTGAAATTGGATAGTATTAATTTCTAAAAGATGATAAGATAAGCCTATTCATTTCACTAAAATCCTACCCCATTACTTATCCTATTCATTACGCTAAACACAAGTAGCTTTACCTCGCTAGAGTTGAGAAAAGTAAAGTAATTCTTAAAATTTGCATAACTAATGACTTAAGTTATTAGTGAATTAAAAATACTTTACTTGCTTTAAAAATAATAAAGTTATTTTGAAAATCTGCATAGAAGGAAGAGTTGATGTGGTATTTATATGGGTAGCATTTAATGACGTGGAAAATATAAAATCTCTAAGTAATTCCACCTAGGACCCACAAATTTTATTTTTGAGAGGTGAAGTTTCTAGCCATCCAAATACCGAGAAACTTCAAGCAATTGATTGAGGAATAATTTGCATAAACTAACTTTGACCCATTTGTAGGAGAGTTTATTAGATTGTTTTGATTCTTGTTTTTCTTTCTTTTATGTTGGGTTTTTTGTTTAGTTTATGTTTTTCCTTCTGTATTCCTTTTTCTTCTTGTGTTCTTTGAGAAATGTTTCAAAATTAGAAATTTTGTTATTTTGAATTAGGGTTTAGTTATGTTTTCAAAATCGGTGCTACATATAATAGAATGACATTTAATTTTTATTATTTTGTACCTTATTTTTTCCCTATGTCTATTTCCTCTTCTTTTTGTGGTTTTCCTTCTTCATTTTTCTAGTGATTAGGGTTACTTTTCTTCTCTTATGTTTAGTATAAGTAAAGTAACTCTAGATCACCATAGCACTTTGTGTTTTGTTCCTTCTTTGATTTGTGTCAATGTGGATGTCTTTTTCTTACTTTGCGGTGAATGAAGTGTCTTCTACTTGTCATGTTAAGGGAAGTAAAGTAGTATTCAAGATCCAAAAAATAGGTCATGGTCTCCTTAGGATTGCGGGATTCACATTTGTTGTTACTTGTTGCATTGAAATGGAAGAAAAGTTTTTAAAAATATGTATTGAATCGCATAGCCCAAACTCCTTGTTTTGTATCATTTTGAATAAGTGTTGTTTTTACTTACTTTTTGTCGATTTGGATATCTTTTAATTTCCTTTTAAATTGAAGTAAATTAGTAAGAAACTACCGCAAAACCTTCTTCCCATTTTTTTGTGCATTTTGGCATTGATTTTAATTCTAAAATTCTTTTATTTTCTTTTTATTGGTAGTAAAGTAGAATGAGAAATCCACAAAACATTCTTCCCTTACAATGCGTTGATTTGAATTGCTTTAACTTGTGCCATTCATTACAAAAACCAACCACCTATTACTTCCTTTGTATTGCAAAGTAAAATTAATTACTTATAATTCTTTAATGTTTTACGGTGAACCGATGAACCATTTATTCATATTCATTGTGGTGAATTGATTAGCCATTTATTCCTATTCATCGTGGTAAATTAATAGACCATTACTCACTATATATTGCGCTGATTTAAAAGGATATTTATTCCTTTTATTGTCCAGATTTGAATTTATTATGATTATTAACTACAAGTATCAATTTGTTATACCCTCAAAATCCACCATGACTGCGCAGAATGAATTGTTTCATTCAATCACTTCCGCTAATCGGAAATTGAATTCTACGATGATTGTAATTTATTTGCAAGAAGAAATCGAGTCCGGATATTTGCATGCAACTGACATAAATTCATCTTAACTTGATGTTCTATATTGAAAGTGAAAAATATATTGATCTTTAATAGTTGGAGTATGCTTGTTGAAGAGAAAATTTCTACAACTAGTTACAAATCTATTGAAGTAAGTGAAGCGATCGATAGGGGAAGAAGAAGAGGTTGCCATGATAAAAGAATATCTAGATCTGAATATCGAAGAAGCTTCAAGAGTGAGAAAAGGAAAAATAAAAGCTAAAGATAAGGTTAACAAGATGAAATATGGATATAAAGGATACCATGTGGAATCTTGCATCACATCGAATCTATCTAGAATTAGATATACAAACATGTGTAATGTATCGGTATTTGAATTAATAGAGAGGTACAAGGATAAGAATCAAACACCCTTGGTTCTTCCTTGAATTAATATATTGTTTTACTTCTTCATTTTCTAGTTTTTATTTCTTATGTGTTGGTTTTTTTGGTTTAAGTGATGTTTTTCCTTCTATATTCCTTTTTCTTCTATGTTCTTTGACAAATGGTTCAAAATTAGGAATTTTTTAATTTGGGATTAGGGTTTATTTATGTTTTAAAACATGATGCTACCTCTAATAGAATGATATTTAATTTTTATTGTCTTGTACCTTAGTTCTTCCTTAGTTTTATTTCCTCTTGTTTATGTGGTTTTCCTTCTTCATTTTTTGATAATTAGGGTTACTTGTCTTCTCTTATGTTTAGGATAAGTAAAGTAAATTTAGATCACCATATCTCTTCATGTTTTTTTCCTTCTTTGATTTGTGTGAATGTGGATGTATTTTTATTACTTTTTGGTGAATGAAGTGTCTTATACTTGTCATGTTAAGGTAAGCAAATTAGTGTTTTAAAGATGCAAAATAGGTCATGGTCTCCTTAGGTTTTTAGGATTCACATTTGATGTTACTTGCTTCATTGAAATGAAAGAAAATTTGTTTAAACATTTGTATTGAATTTCATAGCCCAAACTCCTTGTTTTACGTCATTTGAATAACTATTGCTTCTTCTTACTTTTTGTTGATTTGGATGTCTTTTACTTTCCTTTTAAACATAAGTAAACTTGTATGAAATTACCATAAAACACACTTCCCATTCGCTACACATTTTGGAATTGATTTTACTTATAAAATTATTTTACTTGCTTTGTATTGGTAATAAATTATAATGAGAAAGCTGAAAAACATGCTTCCTTTTGCAATGCATTGATCCGAATTACTTTAAAACTTCTCTCATTCATTGCAGAAAAACGACCACATATACTTCCTTTATATTGTAGTAAAATGAATTACTTCTACTTCTTCAATGTTTTACAATGAACCGATCAACCATTTCTTCATATTCATTGTTGTGAACCGATTAGCCATTTCTTCCTATTCATTGTTGTATATTGATAAACCATTACTTCATGTATATTGCGTTAATTTAAAAGGAAATTTATTCCTATTTACTATGCATATTTTAATTTCTTATGCTTATTAACTACAAGTCTCAAGTAGTTATACACTAAAAACCGTAATGAACTACAAAACAAACTATTTCATTCAATCACTTCTAGATAATCAGAACTTAACTTCTATAATGATTGTAATTTATTTACACAAATAGATTGAGTCCGAAAGTTTGGATGCAACTGATATAAATGTATCTTAACTTGATGTTCTATATTTAAAAGTGAAAAAAGCTATCGATCTTTAATATTTAGAGAATTATTGTTGAAGATAAAATATGTGTAGCTATTGAAAAATCTATTGAAGTAAGTGATTGGTCAACATGGGAAGAAGAAGAGGTTATCATGATAAGAGAAGATCTAGATACGAATATCAAAGAAAATTCTAGAGATAGAAAAGGAAAAATATTAGCTAAAGATAAGGTTAACAAGATGAAATATAAATATAAAGGATACCCTATGGAATTTTACATCACATCGAGGCTAGATGGAATCGAGATACATACATGGGTCATGTATCGGTATTTGAATAAATAGAGAGGTCAAAGGATAACAATAAAATACCCTTGATAAAGGCATTGAATCAAAGTGGGCTAATTAGGGAAGTTGTATTTCCAAGTACTTGTCAATTACCATAATTTGTGTTAGAGTGTGCAAAGCATTATGATCCTCAAACTAGAACAATCAAGAATGATGTAGGTGATCTAGTGGCTAGGCTAGATGTTCATTTCTTCAACTTCTTCTTAAAAATCCCTACTACACCAAATAAAATGAGTATTAACATGGAGAAATCTAGTGGGTATTAGAAAAATAGGACAAAATATGCCATGTGGATTATGAATTTACAGTATTTGAAGGAGAAAAATAGGCTTCTAGGTTCTCTAAATCAATTGTCAAGTATGATTTAGTTCAGGAGGCTGCTGAAATTTCTCAGTTGATTTGTAGAGTAAATGGTGAGAAGAATGCTAAATAATATTATCCATGGATGTATTGTTTCCTCATGGTGTTTCAAAATGGAAAACCTTATATGTTTATTAACTGGGCTGAAATCATTAGTAATAACATTGATTTCTAGTTAAGAAATGTCATCCAAACTTTGGATTTCAAGATGACTTCTTATCTTATATATGTTGTAGAAACACAAGGTTATTTTCCCAAGCTAAGGAGTATTGGAACATTGACTCAAAAACCCATTTATGAATATTATCCATAGTTGGCCTTACTAGGATATTTCAAAGAATACAAACAAGTTAATGAATTATTCTTATATGAGGTCATTTGTAAGCTCAATCTTGATTTGAAATTGAAGAGAGTAATTGATGAGGAATGGAATGTAGTCCAATGTATGGGTGTATTTTTATTCATTTTTCTCATTTCACATAATTGATAGTTTTTGGTTGCACGAGTTCCCAACTCAAGTTTCCTAGATATCCCATTGACAAATGGATTCTACTTGAGTTCTATATATATTTGGTGCAACTCCATGACTTGTAAAAATGTCTTCATAGAACAGTTATTCAATTTTCTTGTTATGATTGGGTAATATCAATGTACAAGTATCCATAAGGATAGAAATGTTGAGAAGGAAATATTTATTTTTATACTCAGAGCTCCTTCAAGGAAAGTTTAAATTTTGATTATAGAAATATTGCCAAGAAGTCAGTCTCATTGAGTTATACACATATGCCGACACTAAAAGATTCATGGGTTGATTTTAGAGATGAGTTTGACATAATAAGAAAGGATTACATTTGGTTTGATAAAGTGCAACAAATTTTCATATTTGGGTTGGAAAATATTCCAAAAGATCTCTTAGATGATGGACAAGTAATTTATGGTACTTATTATGATGAAGGAGGTGAAAATGTCCCCTTACTTCTAGTCACTCACATCTCTAAGTCAATCATGACAAGGACATCAAAGGCGTTTCTTAATACTTTTGAATGGTTTCTCAATCAAGGTTATTTCCTTGAAGAATCAATAATGAATGATATCAATTAGATAGGCACTAATAAAAGGAATGCCCCAGTGAAATAAAGAAGAGAAAAGAAGTTCTAGGAGAGAGTAGTGGAATGGCTACAAAGTTGAATCCAATTAAGAATGCAAGAGAAAATAATCCATTAATTTCAGGAGTCACTTCGGAAGATACTTCTAGTTTATTGACATCTTCATTAGTTGCTACTCCTAATATTCAAGATATTCCTAAAAAAGGAGAAATTTTGTTACAATTACTCAAGCCAGATTCATTCTTATTTCCTTGGTGATAGAGAAGCTACATCTTCTATAACCCCTCCCTGCTCTCCACCATTCATTCCTCCTCCTCCATCGTTAGAGAAGGTATCAATTAGATAACAACAAGAGACACATGATGTTTCTTCTCTTAAAGAAGTGTCGACATTAGAATAAAGTGAATCCCTAAGATAAAATGTAGAGGTTGAAGAGGGGGAGATTGGGAAGGAAGGTGGTGGTAATGTGCATATTTATATAGTTGGAGTTATTTTAGTTCTAGATTCTAAAATACAGGAGGATGTTTAAGATATTGATACAAGGACTGAATAAGGATAAATAGAAGAAGAGTTGATAAAGAAAAATATGTTTAAGTTCGTAGGGGTCTTGCAATAAGGTTTTGCTATTGAATAACCTAGGAAATAGATAGAAACAATAAAACTTCTCTCTACTAAAGTAATCGGTAAAGAAATGATTGTTCATCCTAATACCTAATCTCTTTTAGGACAATATTTCACAAATTGGTTAGCCGAGAAAAATCTTCTTGGTTCTAGAGAAGTAGCGAATTTAGAAGAATTAGATCTTCAATTACCAAAAATTATTGAAAAGAAAAGGAGAATATCCAAGGTAACATCAAATTTAGTTATTGAACCTTTGGGGAAGAAGTTCTTCTGAAGTATCCACCATGGAAACATGAAGGAGAAATGAGGAATTGAGAGAAGGATATTTTGTGATCACAAAGGTAACACTAGGAGAAGTCACAATGAAGGATTGAAGCATGATACACAAATATTAATCAATATCCTTTTCCAAAAGCTAGATGAAGAAAAAGTAAAGAATATTAGATTGAAGGAGAAAACATATAATCAGTGTGATATTATCATGAAGGTTGCAGGGAATTCAACACATCCATTATACATAGGGGAACATGTGAACCCTCAGGTAATCAAAATCAAGGAGGAAACAGGGATATGTCAAAGGTTGTGGATGAATGGGTGGCTGAAATCACCAAAATAGCTACAAATTATTACAAAGAAATATTGGTAAATATTGTTGAATATAATTATTTTAGTTTAAGAGAAGATTTTACTTAAAGGATCTTCTTTCACCAATAGTTTTTATGCTTTCTAGGAAAAAATAGATAGAAGGTAAGTGGTTAAGGAGGAATACATGTGGGACGAAGGTGCCAGGGTAGAATGCACGCGTTGTTGACATTATCCAATCTGATCGTAGAGAACTCCTTTTTATGGGAAGGACTACGTGTAGATGTAAAGAAAAACCACAAAAGATTATTAAATAGCATATGACAGTGGAATTCCTAGCGTATGATATATCTAAGAAGCATGGTGCTTCCAAGAGAGGTTGTCAATCAACTGTTTAATAACAATTAAATGTGAATAAGTAACTGAAATAAATAACACTAAATCTAATTAGAACGAAGGTTTTTTTAGGTTAGACGGTGTATGTCAAAGGTCAGTAAGGATCTGGGGCTGATTGGTTGAGGTATGGGTTGGTTTTAGGTGAGTGGGAAGCTTGTTGGCCTAAAAATATAAAATAACACTCGAACCGATATCATTCTCGGTGAAAGATGTCGGTATGGGGATGAAAGCGATGACACCAATGAACCAATGTCGGTAGGGGAAATAGGTAATGAACTATTAAAATGGGTTTTTAGGCTCTCTATGATTGCAAAGAGAGTGAGGGTAGTGTGGTTTGGGTCATAATATTGCTGAGAAGACTCAAGAATACTATGAAGGAGGTTTAGAAGGTTGAAAATGCTTGGGGTGGTTGAATAGTGGGTTAGTGGGAAGAAGATGATGTATGGATAACAAAAGAAATAAAATATTGAAAACAACAAGAGATCTATAATGGGATAAGTACAAATGATTAAAACCATAGTACTTACTTGGTATTTTGTAGATCCTGTGAGTTAAGATGGTTGATGGTTGATCGTAGAATAGGTGCTTGAGTCGATTGCCACGTAAGTACAACCTATGTTCTCTCGTAAGTATTCCAATTCTTTGTAAGGAGAACCAACTACTTTTCTTACACTATGGTTATGTGTGTTCGTCATTTGGATGTAGGAGGGCTTGAATATTCATGCTTGAATGCAATAAGGATCCAATAAATAAATTACCAACCTAGGTAAAGGGTTGTAAAATTCTATATAAAGGAACTGATGGGGATTTAGGTGATTGACGTCGGTTGAGGATAAACCATTTTCTGTTAGGGTGAAATAATCCAAGTTTCTAAATATGGCCCAATCTTTACTATTTTTGGAGTGATTTTGATTGTTGGGTCCTCTTATGGAAGTAGATTTAATGTGAGAGAAAGAAGGAAGATCTTAAAAGAAGTCCAGTTAGGTTTAGGAAGAATTCTTAGTTAGTTAGGTCAAGTAGTGACTTATCACTTGTAGTGATGACTTAATGTTGAGAGTGATCACTTGGGTAGTGTGAGTTAAATTCCCCTAGAATGGGTCAAGGATGAGGTATCATGATGAGCTGGAGGTGTGAGGATGAAATTAACTTAATTAAACTAATTAAATTAATTAATAATGTGAGGATGAATATTAATATGGGGTAAAGGGGTCATCATTAGTTAAATTTGTTACGTTAATTAAGTGAAGGGGACCAAGGGGAGTGTGACGCAAATTTTCTTTCTACATTTACCCATTTGTCATGTAGCTTTTATTTCTATGTGACCCTAATAAAAATGGAAGTCATTGCACAGGTATGAGTGAGGGTTAGGTTTCCCCAAGTGTAGGTGGAGATGATTCCTCTCAAACTAGAAATTGATGAGGTGTTAAATGAAGTTGGTGAGTGGCTTGATAAATGGGTAAGTGATGAAAATCAAGGTAGGTTAGTTTTAGGCAAGGGTGATTTTGTTTGGGTAATAGGTGGTAGAAGTCTAACGGATGCACATGTATAGAATTGTATAAGGTATCAGGTTGAAGAACATGTAAACTCTATTTTGTCAAAGGTCAGTAGGTTTATCCAAACAAGGTTTAAGTGTTTTCAGGTATCCAAGGTATATGATATTGTCCTAAAACACAACTTGGAAAGGTTTTAGAACGATAAATAGGTTTGTTCCAAGGCACCAAAGGTTAGGTTGGGATAAACAACACGACATTAGGTAAGGTAAGGTCAGTAGGCTGAACAACATGAGTAACAACATCGCAAGGTATAATGAGTAAACGAATTCAAGTGTCACAATGAGTGAGGTTGGGTTGGGTGATTTAGGTAAGGCCATAGGTAAGGCCATGGTAGGGAAAAACATTCCCCAACTGATTCTGAGGTTGGGTGATAGGTAATAAGGTCATGAGGGTGAGGTGTAAGGTCAAGGTCAACTTTGGGTTAGGTAGAAAAAGGTTTTGGGCAAGAAAATTTGGTGTTATATGGTGTAATGAGATAAAAAGGCCATCTAACTCGTGGTCATGGCCAACTGATTTCAGTCAAGAGAAACCAAGAACGATGCACTAGGGTACATGAATGATGTTTGTTTAGGGAAACCAATGTCGATCAAGTCGATTTGGGATAAAAAGGTAAAATCCACAAATCATGGATTCATTTGTGCTTTGCCATTTGTGAAAACAACAATTAGAGAGGTGTTTTTGTGCCATTGACAAGAGTGACTATGATTGGGATAGATTCTATGCTGATTTGAAGAGATGGGATGGTAAGAGAGGTGTAGAGGCGAGTGTATGTGATATTTTGGTGGGATTCTATTGGTGGAGAGCTAGGGGTTTGATTCAGACATGGTGGTAGTAGGAGGAGGTGCGGGGAGGACCACTAGCTCAAAGACCGAGAGATTCCAATGAGGTGATAACAACGTGTAGAGGTAGGATTCAATCCATTCTATTTGTTTTTGATTGAATTTGTATGAAAAAATGAAATAAATTAGAGGGAATTAAAAAATCAAAATGTAACAAAAAATGGAAGAATTTGGATATGGAGCGGGTGTAATGTAGATTAATTAGGTTGTAAAATGGAAATGGGTGGGGTTGGGTGGTTTTTGGGTAGGTTTTAGGATTGTTATTAAATTTTAAAAAAATTGGGGGCATGGGGTTTGGCTTTGGAGATGAACCAAAGACTCGCGTCGGTCAGTGTCACATCCAATGTTACTTTTACATGCCGACATCGGTGGGAAAATATTCAAGCGACATCAATTCGGGGTGACCGGTATTGATCAATGTGACCAATGTCGGTCATCGTGAAAAGTCACCTAGTCTAAATAAGTTAAGTTGATAAGGCAAAAATGTCATAAAAATTAAATTGGAGGGTAGATAGGTAGTGAATAAGGGAAACAAAGAGGGATGAGGGAGAGAAGCAGGTGGGTGAGGGTAAATATAGGTAAACATAGGCAGGTAATAGAGGAAGATTAGGTCATAGTGATGGAATGGGTATGGGAACTTGGTAAGCTAAATTAGAATAAATGATAGGCCATGGAAGTAGTTAGGAAATAAATAGGTGGGGTAATTAGGTTGTAAAGAAATGGGAAAAGTAGTTTAGTCCTTGACATTGTTGAGTGGTATGGATGCAGGCATGACATCAGTTTACGATGTGGGACCATGTCCCACCATTATTAAGGAAGATTCATCCTAGCGTTACTAAGGATGAGTGGACACATATTCAAGATATCAGATTGGTGGGAATTAGGCACTACAAGTGGATATGAAGGGATCACAGTCTAATGGTTGTACTCATCGATAGATGTGATGTAGTGACACACACCTTTGATCTACCCACCGATGAGATGACCATCACGTTGGAGAATGTATACAAGATTTTGTGGCTGCCTATTATTGGTGAGACCAGTATATACGGTATCGTAGATGGAGCCTTTGAGGTGATGATTGAGGTATTTGGGGAGATGGTGAGTGACTTGACAAAGCATATCACTAGTCTTGTTTATGGGGCTTTGTATTCTACACACCGTAGGAGACATGTTTAGTAGTACTAATGGTGGTGGTGGTGGTGGGGTGCTATGCACTTCTTGATTCAGAGGGTGGTCGGTTTCCTAGAGGGCTGATGGGAGTATTGTGAGATATGATTGAGGATCGGGTCTGCTTTACCTAGGAACCTACATATTTAGTACAACTATATAGGGAGTTATGGGCTTACCATAGGATGCGACATTACAACATCTATTGTATGTTCCTACTGCATTGTCATACGAGCATATTATGGTAGTTTGGTCATGAGGAATATCGGTATCGATTGGCACCATGGGGGAAAATGGCAGGTTACAGGAGGTGGGTGGTCGTAGGTGGTCATCCTTGAGTAGAGGAGGTAGCTCATGATGTAGTATACTATAGGTGAGAATTGGAGGTCTTGTATGTGATGGACATAGTCTAATGTCCCTATGTCGGTTTTCTAGATTTTAGAGGGATGACACATGATCTACATGAGTTACGGTTATTACGGTGGATACATGGAATATGTGTCAGCGAGCATGAGATGATCCTAGTTGATAGAGTCCAACACAAGTTTGAATTACAACGGGATGTGCCGCCACCCTTCCCAAAGTACCACAAAGAGTATGTGGAGAGACCTTTGTCTCCACCGCAAGCCACAGAACCCCATAGGATAGGAGGAGATACTAGTGGATATGATATTAAATGATTTAGGGACCACTTTGTGGCATACAAATAAAGGTGGGTAGTGGAGTTACATGAAGCACCACCATGACCAAGTAATGTAGACTTAGCTATAGCAATGGTTCGAGGGATGCCCTATAGGGGGCGGTGACCGCACCGGGAGTTCACTTGACATCAACATAGACACATGTAGTTACTTTAATAGGGCAAGTGAATACATTACAAGGTCAACTGACTACTGTCTAGGCATAAGAACAGGTATAGGCATAAGCTCCTACAGGGGATTTTGTACAAGTATCAGCACTACATCCACAAGTCACTAGTTTACAGGGATAGAAGGTTACCGCGCAGGCACATGTTGTGGCCTTATAGGCCTAGGTAGCTAAATAGGTACCAACAAAATCATCAGGACAAGGTCCTCCATTGGTAGAGAAGAGTTCACACGTGGAAATTAGTCTGATGGTACCACCCAAGAATATATCTATGGTGAGGTTCACAGATGCCCTGAATGAGGTCCGCTATTACTAGGACCATCTAACTACTCCATGTATTGATGTTACCTTATATGCCGAGCATAGGGCCTAGTAGGAAGCTAGTGAGAAGACCAGTCCAGGACTTATAGCTCGGGTAACACAAGAGGTCGTCAACCCCAGAGATAGGGTCAGGGTGAGGTTACCAACTCTTGTAGAATGGGCCCAACTGAGGGCCAACAAGAGGAGATGGGTGAGAGTGGAGAGGAGGGTCTCATGTGGGGTTGATTGATCATGACATTTGATACTTGTATGATGATTTTTATTTTGGTATATATATTGTCCTGCGTGTTGGTGTAAGTTATGGGTTTGCATACTTTGCCCTAATTTTTCATGCCCATTTTACTCGAGAAAACATTTGATTTGTCGGTGATGATCTGCAATTTGTTTTTTCTAGTGGAATTTATTTGAAATGCCCTAGATGTTGTTGTTTTTCCATATTTTGAAACAATATTGCAAGTTGCCCTTGTTTTGTGCCCTAATTTCTTCATTTTTTCAAGCTGTGTCATTTTACCTTGGCCAAATCGTGAAAAAAAATTTGTTTGATTGAATCCCAAATTTGTGCAATTGAAATCTTACTCCCTAGGTCTAAAACAATGTTAAATCATAATTCAATTGATTTAAAACCAACAATTCTGCCTTCCTTGTGAAAAAAATTGAGTTTTAGGGTACCCTCTACTTTTTTTACGTTTTGACGGGTATACAGGTGTCATCTTCCTGTCAAATTTATCTTTGCATCATATTTCTAACGTGGCAGGATCCTATTGGCCAAGGATGTGTGGAAGAATGTTCTAACTTGTTACTTTTTGAAATTTTGACAAAGGAAAAAAAAAAATTTCCGCGGCCCCGCATTGCTACAATGAAGTGCCTACGTGGCATAATTTTATTGGTTGGAGGATCGGCGGGTGGTGCATTACACTTAGGAATTTTTCTTTCATTTTGGAAAAATTATCAAAATTAATTTTTTCCTAAGGGCTCGCAACAAATGGGAGGTGGACACGTGGCACGAAGGTCAAGCGGTTGGCGGGGACTTGGGAAAATTTTGGCCCGAGAGTCCCCAACCAATTGGAGGAAGACACGTGTTCAAGAAGGAGGTGGAAGTTTCGAGCATGGAGGAAATATTGAAAAAATTACAAATTTTGGCGAAGGCTTGCAAAGTCAAAAATTGATCCGTAGCCCCGATAGGAAAAATTGGAGATATTCCCCGCATCCAATCGGGGGGGCAACACGTGGCATATTTCAAAAGGTAAAAAGTGAAAGGTGGGCCCGCAAGGTGTTTTGGTGCTTGTGGAGGTTTGAAGGCAACATTGGAGGCGTAGCTCCATAGTGAATGGGAGAGTGCCACGTGGCAAGGAAGTGAGCAGTGTTCGGGCCCATGGAGAATTGTGAGAAAATTTTCCTTTTCTCAAAAAAGTGGAAAAATCTATCAAATAGGCATGTGGTTTTTGTGGGGCCACCTAGGGACACGTGGCAGGAGTCTAGGAGGCAGCGGGGAAAATTTTCAAAACTTTCCAAAAGTTTAAAAGGGGTTATAAATGCAATTTTATGATAGTGGCCCACTCCAATCATAGTTGGACACGTGTCCCACCTCATCTAGTGGGAAAAAATGGAATATCTAAGGATCTAACTGACCATGTCAAGGGCAAAAATTTGAAGTTGATTTTTGATCGACGATTGCTGTACATTTTTCAATTTTTCCGCCATGGGAGCTTCAAGAAGTTTGGATTCATTGTTTTTTCATCAAAATGCATGAAATTTTATATGATTTCGAATACCCTTGGTCTTCGACTCCAATGGAACCATTTTTGTGAGCTAGTTCGGTGGCCTATGGTGTTTTTGATGGAATTTCTACTCAGGCGCGATAAAGAACGTAAAAAGTAAAAAATTAAAGTTGCAGAGGTGAAAAATGATGGAGGTAAAAGGTGAAAAATTATTTTAAATGCATGTTGGCATATCTTAATGCCGAAAACATGAGCCCAGGATGGATAAGGATCTAAATCCATGCAATATTTTAAACTATTTGTGCATCCCTGGCATTATGCGAGCTGTTTTACAGTTTGATGTCATTTTCATGAAAGGATGGGTTTTTTTGTAACAAATTTGATTCCTAAGTATATTCTTCACTTAGGATGCAAGGATCCAAGCTGGCATGAGGTATAAATTGTATTTTTGAAGCATTTGTAAAGAAAGGGGAGAGAGAGGAGAAAAAGACTTAGAATTTTCACGAGGAAAACTGGAAATAGTCCATTTCTTTCGAGAAAACCACCTGAGAGCCATTTTCAATTCCACATTGCATCAGATGTCATCATGTTGAGTTGGTTTTAGTTGTAAATCCATCAAAAATCTCTAAGATTGTCTTAATAACATTCCCTTGCTGGTGCACTTGATCAAGTTTTGGATTGTCTAGTCTCATCTCTTGGCAAAATTTGTACATGCTTACATTTCAAAATGATTTCAGTTTGTGTTTGTTGCTCATGTTGCAATCTTGTGTGTGGGATATTCATTGATCATACATGGTCTCATTTCTTGTAGAGGGTTTAATGGCATCTACAATCTTTCATTCAGAAGAGCATTCATTTGAGTGAGGATAAACAAATTTAAATTCATTTTACCTTCCTTGAACATTGAGGGTGTTTGTAAACCTTTGGGTGTACCTTAGGTCATGATCAAATAAGGATTACTAGATGCTTTGTTGGTATTTTGCTTCAAGATTTTGTGGCAGATTGTCAAAGGTTGTGTGGAATAGTGCAGATTTGGGCCTCCATTTGTGGCACACATCCTAGTTGAAGGAGTATTTCAAACCCATTGGAACATCTCTATTGTTTAAGTGTTGCAAATATTTTGCAAAGGTTCCCAAAGAAGTTGGTGATTCCTAGCTACTCTTGTCCTAACATCTCCCACAGAATATCATTTAAAATAACTCATCCTACCTATACTACCCCTGCATTTGCATTGTGTGTCCACAAAAGAACTCAATCCTTTCACAAAAATGCACAAAGCATATTAGGGTTTTATCATGTCTTTAACAACCCTAGCTTTGTTTTGAGAACATTTCCATCATTTAGTAGTGACAACTCCTTTGAGTTTGGATAATGGATGCTTGATCATGTTTTCACAAGGCCTCTTCCATACCATATGCAAAACACAAGGATATCTCCATCTCCTTTACCATATAAGGGCTGCAATATAGGTTCTCTTTCCTTGGTTGATAGGCACAACCTAAAACAGTAAGGGTTAGATCAAAACCATTTTGAAGGTGCTATCCACTCCCTCAAATATTGAATGCAAACAAGTAGATAGGTGTGCTCCCGGATACAAATGACATACAAACCATCTATCTATCCTTGAGTGTCTTGTGCAAGTTCATGATGTTGTTCAAGTTGTGAAGGAGATTAAATATGGATACCAACACCCGAGTGGCACCACTACCAAGGAACTTCTTGGAATTTCTTGGTGGTTTTGAAGTGTTTGAAAGGTTTGAGCATTTATGTTATCAAGTATTTGAGCTGTTACATTCTTGAGATATCATTTCATACTTTAGATCTACATGTTTTTGGTAAAAAATATTTCAAGCTCAGCCTACTCTTCTCATTTACCAGTAGTTTATATATTTTGGATGTATTGTGTTACATGGATATAAGAAGAAGAAGATATGATTTGTAAAACCTTGTAAATTTTTTAGTAGTAGCATGCATTTGATAGAATATTTTAGTGCTTTCTCACACAACTAAGGTGGAAATCCTTAGTGGCGACTCCATGCTATTGGGATCTTGAAATACCAGTTGTCTTATACATCTCTTTCATTTGTAACTTGTTTAAATTTGTCAAGTTGGAGGGAAGGAGATCGCTCTTCATCAAGGACTCTTCTAAGAAGTTTCTCACCGAATCAAGAAGCTCAAAACTAGAAGGAAGAAGAGTGTGGAAATTGGTTGGTGATTTGGTTGCAAGAAAATAAATCCCCATAGTTGAATTTGAAGGAAAGAAGCCTGTTGTTAAAGATTATCATTCTTTTTCAAGTAGATCTGATTGAGACAATCTTCTTGCTGATTTGCATTCTCCATCGGTGAGGGATCTTCTTATGTATTTAAAAACTTTCTCCTAAATTTTCTCCGTGGTTTCTAAGTTTGCTGAAGTTTATCAAGAGAAAGAGCCTTTGGGGGGTTATCATTTTAAATATCAGTCATCTATTCCAATCAGACCCATTACTACTCCTCACCAACTTGTTTCACCTCAAAGATCACCCCCACCAAACAATATGGCTTAGCTTAGACCTCCATTTATTGTTAACACCTTTGGTCCTATAAATTTTGGAGGAATGGATGGTTATCCAAATGTTTTCCCACAAGATGTGAGAAATAAGTTACCAAAATTCCAAGGTAACAATGCCATTACTGGTGATCAGCATCTCAAACTGTTTGATAATATGATGGAAGATTTTGAGATAGAATTTGAGGATGTGTATATCAAGTTGTTTATCTGTACACTTGAAGAATATTCTAGGGATTGGTAAAAGGCTCTACCCGATAACTCTATTGATTCATGGACTGAGATGAAAAATGCATTTAGGTTGCTTGATATGGTGACAGGTGATCCTAGATTTCTTTTCTGAATTTGAAAATATCAAGAAGAACCCGAATGAGATAGTCCATGACTTCAATACAAGATTTAATAAAACATTGAGAAGGTTTCCTGTCATTTGGAGGCCTTGTGATTTATCTTTCTTGATCAAATATGTAGATGCACTTGATAAAAAGGAAGCCTATTACTTGAGAGACAAAAATCGTACAAACTTGAGGCAAGCTTTCACCATGGCACTTCAAATTGAAAATAATATTAAAGCTATTGGTAAACCACTTAAGAGGATAGTTTCAAGATGATAAACCCTGAAAATCCTCAAGCTAGCAAGGGTGTTGATTTATAATATATTTTCAAGACTTGAAAGGGCTGTCACAAAGAAATTTCTTACAAATTATCCTGCATCGAGAAAGGAATTGGGAAAAGTTCACAAGGACAAAGACAGACTCAAAACCATGATATATTTGGAAATCATCTTAGGGGTGATCAAAGACAAGATGATAGAGGTAAAGGGCCTATTGGATCTATAAACAGACAACCCCAGGCACGTGAAAATAGAGTGGTGCTTGACCCTCTAACTGCAAGAGTTGTTGTTGTTCAGAGATTGCTGATATGGAATGGTGTGATAGATGTTTTCTTCCTCATCCTCCATGTGAAATGGACTAGAAAGATAGTGAAGATGTTATTGAAGATGAAATGGATGATGACATTTGTATGATTGGCAGCTCTTCAGGCTCGCAAAAAGCAACAACATCAACAGATGTGATAAGTGCAAGGACTTCTACAACCTTTTGGGATTGAATAAAGAGGGTACCATTTCTTTCTCTTCCTCAAGCTCATGTTGTAGATCTTTTGAAATTCCTAATAATGACTTTGAATATCTAAGGGCTTTAATGATCAAGAAGTATGATGGTGGTATTCCTTTGGAGGAATATAGACAATTGTTAATGAATGTTATGCTTGGTCAAGAGAAAGAGTACAATACTAGAAGTAAATTTGTTAGAGGATCTAGTCCTCAAGCCAAGCCAAAGACACCCTTGCTCACAATCATTTCCAATGACAATCCTAGAAAAGAAATAATTACCAAGAACCTTGTTGTCCCATGCAAAAACATCAGTCCTCTTCATGCCCAGGCTACCAAGAATACTTCTCCATCTGATGAACCTTCTTGTTTCCCTTCTAATGTTGTTTTACCAAAGAGTGTTCCATATGATATTGCCCAAGTATTGAGCCAAATTAAAGTGAGTGTTCCCATCATTAAGTTGCTTAGAATACCTGAGCATAAGAAGAGAGCATTCGAGTACTTGGGATTGAAAGAAGAAAAGATTACCCCAAGCAAAAATGTAAATGTTGTTGAGACTCCTCTTCAAAACAAAGTGTTGGCCTTGACACACCGCCACCAATGGAAGATCTTAGAGAGGCACCTAAAGTATATTTGGGGACATCCTTGGTTGATTCCCAATTGAATGTTGATCTATTTTCACAAATTTTCTCATAAAAGATAGGTTTCTTCACGATTATATGTTTGATTCCGGTGCATCATGTAATGTCATGCCTCTAGAAGTCATGAATGAGTTGGATATCAAAGTGACAACAACGTATGGGAAATGTATATCCATGGATTCATGGAAATTTCCAGTTGTTGGTTGTGTTAAGGGTTTAGTAGTGTAACTTGCAGCATATTCGAGTAATAATTTAAAACTTTTGTTGATGCAAAATCACAACACCCCTGGATGCTGATCAGGTTTCTAAGTTGATCTTCAGGCATCCAGTGTGATTGCACAACATTGAAACCTTTCTCCAAGTGTGGGACTTGCAGAAATGAGAAAGGAATCTCTAGAGAAGGCTGGTTCCTGCTCCTAAACCACCTGCCACAAGCTATTCCAGTGCAGGCAAGCTAATCTAAACCTAATCTAACCATGCCAAGGAGACAGAGAGAGAGAGAAAAGGGAAAAACAGCAAAAGCCTACACTAAAATGGTGATACACCAGAGAAGGAGAATGTTGAACATCTATCAAAACTGCCATGGAACAAGGAGAGGTGAGCAATGGGAAGGATGGATAGATGCATCACAGGCCCAAGGATAGATTTCACATATAAAATGTCCCAAAACTCCATGAACACATCTCCAAACCTACAATGAACATTCAAACGTGCACAAATACCTGCAATGAAGAGAGGCAAGAAGAAAACAAGCAAAAAAATGAGCAAGGATGGACAGATGCATCACAAAACATGTTTTTTGTTGCTCCAGAAGTTTGCACAGAACATCATTTCAATAGTAAAATGCAAAAATGCCATTACAGAGCAGGGGAGGAGGTTTGAACTCCATTTTTTCAACCCTAGAGAAGAAAAAGAAGGGAGGGTAGAGCTGAAAAGATGAACCACTGGTAATGTCTCTCCCTTGAAAGAAGCCCCTCTTTACAATATATAGGAAGAATGAGAGAGGGAAGAGAGAGGAAATTCGAATCTACCACAACCACTCCTGGGTCGCATTTAACTCATCTCATTATGGCGGTAGGTGAGAACCCCAGCGAACCCAAAAGTGGCGAACTGTATTTTGCATTTTAAAGAATTTTTTCTCACCCAATTAAAGATATATAGTTGTATTTGGATAGAGGACCTCGTAAGATTTCCGAAAAGTCCAACCTTGCATGAATCCGAGCTCCCAGTCAAAAGTTATGGCCATCTGAATATCTGCGCGCAAGGTCACCTTCACAATCGGCGCTCAAAATGTCACACCTCCTGAAGGTGCACCATAGGCGCATCCATGTGTGTGTAGACATCCTCTTACATGTGCCAAGGCATAAATTTTTCCCTGTTGACACTCTGTGTCATGCACCATTTCCGTGCGCCAAGGGCGCACCGTTTGCCCTATCGACATCCATTGTCGTGCGCCACTTCTATGCGCCTTGGGCGCACCGTTTGCCTTGTCGACATCCATTGTCGTGCACCACTTCTATGCACCTTGGGTGCACCATTTTCCCTGTCAACATCCATTTTCATGAGCTAATTTTGTGTGCCTTGGGTACACCGTTTTCCCTGTTGACATCCATTGTCATGTGCCACTGTGCGCCTTGGGGCGCACCATTCGCATTTCCTATCGAAATCCATTTTCGTGCACCACCATGCACCTGGGCGCACCATTTTCCCTGTCGACATCCATTTTCGTGTGCCACTTCTATGCACCTTGGGCGCACCATTTGCCCTGTCGACATCCATTGTCGTGTGCCACTTCTGTGCGCCTTGGGTGCACCGTTTGCCCTGTCGACATCCATTGTCGTGCGCCACTTCTGTGCGCCTTGGGCACACCGTTTGCCCTGTCGACATCCATTGTCGTGTGCCACTTCTGTGCACCTTGGGCGCACCATTTACCCCTGCCGACATCCATTGTCGTGTGCCACTTCAATGCGCCTTGGGTGCACCGCTTGCCCTGTCAACATCCATTATCGTGCACCATACGTGCACCTTGGGCGCACCATTTTCCCTTTCGAAATCCATTGTCGTGCACCACTTCTATGTGCCTTGGGCATGTCAGGGATTTGAGCTTCTTTGATTTCTCCATTCTCCTGCTTGTCTATATCTACCTGGGGAAAAGATATATACAACAATTTGGTGACTCAACGGGGCACTCACTGCTAGGTAGAAGATCAGTGGCCTTTTAGCAATCCATTGGGCATGGAGTCATAAGCAAGCCTAAAAACTTATCTGGACTTCGAAAAAAATCCCTTCTGAGCCACTTGAAACCCATTGAACTTAGAGTTGTTCTCACAAAAATGCTACTAAAAAGAAGCGTGCAAGAGCAAACCCAAAGAACACCAAAAATATGTACAAAATTGAAAATCATACATGCTCCAAATGGAAAATGCAGAGTGTGCATAAGCACTTCTTCTACTAAAAGCAAACCTACCTACTCTACTGTAACTGGGAGCAAAGGAAAGCTAAACAAACCCTGCAATTGGTTGTGAGAAATAGCTTCCCTTTCTCAAAAGTGGCAGCCATGCAATTGATTTGGAGCTGATCATGGCTGTTAGGATGAGTGGAAAATCAACAAGAAGCTGGTATTCCACCCAAATCATCAAGGTATCAGCTGAAGGAAAATTCAATACCTCTTTTAGTTGCTCTGCATTTGGATTGAAGGGGTATGACAGCTGATCCTTGGTACTTTGTAGCTCACCCTCATGCTCAGAAGCAAGCATGACTGGTTGTGACTTCTCCTTTGGCTCCAATGAAGCCAAATACCTGATTGGGCAAGGTCTGATCCGTTTGATATGCCCATAGCTCTGATTCTCAACTCCAAAAGTGGAGTCTTCTTGTAGACCCTCAATGGATGGTGTGGAAGCAATGGTGAAATTCCTTTGTCCTTTCTCTTCCTCCAATGAAGAACATGAAAGATTAAAATCTTCCAATCTTGATTCCGAAGAGCTGTTATAAGATGCAGGCTGCTGCAAATGAATGTTCTCCTTCATGACAATGAGACTCTTGTGTTTGGAATGTGGATGATGAAAGAGAGAATGGTGGAAACTCAACCGGCTCTTCTCCATCAAAACAGTCCTCCAAATCTGACAGATAAACTACCTCATGGCTGTCCTGCTGCAAATGTTCAACTTCCTCCATGGTGTCCTCTTGATCTGTAACTTGACCACCATGGTTTCTTTCTCCCTCCAACATTGAGTTTGAGAGGTCAAACTCCTCTTCAGCACTGGAACTTGAGAGAGGTGAAGTAGAAAGAAGAACTGAAGGTTCTCCTGTAGCCTGTTTTGTGCTCAAAGCTCTTGGATCTACAACTTTCTCCTCCACAGCTGGGATGTGCTCCTATTCTTTTGGATTTGGAGCAGCTTCTCCTTCCTCCAATGTTTGAAGACAATCTTGCTCTTGATCGAACTCTTCCTCCAGCATGAAGTTTTCCAAGTCAAACTCTTCAATCTGCTACTCTAGAGGACAAGTTGGGACTGCAAGATCTTTTTCTTCTGCTGCAACAAAATCAGTCCTGACCACCATTTGTTCTCCAACTCCCATCTCTTCTGAAGGCTTAACCATCAAGGGGATCTTTGTCATCCCAAATTTGGCAGCCCAAACCCTCAAGTTGTCTGTCATTTCTTTTCTTCTTGGCTCTTCCTCTTGCTGGCCTTGATGACTGATTTTTGCAATTTCTTCTTCCCCACATGGAATTGGGAATGCAAGAGGAGGGATGGGTTGTAACTCAATTGATTTGGCAATTTTTTGTGGTGGTAGAAACTCTTGTTTCTTTGGAGGAGGGGGTATTTCTTTTAGCTCTTGTGGAGGGGATGACTGTTTGGAAGAAAAAGGAAAGAAGAATTGAGGTGTGGTGGGAGACTGAGAGGTGGAGAAATGGATTCAACACTTGGGACAACAGATGGAGAATTTAGAATTTGCAATTCCAAATGAGATGGTGCTGCTTGAGTAATGGGAAGAGAAAAGCCAGATGATGGTGTAGAACTTACCCATTGACAAGGTTGTTCAACAACAAGTGTATAGGCCTCTATCTCTGCTGTCCATTGTGCAAGTTGGGGCAGCATCTTTATCATGAAGTCCAGCTTCTCTTGAGGGCTGAAGTGTCTTGGAAAAGGGCCTCCCCATGGACAAGGAGTCCTGCAACCAATTCTGAAAGCTCTCATTTGAGCTGTTGCTCTGGACTGCACCATCTCTACCTCCATCTTTTGGATTTTCTCCAACAAACCAGCGTCTTGGATCTGATGGTCTTTATTATATGCATACTCTTGCTCTTGGAAAGCTCCATAGCCAAACTAACTTTGGCATTGCTGCTCATATGGGTATGCATACTGATCTTGAATCTGCTCAAAAGGCTGATTTGGAGGATTTGTAAAACATGTTGGAGGTGGAATATACTACTATTGTTGATGTGAATTCCATGATGGAAATGAAGTCATGATTGCACAACCTCATGGAATGGAAAAGAATGAAAGAGATGGAAAGAAATATGGAAGGAAATGGATGGAAAATGGGTCTGCAACTTCAGAAATGAGTTGCTGATCAGATGGAGTCACCAGATGTGTTTGCAAGTGCCTCCAAAGGCTGAAATCTTCACAGGAACACACCAACCTACAAAAGATGAAATGGAAGACCTCTAAGGTCCCACCGGCGTGCCAAAACTGTTGATGCAAAATCACAGCACCCCTGGATGCTGATCAGGTTTCTAAGTTGATCTTCAGGCATCCAGTGTGATTGCACAACATTGAAACCTTTCTCCAAGTGTGGGACTTGTAGAAATGAGAAAGGAATCTCCAGAGAAGGCTGGTTCCTGCTCCTAAACCACCTGCCACAAGCTATTCCGGTGCGGCAGAAAGCTAATATAAACCTAATCTAACCATGCCAAGGAGAGAGAGAGAGAAAAGGAAAAACAACAAAAGCCTACACTAAAACGGTGATACACGAGAGAAGGAGAATGTTGAACATCTATCAAAACTACCATGGAATAAGGAGAGGTGAGCAATGGGAAGGATGGACGAGATGCATCATAGGCCCAAGGATAGATTTCACACGAGAAAATGTCCCAAAACTCCATGAACACAGCTCCAAACCTGCAATGAACATTCAAATGTGCACAAATACCGCAATGAAGAGAGGCAAGAAGAAAACAAGCAAAAAAATGAGCAAGGATGGATAGATGCATCACAAAACATGTTTTTTTGTTGCTCGTAAGTTTGCACAAAACATCATTTCAATAGTAAAATGCAAAAATGCCATTACGGAGAAAGGGGAGGAGGTTCGAACTCCATTTTTCAACCCCTGGAGAAGAAAAAGAAGGGAGGGCAGAGCTGAAAAGATCAACCACTGGTAATGTCTCTCCCTTGAAAGAAGCACCTCTTTACAATATATAGGAATAATGAGAGAGGGAAGAGAGAGGAAATTTGAATCTACCACAACCACTCCTGGGTCGCATTTAACTCATCTCATTATGGCAGTAGGTGAGAACCCCAGTGAACCCAAAAGTGGCGAACTGTATTTTAAATTTTAAAGAATTTTTCTCACCCAATTAAATATATCTAGTTGTAGTTGGATAGAGGACCTCGTAAGCTTTCCGAAAAGTCCAACCTTGCATGAATCCAAGCTCCCAGTCAAAAGTTATGGCCATCTAAATATCTGCGCCAGGGTCTGCTTCCTGTCAGCGCTCAAAATGTTGCACCTCCTGAAGGTGCGCCATAGGTGCATCCGTATGTGTGTCGACATCCTCTTACATGCACCAAGGCGTAACTTTCACCTTGTTGACACTCTGTGTCATGCGCCATTTCCGTGCGCCAAGGCGCACCGTTTGCCCTGTCGACATCTATTGTCGTGTGCCACTTCTATGTGCCTTAGGCGCACCATTTGCCTTGTCGACATCCATTTTTTTCCCCACTTCTGTACACCTTAGGCTCACCATTTTCCCTGTCGACATCCATTGTCGTGCACCACTTCTGTGCACCTTGGGTGCACCGTTTGCCCTGTCGACATCCATTTTCGTGCGCCACTTCTGTGCGCCTTGGGCACACCGTTTTCCCTGTCAACATCCATTTTCATGCACCACTTCTGTGTACCTTGGGTGCACTGTTTTCCCTATCGACATCCATTGTTGCATGCCACTTCTATGCACCTTGGGCGCACCATTTGCCCTATCGACATCCATTGTCGTGTGCCACTTCTGTGTGCCTTGGGCGCACCGTTTTCCCTGTCGACATCCATTGTCGTGCGCCACTTCTGTGCACCTTGGGCGCACCATTTTCCCTGTCGACATCCATTGTCATGCGCCACTTCTGTGCACCTTTGGCATGTCAAGGATTTGAGCTTCTTTGATTTCTCCATTCTCTCCCCGCTTGTCTATATCTACCTGGGAAAGGTTATATACAACAACTTGATGTGGTAATTGTTGATTGCCCTTCCAAATGGGGTATGATTTTGTCAAGAAAATGGGCTGAAAGTGTTGGTGGTAGTGTTCAAATGGACATGTCTTTTTCCACCATTCCCATTGAGGGCAGCCTTGTCAAACTCTATGGTGAAAAGAAGATGTTGCACTTGATTGAAGATCCCAACAATGCTTCTTATGAAGTGTTGCTTATGATGTGGATGTTGACAACTTCATTGGTTTTGCTGATGGAAAAGAGAATAAGATGGATAAAGTAGAATGCCTTGATATGACAAGTTCTCCTTGGACCTTGCTATTTGATGGAGCTTGCTCCAAAGTTGGAAATGGTGCTGGTGTAGTTTTGCTTTCTCCTAGTTTGGAAGAGTTCCCTTTTTCCTTCAAACTTAACTTTGAATGCACTAACAATGTTGCTGAGTATGAAGCATTGTTGTTGGGGTTAAAAATTGCATGGAAGTATGGAGTAAAGGATATTATTGCCAAAGGAGACTTAGAGTTGGTTGTCAAACAAATAAGAAAATTGTATGCTACAAAAATTCAACGTATGAAACAATATAAGCATGTTGTTTGGGACTTGATTTAAATGTTTGATTCCTTTAACATTGTTTAACATGATAGAAGTCTCAATGTTGCTACTGATAATTTGGCTATACTTGTCTCTAAATTTGACAATTGTACCATTTCACCTTTTTGTGAATATAACATTGAAATGCTAATAAGGCCAGTTGTCCCAGATAATGTGAAACATTGGAAATTTTTGATGATGATGCCCAAGTATTGAGATTCTTACAATGCCAAGGTGATTTTGCTAGTTAGAACATTGATTGGGAGCCAATGGTATGCATGAATGAAGGGAGAGAAACTTTATTTGACAAGGATATTATCCAATTGAAAACAAATACCATTCCTAAAGGTCTTATTGCACTTGAGGAAAATTTTAATAATGTTGATTACATCATAAATAGAAAGATGTTTGCTTCAAGGGATGTGGAAGAGCACAACTTGGGAACCAGGGATAAACCAAGGAAGATTTGGCTAGGTAGAAATTCAAGCAAAGAAGAAAAACAATCCTATGCCCAACTTTTAAGGAAATATCAAGACTGCCTTGCTTGGTCTTATTCAGAGCTTAAGGATTATAGAGAAGACTTGTTCCAACATGAGATTCCTCTTGAGGCCAAAACCAAGCCATTTAGACAAAAACAAAGGCCTATTAACCCACTTATTTCCATGAAAATGCAAGAAGAGTTGAAGAAATTGAGAGATGGTGGTATCATTCATCCCACTAGATACTCATCTTGGGTGGCAAACCTCGTGCCATTTAGAAAGAAAAATGGTGATATCAGACTTTGTGTGGATTTTAGGAATCTAAAAAAGCACATATGAAGGAAAGCTACCCTTTATCAAACATGGAGAATATGTTGCAGCTTGTAATAGGGTCAGAGATGCTTTCCACTTTGGATGGTTTCTCTTGATACAATCAAGTAGTTGTCAAAGAATCGAAATACTTAAGATAACCTTCACTACTCCTTCTTGGGGACTTATGTTTTTGTAAGGATGCTTTTGGATTGATGAATGCTGGTGATAATTTTCAAAGGGAAATGGATGTTTCCTTTTTGGTTATATCAATGAATTTATTGTTGTTTACCAAGATGATGTGACTATTTTTTCAAGGAAGTGAGGAGACCATTTGCAACACCTAGAGAAGATACTGATCAGATGTAGAGAGTATGGCATTTCCCTTAACCCAAAGAAGTGCCATTTTGGTGTGAAAAATACCAAATTGTTGGGACATATTGTGTCCAAAGAAGGTGTTATGATAGACCCTGAGAGAGTAGAATCAATTAGCAAGGTGCCTATCCTAAGAACCAAGAAAGGTATCCAATCTTTCTTTGGCCAAATCAATTTTATGAGAAGGTTTGTTTCCAATTTCGCTGACCTGAATCTTCCAATCACAAGCATGTTAAAAAAGGATCAAGTTATCAGGTGGGAGGAGGCTACCATTCAAGCTTTTGAAGGAATAAAGGATGCACTTAAGCATGCACCTGTTTTGGCAGCTCCAAACTATAAGAGGCCTTTCCAAATATTTTCTTTTGCCTCTAAATTCACTATTGCTTCAGTTTTGTTACAAAAGGATGAGAATGGAGCTGAGATTCCTATTTCCTTCTTTAGAAAGGCTTTACATGTAGCTGAGTTGAAGTATACAATCATGGAAAAACAAGTGTTTGCCTTGGTGAAAGCAACAAAGATTTTCAGGCCTTATATATTGAGTTCAAAAGTTGTTTCCTATGTTCCCCACACCATGGTTAAAGACATCTTATCAGACATGGAGATATCAAGAAAGAGATGTAGATGGGTCAAAAATTACAAGAATATGATATGGATATCCAAACAACAAAGCTAGTAAGAGGTTTGGGTCTTGCCAAGCTCATGGCTGAGAGCAACTTGCAAAATGTGGAAGTGAATCAACTAGAGGAAGAAAGGATAGATGTGCTTGCAAAGTTGGTAAATTTTGAGTGGTACAAAGATGTGATCTTCTACCTTAGGCACCTATGTTATCCTAGTCACTTGAATAAAAATCAGAAAAGAGCCCTCAAGCTAGCTTCTCAAAAATATATCATAACAGACCTTGGGCTGGCTTGGAAGAACTCCTGCAGGTGTCCTCTTGAAATGCATAACTAAAGATGAAGCTCCCAAGTTGATTTTTGATTTCCATGGGGAGTTTGTGGAGGATATTTTTCTGGTAGAGTGATAACACATGAGATTTTAACAACTGGTTATTGGTGGCTAACTCTTTTTAAAGATGTAACACAGCTAGTTATAAAGTGTGATAGTCGCCAACATTTCTCTGGAAGACTGAAAGCTTTAAACTCCCTTCCTTTACATCCTGTATCAGTTGAAGCCCCTTTCAAACAATGGGGAATGGAATTCATGGATTTGGAGTCCTAGTTAATATTGTATCTGATAATGCCATGTGTTTTAGAGCCAAGCCTTTGATGGAAATGTGTAATGAATATGGAATCAATTTAACTTATGCTTCAAAGTACAATCCACAAGGGAATGGACAAGCTGAGTCAAGTAACAAGAAATTTCTTAAGATCATCAGAAGGACCTTGGAAATAAATAAGAAGAAGTGGGGAGAGCAATTGAAATTTGTAGTTTGTGCTGACAGAATAACTCCAAAAAGAGTAACTGGTAAAAGTCCATTTGAGTTGGTGTATGGAACTCAAGCATTACTGCCCTTACATTTGCAATTGTCCTCATTTCAGTTTTCCCAATAGTTAGAAGATCAAGAACATGGCCCATATGAGTCAAGGATCAATCAAATCATTGAGTTGGATGAAGAAAGGAGAGCTTCTCATCAAAGGCATATCAGATTTAGAGAGAAATTGAAGAAGTTGTTTGATAAGAAGGTCACTCCTAGAGCCTTCAATGTTGGAGATTTGGTTTTGCTATGGGATAGTAGGCATGAAGATAAGGGAAAGCATGGAAATTTTGATGCTTTATGGATGGGCCCTTATGCCATTGATATTAGGATTGGAGAGCATACATTTTTTCTCAAGGATCTAGATGGGGATTTGTTGGAGCTGCCTATTAATGGCAGACATTTAAAACATTTCTTGGATTGAATCCCCAAGTGAGGTATGAACAAGTTGTACATTTTTATAGTCCTTTTCTTGCTTTGTTTTTGCTATTGTTGGCTTGTGGTTTTCCCTTTCGTCCTTGGCAACCATTTTTGCTCTGGTTTTCTTGGTCTATTTTTGGTGAAATTTCCAATTTTTTGGGGTTGCTCTGCATTTTTACTCCTTTCCCAATGTATTTATGGCACTTGGTCTACATTGTGATCTTGTGGCACTCACTGGGAGTGCCCATCCCCAAGCAGGAGCCAATGTTGGTGTAAGTTCTGGGTTTGCATACTTTGCCCTAATTTTTCATGCCCATTTTACTCAGAAAACATTTTATTTGTTAGGGGTGATGATCTGCAATTTGTTTTTTCTAGTGGAATGCCTTCAAAATGCCCTTGATGTTGTTGTTTTGCCCTATTTTGAAACAATATTGCAAGTTGCCCTCATTTTGTGCCCTAATTTCTTCATTTTTTTGGGTTGTGTCATTTTACCTTGGCCAAATCATGAAAAAACTCATGTTTGATCGAATCCCAAATTTGTGCAATTGAAATCTTACTCCCCAGGTCTAAAACAATGTTAAATCATAATTCAATTGATTTAAAACCAAGAAATCTGCCTTCCTTGTGAAAAAATTTGATTTCTAGGGCACCCTCTACATTTTTTACGTTTTGATGGGTATACGGGTGTCATCTTCCTGTCAAATTTATCTTTGCAACATATTGCTAATGTGGTAGAAGGACATGTAGGAGAATGTTCTAACTTGTTACTTTTTGAAATTTTGACAAAGGAAAAATTTTGTCCACAGCCCCGCATTGCTACAGTGAAGTGCCTATGTGGCACAATTTGATTGGCTGGAGGATCGGTGGGTGGTGGGTTACACTTAGGAATTTTTCTTTCATTTTGGAAAAATTCTCAAAATTAATTTTTTACCCGAGGGCCCATAGCAAATGGTAGGTGGACACATGGCACGAAGGTTAAGTGGATGGTGGGGACTTGGGAAAATTTTATTGTTTTTCAGCTTAAAAGAGAAAAAAATTTCCCAAGAGCCCACAACCAATTAGAGGAAGAAACGTGTTCAAAAAGGAGGTGGAAGTTTGGAGCGCGGAGAAAATATTGAAAAATTTACAAATTTTGGCAAAGGCTTGCAAAGTCAAAAATTGATCCATAGCCCCGGCAGGAAAAATTGGAGGTATGCCCTCGCATCCAATTAGAGGGCAACACGTGGCATATTTCAAAAGGAAAAAAGTGAAAGGTGAGCCAGCAAGGTGTTTTGGTGCTTGTGGAGGTTTAAAGGCAACATTGGAGGTGTAGCTCCGCAACGAATGGGAGAGCACCACGTGGCAAGGAAGCGAGCGGGTGTTCGGGCCCGTGGAGCATTGTGAGAAAATTTTCCTTTTCTTAAAAAACTAGCAAAATCTATCAAATTGGCATGTGGTTTTTTTGGGGCCCATCTAGGGACACGTGGCGGGTCCAGGAGGCAGGTGGGGAAAATTTTCAAAAGTTTCCAAAAGTTTAAAAGGGGTTATAAATGCAATTTTAAGATGGGGGCCTGCTCTAATCATAGTTGGACACGTGTCCCACCTCATCCAACGGGGAAAAAGGGAATATCTAAGGATCTAATCGGCCACGTGGAGGGTGGAAATTTAAAGTTGATTTTTGATCGATGGTTGCTGTGCATTTTTCAATTTCGCCGCCATGAGAGCTCCAGGAAGTTTGGATTCATCATTTCTTCATCAAAATGCATGAAATTTTATATGATTTCACATCCCCTCAGCCTTTTGAGTGTAATGGAACCATTTTTATGAGCTAATTCGGTGGCCTATGGTGTTTTTGATGAAATTTCTACTCAGGCCGACAAAGAATGTAAAAAGTAAAAAATTAAAGTTGAAGAGGTGAAAAATGATGGAGGTAAAAGGTGAAAAATTATTGTAAATGCATGATGGCATGTCTGAATGCCAAAAATGTGACCTTGGGATGGATAAGGATTTGAATTCATGTAATATTTTAAACTATTTGTGCATCCCTAGCATTATGCGAGCTGTTTTACAGTTTGATGTCATTTTCATGAAAGGATGTGGTTTTTTGTAACAAATTTGATCCCTAAGTATATTATTCACTTGGGAAGTAAGGATCCAAGTTGGCATGAGTTATAAATTGTATTTTTGAAGCATTTGTAAAAAAAAGGGGGAAAGAGAGGAGAAAAAGGACTTAGAATTTTCACGAGGAAAACTTGAAATAGTCCAATTCTTTAGAGAAAACCACCTGATAGCCATTTTAAATTCCACATTGCATCATATGTCATCATGTTTAGTTGGTTTCAATTTTAAAGCCATCAAAAAGCTTTGAGATTATCTTAATAACATTCCCCTGCTGGTGCATTTGATCAATTTTTGGATTGTCTGGTCTCATCTCTTGGCAAAATTTGTACATGCTTACATTTCATAATGATTTTAGTTTGTGTTTGTTGCTCATGTTGCAATCTTGTGTGTGGGATCTTCATTGATCATACATGGTCTCATTTCTTGTAGAGGGTTTAATGGCATCTGCAATCTTTCATTCAGAAGAGCATTTGTTTGAGTAAGGATAAACAGATTTAAATTCACTTTACCTTCCTTGAACATTGAGGGTGTTTGTAAACCTTTGGGTGTACCTTAGGTCATGATCAAATAAGGATTACTAGATGCTTTGTTGGTATTTTGCTTCAATATTTTGTGGTAGATTATCAAAGGTTGTGTGGAATAGTGCAGATTTGGGCCTCCATTTGTGGCACACATCCTAGTTGAAGGAGTTTTTCAAACCCATTGGAACATATCTGTTGTTTAAGTGTTGCAAATATGTTGCAAAGGTTCCCTTGAAGAAGTTGGTGATTCCTAGATACTCTTGTCCTAACATCTCCCATGGAATATAATTTAAACTAACTCATCCTACCTGTACTACCCTCACATTTGCATTGTGTGTCCACAAAAGAACTCAATCCTTTCACAAAAATGCACAAAGCATATCAAGGTTTTATCATGTCTTTAGCAGCCCTAGCTTTGTTTTGAGAACATTTCCATCATTTAGTAGTGACAACTCCTTTGAGTTTGGATAATGGATGCTTGATCATGTTTTCACAAGGCCTCTTCCATACCATATGCAAAACACAAGGATATATCCATCTCCTTTACCATACAAGGGCTGCAATATAGGTTCTCTTGCCTTGGTTGATAGGCACAACCTAAAACAGTGAGGGTTAGATCAAAACCCTTTTGAAGGTGCTATCCACTCCCTCAAATATTGAATGCAAACAAGTAGATAGGTGTGCTCCCTGGCTACAAATGACATACAAACCATCTATCTATCCTTGAGTGTCTTGTGCAAGTTCATGATGTTATTCAAGTTGTGAAGGAGGTTAAAACTAGATACCAACACTGCATGCCGAAGATTTTGTGAGAAATTTTATGATAGTTTTTAATACACTTTTATTATTTATCCCTGTGTATATATGTATTGATACACGGAAATTCCCATTTATGTAATTAATGATTAGTATTGGATGGATGATGTACTCTTTTTAATTTCCATTATTATTGTGTACCATGGGAACTAAGTGAATTAGGCATGATTGAGTCAAGGTATTTTACGCATGATGGAGTCAGGTATAGCCATGGTTTAGTTAGGTATAGGAATGGGTGAGTCAGGTATTGGCATGGTGGAGTCAAGTATAGGTACGGTTTGGTCAGGTATAGGCATGGTGGAGTCAAGTATAGGTATGGTTTGGTTAGGTATAGGCATGGTTTGGTCAAGTATGGGCATGATGTAGTCTAGGTAATTTTCAAGTTATTGATCTTATGGAAATAATGTATTGTATGTATGTTGTGGTTAAATTTCCAAGTAATTAATATCATGGAAATATGAAATGATTTAATTAGAATATGGTCGTGGTGATAAAATGGTAGGTATGTATGTTTTTATGATATATTAATTTCCAAGTTTTTGTGTAAATGGAAACTAACTAGGGTAGAATGTGAACGTAAAGGGGGAAAATTGATTAGGGGTAAAAGTGGCCAAGCTAACCTCCAAGGGCCCCATGTCATTGGAGTGCTACTTATATAGCCCCATTGAAAAGGGGCCTCAGGCTGATGTAGTTCTCCCATAAGCTAGGGAAGAATATGATAAGGTAGATGAATGAGTCGGTAGTTTTTAGGCATGATTGAGTCTAGGTCATTTAGGCATGGTTGAGTATAGGTTGAATAGGCATGGGTGATTTTGGTGGGAGAGGAATTCCCAAAATGTAGGTGTTGAAGGTCTGGTCCTATGAAGGAGGATCAATAAGTAAGAAAAGAGGTGAACGGTAAGAGGAGACAAAATTTGCTTAACTAATAAGAACCATTATGAGTCTATCATACCAAATATTGGCATGTGAACGTAAGACCCTAAATGTATTGCATGATTGATTGTTCTAAGGGTGAAAAAAATCACATAACAAAATATCTCATTTGTTGCATGTACCTAGAGTAGGTAGAAGGTTAGAAAGGAAATAGATTGAGGTGAAATGGGTTGTTTTAGTGTAACCTTGGTGTGAGACATCATTCCTCTTCTACAAGATACCCAAGAATAAAATAGGCAAGTCCATGACGAAAAATTTATCTTTTTCTTTTTTGCTTTTTTAATATATTGATCAATGAGGGAAGTCTATGTGGGATGAATAAAATATCTCCTTGAGGTCTTCAATGAAGCTGATCGTCTGAGAAGCTTTAAAATATTTTAATTTTAATTTTTACAGAAATAGTCTTCTTTTTGTGATAAATTATCTACAATAGGGATAGATTTTTATGGTTGTCCTGAGTAGTATATTTATAACAACAAGATGGAAAAGAGATGTATTCTTGGAGAAATTCATCAATTTACAAGAATTTTTATTTAAGGAGTTTGAATTTGAAAATCTCATATATTACTTTTAAATGTATTTATTTATTTTTGAACTTTTAGGTCATGGAAAAGACTATAAAGGAGTATAGGCTTCTTTTATGAAGACAAAACCATAACATAGAGAGACTAGATATGAAAGAGAGGTTTTAAGTGACAAACAACCATGGGATTCCATCTTGAAAAGGATGAAAATTATCTATGAGAATCATGCCATGAGTAGATCTGTGGTACTCATATTAAAGATTAGGATGAAAGGTGATGGGTAATCACATGATTATTGTTTAGTCATTGATCATTAAAATAGGTAAGTGGAAGGTGAATGTTGCTAAAGGGATGAGTGTTTAATAGATAGAAGGTGATATAGGACTTGATTCAGCAATAGAATGGTCAAAGATACAAGGCATTGAGGGAATCAGGTTTGGGTTTATATTCAAGTGAAGATAAATGATAAGAACTCGATCCATAAGCATGAGTAATGATATAGGTTCCAAGAAAATTAGGAGCCAACTTGCCCTATTTATTTTTCTCCACTTTTGTTACATGTTGATTTTCCTTTAGGATGAGGTCACCGAACTTGAAGGTTTATTATTGGAAATATTTATCATAGGCAAGCTTGATACTTATTTGGTAGATTTAAAGGTGATCAAGAGAATTTTAATGACATTCATATAATAACTCAAGTTGTGCCAAACTGTCATGGTGAAAATCATCATCATTGAGGATATATTTGATCGAGATCCAAAGAGATGGAGTTTGGACTTCAATAGGTAAGATAACCTCTATATTGTGGATCAAAGGGAAAGGTGTGGTAGTAGTTGAGGTGCATAAACTAGTGCGATAATACCATAAGGAATAAGGAATGTGTGTGTACCAATCCTTACCAATATCGTCAATCAATTTCATAAGAATTTTATTTAGGGTTTTCTTAGTTGATTTAACTTAGCTATTTGTTTGAGGATAATAAGGTGAAGAAAAACTGAGTTGAATGCTGAAGGCATCATAGAGTTTTCGTAGGGTTTTTTTTTAATTATTTTCCATTATCAGTGATGAGGCGGTGAGGAATACTAAAGCAACAAATTATGTGATGGTTGATGAATACACATATTTTCTTAGATTTTGTAGAAATGAGAGGTATGGCCTCCACCCATTTAGTGCAATATTTGGTAGTAATAATAATCCATTGATGATTTTGGGAAGAATGAGGGTTAATCCCTCTCGAAAAAATCCAAACCAAATTGAGAGAAAGACCAAAGGTCTCCTGTGACCTGTAAGGCATGACTAGGGGTGTGATTAATATTATCATGTTGCTGAAACTTCACACAATGCTTGATATTGTCACAACAATCATAGTTTATTGTTGGCGATAATATCCAAGGTGAAGGATATGGTTAGTGAAAGATAAGATATTGAAGTGCCCCCACAAATCTCATTGTGAACATCCTTGATGGTGTATGTAATTTAATAACTTATAAGGCATATTAAGAGGATATCATTAAAGCCATGTTTATAGAGAAGACTACCCTCGATGAAATCGTTTCACCATTTTCTTTACGTTATTGAGACAAAACAGATAAAGGTAAGGGCTGAGGAGGAATACCTATTATTATTGGGTGGTTTTTGGTTGTTGCGTGAGTTTTGACTTCTCGATCCAATGTTGACTATGAGAGCTTCCTTTTGGTTGGGAGGAACTACCTGAAATAGAAAACAAGACCCTAAAAATAATAGTTAAATAATATATGACAATGGACTGCCTAACATGTGCTAGATCTAGGAAGTGTGATACTCCCTAGATGGCTTTCAGTCCACTGTTTAAATCAAATTAATGTGAGAAATAAGCAAAATCCTACTGTATTTGATATGATTTAAGTATCCCATTAAAGAAAAATAAGAAAATATAATATAACAAGCTAGGTTATAGTCGATATGAAAGGTGGGTAGGTGTCGGGTTACTAGAACTAGTCAAGGTCAAATTTTGGGTTGTTTAAGTCACTTGGCGATGAAGGTTATTAGGTTCTGTTATTGAAAAAGGTATGAAACACAGAGACCGATGTCGGTCGGTATAACTGATGACAATTTAGGGAGACCGGCGATGGTCATGGGTAACCGACATCGGTATAGTTGAGTGATGAGTAATTCAATAGAAAACCTTATTACAGAGTCTAGGTGAGGTTAGATAGAGAAAAAGAAAGGGATGTCGAGGTATGTGGGAATGCTAAGATCACTAAAAGAGGTGTAAGGGTTAGGATAGGTGATTTGATAAAGGGGTGGGTGAGGTTTTTGAGTTTGTCAGAAAGTAAACTATGGAGGAATGGGAATAATAATGGAAGAATGATAACAGAAATGACAACTCTATGGGAAAAATAAAAATGGAAATTATTAGTGATAAAACACTTACCAATGTTGCAGGTCCAATGGTTGGGTGGTGATGATGATTAGTTGGTGGGATGGAGCTTAGTACAATAGTGATGCCTCCCGATTGTCACCATGAGTGTAATGCTTTTGGATCTATTATGATGTTGGCTATGGATGTTTGGGTGCATGAAAAGACTCTCGTTCTTCTTGCATACAACTCTCTTCTCATCTTCTTACTCTTAGAATGTGCCAACCCAAAACAAGGTTGCTAATGTGAATACATCGTAACCGACAATGGTTTCTAGTCGACCAACATCCTTTAGGGGTGACCGGCGTCGGTTAAGGAAGGATTCCCTAGGTTTAATAAAAATGGGAAATCTCTTATATTTCTTGGGCTAGGTTGGTTTTTCTCGTGGATCAGAATGGAAGCTTCCCTTCTAATGACTGAGAATGTGGTTAGAGATATATTAGGCATGTGCTTTTAGGGTTAGACCAAATCTTAGCTCATTAACGAAAGTATGATCAGGTCTTAGCTAATCATGGAAACATGTCAATAATAGGTGTAGGGTTAGAAGGCTAGGTGAGGTGGCTAGGTGAGGTTTCTAGGTGAGGCATAAATTTAGCTTAATTAGGATAATTAAGTAATGAATGTTGTGAGGATGGGTATTATTTTAATTAAATTATTATTAGTGTGGGGTGGAAGTGGCTATGGTTAGGTAGATATGTTTGAGTTGGTTATTTTGACGGGAGGTAAAGGGTAGTGTGACCCAATTTTGGTGTCTACGTTTTCCCCCTTTTGTTGCGTAGCTTGTATTGGTAAGCAACGCTAACAAAAATAAGATGTGGTTACCCCATGTATGGATGAAGGTGATGTTTCCCAAGCGTGGGTGAAGGTAACCCCCCTCAAACTAGGAACCGATGAGGTGAGAGAAGGAAGTGGTGAGTGGTTTGATAAAATGAGGAGGTGGGTGGTTTGAGAAAACAAGGTTAGGTGTGAAGAAGGTGATGGTTGAGGGTATGGTGATTATAAGAGGTAGGGTGGGTGATTAGGTAGAGCATTCAGATACACACACATTGTGAAATGCCATGAGATACAAGGGTTTCTCAACATAACAAATGTACATTAGCTAGGGTCGTAAAGGTCATCTAAATAAGGGTTGTTGAGGTTTGGTATCTAGGGTAAAGGATATGGTCCAGGAACTCAATGAGGTAAGATGTAGGAATGTGTAGGTGTGGTTCTAGTACATCTAAAAGGTCAAAAGGTAAAGGTTTGTTTGGATAAGGGTCATGGCCATAGGCAAGGTAAGGCTATTAGGTTGAGCAAAACATGTACCATCATTACAAGATGCAACAGGTGAGGACATGGGAATATCCACTTAATCAAAATTTGGGTAGGTGAAGGTAAGAATGGGTAATGGGGTAGAGGTCAAATTGGGAAAACAAGAAAATGGGCCAAGGTCAAAGGTAGTGAAGTCTAACACATTCACATGTATAAATTGTGACACTGTATGAGTGAAAATATTTCAAACTCTTCGTCATCCAAGGTCAATAGGTCTATCTAAACAAGGTTGAAGTGAGTCTAGTATCTAAGGTATAGGGTATGGTGTGGAAACACAACAAATTTCAGGTGTAGGAATGTTTAGGTATGTTTCGGTACACCAAAGGTTAGGTCAGGATAAATAAAACAACAATAGGCAAGGTTGGTAGGCTAAATAAATACAAGTAACCATGTCCCAAGGTATAGTGAGTATAGTGGTTCAAAGGTCACTAACAATGTTGGGTCCAGGCATATAGGTCATGGCACATGAGGTTAGGTGTGGGTAAAAGGAGGTGTGGCATAGGTAAGGCCATGGGAGGGGTAGAAATATGCCCCAACTGATGGTGAGGTGGGGGTGATAAAGGATGAGGGGGAGGGTTAGGGTCAGCTTCGGGTGAGGTGAAAAAGGTTGTGGGCAAGTAGATAACGTGCAAGGGGTTTCATGGGGTGAAAATAGTAACCGACATGGTCATGCTTAACAGATGATGGTATGGGTAAACGACCATGGCTTGCTAGGGTATAGGATGAAGTCAATCTAGGTATAACCGATGATGGTTTAGTCGGGAAGCGTTAAAAAAGTAAATTTACACTTTTTACAAAATCATTTGTACATTTTGAATTGTGTGAAAAAATGACAGAGTGCTAAACAAGTTGTGCTTTGTCGAGAAAAAAAGTACAAGGGACGAGACCGTGTTGAGGTGAAGAAATCCAATTGGTTAGAGGAGCTAAATAGACGGGTACATGAGATTAGGTGAATCGAGGTGATTGATGGAGATATTGGAGGTAGATTTTTGCATGATGGAGGTGGGAGAGGGTTCAGGTAGACCACTAGTGTAGTGGTCATATGTGTCACCATCTTGATTGACAACTTTGGGATGAGGTAGGTTCTCAAAATTTCTTTGTATGTAAATAGAAAAGGGTGATATGGGTATGGGTTTTTAGGTAGGGAAATCTAACTAAATTTGTGGGTAAAATTGGTGAAATGATGGAGGGGGAGGTCCGAGGTTGGGTAAATAGGGGTGGGTAGGGTAGGATTGGTGATTAGGCTAGTTAGTAAAAGGTTTAGAAAATGGGGGGGGGGTTGAACGGATTTGGCTTCAAGACGGTGATCGATTTTGGTCAAGGGTTGGCTGATGTCAGTTATAAATTTACCAGTGTGTTGATTATGTTCTAGGTGTGATGTTAGTCAAAGGATTGATGTCGAGTCAAAAGGAATCGATGTCAGTGTGTTTTAGAGGAGAATAGATCGATAGGTAGAAAAGGTTGGGAAAAGAAGGGTAAGAGATGGGAGATAGAAGTAAGGGGAGTGATAATAGTAAAGGTAATAGGTTTACAAAGGGTAGTGAGTAGGGAATAGGCATAAGGTGCATGAAAATATTGGTTTAGCAAGGGAAAATTGATAGGGTGGGTGCAATAAGTAATAAGTGTTGGGGAGAAGGTTTATAGGGTACATTATGTTTTGGGATGGGAAGGTTTTGATAATAGTGTGCTTTATTCGGTGCGGGTGAGGGACTATTATGGATGTGGGATAGGTACCACCCTTGCTCGTGGAGGTATGATGGAGTGTGATAACTTATGATTAGTGCCATGTTGCAGAGGTTGGCCTGATTGGGGTCATACACTACCGGCACATAGTTCGAGAACCGAGCTTGATGGTCACCCTCATCGACAAATGGGACTCAATGACCAATACCTTCCATCTACCGATCCGTGAGATCACAATCACCCTAAAGGATGTGTATAGGATCCTGTAGTTACTAATAGTGGGGACACAGGTATATTCAATCTCCTCAGAGGCATCTGAGGAGTTGATGTTGACCATGTTTAGCGAGGGACTAGCGGAGATGAGGTTTCATAGTGCCAGTATGAGCTATGAATATATGTACTAGGACCATCTAGAGGAGATGAGACTAGTGGTGTTTCTGATGGAGGTAGTTTGTTGTTTTGAATTGCCAAACATGGAGGGTGGGAGATTCCCATGGGCATTGATGGGGATTCTTCACGACATGATGGAGGATAAGACCCGGTTTGCATGGGCACCAACATTCTTGGTGTAGTTGTATAAAGAGTTATGGGCCTATGGAAGGCTACGTGAGTTTCAGCCTATATTGCACATTTCTACTACACTATTGGGCATATTATCACATGTGTGTGTGAGTCCAATTGGTATGCCTTGTTCGAATGCATTTGAGGCACACTTGGTTTGAGTAGGCTATAGGCGATGGGTACCTACTGTTGGAGAGTGTTGGGCTTCCTAGACTACACACGATGTAGCCTATTATAGGTGTTTTCTAGAGGGGTTGTTTGGCATGGACATCATTTAGAGGCCATATGTGGGTTTCCCATCATATGGGTGGATGGTCGAGGAGCTACAAGAGCTACAAGCTGCTCCGATGGATAGACTAGTGACATGCGGGAGAGCCCAAGATGATACATGTTAACAAGGTTAGGCGACAATTTAGGCTACTTCAAGATATACCCCACCCTTCCCACAGTATAGGAGGGATGACGTGGAGAGGCCTCTGCCTCTACCACAACCGATGATGCTTGACAAGGAAGGAGGAGAGGTGATGATAGACCGATGGATTGATGATTTCGGCGTTACTGATAGATACATATAGTGGTGGGTTGCACATTTATATGAGTACCGCTAAGGTGGGAAGAAAAATTTAGCTACCATCACGGTGCAAAGGAAACCCTACAAGGGTAGGTGGCTACCTTGATTACACAGTTGGGGATAGTGCAAGGGAAGTTGACTGGCTTAGAGGTATAGGTTATCACTTTGCAAGCACATATGGCCACTCTCTGAGACCCATGTAGTGTAGGGACGAGCACCCACACAAGGTGGATATTGGGATGGGCTATAGGTGGCTGCCCTAGAGGCATGAATTATAGGTTTATAGGGCTAGTTAGCCACTACATAGGCATAGGTTATAGCCCTTCAATCCTAGCTATAGGTAGGGGTAGGATAGGGTCCCTCAAGACAGGCACAGACATAAGGACATGGTCCCTCTTTATAGGTACCAGCGGGACAGGGTCTCGAGAGACAAGTATAGGGGCCGAGGCCGATGACACCACCACAGATAGTACCTATAGGCAGGTTGAGGGATGCCTTAGGAGGTGAGGTATTACCAGGATCAGCTGATGGCCGTAGGGATAGATTTCCTATCCTATGGAGAGTATAGAGCACAACAAGCCTTAAGTGAGAGGACTAGGTTGTGCACCCATAGTGTGGAGAGCACAAGGGGCCATTGAGCCCCAAGACAGGGTTAGGGAAAGGCCACCAGTTCATAGAGGCCAAACCTAGGTGAGGTACCAGTAGAGATCTGGCCAAGACCAATGGTGGGTGGTGAGATGCTAGTTGGACACCATATGGGGGCAGAGGAGGAGGAGGAGATAGGTGAGATAGATATGGAGGATATCTAGTAGGGTGATGTCTAATAGCTGTATGTACCTCCTATTTTATATAGTTGTTTATTTTTTATATATATGAACTGCATGTCTAAGCAGTCGGGATGTAGGTGAGAGTTTTTGTTATTTTGATCATATCATATATAATGGCTTGCGTGTTGAATATGGTGAGGTTGTATATTATTGTTTTTGAGAGACTGGTATTTTTATATCCATGTACACATGTGTGTATACACAAACTTTCCAATTTATAGCTGATGGTACTTATAGCATGAATGGGGTTATTGATTTTAATTTTGTTATTATGTGTGTATGTGATGGAAACTAAGTGGATTAGGCATGATGGAGTCAGTCGGTTTAGGCATGATGGAGTTAGGTTGGTAGGCATGGTTGAGTTAGGTTGGTTTATGTATGAGGTAATGTCCTAGTTGTAGTTAACATAGGGAAAAAAGGGTGATGTATATTCAGGTTATGGTTTCAATTTCCAAATATGTGCTATGGTGGAAATGTGAAAATGATAGATGAATGATTTGATGATGTAATAAAGATGTGTATTATTTGGGGCTTGTTTGGTTTAATTTATAGTTATTGATATAAAATGGAAACTAACTAGGGTAGAATGTGAATAGGAAGCGATAGGGAGAATTTATTTGGGTAAAGAGTGGCCAAGCTAACCTCCAAGAGCCCCATTCCTTGGAGTCTGCCTACATAGTCTCGATGAAAAGGGATGTTAGGTCGATGTAGTTCTCCCATAAGTTAGGGAAGATTATGATAAAGTAGAGGCATGGGTTGGTAGGTGTGAGGTATGGTTGAATGCAGGTTATATGCATGATTGAGCTTAGGTCATAGGCATGGTTGAGTTTAGATCATAGGCATGGTTGAGTGGTTTCTAAATATAGGTGTCGATGATATAGTCTTGTATAGGATAATCAATAATTAAAGAGGAAGGAAAAGTGGTAAGAGGTGGTAGAAGATCCGTTGAATTGATAAGAACCCTAATGAGTCGACCATACCTAATAGGGGATTATGAACGTAATACCCTAAAGGCATTACATAATGGATCATTCTAAGGGTGAAGAAAGTTACATAATCACAAAATGTCATGTTTGTTGCAAGTCCCTTGAATAAAAGGAATTAGGCTAAAAAGGAAAGGAGGTGAGACTAGGTCGTTGAGCGTAACTTAGTGTACAATAACATGTCTTTCGGAGCAAGAAACACATGATCAAAAATAGGCAAGGCCATGATGAAAATTTCATATTTTTCTTCATTTGTTTGTGTTTAATAGACTGATTGATGTAGGAAGTCTATATGGGATGAGTATATTATCTCCTTAAGGTCTTCGTGAAGCTAATCGATGTGGGAAGCTTTTGGATATTTATTATATTTTTGTAATGACTTTATATAGCTATCCTTCAAGGGAGAAGTCTATTTATGGTGGCGACATATAAAGAAGAGATGTCCCTTTTGAGGGAGTCATCTTTTGCTGGAATTTTGACTCAAGGAGCTACATCCCTTTTTATTTTGGACATTTAATTCATGGAAAAGACTATAGAGGAAGATTAGGTTATTGTTTAGAAGACAAGACCGTAGCACACAGAGATTAACTATGAAAGAGGTGGTTTCGAGTGATGAATGACCATGGGATTCCATCTTGAAGAAGATGAAAAGTATCCATGAGAATCATGCTATGAGTAGAGCTATGGTACTCATATTGAAGATAAGGTTGAAAGGTGATGGGAATCACATGATTCTTTTTGAGTCATGGATCCTCAAAACGGGTAATATGGAAGGTGAACAGCACTCAAGGGATGAGTGATCAACTGATAGAAAGTGGTATAGAACTTGACGTCAACAATAAAATGGTCGAAGATGTAAGGCATTAAGGGGATCAGGTTTGGGTTTACCTTCGAGAGAAGAAAAATAATAAACACCTAATCTATAGGCATGGGTAATGATATAGGGTCGAGCCAATTAGGAGAAAATTTTCCTCGTTTACTTTTCTCCTCTTTGGTTACATGTTGATTTTCCTTAAGGATGAGGTCACCGACCTAAAAGGTTCATTTGTGAAAATGTTTTTCATAGGCACGTTTGATATGTTTTTGGTATATTAGAGATGTTCAAGATCATTGAGATGACATTCATCTAATAACTCAAATTGTGCCAAATGATCTTGGAGAAATTCATCCTCATTGAGCATGTCTTGTAGTGAGATGCTAGAGAGATGGAATCGGGACTTCAAGAGGTAAGACAACATTTGTACCATAGACTAGAGAAAAGGGGGTGGCAGCAATCGAAGTGAAAATACTAGTGTGATAAGACCATAGGGAAAAAGGAATGTGCGTATGCCAATATTTTCCAGTATCGTTGACTACCTTCATAAGAATTTTGTTCAAGGTTTTATTGGTTGATTCTACTTGACCATTGGTTTTGCGGGTAATAAGGTGACGAAAAACCGAGTTACATCTTAAAAGTGTCACAAATCTTTCATAGGGTTTTATTTTTGAATTGCTTTCATTATCAGTGATGAGGCGGTGAGGAACACCAAAGTGAAAAATTATATGGTGGTTGATGAATTCACATATATTCTCAGCTTTTGTAGAAATGAGGGGAATGGCCTCTACCCATTTAGTGTAATATTTAGTAGTGGTTATGATCCATTGGTGGCATTATGAAGAATGGGGTTGATCTCACCAATAAGATCCAAACCCCATTGAGAGAAAGGCCAAAGGTCTCGTGCAACCTGTAAGGCATGACTAGGTGTGTGATGGAGGTTAGCATGTTTGGGATTTCATGAAATGTTTAACATAATCATAGTAGTTGCGGTTTAGGGTGGCCAATAATAGCCAAGGTGAAGAATGAATTTTATGACAGCTAAACCACTAAAGTGACCTCCAAAAATTCCATCATGGACTTATTTAATATTGTAGGGAATTTTTGAACTTGTAAGGCATCGTAAGAGAATGCCGTCAAAGTCACACTTGTAAAGAAGACCACCCATGATGACATAACGGGAGACACTTTTAACAAAGGACGTTGTCCATTACGAGTGAGATCAGTGGGTAGAATGGAAAGGAAAGATAGTTTGCTTATTGCTTAAACCAAAAGTCACGTGGGTCGGGGTAATGGATCCGACCAAGTAGACCTCACGAGGTAAATAAGAGGGTGATTATAGCCTTTGTATTGTGAGAAATATTTTAGAGTCAACGGTGAAGCCAATATCTAAGAATCCAAATAAGCTATGGTATACACGAATTTATCGGTAGAACGTGGGGTGGTTTGAAGTGTGTAACGGTCAAAGGTGGTCAAAAGTACATCTACGTGCTGCTTATACTTTTAAGGATCTCATTACAACATTGGTATATAAAATTGAATTGGTTTATGACCAACCGAGAATCACCAAATATATTGATTATCTTAACATCTAAAACATAGGAAGCCTAGAGACCCAATACGAGTGCTTCATATTCGCAATTTTGTGTGTAAAATCAAAATCAAGTTTGAAAGACAAATCCATAGGTTCACCCTTAAGAGGAATGAGGATAACACCAGCCCCACCCCCACGTTGACACTTGGATTCATCGAAGAAGAGTGTCATTTGGTAAGTGGGTTCGTCCAGGGAAAGGGTAGCTATAGACTCATCTGGGAAATTGAAGTTAGATGGTTGATTCTAGAAATAGTTGCATCTGCTAGTTGGTTAGTGATAACTTGGCCCTTGATGGAATTTTGATGAATGAATTTGAGGTCGAGGTCAGAAAGAAGCATAAGCCAACATGCGACGCATTGATGTTGATAGGGTTTGGAATACATATAGTGTAATGGGTGAGTATTACTAATGATGAAGGTCTTGTGATTGAGTAGGTAATGGTGGAGTTTGGTGGTGACGAAAACTAAGGCTAAGAAAAAAATTTGGCATGGGTATATCTAGTTTCATATTCGAGAAGGGTATGACTTATGTAATAAACCACCTTCTCTCTATTCTTCTCATTGCAATGTGAAAGCATGGCACCTAAAGAATGGTCGGTGGCAGAAATATATAGGTAAAAGGGATGGTCATCCTTAGAAGGAATGAGAACTGGTGGTTGAAGGAGATATTTTTAAGGCTTCAAAGGCTTTATTCCATTCATCATCCCATTTGAATGAAACATATTTCTTGAGAAGATGATGAAATGGTTGACAACGGTCAGAAAGTTGCGAGATAAAATGACGAATGGATTGCAACTTACCTTGTAGGCTTTGAATTTGGTGGAGATTAGTGGGTGGAGGCATTTCTAGAATAGCCTTGACTTTATTAGGATTGACTTCTATGCCACACAAAGAAAAAATGAAACCTATAATTTTTTTGGAAAGTACTGCAAAGACGCACTTCTTTGGTTGAAGATGCACACAATACTTGATGAGATGGTCAAAGATGACTTTTAGGATAGGCGGGTGTTTGGCTTGATGTTTTGATTTGACCAGAAGGTCATCTACGTAATATTCTAATATGTGATGCATGATGTCATGGAAGATATAAGTCATGGCTCACTGATATGTGGCACCAACATTTTAAGGCCAAAAGGTATGACTCGATAGCAGAAAGTCCCCCAATGGGTGATGAAGGTAGTCTTGTGTTGATCTTATGGAGATAGTAATATTTGATTATAGCTCGAGAAACCATCCATGAGTGATAGCATTTCATGGCCACATGTGAGATTAACTAGTTGGTCGATGCCTAGTAGGGGAAATTTGTCTTTGGCAATGGCGAGGTTGAGGTCATGGAATTCCATGAAAATGTAGAGTCCCCTGTTTCCTTTGTGATAGGGAGAATGTTAGAAATCCATTGGGGATAGTCAATGGGTAGAATGAAGAAGCGAGAGAATGCATTGAAGAAGAGCAATGTGAGGATGCATTTTTGCAACTTTTGTTTGATGGTTTTGGCATCGGGAATCGTTTACGATATTATGGACCACGATTTTGGGTCAATACGGGCATATCGGCATAGGACTAGGAAAACACGTTTCTATAGTCCCAAAGGAAGGTGAAGGCTTCTTGTTCAGTAGTGTCTAAGGATTTGATAATATTTAGAATGTGTGGGTTGTCCTAAGTGTTCATGTTGATTTCGATGGTCAATTTGTTCAACATGGTTTGTGTCTCGAGAATGTAATGACCGATGAATTTAAGAATATTCCTTACTAAGGTAAGTGAGGATGGACTCATTTTCCGAAATTGAATGAAATTAATGAAGGTGTATTATCATCAATCATGTTAGGATATGGGAATGGGAGAGAAGAGGGAGCCTCGCCATCACGTTGATAGGTTAGAGGTCCCATGAAAATGGTGTTTATGAAAAAAGGTTAGGAGGAATACATTCGGGATCTATGGACTCCATGGGTGAGTGAAGTGGGGAAGATTTTCCATCCTGGATGAGGTCAATGCGAACCTTCTTAGAAGGTGGAGCATCAAAACCAATGACACTACGGTCATTATGTTTACGAGAGGTACAATAAATGATAGTATGGCATCCTGTTCATAAAATTTGAAGCCAAATCCTTTCCATGTGCACTAGTGGAGGAAAGTGTGAGTGAAGCAGAAGTTAGTGAGAGAGTGTAGGTCGGATGAAAATGGTTGGGTTTGGGATGGAGGTTCAGGTTTATAGGGGCAGCCATATCAAGTGCCTCATATGTTAGATTAGTATGAAGTTGGGGAGGGCCATAAGGAAAAAAATTACTAATGCGGATATCATAAGCTGGGGGTGTTAACGTAGGTTCCCATACTCTTGCAAGATGAGAAAGGTGTTGATATTGTATAGGTGGTATTCCCGAGTGAGGCATTGAAAAACACCTTCTAAGGGATCAGTAGTTGGTATGTGGGTAGTGGGGATAGACGGCTCACTAGATGATGGGGAAATAGGTGAGTCAGCAGTAGAGGCTGCAGTAGTAGTGGGGATAGCAAGGTTAGATGTAGAAGAGGTAGTGGTAGTTTTGGTGGATGGGCTTGTAGGCAAAGGTGAAGTAGGGATAGTGGTAGATGTCTTGACTAGTATAAGCACATCATTGGGCCGGTATAACATATTACAAGTCTTACAAGGTGACGAGTCGATAGGGATGGTGTAATTATATGTCCTGTCGTGTTCAAATTTGAGGTGTGGTGTAAAGTCAAATGGACATAACCCATGGTGCAGATCTAAGGTTAGAAAAGGAATAGATTATATTGGAACTCCCCTTCTAAGATAGAAAAGTTTGGGGACAATACCAGGACCTATGCGGACATGGAGAACAATGGTACCTAGGGTAGATATCATGGCATCATTAAAGAAGTGCATCATAAGCGGGGTTACCATGCATGCAATTAGTAGGTATTTGCATTTGGTCATATGCATGGGAGGATATAATGTTAATACTAGTGCCATCATTAATCATAACGTGTCATATGTGTATATTATTGATAAAGATGGAGATGAAGAGAGAAGGGTCAAGGTCATTAGAATGGAAGGGAGCGATCTCATCATCTAAAAAAGCGAGTGTGGATACTTGATGAGTAGATTGAGGTGCACAAAAAGGTGATGACCTAGTGAGAAAGGCTATGTGGTGAGGGGTAATGATGGAGGCTATGGGTGTGGGGTCATTTGGGAAGACCTCAATAGATTGAAGGACCTCCATGAGGGTTTGACGATGTGACTCGGAGGTTTGGACAAGGTCATATAAGGACATTTTGAAGGGGGATTGGTGTAGTTGTTTTAGCATTGTGCGATGTGTGACCCCATCGGAAATAGGATATGTAGGACCTCGAATGGTGAGTTTGGGTATGGGTGTGGATAGTATATTGGGTACAGGGTTGGTTGATGGGCCAGTTGCCTTTTCTTTTCCCTTTTCTTTTTGAGCACGGGTGGTAACATGAACCATGTTAATTTGAGGGGAGGTGGAGGAAGAGAGTACATCATGTAAGGTATAGCGACATGAGGGACAAAAACCTAGTGGGGGATAAAATCCTTGTGAAATGATTAGGGCGCATTGGTATTTAGGTGGTGGTTTGGCCAACTCTCTTATACGGACCATGTTAATCTCAAATCTTAGGGGTGGATCAAAACATTTCAGGGGTGGAGATATTAGTCACTGAGTAGGTAATGGAAGAGGCTATGGGGAAATTGGTAAAGGTGAAATGGGGTCCTCATCAAGAAGATCACCATCGTCAAAATTCTCTTCAGGAGGACAAGAGTGGTTTTTAAAGCCTTACAGTTCTATACATCGTGTCCTGGCACACGATGATAGGCGTAGATTTTAGTTTCGTCAAACCATTTTGGTTTGGGTTTGAGTGGGTCGTAAGGTCTAAGAGGTGGTAATGTGATGATAGAAGTTTCGAGGAGATTGGTTAAGATTTTGGTGTAGGATCCTGCTAGTGTGTCACAATGGGAGGTGAATGTGGGTTTGGGTACATGTGTGGCTGATTATAGAGGAAGAGGATTTACAAGATGGGGAATGGTTTGGTCTACTAGTTTGGTTTGTGGAGTTTTCTTAAGTCTTTTGAGCATCCTGTTTAGGTATAAGCATGGTAGAAGAGCTTTCGTTGGAAGGTTTGGTTGGTTTGACTACCTTATTGGAGGGTAGCAAATTGTTATCTTTAGATTGCACTTTTTGGAATAAGGTGACATAGGTACATAATATGTAGAGGGAAAAGTGGATGGTTGAAGAGGACAGGTTACCCAAAGGGGTAACTGAGTTGCTGTGGAGGTGGTCGGTAGAGGTTGGGTAGAAGGTGTGAGTGGAAGGGAGGAAAGTGTCATGGGTAGTGAAGACTTTATGGATGATAGTGGTGGTATGGTGGTAAGAATGTTACAGGTGATAGCAAAGGTTGTGTGGATCACTTGGGTATACTAGGGGTTCATGATGAGGAGGTGGGTTGCTACATTCTTAGTTTACTAGTGAACAGAGGTTGTTTGGCTAGGGTTAAGGGGTGAGGTCCTATGATAGACGAAGAAGGGTGAAGGTGATATTAGCATGGTAGGCAAGGTTGGTGTATGAGGCCTAGGAGGTTAGGTCTTATTTTTAGGGGCTAGAGTAAGTTTAGCGTTAGTTTTGGAAGATGTGGCTAAATCTAATATAATGGGTGGGTGAGTAAGGCTAGCTGTCAGTATGACCCCTAAGGTAGTGATAGGTTTAGGTAAGGGATATCATATAGGCATGGGTAGGTGTTTAGGTGTAGATGTATGTTGGGTTATGGGTAGAGGTGTGAGTTAGGCCATGGGTGGTGACATGGAGGGTGTTGCAATAGTTGTGATTGGGTCTGGTTTGGTTACTCGAAACACTTTTGGATAGATTGTGGACGTGTCGGTGAGTGACAACTACATTTGGGTTGAAGCATATAGTAAAAGACGTCCCCAAAGTAAGGTTCTATCAACATAGTCCAGGTGGTCGACCAAGCATGAAAATGATACTGCTATAGGCGGGATTGATGTGGATTGAGTAGTAATCTCTATAAAATGTGTTTGAGAAATAGGGAAATGGATAACTCCTGAGCCAAAAGTGGATTGGCGAGGATCATGGAGGTTCAATGGAGAGTGGTTATCTAAAAGCGGTGGTGTGTTTATAGGCTCCTATATGGATTGAGGAGAGGATTTTCAAATGGTGTGGAATATCCTTGTGATGGTGTGGGTTGTGGACATGTATCTTCTTTGAGTAGGAGAGGTTCCAGCGACAACCTTGCTCGGTAATTTGAGGGGCCAAAGGTGGTGTTTTGATTATAGGCTCTTCCACGGGTGAAGGAGAAAATGAAGAGGGTTCCTCTGTAGGTGGAAAAGTAGATGAAATAGGTTCTTTTGTAGGTAGAGGAGCTCGGTCTAAGATTTTATCTATAGAAGGAACATGAAGCAATTGGGAAGCAACCAAGTATGTCATCGAAAATAGCATGGAAATTGCAGACATTTCTATCATTGTTTGAAGCGTCACCAACTTAGTTGGAAGATGGGGCATGATTAGGGAATGACATTTTAAATATATGTAGGTTTTGGTTAGCAGATGCATTTGGGCTATCCAAGACTACCTCTCCATTTTCTAACATTTCTTAGATGATACTCTTAAAGGTGATGTAGTTACCATCGCTATGACCTTTGACACGATGATAGTTGAAAAATTCATGTTCTTTATAGCATGTGGGCATGGGGCGATCAGGGTCAAAACTAGTGTGTGGTTTTATAGGTGGAAGGGTAATGACACCAGCCTTAATAAGATTTTCCAAAACATAAGAATAAGGTTCTCCTATTAGAGTGTACTTTCATTGTTCTCATCTGAACTAGAAAGCTTGGACATGAGAGAGATTAGAAGAAGGCTTGGCTTGGTTTGATGGGTGAGAGGGTCCAACATTGAAAACTATGGAATTGGTCGATCCTTTGGGTTTGGAATAAGTGTTCTTGGGTTTCAAAGATGAAGAAACATCATTTTATTTGAATGTGATGTTCTTGGTACATAGCTGAATTTTCTTCTCTTCGACAACACAATTTTCCAATTTCCGTACCACGGTGAATTCCTCATCAAAAGTATGAAAGGTTTGTACTTTGGGGTTGGTGAAATTTTTCTACCATAAGCCTAACTAAATAAATCTATGAGTTTAGTTCAAGCTAATTTAAATGTGAGATAGTTAATTAGGTTGTGCCCGTGAGTGACAAAGTCAGCGATAAAATCATCATCTTCTTGTAGTGTGGAATAAAGATAAGTCATGGTGACCTTCTTAACAATATTGATTGAGAATTGGTCTAAGAAGTCTTGGGCTACTTGATTAAATGAGTAGATGGAGTGTCTTTATAGCCCACTATACCAGTCCAATGCATGTATTATCAGAGACATTGGGAAGGTTCGTAAGAGTAAAGAGACATCATGGGAAATCAGTAACACCCATGTTTCAAAGACTAAAAATGTTGTTGTGGGTCTTCTTTACTATTTAAATGATTGAATTTTGGAATTTTCCAATATACATGATATGGGTGAATAGGGATGGATGGGTGAATGGGATCATTATAGATTTCATCGTAGGTGAGAGAATTGTGTGAGCTAGAAACCGATGCTTCTAGTGTCTACATCCTTTCCATCATTAACATGATGAGGTCATTGGTAGGTTGTGGTGGAATGGATCATCCTATGGTGTAGGAGGGATGGTATAGAACATGTGATGTTGATAGCATTCCATTGTATGGTGGTGTTGAATAGGAAGGTTGAGAATATGGGATTGACATAGAGGGCATATATCTAGAATATGCCACATAAGAGATAGGTTGTTGTTGATAGTGTGTGTATGTAGTGAGCCGGTCGCAGTTGACTCTAGTAGTGATTAGGGGTAGAGATTGGGGATGAAGAGGAAAATATTTTGGAATGGAGTAGGGGTTACTGACACCATGGGTAGGTGTGTTGTAATTGGTATCTGTGAGACAATGGGAATGGATGAGGTTATGGTTTGGGTGGTTGATGAGGGGACAATAAATACTATGGGTGTGATTGATCTGCGCAGATGTAGAGGTCATATCGGGTATGGGGCTTATTTGTGAAACTATTGGTGGTAAAATAGGTGAATGTAACACTACATTTATAGGGGCTGATGCGAAGTGGGAATAAGGGTAGGAGAGATGGATACAGGCATGATATATATCAACTTACCTGAGGAGTCCTAGGTGGAGGAGTTGGAAAGGTAGAAATGTAAGGCCGTGGGGTTCTAATCAAGGATTCATGTAAATTCCTCATAACCTATGGAAATGGTGGTAGGTATAGTTGGATCCATGGCTGATAGGATAGAGGGTGGTGAAGGACTAGGTGGGAGTGGTGACGAATTTCGTTGAATATAAGAGTGTTAGCTTGTTTATGATTCAACACCATGTGAATGACTGTATATCAGGTAATGTTGTATCCTACAGATGACACAGAGAGGATTAGGAATGAATAAAACAAGTGTCTATAAGTGGATTTGGGTAATTTATCAATTGAGATTCAACACGGGGTAACCAACAATAGTTGGGACGTCGATACGGTTCGGGGTTAACCGACATCCATTACTATGAAAGCGAAACAATTTTACCAAATGAGTCAAAGGATAGTGATAATCAAATGAAGAAGTTGTTTGATGACTGTTTATCAAGCCATAGAGAGTACAGAGACTCACGGGGAACTTTGTGAGTAAGAGAAAATGGAATAAGTGTTCTTTGGGCAATTTAACCCAAAAAATTAGAAACTCGATGTCAGTTAGGATAAATCGATCTTTGAGTCGAGTGGAATCGATGCCGGTAGATAAATCGATGTCTAAGTTCTTGTGAAAATTTGAAAAATGTAGAAAAATGGATTGTTGTGAATTTGAATCAAATAAATAGTCAACCCTAAAGTATAAAGATGATGTAGTGAAGTCCTGACACACTCAAAAGAAGTCAAAATAATCCAATTGTGATTATGGAGTCTGTAAGGCAAAAGAAGGGAAAAAATGGAGAAACGTATCCTCACACCTCAAAATGCATATCAATCAAATGCTAAAAGCACGTACCTAACAAGTGATTTTTAATGTGTTGAGCTTATGCTATTTAGAAGACTGACTCATGAATTTAGAATAGAGTTTTTGGTGAGGAAGGCTTCCTACAAAGAAGGATATCTAAAAGGAGAGGTTTGAGGTTATGTTATGGTGGGGAAGGCCATCCTTTGAGACAATGACTCAACAAAGGTAACGATCTGGGAGTACTGTCAATCTTCCGATCGTGTGATCATTGATAGACCTTCTTAGGTAAGATTTTTTTAGAAATATGTGTATATTTCAATTTTGTGTAGTTTGGTAAGACACATAGGGAGAGAATGTACTTTCTACAATTCTTTGTGTCAACCATCAACTGGGCATGAGGTCTAGCATATAGGTTGCCCTCATTTTTATGTGAGATAAATGTAGCAAATTAGAATGTAATGCAACCAATTTTAAGCCCAAATCAAAAAGATTACATTCAATGAAGAAAAAAATGAATAGGAGAGGATATTCTTTTTCACTAAATGTAAGAAAGAAGAATGATTCATTTTAAATACACCAAGAGAAGTTTTTATTTTAGAGAAATTAAAGAGAAGAGAGGATTACCAAGGAAGAATATTAATGTGTAAGATTTTTCAAGGGAAACAAATACGTAACTTTTTCCTAGGAATGAAGAAAATGTAATAGAACCCCTGATGGGTCCCACTAGGTGTGCCAAAATGTTTCACCATTTTCTTTACGTTATTAAGAAAAAATAGATAAAGGTAAGGGCTGAGGAGGAATACTTGTTATTATTAGGTGGTTATTGGTTGTTGCACGTGTTCGAATTCTCGATCCAATGTTGGATGTGAGAGCTTCTTTATGGCTGGGAGGAACTACATGAAATAGAAAAAAAGACCACAAAAGAATAGTTAAATAATATATGACATTGGACTACCTAGCATGTGCTAGATCTAAGAAGTGTGATCCTCCCTAGATGGCTATCAGTCCACTGTTTAAATCAAATTAATGTGAGAAATAGGAACACTCCTATTGTAGTTGATATGATTTAGGTATCTCATTCAAGGACAATAAGTAAATCTAATATAATAGGATAGGTTATAGTCAAATATGAAAGGTGGATAGGTGTCAAGTTACTAGAAATGGTCGGGGTTAGATTTTGGGTTATTTAGGTCACTTGGTAGAAGGTTATTAGGTTTACATTATTGAAAAAGGGTATGAAACACAGAGACTGATTTCAGTTAGGTATAACTAACGATGATTTAGGGAGATTGGCAATGGTCATGGGTAACCGACATCGGTATAGTCAGGTGACAGTAATTCAATAGAAAACCTTATTATAGAGTCTGGGTGAGGTTAGATAGAGCTAAAGAAGGGGATGGTGAGGTCTGTGGGAATGCTGAGAGCACTCAGAGAGGTGGAAGGGCCAAGATAGGTGATATAATAAAGGGGTGGGTGAGGTTTTTAGTTTGTCAGAAAGTAGACTATGGAGGAATGGGAATATTAATGGAAGAATGATAATAGAAATGATAAATCTATGGGAAAAATAAAAATGGAAATGATTAGTGATAAAACACTTACCAATGTTGCATGTCCAATGGTTGGGTGGTGATGATGATCAGTTGGTGGGATGGAGCTTGGTGCAATAGTGATGCCTCCCAGAATTTCACCGTGAGTGTAATGCTTCTAGATCTATCCTGGTTACGGCTATGGATGTCCAGGTGTGTGAAAATACTATTGTTTTTCTTGCATGTAGCTCTCTTCTCATCTTCTTGCTCTCAAAATGTGTGAACCCAAAAACAAGATTGTTAACGTGACTAAATGGTAACCGACGATGGTTGTTTGTTAACCGACATTGGTTTAGGAGTGACTAGCATCAGTTAAGGTGGGATTCCCTAGGTTTATTAAAAGTGGAAGTTCTCTCGATTTCTTAGGCTAGCTTAGTTTTTTTAATCACGAGATCAGATCGGAAGTTTCCCTTTTAATGAGTGGGAATTTGGTTAGATAAATCTTAGGCATGTGCTTTTAGGGTTAGACCAAATCTTAGCTCATTAAGGCAAGTAAGATCAGGTCTTAGTTAATTATGGAAACATGCCAAGAATAGGTCTAGGGTGAGGTGGCTAGGTGAGGTGTCTAGGTGAGGTGGAGGGGTGAGGTGGAAATTTAGCTTAATTAAAATAATTAAGTAATGAATGTTGTGAGGATGGGTATTAATTTAATTAAGTTAATTAAATTAATATTAAGGTGGGGTGGAAGTTGCCATGGTTAGATAGATATGTTTGAGTTGGTTATTCAATGTGGGGAAAAGAAGGGTGTGACATTATTTTGGTGTCTACATGAAATAACAAGAGACACTTTTGAGGAAGGATCTTTTTCCATTATGAGTAAGATCTGGATGCATAATTGAAAGGAAAGGTAGTCAACAAAATACTTATACCAAAGGTCATGTGGGTTAGTTTCAATGTTGAAATAGGTAAGAGGGGATTGAAACCATTGTATTATCACAAAGATTGTTGAGTCATAGGGTGAAGCGGGTATTTTAGAAGCAAGACAGACATGGTGTTCACAAATTTATTAGTGGAACTCGGGGTGGTTTAAATTTCATAATGGTAAAAGTAGTCAAAATCATGTCAACATGATGTTTATACTTTGAAATTATCTCATTATAAAAAATTTATATACCATTAAATTGGTTCACAACCAGTTGAGATTCGTCAAAGATATTAACTAATTTAACATATAAGGTTATGATGGTTTGAAGACCTAACATGAGTTCTTCATTTTCAGCAATATTGTTAGTACAATAAAAATATAGTTTGAAATATAATGGCATAGGATGACCATCAAGACGAATGAGGATAAATTCGGCACCACCCCCATGTTGATAGTTGGAACCATCAAAGAATAAGGTCATTTGGTAAACGTTAGTGATCGGGGAGAGGGTAGTGATGGATTCATCGGGAAATTGAAGTAAGAATATTTTTTTCCACAGAGAGGTGTATCTACAAGCTGGTCGAAATGGTTTTTCCTTTGACATACTTTTTATGGATGAATTTGAGATCCAGTCTATAAGAAACATGAGCCAACATGCAACACATTGATGTTAGTAGGGATTAGCATACATGTAATGTAAGGGATCAGTATTGGTCACAACAAAAGTTTAGTGGTGACAAAAACTAAAGCTATGCATATTTTTTAGCGATGAGTATATCTAGTTTCGTAGACTAAAAGTGTATGGGTTATATAATAAACCACTTTCTCCTTATGTTTCTAGTCACGATGAATGAGCATGGCACCCATGGAATGATTAGTAGCATTAATGTAAAGGTAAAATGACCTGGTCATCCTTAGGTGAAATGAGCACTAATGGTTTGAAGAGGTATTGTTTTAAGGCATCAAAGGCTTTGTGGTATTCATCATCCCATTTGAAGGAGACATCATTTTTGAGAAGATGATGAAATGGATGGCAAGAAGTCAAAAAGATGAGAAATAAAGTGATGAATAGATTGTAACTTGCCTTACAAACTATGAAGTTGAAAAAGGTTATTAGGTGGAGGCATCTTGAGAATAGCCTTGATTTTAGTGGGATCAACTTCAATGCCATGAAAAGAAATGATAAAACCAAGGATCTTACCAGAGAGAAAAGTGAAGAAACACTTTTTAGGTTGAAGGTGAACATCGTATTTGATCAGCCATCCAAATACAACCTTAAGGACGACAAGGTGTTTGGCTTGATGTTTAGATTTGGCAAGAAGATTGTCAATGTAATCTTCTAATATGTTATGCATGATGTCATGAAATATATAAGTCATATCCCACTGATATGTAGCACCAGTTTTTTTAACGCCAAATGGCATGACATGAGAGCATAAGGTCCCCAAGGAGTTATGAAGGTGGTTTTGTGTTGATCATCCGGGGCAAGTAATATTTGGTTTTAACCCAAGAAATTGTCCATGAGTGATAGCATCTCATGGTGGCGGTGAGATCAACTAGTTGGTTAATACTAAGTAAAGGAAAGCCTTCTTGAGGACAAGATAGGTTAAGGTCATGGAAATCCATGTAAATGTAGAGTCCCCCTATCACTTTTGTGATAGGAACGATGTTAGAGATCCATTGGGGATAATCAATGGGTAGGATGAAGGAAACCGAAAGAAGGTGTTGGAGTTCTTCTTTGATAAGAAGGAAATGTAAGGATGCATTTTTTTAGCTTCTATTTCATGGATTTGGTATCAGGAATGGTTACGATATTGTGGACCACAATGTTTGGGTCAATACAGGCATATTGGCATAGGACCAAGAAAAAGTGTTGCTATGATCCTAGAGGAAATAAGTGAAATCTTCCTATTCAACATCATCTAAATATTGGCCTATTTTAGAATGTGCGGGTTGTCTTGAGTGTGAATGTTGATTTCGATGGTTGATTCATTCAACATGGTTTGCGTCTCAAAATTTATCTACAAATTAATATAAGAATCTTCCACACCAAGGTAGGTGATAATATAATCATCATCCTAATATCAAAAGATATTAATAGGTATATTTTCATCGATCATGTCAGGATATAGGAAAGGAAGAGAACAGGGAGCCTCGCCATCACATTGATAAGTCAGCGGTCCTAGAGAAATGGTGTTCACAAAAAAATAAAGTTAGGAGGAATTGATTCTAGATCCATAGACTCTATAGGTGAATGTGGGGAATGAGTCGAATGGGGTGGGGAATGTTTATCATCCTTAATGAGTTCGACTCAAGCCTTCTTAGAAGGTGGTTCAGAAAATCCAATACCACTGTGGTCTTTATGCTTACGAGTGGTGTAAGGAATGACAATATGATGACCTTGTTCATAGAAACCAAATCCAAATCCCTTCTAAGAACAACGATGGAGGAAGGTGTGGGTGAAGTGGTGGTTGGTGAGAGATTGAAGGTTAGAGGAAAATGGTTGAGTTTGGGAAGGTGGCTCGGGTGAGTAGGTAGAAGCATCAAGTCCCCCATATATTAAGTTGGTGTGAAGGTGGGGAGGACCATAGGGGAAAACTTCACCTATGCGGTGATCATAGTGGGGATGTTGGTGAAGGTTACCATACTCTTGAGGAGTAAGGAATGTGTCAATGTTATAAAGGAGGTACTCCCCCAGTGAGGTGTTGAAAAAAACTTCTAAGGGATCGCAGTAGTTGGTATGTGAGTAGCTAGAATGGATGAATCAATAGAAATCTATGAAGAAGAAGCATCGGATGTTTGAGGAGTAAATGGGTTGGTTGATGGGTAATTTGCAGAAGCTACAAAAGGTGGAAATAGAGGATTTAGTTGTAGAAGATGTAGAGCAGAAGTGGTGGATGAGGTAGGGAATGAAGAAGAAGTGGTAGTTGTGGTAGATGCCTAAAGTAATATAAGGACATCATTAGTTTGATACAACATGTTACAGGTCTTGAAAGGTGAAGGGTTGGCTGGAATTTTATAGTTGTTCCCTTCATGTTTGAATTTTAAACAATGGTGTAAGGTTCAAGGAACACAACCCATGGTGTGAATCCAAGATCACCCAAACAACATGTTATCTTTGGAATTCCCCCTCTAAGACATATAATAATGTAGGAATGGTATGGGTGGCCATGCGAATATGGAGAATGATGGTGATGAGGTTGGAAGTCATGGCATCATTAAATGAATGCAACATAACTAGGTTATTATGCATGCAATTAGCAAGGATGGCATTTGGTTGTATGCATGGGAGGAAATTATGTTATATGTGCTTTGTCATCAATCATAACACTTTGAATGTGTATATTATAAATGTATATGGAAATAAATAGGGTGGGTTCAAGATCATCCAATTGGATAGGTATAATATCGTCATCAAATAAAATGAGAGTGGGTATTTGATGAGTGGTAGCGGGAGTAGAGGAAGGGGATGAAGTGGTGAGAGTGGCGATATGGTGAGGAGTGATAATGGATGCAATAGGCATATGTTCATTAGGTAGAACCTTAATAAATTGTAGGACCTCAATGAGGGCCTGATGATGAGACTCAGAGGTTTGGATGAGGTCATACAAAGACATTTTGAGAGGAGATTGGTGCAATTGTTTAAGAATTGTACGATGGGAAACCCCGTTATAAATAGGGTATGCGGGTCCAAAAATGGTGATTTTGGGTGTAGGTGTACATGGAATATTGAGTAAAAGAGTAGTGAATGAGTTGGTTGTTTTCTCCTTTCTTTTTTCCTTCTGGGCTTGAGTGGTAACTTGAACCATATTAATCGTGTGGTAAAGGATAAATTGAGTTGTAATAGGTGTAGTGACATGATGTGAAAAAAATACGGTGAGGGTATATACTTGGTTTTGTGAAAAAAATGCAGCACATTGGAATTTTTGTGGAGGTTTGGCTAGCTCTCTTATGCGAGATCATATTGATCTCAAATGTTGGAGGTGAAAAAAATGGTTTTGGAGGGGATATTAAGGTCACTAAATAGGTAAGGGATGAGGATGTGTGGTGATAGGTGTAGGTGGAATAGGGTCCTCATCTAAAATATCATCATCATCAAAGTTTTCTTCGAGAGGACATAGTTGGAGAAGAATAGTCTTAAGAGCCTTACAATTTTCCATATCATGCCTTAACACATGATGGTAAGAACTAATTTTGGTATCATCAAACCCTTCTAGTTTAGGTTTGAGTGGGTCGTAAGGTCTAAGCAATGGAAATGTGATGAAAGAGGTTTCCAAAAGGTTAGCTAAGATGTTGGTGTAAGACCCTGCCAATGGATCAAAATGTGAAGTAAGTGTGGGTCTGGATGGAAGTGTGGGTGAATTTGGTGGGAGAGGCATCACTGGAGGTGGAATCAGAGGTTGAGTAAGTTTGACCACTTGTTTGGTAGATAGTATAGTTTTAGGTTTGGATTGCACCTTCTTGGGTAAAGATGTAGCAGGTGAACTAGTTGTTGAAGGTGGTGTAGGTTTAACTACCTCTTTGGAGGGTAGTGGGTTCTTGGGCTTTGGTTGCACCTTCTTGGGTAAAGGTGAAGAAGAAGTGCATGATGTAGAAGGGAAGGCAGATGGTGGAAGGGGATGGGTTAGCCAAGGTGATAATGGAGGTGCGGTGAAGGTTGTAGTAAGAGGAAATGTGGAAGGTACTGGTTGAGGAGAAGGGAATAACATAGGTAATGATGAGGATACTAGAAGTGGTGTAGGTATAGGAGGTAGAAAGGATGTAGGTGATGGTGAAGGCATAATATGTGTAGGTAATTTAGGTGTAACAAAGGATCGTGATGAGGTGGGTTGCTGTGCTTTTGGTTTACTCTAGGTAGGAGGCTATTTGGCCAAGGTTGATGGGTGGGGACCTAGGATAGATGGAAGTGGTGAAGGTGATAAAGGGGTAGTGGGAGAAGCCGGTGTATGTGGCCTAAGGGGTTAGGTCTTCCTCTTAGGTGGGGAATTGTCTTTGTGACAAGTTGTGAGGATGTGGCTGAATATAGTTTGACAGGAGGATGGAATAGAATTGATGTCATCATGACTACTAATTTGGTAATGGGTCTGGATGTGGAGGAAGGTATATGTGCAGGTAAGGTTTTAGGCATAGTAAAAATTTTGATTGTTGATACATTTTTAGGTGTGGGAGAGGGTGATGAAGAAGGGTCTGCTATAACTGACATGGGCATGGTGGGTTTTGTTGTTTGAAATACTTTTGGATAGATCATGGAAGTTTCAGCATACAACATCTGCATTTGAGTTGAAATAGGAAGTCAAAGACATTCCCAAAGCATGGAATTGTCAACATAATCAAAGTGGTCAGCCAAACATGAGAGATAAACTAATGTAGGAGGGGATGTTATTGATTTTTTATTAATCCCTATAAACAATGTATGTGAGAAAGGTAAATGATTGGCTTTAGACTCTATGGGTAAAAGAGACAAGAGAAAATCAATAGGATCCTTGAAAGCCAATGGAGAATTGTCACCAATAGGAAGGGACACTACTAATGGATCCCTTATGGGTAGGGGAGATGGCAAGTTGGGTGAGGTAAGTTCATATTTTGGTGAAGAAGAAGGTAAACATGACTCTCCCATGGGTAGAAGATTAAGTACCATGGGTTGTTTGTCAAGTTGAGAGGTGAGTGGGGAAACTACATTGAAAGATATGGTGGAATCCTCTATGGGTGAAGGAGAAGATAAGGGAGAATCCTTTATGGGTAAAGGAGTAGATGAAATAGGTCCCTCTGTGGATGAAGGATCTCATGAAATAATCTCCTCGATAGATGGAGTAGGAGGAATTTGAGCAGGAAGAGCCGGTATGATGTTGAAAACAATATGAACCTCACAAAAATTATTATTCTTGGTCAAAGTTTTGTGGGTTTGGTTAGACAACATGGTGTGATTTGGTAATGACTTCTTGAAATATGAAGGTTCTTATTAGCCAGGGGAATTAGGATTATCTAAGCGAGATCACCATTATCTAACATTTCTTTGACAATGATTTTGAAAGTTATATAACTACTATCGCTATAACCTCTAACATGATGATAGTTGTAGAAATCATTTTATGTGTACCATGCAGGCATAGGATGAGAGGGGTTAAAAATAGTATGTGGTTTGATGGTTGGAAGAGTTCTTGCTATATATTTTAGAAGTTTTTCTAAAACTAAAGAGTAGGGTTATCTTATGAGAGTATATTTTGTTGCTCCCGCTTGAACTGAAAATATTGAACAAGAGAAAGATTTAAAGAAGGCTTTGATTGGCGAGGATGGATGAAATGAGACAAATTTCAAAATGATTGCATTGGCAGATCCTTTTCCTTTAGAATAATTATTTTTAGTTTGGAATAAGAATAGGTATAATTTGATTTAAATGCAACGTTCTTGTTACACAATTGTATATTCTTATCTTCAATGGCATGAATTTAAAGTTTCTGGGCCATGGTGAATGCTTCCTCAAAAATGTAGAAGGTTTGAAATTTGAGAGTTGGTGAGATGTTTCTAGCACAATATCTGGTGAATAACTCTATTAAATAATTTTGAGGAAGTTGGAATTTTAGTTAGTTGATCAGGCTATACCAATGAGTGACAAAATCTATGATAGATTCATCTTCATATTGGCATGTCGTGTACAAGTCAGTCATGGTGACCTTCTTGATAATGTTGATAGAAAAGTGGTCTAGAAAATCTTGAGCTACCTAATTAAATGAAAATATGGAATGCTTGGGTAGAGTACTATACCAATCTAAAGTTGTTTTTTTAAGGACATTGGGAATATTTGCAAGAGCAAAACATCATAATGAGTGATCAGATAAAACATGTTTAAAAGACTGCAAGTGTTGTTGTGGATATTATTTGTTGTTGAATCAATTGAATTTAGGCATTTAAAAATGGAAAGGGTGTGGATGAATCAAAATAGAAGGGTGAGTGGGCTCATTACAAATCTTGTCATATTTCATAGAGTTATGTGAGTGGAGACAGATGCTTCTAATGTTTGCATCTTTTCCATCATCATTTTGATAAGATCATTTGTAGGTTGTGATGATTGGGCACCCCTATAGTATAAGGGGGTAGATGAGGTGGGTATGACGTGGGTGGCATCCTAGTATGTGGTGGTGTTGAGTACAAAATTTTTGATGAAGGAATATAGGCCATAATAGATGTAGATGGAAAGTATCCTGAATAAGAGGTAGATGAAATAGGGGGTTGTTGGTGATAAGTGTAGGTAGGTGGAGTGGACATAAAGACTCTCATAGAAATCAAAGGAAGAGACTGCAGGATGGAGAGGATGATGTTTTATAAGGAGTATGGGTTTGAGACATGAATGGTAGCTGAGATGTAATAGGTATATGAGAGGTGGTGGGTGCAGATATACCTACACTCAAGGAATTTGATAAAGGCATGGTTGACAACATAGGAGTGAAATACATAAAATGCGCAATAGATGCCATAGGTGTAGTAGATATCAATGATGTAGGGTCAAGATGGGAAACCACGGGTAGTAAGGTGGAAGAAGGTGAGGATAAGGTAGTAGTAGATGATGTAGAAGTGGGTGTGAGGGTAGGAGGAATGGACACATGCATGCCATATACATGCTTCCTTGATGAATCAAGGGTAGATGAATGAGCAATATAGTGTTGTAGAGAGGTGGGGTTGTGATCAAGGAGTATCACAAACTTCTCATCACCAGTGGGTATGAAAATATCTTGATTAGGGTCCATAGGTGATGAGATGGAAGGGGCGATGGGATAGGTGGGAGTGGTTCCCAGTTAATGTGAAACATGAGAGTTTTATCTTGTTTACGAGTCAAAACCATGTGACTGATGATATAAAAACTATTATGAGCCGCTGATAATGCGAAAAAAATAGAAAATTTTGAGAAAAATGGGTTTAAAATGTGTGATTTGATTGTTGTTCTAATTGGAAAATTAGAACACAGAGACCGACGTCAGTTGGGGTAATCGATTCGGTATGAGGGGGTAACCACCACCAGTTGACTAGACCAATGTTGGTTATTGTGGAGAAATGAAAGATTTGTAAATATGACAATAAATGATGAAGACAAAGTAGAACTAGACTCTGAAGGTGATATCAAGGACTCAGAGATATAGTAAAGTGACAAAGGAAGTCACAGAAAGAAAATAAATATATATTGAATGCTACTTTGGTAGAAATGACCAAAACAACATAAAACTGATGATGGTTAGTGAACCGATGGTGGTGAGATGATGAAACCGATGGTGATAGATGGACCGAGACCGGTTACTGTAAAATTTGTGAAAAATGGAAAAAGTGAATTTTGGTGATTTAGGTCAAATAAAAACCAACTCAGAGACCGAGTATGGCAATGATTAGTCCAAACACACTCAAAAACAGTCATAATACACCAAATATGATTGTGGAGTATGTAAGGAGAGAAAAAAGGAAGAAAATGAAATCACACCTCCAAACATAAATCAAGCAAAAGCTAGCAAAGATGAAATCCTATGATATATATTTTATGTCATGGCTTAGGCCATTTAGAACTGACTTGTGAATAGAATAGATTTTTTTAGTTACCGAAGGTGCCCTATGAAACTAACAACTATGGTTGGTTTGGTAGGATTTGGCATGGGGAATCCTTCTCGATATGATAACTAGCTAGAAAACTAGCTGGAGCCCATTATCAATCCTTTGATTCTTGCCATCTTCTTCCATGAAAGATGTTGTTTAACAAATGTATATTTTGTTTTCAGTTAGTTGGTATAAAGAGTGTGTAAAATGTGAACTACGGTTCAGTTTTTCAACCATCAGTTGGGCATGAATTCTAGCATATAGGTTGCCCATAATTTAGATGAGCTAGAATACAACATACAACAATGAGATGCAAAGATTTTAAAACCCAAATCCATAATGAAATTTTATGAGAGAAATAATGAATAGGAAAAAGTATGTCTTTCACTAATGTAATACAAAATAAAAAGAAGTTTTCTTTTTAGTCCAAAATACAAGTTTCACTAAGATCAGTAGGAGAAGAAGAATGTTTCCCGGGAGAAGATTTTAATGTGAACTTTATTTTAAAAAGAAATAAACACACAATGATTCCCTAAGAATGAATAATGAAAAGAACCCCGAATGGGTCCCCAGGCGTGCCAAAATATTTCACCAATAAATTTTATGCTTTCTAGGATGAAACAAATAGAAGGTAAATGGTTAAGGAGGAATACTGTGGGGCAAAGGTGGAAGGTATAATGCATGTGTTATTAGTTATCCAATTTTATCATAGAGAACTCTTTTTTCGGGAAGGACTACTTGTAGATATAAAGAAATACCACAAAAGAGTATTAAATAACATATAACAGTGGACTTCCTAACATATGCTAGATCTAGGAAGCATGGTGCTTCCTAGAGAGGTTTTCAATCCACTATTTAATAACAATTTAATGTGAATAAGCAACTGAAATAAACAATTTCTATTGCAATGTAATGATTTAGGTTTCTCATACACACAATACACTATATTTTATGATAGATATCAAAATAACACTAAATCTAATTAGAACCGGGGTTTTTTCAGGTCAGACAAGTCTGTCAAAGGTCTGGTAAGGGTCTAGGGCTGATTGGTTGAGGTCTGGGTTAATTTTGGGTGAGTGAGAAGCTTGTTGGCCTAAGAATATAAAATAAAACAAATATCGATATCATCGGTGACCAATGCCATTATGGGGATGAAATTAACGATGGTCAAGGAACTGACGTCGGTAGGGGAAATAGGTAATGAACTATTAAAAATGGGTTTTTAGGCTCTTTGTGATTGCATAGAGAGTGAGGGTAGTTTATTTTGGATCTTAATATGGCTAATAAGACTCAAGAATACTAAGGAGGTTTAGAAGGGTGAAAAGGCTTGAGGTGGTTGAATAGTGGGTTGTTGGGAAGAAGATGATGTATTGGTAAAAAAATAAATAAAAAATATTGAAAGAAGCAAGAGATCTACAATGGGATAAACAAAAATGATTAAAATCACAGTACTTACTTGGTATTTATTATATCCTGTGAGTTAATATGGTTGATGGTTGATCGGAGAAGAGGTACTTGAGTCCAGTGTTGCGGCATTACATCTTGTGTGCTCCCATGAGTATTCCAATTCTCTAGAAGGATACGGATGCTTGTCTTGCACTATAGTTGTGTATTTTCGTCATCCGGATGTAGGAGGGATTGAATATTCATGTTTTTATGTGATAAGGATCCAATAAATAAAATTACCAACCTAGGTAAAGGGTTGTAAAATTCTATATAAAGGAACTGATGTTAGTTTAGGTGACTGACATTGGCCAAGGATAAACCAGCATTAGTTAGGGTGAAATAATCCAAGTTACTAAAAATATCCCAATCTTTACTATTTTTGGAGTGATTTATATTTTTGGGTCTACTTAGGAAGTAGATTTAACATAAGAGAAAGAAGGAAAATCTTAAAAGAAATCTAGTTAGGTTTAGGAATAATTCTTAGTTAGTTAGGTCAGTAGTGACTTAGCACTTGTAGTGATGACTCGGTCTAAGAGTGATGACTTGGTCGAGTGTGAGTTAAATGAACTGGAATGGGTCTAGGATGAGGTTTCATGATGAGGTGGAGGTGTGAGCATGAAATTAACTTAATTAAAATAATTAAATTAATTAATAATGTGAGGATAAATATTAATATGGGGTAAAGGGGTCATGATTAGTTAAATGTGGTACATCAATTAAGTCAAGGGGACCAAAGGGAGTGTGACCCACATTTGGTGTCTACATATCTGTTAAGAAGGGAAGACAACAAAAGATTCTTCTATTATTCAAGAAGATAATCATAAAGCATATAATGTAAAAGATGGAAATCATGGAAGAACAAGATGAACTGGTTTTAGAGGAACTTGATGATGTGATCTATGATCTGGAAAAGTATAGGTCTTCCATATCTCCACAAAGTACTGATGAATTTATTTAATTGTTTCAATAGCTAGTGAATAAGGATATAAATCCTTTCAATTGTAAATCTTTGGATAAATTAGTAGAACTTCAGGATAATGTTGGTCATTTAGGATCCTATCTTGGGAAGGTAAGGGGAGGTTGAAAAATTATGGAAAGATAATTGCTCATGTTGGAGATAGAAATGGAAGTTGCAGCAAAGGAAGAGGATCATGTGATTAATTACATGATGGATCAATATGTTTTCTATAAAAATAATCACACACATGAATAATAAGATGTAGGTGAAGATAAATCTAAAGACAAGAATGAAGATAATGATCAAGCAGAAACCAAAACTGTTGATCTAGAATAATACTTCTACTTCTTTTACTTTTCTTCTTTACTCCTTAAGTATATCCATTGTAAGACTTAAGTAATTTGGTGTACAATCACCGTTACTTTAATTTGTTTGATAAATTCAAATACTTTAGGGTAGTTATAGATCAATTATTATGGTTTTAATGTTCAAACATTCTAAACTATTATGTGGCATGAAATGAAACTTTTGAGGAAAGTTCTCAACTCCTAACTGTTTATTAGTTATTCATTTATTGAAGTATAATGGATATTTTTTCATTTTCATTTCTTGGTGATGAATATAAATAGAATAAGAGGCCTAAGGGTCAAGCATCTCATTATTTTAGGCAAAATACTTTTTGTTATAAGTTGTATATTGTTGTTTTAGGCTTTTTGTTGAAATAACTAGATGTACACATTATAAGCAATTAATGGTTGAATAAGAAGGAAGAAGGATTTTGGTTAAAATTAGTGTCCACTAAAGTATTATTGTGCAATTTGTGAATGTTAATGATATACTTTGTGTTATCTTATATTTCATAAGAGCAATATTCTTTTCAATTTTCTTAACATATGTGAGAATCAACTAATGTTTGTTTATTCTATGTTTAAGTAACTCACTCTGAAATCTACCTATTGTAAATAAAATTTCCTACGTTACATGCATCCTTTCTTACTTCCATTATATACTTTTGTTTGATTCAAGTTACCTTCCAGTTACCATATAATTTCTTACTTTTTCCAAATTGTTTAACCATAGTGCACGAGTAATTCAATTTAAGTAATACCCAAAATATTTAGATAGTTTGTAGAATGAAAAAATAAAGTACACATGAGCTTCATTGTTAAATGAAGGGGATTTATTCCATGATTTCCTTGGTTGTATGTTTATCCGAGCATAAATTCTAGCCAACACTATGGAAGTTTAGTTTAGTACTACTTGTTGGGAATCAAATAATTACATCCACTAGTCTAGTGCCCACTATTGGAGGATCGGATGGTTTACGAGGGTTGGTATCAAGTGGATTAGGTGGCTCTAGTGGTGGAGGAAATAATAGTGATAGTTCTAGTTCTAGATCCGAGGGACAAGGCCCATTAACAAACCCCACATCAACCTCAGCAAGTTTATTACGAGATGTCCCTCCACTTGCCATAATATAGAGGTATTGAAGATGTTGTAGAGAAGGTGCGCAAGTGTGAGTTACTATGACACACTAAGGGAGTCACCACTTCATATAGGAAGGTGAGTCAGTTTTCTTCTACTCTTCAAGGGCACATGTATAATAGGTATATAAATTATGAATAGTATTAGAATGCGGTGGATTAATATGCTTTTCACTCTGCATTTATTTACGAGTTGCATATTCCATAGTTTGAATAGAAAAGTATTCGTGCGCTTAAGGAAATTAAACAAGGATTATCGAAATCATTCTAGAATATGACGCACATTTTAAAAAGTTGTCAAAGTTGTCTTATGACATAGATCTGATTCAACATGTACAATGTTTTTTGGTGGATTTTGACTCCCTTTAGAATGAAACTATCTTATAAGACCTTTTGGATCTGCACAATGCTTTGGAGGAATCTCTTCTTTGAGGAAGATGGAATTATAGAAACTAGAGTGATTCCATTGTTAAAGGCACCAATTAAAACAATGGAGAAACAATTGGAGAATCTCTCTACTAATTCATCTCATGAGACGTGGAGTGGAAGATGGTGTACAAATTGTGAGGTTAAAGAACATATTAAGGATAGTTATTCTTATAATTTGGTGTGTTTCATGCTATTGGATTACGAGATTTGTAATTTAGACCATGATACGAGTAGATGTCCACTCTTACAACACCTAATCCGGAAGAATGTTTCTATTTACTGTAATATTTGTAAAACACGAACTCATAACACTTTGTTGAATGCCGAGTGATTGATCATATCCATGAAGCCATTAAAACTGGTCCCAGTGCGCTAGACTAGTGTAGTAGGTGGATCTAAGGAACAAGTATAAAAACATAATGAATGGCACAATAATTGGGATAACAAGAATAGAGGATTCTATTATGGATATAAAGGTGAGGTCGTGAGGGTGGTAGAAAAGGATTTCTAAGAGGAACTTGTCAAACTTGTTGATCTCCTGATCATTATCAGTGTAAGTTCCCTTAGAAAGTGGTTTTCTCATGGTGTGGAAAACAACGCAAGTTTGAATAATGCCCTGAATTATATGAGTACATGATAAATAAACATAAGTAAGACAAGGGTGCATCTATGATTAAGAAAAAAATGCATAGATGAAGATAAATGGATGCCAAAGGTTTGACTTAATTCGAATCACAAAACATCTTATTTACTACACGTGGTGAGGCTACGCAAACTCATGAACCTCCAAAGTATAAACTGACTATAATGAGGAAAGAAGTGATTAATGCCAAGTACCATGTTGTTACACATCGAGAACTTTTCAGGAGATAATAGACATTATCAAAGATCTCTAAGGTGAGGTTCGGATCTTGAAAGATTAAGAACACGTGATGGAATGAGAAAAGAATGTTGAAATCCCTCGAGAAGGACCTAGATGACTTGAAGGAGGCATGTTGAATGTTTCACTAGGAAAACATGATCCCTCTATTAGGAAAATGGTTGAGAGAGAAAGTACACGCACACAAAAATGAGTGTAAGAGGAAGTTATTTCATGTAAATATTCCTTCAATCATGAGTATAATAAGGAAATTACACTGAATATAGTCATAGATGGATAGATTATGAGAAATATTTTGATAGATATTTGTGTAAAATTTAATGTAATCACATTGGATGCATGGGATCATATGGGAAGACCACCATTGTATCCCTCTTTTAATATATTATATATGGAAAACAAAAATAGAGCCATGCCACTTGGAGTTTTAAAGGATGCAACTATTACAATTCAAAGAGCCTAGTTTATTGGGAACTTTGAAGTTTTGGAACGAGCTGAAGTAGATAGTCTCCTAGCATTACTTGGGTGCCATTGGTGTTATGGGAATAATGCATTTTTCACTTTAATAAGGGATACATTATATTTGAGAACAAGGATGATTGTGTCATCATACCTTATAAAAATACAAAGGATGCTTCATATGTTGATACATTAAATGATGAGGATTTGAAAAGGATATATGTGCATTCTATTAGAGACCCTAAGGTAATTGAGCCAGGCCATCTAAGGAGGGTATGATACCGTGGGATGATGCTTAGTCACTAGTGATACCAAAAATATTTCTTGTGAAAACTAGGTGAATTGAATATATGAAATAGTTGGGTGAGAGATCAAGGACACACTTATTCGCATGATCAAGAAACACATGGTTAGGTTCTTAAGTTATAACCAGGTACTTTGGTACACTCGTGAGGGGAAACATGATGTGTTTCTACATGCCATAGAATCCTAGTGGAAGGATGAGGGTAAAAAATTAAATATTTTGGTTTATACTCTAATGCGGGATAATAGTGCTTTGGTGGGACACACACAAAGATAACCTATTGGAATGGTGAGAGGTGAGAATCACCTTTTCTACTAGGTTTATAAGGAGCAATGTACCTTCTCAGATATGTGAATTCCATGGGAAGTCCCTTGCTTTGCACCACATCTAGGAATGTGAGAGACTTTAGATGAAGGGGTAGGAGGCCTTACCACCATCACTTTAGGTACATAAGTTCTACACCACCCTAGGTGGTTCCATGTCCATGTAGAATTGATAAGAAAAATAGTTAATTGGAAAGAGATGACCTCAGGTATGATCCATAATTTTGATTACTTTTCTACTAAACCTTTGATCAATGAAGCACTACATATTATGAAGCACCTTACTTTGGGAGATAGCGTAAAGGTTGAGGAACTCTTGTTAGATATGTTTAGAGAATTGGATTTAGAGACGTGCCTAAACCTTGAAGAGACTAAAGAAGAAGAAATGTTCCACACTGTGTGAAGAAAAATAAAAGGGTAAACTGGTATACCTGATAAATGATGATGATGATGAGGATAAAAACTTGAATGTTAACTATAATGAAGGTACACATGAGGTGATAGAAATAACAAATGAAAAATGTGTGTGTATAATGAGCTTATGAAAATAAAGAAGGTTAACATTGAACTGATATAAAGCCTAAAGAGGACATTGTGGGTGATTACTAGTTGGAGCAGGAATTGAGTAAGATTATTGAACTCTTGCGTGACTTTAAGGAATTGTTTTAATAGGTTTATCATGATTTAAAATGAGTAAACCCTTACTTAGGTGAGATGCCAATCAAACTTGAATAAGTCTCGCACCTAATTAAGAAGAATCCTTATAATATGAATCTTAATGTGTCTCAAGGTAAGGGAATAAATTGATAATATGCTAAAGTTTGGTAAAATTAAGCTCATTGAGGAATTGACATGGATTAGTCCCATAGTCATCAATATGAAAAATGATAAGAGAATAAGGATTTGTGTGGACTAGAAAATTAAATGCTTCATGTTTTATTGATCCTTTTCCTAACCCATTTACAAAAGAAATCATTGAAAGGTTTGCGGGGTGAAAGATATACTCTTTTAAAGATGGGTAATCAATATATCATCAAGTGATCATAGAAAAGGAATATTAGGTAAAAAAACTTTCACCATTGAGTGGGTAAGTTTTGCATACACAGTGATTCTCTTTGGACTAAAAATGTTCCAATTGTGTTCTCACTCATTTTTGTACATGATTTTCAAGACTTCATTCAAAAAAATTTACATGTGTATATATATGACTAAAATGTGTATAATTTGGTTAAGGATCATTGTGATAATTTGGGACTTATTCTTGAGAGGTGTCGTCATATTTTTATAATTAGAGAGCATTGAATTACATGCAACAAAAAATTAAAGGCTTTGTGTCATCATCGACCCTATAAATATAGTTTTTAGACCTCCTACACATACAAGGCTCCCAAAAGTCAAACTTGGGTACCCAAAAACGTCATAACCCTCTCCTGGGTTCCCTAATCCATCCAAATGGCTCATATCTATTATTTTCTACACATATGCATGTTCGTTCCTAATTTTAGAAAATTCGGTTCATTTTAGGACATGGTCTAGATAAGCCTCCAGATTAACTAATTTGTTTCCTTACTCTTCTTTCACATTAGGTTTCTATTTTCATTAGCCTAGTTGTTTGGGTCACTTTCTATATTTATTTACTAATTTTATTTATTGTTGTTCCTAGTTTATATTAACTACCATTATTCCACATTTTAGTTACTCGGTTTGGTGAGCCTTTGGATCATCACACTTATAGGACCCTCACTCTTTGTCATCCTAGCATCTAGTCATCATGAATATCTCAATCACTGATTATTTGCTTGTGCATCCTGATGTAAGGTATAGAGTTCAACATCTTATAGCTACTACCCGCATTCATGTTGATATGCATCGACTTAGTATATCAAACTTTTTCGATGCATTTTCTCAAGAATTATCAACCAAATATAATATCCCCGCTGATTTGAACACTTTTATAATGACCCACCCTTATATATTATGATCCAAATTCTCGGTATGGGTATGAAGCACACTTTAATTGATAATAGATTTGAGCTTAATATATGTCCTATGTCATTCTTTGAATAGTTAGGTCTTTATGCTCAAGATGTTAGTGCATCAACCCTCTCACTCCGTACATATGGTGGTTCGGTCCACCCATCCGGAGGTCACATTGTTCTTCCTAATTAATCCAATATCGTCATTACCCAATGAAACACTATTGTGCTTTGTTTCACACTTGACTGTTGAGGGATACATACTACACATGAACCCCACACACTACACCATAGGAACTACAAACTATGTATATTCAAAAATAACACATCTTACATCACACATTCTATAGTTGGTTTAGACATCATTACACATCTACACGTCATACATTATACTAGCCTTCATCACAGATGCATCACACTTACATCTAGCCTTACATACTACTTATCACACCTACTAATGTTAGTCTTTATAAACATCATATGTTTTATATCATACATCGTACAGATACACATACCACACATCATATGGTCATATATTATCACATACATTACATCATCTTCTAGACACTTTGCACTCACTACCCTATGACTCACTTCAATTCCTTTGTCCATACTCAACCTGTTGAGGGTTTACAAATAAAATGGACCTTATCATACTTACCTTTTTTTCATTCTATTTTCTATCATTTGACATTACTAGTTTAGTAACATTCTCTTTATGCTACATGGTCACGTATTTCTTCATCTTATAGTGGAACACGCTTTAGGCTACATCACTACTCTCTCTATTCATATTGTAGTGATAAAAACTTTATGCTACATCATCACTAATCTGATCATCTTGTCGTGATATACGCTTCATCTATAACAGTCATGCACACATAATTTATAGGTCACATATCAACATACATACACATTCATTACAATGCATTAGACACCACACATTTCGACCATTTCCTAATGATGCACTCCTGTTTGAGTTCATTCTTAAGCTGTTGGGGGAAATCCAAATGAATCTCACTGCATACATTTTTATTCACTTTTGGGGCAAGAGGATCAATTACATCTTACATTCCATTTCACCCATCCACAACATGATGCATATCTTGGTTACTTTTATACTTTTCTAGATTTTCTTGTATATCATTGTCTTATTGCATATGCTAGTTAGATCTCTTATATGTCATTTATCTATACCATACACACATGTACATTCATTCCATTGCCCGGTTGTGATCAAAGATACATGTATTTTTCACATAGTACGGATGTTCACCTTCTACCCATCCTACATTTGTTATTGAGGGTATTAACATTCATCTCTCATAGGTGCTATTGTTTCATTTTGGTACTTAGCACTCTATATTACATGGTTATACACATTTTTGACATAATGGTTATCTTTATAATATACTAACGGGTGCTTCATGTGTATAATTTTTTTGCAGGATTACTTTCTTCCATGGTTATTTATTGTTTATACTTTTTTGTTTCATGTTTTCCTATTGTATGCTAGCCTTCCCCTTTTTATGCACACTTGTTTGTTGTATTCAGCCATGATGGCCTTGCATGTCTTGCAATATCATGAGTGATGTATCATGTTTGAATCTCACTTTATGTGTCTTACTTTGTCTTATTGTTTGTTTACACTACTATATTTCTTGGTATTTTATACATTGTTTGTGTAGATTACACATTGTCTTATACATGCATGTTTACTTATACTAACACTAGTCTTTGGCTAGCCTGTTGTTTGTTTACACCTTAGTCTCTACCAAACACATTCCTTTCCCCTTACAGGGTAAAGTTATAGACTTCATGTGGTTGGTCCTCATTTAGGCCTGCATTCTCTTATTAGTGACGTCATATGCACCCCCAAAGAGGGGGGCATCATTTGGGGTTTATATACTATATAAAACTTCTACATCGATTCATTTTAGTTTAGTTTCTTTCCTTATAATTCTTGGTTATACAACAAGTGGTTTCATACCTATCTACAAACCTCATACACATTGTATTTTAAAGGACATGGTTGTCCTTTGCATTACGGAGAGAAGTAATAGGTTAGACGATACAAATGACTTCCTCTCTACACTACTTCATCCAAAGTGGTGTCGGATCGCCTAAAAAACAAGGCAAAGATAGAAATATCTTCATACATGTTCAGGGAAGTAGTTAAAGGTTGGAGGATACAAGTGGAACTCCTCCTTATTCCCTTTTTCCCTATGGCATCAAATTTCCCAAAAAAACCCAAGACATGATATCCTCTTTCTACACCCTTTCTCTCATCATGGATCAAGTACACATGTTCCATTTTTCATTTGTGTATTTTACATTTACATACATATACATGTGTCTTTTACATGCATTTTTACATATATACATGCGTATTTGACTTCTTGATCATCTTCTCCTTGCGAGGTTTGACAATATGAGAAGTAGTCAAAAACAACAACAACGAAATCAATAAAAATATTTTTGGTAGCACATAGCATACTAACAAAGGTACATTACACACATCAGTAACTACACACGTTTTTCCACCCTAAGTTCACTCTCATCACTTTTTTATTCTTTTTCATCTTTAGTTTCCATTCTCCGTCATCTTTTTGTCATTACATGCTTTGTCTAGTCCTTTGGTGTATTTTCTACTACAATCTTCATGGACGTCAGGTACACATCTCTATCTACTTTATGTTACTGAGCATTTCACTCACCAACATAAAGTGGGGGAAAATGTAGTCACAAAATCACGCACTTTAGACATTATTCAGTCCCAGTCTTATACTACTATTCATATTGTTTTTGAGTGAAGAAAGTACTAATTAACCCCTGTCATTTGGACATTTTACTTTGATTTCTATCATCACTTCTGACCTTTTACACATACTTTCCCAGTCTATTTTTTCATTTTGTGTTATTGTGCATTTAACTACGGCACCCAGGCTAGTAATGGGGCACTGACAGATGCTCTGGTCCCAAATGGGGCACCTTGATCCTTTTCCAACTTTCTTGCCACTTTTTGGGAACTTTCTATCCATTTGAATATTTCATATTTTTTTGGTTGGAATTTTTAGGGTTAATTACAAAATTAGAAGAAGAGAACCATATAAATATAAACTTATAAGACCATAATGAGGGACCAAGCACTATGTAATATTATCATCACCTAAGGTTCCATCCATCAAAGGCTCTCTTTGCATCCATATAGCTCCATCACATGGCACAAATATGGTTCATCTCGCATCACAAAATCATATGAGGGAAGTCTATTCTATTCCATCCACCATTTTATTACATTTTCTACATAGATATTACTTGTTATCTTTCACAAAGTGTGACTAGCACATGAGCACCTAGGGCATGATTACACACACAAGAACATAGAACTACATTGAGTCCGGGATGTAGTACAATGCTCGATTAGTAATTCCACCATTTTTGTAGCTGAGGATAGCTTTGATCCCTTCATTTTTATTTTTATTTTTAGATTGTGATACTTGTTTTGAGGTTTTTAAGGTTTATCTTTCATCATTTATTATTGAGGACATTTGGCATAGAGTAGTGAATTACATGTGAAATACATTGAAGGATTCATATCATCATCTAACCCTAAAAATATTGTTTATGGATCTCGTGCATAGACTAGGGCACCTAGAACTCGAGACTCAAGCACCCACAGTACCCCGATTCTCTCTCGGGTGTCCCATTCAAGCCAAACAACTAAAATTGTTCTTTTTATATCTCTACATGCTCATTTATACTTCTAAATTCAGTTCATTTTATGACACAATCCAAATCAACTTCCCGATCAACTAAGTTGTTTCCTTACTCTTCTTACACATTAGGGTTTCTATTTTCATTAGTCTAGTTGTTTGGGTCACTTTCTATATTTATTTACTACTTTTATTTACTATTTTTATTGTTGTTCGAGATAGATTAACTACAATTATTCCATATATTAGTTAATCACCACTTGTTAATGGATTTCATCTTATGTGGTCAATGTCTCTAGGTCTAGAAAGGCTCTTGAACTACTCTATTATGATGAAAAAAATTCAAGTATAAATTCATCACAATGTTTTATTTGGTCTACAAAAATTCTATATACATATTTTACGAATCTCTTAGAACATGTCTCCAATGGATTCATGTAACAAAACTCTCCAATTTTCTCTCAAATATCCAAAAATGATATTTCTATAAAAAAATTCCTTCAAATAGAAATTTTCCCATCTTATAACATCTTGGAGTTCATAGGTTAGTGGTTAGACACATATTATTTTTGACTAAGTAGTCAAGGGTTTAAATCCCATGTCCAACGAATTAATTTTTTCATAGTTATCCCAAAAATAAGGGAAAAAATAAATACACTCTATTATATTTAGTGAATGGCCTCATGGCTTAATAGCTAAGAACCAAACTTAGAACCATCATGTAAGGGGTTCAACTCCCCTACCTCCATGTCTTCCTTTTAAAATGACAGCCTTTATTGTTGCATAGCTATTATCCGGCATGGAGCATGTTGGAGATGAGGAAGGATTTTTATTCCTTATTTCAATGAGTGGGTTATGAGGTTATGACCACATTAAGGATTTTTTTAATGCCATTTGGATAAGAACTAATCTCATTATGAACTATGAATTGGTCATGATTAGTTTTCCATGAGATAGTTTTTGGTGAGTTAAACTTAGCACTTGACTCACTCATTGAATGTAATTTGTGGAGTGTTCAATGGTTGGAACTTTAATATGTTGTGATGAGATAGAATGTATTAAGCTTGTCACCTAACTCAGTGTGTTTGTTTCATGGAACTTGGAATACCCTAACTCGTTGTCTACTAAGAGGTGCATACACATTGAGGTGACATGTTGGTTGAAACAGATTATAAAATGATCTTGGTAACTTAGAAAACTTGATGAGTTGTCTTATGAAATCGCTAGAGCTATGTGAAAATGTAGAGATTCACCTTGAGCTAGCCAAGTTGGTCGGGTTTGTGATATTTGTCAATCTATGTGGTTGAGTCCTACATGCAGTAAATTTTAGTCTTATATTGTGTTTATAAGTAAAAACCCATACAATTTAATGTGAATAAATACTGCAGAGTCCCCTCCACGAAAAGAGTGGACCCCATGGTTGTTGGGCCCTCAACAAACACAAAATATGGGCCCCATGTTGACCATCAATGACGAGAAGATGAAACATTAACCAATATGTTTACATGAATCATGTCCTTCTACTTATCATCATATCATTCATCCACTTTTCATGGTCACATCATGCCACATCATCTTTATGCAACTAGTTGTTTAATTTTTCCTAATTGGAGAGAAATTTTAATGATTCATATATTTTTTATATGATGTCCATTTTACTTTGTTCAAAGGGTGTTAAAAATATCTCAATGATATCTTTTTAATATAATTAGTTTCATGACTTGCGTAGACCATATTACCTATGGGTATCCTTCATATCACACCTCACCACCGCAGAATGATTATACCACAAAACATTTCATTCTCATAAAATCACTAAATGTACACTCCTTCGTTTATAGATTTATGTTCTCTCTTCACAAGTATAATATCTTCCTATAATTCATCAACTCGAGAGAAAAATCATTAACATAAGTAAGTTTTACTTCTCACCTTGATTCATGATCATCAACATATATCTCTCCCAACACGGGGTTGTTTTTCATAATGTACCAACATGTATTAAATTAATTTATTTTCTCATTTATCGGATACTAACTATCCCAAAATGTTAAATATCAATACCAAGTGACTAATAGAGTTCACAAATCCCTCTTATCTATATCAATTTACCTTTCGAACACATAGTACCTCGGTCTTTTTGGTTATTTTCTTGGCCTCTACATTGCTTATAGGCTAGAATGAATTTCTTCCATAAAAGATGATTTTTATAATCTCCTTCTTGTATAATGTTATCAACAAAGGGAAAAAAATACATTGTAAAATAATAAGTAGTTGTTTTATAATTGTATGTTAGCATCCTTTTCTTTCACTAAAATCAACATGTATAGTTTCCATTCATGGGTTTATATAATTAAGTACAAGATATATCGATTTGGATACTCTTCTATTTATAACCATTTCTTGAACTAGGTATTAGTAATGTGTATACAAAAATTACACATATATTGAAAGTAAAATTTTCAAATGGAAGGAAAATAATACAAATATACATTCATAAAACAAAAATAATCATTATACTTCAAAAATGATTTGGATAACCTTTGTTTTAAGTTACTTGTCAAAGTGGAGTTTCTCTTTACCCATATTTTCAAATACCACAAGAGGCGGTAAGAAAAAAATGTTGATTTTAAGCATATGAGAATAAAAATGATACAAATTATATTATCAACTACTCATAATATTTTTCTCAAATGAATGGTTGCTCCATATTTCACACTTAGCAATTGATGTATCTCCAAACTTACTCAAAAACTAAGGTTAGTTTCCTATATTTAATGGAAACAAAAAAATTGAATTAGAGGTGCAAAAATATGCATGTTAAATAAATTTTAGTTATGTAAATATACTATCCATGAAATAATGTACTCTCTTACCAACCCATTCTGATGTGTGACCCTCTTTAGGTTCCTCCTTTTAATGTGTTCTTCATTTGATAGGTTGTATTCTTCACAGATCGCCCCTTGTACTATTGATCTTTGTACCACTTTCTTCTTACCAATATTCAGAAAAAGTTGTGGATGAAGATTCCAACATTTTTCAATCCAATTTGCACTCATTTTAAAATGAGTGTATTAGTTCTTTTCATTCTCCACATCTTTTTTTAGAGAGTGGTATTTATTTACCTTCCTTTCTACGTATTTTCTCTTCCAACACATGGTCACACATTGGTTATTTAATCCACAATAAGTACATGAAACTACATACCATAAAAAAATTTCCGACAATTCTTACATAATAAAACTAAAAATTGGAGTATTAATGTTGTCCATACCTTTCGGGACTATCATTTTTAAAAGTATAATGAGGGGAATAGATGTTATATCCTCTTTTATTATATTTCATCTTGCATTAGAGATGTATTACATTCTCTTTTGATGTTTTTTCCATTATTAGAAGGTTTTTACTTCATTTATTTCAACTTACAATCACTCCCATGATTGTAATGAGATATCTACCTATAATTAAGTTTAAAAAATTCCTCATTATTTTTGACAAATTAATTTTTTTCATTACTTTTTATGGGTTATTTTTATAAATATAGTGGTTTGGGATCTGATGTTTTCCTTTATTCATATGTCTTAGAGAATTCTATAACCTCTTCTTTTCCACTATCATACCCCAAACCTACATAATGAGTTATTTCTTTAACCTATATGGGATTATTAATTCCTTGGCTATTGATACCCAATCCTTTTCCATCAAACCCCATCATGGTTAACAACTTAGATCATATACCCTAAGTATATTTCTCAAATTCACCAAAAAGGACCTATATTTTAATGGGAAGAAATAAAACATGGTGATTCACTTAAAAGTGCATAACTTAGTGTTCTATGCATCTATGGTAGAGGGTCGTCTCATATTGGACTCTTCTTCTCCACCAATCTAGTATTTTTAGATATATCTTTCTTAACTTGTAACTCATGGTGTAATTTCATAATGATTCTCATGGTAAATTTTCCATGAGATATCAATTTATCTCATAGATATTTCTTCTTTTCCTCCAAGAGAATCCACATTTTCCTAAACTCATATTTTTCTGTGGAATTTTTGACTTGTCTCTTCTATCTTCTGAATCCTTTCTCTTGACAAATTTATTCCCATGGTTGAAATTTTGTAACCAAGAAACCTACTCTTATAATCTATAATTCAAAAATAGAGGAATATCGATAAAAACAACAAGGTGTTAAAAATTCTTTGAAAACCCACCTTATACCAAACTTTATCTAAAAATGGGATCTTTATATCAAATTGTTTGCTTTTTCCATTTTCTAATTTTGTGTAATCTCTTCAAATTTCCTAGAAATTGATTTAAATTTTCAAAATTAATATTAAGTTTGAATTCTGAAGTCTAATTTTATCTTAGAAAACATTCCAAGTGACTCACTTATCAGTTTCCTAATTTTTCAATTCTTAACAAAGTGGTCTTGATTTCTCATAAACAATTAAATTGGCTTTAAAAACTTCAAAACATAATTAAATAATATAAAATAGTGAACAAAGGAGAATAGTACAAAATAATAATGCAAAACACTTTTTTATGGAGTTCACTTTGATGTGGGATACGTCTTGAGGTTTGGAAAGGCTCATGAACCACACTATTATAATGAAAAATAACTTCTTACAAGTATAAATTCATCAAAATGATTTGTTTGGTCTGTAAAATTTTTTTACAACTTTTAAGAATCTCTTTGAACATGTCTCCAAAGGATTCCTAAAACAAAACAATCTAATTTTCTCTCAAATCTCCAAAAATTGGCCTTCCACAAACAAAATTCCCCTTAAAATAGAAATTTTCCTATCTTATAATGTGTCAAAGCTCATGGGCTAGTGGTTGGGTGCATATTCTTAAAATATAAGGCTTATCTATTAGTGTTAGTATTAATTTTTTTAAATATTAACTAATAAATGGTTGAAACGACTTTAACCACTTGTAACCATCTTTCACATAATAAAATGATGAACACACAATGATGTGCATTCTAGTTACTCTTCATTTATTTTTGTACATTTTATTCTTTATTTTTTCCTTCTCTCTATATATTCTAAAATTGGTATCAAAGTGTAGAAAGAAACGAGAGAGAATTTAAGAAGATAAAATTAGTCATATTAGGGCACAATTAGAGTTCATAATCACAAATTATGAATTTTAAAAAAAACACAGTTGATTCAATTAAATCAAATGAAAAATAAAGAGTTTTATAAGCATACAAATATTGAAGAAAAATCGTAAGTTTCTTTGGAGGATTTCTACACTAAAACATCTCATATGGAACGTTAAAAAAATTCATTGGAGGAGTTTTATAGTTAAGCCTCTCATAGGGAAAGTTAGAAAACGGTTCATAGAAGTATTAAAATATAGTCACAAATTAGTGTTAATTTTGTGGGGTTTTAGTCCACAATATAGTCCTTTAATATTGACCCTTTAGTCTCTTAGAATGCAAGGATAGTTTAAGGTTACCTCTTTTCTTTAGAACAACTTTATCATGCTTCCGTTCTTTCACCAAAAGTAAAAACTCAACAATCCTTGTATTGATTTTTGAGTCAAAATAAAAAGTATATTTTGTTGTTGTTTCTTAAATTCAAATACTTAAAATATAGACTTTAACTTTCATTTTATTGTTTCAAGTTGTGGGTCAAATATTTATATTGGTGTGAAAAATATAAAACATTCAAAACCTTGAGTCTATAATAAAATAATCATTGCAAGAAGGAAGGAATGACTATTATAGCCATTTCGAAAATCCACTAGATGTTGAAAGTGACAAATAGATCACTGATAGAGAATACATATTTTATAATAATCCTCGCTATTTGAAGATATGAAGGAATATAGTGTAGATAAAACTTGTCATGAATGGTTTCTAGATAGTTCGGGATCCTGCGAATCTCAGAATTTACCATTACGAGGTTAATGAGAAAACTTGATGGAGCATTGTGGGAGTAGCTCAAGTATGGATAGTTGTCTATAAATTCAATATATCCTGTAATTCAAGAGTTCAAGGAGGTAGAAATTCTAGAACTTGGTAATTCATCTTAGGAACCACACCTTTATAAGGGTTAGGGAGGTAGCTTGATGAATTTCTACTTTGTCAAAGAATTGTTTTCAAAAGGGAAACTTTATAAAAAATTGTGGGATTTTTTGGTCATGTTATTTAATATTATGTCAAGTATGTTCTATAGTGTAAGCCTTAAGAAGGGGTATTAAACTATAAGGATTATTTATTAGTGTTAGTTTAATATAGTTAGTTAAATATTAACTAATAAATGGTTGAAACTACTTCAGGCACTTTGTAACCATATTTAACATAATAAAATGATAGGCACTCAATGATAATATGTGCATTCTAGTTATTCTTTATTTGTTTTCATACATTATACTATTTTTATTCTCTCTCCCCATATTTTAACACATATTCTTTTGACCCAACAATCAAGGATTCAAATCCCCTCTCTAAAGCATACTTTTTACATAGTTATCCTTAAAATAAGGGATAAAATAAATATCCATAACTATATTTAGTGAATGGCCACATGGTCTAATGGCTAAGGAAAAACTTAGAACCATGGAGTAAGGGATTTGATGCCCCCTACCTCTATATATTCCTTTTATCATGGTGGACATTTTTTTGCATGGGTTGTTGGAAAACATAAGCATTAAGAGGGGAGGGGTGAATCAGTTCTTCTGAAAATTTTGAAAATATTTCAGTAACTTATCAAACCACTCAATATATTAGCCTTTACCATGAGATGATCATGGCATTCGCACATAATAAAATTAGAAACAAGAACACATGAACATATTGTTTAAAGTGAAGGGATTAAAACCCACTAAAACTAATCCACTAGTGTGGAAAAATTATACTATAAATATTACAAATATTCCATTTATCGAGAACCCACTCAACTTGAAGCTACAACTCCAAAATTTAGTCAAGCACCCACTTGACCTTTAATAAGATCTTACTTGGATTGAAGGAAAAATCCAAACAATTAAGTCAAACACCCAATGAACTTCTTCAACTCACAACTTACTAGGAATATTAAACTCCCTATTTGCTAAGAAACAAATTATACTTATTACAAAGTTTGATCACCCTAATTTGGTTGTCTAACAAAAAAAATTGTGACCTCTAAATCAGATGTTCTTTCTTCTTAACTCTTCACCTCTCTTGATCACCTAGATTCACCTCTTTTCCCATATTATTGACATGCTACAAAACACTATCATAAAAATATTATTTGACACTCACATTCTTATGGGAATTCTCTCATTGGATGACATTAAAACATTTATCCACTCTTAATCATGCATACTACTGCAAAAATTTCAGTTATAAAACCACTAGGAATACTCCTTGATTTTCACTTATTTTTACGTACACATTCTACTTCAACATCCTAGGCATAAAAATATAATTTACTTGTACTCTAAGTTTCTTAAATACATAAGGATGACATACTATGACTCTTCCATTCTTATACCTTCAACTTATTGCATATTCAATTTGATTACAAGTCGCTTGCTTGCATCATGAAAAATGTCACATGTATTTATTACATCTAAGATAGTGTAAGTTACAAATGTAGGTCTTACAAAACATGTAAAGATGCTTCATGTTATTATAAATTATTTATTCACCTTCCTAAATTTTCTTCCCCTTATGACATAACTGAACATTGATTCTTATAGCCTAACCACGGCATCTAACGTCTTTGAATTGTAACTATCATTTATTTTGTCTTATCAACATAACTTTATTTTTACTCTAGCTTACTAGTCAAGGTAATAAGTTTCATGAGTGTTTCCATGAATTAACAACCTTGTCTCCTTTTCCTTTATACATTTGAGAACCTTCATACTTCACCATTATATATTCAAGCCACCATTTGGACTTATAAGGTCTACTAGGTATGAGACCTTCAACATAATATTCTTATTGGGAGTGATAAACACATATTCAATTCATTTGATGCACCAAAAATTAGAAGGGGAAACTTTAAGGTATATATTACATCACCACTTGTGTGGAGAAATCCTTTAGCCTTCATTTATTCAAGGAGACATTGATTTTAATAGGATTCTAATAGGATTTCAAACACATAATTTTTTCCTTCACAACGTGATATGGTTGATGCATGCAACCAAACATACATGGGTCTAAAGTCACATTTATGGGAGCCTCTACGTCTTGAGAAACCCACCAAGTACATACCTTACATCACTTGAGGGAAAATAGATCAATTATGATTGTTTTTCAAGAGTCACTCAGGCTGCATTTTATGTCCCAAACTATGGTCATGGTTTTCCTTACACCTCATTTACTAAAACTCACTTTCATGGATAACTATTTCATAGAAAATTAAACAAGAGATTCTACTCCATGATAAAATACTCTCCTGCATGTGTTAAGTGGAGAAAATCAATTTTGAGATCATTTTACAAACCTTTTTAACTATCCTAAAAAGATAGGTTTAGACCATTGGAAATTAGAAATTAAATCACTTTACCATACCAGGTCATGAGCTCAAAAAGTCTTTTAGGACTTTTATGAACTACTCATGTTCACATTTCACTTCATTATCAAGTTTTCACATCAAAATTGTTTCATATAGACATGATTGATTTTACCCAATTTAGCCCTTATGCAGTAGTCTAATTTATGTGTCATGGTTTAGAATATTTTTACATTAAACATACCTTAAAATTATTTTAATCACTTAGGACACATTCTAAGCTTTCTCCTAAACCAAACTTTTACTATGAAACTTTCTCTATAAGGTTGTACCATCAAATATTTTCATAATAGAGATAAAATTATACCATATTGTCACACTTGGAGTGACAAAATTCCACCAACATATGTTACAAGGAATTATCTACATACCTAATTGTTCACATTAGCTTGTATAGATGAATCTATGACCATAAATTCATTACTTCTCCATCACTACAGTGCTAGTGTTTTGGGAGGGTTTGGAGTGACAGATAATGTTAACAATTGTTCATAAAGCTTGAGGCCTTAATATTCATCATTCCACTTGTGAACTAAACTAGAATCCATGTTTCATATTCCATGAAAGTGATAGGTCTCCATGTAATATTTTAACATATGAACAAGCACTTGAAACATCACCCTTGAGTTGGAGATGAAATTTTTAAGATCTTAATAGCACTAAAACCCTCATAACTCAAAAGATATTCTTCAATTTTCCCTAAAAGTTTATCAAAAACACTATGATATGCCCTTATACCTTCCAAAATTCTCACTTACTCTTAATTATGTTTGTAACTCTTTAACCACCATGGTTTGTGCATGCTAGTATTTTTTGTCCTTAAGGATAGTAATGAATAGGACCCCAAACATGCCTCCAATAGCTAATACATGACTTGTAACATCATCTCGATACCTTTGTAAAATATCCCTCCATACTTCTCATGCATTTCCTACCCTTTTTTAACTTGGTTTGCTTTATACATGTATCCAAACATGCATTTGGTCCTTAAAATATGCCTAATGGAGCTATTTTACACGTATTACCTCATGAACCTTCCTTTTTCATCATGTAGACTCAAAAAAATTAAAATGCCTATAGCATGCTTCTCTATCATCCTCCTACCTATAATCCACCATTTCAGATCAACTTGTTGACTAGTCCTAAGGATTAAGCCTACTCAACTAAGATAATCTTACTTATTCAACTCATGCAACTTTGTAGTCAATATTATAACATTATTTCCTCATCATATACCTGATAAAAATTTTATAACATCATCTTGACATGTTCTTGAAAAATTATCATGACTATGCAAGCCACTAGATTCTCAAGAGGCCAAGTCTACATAAAGTGTTCTCATGTCATGTTTTGTTGTAGTCATATTTACCCACCTAATAACTTCTAACCCCATGCGCATCAGCCTATCACCTAATGGGAATTGGGTGCTCACTTGAGGTACACACCTGCATCAAGCCCCTCCTTTATGTGAGAATTGTGAGAAGATATTTCTATTGATAGAGGACTAGTTGCCAAAAAGTAGATATTCATGTAAAAGAACAACATGAGCTACCATATCCTTATACTCATGCATGAAAACGAGAGAAACAACACAACATGGATTATGAAGAACATATCCAATTCATAATATCAAGAAATGACACTAGGGTTTGCACCCATGAACAAGATATTTAGAATATATATATATATATATATATATATATATATATATATATATATTGATCAAGAGTGTTAAATAACCACATTACATTAAAAATGCCATTCTAGGTCAAATAGAGTAAATGGTAGGGATATGTTGCATAAAATATATGTTAAAACAAAGATCTAACTCATATATCAGGAGTCCTAGCTATGCCCCCTTATTACATGAATTTTACAGACCCATCCCTTAGACATGATGACCTTCTTGCAACTCCCTAATGAAAAACCCCAACCCTAGGGCCTCCTAATACTTTCTACAAAACCGTGCTTTCCCCATGCTATATGTTTATCCATAAATGTCTTCCTTTCCTTTATTCTTCTACCCAAGAATCTCTTATTATAGGTCCAATACCCACCACCATGCCTTCCTTTAGGAGTAGATCACATGCCAAGTGTCCATGTGGTCCTTCATTGGTGAATGTTTATCCTGTTCGAGCTCTCCACTTTCTGTAATGATGTCTTCCTAGGAATATTCCCTACATGGAATATTCTTTTCTTGACCACCAAGTCTCCAGGCTGACACCTTATCCACTCGGCATGCCTAATTGGGTCACATTTTTCCTCAAGTTCCTCTAGAACACCGAATATGGCTAAGTCCTTAGATCCTGTGTATTGTCTCACGTGTGTGCCCTGGTTTCTCCTAAAGCCTTCTTAAATATCTTTGTCCTGTGTACTTCTTCCCATGTACACTTCTCTTTATTTCTCCTAAGTGCACATGCCTTTAGGTACTCAACCAATAATTTGGGTCCCAACATCACCCCACACTAAATGTGTTCTCCATCCTCGGAAACATACTGCTCCTTTGAAGAATAATCAATGGTGGAACCCAGACAAATAGAATGAAGAATTAAATAATGTAAGAATCTATTATTACTGCAAGAGGAGTGGGAACTCCTTCCTCATTGTTTCCTCAATAATCTTCTAGGAATCTACTTCACTCTACACCTGCTGGAGTAGGTCACCCACTAGAGTGCTCACCTCTTCAAAGCCTAATTAATCACCCTTAGCATTCAGCGTGTCTATAATTCCTTTTAGATTCTTACTAAGGTCATCTAGTGCATCCATTCTACGAGTGACCCGGGGGTACAGTTCCTTAAGCCAATTTTTAACTAAACCTGACAAGGTTTCAATTTCTTCCATTTTATTCTCAACTTCAGCTTGGATTTTATCCCACTCTGTCATGTTTCCTTTTTATTTTCCTATAATTCTTTGAGATCAACCTCATGTGTAGTAATTAGTATAATTTCTACCCCATCTCTTTTAAGCACAGCTTATCATATACGAAATATCCATGGGCATTGGTATTCACAGCGAAAATGAGCTCGAATACCGAGTGACTATCTCCTCAATATTTTGTTTCTCTTCCTACTTTTGGCATGTCCATGGTAAGGATGTGGGTTAAGTCTTCCAAGAATTGCAAGGTTGACTCATATTTCTACTCGGTGAGGCCGTGTCCTGGATGCTTCAAGATAATGGCATTTGTAATCATCTCTATCTTTTTGTAGACCTCATGCATCTTCACCTTTTCCTCCCTTAGTTTGTGCCTTAATTGTGCATTGATCAACTCCTCTTGCTTTAGATCCTTTCTCTTCTCAATGAGTTCTTCATTCTTCTTCTCCAGATCTTCCTCCAAGACCTGTACCTATTGTTCCTTCCAAAGAGTCTCACCTCAACCTCCACTGATACCTTATTAAGTGCGTTGTAGAATTTCTCAGGAGTTCAATCCCTTGGTCTCTGGTATCTTCATCATCACCCCTTTTCTAACCTTGAACTCAAGATCATCAACATGGGATTCAAACACCCAAGATAGCATCTTTCTCATTTGTGGGTACACTTCGAATGAAGACCATGCAAGGAGTTGGTCTATAGGCATGGTACTTTGAAAGTGTGGGCATAATATCTTATTTGGATCATTGATATAACTCATTCCTTTCTCTTGCATTGTTACCACACCTTTTCCCCATGTGTGCACTACCTTAGGGAAGCTTACCACCAGGTTGGGATCTATGCCCATGCTCCTATACTCCTTATCTATGCTCTCCTCTTCTATCTCTTTGAGCACTTCTTTAGCATTACACTCTACCTCTTGTTCCACCAAATCCTTTATTATTCCCTCTACTTCCCTTTCTGCAGCATCTTCTATCTACTCCTTGGTGAGGCTTGGGGTCCTTTGATATTTGGTGTTCACCTCCTCACTCTCCCCTTTTCCTTGAGCACCTTCTTCTTCCCCATCCTTTTCTTCATTTCCTTCATTTGAGTCATGTACATCATACATGGGATGGTCCTGAGCCTCTTCATGCTTGTCATTATCCTTTTCACCTCTGTAAGCCTCCAGGATCTCCGTTCCTTCTGATTCCACCTTCTCCACTACCTTTTTATTCTTCCTAGCTGGTGATTTTAGTATAGGAGACTCTTCCCTCTCTTCATCTTCAGTAGGTGACTCCTTCCTTATTGACGAATCTTCTTCCATAGGGGGTGCTTTTAGTTTTGGTGCCTCCTCTTCAGGTGTCTTCTCTTTTTGTTTAAAGGGGAATTATTCCTTCGTGCATATGTGCTTGGCCTCATGCCTAACTCATGCGCACCTATAGAGTGCATTGTTTGTGTACTAGGTGCCTTCTATTAAGGGTCTCATCTCTCTCCCTCTTCCTCGGCATGACCTTCTTCCTCTTGATGGAGTCTTTTGGGATGGAGATATCATTCTCCATATAGGATCCCTTCTCATACTTGGGCATAATGTGTAGGTATAGCCTTATTGTGGTCCTTCCAATAATTGGTAGCGTCACAAGTTTTATCATATGTAGCTCATGGGAGACACACTTCTCCACATAAGTGTGTTTCTCGGGGTATACTACCTTCTGGACAGCTCGCAGTGTTCTTGGTCCACATTCTTTGAGGTATAACCTTACTCTTTTTTCCTCCTTGAAGTGGTTGACCTCTGCTTAGAAATATTGAGCAGTGAAAGAGAAGGGTAATTTACACCATGGGCTCTTGGTCCCATCTATCAAGGTGAACCTTCTAATGCAAAAATGCTAGTATACATCAAACTAAGCTTCCACTTGTACTAGCACAGTAATTATCTAGGAATCCTCCATTCATACTTAAATGCATCGCACATCGGATTGTACCGTTTCTCTAGGTGTGCATTTTGGGTGGATTTCATGGTATCACAAGTATACTTTTCAAATCTCTTCGCGGGGGAAGGGTCTTCATCTGGGTACTCCCATACAAATTTTTCTAGCCCATCAGGAAATCCAATTTCTGAGAAGATGATAGTGAGGAGGAAATTTCAGACATGATCTTCTCTCCTTCACGTGCAACATTAACTATCTCATCTGCAATGAAGGTGGACAGGTTATAAATAGTTCCTTCTGAAATTTTTTGGCACACATTCAACTAGGCCTTGTTGACCTATTTCCATCTTTCTTGTCCATTCAACTTGGATACCAAACGCGTGACGATCCTCATTAATGGGTCAAAGATATCAAGGATGTTGAAGTAGTGAGACCCCTTCTTATAGTAATAATTTTTTATAGTCTCCTTGATCGTATCCTTATCTTTCAAATCATTCTCTAGTGGCTCCTCTTTGTAGAAAAGGATAGTAAACTTAGATATAAGTTGGGGAGCTATTCACATTCTTCAAACTGCAAATTATAAATGGTCCTCATGTACACGTGACATTAGCCATTGGTACAAGCACGCGAGTTTTCCAAATTAGGGAAACTCATAAATTTTCAGCAACCTAGCCTTCTCTAAATTTTACCTTTACTTCATCACCGTAAATTGGCATTCCTTCTAGTGTCCTTTTGTCTATCGGGTGAACTAGTTCCAATGTCATCTCCTTTTTGGTGGTGCTTTTGTGATGGTTATAATTTCTTACAACCATTTTCCTTACATGGTATACCCCCTCCTCATCTGGGTATTGCATCTCCACATACCACTCCTCATTGAAGCTAGTGGAAAATCCTATTTCCCTTTGCCCTTGCACTTCTTTAGTGAAACAGTTTCCCTCTTTGGTGTCATCTTCATATCAGATTACTAAAAACTCTTCCTTGGTCCTCTTCCTTTCTCTTCTCTAATGTGTATCTTACCTTTGCAAAAATCCCTTTACTCCCATGCCTTAGCCATAGAACTCTAACACTGGAAAACCTTTCCACAATATGACGTACTCTCCCGAAACCTTCTTCCCTACGCTCGTGTACTTCTTCCACTCTGGTTCACAAATCACATTAGTCAAGCACTCATATTTTTCACAATTTTTCCTTCGCATAAATATTCTTCACAGATGCCCTAGTTTTCAAGAGCTCTTTGATATCGTAATTGCAAGGTAAACAATAATGTGCCCGACCTTCTACTTACTGATTTTTTTCATCTCCCATGATAAATTCTATGCCACCTACCAACATACTTTTGCAATAAAGGAGGTTTTTTCCACTAAATCCAACCTTAAGCACTCTTACCCCCATGCCCAATCCTATGCAAAAAATATCTACAACCTTTCGGCACAAAAAAAAAAAAGAACTCCTTTCTTACTAAAGATCCTCACATGTGCACTTGTAGTGCTGAAGGAACTTTTGTTGTCCTTAACCTGATTTTTTCCCTCACCTACCTCATGTTGTTCCTGTGCTTCTCATCCTTTATATGTGGTCTTTGTAAATCTATCCTGACACCAAAATTCCTTATGTCCACCTTTTCTACACGCACTCTTCTACACTATGTGCTTTTCATCCTTTAATCTGGGCCATTGAAACACAACTTCCACTACCAACTTCCATTTTACTTCACATTACTCCACTCCACAAAAATAGATGTGTGGTCCTCTACGCATACACAACCTTTTGAAATAATAAGTGGCTACTAGCGCACAAGGCATGCAAAACAACAACACAAAAAGAATGGAACAAGAAACGAGAAGGGGAAACATGGGAAAGGAAAAGCATAAAAGGAAATCCTAGGCTAAATGGAAATACTGCCTTATTTATAAACACAAGGAAGAATTATTTATAGTAGGGCTTTAGCCTACTCCCATTGAAATGGTCTGGTAATTGTGTTCCATCCATCATTTATAACTTCCAAGTTCCTGAATCAAGTATATATGATACAATATATAGGCCCATCCAATGGACTTTGAATTTCCCATGATGGCATAGAAACTTGGAACCATATAAAAAACCATCTACCGAACCTTGAATTATTTTTTTTTGATATGATGATCATGTCATGATTTTTGTCATGTTTATTTACTCTTCTAACTCATCTAGCAAGTGATCACATTTTGTATAGCTGCATTAACTTCTCCATGCATTATTGAATTGCTTGTTCATCATTTAACCTTCATGTGCATGCAATACACAACAATGGTAGCATAAATTCAATTGTTAAAACAACCTTTGCACCAAACGCCAATTGAAACAGTGTGGCCTTGTTCAATCTCTTATAGGTTATCCAGTATGCCCATAGAATGGTTGATACCTTATCATCCCAATCTTATCTTCCCACATCACAAATTTTGGTCAGTGTGTGGTTTAATATCTTGTTAAATACCTCAGTAGTTCTATTCACTTAAGTGTGATAAGGGGTGGTCTTGTGATGGGCCACCATGAACTCTGCTAACAAAATCCTAATTGTTTCATTCAAAAATGTGTACCCCTATCACTAGTCAAGCTTAAAGGACATCCATACCTATTGATTATGTTCTCCCATAAGAATCTAGTAGTTTTCATCATTGTGCAATCCCTTATAGGCACTACCTCCACCCACCTTGTTAAGTAATTAGTGCAAGTAATGATATAACATGAACTAGTCCTTCACGTAATAGGTGAAATTGGTCCTACAAAATCAATTGCCCACTTTTCAAATGGTTTAGCACTTTCTATAATTCTCAAGAGAATCTCATATCTTTTCCTGGCTTTCCAAGGCGTTGGCAATGGTCACAAGCTTTGTAAAATTCAATACAATCTGGTAGATACTTTCCTACTAAAGCCCTGTGAGTAGAATCTTCTATGTAATGTCATTCCCTACATAATTACCTCCTACAATCCCACCATGTGCTTCCTCCATGATTGAAATGCACTCATGTTATAACATGCATCATCACAAAACCTCATCATGGTCTAACTTGTATAAGTCTCCACCAACTAGCATGTAGAGTGCAGTGCGTATAGCTAACAGTTTCCTCTCCAAATTTTTCATTCCTCCGGTGCCATATCCATTTTTAAAATCAAAACAATATCTTCCAGTTCACAGGACACATGTCATAGACTAAATATTTGTACATTTGGCATTGTATCCTCAATGATTTACATGTCCTCTCTTGAATCTATCTTTGACACATGATCAGGTCCTAAGTTACTCTTTCCTAGTTTCACAACAACTGTAAAATAAAATTCTTGAAACAACAGGACCCACCGACATATGCGCCCTTGTAAAATGGGCTTGTTCACTAAGTAATTCAATGTCATGTGGTCTGTGTAGAATATGAAGGGTGTTGCCAATAGATATTTCCTAAATTTGTGTAGAGCATAGATCATTGATAGTGATTCGCGCTTAGTATTGGTATAGTTTTTTGTTCGCTTGTGTTAAATTCTTACTAGAAAAATATAAGGAGTGGTCAATAATTCCTTCTCCAGGTTGTGCTAAAATTGCTCCAATCGTCATTCCTAAAGTATCAATATGCACATGAAAAGGTTTATCCCAAGAAGGAAAGTGTAATAAGGGCTAGTGACAAGCCTATCCTTCAAAGTATCAAACTTCGTCTGTTGATCTTCTGCCCAGTGAAATGCACTCTTTTGTTTTAGTAACTCCTCCATGGGAGCGGTGATTTTGGCATACCCCTTGATAAAATTCCAGTAGTACCCTGTATACCTAAGGAATCCATGCTGCACTCTAGTTGGTAGGCTCCCCAATCCCACAATAACAAAACTTTGACGTGATCCACCAAAAAACCTTCCTTACATATAATATGCCCCAACAAGGTCCCAAATGGAGTAGTAAAAACACATTTCTTAATGTTGAGGGATATCCTCAACTATCAACATCTCTTAAAAATTAGCCTCAAATTGTCACAATGGTCTTTCACTAGTCCATACATTATCCAGTCATCAAGGTAGGCTTATAGAAACTTATGAATGAAGTCTTAAAACACTGTACAACAATGCATGAAAACAAAGAGGCACATTCTTTAATCCAAATGACATGACTGTATAGGTGAAGATTCCCCATTTAGTGGAGAAATTAATTTTCTCCTAGTCCTCCTTTGTAATTCTAACTTGATGATATCCTGAGAACCCATCTGTGAAGGAATAGATTTCGTTCCTAGCTACTCCTTCCAAGATCTCTTCAAGTAAAAGGGGTTGGAAAGGGATCAATTACACATATCACATTCAATTCCCTATAATCCACATAAATTCTTATCCTTCCATCCTTCTTAATTCTTATGACCATGGGGCTTATCCATTCTTATTCCTCCATGGCCTCAATGATGCTTGATGTAGTCATTGTTTCAATCTCCTCCTTGACTTTGACACGAAGATTTGGATTCATTCATAAGGTCTTTCTCAAATTGGGTGCACACCTTCCTTTAACTTGATTTTCATTTCTCCCAAGGAGTGGTGAATGCCTTTAAGCTCATGGTACCCATGTAGAAATAAATCTTGAAACTCACGCAATAGATCAATGATCTTTGAAACCTCCTTCTCTAACCAATAGTCTCCAATAGTGGCCTCCTTAGGTTTAGCCTCGAACCAATGTTAACCTTATTTGTTTTCAAGGGTTCATGGTAGGTGTGTGCTTTCTCATTAGCATTATCCCTAACTTTGCATGTACCTTCAATATGGTTAACATTCAAACTTTCCACCTCTTCACCATCTATCACATAGACCAATTTCCCTTTTTCTTTCTCTATGCATGTGCGCTCAAGTTGTATCTCTTTTAAATCTTCTTCATCAAAGCACACTTCCAAACTAGGTTCACCCAATAACTCTAATATTCTATCCTCCACCATACCACTATCCCACATCGTAAGGTTATTGAAAACCTGCAATGCCCTATCCATTGATGGTTTGGTACTCTAATATTAAAAATCTTGAAGGAGGTTAGCCATTAACTCCTGCTTTTTCTATCTCGTCCGCACATTTCTAAGTGAATGTTCCATGTGCGTGTGTAGCTTTATAAGGTGGAGTACAACTTATGCACCCATAAATAAGGTGTAAAGGATTTCATGCCTTCCATCTAGGCTCTCTCACATGCTTGGACATGAAACGAGGTGGATTCCTTTCCTTGGTATTCATGTATGATAGTGGGCACATTACTTTGGGAAAACCTAATAGAGAACAAAATTCTTACCTCGTGCCACTCTAGACATGATATCATGATCTATCGCCCACCAATGTGTTGTGGTCCCAAGCAAGTTATAACAAATAATCCCTCTTCTTTTTATCTCATTCTTTCTTTGAGTCTCCATTTCTTGTAAGAAAACTTCGTGGTTGGCTTATCTAGAATAACTTGGTAACTTCTTTCCTCCTAGGTGTTGGTGAGTGCACCTTCATCACCCTTGTCAAAAATCCTCTTAATTATTTCCCAATTAACTCATACATCCCATGCACTCAATTTTCATATGTCACACTAGTTGTATCACTCATGGATTGAGCATCTTCAAAATGAATAACTCCTTCCGTAGGGTTAATCACCTCAAGTTCCCTAATAGAGCACACATAGATCCTATCAATAACTTCTTCTCCCAAAGTCTCAATATAGGGCATTGACTTTCCATCGGTTAAGGTGATGATGATCTATTCTTTTGTTCTCAAATCTTATGTATCCCTTATTGAACCTTAGGTTAGCATTTTTATAACACCAGAGCACCCAAGTAATGTTGGAAATTTTTCCACCTCATTAAAGCACCAAGACATTGAAATCCCTAGTGAACATTTCCCCTTAGATAGTGATAACAACATCCTTCAAGACATCAATGGGCATTTCCTTCATCTTATTAGCCATATACATCACATTTGAGGATGGTTGTAATGGGGCCTTCCCATTTAATGATATGTATCTAGAGTGGGGACATTAAATTTTGTGCTCATGTCAATTGTAATATTTCTCAAAAGCCATCCATCCACAACAACATTCAAGGTAATCTCCTTATCATAGTCAATCCTATGGGGAGGAAGGTTAGCATGTAGAACCTACCTCTTGTGTTCTTCTCCAGCCGCAGACAGATAACTTCTCCCGTAACCATTCTCCTAGAAAGGGAATGATATTCTCTTACATCAACTTTTTACATACTTCTCTGACCTCATCCAGATCATTCTGTGGAGCCTTGGCATTATTCCTTTTCTCTAATTGTCTTGACTACTCTTTTAGGCACTAGCTCTCTCCTTGTAGTCTTCAAATAACATCCGTGGTTTCTTGATACACTTATTTTTGATGAGTAGGGTCTGGATACTTCCCATGCATAACCTCTTCTCTAATAACTTGTAGTCTCTACCATAGTACTTCTCTTGCATGTGCATCATCATCTCGCATCATAACCATCACAAGATCTAGTTCGAATCATGTGCCACTCTTGGCATCTATTATAAATTGGTCTTCTTCCACATGCCCCTCCATATATGCCCTTCATAGTGATGACCATCATCCTTGGGATTTTTCTTGATGCTCATCCGGGGCACACCAATATCAATGGCATCATGTATCTAATCAATCAATCTACAATTCATGGTGTCGTGAGTAGTAGAGGTGCAATTTTTCAATAACAAGACACATTCTTATAGATTGCACATTGCGGTAGTGGGCATCTACTTACATCATGATCTCTGTGGAAAATTTCACTTTCCACCGTCATGGTGTGTACCGATATCTTAGGAAAATTATTCTTTGTATGCCCCTCTACTTCACAATTCATGTACCATAGACCACTATGAGTCTAATGTGCCACGTTCATAGATAGTTTCTCAAGATTTTTGGCCATTGCAGTAATTTGAGCCTCAAGAAAAGGGATAAAGCTGGAATCCATGCTTTCAACACCCTTAATGTGTAGGGAATATTCTAAGGCCTCGCACCTAGGTCTTTTAAATTCTTGTGTGACAACACTCTTCTAAAAGGTGTTATCAACCCTCCAACAAACCACCGAGTATGCTCGAGAAGGATGAATATCATAATACAATTTTGACAAGATGTTTTTAAAATGCTCATCATATTCCCGCACACTCTCTATCATACCTGTTTAATCTCCTTGAACATGCTAATGCTATTTTTTTCAAACTCATGGATATGAAATTCATCTAAGAACACATTTTTATCACAATGTAATCTACCATTGTCTAGTGGGGTCATACTTTCATCTGAAGTACCAACTATGTGTTCATCCTTGCAACATCATTGCAAACTGACTTGCCTTCTTCTCAGGAGTAGTGATCCCTTTATGCACCATAGAATCTCACACTTCTGTACATGCTCTGTAACATCCTCAACACCTTTGTAGTCTTATAGGTGCAAAGACATCTCAAAAAATACTTGCTGAGGTTGTTAAGGCCCTTGTCTACACGATCCGAACCTTGATTTCCTGCCATATTTCCCCCACCACCTTTGGATCCACTAGATCCACCAGTTCTTGTTCCTCCTAATTTACCACATCCCCTAGATCTGCTAGGTCCACCAGGTCTTGCATCTTGTACACCACTAGATCCATCTCATGTAGTTAGTAATGGGCATGAAGTAGTCATGCATAGCATTCTAAATGTCCCACTAAACTACACACCAACAATTTTGATATTACACCGCTACCGGATGTGTGTTCCACGCCACTTATAGACATGATACCCAAACTTTGCGTACTGTATTATTCCCAAATTTTGTTCCAGAATATATTACTCTAAACACAAGAAATTATTTTACATCCATAGATGTACCAAATGAGAAATTATATCTCCTAGGTGTAGATCGGTCACTCCCACTAGTACCAACTTGTTTAGTAATACTTATCTCTTGTTTGGAAGACTAAGTGCTAGGGGTTGGTTACCACATGAATTCAGATGCACACCATTAGATATCCTTTCTCAAAGAAAGGAGCTCTCATCGAGAATCTTAAGGGGTCTCTCTCCTGCACTTTCCAAGATAGGGTAGCACAGACTACTCAGGCTCCACATCCTTCATGTGAACCTCAATTCCTTCCTGCAATGTCTTCCTCCATATCTAGCCATAGGAAATTCTTCCATACTTAGTGTAATGATCAAGATATTTATTGATAAATGGATAATGTGAAAAATGATCCTCTAGGATCCCTTAAGAACTTAAACTCATAAACCGAGGATAAGGATACATATAAATACAATATTCTAGGGTATAATTGGTCAACACTCTTTTCCACCAATGATCAACATCACGCGTCCAAGTCAGATCAGCATCTTGTAACCTCTAATACTCATATTAGGTCTACACAAGATGTCTATAGTACTAACTTTATCTAGATGCATACACTGTAATCCATTCATACAACTCCACTGCAAAAAAACAAAAGAAGGTCTCATATAACTCATGATACATATGTTCTTCTACCCATTTGTGTGCATCAAACTCAGGTCTAGTACTAAATCTCTGAGAAAACTCATCCTTTGTGCTCTTAAACCATGCTTTGACACTATCCAAGGTCAAGCACTCTTTCATCACACATCATTCTCACAACAAATTCAAAAGAGGTCTCGAAAATGGAACCAATATGTAGTCATTTTTACCCACCTACTAACTTCTAACCCCATGCACATTGGCCTATCACCCAAAGTGGGTGATGGGTGCTCACTTGAGGCATACACGGAGTCGAGCCCTCCTTTATGTGAGCATTGTGAGAATATCTTGCCATTGTTAGAGGATTAGCTGCAAAAAGTAGATATTCATGTAAAATCACAACATGAGCTACCATATCCTTATACCCATGCATGAAAATGAGAGAAACAACACAACATGGATTATGAAGAACATATCTGATTCATAATATGAAGAAATGACACTAGGGTTTACACCCATGAACAAGATATTCAAAACATATATATATATATATATATATATATATATATATATATATATATTGATCAAGAGTGCTAAATAACCACATTACATTCAAAATACCATGTCAGATCGAATACAATAAATGTCAGGGATCTGGCCCATACAATATATGTTAAAATAAATATCTAACTCATATATCAAGAGTCCTAGCTATGCCCCTTATTACATGAATTTTACAGACCCATCCCTTAGACATGATGACCTTCTTACAACTCCCTAATGGAAAACCCCAACCCTAGGGCCTCCTAATAATTTATGTGGAACTATGCTTTCCCTATGCTATATGTCTATCCATATATGTCTTCCCCCTTCTTTCTTCTTCTACCTAAGTATATCTTCTTATAACTCCAATACCCACTACCATGCCTTCCTTTAAGATTAGATTGCATGTCAAGTATCCATGTGGTACTTCATTGGTGAATGTTTATCTTGCTTGAGATCTCCACTTTATATAATGATTTCTTCCTAGGAATATTAAATGTGTGGAATATCTTTTTCTTGAACACTAAGTCTCAGGCTGGTACCTTATCCACTTGGTATGCCTAGTCAGGTCACATTTTTCCTCAAGTACCTCTAGAATGCCGAATTTGTCTAAGTCGTTAGATCATATGTATTGTCTCCCACGTGCACCCTGGTCTCTCCTAAACCCTTCTTAAACCTATTTTTCTTGAATTTTTCTCCCACACACCCTTCTCTTTATTGCTCATGTGCACGTATGCCTTTAGGTAATTAGTCAATAATTCAGGGCCCAACACTTGTCCTACCTTATCACATTCATTCCAAGATTCCTCTAGCTCTCCTTTATCCCAATTTTTCATTAATGTTCCTTTTGTATCAATGAAAATTCCAAATTCACATGTCAACATGGGTATTATCCAATATGGAGTAGGTTTAAAATGATGAAGGATTTTCTTAGGTTTATTTTGGTGAGTGAGTTACATGGCTATAGTCACATTGAGGTTTTGTTTTTTTGAATGCCCTTTGGGCTTGGTATTGATATTATTATGAAATGTTCATTGGATGTATTGATTTCACCAATGGTTATTTTGTTAGAGAGTTTAAATTGGCACTTGACTTACATACTTGAATGTAAATTATGGAGTGTTGGTTAGTTATAAATTTTTTACATTGTGATGAGTTGGAATGTATTTATCTCTCTATTTGGATTAGTGAATTATTTTCATGGACATAAAACTCACTTAACCCATCTTGAAGTTATAGGTTACATTGCTTTAATTTTTCATGTTGGTTAAAATAGTTAGAAAATGATCTCGTAACTTGGTCAATTCGATGAGTTGGCGTATGAACTCACTAAAGCTATGTGACAATGTAGAGCTCAACCTCAAGCTTGGGAAATATTTTTTTTTATACCCATATGCATTAGTGTTTTTGTGATGAATTTCAAGCATGAAAAATTTAAAATTTTAGACATGACAACTAAGCCCCCACTTGACTTTTTGTCTCTTAGTCACTATAAACCCTTGCTCTAAATATCTTGTCCACAATTTCATTCTCATTTTGGACTATAGGAACATTATGACAATATTTTAAATATTTTTATAGGATTATGGGTTTACGCATGAGGTTTTGAATAATTCATTAAGCTTTAAGGAAGATAACCAATCCTTAGAGGACTAGAAAGGGCCATTTTAGGCCATTTTACAACTAATGAGTACCCTCCAAAAGATGACAGGGAATACTCAAGACATATAATATTTGTAAAGGAGATAAATGAAGTTATATAAGGTGTTTTTGGGGAAATATTTGGAATAGATTGATTTCGGGAATCAAGCAAGCAAGACATGGTCATTTTAGGTGCATGGAATGTTATATTCCAATGGTGGAAGCTACCATATACAGATGATTTTGGGAGATTCGAGAGGATTTGGGAAGAAAAATATTAGTCAATAGAAATATCTTGGTACCCTGCACAAGATGGACACATCACTTTTTCTCCAAGACTTTAAATTATTCTATTGTAATCCATGAAACTATTTTTTCCCTTCTATTCAAAAGACGAACAGGCCATAACAATAATTTTTAGGAAGAATTGGCTCCTAATAATTTCTAGGATGATTTCAATAGGTTTTTAAGTGAAAATCATATAATTTTTGGCCCCAAAACACCCTTTCATTTTCTCAGTTCGAAAAAGAACTCTTGGTGTTCTAAAATAGAGTTGGAGATGACATCAATAGTTAAAAATAGATTTTTGATCATTTTTATTATTTCATGCCCCCTTGGATTGTCCCTTTGGTGTAAAAGTGTCATGTAAAACTCTAAATTATTCTCCCCCATTCATTCAAGTGTTTACATCACTTGTAAACAACTTGAGGTGTTAGATGGAGCATGTGTAGACTTTAATTTCCCATGATAAGTTAAACCCATGAAAAACATGGAAGCATTCCATGTCCCCTTGTATTTTCCCTAAGGTAAAAGGGGATAAATTGGACAACAAAGTTCTCTTCCCCAAGTGGATGACTGGATGCCTTAGTTAAAGTGATAATTTATGTGTAAGGAGATGTCCAAGATTACCCCTCTTAACCTAGTCCCCTTTGCATGATGTGAAGACCCTATGTAACATTCCTTGCATGTCATGTCCCATTTTATTATCCCCAAAATGAAAAGGGTACAATGTGGACATCAAATTACACTCCCCATCAATTCCTTCTCTTTGTAACTTGTCATTATAAACTTTTACACCTAGGGATGCTCATACTTATGTGCTAGCTTAACTCATTGTCCCCTCTTCATGATTATACCCTCTATGATGCATTTTCAAGTTGGCGTTGTCTCCTTATATTAAGCCAATAAAAATGTGACAAAGGGGACACTAACATGTTCTCCTCATCCCTCCACTCAGCCACGGGACACATGGAGAACCAACTTATAGCCCATGAAATCTAATTTAATCCCCTTTTATATCTCTCACACTACATCACAAGCTATCACTTGGAATCATTTAGTCCAAAGCACACTTATATTCCCCTTGCACCTTTTTACCCTACTTTTTAGGGTGCAACCACACTCAAACCCATCTCCCAACCATGGTCTACCTTACTAGGTTTGATACAGTTAATAGTTGCATTAAAAATATGGCTAAATCCCTCCTCATGAACACTTAACCATTTTTTGAACTTCAAGGTGTTGTTTTTACATCCAAAACTTCTTTTTGCATGCAAAACCATTAATTTGAAGCAATAATTTCTACCATATCTCCAAAACGGTGCACCTAATTTCTACCAAAATTTATCAAGTGCACTCCTCCCAAAAATTTCTTTAAATTGACTGTAAAAACACTTCCATTAATTATCTATAAAAATTACAGTATATAGTAGAAATTTTTAGGCCATAGAGTTACCTTTTCAAATCTACAAAGTTTTGGCAAATAAAAATCCTTGAAAAATGGATTGGAAGGTCCTCATACAAAACTAAATCATTTGAGACAAATTTTGTTCCAATAAAACACCCATAAGACCCCCACCTAAAAATATTAAGTTTTTTAAGGCATCATAAGTCTAAATATAGTATTTTTATAACATAGCAAAACTCTCACCATCTATGTACTCTAAAGAAGAAAAAACCACTAAAAATGAAAATTCTGAAAACTTACTAAAATAGCTATCATGGATAAGACCTACTAAAAATAGAAATTCTTGAAATCAATCTCACATAACTTATATCAACTCACATTCCACCTACCTCATTTTTTTTTCCTAATCGCACGACTAAAAAATTGTCTTAAGGTTCGAACAAGGAACAAATCCTCGTACAATCTCAAAAAATTAGACTCAAGGTTAATTATAAGACTATTTTTTCAATCCATACTAGAAATCATGGAAATGGGTAATCATGTTTAAATTATTCAAACCATAAAAGGAAATTGATATCATAGGGTTTGCAAAGGTAATCCCAATTCTCAATCATCTTCTCACGATCGACATGGCAATGTGTTTGGTGATTATGATGGTGAATGTATATTTTATTATTTCCTCATTTATTGTAGAAGAAATTTTCAATAAGGAATAGGTGAGAAAGAAGGTACTTGGTTCTCCTAAGGTTGAATCCATCTAAGAAGGAGATATATGTATCACTAAGGTTAATTATGAAGATCTAGGAAGTCACGAGGATGAAAGTGATCATCTCCATATTCCAACTTTGAATTTGTGTTCAAATCTATTTCCAATAGGAGGAATTCATGTGAATCACACCATGGAAAGGGAAAATTAATAATGAACTAGTGTGTGTAAAATATTGTCACTTGAACCACAGCTACCAAGGTACCTAGTACCATAATGTTTGCGAGAATAAAAAAGTCACCACAAGCCCACTCAATGTAAGTATCACAATAGTGTTTTTGAACACTTATTCAATTATTTGGAGTGTTCCCACATCTCATAGAATAAGGTGATTGTGACCACAATGTTTCAATCTAAAAAATTTAGAATCAAATATTTTCATTCAGGGATAAATCCTTCTATCTAGAAGAGAATACATTTTTTAATGAAGAGTAGATGAGAAATAAGGTGTTTAGGTATCTTAAATTTAATTCCATTAAAAAAAGGATACATATTTTTCATGGAAGTAAATTTTGAATCCAAGGGGATGAAGGTGATGATCTCCATGTTTTGACTCCAACCTTGTGATTAAAAGTATCATCATGCTTTTATCATATGGAGACTATCTCAAGTTCACATGGTGTAATTCACTTAGTAGTGTTTTTAAAAACTCATTTAATGCCTTAGAATGTTCCTACATCTCACAGGAGGAAGAATTTACAATATGTGTTTCCAATCAATAGGAGGTAAGAGGAAAATAATCTCATTCATGAAGCATTTTCTAGAATGTTTATTACAAGCATATTTTTCTTCATCAAGATCTTTCCCATATCTGGATTTCTACTTCTCTCACTTCTTATCTGTCCCCTCTCATTCTTTATAACATTTTATTTCTTCATTGGGAATGTAATTTTTCACTCTTTCATCTTATTCACTTAAGTTAATTAATGTTGTAGTGTAAAATACCTTTTCAAAATTTAAAAAAAAGGACTTAACTCCATTCCTAAGGGAATGTGAAAATTCACAAGTGGGGGTGAGATGAAAATTTGTGTTGGGGAGATGAAGTGACATTTTTTAAGCTATAAATTGGGATGGCTTATCCATTCCAAGGGATTGATAATTTTTATTTTTGATAGTTGTTGAATTTTTTATCACTACTACTATAAGAAATAATGTTACATTTCTTCTATTTCCTTGCCTATGTTATTTTATTTTCTCTACTCTCCATATTTAAAAGCATTGTAATCTTATACAACCAATAAGGAACTTTATGTTTTTTATTAATAAATACATATAGCTTTGTATCTATAATTTATTAGTCTAGTTACTAATTACATGGTTGATTTATTCATATTTAATTTTCACCTAATCTATCGAATGTGTGTGAAATCTATAGGTCTACTCACAACATTAACCCCTTCTCTCCATTTCCCCTTCTTCTCTTCAAATAAAATTCCTCCCTTATACACTATACAATAAGTTTTCCATAGGTTTAGTGGAGTATTCATGTGTGATCCTCTTCCTAATGACCACCCCATAATTATATTTTGTTTGCATTCAATAAATGTGATCCTCCCTATACCCAAGGAGGGGCTTAGCCCCATGACCATTGGTGAAAACCAATAATTTGCACTACAACAAATTATTTCACCAATATTTTATGCTGACTCCATGGGGAAGATATAGTCTTGTGTACCCTATAAAGATATTTAAAATCCAATATATATTTTGAAATAAAAATATTAAAAAATTAAAATAAGTGAATTCAAAATGTCATGTGTGTTTTCCACATCACAAAGGTGAATTCTTGTGATTGGTGTTCAACATCAATAAGTGATAGCAACAATGAATAAGAATATGGTTGTAAAGACATTCATATTCTAGATTATCCATCTTTCTAGACCAGATCTTATAAAAAGTATGGATTATAACATAGCAAAGAGGTCTCTCTTTTTGACTAGAAATTTGTAATTAGAAAAATGAAAAGAATTCATTGATACTCCTACACAAGTTGTAAAAGAGGATATCTATAATGGAGGAAATTGTGCATATTATTATCCTACTATTAAATCCTTGTATCTTCAATTCAAAATGACAACTACTAGAGTAAATAAAATAGGGATTTCACTTGCAGATGATTAAGAGTCCAAGTGTATAATGAGTAGGATGCAAAATAGATATGAAATTTTACATGCATAAGAGGATTAACAACATGAGAATGAATATTTAGATAAGGTAAGAAATGATAAAATTATTTCAAAAGAAGAACCTCTGAATGTGATGTTTTAGACCCTACATTTTTTTTTGAAAAAATTCAAAACACTATCTTATCCTTCCTTTGGATTATTTTTATTCTTATAGAGATGAGGAAATGACCTCATTAAAAATGATTATGTGCAAATAATTTCAAGATTTGTAGAAGGAAGTTCCCACCCTCAAATCAATCTTTAAATCCTATCATTTTTTGTTACTATGTAAGAAACTTATGAGCAACTCGAGGCACTCCATAAAAAGGAGGATAATAACTACCTTTTGGATGGCTATTCGATGATTTTTACACTACGAAGTGATTATCCTACAAAGATACTTCAGTTCCACTCATGATTGTTCTATTTCAAAACATCCTAATGAAATTCAACTCATCATCTTGGTAGACAATGAAAGAAGCATAGAAGTTGAGTCTCCATCCATAGTTGCACTTTGGCCTAAAGCACAATCCTCGGAGAAGCAATAATCATGAGAGATGATAATTTCGGACTCACAATACATGATCCAATGATTTATAATAATTCCATTAACCATAAATACATTCTAGAGATGAATCATCCTTCTCCACCATAGATTCTTCAAGAGAATGATTTTTAGGTTATTATTTCTAATTTTGGATCTTCATTTGATACACGAGATGCCCAATAGTGAAACAGAGAAAATGCATTATTAATTTTTCCTTTTGAAACATATGTTGATGATAAAAGAGAACATGAACTCTCCGATGATTTACTTTCCTATCATCAGAGAGTGTGATAGAAATCATAAATATGAGTATGGAGTCTTTTATTTTCCCTTTAAATAAGAGGAATCTCTAGGAGATGTTCAAGATGGAATAAATGACTATTCCCATGTTGCATCTCTGATGTAATGCATTTTATCTCTTCATGAGTAGGATGCATCATATGAGTCTTGCCATACAGAAGATGAATTGGTATGTATAGAAAGGAATCATTTACAACAAAAAATGAATGATAAGGTAGAAGAAGCTGTGAATGGGGATAGAGTCAACCTATTCTCATCACTCCCATATTCCTTGTTAATTCTAGAAACAAATACATGTTGTAAATTTTACCCGAGGATGGTGAATACCTTCATGTTGATAGTATAGATTCTATTTTTTAAAACATGGAAGAATGGCTTCTTTTGGTCACAAGATATCATATAGAGACTATAGAGAGTAAAACTTTCAAACAAAGTAACAAAGTGGTCTTTGGATAAAAATTATTTTTCCATAAAATATCAATATCAATATCAATATGATTGTTCTTAATGTAAAGAGTACTATTTTCCATCTCAAATTGTTGGCTGATATGATACATTCAATGGAATTGGCTAAAGAAAAAGAATTGGATGGCACAGGCCCGAAGGTGGTGATCAAAGAACCCAACTACAAGTATAGGAAGGAGACCATCGCAACTCTGGTCAAAGAATGGAATGGATGCATGGAGACTGTGGACGATCTGGTTAAAGAAAAATGAAATGTTATGGTTTGGAATCTGCTACTTGTTTAATTTTTGTTGTTAGTATTATCCTTGGGACTGCTATATAATGTATATCATATATAATGGATATCATAAAATGGTTTTTTTAATATTTTGGATCATGACTGGCCCTTGAAGATAAATACTTTGTCCAATATGTAAGTAAACAGTAACTCTTTGTAAGGGGGTAGGGTCTCCTCAACCCTAACTTTTACCTCTAATCAAAAAAATATATGATAATGGAAATTTGGTTTCTCTTCTTATTCAAAAACCATGCAAAGACATCATGAGAGTGTTGCATGAATAACTATTTATTGTTTGAGATTTAGAAGTGGTATGAATTCAGCCCACTATTCCATTATGGTAATTTTGGTTCTTCAAACATGCACCCATGTATCAAATATAGAAGAGATGAGTTGTTTGAGTCAACAATGGGAATATCTCCAAGTGTGGGACCTTGTGCACTTGAGACAAACCTCTAGAAAGCTCAATTCCTATACCCATTTCTATTGCTAATATTATGGTGTGGAGGTTGTTTTCATGTGTGGAAGTGTTAAAGATGGTACACTAAAAAGTACTATACACTATCCACAGTTGTCTCGTCATGGTTTGAGGCCGGGAAAAGCATGCTTGATATCTTGGGAAACATGTTCTTCTCATATGGGAGGGATTTTTGACCCATATATTTGTGTGATAGTTTTTTCCCATGGTTTTGGTACCACATGATTTTAAACTTGCTTAAGTAATTGCCTATTGATGTACTTGTGATAGGTGAGACATATGTATTGTAGATGTGTGTGAATTCGGATGTGAATTCAAGATATTTTTTTAAGAAAAGATCCAAACATATATGGGTATTATAATGAGAGAGAGGTGGATTGTAATAAAATATGAGCAAGTGATTCTTGGTGGAGGTAGCCCAAATTGGGTGAACCATGTTAAATACTATCTCTATTTTGTGCTCTTTTAATTTTCTCGCACTTTGAGTTTCGGATATGTAATATTTTTGTCATATTATTTTCTCTTGTTATAATTCGTGAAGGATTATTCCACGTATTTTATTCCTTATTTCCTAACAATTGGTATCAAATCCTAGTTTTGTGTGTTGAAGTGTTGAATCGCAGGGATATTTTTAGCTTGAGTGGGAGCTATGCAAAATGATGGAAGATGAAGGGTTGATAAATTCAATGGGAAGAATTTTAGTCTTTAGAAGATGAAGATGCAAGATTACCTTTATCAGAAGGATCTTTATATTTCATTGTCTAGAAAGGGGACCAAAACCTTGAGCATGATATATGTAGAATGGGATTTTCTTGATAGGAAGGCACTTGGGAAAAGCTGGTTGTGTCATGCATCTTCAGAATTATTTAATGTTTCAAAGGAAAAGACTACAAAAGAAGTCATGGATTCATTAGGAAGTTGTATGAATAATGCTCGCCTCTAACAAGATATTTTTACGAAAATATTGTTTAATATGAATATTTCGAGAATTATTCGATGTGAGATCATTTAAATGATTTTAATATGGTTTTAACTATGATAGATTTGGTTACAATAGAATTTTATGAAGAATTTAGGGATTTATTAATTTTTTCTCTTTACGAGAGTTTACGTAGCACAGTAACGACGGTAAGCAATTCGGTTCAGCTAATTAAAATTGAATTTTGAGGATGTTATAGGGGTGATTTTAAGAAAGGAAATGCAAAGAAAAATATTTGGGGAATCTTCTACTTTAGGGAATGCTTTGACAAAGTGGAAACTAAAGGAGGAGAGAAAAATAGAGGAAGTCATGGAAAATTGAAAGAACAAGCAAGGTCAAAATCTCAAAGCAAGATAGTATCTTTGGAAATGTGGAAAGTATGTGCATGTAAAGAAGAATCGTGGGAGCTTCGAGGAAAAGAAGAAAAAAGGAATAAAATAAGGTGTCAAATGTGGCAATGGGTAATGTATGTCAAGATGTTTTCATTTCTTCTTTACACAATATTGCTAAATCTTGGGTTTTAGATTAGGGGGATTATTTCCATTCTACTCCACATAGGCATTATTTTGTTGATTATGTTCAAGTGGATTTTGGGCATGTTTTTCTTGGTGATGATAAGCCTTGCAGCATATTTGGAAAAGGTTCTATTCAGAGTTAAGATGAAGATTGGGAATATATGGATATTGAACGATGTCAAACATGTTCCTACATTAAGATGAAATTTGATATCAGCAGGGAAGTTAGGAAGTGATGGTTGTACTTATGATGTTTACAAAGTGGACTCTTGGAAGGTTACCAAGGATGATCTTGTGGTGGCAAGAGGTAAGAAGGTTGGAACCTTGTATTTAACCACGAGATAGCACTATTGTTTGTAAACTTGTGGCTTTAGAAGAAGATACAACATTGTGGCACTATAGGCTCAATCATATGAGCCATAAGGGCATAGAGATCATAAATAATTATTTTATTGTATATAAAAAAATAGGTTTGGAGTTCTATGAAGACTGCGTATATGGGAAACAAAAAAGTGAGTAAGGTTTCTCAAGGTTAGACCTACAAAAAAAGTAAGTTGGATTTGGTACATTTTGATGTGTGGGGATCGGCTCAAGTGTCATCTCTTGGGAGTTAAAATTAGTATGTTACATTTATTGATGATGTAACAAGGAAAATTTTGGTATATTGTATTAGAAAAAAATATGATGTATTTGACGTTTTTGTTAAATGGAAAGCCTTGGTAGATAATGAAACAAATCCTAAGCTAAAATATCTCAGTCAGAAATGGAGGGGAATATTGCACCAATTATTTTGATGATTATTGTTCGAGAATGGAATCCATAAGAAAAATATGTTACCAGGGAACTCCATAGTAGAATGGGGTATCGGAAAGCATGAACAAGACAATAATGGAACGTGTTAGGAGCATGAGGTTACATGCAGGGTTGCTTATTTATTTTTGGGAAGAAGAGGTGAGAACAATTGTGTACTTGATAAATAGAGGACCCTCAAGTTCCTTGTATGGAGGAATACCGAGGAGGCTTGGTATGGTAAGAAATTTGACTACGCATTTCTTAGAGTCTTTGGATGTGAGGTGTTTTTCCATATAGACAAGGGTGATAGGACCAAGCTAGATGATAAATTAGTAAAATGTAGTTTTATTGGTTATGGTGTTGATGTATTTGGATATAAATGTTTGAGTATTAAGGAAAATCAAATCATTCAATCCGGGGATGTGGTCTTTAATGAGAAATTCATGTATAAGCAATAGTTGTAGGAAAATAGGGAAGAATCTAAGAAAGAATATTCATTGGTAAAGGATCTTACGGATGGGAAAGTGACACATGAATCAATTCAAGAACCCCAAAATCCTATATTGAGGAGGTATTCTATGGTAAGAAAAGAACCCGAATGTTTTTCTCCTTCTCTTTACTATTTATTACTCACTAACAAAGTGGAGATCCAAAGAGATTTAATAAAGAAATGTAGGTATATGCTAGGAAGAAGTGGGAGTAAGCCATGGATGAGGAGCACCAGCTCCATGGAGAACCAAACTTGGGATTTGGTGAAGCTACCTAAAGTAAAAGAGCGTTGTAGAACAAGTGGTTGTATAGAGTTAAAGAGGAAGGTGTAATGCCCATTTAACAAACCACTTAAGACCCAATAAAAAAGCTAGGGTTAGCTAGAAAAATTAGGGGATAATTTTTTTTTATTTGAAGTGTCTACAATCAAGTTAAGACATCATTTTTTCACTAAAAGGTTCCGAACAAGAACAAACTACTACAACCTATATTTCCCTTCATTAACAACATCAAGTTCACAAGGTCCAAATTTTAGGGTTATGTGTTTTAGTTAGGTTCACGGAGTAATTTACCCCCATGCCCACTCTCTAGCAATCTCGAGTTTCAACTAGATATTTCTCCTACATAACACTTCTGAAATTTTTGTAAACTATTCCTAATGGATAGGAAAAAAATTTACCTTTCGATGATATAAGGAAGTCCTCCTAAATCTGTCGAGATCTCTAGATATGGACAAGCGAGTTCTAGGGTCAAAGTTTCCCTTAGGGGGACACATGTCAAGAGGAGGAGAAAGTGCCTTGAATGGGTTGATAGGTCATAGGGCGGATTAGGAAATTTTTCCCCAATGCACGGGCACAAGGGAAAACATTCCTTCGTGCCTCTGTAGGTCCCCTGGAGGACACGTGTCAAGTTATGGCGCAAGTGGAGAAGGAATGAGGGGTTATAGAGCAGCGGAAATCCTTTACGAGCTACGCCACTAAGAGGAAACAAGGAAAAAGGGTATGCATGAGCCCACGTGCCGTGGGAGAAAGAAAAGGCCGAGGGAAAAGCAAAGTTTGCAAAGCTACGAGAGAATCTTCAAAAATTTCCAAGGGCCAAAACCAAAATAGCAAGTGGTTCTATCCTACCCACTGCCACCCCCAAGTGCCACGTGGCACCTTCTCATTGGTTGCGGGTTGCGGGGCAAAAATGAAAATTTTTCCCCAAAAATTTAAAAAAGTTAAGTTCAAGAAAAGAACCGTGCCTCCGTCGTAGCCCCTAAAGGACACATGGCAGCCTACGATTAGCTCGGGCAGTGGAGGAAAAAGTGAAAATCATCCAAGGTCAAAATATTTAAAAAGATAAGTTAAAGTTTAGAGAGAGTCGCCTTCCACCTGTGCCACATGGTAGCACGTGATTGGCTATGGGCCGGCGGGGTTGTAGGGTAAAATGGTGAAATTTTCCCAAGGTAAAATTTTCAAACGACAAGTTAAAACTTTGGTCCACCCCTCTGAGGTGCCATGTGATAGATCCTGATTGGTTGAGGGATGACGGGGTGACAGACTTTTAGGGAATTTTTCCAAAGTTAAAATTTCAATTTTTCTAATAGTTAGATTTATTTGTTTTATTTTTTTGAGTGCCAATTTGAAGTAAAACTTCAAATGGCCATAACTTGAGCTAGAGAGCTCAATTTTGGGAAAACGAGGACTTTTCGAAAATATATCGATGGCCTATTTGCACATAAGCCATAAATTTTTAAAATTGATGAAGTTTGAGAGGTAAATTTTGAGAAACCAATCTGCAAGGTTTTAATTTGCAAACTGGCAATTTTCAACTTTTCAATTTGATCAAATTCGGTTTCCTCCTTCACTCAACATGTCAAACAGACATGGAGTATTGATATAGAGAGGGTTTAGAGTGTTTTAGGGAAGTAGATTTGTTCAATTTAATCAATGTTTTTTTTCGACAATAGACAGAAAAATGACTATGCAAGTTCCAAATTGGATTTTTTATAAAGTTTGAAAGTTCTTTCTTAAATGTTATGGTAAATTTGAGTTCCTTAGGACTTGCCAAGTCTAAATTTCAATGTTTCATATCTTGTTTCTTGGTGCAAGTTTGAACTACTCATTTTTATTAAAATATGAATTTTCATAATGAAGTTTATAACAATGAACTACTTCTTTTAAATTTGTATATCAATTTTGTCATTTAAATGTGTGTATAGCTTCTAAATTAGTCCAATACATTTGCTTGTTAAATAAACCATTCAATTCTAAGTTAAAGTGCAGTTCTGATTTCAATCCTAATATACATTTTAAGAGAAATCACAACATTGTCCTTCTTCATACACATTCTTCTTTTTTCAAACAACAATCTCATTCTTTGACAACAAATCAATTCCAATACACAATACAATTTTGAAAACTAATGCAATCCTTTATTCATATTCCAATACAACTTTACAACTTATCACTTTTCCATTTGATTTCAAAATAGTATATTAAATATACAACATTATTTCTTGTTCCTTTCCAAAACAGAAATGGAGGATAGTTCTTTACATTTCACCATTTGAGTTCAATATTTCCTTTATCAATACACATGGTTTCAGATTACGAATATTATACAAAGACATCCACTCAAGGTGGGAAGGGTTATAATGAACTTACTCAAAATAATGGGACTTTCAAACTATATATTCTTCTTACTCTTAAACATCAGCATGCTAGTTCTCCATATTTTCATCTTTGATCATAACAAGGAAGGGGAAAAGGAAAATCTCTCCACCCAACGAAGACATCCAATGAGAAGGGAGAAGCCATCCTTCCTCACTGGCCCCCGAGCCCCAACCATATTAGAAAAGAGGATGAAAATCAACTCAATGAAACAATGGCTTCCACAACAACCAAGCAACATTCTTTCACATGCATAAAAAATAAGAAAACATAGTCCAAGAAAAAACAACAGTTCGTAACCGCATTTGAAACCACTCACACAAAACCTAGGCTTGATCAAGCAAGCCAAAAAGAGCAAGGAACTATGGGGAAACTACTTATGCCTCCCTATTTGGAATTTGGCATCCACCTACAAATCATACCGCCAATATCACATATAAAACCCATAAACCTTATGCCTCCCAACCCCTCCTTATGCCCCCCAAATTTTCTCCCTTATGCCCCCCAAGAGTAAGAAATGCAAGCTATTTCTTTTCCAGGTGGATCCCAAACCAAATCTCCCTCCATTGTTGGTTTTAGATTCCATTGGAATTCCCTTATGCCCCCCATATGAAATCCCCATAGCCTTCTCCTACACCATGTCTTAAGAAATCTACCCAACCAACCAAGAACACATAACACATTCACCATTTCACACATGCATGCAAGGGAAATAAAACATTCTAGAAAGGCTCAAGTTCTTACCTCTCCATGATGGAGTTTGTTCCAAGATCCACAAGCTTTCCAAATGTCAAAGTATAGTCTAAAACCAGCAATGTTCAAGCATGTAAAAAGAATCCAACTCCTTCTATAACAAGCTCTCAAAAGCAGCAAGCAAAAATGCACCCCAAGAGGAATAAACAAAATTTCAACAACCATAAATAAGAAAGGAGTTTTGAATTTTAAAGGAGAGGGAAGAGAATAGGATGATGTGGATCCATTTGGGATGCCACATCATTCTTCCTCAACCCTAAGGGGAAAGTCAACATCATTCACCAAAACACAATAAATAAAAATGACAAATTCACTTACACACTCCAAAATAACCCATACTCCAAAAGGATGAATTAAAAACATGTAAGAGAAGTGCAATAAAAACTTACAAATAGTCATTACAAAATGCATTTAAAAGGCCTAAATTTAACCTCCAAACCATAGGTATGGTTGGTGAATCATTTTAAGAGGTGTGGGACAAGCTTAACTTGTCCCACAAGCCTCCAAATTTAGCCTCCAAGGACAAATTCGAATTCCTAAGAGGATGAAGTGTTTAACATTCCAAAATCTATCTTACATCTTGTTGTATATACCTTCCCCCCTCAGGTAGATATGGGAAAAATAGAAGGTAAAGGGTGCACGACATAAGGTGTCGACATGAAGAAATTTGCACCTTGGCGTAGGTAAGCAGCACGCCACGACATAAGGTGTCGACATGAATAAATTCGTGCCTTAGCAGGGTAGAAGGCACACGTCAAAGAGTTTCGACATGAACATGGATGCGCCCTAGTGTAGGTAGAAAAGTGTTGACACAAATTTTTTTTTGCCAAGGCGCAGGTGGAAGGCGCACATCAAAGAGTGTTAACATGAACATGGATGCGCCTTGGTGCAGGTAGAAAAGTGTCAACATGAGAAAGTTTTTGCCAAGGCGCAGGTAGAAGGCACACATCAAAGAGTGTCAACATGAACATGGATGCTCCTAGCACACTTAAGAGTATGATGACACGCACATGGATGCGCCAAGGCACACCTTCAGGAGGCGCAACATTTTGAGCGGTGACAGAGCGGACTCCCACGGCCGAGATATCCAGATGACCATAAATTTTCACAGGGAGCTTGGATTCACGCAAGGTTGGACTTTTCGAGAAAGCTTACAAGGTCCTCTATCTAACTATAACTAGATATCTTTAATTGGGTGAGAAAAATTCTTAAAAATAAAAATTACGAGTTTTCCACTTTTGGGTTTGCTAGGGTTCTTACCTACCACCATTATGAGATGAATTTAATGCAACCTAGAGGTGGTTGGGGTAGATTTGGAATTCCTCTCTCTTTTCTCTCTCATTCTTCCTATAAATTGTAAGGAGGGGCTTCTTTCTAAAGGTTGGAAATTCTTTTTTTTCCCTCCCTTCTTCTCTTTGGCAGGTGAATTTGTGGAGTTCAAGCCTCCCATCTAAAACTGTAATGCAATTTTTCCTCTTGGAATCTTGTAGTGTATTGTGTCAATCTTTGTAGAAAATAATGCATGTCTGTGGATGATTCTCAACCCTCTCTATGTTCATTTACATCCTCTTGATCTTTCACTACAAATCTAGTTATCTATGCATGATCTTGCATTACATTTTAATGGTTTGTGTTTATTGGAAAGACAAGTGTTCTTCATTCCTCGGTGCATCACCTTTGTTAGTTTAGGTTTGTTTTTATGCATCTTCTTACCATGTCTCCTTGGAAAGTTAGATTAGGTTTTTGAGTAAACCCTCTGCATTTTTATGTGTGCATCTGAATAGAGGAATAGGAACCGGCCTTCATCTGGAGAGCTTTCTGTTTCACAAGGTCCTGCACTTGGGAAAAGCTCCATGTTATGCAATCGCACTGAGAGTCTCAACCCATTGAGTTGCAGAATTTCAGGGGTGCTGTGATTCTCCTTCAAAACATACTCTTACATATCCCTTACACTTTCTTACACATTTATTATAAACTCTTACAACATTAACATTTAAAATCAACAACTTCATTTATTACATTCTTATGACATATTGATTTATTTATTTACGCACATGATCAACCACATCATTACACAACACTTAATAACTAAAGAATAAGGTAACACATCACAAATAAACACATGCAACATTAATAAAGGAATACATTAATAAATTACACAAACTCATGGTCACATATAATAGAAATTCCCCCATGGAAATCCCTAACAACATACAACACACACACACAACAGTTGTCATTGTGACCTTGTTGAATTCACCCATAATTTCAATATGGTTTGTCTCTAGTCCCCCGAAATTGTTGTGATATTTAACCTAAAAACATAAATGTCTCCTTCAGCCTGTGGCCATATCAGAACATCATAAATGATATAAAAAACATCTCAAGATCATCTAAACACATGAATCACAACAATATCAAGAATTCAATATTATCATTTTAAATTAATTAATCAACTATATCATCATCAATAATCTTCCATACTAGGTCTACTCAAAATATCCAATGTCACAAGTCCAAATCAACATCTATAATATGTCCATGTAAAATAGTATATCATCATCCATATCTAAAAATGTCTCTAGTAACCATCATGCATAATAATTGAATCCGGATCAATAATAATCCATGATCTAACATTTAATTGTCATACTAAAACAAAACATAATATTTTCCATAATAAGATCAAAGTATCAAGATCGGGATCTAAAAGTGTCAAAGTGAAATGGGAACTACATTCCCCTCCCCTTAGATTTGACTTCCTCCTAGAAGTCACTTTGGAAAAATGTGGAAACTCCACTCATAATATTGTGGCATCCTCCCAAGTGGCTGCAATCTCGTCGTATCTATCCCACTATACCCAGACTTTATCAATCTCTCTACATCGAAGGCCCAAGGTCATGTGATCTATGATATCGGACGGGATCCACCATCACCTACCCCTGATCCTGCACCTACAATGATGTCCAGTCCAACACATGAGAAGGATCTGTAATGTACCTCTTAAGGACAAAAACATGAAACACATCATGTATGTGAGACAATATGGGTAACTTTGCTAGATGGTAGGCCAACGAGTTGATACACTCCAAGATCTTAATAGGACCACCAAATCTAGGAGATAACTTAGAACCTTTTCCATAATGGATAGGGATCTTATGTGGCCTGACATGAAGGAACACCTTCATGCCCACATCAAAGCTATGATCAATCCTATGTTGATCCACATAATTCTTCTACCTATCATGTGCCTCCTGTAATCTCTACCTGATCAACACTACCTGCTACTCCATGTCCTACAAAAGAGATGGTCCAAGAGATACCCTATCCTCTAACCTATCCCAACTAAGAGGTGTCCTGCACTCTCTACCATACAAAGTCCTGAAAAGGAGCCATGCCTATAGAACTTTGAAAACTATTATTGTAGGCAAACTCCACTAAGTACATGGTACTCCTCCCACCTAGCACAAACTGATCCATCACATACATCCCGAGCATATACTCCAAAATATGATTCACTCAATCAGTCTGTCCATCTATCTTAGGGTGATATGTTGTGCTGAAGTTGATCCTCGTCCGAGAACATATTGCATGGTAGTCCAAAAGTGTGAAGTGTACAAGGGATCGTGGTCACAAATGATCTTCTGTAGAATCCTGTGTAACCTGAAAATCTCATCCAAATATACTCATGCCATTTATCTTGCTATATAAGTGGTCTTCACTAGATAAAATTGAGCCACTTTTGTCAATTTATCAACCATGACAATAATGGCATCATGGTGATATCTCGACATCAGTAGCCCAACAATGAAATCCATGGAAATGGTGTCCCACTTCCATTCCAGTATGGCATGAGGATAAATAAGGCATGTTGGATGTTGATTCTCAGCCTTAACCCTCTCGGGAATCCAAACACCTTTGTGACACAAATTGGGCCACATCTCGACAAATTCCTCTCCAGTGGTATAAGCTGTCTCAAGGTTGCGTGCATCTTCTTCACCCGGGATGGGTTGAATAGGGTGCATGATGAGCCTCTACCAAGATGTCTGCCTCATGCCTCACTCTATAGAAACATATATCATACCTCGTGCCTAAGAAGACCATCTACCTCTAAGTAAAACCCATAAAAACTTCCCCTCAAGGGGTCTCTGTGACTCGATCTCTACTCATACTATAATGTAGAAGCTATCAAGAGGAAGCTGCTAAAGAATCCTGCTCTGTAAATTTGTGCTCACTGTAGTGGCCATAGCCACATGTCTCCATCTACTGAGAGTGTCTACTACCAAATTCTCCTTCCCCTTCACATGCTTGATCTCCATGTCACACTCACAAAGCAACTCCATCCAACGTTGCTAACGAGCATTGAGATTGGGCTGCATGAAGAGGTGGCAAAGACTCAAATGATCAGTCCTAAGTGTGAATCTCCATCCAAGAAGGAAATGTCTCCATATAACTGAATCATGCACAACTACCACAATCTCAAGATCATGGGTGGGATAATTAAGCTCGTGATCCTTGAGTTTGCGAGACTCAAAAGCCACTACTCTGTCATCCTGCATCAACACACCTCCAAGCCCTGCTAAAGAAGCATCTATGTAAACAAAGAACTCACCCTGTGGATCCGGCACTATAAGAATGGGTGTTGTAGCGAGGCACTCCTTCATTGTCCTAAATTCATGCTCGCATATATCCAACCAAACAAACTTATTCCCTTTCCTCTGAAGGGAAGTGATGGGGTGCACAATCTAAGAGAAGTCCTGAACAAATCTCCTGTAGTAACCTACTAATCCCATGAAGCTGCACACCTCAGTCACTATAGTGGGTGCTGGCCAATCCATAATGGCTCTAATATTGGAAGGATCGACTATGATACCTTCCCCAGAAATGATATGACCCAAATAATGTACCTCTGATCTGAAAGAAAGCATACTTCTCCAAGTTCCCGTAAAGCTACTACTCACGAAGACATTGAAGAACCTGGTGAAGGTGCCCCTCTTTCTCCTCACATGTACGTTAGTATATCAAAATTTCATCTAGGAAGATGAGCACAAAATGATATAAAAAGGTCCTGAATACCCTATTCATCAAACTCATAAACATTACAGGGGCATTCATTAAACCAAAAGGCACCACTATGAACTCATAGTGCCCATATCTCATGTGGAAGGCGGTCTTATGAATGTCCACCTCCGAAATCCTCAATTTATGGTATCCTAACTTGAGATCAATCTTACTGGTAACACCGTGGCTCCCTTCGTCCGATCAAACAAGTCATCAATATGTGGAAGAGGATAATGATTCTTGATTGTTACCTTGCTCAATTGGCGGTAATCAATACACAACTACAAGGATCTATCCTTATTATTAATAAAGATCACCGATGCACCCCAAAGGGATACACTAGGATGGATAAATCCCTTCTCCAAAATGCCCTCAAGCTATAACTTGAGATCACAAAGCTCTGGGGTGGTCATCCGATAAGGTGCTCGTGAGATAGGCTCTACTCCTAGAACCAGATCTATATGAAAATCAATCTCACGTGGGGTGGCATCCTGGTAGCTCCCTAGAAATACATCAGAAAAATATCTCAAAATGGGATGATCATCTAACAATGTTCCACTAGATCCATCCTCTAATATTTCATTGAATGTAATCGCATACATCTAACAACCCCATCGCACACACCGCTTAAGCTACATAGAAAAAATGGTGCAAACAGTAACATGGTCTCCCGACCCCAAGATCACTAAATCAACTCCCAAATCATCTGCACAAGCTATAGTCTTGTGATAACAATCCATCTTGGCCTTGTGTACAGATAACCAATCCATACCTAAGATGACTCCATATGAGCCCAAAGGAAGAATACGGAGATCTAAGGTAGTGGTGAAGGTTCCCAAATCCACTACACACTCCTTAACTAAGGATTCCATAGAGATCTTAGCTCCAGAAGCCATCTCGACATCCCAACTAAGACCTTGCCTAACTTCCACTAGCCTACATCACTCTACTAAAGATGGTGCAATGAAAGAATCAGAAGAACCAGAATCAAACAATACAGAGGTAGGAATACCACCAATGTTACTTGTGGTCTCAATGACTATGCTCGGTGCTCGCCTAGCGGTTATCAACCCTTTGCATAAATCTTGTGACTATGTCCCATGTCACCAACATCGGATTTGAAACCTATGCCTTACCTTTGTTAGGGTTATGAGGGAAATCTCTCTAGAAATGTCTAGTAACTCCACATCTGAACCAACCACCTGATCCTCTCCAAGGAGTAGTACCTCTAACAAGTGCTCTAGAAGACTATGGTGTGGATCCTAATGATCCAGCTACAGTCTGTTGTGGACTCTACTGTTGATATTCCACTAACTGAGCTCTAGGTCCACCCTTTGTTCTAATGGCACCCCTAGGAGGAGGCTCAATGCTCTTACCTCTTTTTGCATCAACTCTCTGTGGAGGTCTATAAGGTGGGTGGGGCTATTACTGCTGCTATTGTGGCCTAAAGGATGACTATGAGGAATGATGACCACCACGAGGAGGAGGTACTGAACCTCTCAATCTACCATCCTACATATGTTGAATGTGGCTCCTAACTCAGTCTCTAGCCTGTTGGGTTTTACCCCAAGTCTCCTCTGCAATATAGGCCTTTTTGATGGTCTCAACTAAAGTCTATGGATAGTGAATCCGCACTACACCTCCAATATCCAAATTCAGGCCCTAGATGAACCTGTGAATCCATACTTGCTCATCCTACATATACTCTACATACTGGAGTAGATCTAGAAATCTACTCTCATACTCTACTATAGAAAGAGAAGCCTGTCGGAGGTCATGGAACTCATCGATCCTCTATTGGATGAACCTCTGTGATAGATACCTACTCCTAAATCTCTCCTCAAATAGCTCCTAGGTCACTGTCTTTGAATCTACATAGAACTTCTACTCCTATGTCCTCCACCATACTCCTACTCCATCCCTCAGTAGATGGATCACAACATGATCTTTCGTGTTCCTAGAATAAGGACAAAGCTTGAAACAACCGCTCAAGATCACTAGTCGGGATTCTACCTAAAATCCATGTGTATCACCTAAGTGATGTGAGGGCTAGAGCTTTAGGATCACTCGATGTGATCCCTTTGCCATGGTCTGTCAGCCTTTAGGTCTCTCTTCACGCTCATCCCTTAGCCTAGGGCTTTGAGACCTCTCTCTATGCTCTGGAACTCTGTCACCCTGTCTCCTAGGTGGTGACTCTGCTCTGACTAACTCTACATGGAATTTCTCTCCTCTATGCTCCTTACCGAGTTGAGGAGATATTTGACCCTTGATAGAAGGAACTCTGTCATGACTAGCTACCTGTCCTCCACCTAATCCTCCACATAGAGTGGCATTAACATCCTGAAGGGTTTGTAGAATTTGAGGTAGAATGGCTGCTACACCCTAATCCAGTGGTGGTGGTGGTGGTGAGTCTGAGTCCCTATGAAAGTTCCTCTCACTTTGTCTGAGCCTCCTGCATAGACCAAAGTGAGAGTTAGTTCATTTTTCTAAGTTTTACACAACTTCCATGTTTACTAAAATATACAAATTCTTGCTAAGTTGTTTTCTAGATTTAAAGTGTGCTAGGTTTAAGTTTTCATGTCTCAAGTTTTCTAGTGTGCCCAATGGTCCAAGCCTTTGAACCACTACTCTGATACCAAACTATAATGCTTGTTTAAACAACCACTTGAGACCCAAGAAACAACCTAGGGTTAGCTAGAAAAATTAGGGGATAATTTTTTTTATTTGAAGTGTCTACAATCAGGTTGCAAGACATCTATTTTTCACTAACAGGTTCTAGAACAAGACCAAACTACTACAACCTATGTTTCCCTTCATTAACAATTTCAAGTTCACAAGGTTCAAATTTTAGGGTTATATGTTTTAGTTAGGTTCAGGGAGTAATTTACCCCCATGCCCACTCTCTAACAGGCTCAAATTTTCAACTGGATTTTTCTCCTACATAACGCTTCCCAAATTTCCCTAAACCATTCCCAATGGATAGGAAATTTTCTCACCTTTCCGGTGATATAAAGCAGTCCTCCTAAATCCCTGTAGATCTCTAGATATGGCCAGGTGGAGTTCTAGGGTCAAATTTTACCTTAGGGGGACATGTGTCAAGAGCAGGAGAAAGCGCCTTGAACGGCTCAGCGGGTCACAGGGCACCTTAGGAAATTTTTCTCCAATGTGTGGGCACAAGGGAAAACATTCCTCTACACCTCTCGCAAGTCATTAGTGGACACATGTCAAGTCCTTGCGCAAGCGAGAAGTGGTGAGGGGTTGGCAGAGTGGCGGGGATCCTTGGCAAGTTACACCGCTAAGAGGAAACAAGGAAAATGGGGACACACGAGCCCACGTGCCCGTTGGAAAAAGAGAATTCCAAGGGAAAATTGGAGTTACGGGTCATGAGGAGAATCTTCAAAATTTTCCCAAGGGCCAAAACCAAAATAACAAGGGGTTCCGCCCTACCCGCTGCCACCCCCAAGGTGCCATGTGGCACCTTCTCATTAGCTTCCCCATTTGTGGGAAAAAATGGAAATTTTTCCCCAAAATTTCAAAAAAAGTTAAGTTCAAAAAAGAACCGCACCTCCACTATAGCCCCTAGAGGACATGTGGTGGCCTCACGATTGGTGGTGGAGTGGAGGAAAAAGTGAAAATTTTCCAAGGTCAAAATTTTTAAAAAGATAAGTTAAAGTTCAGAAAGAGTCCGCCCTTCCACCGTGCCACGTGGCAACACGTGATTGACTACAAACCGGTAGGGTTGCGGGGTAAAATGGGAAAAATTTCCCAAGGAAAATTTTTCAAACGACAAGTTAAAAATTTGGTCCACCCCTCCGAGGTACCATGTGGTAGATCCCGATTGGTTGAGGGATGGTGGGGTGGTGGATTTTAGGGAAATTTTTGCAAAGTTAAAATTTGAATTTTTCTAATAGTTAGATTTATTTGTTTTATTTTCTAGAGTGCCAATTTGAAGTAAAATGTCAAATGGCCATTACTTGAGATAGAGAGCTCAGTTTTGTGAAAACGAGAACTTTTCAGAAATATCCCAATGCCCTCTTTACACAAAAACTATAAATATTGGAAATTGATGAAGGTTGAGAGGTCAATTTTGAGAAACCAATCTGCAAGGTTTTAATTTGCAAACTGGCAATTTTCAACTTTTCAATTTGATCAAATTCAGTTTCATCCTTAACTCAACATGTCAAACAAACATGGATTATTGATCTAGGAATGGTTTAGAGTGTTTTAGGGAATTAGTTTTTTTCAATTTAATCCAAATTGTATTTTTCCGACAATAGATAGAAAAACGACTGTGCAAGTTCCAAATTGGATTTTTATAAAGTTTGAAAGTTCTTTCTTAAATGTTATGGTAAATTTGAGTTCCTTAGGACTTACCAAGTCTGAATTTCAATGTTTCATATCTTGTTCTTTGTGTAAGTTTGAACTACTCATTTTTATTTAAAATATGATTTTTCAGAATGAAGTTTATAATAGTGAACTACTTCTTTTAAATTTGTATATAAATTTATCATTTAAATGTGTGTATAGATTCTAAATTAGTCCAATACATTTTCTTTTAAATAAACCATTAAATTCTAAGCTAAAGTGCAGTTCGATTTCAATCCTAATATACATTTTAACGAAATAACAACATTGTCCTTCTTCATACACATTCTTCTTTTTCAAACAACAATCCCATTCCTTAACAAAGAAATAAATTCAAATACACAACATAATTTTTAAAATTAATGCAATCCTTCATTCATATTCCAATACAACTTTACAACTTATCACTTTTCCATTTGATTTCAATACAAAGTATATAAAATATACAACACTATTTCTTGTTCCTTTCCAAAACAGAAAATGGAAGATAGTTCTTTACATTTCACCATTTAAGTTCAATCTTTCCTTTATCGATACACATGGTTTGACTTTACAAATATTATACAACTCATCAACTCAAGGTGGGAAGGGTTATAATGAACTTGCTCAAAATAATGGGATTGTCAAACTGTATATTCTTCTTGCTCCAAAATAGTAGCATGCTAGTTCTCCATCTTTTCATCTTTGATCACAACAAGGAAGGGGGAAAGGAAACGCTCTCCACCCAACCAAGACATCCAATGAGAAGGGAGAATCCATCCTTCCTCATTGGCCCCCGAGCCCCAACCATATTGGAATAGAGGATGAAAATCAACTCATGGCAACAATGGCTTCCACAACAACCAAGCAACATTCTTTCACATGCATAAACAATAAGAAAACATAGTCCAAGAAAAAACAGTAGTTCACAACTACATTTGAAACCATTCACACAAAACTTAGGCTTGATCAAGCAAGCCAACAAGAGCAAGGAACTATGGGGAAACTACTTATGCCTCCCTATTTGGAATTTGGGCATCAACCTATAGTCATACCACCAATATCACATATCAAACCCATAAAACTTATGCCTCCCGACCTCTCCTTATGCCCACCTCAAAGTTTCTTCCTTATGCCCCCCAAGAGTAAGAAATGCAAGCTATTTATTTTCCAGGTGGATCCCAAACCAAAGCTCCCTCCACAATAAAATAGATGCCATTGGCATTCCCTTATGCCCCCCATATGAAATCCCCATAGCCTTCTCCTACACCATGTCTTAAGCAATCTACCCAACCAGCCAAGAACACATAACACATTCACCATTTCACACATGCATGCAAGGGAAATAAAACATTCTAGAAAGGATCAAGTTCTTACCTCTCCATGATGGAGTTTGTTCCAAGATCCACAAGCTTTCCAAATGTCAAAGTGCAGTCTAAAACCAACAATGTTCAAGCATGCAAAAAGACTCCAACTCCTTCCACAACAAGCTCCAAAAAAACAACAAGAAAAATGCGCCCAAGAGGAATAAACAAAGTTTCAACAACCACAAATAAGCAAGGAGTTTTGTAATTTAAAGGAGAGGGAAGAGAAGAGGATGATGTGGATCCATGTGGGATGCCACATCATTCTTCCTCAACCCCAAGAGGAAATTCAACATCATTCACCAAAACACAATAAATAAAAATGACAAATTCACTTACACACTCCAAAATAACCCATACTCCAAAAGGACTGAATTAAAAACATGTAAGATCAATAAAAACTTATAAATAGTCATTACAAAATGCATTTAAAAGGCCTAAATTTAACCTCCAAACCGTAGGTATGGTTGGTGAATCATTTTAAGAGGTGTGGGACAAGCTTAACTTGTCCCACAAGCCTCCAAATTTAGCCTCCAAGGAAAAATTCGAATTCCTAAGAGGATGAAGTGTTTGAAATTCCAAAATCTATCTTACATACTCTTACATATCCCTTACACCTTACACATTTCTTACACACTCTTACAAAATTAACATTTAAAATCAAAAACTTCATTTATTACATTCTTATGACATATTTATTTATTTACTTTTACACATGATTAACCACAACATTACACAACACATAATAACTAGAGAAGATGGTAACACATCACAAATAAACACATGCAACATTAATAAAGGAATACATTAATAAATTACACAAACCCATGGTCACATATAATGGAAATTCCCCATGGAAATCCCTAACAACATACAACACACACACATACAATGTCATGCCATGGTGACCTTGTTGAATTCACCCTGAATTTCAATATGGTTAGTCTCTAGTCCCCCGACATTGTTGTGATATTTAACCTACAAAACATAAATACCTCCTTTGGCCTCGTGGCCATATCAGAACATCCAAAATGATATAAACAACATCTAAAGATCATCTAAACACATGAATCACAACAATATCAAAAATTCAACATTATCATTTTAAATTAATTAATCGACTATATCACCATCAATAATCTTCCATACTAGGTCTACTCACAATATGCAATGTCACAAGTCCAAATCAACATCTATAAAATGTTCATGTCAAACATTATATCATCATCCACATATAAAAATGTCTCCAAGAACCATCATGCATAATAACTAAATCTTGATTTATAATAATCCATGATCTAACATCTAACCGTTATACTAAAACAAAACATAATAGTTTCTATAATAAGATCAACATTATCAAGATCAGGATCTAAAAGTCTCAAAGGGAATTAGGCACTACTGTAATGAGGAAAGAAAAAATACAAGGCTCGGTTGGTTGTCAAGTGGTTTACATAGAAAAAAGGTATAGATTTTGATGAGATTTTTTCTCCCGTAGGTAAAATGATTTCTATTATAACTATTCTTGGAATAGTGGTAGAAAAATACTTGCACTTAGAGTAGCTAGATGTAAAGACTGTATTTCTCCATGGTGATTTGGAGGAGGATCTATATATGCAGCAGTCAGAGGGCTATGAGGTCAAAGGTAAAGAGGAGATGGTGTGCAAACCGAAGAAGAGCTTCTATGTTCTAAAAAGAGATCCACATCAATGGTATAATAAATTTGATAGCTTCATGATGGATCAAGGTTACATTAGATGTCATTCTAACCATTGTGTGTATACAAACAAATTTGAACCTCTAAGTTATACTATCTTGTGCTTGTAAGTAGATGACATTTGGTTGTAGGCAAAAACATGCAAGAAATAAAAGTAATCAAGAAGTCGCTAAGTGACTCCTTTGCTATGAAATATTTGGGGAAGCTAGAAAATCCTTGGTATGAGGATATCTCAAGATAGGAAGGAACGTAATTTGACTTTATTTTTGGAAGAGTACATTAAGAAGGTCTTGGAGAATTTTAATATGTAGGATGTTAAACTAGTGGGATTGCTTTGGAAGGCCATTTCAAGTTATCAAAGGAGTAGTGTCCAAAGACAAAGCAAGAGAGAAACCATATGTCTAAGGTACCTTATTCATTAGCAATTGGTAGTTTGATGTATGCCATGGTATGCACTACGCCGATATTGTCCATGCAAAGTGGGAGTTGTGAGTAGATTTATGAGTGATCTAGGTAAAGATCACCAACAGGAATAAAGTGAATTATTTGGTATTTTAGAGGGACCATGGGGACAATTTTTTTCTACAAAGTGGATCAAACACCACTTTTCATGATTATGTAGATTCACACATGGTATGAGATGTAGATAGCAGAGGAGGAGTACAACAGTTATATTTTCATTATAGGTGGGACATAAGTGAGTTGGATTTCATGACTACAAAAGCTTATGGATTTGTCAACCACGTGAAGTTGAGCAAGTTGTTGCCACAGAGGAAAGTAAAGAGATGATTTGGTTACAGTAATTTCTTAAGGAGTTGGGGCATAAGCAGGAGGAAGGGAATTTTCAAAGTGATAGTTAGAGTGTTATACACCTAGCTAAGAACTATGTTTTCAACTCTAGGATGAAGCATATATAGTTAAGGTACCATTTCATTAGGAAAACTTTGGAGGAAGAAAATTTGAAGATGGAGAAGATTCATACCAGTCGTAGAGTCATGTAGATATGATTACCAATCTGCTCACAAAGGAGAAACGAAGTTGTGTTCGGCATTGGTTAGTCTTCATGGATGATAGTGAAGGGTTGAGAAGCTTTCTGAGAGGAAAACTAGTCTCCAAGTGGGATATTTTTAAGTTTGTGGAGCCTATTTTCATGTGTGGAAGTGTTGAAGACTATACACTAAAAAGTATTGTACATTGAAAATTAAAGTAATTTTTTTGGCCTTGAAAAATGTGTTGAATATCTCGGGAAACATGCTCTTCTCATATGGGCAGGATGTTTGAACCATAGGTTTGTGAGATGGTTTTGGCCCATGGTTTTGGTACCCACTATATTGTAAAATTACTTAAGAAGTTGCCTATTAATGTACTTTTGATAGGTGAGACATATGTATTGTAGATGTGTGTGAATTCGGGTGTGAATTCAGGAGAGTTTGTTGAGAACAGCTCAAAACAGATCTAGGTATTGTATTGAGAGAGAGGTGGCTTGTAATAAAATATGAGAAATTGATTTCCTATTGATGTAGCCAAAATTATGTGAACCACGTTAAATATTGTCTCTATTTTGTGTTCTTTTATTTTTCCGCACTTTAGTTTCGATACGTAATAGTTTCTACATATTAGTTTCTCTTTGTGCAATTTTTTGAGGGATTGTTCCATGTACTTTATCCCTTATTTTCTGAGATACTACTACTCCTAATGATGAAATGGAAACCTAAGCTAACAACACAAAGGGACAAGGGATAGAAGGATAACAGAAAGGAAAATCTAATATAAGAGATGTAATAACACTATTAAAAGTGCGATGAACACTATACATTTCAAGTGAAAACAAAGGAGAAATCATAGAGGGAGGATAGGCACGTACAAAAAGACTAGAATACATTCGAAGATTGATTCCATGAGATAAAACAAGAAAAATGAACTATAAGGGACTTAGAATGATTGAGAAAAATAAAAAGGGGGTAAGAGAGAAGAATAGAAACACTTCATGGAAGATAATATCCACAAAACAATGTTTTTATTTCTTCCGAAGATGCACTGATTTGTTATAATGGTGTATAAGGCTGATATCCACATGTAAGAGCTAGATCCAGTGAGGTGCGTAACTCAAAATAGAAAGATATGGAGTCCTTAGCAAACATTAAAGGATAAAAATATCCAACCCTTTACAAGGAGCCAAGCTATTACATTTATAGATGAATTGATGAGAGACAAGAGGAGAAGGAGGAAAATTCTATTTGAATACTCATCCACCATCAATGAATACCTATAAATCCATGTATAAATCTATCAAGTGCACTTCTCCATGTCTATTTGGTGTGTTGAAGAAGAAATTGGGCAAGATCTGAAGTAAATCAGTTTGTTGGAGTAATCAGATCCTATATTAATTGTAATATAGACATTTTTTAGCTTCTCACCAACCAAATCCCACCAAAATTTAAACTTGAGTGATCTAGAGTGTATCTCATGTTAGCATCTTTCCAACAAGGTTTGGGTACATAAGGATATGAACACTAAAGTAGAAGTTATGATTTTTAGGAAATCATTTGTACAAACTAAACACACAAGACATGTGTCACGTAAGGATTGGTGAAAGATCATCCAAATGTTGATTAGTTTTGTCATTTCTAACATATGTCATGTCTTGGTTCATTTCCCGATTTATTTCCCTATTGGCATGCTTTTATTGGTTACGTGTAGCACACTCAATGTATGAAAAATGCCACGTACGAAGGGAAAAGAAGAATGCACAAAATAATGCATGCAAAAGAGTGAGGCGCGAAAGGAAAATAGAGGAAGGTCATGCATAAAGGTGATGCAAATGTGAGGAACGGAATAATTTACCATCGAGAGGAATGCATGGTCAAGGTGTAATTATTACAATATAATGCGCGGTGGCGGGGAAGAAAGGTGTGTGAGGAGGTCAAGGACTTAGCTGGTTTTGGGAAGCAAAGACAAGGTGCTCACAGAGGATGCATGAACTGCTAGGAAGAAGGTAGATGCACAAAGAGTGTGGGCAAGGGAAAATAGAACAAAGAGGAAAAGGAAAATAAAATTTGAAGGAAAGGAAGGGCACGTAAGGGTGCACAAGGAATATGTAACCAAGGGAATGTGCTAAAGGAGTAAATTAGATGCGCAGACAACTTGTAATATAGAACCTTCGTGAGCTAGAATGTGAATACAATTTTTTAAATAGCTAGGGAATTTATTTGGATAATATTTTTAGTGGCTTTGAGGGTCATCTACCTTCTAGATGAAGGATATCGTAACTGGAATATTCATTGGGCATGGAGTATGTTATATGATCATGAAATTCTGATCTGGAGTCTTTGAAGAACTACCCCCTAAATTCACTTGATAAAACATTTCTAAACTCTTTTCGAATCTTTCCAAACTCTTGAAACTTACGGAAGATGACTTAAATCCTAGAAAAATAAAAGAGTGAACACAAAAATCATCTTTGGAATAAATAACTATGTGTAAACAAGACAATGTGTATGTAGCATGTAACATTCCCATTTTAAGACATTAGAACAAGGGAATTTTTATTTATTTTTAATAATGTTCTCCTCTCTAAATTACACAATTCAAAACACATGATCAAATTTTAATAATTGTTCTCTATTCTAAATGATGTAATTTAGAACACACAAGGATTTTAAAACCAATGTTCTCTGTTCACATATTCATAATATGGTACACACATTCCATGTCATTCAATCATATAATAGATAACCATAATGTGTTGTAATGACTCAAAGAACTACCGATCTCCCATTTCGTGGCTCGAAGTTTTATTAATCTCTCAATTCATGACTCGACTACTTACCGATCCTTCATGTTAATCCATGCATTGTATACTAAGTATACTTGGTTTCCTTTACCTTCTTAGTTATTGAAGTGTTCCATTTAAGAGGCCTATCTGAATATTTGTTACCGATATTCATCTGAAATCCTGCTTCTTAAACCAGGTGATTTAGGAAAACGTAACTAGTAGCTTGCGATACTTTGGCCAAAGATTTTCACATGCTTAGCATGATCATATTCCTAGATGTCATACTCATCAATGGAATACGTCCTTCACCCCACTTCATCTATTACCTAGAATGGTCTTTTTTGACTTTTGTCAGTCCTCTTGTCCAAGGTTGAACTTTAACCCAAGATAGCAATAGGAAAGAGTATAGAGAGGGACTCGTTATGACTAAAGCTGCACAGACATGCCTCGTCGACCCTAGTTGACTGCGTGTGTCTAGTTACCTTTAGTCTTCATGAGTCACTTCATATACAAGGTCACATTCCTAACTTGGTCCAAATTAAAACTGAGGCCAAGTCCAAGCTTATGTAAACCTTGATGATTTGATTCGGAAGGGTGTTGCAACATGTCATTTGTAATCATTATGTCATCATGAACGCCCCAGCCTTCATGAAGACACCATATTGCAGCAAGCATGTGCCAACATCCTACGGAATCCTCCCATCAAATATTACACATCCAACTAAATTTTTGATTAGATTCTTATCTTTATTATTTTTTAAGAATAAGTTTCAGCAACCTTGCTGATCCTCTAACCTCATAGTTCATTACAGTTGCCTAGTTAGGAATGAAATGAAATGTCTCGTAGTTCAATATGCATTCATTCCTCCTTACCGAAGGATTGCATATTCCTTTCTTGTTTCATTAATTAAATCTTCAGACTTACAGTCCACTATAGCTTAACAAAGTAAGATTAACTTACTAAGCTTAATCAAGTTTATCCGCAACTGATTTTAAATTCAAGTTTCCATTTTATTAGAAATCATTTGAATGAGGTCTATTCCCCATATAGATGTTTTCATTTATTTACAATTACCTTACATCATTCTAAGGTTTGTTAAGAGGAGATATGATTGCTCTTTCCTAATATCCTTTGGGGAAGACATCCTAAAGAATATTAATGAAATCTGATTACATAATTCAATTGTCCTTTCATTAATATTCATTGCTTTAGAATTCAATTCGTATTTCATTTATACAAGAGTTTATGTGTATCTTACTCTTTTACTAATGTCAATTTAAAGGCCCATATTGACCTAACTATTAATTAATTACACATTTCAACTTAAAAGTTGTATTCAGTGAAGGATAAACATTATGTCCCTTTAAATCTAAGCTGCCATCATTGAATAAGTACAATTTCATCAAATATGAATAAGTTAACAATTATATTTCAGCAATTCAATAATGGTACAACCATTAAAATAACACACCTTTCCCTTTTACTCATTCCTCAAGATTAAAATTTATACATTTTACAAGTCCACACATCAGGACTTCATTCATGCCAATCAAGCATTAACAACTCAAAAAGAAAGAAGAATACAACTTTTTCTTTTTCCATTTCCCTTGAGAAGAATTACAAAATCTCAGAAAATATCCATCCCTTAGTTAATCAGAAGAAGCATCATAAAACAACATGTCTCTGTTTTTACTCACGAAATCCATCTACAAAATTTACTTTCACGGGTTAGTTCATCGAACTGAGCATATTAAGCACTTATCATTAAAATGAGGTGCTCTTGACTAACTGTATCAATAAAGTAACTCGCATTTATGAAACGTTCGTAATACATATAAAAATCATGTAAGAGTTAAGTACTGATAAGGATGAACCATTTAAACAACCAAGTCTCAATAATTAACATCACAATCGACAATAATATTAACTAACAAATTTTCCCAATAATTGCAGCAAACAAGCAATAATTTATTCTCATTTCCTTCTTGTTTTCATCCAAAAATGAAAAGAGTTCATTCAGATTTAGACAATTGCTAAAGAGAATATTTTCTCTAAATAGTCCGAGATTAAAATCATTGTAAGAACTGATACATATATATATATATATATATATATATATATATATATATTGTTATTCTAATGCAATCACTATCAATTCCATTCCATCATTATAAATGGAATTCAAAAGAAAAGAATTCACTAGAATTTTAAACAGAAATCCTTCACCTTTATACCACTCACTTAATTTCAACCAATTCAAATGTAGAGAGAAAGCCAGTCATACATCATGACAACAACTCCGTGTCACTTTCCAGAATTTAACAAACAACATAGTACTCATCTAATGCATGAGAGGAAAAATAGCAAATAAAATGCAATTACTTATGCCGAAGGTAGTCATAAGTATATTTAATTTCCGATAACATAAATTCAAATAGGATAAGAAAAGAAAAGAATTATTACTTCTAGTTACTCACTCAATAATCTCTTTCATTTAATCACAACCGAACTGGATGATTTAAACAAGAAGAGATAACAATTAAAGGTAACAATCAAGGAGAGAGAGAGAGAGAGCAATTAAAAGTCAATAATCGAATGAAAGTAAGAAGATTCGCATTACCTCTTCTCAATACTTAGTGAGTGTCAACTATGAAGTGCAGACCTATTACCATTAGGGTAATTCTCCCACACCAGCATCATTACTGTCTTAACAACTTGCTAAATATTATTAAAGGAAAGTAGCAAAGAATTCATTTTTGTATCGACCATGCAAGTATCAATAACAACTAAACTTTCAATTAAAATCGTTTCCATTAGTTATTCATCGAAATCGACACATCCATCCACGTATGAAATGAGTAAGAGTATACAACAAGCCAACATGATCATGATTTACTTGTCATAAATAAAGAAATCATTTTTCAATCACAAGAGTAAGGAATCTACTCAGATTCAGTTCCAATGAAAACAATGAAGAATTTTAAATCCATAGATTATATATATATATATATATATATATATATATATATATATATATATATTCATCATTGAGTTCAATGAAGAAATAAAAAATTGTACACTCTACCCAGTCCATTCAATAGACAGACTACTCTGTTCCCATTTGATAAGAATTTCTTTCCAAACAGTCATACATGGGTACCAAGAAAAATAGGTAGAACATCGTATCGATCTAGAACAAACAAATGTAAAGATGCTACTATGATCTTATTTTCCCTGAGAGAATTCACATCACCATACACTGTAATACGAAAAGAAAAATAGTTCACACAAATAGTCTTGTCAAAGCATTCTCACAGTTTTCATAACCATTTGTGCACACAAAAATTAGAAAATAGTTTGCACATCACTATCGCCTTCAACAAGATCAACCCATAATGGACAATAAAACTGAATACCCATTACTTTCAAAATTCAAAACAACAGAGATGAAATTCGTTTCATTTACCATTTCAACAAGAAAACACCCATTTTCTCCAGTATGCATCAAGAAAATACCCAAATCGCATTTGTTTTCAAACGACAACTCAAGTAAAAGATCACATATAACATATCAACATTTTATTTTTACAAGAACACATAGTTATAAGAGTAGAGTTCTTTTAATGAAGATGCTTAATAAAGAGCAAAATTGTTTAAAGAAAAGAGCCTAACATGCCTGTATATTTTCTAGTTAGCTCATGGAAGGTCACAACCAAGCTTCTCCCAAGTTTCTTCCTTCCAACAACGTTATTCAACAAGACCTCCTAACTGCTTCCATGTTTCCATAGACCTAGAAACCACTTGGAGGTGGTCGAACGACAATGGCCAGAAAACAAACTTGCAAGCTCGAAAGAGCAAAAAAAAAATGCAGAGAGCAAAACTCGAAACCCAAATGAACAACAATAACCCATAAAAATTCCTTTTCCTCTTTCCAAGGTGGTGGGTTACCAAAACCGAGGCCATTAATGCATTAAATGCCTCTTTCTCCCTCTTTCTCCACACCACCGCCAACTCAGATTTGGTGAGATCTTTCTTTTAAATTTGCATGTAATTTCAAATTTAGTTGTGTTGTTATTTAGAAGCCTCTAAATTCTTTGCTCCCGCCAAACTTGCAATTTAAGACCACAAGGATTGCAATTAAAGTCCATCATTTAAGTTTAACCTTCCCCCTTATCCTCCCATTTGGCATGTATCCTTAGGTCCCTTTTAGGACTAGCAATAGTTTAGGTTACATTGTCAATAGTTAGGTTTCCATCTAGGTCGCAAATCATTAGGATTTGTAATAATTTACATCCTTTTAATTTAAAATCCACATAGGATAATTATTAGGTCATAGGTTAAAACATAACCCATAGTTTTTTAATTAATAGGTTCCAAGTAGGTTTTACCAACTTATGTTCAAAACCAGTATAGTGCAGGACGTTTCGTCCAATGCTTAATATATACCTTGCTAACTTTGTATCAACCCATTTCTATCTTACGCTTTCAAAGCATTACAACTCATATGTATTTTGGAAATCAAACCTTACCATTGGTAGCATGGTGCCGAGTGAGTATATTGTAAGCACATAACCATATTTGATTAAATCAACACAAAAATATATTCTATTCAACATATTTGAATTACATTCACAGGCTATTATATAGCCATAATAACAGCTAAACAACCTCCTATAAAATAGGAAGGAGTCACAACAATTAACCCGGAATGTTATTCACGAGTATAACAAACTCTAAGAATAATATATTGTTGAAACAATATATTATAACAATATACTTTCAAACCTAATATTTAATATATAACAATATTAAATATTAACTAACAAACTATAATGTAAACATTAATATTTAATTTCCTAACATTCCCCCCCTTAATGTTTACATGGTAACATTAGAACTTTCACACTTCCTTTGCAGCCTGTCGCCTCTGTGTGCTCATGATCTTGGCACACACTCGAACTGAAGGTAGAAGAAGGAACACATCAACTTCTTATCGACCAAGCACTATCGGGAACACATCTGACCGACGAGGATGGGAACACACTCAGGAATCATCTACTTATCAACCAGTCACTCTAGGGAACACATCTGACCTAGTAGTGTGGGAACTCAAGTAGGAACACATTTGAACAGCCTTCAATGGTTTTTAAGAGGCTAACCACAAACCTAGGTATGAACAAGAACACATCGACCGTTTCTACCTCATCAAGCCTCATGATGTTGCGTTTCATTGTGTTATTTGTTTTGTACTATGTTTTTGCATTTGGGGAAATAGGAATAGCCACATACTCAACTGAAAAATTGAAAATGGAACATTGGATCATGTTGATCATGTTCCCCCCTCAATGTGAACATTTCACGTATTCAATCCAAAACAGAAACTCAAATCATTCTCTGTACACAAAAAGCGCATTTCGAAATGAAAGAAAACTCACACCACAAATTGTGCCACCAAATCATTCTATGCGGCCCTATCGTTGGTGACTGATGAGAGGTCACCGCATCGACCTCCAGCCTCCGATGCCTCCATCCTCCATTATCATGCTGCTAGCTCAGGGAATTTGGCTTTTGAGGATCAATGGTTATATACCTTACTGAACATCGGATTCCACCGAAAATGCGTTCGTAAGGCAGTTTTTTTTTTTTTCTTACAATTTTAACAATTTTCCTAATAATCACCTAAATGACAATAACAAAATGACAACTTCAATTTTTGACTCTAAGATGACTCGAATTTAACTAGACAACACTTGACTTTGACACTTTGACATTAATACATTGAATTATCCTAAGCCTATTTAAATTTAATGAAGACTTTTGACACTAACAAAAATGACACAAACTATATACTTAATAATTCTACACTTTAAACTCTAAGAACTAATATAGCTTTTAGCTATAATTAATCTAAATAATGTGACACAACTCATATACCAAACTTAACCAAAAGAACAACATGAAAAGAAAATGCTAAACATTAACTATGACTTTTAAATAAACGCAGAACAAAGAGCACTGTAAACTTTTTTTTTTCTGAATGGGAGGCCGTGGTGACTTGAAGCGTCTGAATTGGAGCTCGAAAGGCATCATGTTATTGTACTGCACTTATATTGTTGACGGTAGCTGTGATTTGTGGGGTGCAATCCGAGTGGTGCGAGTCAATTTCTCCAATGTAAGAAATGTAAAACTTTGACAGTTGCACATGAATGATAGCAGATCTGAGTTGCTCTCATAACAATGCAACAATGATTGCAGAAATATTAATATGGTCACATATACAGACCTCTCCCAACACTTTTTCCTCCTACACAAATTATTGTGAAGGAAACAATGATTATATATCTTCTGGCATTTTTTCTATAAAATTTGAAATGTAGATGTTCCCGTAGGAAGAACCACTTCGCTCGGAAGAATCACTCTGATGTTGTGTGAAATCCTAGCTATGAAAATAATAGCAAAGGTGCAGGATGCTATTTTCACTTCATCATATTACTCGGTCAATGGTAAATAACAAAATCTATAGCCAAGATACCGCAAAATATGTATCTCTCCAACCGCACACCAAAATGAATATAGATCACAAAGTCACTTCTCCAACAACTCGAGGTAGATTTGAATAGCACTCGAATATAACAGATCTATGATAATGATGTCACTCTGATATAGTTCCATGAGTGGGAAGCACTGAACAGTTAGGACTGCATTTGGGAGGCAGTTACCATCAGGACTATAAGTGACGTAAATTCAATGAATAAAATGTTCCTTGATGACAAAAACAGCCAATTCAATGAAATCCAAACAAATATGAAATCTGTTTGAAGCAATAGCCTTTTGAAAATATCTGCGTGGTCAAAACAGAATGCCAAAAAACTAGATCTGAGCAACAAGGAGAATAAATATAATATTCTAGATTAACTGCTCATGCATAAAATTATTTACGTTTTTAAAAAAAAATGTCATATTTCAATACAAAACTGCTCACTCATCCAAAAATTATTTCAAAAACCATTTCTGGGTTTTGTTCCTCACATCTCTAGCTTTCCAGAACACTTGACGATTCTCAATTTTGTTGAGAATTGAGAAAGTTACGAGTGTTTAACTAAAACATGAATTCGTAAGGAATTACACGTCTTAAACCGCTCTGATGCCAAATGTAAGCACAGAACCAGATTTGATTAAATCAACACAGAAAGATATTCTATTCAACATATTTGAATTACATTCATAGGCTATTATATAGCCATAATAACAGCTAATCAACCTCCTATAAAATAGGAAGGAGTCACAACAATTAACCCGGAATGTTATTCACGGGTATAACAAACTCTAAGAATAATATATTGTTGAAACAATATATTATAACAATATACTTTCAAACCTAATATTTAATATATAACAATATTAAATATTAGCTAACAAACTATAATGTAAACATTAATATTTAATTTACGAACATATACATGTAACCATTTTCTTTAAAATTTACAACAATCTCTACTGGTTCCAGACTTTGTTTTATTTAGAAATTTAATCGACAAGACGGAAATAAAGAAGGCTGAAGCATACCTTGGAACAATGGAATTGATTCAAGGTGTGCTGTCAACATAAATATGAGTTCATCAAGTACAAAATCAATTCTGCAAGTTCACACTTTGCAAAGCACAAGTTATAATGACATCAGTCCCAAGTAAGCAAAGTTACAGTATGCATGAATTCAGAACAATAATACTTACTTATTGCAAACATGACTTTCAAGGTCAAGGAATACACCTTCACATGAAAATATTCATTTCCATATTTGCAGCATCACAAAAATAATTTATCATAGTAACTGCCAAGATCAAGACGTTACATACCTCCCTTCTTAAAATAATCATCGTCCCAATAATCAAATTAGCCAAATCATGTGTTTTAGACAAAATTTAGCTATCATCCTTCCATTCATATGTTCATAATAGAACAAAATTTAAGTCTTCAAAATAGTATTTTAAAATAACCATAAAATAGTTCAGTAACTGCCCAAGTTTGGTAGAATTATCATTTTTTTAATTAATTTCGATCAAACAAGTATGGAAAAGTAGATCTCATTTCTTCGAGGTTCTCCCAAGTTACACTCTCTTCACTAAATTAGTCCCACTAGACCTTACATTGATCTACTTTGTGATTTATTAAGTGCAACTGGTGAGTTCCCAGCACTCAAATGGGCTTAACCACGATTATTCCGAGGTCTTAGACCTGCAAAGAATCCCAATTCAGCACATGTGATAAATTTGATACGTATTTCTTAAGCAAGGAAATATGGAAAACATCATGCATTTGTGATAAAGCAGGAGGTAAAGCTAAACGATAAGCTACAGGGTTGATTATTTCAACAATTTCAAAAGGTCCCACATAACGAGGTGATAACTTGGTAGCCTTGCCAAAAGTTATAGAACTCTTTTTCAGCTTAACCCGAAGAAAGACCTTCTCACCAAGTTTATAATTTCCTATCAACCCATTTTAAGTCTGCATAACTCTTTTTCCTATTGGCAGCCTCCTTTAAATGTTCACGAATCATTTTAATTTGTTGTTCCATTTCCATGAGGATTTCTGGCCCAATTATCTCTCTATCCTCTACGTTGTCCCAACTAACAGGGGTTCTGCATTTTCTTCCATACAATGCTTCGAAAGGTGCCATCTTTAAAGAGGCATGGTATGTATTATTATAAGAAAATTCAACCAGCGGAAGGTACTCCTCCCATTTATACTGCTGGTCCATGCAATACATTCTTAACATATCCTCTAAAACTTGATTGACTCTTTCAGTCTGTCCATCCATTTCCGGATGATATGCAGAACTGAAATTTAGTTTAGTTCCCAAGGCCGCATTAAGCATTTGCTAGAATCTTGATGTCATTCTCAGATCTCTGTCTGATATGATCAATTTGGGTATTCCATGTAACCTGAAAATCTCATGTACAAACCTTCTTGCTAACACTGGTGAATCATCTTTCAGATTACCAAGCAATAAAGTGTGCCACTTTGGTTAGTTTGTCAACAATAACCAGGATGATATCATGTTTATTCCTAGACATAGGTAATCCTTGAACGAAATCCATAGTTATCACTTGCCATTTGTACTGCGGAATGTTGTGGGGGTATAGTAATCCGGCGGGATGCATATGTTCTACCTTAACACACTGACATTCCAAGCAGTGTGTCACAAATTCCATCACATCCTTTTTCATTCCCTTCCAGAAATATTGTTGCTTGATATCAGCAAGCATTTTTGTAATGCCAGGGTGTCCAGAAAAAGGTGAATTATGAAATTCAGCTAATAATTTCTTTCTTAAATCATTTGCCAAGGGTATATATACCCTGTTTTCAAACCTCAAAATTCCTTCATTGTCAAAATGAAAACCTTTATACTTTACATCTTTGGATCTGCAGCAAGTGCTATTTTAACTTGCTAAAAATAAGAGTCAGATTCCATGACACTTTTCACCTCATCTTTAAACTGAGTTCTTAATGTTATAAGAGCATAAATGTGCTTCCTACGACTCAGAGCATCTGCTACCCTATTTTCCTTGCCTTTAATGTAGCTTATATCAAAATCATACTGAGATAGAAATTCTAACCATCTTCGTTGTCTTGCATTCAGGTTTGGTTGAGTAAAAATATACTTCAACCCCAGATGGTCGGTTTTTAGCTCAAAAGGCTTACCAAGAAGGTAATGCCTCCACATTTGAAGTGCATGAATGATGGTAGTGAGCTCTAGGTCATGTGGAGCATAATTTATTCATGTAACTTGAGTTTTTTTGCTTTCATATGCTATGACATGATCATTTTGTAACAAAATACCTCGAGACCCTCTCCAGATGCATCCATTACGACCGTAAAATCTCCATTTGGGTCAGGTACAGTCAGAATAGGTGTTGTAGTTAACTGATCCTTTAGAATCTTAAAGGTAGATTCACATTTGTCACTCCAAACAAATTTCTTATCTTTCTTTTGTAATGAAGTGATTGGTGCAACAATCTTAGAAAAGTCCTTAACGAACTTTCTATAGTACCCTACTAGGCCCATGAAGCTTCTAACTTCATGCATGTTCTTAGGCGTAGGCCACTCAGTTATAGCTGTGATCTTTGAAGGGTCTATAGCTATCCCGTTCTTTCTTATAACATGTCCCAAATAATGCACTTCTGCATCATAAAAGGAACATTTAGACAATTTACCATACAACTTTCTCTTTCTCAAGATTTCTAGTACTATCTTTAAATGCTCTGATGTTCTTCGACATTTTTGGAGTATATAAGAATGTCATCCAAGAATACAAGCACAAATTTGTCCAAGTACTCTTGAAAAATATTATTCATCAAATTCATGAAGGCAACAGGTGCATTCGTCAACCCAAAAGGTAACACTATGAATTCATAATGTCCGTACCTTGTTCTAAAAGTTGTTTTATGAATATCTTCCTCTTTTATTCTCAGCTGATGATATCTAGATCGAAGATCTATTTTTGAATAAAATAATGCTCCATGCATCTGATCAAATAGATCATCAATCCTAGGAAGTGGATATCGATTCTTAATGGTTGCCTTATTCAACATTTTGTAATCAATGCACAATCTAAGTGTGTCATCCTTCTTCTTTACAAAAATTACCGTGCTCCCATGGTGAGACACTCGGTCTTATCAACCCTTTGGTCAAAAGTTCCTGTAACTGAGCCTTAAGTTCCACCAACTCAATGGTGGTCATTCTATAGGGTGCCTTGGATATGGGCTCGGTTCCTGGCTTGATCTCTATTACAAAGTCAAACTCCGTTTGGGCGGAAGACCCGGTAATTCTTCTGGAAATACATCGCTAAAATCTCTTAACAATGGATATTTTTCCATAAATTCATTATCTTCCTTGGTAATTTTTCCATCATTTTTATGGCATACAAAGTGTAGCCTCTATTTTTAGCCCTTTTTAATTGCATAGTTGTTAGTTTCCTAACTGCAATCCCACGTTTTACACCCTGAATGACTGTTGTTTTCTACAGGTCATCAAAATAACAAATCTATTTTTCATAATAGTTGACCTTTGCCTTATGTTCCGCCAACCAATTAACACCTATAATTACATCATATGACCCTAAAGGGGTAACATACAAGTCAACTTCTATGGAGAAACTAGGCAAGTCAAGGACTACCCCAAAAAGACACATATCAACTGTATGGACAACATTATTTCCGTAATGCACCGTCCATGTCTTATCCATTCATTCAGCTTTCCTTTTTAATTTCAATGCTAACTTAGTAGATATAAAACATTCAGTAGCTCCAGTATCAAAAATTATAACCACATGTATACCGAATAACTTACCTAGAACTTCTATGGGTGTGACTTTCTTTTCAACTTGTTTGTTAGCCACCGCAGCGTGTATCTTGTGTTGTTGATCATGATCATCCTTCTTCAAAGGATAGTGACTCATGTAATGGTCCTTTCCATAGTTGAAACAACCTCCAATGGGCCCCTTCCTAGGCTCAAATTTATTTCCAGCCTTGAAGTTATCATTCTGGCTTCCATAGGACTTTTGTCCATTACCACTATTTTTGGTAAAGTCATTCTACATACTAGTAACAGGTTTGTTCATTCCTATTTTCTTATTGTTATCCACAAAAATTTTTTTTTCATGCCAAACCTCTTCCAGGGTCCCTTTTTAGGTGCAAGAGATGAAGAAGAGTTGGGAATCTTCTTCCTAATCTCCTCCCTATGAGCAGAGATTGCTCTCAATTTTGTTCTTGTCTTATTGCCTTTTCGACAACTCCTTCCATAGTGGTTGTCGACCGTGGACATCCACCTCACCACCAATGATGGGATTCAGTCCCATTATGAACTTTTGTATCCTAAACTTCTCATCAGCTTGGTACTGTGGTACATACTTAAGGAGTTTAGTAAACCCTTCCCAGTATTCTATCACCATCAGCTTTCCTTGAGACAAGTTCTGAAATTCAGTCATTTTCTGATCAAAAAAAGTTGAGGCAGCCATCGTTGCCTAAAGTAACTTTTAAATTGATCCCAAGTTATGTCTGTTTCGAAAATGTTCAACTCAACCTTACGGTTTTCCCACCATGATGATGCTTCATGAGAAAGCTGATATGCTCCCCATATCGCTTTTGTCTCCTTAGAGAAGTTTCTTATTGCAAAGTACTTCTCCATTTCACTGAGCCAATTTTCAGCCCCATCCCCAAGTGTAGTTCCATCAAACTTTGGAGGACTTATTCTCTTTATATCATTTGTGAGTTCAGCCACTAATCTTGCCCTTTTATTTTTAGGCTGATTAGGAACATTCATGTTACTATTATCAACACCCGGATTTCCTCCATTGGTGTTGTCCACAGGAGGTGGCTGATCATTAATATCAGCATCTTCTTCCTCCTCCTCATTGCCCATTGCTTGTTGTTCCAAAATAGTCAAACGATCTCTCGTATCTAGTAGGAAGCAAGGATTTCATCTAGTTTTTGGGCAGTAGCTGCTTCTCCACCCGGTAACGGGTTGTTCACAACATTCCCTCTTGTTCTAACCATTTTTTGTTCAACAAGAAAATGTAAACCTTATTAAATTGTGGACTCATTAGGTCCAAGAGCTATAACCTTCAGCTCTGATACCAAGATGTAACATTCCCATTTTAAGACATTAGAACAAGGGAATTTTTTTTTTTTGATAACGTTCTCTACTCTAAATTACGTAATTCAGAACACATGATCAAGTTTTAATAATTGTTCTCTATTCTAAATGATGTAATTTAGAACACACAATGATTTTAAAACCAATGTTCTCTATTCACATATTCATAATATGGAACACACATTCAATGCCATTCAATCATATAACAGATAACCATATGCTGCTGTAATGACTCAAAGAACTACCGATCTCCCATTTCATGGCTCGGAGTTTCATCGATCTCTCATTTCATGACTTGGCTACTTACCGATCCTTCATGTTAATCCATGCATTGTATACTAAGTATACTTGGTTCCTTTACCTTTTCGGTTATTGAAGTGTTCCATTTAAGAGGCCTATCTGAATATTTGTTACCGATATTCATCTGAAATCCTACTTCTTAAACCAGGTGATTTAGGACAACGCAACCAACAACTTGCGATACTTTGGCCAAATATTTTCACATGCTTAGCATGATCATATTCCTAGACGTCATACTCATCAATGGAATACGTCCTTCACCCCACTTCATCTGTTACCTAGAATGGTCTTTTCTGACTTCTATTAGTCCTCTTGTCCAAGGTTGAACTTTAACCCAAGATAGCAATATGAAAGAGTATAGAGAGGCACTCGTGATGACTAAAGGTACACAGACATACCTCATCGACCCTAGTCAACTGTGTGTGTCTAGTTACCTTTAGTCCTCGTGAGTCACTCCGTATACGAGGTCATATTCCTAACTTGGTCCAAAGTAAAACTGAGGCCAAGTCCAAGCTTATGTAAACCTTGATGATTCGATTCGGAAGGGTGTTGCAACATGTCAAGCTGCAACATTGTGTCATCATGAAGGCCCAACCTTCATGAAGACACCATATTGCAGCTGGCATGTGCCAACATCCTACGGAATCCTCCCATCAAAGATTACACATCCAACTAAAATTTTGATTAGATTCTTATCTTTAGTATTTTTAAGAATAAGTTTCAGCAACCTTGTTGATCCTCTAACCTCATAGTTCATTATAGTTGCATAGTTAGGAATGACTTGAAATGTCTCGTAGCTCAATATACATTCACTCCTCCTTACCGAAGGATTGCATATTCCTTTCTTGGTTCATTAATTAAAGCTTTGGACTTATAGTCCACTACAACTTAACAAAGTAAGATTAACTTACTAAGCTTAATCAAGTTTATCTACAACTGATTTTAAATTCAAGTTTCCATTTTATTAGAAATCATTTGAATGAGGTCTATTCTCATATAGATGTTTTCATTTATTTACAATTACCTTACTTCAGTCTAAGGTTTGTTAAGAGGAGATATGATTCCTCTTTCCGAATATCCTTTGGGTAAGACATCCCAAAGAATATTAATGAAATCTGATTACAGAATTCAATTGTCCTTTCATTAATATTCATTGGTTTAGAATTCAATTCCGTATTTCATTTATACAAGAGTTCATGTGTATCTTACTCTTTTACTAATGTCAATTTAAAGGCCCATATTGACCTAAGTATTAATTAATTGCACATTCCAACTTAAAAGTTGTATTCAAGTGAAGAATAGACATTATGTCCCTTTAAATCTAACAACCATCATTGAATAAGTACAATTTCATCGAATAGGAATAAGTTAACGATTATATTTCAACAATTCAATAATGGTACAACAATTAAAATAACACACCTTTCCCTTTTACTCATTCCTCAAGATTAAAATTTATACATTTTACAAGTCCACACAACCGGACTTCATTCATGCCAATCAACATTAACAACTCAAAAAGAAAGAAGAATACAACTTTTTCTTTTTCCATTTCCTTGAGAAGAATAATAAAATCTCAGAAAAGATCCATCCCTTAGTTAATCAGAAGAAGCATCATAAAACAACATGTCTTCATTTTTACTCACGGAATCCATCTACAAAATTTACTTGCATGGTCAGTTCATCGAACTGAGCATATTAAGCACTTATCATTAAAATGAGGTGCTCTTGACTAATTGTCTCAATAAAAGAACTTTGCTTTTATGAAACGTCTCAAAATTGAGATGGACATCACCTAAGAATTAAGTGCCGATAAGGATGAACAATTTAACAACCCAGTCTCAATAATTAACATCACAATCAGACAATAATATTAACTAACAACTTTTCCAAAATAATTACAGCAAACATGCAATAATTTATTCCCATTTCCTTACTATTTTCTTCCAAAAACGAAAAGAGTTCATTCCAAATTTAGACAATTACTACAAAGAATATTTTCTCTAAATAGTCCCAGATTAAAAGCATTTGTAAGAACTGATACATATATATATATATATATATATATTGTTCTAATGCAATCACTATCAATTCCATTCCATCATTATAAATGGGATTCAAAAGAAAAGAATTGACTAGAATTTTAAACAAAACTCCTTCACCTTTATACCACTCACTTAATTTCAACCAATTCAAATGCAGAAGAGAAAGGTAGTCATACACCGTGAAACAACTTATGTTACTTTCCAGAATTCAACAAACAACATAGTACTCTTTCAATTCAGAGAGGGGAAAAACAACAGATAAAATGCAATTGCTTACGCCAAAGGCAGTCATAAGTATATTCAATATCCGATAACAGAAATTCAAATAGGATAAGAAAAGAAAAGAAGTATTACTTCCAGTTACCCACTCAATAATCTCTTTCATTTAATCACAACCGAACTGGACGATTTAAACAAGAAGAGATAACAATTAGAGGTAACAGTCAAGGAGAGAGAGAGCAATTAAAAGTCAATAATCGAATGAAAGGAAGAAGATTCACATTACCTCTTCTCAATACTTAGCCGAGTATCAACTATGAAGTGTAGACCTATTACCATTAGGGTAATTCCTTCCATACTAGACTATTACAGTCTTCATAACTTACTAACTACCATTCAAGGAAGTATTCAAGAATTCATTTTGCATCTGACCCGCAAGTATCAATAACAACTGAACTTTCAATTAAAATCGTTTCCATTAATTATTCACCGAAAACAGACACATCCATCTAGGTATGAAACGAGTAAGAGTATACAACAAGGCAACATGATCACGATTTCACCGTAATAAATAAAGAAATCATTTTTCAACCACAAGAGTAAGGAATCTACTCAGTTCGGTTTAATGAAAACAATGAAGAAGTTTAAATTAGATATATATATATATATATATATATATATATATATATTCATCATTGAGTTCAACGAAGAAATAAAAAATTGTACGCTCTACCCAGTCCATTCAATAGACAGACTACTTTCCCAATTCGATAAGAATTTCTTTCCAAACAGTCATACATGGGTACCAAGAACAAACAGGTAGAACATCATATCGATCTAGAAAAACAAATGTAAAGATGCTACTATGATCTTATTGTCCCTGAGAGGATTCACATCACCATTCACCTTAATATGACAAGAAAAACAGTTCACACAAAAAGTTTTTCAAAGCATTCTCACGGTTTTCATAACCATTTGCACACACAAAACTTAGAAAATAGTTTGCACATCACTGTCACCTTCAGCAAGATCAACCCATAATGGACAATAAAACCAAATACCCATTACTTTCAAAATTCAAACAACAGAGATGAAATTCATTTCATTTACCATTTCAACAAAGATCACCCATTTTCTCAGTATGCATCAAGAAAATACCCAAATCACATTTGTTTTCAAACGAAAACTCAAGTAAAAGATCACATCTAACATATCAACATTTTATTTTTACAAGAACACACAGTTATAAGAGCAGAGTTCTTTTAATGAAGATGCTTAATAAAGAGCAAAACTATTTAAAGAAAAGAGCCTAACATGCCTGTATATTTTCTGGTTAGCTCGTGGAAGGTCACAACCGAGCTTCTCCCAAGTTTCTTCCTTCCAACAACGTTATTCAACCAGACCTCCTAACTGCTTCCACATTTCCACAAGCCTAGAAACCACTCGAAGGTGGTCGAACCGACAATGGCTGAAAAAAAACTTGCAGGCTCGAAAGAGCAACAAATAAAAAATAGTAGAAAAACTCAAAACCCAAATGAACAACAATAACCCACAAAAATTCCTTTTCCTCTTTCCAAGGCGGGTTGGTTCCCAAAACCGAGGCCATTAATGCATTGAATGCCTCTTTCTCCCTCTTTCTCCATGCCACCACCGACTCAGATTTGGTGAGGTCTTTCTTTTAAATTTGCATGTAATTTCAAATTTAGTTGTGTTGTTAGTTAGAAGCCTCTAACTTCTTTGCTCCCACCAAACTTGGCATTTAAAACCACAAGGACTGCAATTAAAGTCCGTCATTTAAGTTTAACCTTCCCCCTTATCCTCCCATTTGGCATGTATCCTTAGGTCCCTTTTAGGACTAGCAATAGTTTAGGTTACATTGTCAATAGTTAGGTTTCCATCTAGGTCGCAAATCATTAGGATTTGTAATAATTTACATCCTTTTAATTTAAAATCCACATAGGATAATTATTAGGTCATAGGTTAAAACATAACCCATAGTTTTTTTAATTAATAGGTTCCAAGTAGGTTTTACTGACTTATGTTCAAAACCAGTATAGTGCAGGACGTTTCGTCCAATGCTTAATATATACCTTGCTAACTTTGTATCAAACCCCTTTCTATCTTACGCTTTCCAATGTTACTATTATCCAAAATGTGCCCCCGCTCATTTTTGTGGCTAACTCCTTGTGTTCCTACCTCTCTTGTGCCTCAGTCTTCCTTTTTGATTTTTAGGCACTCAAATCCTTACGGAGATGGCACCATCGAGATAGAGCTCTCTCATCTTTCCGAGAAAGGTAAATTTTGCCTCTAACTCGTATTTTTAAGTTATGGCTCGGTGGAGTTTTTGTGGGAAATTTTCCCATTGGAGGCCCGCAGCCAATAGCAGTCGCCACGTGGCAAGGGAGTTCGAGAGGTTGGAGGTGAACTTGGAAATTTTTCCAAGTTTGGGTCGAAGGTTCAAATGGAAAATTTTTCCGTGGGGCCCACGGACCTAATCACGCATGTGACATGTGTCACAAGGGGAGGCATAGTGAAAAAATTGGCTAAGTGTTTGAGCAGGAAAAAATTTGAATTTTGGCCCACGGCCAATAGGAACTCGCCACGTGGCCAAGGAGGGTCGCGGGCATCGAGGTTAAAATTGAAATTTTTTCTAAGTTTTGGTAAAATTTTCAAATGCAACATTTGTCCCACATAGCCCGCGCCCAATGAAAATGGGCCACGTATCCAATGGAGCCCGAACCGGCGGAGGAGAAAATGAAAAATGCTAAGGGTTTTGCCAAGTTTTCAAAGGAAAATTTTGGAAGGATTTGCCCGCAGCCAATAGGAGCATGATAGGTGGCACAAGTGGCGGGGAGCTCGCGGCACGGGGAGAAGGGAAAAAGTTGCTAAGTGGTCGGTAAAAGTTTCAAAGGGGAAAATGGAAAAGAGGGCCCGAGCCAATAGACACAGGACACGTGTCCTAAGGGGAAAGGAGTTCGGAGCTCGAGGAGGACTTAAGAAAATTTGGAAAAAATTTCGGTCAAAAATTCAAAGGCAAAGGACAAGCCCGCGCCCCTATCGACCAACCAAATCATGCCACGTGTCCACAAGTGGCGGGGCGCGGGGGAAAATCGGGAAATTTTCCCAAAGTATAAAAAGGTAAAATTTTCAAAGGAAAACCCGCGGAGGAAGAAGGAGAGAGAATTCAAGTGGCGAATCAGAGCCCGACATGTGGCATCCAACCAGTGGAGTGTGGGATTTTTTTGAAAATTTTTCCAAAGACAAAAAAGAGGCAAAATTCGAAAAATTTTCCCGCCGATCCGTTTTTGGCCCGTTTTTGCCCTAAATCTTCAAACGATCATAACTTTTGATCCAGAGCTCAGATTTTCACGTTCTTTATATCATTGGAAATATGTTGAAATTATCTACATGATTCCATGGTCAATTTTGAATTTTGATTCAATTTGGAGGGATAAAATTAAAAACACTTCTGGTATGTGTCCATGGTTAAAAAGACATTTCAACAACCAATTTCAATGTAAAATGGGTCGCTTTTCTCAAAGACGGTCAAAAATGTCGAGCATGGGTTTGTAAGGAGTTCCATGCTATTTTAATGCGTTTCATTCAATTAGGGATGGCTCCCATGTGTTTTTCACATTTCTCTCTCTTGGGCTCGACCCATGTACTGTAAAAGCCAGATTTGGCTCATTTCTTCATGGTTGAACACTTTTTGGCATAGAAAACTTCTTCTTTCACCTCCAACAAGTGAATTTTGTAAGAATCAGGCCTTTTTCAAGTATTGTAGTAGGTTTATACCTCTTTGATGGTGGAATGCAAGAGATTTTACATGGAAATGACAGTGTAAACTCTGTGAATGCTTTCAGTCCTCTGTTTGTATTGTTTTACTTCATTTTAAGACCTCTAATTGCATCTATCCGCTTGTGTATGTTTTCCTTGTTGCATTTCATGAATTTGTGTCTATTTACATGGCAAAAATGTTTCACCACTCCTTTGGTGCTTCACCATAATTACTTAGTTTCAATTTTTGCATTTCTATCCCTGTCTCCTTGCAATTTAGGGTAGGATTAGGATCTGAACCTCTGTAGTTGTGTAAAATATAGATCTAAATTAGAGAAGTTTGAGGAACCAACCTCTAATCTAGATATTCCTCTCTCATTTTTACAAGTCCCACACTTGGAGAGAGGTTTCCATGTTGTGCAATCACACTGGATGCCTAAGACATCATTTAGAACCTTGATTTGCATCCGGGTGTCTTGATGATTTGCAACAACAATTTTGGCACACCGGGTGTGACCTTAGAGGTCTCATTTTTATTGCAGCAAAGTTGATGTGCATCTGCTACAATTTTCTTGCTTGAAAAGAGCTATAATTTGCATATCTAGCAACTCTAAGGGGAAGAATCAACTGGTTTCAGTAGTGCAAGCCTGAAAACTCATGAGAAGAATCACCACAAGGTCAAGAGTTAGAGAAGAAGAAATGTTGTTTGAATACTCCTGTAGTTATCTCCAAGAAGAAGGTAAAGAGGAAGAAGGATTCAAAGGTCTCCATCACCACCAAATAGAATTCTCTCAACTCCACCTCTGGTAGGCCTTTCATTCAGTCAACAAGGGTTTTAAGACCAATTAGAATGGCACAAAACAACCCCTATGTCAATTTCACAGCAAGAGTCCACTTGCCCTCAATGCACAACATCCAATTCCAATTACTGACCTTGAAGAACATTCTATACTTCACCTGGAGAGAATCAGACTACTCCAGGTGATCATGTTAAAGATATTGCCAACCTTTGTGTAATTCATGAAATCAATGAGATGCAAGTGGCTGTCAAATTGCTGGCATCTTCCTTCAAGGGGAAAGCATTGCAATGGTTTAGGAGCCTTGGAGCTGGTTCTATCACAAATTGGAACTAGCTGTGTATAGCACTTCATGAGCAATTTGGAGAGAAGGGAGACAACTTGTCTCTTTTGGAGCAGCTGACAACCATCAAGAGAGCTCCCAATGAGTAGCTGACTGATTTCAATTTCAGATTTCAAAAGACTTGGGAGAGAATTCCAGTGGCAGTCAGGCCAGCAGCAGAAGGTATTTTTCTCTACTATCTCAAAGCTCTAAATTCTGATATTTCTATGTTGATTCAGTCCATGGGAGGCATAACTATCCCTATGGCTTATAGCATTGCCATTAGGGCTGAAAATTGTTTGATCCAAGCTGGCAAACTAGCCCCTAGACCTCCCATGCCATTGTTTCCAAGTTTAGAGAGCCCAAACACTAATCAAGCACCTAATTTGGCTCCTTCTCCCATTCCTAGAAATCAGAGTTCAAATGAAGCTTTTACTTCATCTCCAAGTGCCCCAAATGAGCTTCAAGAAGTCATGAAGCAATTGCAAAACCTAGGCAATGAGCTAGTCACTCTCAAGAGGCAGCAAGTCGAAGGTTTTAGACCTTCCACCACTCTTTACCCTATGTTTGTCAAGGGACTTCACAGCCAATATTGGAGGGCATTTGTCTGCTGATTTGTCACACATCTTGTTCGTAACAAGGTATGGAACCAAAGCTACAATTAGGTCTCGAACCTATTGCAAGCTTTCACATTGAGCCATACACTCCAAGTCATATTAATGCCAATTGCTCAAAGCATTTGATCAAGAAGATCACCCAAGCATCGATGAAGTGACACCAAGGTTGGGAGCATCTCGGATCTAACTCTTGATTAATTGGAAAACAAGGTACATGCTTTTGATCCTTATCAAGAAGTAGAAGAATCTAAGCTAGGGTCTATTGTATACATGAAGAAAATCATCCTATTCCTAGCATCACCAAGCCAAACCACAAGGATGAAAATGAGGTATGACAGCCTATTTTTGATGGATCAAGGAGTATACAAGGTGCGGGAGGTGGAGCTATGCTTGTTTCACCTCAAGGAGTAAATTACTATTCAGCTTTTAGATTTCAATTTGCATGCTCAAATAACACTACCGAATATGAAGCCTTGGTGTAAGGGATGCATTGGGCAATCAAGAAGAAAATAAAGAACTTGCAAGTCTTTGGTGATAGTTAATTGACTGTAAATCAGGTCAAGGGACAACATGCCGACAAGAATGATCTACTCAAGTGCTACAAGAACGGGGTATGGGACCTCATGGAAGACTTTGAGGGTTTTGGCATCAAATCTATTCCTAGGAAGGATAATCAAGTCAGCGATAGGCTTGCGGCAGCAAAGAGGGGCAGCCTTTGACATTGTGGAAAGCATTCAAAAAGACAAGGTATAGCCAAACATCCATGTGATTGTGAGGCCTTCAATGCCGGATAACAATGTCAGTTGGCAAGTATTTGAGAATGACTAGAAAATCATCCATTTCTTGCAAGAAGAAGCTAAGTTCTCAGCTAAGAATCAAGAAAAACTGGAACAGCAGTATGGTGACCAAGTGTTACAGTTGAGAACTAACAAGCTGCCCAAGGGACTTATCACTTTGGAGTCCATTTTTAATCCCAATGATCATTTTAGGAAAGAGAAGGAAAACATTCAGGTCAAGAGAGAAGATTCAGTATCCATCTTGGTGGAAGAGAACAAACCATTGCAAATTGGAAAGATGACAACTGAACAAGAAAGGTATGAGTTCATACAGTTGTGTCAAGAGTTCCCTGATGTGTTTTCTTAGAGCTATGAAGACTTGAAAGGTTTCAATCCCAACTTAGCTCAACATACCATTGAATTGGATCTAAATACTAAGCCTGTCAGGTAGAAACAAAGACCAGTCAATCCACATATGGAGCCTTTCATGAGGAAAGAATTGAACAAGCTGATTGAGTCAAGGATCATATTCCCAATCAAGCATTCTAGTTGGGTTGCTAACTTGGTTCCAGTCAGAAAGAAGAGTGGAGAGATCAGATTGTGTGTTGAATTCAGAGACTTGAATAGAGCATCCCTCAAGGACCATTACCCACTCCCTTCCATGGAACAAATCTTACAGGTTGTGGCTGGCTCGAGAGGTTTTCACTACTTGATGGCTACTCAGGCTACAATCAGATTATGGTGAAGGAAGAAGACCAATTCAAGACAGCCTTCACAACCAAATGGGGAACTTATGCATACAGGAAAATTCCATTTGGGCTGTCCAATGCTGGTGCCACCTTCCAAAGAGCAATGGACATGGCATTCAAAGGTTTGATTAACAACATGGTGCTGATTTACCTTGATGATATCACTGTTTTTTCCAAAAATGTAGCAGACCACCTCTCTCATTTGAGACAAGTCTTCACAAGGTGTAGGAGATTTGGAGTGTCTTTGAATCCTAAGAAGTGTATCTTTCTTGCACATGAAGGAAATCTCCTTGGCCATATTTTCTCCAAAGAAGGATTAGCAATTGATCTAGAGAGGGTTGAAGCCATAAGAGCACTACCATTGCCAAGCCACAAGAAGGCCCTTTAGAGTTTCTTGGGGAGAATAAACTTTGTCCAGAGGTTTTTCCCAAATTTTGTTGCCCTTGTCGGACCCATCACCAAAATGTTAAAGAAAGGCATGGATTTCAAGTGGACAGCAGAAGGCAAGAAGAGTTTTGAAGCAATCAAAGAAGCCATCTCTCAAGCACCAACTTTCATCAACCCGGACTTCTCCAAGGATTTCATCCTCTATGCATTTGGAGGTAATGACACCATTTTTGCCATTTTGGTACAGCAGAACAAGGACAATAATGAGCAGCCAATTGCTTTCTTCAACCGAGTCTAGATGAATATGAGGTGAAGTATTTTTTTATTGAGAAGCATGTGTGCGTAGAATCGAAGCTTGAAGAAATTCAAGCATTTAGTCTCAAACAACAAGGTCTAGTTGCTGGTCTCACATGCTGGGGTTAAAGACTTCATCCTCAACAAGGATTTGAATGAGAAAAGGGAAGGTTGGATCACTCGTGTCATGGAGTATGACATTGAGATCAAAATCACCAAGCTGGTAAGAGGAAAAGGATTGTGTGAGTAGCTGATTTTGGGGAAGAAAAAAGAAGCATGCAATGAAGAAAAGGTTGTTTTGACAGTTCAAGACAGCCATGTGCAAGGCAGCACTCAAGAAGAAAACAATGCTGCCACCACTCCTTGCTGGACCCAAGGTATTATACACTTCCTAAGCATAGGCCTATTCCTCCGGAAATGAACAAGACCCACAGAAGACACATCAGATTGCGAGCCGTCTCATATGCCATTGTTTATGGAGTTTTGTTCAAGAAAGATGTGAATGGAGTGCTAATGAGATGCATTAGCACAAATCATATTCATAGGGTATTGGAAGAGTTCTATGGTGGACCAGCTGGTGGTCATTTTGCACCAAGAGTGACAGCTCTAAAAATCATGAAGGCTGGTTATTATTGGCCTAAAATTTTTAGTGATTGCTATGCATGGATCAAGAGGTGTAAGAATTGTGCATTCTTCACGGGAAAAGAAAGACTTGCTGCCCTTCCATTGCATCCAATCTTAGTTGACCAGCCATTCATGCAATGGGGTTTAGACTTCATTGGAGTCATTAATCCCAATTCAAGTCAAGGGCACAAATGGATTTTGACAACCACGGACTACTTCACCAAGTGGACTGAAGCAGTAGCACTCAAAGAAGCAAATGAGTCTAGCATCTTAGACTTTTATGAGGAGATATCAACCAGATTTGGTATACCTGCTACAATAATCTCAGATAATGCATTGGCATTCATTGGATCCAAGGTGACTGAGTGGGCTGTCAAGAATGAGATATACCTAAGCACTTCATCAAACTATTACCCTCAAGGTAATGGCCAGGCCAAGTCTACAAACAAGAACTTGTTGAGGATCATTAGGAGGACTCTTAATGAGAATCAGAGGTCTTGGCATACCAAACTGAAATCAGCCTTATGGGTTGATAGGATAACCCCCAAGAGATCCACAGGTAACTCTCCATTCAAGCTTGTTTATGGAAGAGAGGCAATCTTGCCCATGTCACTTGAGTTACCAACATTGGAACTCATGAAGCAGTTAGAGTTGCTAGAGTTTGGGCCCATGGAGGTGAGATATGCAGAGTTGATGGAGCTACAAGAGATCAGAAATCAGGCATCCCAAGCAAAGGAGAAGGATCAAGCTTTGATCAAGAAGACATTCGATAGGAAGGCCAAGGATAGATCTTTTCAAGTTGGAGATCTAGTGTTGAAATGGGATGTGGATAGAGAAAAACCGGGAAGGCATTCAAAATTTGATGCCATTTGGAGTGGCCCATACATGGTCACGAAGTACAAGAACAAAAATGCTTTCCAATTGGCCTCATTGGATGGTGAAGAACTGCAGATTCCAGTCAATGGAATCTATCTCAAGCATTACTTCTAGAGGGAAATTCTCCACCTTGTAAATATTAGATTATATTTTCATTCCTCCAAGTGCTTTGCACATTTTTTTTTTGTAGGTTAGTTTTGTTTCCCCTAAGTGCTCTGGCACAGCTTGCTGTCCATGGAGATGTTTTGCAGTCCTTGCTTCCATCGGGTGATATTCCATCTTCCTCCTCGCAACATTCTAAGTCGGGTTGGGGTTCCAGATAGAAAATTTGATGACTCCATGCCCAATGGATCGCTTTAGGAAACTAGTACTTTCATCTAGCAGCAGATGACCCCTCCGAGTCGCAAAATTGTTATAAAAATGTGCCCCTCGCTCATTTTTGTGGCTAACTCCTTGTGTTCCTACCTCTCTTGTGCCTCGAGACTTCACTTTTTGATTTTAGGCACTCAAATATTTCTAGAGATGGCACCATCGGATAGAGATCTCTCTCGGCTTTCCGTAGAAGGTAAAGTTTGCCTCCTAACTCCTCGTATTTTTCAAGTTATGGCTCGGTGGAGTTTTTGTGGGAAATTTTCCCATTGGAGGCCTGCAGCCAATAGGAAGCTACCACGTGTCAAGGGAGTTCAGAGGTTGGAGGTGAACTTGGAAAATTTTCCAAGTTTGGGTCGAAGGTTCAAATGGAAAATTTTTCCCGCGGGGCCCGCAGACCAATCACAGTGTGACACGTGTCACAAGGAGAGGCATAGTGAAAAAATTGGCTAAGTGTTTGAGCAGGAAAAATTTTGAATTTTGGCTTGCGGCCAATAGGAACTCGCCACGTGGCCAAGGAGGGTCGCGGGCATCGGGGTTAAAATTGAAATTTTTGCTAAGTTTTGGTAAAAGTTTCAAATGCAACATTTGTCCCGCGTAGCCGCGCCCAATGAAAATGGGCCACGTGTCCAATGGAGCCCGAACCGGTGGAGGAGAAAATGAAAAATGCTAAGGGTTTTACCGAGTTTTCAAAGGAAAATTTTGGAAGGATTTACCCATAGCCAATAGGAGCATGACAGGTGGCACAAGTGGCGGGGAGCTCGCAGCATGGGGGGAGAAGGGAAAAAATTTGCTAAGTGGTCGGTAAAAGTTTCAAAGGGGAAAATGGAACAGAGGGCTCGAGCCAATAGACACAGGACACGTGTCCTAAGGGGAAGGAGTTCAGAGCTCGGGAAGACTTAGGAAAATTTGGAAAAAGTTTTGGTCAAAAATTAAAAGGCAAAGGACGAGCCCACGCCCTGTCGACCAACCAAAACATGCCACGTGTCCACAAGTGGCGAGGCGCTGGGGAAAATCAGGAAATTTTCCCAAAGTATAAAAAGGTAAAATTTTCAAAGGAAAACCCATGGAGGAAGAAGGAGAGAGAATTCCGGTGGTGAATCGAGAGCCCAACATGTGGCATCGACCCGGTGGAGTGCGGGATTTTTTCGAAAAATTTTCCAAAGACAAAAAAGAGGTACAATTCGAAAAAATTTCCCGCCGATCCGTTTTTGGCCCGTTTTTGCCCTAAATCTTCAAACAATCATAACTTTTGATCCAGAGCTTAGATTTTCACGTTCTTTATATCATTGGAAATCTTTTGAAATTCTCTACATGATTCCATGGTCAATTTTGAATTTTGGTTGAATTTGGAGGGAGAAAAAAAAATCTTAAGTGCGTGTCCATGGCCAGAAAAGACGTTTCAACAACCAATTTCAATGCAAAATGGGTCGCTTTTCTCTCCAGCATGGTCAAAAATGTCAGAGCATGGGTTTGTAAGGACCTCCATGCTATTTTAATGTAGTTTCATTCAATTAGGGATGGCTCCCATGCGTTTTCATGTTTTCTCTCTGGGCTCGACCCATGTACCGTAGTAAAAGCCAAATTTGGCTCATTTCTTCATGGTTGAACACTTTTGGCATAGAAAACTTCTTATTTCACCTCAAGCAAGTGAATTTTGTAAGGATCGTGACTTTTTCAAGTATTGTAGTAGGTTTATACCTCTTTTATGGTGGAATACAAGATATTTTACATGGAAATGACAGTCTGCAAACTCGTGAATGCTTTCAGTCCTCTATATTGTTTTACTTCATTTTAAGACGTCTAATTACATCTATCAGCTTGTGTATGTTTTCCCTTGTTGCATTTCATGAATTTGTGTCTATTTACATGACAAAAATGTTTCACCACTCCTTTGGTGCATCACCATCATTAGTTAGTTTCAATTTTTACATTTCTATCCATGTCTCCTTGCAATTTAGGTAGTATTAGGATCTCGAACCTCGTAGTTTGCAAAATATAGATCTAAATTAGAGAAGTTTGAGGAACCAGCCTCTAATCTGGAGATTCCTCTCTCATTTTCATAAGTCCCACACTTAGAGAGAGGTTTCCATGTTGTGCAATCACACTAGATGCCTAAGACATCATTTAGAACCTTGATTTACATCCAGGGGTGCTGATGATTTGCAAAAACAGTTACAACTCATATGTATTTGGGAAATCAAACCTTACCATTGGCAGCATGGTGCCAAGTGAGTATACCTATAACCAGGTTCTTTAAAATTTACAACAATCTCCAGCTGGGTTTTAGACTTTGGTTTATTTCGAAAGTTAATCGACAAGACGACAATAAAGAAGGCTGAAGCATACCTTGGATAAATGGAATTGATTCAAGGTGTGCTGTCAACATAAATATGATTTCATCAAGTACAAAAGCAATTCTGCAGGTTCACACTTTACAAAGCACAAGTTATAATGACATTAGTCCCAAGTAAGCAAAGTTACAGTATGCATGAATTCAAAATAGTAATACTTACTTATTGCAAACATGACTTTCAAGGTTAAGGAATACACCTTCACATGACAATATTCATTTCCATATTTGCATCATCTCAAAAAAAAAAGTTATTGTAGTGCTGCCAAGATCAAGACGATGCATAGCACATTTGGAGGAATTGAAGCTACTCTAATATATACAATGATGTAGAAAAAATCAATGGAAGGGTTTGAGATAAATCCCATTGATTGGGATTTATAGGTTGGCTTCATCAAGATGATTTAATTCAAAATATTTAGCTTCCTTGCATGAACTAATGATGTATGGGCCAATCCAAAGTGCATCAAAATTTTAATGGCACTCTGGTTTGGCTCTATCGGCATCCCACTTTAAGACCAAGTCCCCAACTTTGAAATATTGGGGCTTATCCTTTCTATCGATCCACTTCTTTGTTGATTTCTGATGTTGTTCTATCTTGAAGGGCAGAATTTCTTGATTCTTCAAGTTCAGCCATCTATACCAATCTGATTTCTCTCTGGTCCACTCCATTAAATTCTAGTTGTTAGGCAAGGTCTAATCTAGTAAAATCAAGAGATAAGGGGAATCTAGCTTCCTTACCATGAACCAACTTATAAGGGGATGTACATATTACCTTATTCATCATGATTTTTTTCCCAGAGTGCACATGAGACCTTTTATGCCACTTCCTTTGGTTGATATTCATTTTCCACTTCATGATTCTAATCGGGTTCTTGTTTGTAGACTCTGGAAATCCATTATTTTGAGGGTAATAATTGGAGGAAGTCTTTAAATATACACAAATACTAAAAGCCCAATCAATGATTTTGGTACCAAGGAAATCTTTTGCATTATCGAGATAATTGTTTGAAGGTTATCAAACCTTGTTACAATACCTTTTACAAAGTCATGGATGACTGACTCAATTCATTCCTTGAGAGTGACAACTTCTATCCATCTTATGAAGTATTTCATAGCTTTCAGTGACCACTTAAACCCAATGCTTGTCAAGGAGGATTGATCATGCTTATGAATTTGGAGGGGAAGCACTTCTAATTTCTTCTTTACTACAAAGAAAACACATTCTTTGCATTTGATGACCCAATTATGTTTGCCTTCAAACAAGGTAGGCTAAAATATTCCTACAATTATGATCTTCATCGTTATAGTCTTACAAGAGAAGTGTCCACCATATAATTCATCATGAAATTCTGCTAACACTTTTTCGGTTTGCGTGACATCAATACATCTCAAAAGCATAACATCAAGATTCCTTTTGAAGAGAATGCCATTAATCAAAACATATGAAATATATTGCAGCCTTAGATGTCTTCTCTTTGATTTGTTCAAACCAGGAGGGTATGTGACCTCGGAAAGGAATGTGGTCATGTCCTTCATCTAGAATCATGCACTGTGGGCTTCATTTTGTTCGGGCTTTCGCACATGGGAGATCTTCATCTAGAAATAATGAAGTCTCAAGTGCATCTTATTCATCCTCAGCAATCTGTGTGTAGAGCGTGTTACCTCTAACAAGATTTGTGGTTTTGATAGTCACATCATACTCCATGATTTCGGTCACCCATCACGCTCTTTTATCATTGATTTTTTCTCCTATCATAAAGTCTCTCACACTTGCGTGTAAAACCAAAAAATTTATGCGGTTCATGGAGATCATGATCTTAAATTTCTTGAGCACACGCATGATGTCATAGACCTATTTCTTTGTGTGACTATATTTCAACTCATATTCCTTCATCATTTGACTAAATAAATCCACTGGATGATCTATCCCTTGCTCATTCTCTTGTGTCAAGACAACAACAACATTTGCATCAGCGCCATAAGCATAAAGGATGAAATCATTTGAATAGTTGGGGTTGATGAGTGTTGGCGCACAAGAAATTTCTTGCTTGATCTTGTTGAAACTTTCCTTTAGTTCTGCTATCCACAGAAATTTTTGTTCTTTTTAAGCATGAGGGTGATGGGCCTTACTAGTCCTACAAAATGAGGAATGAATCTCCTAAAAAAGTTGATTTTTTTGAGAAAGGAATCTAAGGATTTCTTGTGCGTGGGTAGGGAAAGAGCCATGATGGTCAAAAATGCTCGGGATTGATTGTTATGTCATCTATTGAGACCACATGTCCTAAAATCCTGCCCTATGACATAGAAATATTTCACTTCTTAGGGTTAACAGATACCCCAATTTTTTTGCATCTCTCAAATACTTTTTCCATATGCACCATATGATTCGCGCCCTACTTTGAGAAGATAGTTATATCATCTAGGTAAACCAAGATGAACTTATTGATGTATACTTTGAAGGAAATATCCATGACATGTTGAAATGTCATGTTTGCGTTTGAAAGACCAAAGGACATATTCTAATATGCATATGTTCCCCACTTGGTTGTAAAAATCGTTTTATATTGATCCTCTTCCTTGACCGTGATCTGATTGAAGCTAAAATACCCATCCAGCATAGAGAATATCTATCGCCAAACTAGAGTCTACAAAATATACTCTATAGCAGGGAAAAGGATAATGATCCTTCAATGATGTCTTATTTAAATCTCTCGAAATCAATGCGAGAATCTGATTTCACTATTTTTATTTCACACTGGAACAAGATAAGCAACCTGTATAGTATTTAATTAGAAAAATTATCTTCACCTTCATGATTTTAGACGGCTCTTTCCTCATTAGAGGCTCTACCTTCGATTAACTGGTCATTTCTTTTATCCGATCGGCTTGATACTAGGATCAAGGTCAATGGAGTGTTGAGAAACACTTGGATCAAATCCTTTTGGGTCTTCATATTCCCATGAAAATATGTCACTATATTTATGAAAGAGAGATATAAAGGCATGGTTTTCATCATGTGTGTAAGCTTTACAGAGCAACAACTCCTTTCCACATGCAATAGTGACTAAGGAGAGGTCTTCTTGCACTATGTGTATATTTTTATTCGGGCTTGAGCTCATCATTAGGGCTAAATATTGTTCCTAAGGTGACCATCCCTATAGGAAACTTATTTGTCTTGAGTTATATCACTTGGTCACCATAGCTGTTATGTAAGTTAGCTTGTATGTTTGATGAAAACTCAACCTCGTTTTGGATGAACTGGAAACTGTGTGTGTCACTGTCAAACATTTTCTAGCTAGTGTTATTTTTAGGAATGGATGGCCTAATCACCATTTTGATGTGCTAATTGTTTCCTTCGATAAAGTCCTTAGCAAGGGAGAACTGTGAACCGAGCACAACCATCTGATCATCCTCTTTGTTCATCTTTCTCGGCACCACCTGCATATTTAGAGAATTAAAGCTCTGAAGGAGGTCCCAAACTCTATGATTATAAGATTTTAGAAGCTTATTATTTGTAACACACTTTTTTGTAACCTAGTGGATAACCAATTATGTGTCCCTAAAAAATCTATATCACCTTTATCCTTTTCTTTTCAATAATAAATAGACCATGCACCAATGCCTCATACTCTTTCACATTGTTGGAACAGGAAAATTGCAACCTATGCACGAATAATAATTTATCATCCTTGGGAGAGATGAGAACAATACCTACACCCGTGCCATTTCTACTTCTTGATCCATCAAAATATAAATTCCATAGAGACGTGCTTTCTTCATTTTTATTAAGCGTGCACGGCAACATAACTTCTTCTTGAAGGATGAAATATGTACAAAGCCTAGTTTCGAATGCTTCAAGTTCCTCAGCATATTGATCAAAATTATGATGCCTTTTCACCCACTCATCTAGCACTAAGTCAAGTACAAGAAGGGGAAGAGGTTTCTCTTTAGAAAATGAAACTTGTTCTTCTTGGATTAGGTAATTGGCTTGGGGAGGGGAGGGATCATATGACTCAACATGATAGGAAAATATTGGCTAAACTTGTATTATAAACTAGATACCATACCTTTTCCTTAGTAATATATGGGACCAAAGAACACAAGTAACCACCCACTTTTGCAAAGTAAAATTTTTTTACAAAAAAAGGGAAAACAAAGGAGGTAGATCAATGATTGACACATCTTGGGTTATGGTGAGGCTTGGACATACATGAAGGGTTAACTCAAGATTCTTGATGATTCCTAGAGTGGTGACAGTTGAACTATCAAGTTGCAAGAATCCTTTTGTTAAGGGGTTATACTTAAGACCTAAGAAATCAATAATTTTCTTAGGCATGACAGAAGTATTAATTCCTAAGTCAATCATACGATTATGGACGAGATGTTTTCCTACAATGAAGGACATATAAAAGGGTGGGGTTCGACAATCTTACTTACTTGTTTCTCCTCTTCTTAACAGATGTTAATAACAACAAGCATCTTTTGAACAACCTGGATCAACACGTGGAAGTTAGGCTAGAGCTTCATGCAGTAAGTCACACTGAGATTGAATGGACAAGGCATCCCACATTATGAAATTCATATTTTTATTCTTCATTTGGTCCACAATGTTGAATGGAAGGAATGTTGACTTATGTATTTGAGGCACAAAAACATATTTTCTTGATTGTTCGGGCATAGAGATAGGGTCTTTCACTAACGAAGAGGCTTGACCTACCAAAGGAGAGGCACGTGCTGCTTGAAGGAGCTTTATGAGGAATTGTGTGTAAGAAATTGTGTGCCTTTACTGCTGGATGCATTAGTTGAATCCTTTTTATTTTAAGCATCACCTGTATTATGGGAATTGATATTAGTTTTAGAGGAAATGATATAAAAGCTGTACTCAAGAGTTTGATAAAGATATGTAAAATGAGTTTGAGATGTCAATGTTAGGGGAATTGTCTTTTTCCATGGTTTACAAATTTATCAATATAAAAAGGTAAAATTTATCTCTCAAACTAAATATGCAAAGGAGATGTTAAAGAATTTTGAAATCTAGAATATTGTAAACTGGTCAAGACACCTATGGTTACATGATGCAATTTGAGTAAGGATGATGAGTCTTCTAAAGCAAATCAGACTCTATACAAGTAAATGATTGGAAACTTATTTTACACAACATCCTCTAGGCCATATATCATGCAAGAAGTTTGTTTAGTTTTGTACTTCCAAGAAGCCCTAAAAGAAACACATGTGTAATTGGTTAAGATAATATTAATATATCTAAAAGGAACTTTACATTATGGTTTATGGTACCCAAGAGTTACATAGTTCACCTTAACAACATATACATATGTAGATGGAGCAGGTGACATAGATGATAGGAAAATCACAAGTGGAGGAGAATTTTTCCTTGGTTGAAATTTAGTGTCCTGGTTGAGAAAAATGGCCTATTTTTCCTTGTCCATAGTAGAGGAATAATACATAGTATCAATATCATGTTGTGCACATGTTATTTGAATGAAGAAGACTTTATAAGATATAATGGTAGAAAATGATAATCCCATTTATATATTTTTTGATAATACTAGTGAAATTAACATTTTGAAGAATTTTGTTATACATTGCATATTTTGACCAGATATTATTACTTGAGAGAGAAAGTAGCTTAAAATAATGTTAAGTTGGAATGCATTTCCATAAAGGAGTAGATAGTACACATTTTCACAAATCCCTTCTCAAAAGGGACACATGAGTACCTTAGACACAAGTTATGTGTGATACCATTCTCCTCAGGTCACTATATTCTCAAGGAGTAGCATCGGTTCAGGGGGAGAGCCATGGAAAACCCTTTTTCCATTTATGTTGAAGGGGAGTAGTACAAGTGGAAGAAGTACATAATGGGAGAGTATTATATTTTGAAGATGATTATTTCATGATAGGGTTTCTATCAATGATAAAGGGGGAGATTTTTGGAGATATTTTCATTGATGTAAAAGGATTCATTGACATCAATGGATAATGCACAATCCTCAAAATAAAAATATCAATGATCAGATTGATATGTTCTGTGACCAATTTTAATAATGTTGAATGTAATAATTGTATACCATAATGTGCAGAAAATTCAAATAGGGACAACATTATTTAATGGGTTATCCAACCTCCATTAAGATTAAATGATTTTTTTATGTGGCCAACCTCCATTGAATAAGGGAGGATCTATTGGGTGAAGCATCATGACCATTCAAAAGGAAATTTTATTTTATGAAAGGAAGATTTGTTGGATGGAGGAAGGGGCCAAGGAAAGATTTTGAGTGAATATCACTTAAGAAGAGAATAATTTAATAAGTGTGAAATAAGAGTTATATATTGAGAGGAAAAGAATTTTTTTGAAGAGGAAATAAAATTATCCATCATTCATTGAAAATCCGCACTACAAATGGTTTAGATGTTAGTGCCTCATAAAATGAAGAGATTGGTGTTTCATAATGAGTTGGTGCTCAAATGAAAATATTGGTGTTTGAATTGCAAAGTTGGTGTTTGACATTGGTTATCGGTCTCTAATAGGTTAGTGCCTACATGAATTTAAAAGGTTTTTTTATATATAAGCAAAAAATTTTCCATGGTTTTTTCAAAAATGGTTTCCATGTAAATAGTATGTTGCATAATTTTTACATCTTATGAGATTGTTGTTGTTTTGACTATTAAGTTTTGTTTTGTTAAAATTTTATCTTATATTGATTCACCCCCCTCTCAGTATAAGTTTGTGTTTAACATGTAATATACTCCACATTATTTAATAATATTTTGAATTACGCAAACATTTCATAATAATATGTGCATTCCACATGATGCAATATAGTACTCTACGACACTGTGACAACATACTTCTTCAAAGAGTGTCCCACCAACAAAAAAAAATACAAAATAAATAACTCTAACTATTCAAGATGGTTTTGGTTGATCTAGGACATCATGTGAATCTAGGTGCTCCTACATAAATATACCCCTAGGGATTTGATGAATTCGATCAAGTGTTTCAAGAACTCCCATATTTATTTATGTCATGTTTATAATTGTTTGAGCATTGAAGGATATCACAAAAATTATAACATTGAGCTACAACTCAAGGTGATTGAAAATGGTTTAATTTATTTTTTAGAGGTCCCACATTTACAAATTCAACGTGTGAGGTTGAGAGAGGGGCATGTTTTATTTTAAATAGGGTCCAAATTTTTAATGTTGGGAAGTATGTGGAGAGAGTCTCAAGTGAATTTTATATATAAAATCAAGTCTAATATACTATGAAGGCATGCTAGAAAGGAGGCTCGTGTAAATGGTTTATCATATTATTTTAGTAGAGGGCCCAAATGCTAAGTCAAAATGTTGAAATGATGGGCATGAGGAAGCATAGAAACACATGTAATAATCATAGAAATACATTTAATAGTGAAAATTGGTTTTTCATCATATCACATGCCATGATATTGTGCCCTCGTAGAATTGCACTAGAAAATACAATGGAAAAAGATTATAAGGAATGTAAGTCCTTGTGTATGTACTAATAAAGATCTTATAAGATCCCATGGATTACAATCCCATGTGGTTAGACACAATGGATATCCCATTAACAATATAAGTCTTGAGTGCTCCAAACCTCATGAGGAATAAGGGATATCCACATGGAAATAATATTGAGGAATGAGAGATCAAAAATTGGAAATAAATATGACCAATAAGGGGCTAAAACATGGCATAATAGAATATCTCTTAAACGTAAACTCACGGAAAAAAAAATTGGGGATATTTTAATGGAGATTGGTCATGCAAATAAATCTTCAAATGGCCATAACATTTGTTTAGATTCTCCATTTTAGGTTTTCTTTATGATGTTAGAGAAAAACTACAACATAGCCTAATAGAATATCTCTTAAAGATACACTCACGAGAGAGAGAAAAAAATTAGGGATATTTTAATGGAGATTGGTCATGCAAATAAATCTTCAAAGGGCCATAACATTTGATTATATTCTCCATTTTAGGTTTTCTTTATGATGTTAGAAATTTTCTCTAAGATTTGGGCATTGGTTATAAATTTGGGAAAAAATAATGAATGTTTTTAGAGTAGTTTTTGAGTCAAGCTCATGAATTTTGGCTTCTGCGATGAAACAGTCTTAAGTATATTCTTCAACATATTTACAATTTATCGGGAGGCATTTTTCCTCCACATGAATTTGATTTAGAGTATTCACTCCTCTAATTTATCACAAACACTCATTGGTAAATTGAATAATCCATTTTGTGAAAATAGAGTTCCTCCATTGGACACCCATAATAATAATGAGATCTCTTGATGAATAGAAATTGTATTTTCTCCATTCTTCTTGATTTCATGTTTTTATTTGTACGCCTCTCATTATAATCCCTTTTTCTAAAGACTCGATTTTTTATTATAAATTTCATGTTTTCAAGAAAAAAACGTGTTTCCCTTCAATTTTTATGATAACAATGAATTGAGTATTCTTTTTGAGCCCTAATCTATTTTCACATGGGTTCACTCTCTTACCTTAAATCAAATATATTTTGTAATCTTTTGAGTCCTTCATTCTCATGTATTTCCCTATATTTTTCATATTATAATTATGCAAAGCCCTATAAATTGGTTAATTTTTTCTTCATAAGGGGTATTTTTACATCTTTCACAATCTTCCTACAAATTGGAAAAAATGCTTTGTCTTAGCATGGAGTCTTATGTGTATATAATTAGTTTCATAGTTAGTATATATTTAATATAATGGTATTAGCTATGGATTTATGAAGAATTTCTTAATAAGTAAGGAATACCAAAGAGTTATGGATTGGTCATGGAGTGAGATTCTATTTTGTAACAAATTTATTGAAAATTTGTACAAAAAAATTCACTTATTTGTTAAATAATTTAATTCATTTGTTTTCACTTAAGTGTATTGAATGTCATATTTCTCTACAATTTGGATCTATTTAAAATATTGATTATGCAATATATGTTTAAGAAGTTTTTCACCATTGTTTTTAAAAATTCATCTATGAAATGTGTAATTATGCTACAAATTTCATCTCAAGGAATCTAGATTCTATTGTAGAATAATTACAACTATATGGGACCATTAAACAAGCTACCGATCCCCACTTTTTATGTTACTTTTTACTCAATTTTATTCTCTTTCCTATTTGGTTAATTTTAAACACTATAACGTCATAAGGATTTCACCTTTGTGCTCAAATGCACCTCGATTCCAATTTATTTAGTGGGCCTCACATTATATTTGTTTAGGAGTGTGTTCAATGGATATAAAGTCTCATATTTACACATTTGTGCTGCAATATTTTCTTGAACTTTGTAAATGAGTTATTATTACATTAGTGAAAAATAATTTTGTGTGTAATCACTACGGTCATTTTTATTGTTCATATTTTCACTCTTGAGGTGAAATATTTTATCTATTTTCATTATATATTTTCTTTAGATCTCTCCTCATCGTCTCACAAATCAAGAAGAGTAGAGAGTATACCACCTCTCTTAATTATTGGTATCATATTTATCCTAGTTTGTGAAGAGAACCCACTTTCGAAATGACCTAGAAATTTTCTCTTTACCGAACCCCCATGTGTAAATTTAATCTCCAAAACATTTCATAAGGAAAATTTAAATACAATAAATTTGTTTAGGTAACAATATTTATAAATTATGTGAACTACTACATATTTTCTATTTACATAATTATGATCTATACAATCATTAGTTTATATAGATGAAAATATAAATCCCTAAATTATTTTTGTAATTCAACGATAAAAACCATAATGGTAATTAGTTTAGTTGATATAATTAAACATTGAAGAGGTACATTCAAATAATCTATGGTATTCTCATTATTGTCAATAAATGATCTAGAATCCTCCCTAGGGTTATCATTATTATCAATAGACAAACTATAATAATATCTTATAACATGATTATCGATGCATGGATTCTATCATAAATATTTAAAGGAATATCATTAATATCACATAAATCATTGTTAACAATACAAACATTTTGAATAAAATAATCTATACTTGTATTCAACTAGATTATAACATTATTAGTCTTGGCCAAAGGTAGGGTACTATAGAAATAAAATTTTATTAATTCATCATTACTAGTTATTGATGAAGAATTTTAAAATTCAAAGTATGAGGATCATGTAGGATAACACAAACATCTACCGAGTTGCACTCCAAAGCATGATGAGGTTTCATGAGGAGAAAGCATTGACCAAGTAAGTTCATGCAAGGATTCATAAGGGGGAAAAATCTCTCATAGATCTAAATGAATGAAGGTTTACAAATAGGGGGTGTTGTGTAACCCCACTACATGTTATCATGACTCTTCAAGTCGGTGTTGTGTAACTCCCATATGACACACTAATGTGTAATGATGTGCAAGGAATCTAATGATGACCCCTATGAAACATAAACCTATGACCTCACCTAAGTGAGATGACTCGATATGTGATGTTGAAAACAAATCACATCAATCCTCATTCATTGTAACTTAGGATGAGGAAAAAATTCAAAAATGAGAAATGGGTTCGGAACTAAATCTTGATGAGGAACCCATGAACAACAAGGATCTCAAGAAATAGAGGAAAAATAGTGGGAAAAACATCCACCATAAGAGATGAAAAACACTCTCTAAGCTAATAAAGATGCCAAAAATACATCCCGTAAATGGCGAGAATCTTGATAAGGTACCCATGTATAAAAGTGAAATATCTCTAGAAGAAGAAGAAGAGAGAGGAAGAGGGAGACAAGAGGAACGTAGAAAATTCCATCAACGGATCTAAACTCTGTAACTCTAAGAATTATCCAAGAAGAGCATCGATGATGTGGTCCTCTTCCTCTAGACTAAAGAAGAGCTACCCACACCGAACTATGTGCCTACCCTTGGGAAGGACATAAATAGAGTATTGAAAGTCTACCCATTCCATGAAAGAAGACAAAGGTAGTAGTAGGAAGAAATCTGAATCTGTTTCATGAAAGTGTGACATAGGTCTAGAAAATGAGCATAAATTAATTGAAGGTAATGCCATGTGCATAGAACTATTAGATGATAGACTCCTCTAAAACACTTCTAGAGGAATGAGAAACATGTAGTTCATCAAAAGTAGACATTACGAAGAGATGACAAAGGTATGATAGATAATCATCTCAAGAAGGGGGCTTGGTAATCGGAAGAATAATGAATGATAGGTATCAATCATCAACTGAAGGTAGAGAGGTAGAAAGGTACTCACACACTAAAAGTGTAAAGGAGGAAGATGCAATGATAGTATAAGGCTGAGAAGGATACTTCGATGTCGATGAGATAAGATGGGTATCAACACTCTATGGAATAAGGATGAGAAAATGAGGATAAAATTCCTTAGTAGTACTATTGTCATCACAACTAGAAGCACAATCCTCATCATCAAGTAATTAAATAAGAGAGTATGTGTCGGTGGAACAATAATCACATCAATCAAAAGAGGAGATAATTGTATCGGGAGCAACAAAAATGGTGGCAATACGTGAAGGGTCTTGAGAAAATAACCGAATGATGTTCCAGATGATGTGGGGAGGATCTAGTTCCTTCACATGAAATTGGAGAGGTCAGTGACATGTAACATCAAGTGACCAAAAATATGGCCGTATGTGTCGATAAATTCCTCAAGATGACTAGAAATAGTGGCTACTGATAATTGATCCATGTAGAAAGTGTGAAATGCCCTCATAGGTAAAGTAGAGTTCTATAGAAGCACATTATGATGTATAGCTCTCTCTTCTAAGAAGAAGTGATGGACGATGTAAGGAAATCCTATGATGCTCAAGTATAGAAAGGGCATCCTAAATGATGTGAAAGAAATAAATGCAAGTTGCTGTGCAATAAGAGGGTTTGTGGATACAAGAAAGGTTGAAAGACATCGACTCACCCGAGAATGTGTCTGCGTGTAATACAACACCGGGAGCAGTGGTAACCCCCATGTTTATGGAGCTTTATAAGTAGTGTGTGATTACAATAAGGTTTTTTCATGTGATGTCTTACAATTGACCACTCACCTTGCAATAGGAAAAAGTTCACGTAAGAGTGGAGGTCACATTGAGACCTATTTGGAAATTTAGGAATGATACACAATCAAGAAAAAAGTATGCACAAAAAGGGTAATAACAATTCTTAGTGTGAGATAAGGAAACTCACATTGCAAAAACAAAAGCTCTCTTTTCTGCAATGATATGACAGATATGCTCACTAGATGTAGGTGAAGAGGAGCACTACAATGTAAAGAGCCAAAAAAATGACCAAGAAAGCCAAATAAACCTATATAGAGGTCCAAAAAAAATATACTCCCACCTTACGATGACGATTTTTTTAATTTTTTCCCCTTACTTAGTGTTAGGGTAATAAAAATGGAAAAAATGACAAAAATTTAAAAGGGTGAGAAAATGGGGTCCTAAGAAGCAAAGAGGGTGAGAAGAGGAAGGAAGCTGGCCAAGATGGCTTGGGGAGGTGGCAAGCTAGTGAGGTGGCTCAAGAGAGTGATCTAGAAATCTAACGCTGAGTTTGTGGATGAGCTAAACAATCTTGTCATAGCGAATTAGGTCTAAAGCTCACGTCAAGTCATGAGTGGTGTAGTCATTTTTACACCCACCAAAGAACAAAGGATTACCATGCGCATCAGCCTATCACCCAGCGGGCACTTGGGCACTCACTCGAGGCACGCATGGGTGTCGAGTCTCTCTTTTATGTGAGTTAAGTGGGAAACCATCATCTATGTTAGGAACTTAATGAATAAAGGTGGAAATGAGACATACAATCATCATAGGGCTCAGAACGGCCTCTAGAAAATGTATTCATTCCAAACAAAGAGTACTTACAAATAACAGATAGAACTACAAAGTAGAAAGGAAAATACATAAGGATTTACATCTATTCCATAACATCTATGAGAATAAATGAAAAGATATAGATATGAACCAAATCAATTACATTCATACTCATTCATGTTTGTAACCTCATTACATTCAATGGATCCATTAGACTACCACATCTTGATCAGACCGAAGTCATACATCACAACAGGGATCATTTCCTTCATCCATACAAAGAAAAATTTATATCCCATCCCCTTAATACATTACTCCCTTATATAGCCTCTACCCAATCCCATAGAGTTCTCACAGTATTTCTGCAGAGCTCGATCTCTATATTCTCCTCCCGTCTATCTGATCTATATATTTTTCTCCTACGAGCACTCACATATATAGGCATCCCAAAGTGCTAACTCATCCTTCTACAGCCTTAGATCCAATGCCAAGTGTCTGAATGTGGTCCTCCATGGGAGCATGCTCCTTCAGGCCTAAGCTCTCCACTTTTTCCATGATGTCTTCTAGAACCTTCTATCGCAGGGCATATTCCTTTCATGGGCATCATGTTTCCAAGATGGAACCTTATCCACTCCACATGCGTAGTCGGGTCACGCTTTTCTCGTGTCCTACCCAAAATGCCCAATATGGCTAAGTCCTGAAACCTTGGCTCTGTCCGTGCACATGCCACAGGTTTTCTTAAACCCTTCCTTAAACCTTGTCCTGCGCGCCTTTCTTCAACTAGGCCTTGCACGCCTACGTGCCTTTTTATACTTAGCCAATATTTTGGGGTCCCAACATCACCCCACACTATGCCTGTTCTCCATCCGTAGGAACACTTCTCCAATGAATAAAGAATTATAGTAGACTTATGTCTTGGAAAAATAATAAGGGGATGAAGAATTTGGGAAAGAAGAAATAATGGGGAAGTGATGGCATTATTTCAACAAGCTAGGAAAATCTTTCTGCACGTATCGGCCTCCAACTTTTACAGGGCATAAACTTCATTATGCGCTCTCTAACAGAGGTCACCAACTAGGGTGCTTACCTCCCCAAAACTTATTCCATCTCCTTGAGTGTTCATAGTGTCAACAATTTTCTCCAACTCCTTGCTCATGTCTTCAAGTGCATCCATCCTTCTAGTAATCTGTGGGTATAGTTCCTTCAACTAGTTTTTGATTGAACCCCTTAAGGTTTCAATGGCCTCGGATTTATTTTCGACCTTGGAAAGGATTTTGTCCCTTTCCACCCTATTTCCCTTATCCTTCTCTTAAAAATCCTTCAACTCCGCTTCGTGAGTGGAAACCAATATGCTCGCCACTCTATCCCTATCTGTGCAATTATCATACGTGGCCTCAGCAGATTGGGTAGAAATCTTGACATCCGCAAGTACCTTGCTATACTCAACAATGATTGCTACCACTTTCAATTTTTCCTCCCTCTCCAAGCGTGCTACCACTTCTTTCGTAGACTCTAGGGCCAATGGTTGTCTCTCCATGGTGAGGATGTGCATCAGATCTTCTAAGCATTCAAGAGTGGATCCATACTTCTACACGGGAAACGTTAGGTCTGGATGCTTCAACATAATGAAACTTGTGATAAAATCCATATTTTTTATACTTCACACACCTTCACCTTCTCATCCCTTAGTTTGTGCTTCAGTTGTGCGTTGATCAACTCTTCTTGTTTCAAGCCCTTAGTCTTCTTAGCCAACTCCTCTTCCTTATTTTCTAGCTTTTCCTCTAGAAATCTTACTTTTCATTTCTTCCAAAGAGCCTAGCCTCAATCTCAACCATGACCTTGTTCAGCACATTACATAACTACTCATTTGAGAGTTGTTGGGAATTTACCAAGGGGTTGGTTCCCTTAGACTCTGGTACTGGCATAATTCCCCTTGGTATACTTCAAACTCTGGCTCATCAATATGGGACTCAAATGCCCAAGAGAGCATCTTCCTTGTCTTGGGGTGCATGCCCTCCTCATCAAATGACTCCATAGCTATAATTTCTTCCATGGGTATAGTGCTCTAGAAATGCGTGTGTAACACCTTCCTTTGGTCATCAACATAGCCCATGACATGTCCTCGTTCTGTATCAAGGCTCTTCCTTCCCGAGTGTGTGGCTTTAGGGAAACTCACCATTAGACTGGGACCTCCTCCCATACTGACTTGTTATTTCTCAATGCTTTCCTCCTTACCCTCTTCCATCACTATGTCAGTGTTGCACTCTAATTCTTTTTCTACCAAGGCCTTGATTATTTTCATTGCTTCTCTTTCTGCCACCTCGTTTACTTGCTCCTATGTAAGGCTTGGAGCTTTCTACTTCTATACGCCAACCTCCTCACTTCTTCCCATGTCTTGGGTACACTTATTCTTCTAGCTACCCTTGTTCCGCATGAAAAGGAACTCTTATTCTTATTTTACACCCTATTCTTCTTAATCATGCACGCTAAAGATAGGTGGCTCTTTATCTCTATCAAGATCATCCTCTTCAGGATCATCTTCTTCATCGTCATCATCCTTTTCACCTATGTATCTCTCCAAACTCTTTGTCTCCTCCGAGTTAGCTTCCTCTTCTATCCTCTACTTATTTTTGAGAGGTGACTCTTTTATAGGGGATCCAACCTTCTCTGCTTCCTCTAGAGACTTTTCTTTGGTGAGGGGTTACTTTGGGGCCTCTTCTTCTTGGGTCTTCTCCTTTACTGGGACTTCTTCCTACACATATAAGTTATAGGTTTGGAGCTTGCCACCAGCGTGCTTATTAGCTAGGCAGTCTACACACTTGGTTCTTTTTCTTCTTCTTTCTCCCTTTTCTTGAGTGTGGTCTTTCTTCTACCCATGGGATCTTCAAGTATGGAGACATCATTCTCTAGGTATGCGCCTTTCTCAATTTTGGCCTAATGCAAAGATACACATGCACCGTGGACTTTCCTATAATTTTTAGAGTCAGGGGTTTCATCATTTTGACTTCATGCGCTACATACTTTTCCATGTACACATGCTTCTTGAGGTAGACCAATGTCCTGCACAACTCCCGTGGTCTTGATCAAATTCACTAAGGTCAAACCTTAGTCTCTTTGCTTCTTTGAACATGTTAACTCCCACTTGGAAGTACTAGGGTGAAGGAGAATGGGAGTTTACACCATGGGCTCATGGTTTCATCCACCAACTTGAATCTGCCTATGTAGAAGTGTTGGTACACAAAAAACTCAGCTTCTCTTGTTATAAGCACTGGTAGCTACTCTGGGACTCTCCACTCTACTTCGAACACATCCCTTAAGCACTTATACCACTTGTCTAGGTGCGCCTTGTGGGAGGTTGTCATTGTTTCACATGTATACTTTGAAAATATTTTCATCAGCAACGGATCTTAAGTTAAATACTCCCAAACAAACTTGTCTTCCCCGTCAGGAACTCCTATCTCTGAAAATACAATTTCCAGGAGGACATTTCCAAAGAGTATTTTTTCAAATTCCTTGGCACTGCTGATTATCTCATCTACAATGAAGGCCGATAAATTGTAGATTGTGCCCTCTGATATTTTTTTGCATACATTTAACCAGGCCTTATTCACCTGCGTCCACCTTTCTTGATCATTTAACTTTGTGACCAGGCATGTGGCCATTCTCATGATGGGATTTGGGATTTCTACAATATCAAAATACATTGATTCCTTCTTGTAATCATATGCGAAATGATAAATTTGATGGATTTCTTGTAACTTAGGTCATCATCTATGATGTCCCCTCGTAGATGACACCTATAAACTTTGAAATCATTTGAGGGATATGCGCATCTTGCACCTCGTAAATTAAAAGTGGTCCTCATGCACACGTGACATTAACCACTGATAGAGGCACTTAGGCTTTCTAAATTAGGGAAATCATAGAGTTGCAATAACCCTACCTTCTCCAACTTCACTTTTACCTCATCACTATAGATGGGCAAACCCTCTAGTGTCCTTTTGTTCATCGGGAGCACTAACTCCAATGCCATTTCCTTCTCTATTGTTCTTATGCGATGGTTATAATCACTCACTATCATCTTTCTCAAATGGGATTCCCACTCCTTCCTAAGAAAAATCCCATCCAGTACTACATTTCTGCATACCACTCCTCATTCATGCTTGTGGTGGTTTATGTTAGCTCTCTGTCCTTACCCTTGCCCTTGCCTTTCATTGGCTTTGGGTGACAAGCTGGTTTCTTGGGTTCCATTGTATAGGTCATCTTATCACTTTAATATCTTCTTATTAATCTACTCTTCCACTCCTTCCAACCTTAGATCTCAAACTTGTGAAGAAAACCTCTTAAACGCGTGCCCTAGTTCTTTAAACCCTAACTGGGATAATTCCTTCACAATATGGCACCTTCTCACAACTTGTCTTACACCCGTGAAATCCCTTCCTTCTGGTTTGAAAATATAAACTAGTTACTCATGCTCAAACTCTTCAAATTTTTCTTCACACATGGATCAGTCCTGGAAGCCCTAGTTTGCAAAGATGCAAAAGTGCTTCTTTCTTTGTATACACAAAGTAAATAATGAAATGCCTCGACCCTTTATTTATAGTTTTTCCCACTTTGTAACATTAAATGCTATATTACCTACCACCATACTTTAACACTTAATGAGGATTTTTTAAAAAAACTTGACTTTAGCACTTTTACTCACGTGTCTAACCTTGCATGGAAAATTCTCCAACCTTCTAGCGTGCAACCAATCCATCTTGACAGGAGACCTTTGTGCGTGCGTAACCAGCACCGAAGGAACTTCTTCTATCATGATTTTTTCTCTCTTCCTACCTCATGTTGCTTATGCGCTTCTTCTTCTCTTGTACATGGATCCCCAATGTAGCCTTATCCTGACACCAACCATCCTTTTTCACCTTTTCTTACATGTACTTTCTTCACAGGGCCATTCAACCGGGCTTTCCAATGCAATCCTTCTGGTGCTTCATACTTCAATTTCTTCCACCTTACTCCACCCCACACTAAAATGATGTACGGTCCTCTGCGTAGTTACAAATTTCAAAAAGTAATGAGATTACCAGTGCCCAAGGCACAACACAAAACAACAACAATGAGAAAGGGAAACACAAGAAAGGAAAATGCATTAAAGAAAATCCTAAACTAACTGGAAATACTACCTTATTTACAAACACCAAGAAGACTTATTTATAACAAGGCTTCACCTACTCCCATTGAAGTGTCCTAGAAATCTCGTCCCATCCAACACTTGTAACTGGCATGTGCTTGAATCAAGGATGTACAAGATGGTGTAAGGACCCAACCAATGCACTTTTAACTTCCCAGGATGGTATAAAAACTTTGAATCATATAGTAAGACCATCTTCCCAACCTCAAACTTCTTGTTCCTAATGTGGTGATCATGCCATGATTTTTGCTTTACTTTTTTGTTGTTTGGCTCCACCTGGTGAGTGATCATCTTTCATCTAGCTTCATTAATTTATCAATTCTTTCTTCTAGTGCTTGCTCATCATCCATCCCTCCTGCGCACACTATTCACAGAGAAGGTAACATGAACTCAACCGACAGGATAACTTCCACGCCAAACACCAATTGAAATGGTGTGGCTTTGTTCATCCTTTTATAATTTGTCCTATAAGCCCATAATACGGATGATACCTTGTCATCCCAATCTTGTCTTCCGACATCACAAATATTTGTCAGGGTATGACTCAATATCTTGTTAAATGCTTTTGCGGTTCCATTTTCTTGTGGGTGATAAGGTGTAGTTTTGTGATGAGCCACCATGAACTCTGCTAACAGGATCCTCACGGTCTCATTCAAGAAATGTGTACCCCTATTGCTGGTTAAACTTAAAGGGAATCCATACCTCGTGATAATGTTCTCCCACAAAAATCTTATTATTGTAGCTATTGTAGTCTTTAGTTGGGGCTGCCTCTTCCCACCTTGTTAAATAGTCCATGTAAGTGATTACATAGCGTGATCTAGTCCTATGCTGGTGCAATGGGCCTACAAATTCTATTAGCCCATTTCTCAAAAGGTTCAGCACTAGGGATAGGGTGTAAAGGCATTTCATCTCTCTGCTTCTGGCTTGCCAACACACTAACAATGGTCACATGCTTTACAATACTCCTTACAATCCTTATATAGAGTTTCCCACCATAATCCTGCCATTAATATTTTATGTGTGGTGGCATCACCTACATAATGTCCACCTGCACTTCCTCCGTGTGCTTCCTCTATGATGGTGAAGTGCTCATGCTCTAGTACACACCTGCGCAAAACTTCATCATGCCCTAGTTTGTATAAGTCCCCACTGATCAACATGTAGGGCACGATACATATGGATAGTTTTTCTCTAATGTCTTCATCCCTTCCAGTGCCATACTTGTTTTAAGGAACACAATAATATCCTCCAAGTCTGAGGGCACATGCCACAACCTAAAATAGATTGTGCATCTAGCATGGTATCTTCAATGCTCTACACATCCTCCCCTAAATCAATCCTAGAAAAATGGTCAGGTATGGAATTACTTTTGCTTGGTTTGACAACTATGGTGAACTCAAACTCTTGGAATAACAACACCCACCGACATATGCGCCCTTGTAGGATGGGCTTATTCACCAAATATTTTAATGCCATGTGGTTAGTGTAGAAGATAAAGGGAGTTTCCAGTAGATACTACATGAACTTATGAACCACGTAGATCATAGACAATAACCTCGCACTCAATCGTAGTAGTATAATTACTCTACTGCTAGTGTCAACTTCATGCTTACAAAGTATAGGGGGTGATCAACAATTCCCTCACCAAGATTTGTAAGCACTACCCCAATGGCCATTCCGGAGGCATCTACATTAACATGGAAGGGATTATCCTAAGAGGGGAAATGTAATATAGGCACGGTGACAAGCCTATCCTTCAATGTGTCAAATGTCTTTTGTTGTTCCTTTCCCCAATGGAAGGAAATTTTATGTTTGAGAAACTCTTCTAAAGGTGTGGTGATCTTGGCATACCCCTTGATGAACTTCCGATAGTAGCCCATGTGTCCAAGAAACCCACACACTACACTTTGACTAGTTGGCTCCCCCAATCCCACAATCACTACAATTTTGGTAGGATCCACCAACAAGCCTTCTTTGCATATGATGTGTCCCAACAGGGTCCCAAATGGGGTAGAAAATACACACTTCTTGATGTTGAGGGATATCCTCAACTACCGACACCTTTCAAACATCAATCTCAGATTGTCACAATGGTCCTTGACCAATCCATACATGGTCCAATCATCAAGGTAGACTTAGAGAAACTTGTGGATGAAGTCCTGGAAGGCCTGCACTACAATGTGTGAGAATACAATAGGTGCGTTCTTCAACCCAAAAGGCATGACCATATAGGAAAAACTTCCCCACTCGGTGGAAAAGGTTATCTTTCTCTAGTCTTCCTTTATAATCCTCACCTGGTGATATCCTGAGAACCCATCCATGAAAGAGTAGACTTTGCACCCTACCACTCCTTCCAAGATTTCTTCAGTGAACGGGGTTGGGAAGGGATCAATGACACACACTGCATTCAGATCCCTATAATCAACACATATCCTTATCCTTCCATCCTTTTTTATACTAATCACCATTAGACTTATCCACTCTGATTCCTCCACAACCTCTATGATTCCTGATGCTATCATCTTGTCTATTTCCTCCTTGACCTTCACGCGCAGATTAGGATTCATTCGGTATGGTCTCTTCCGACTGGGCGCGCACCTTCCTTCAACTTAATTCTCATTTCCCCAAGGAATGGTGAATGCCTTTGAGTTTATGATACCCACATGGGAATAAATCCTCAAACTCATATAAAAGATTAATGATCTTAGAGACTTTCTTCTCTGACCAATAATCTCCAATGATAGCTTCCTTGGGTTCTACCTCCAACCCAATATTAACCTTCTTTTTCTTTAAAGGCTCATGATAGGCGTGTGTTATTTCATCATCACTATCCATCACTTTGCATGAGCCTAGAGAATGGTTAACCTCCAAATTTTACATCTCTTCATGTTCTATGACATAACATCTTACCTTTTTCTCTCTGCACACACACGCTCAAACTACACCTCATTAGACTCATCTTCACCAAATTGTCCATCCAAGCATGGCTCTCCTAGAAATTCTACAAGCCTATCCTCTTCCTTTGCACTATCCCCCATCATAAGGCACTTGACCTCCTACAATGCCTTATCCACCGATGGTTTGGTGCTTCGATACTCAAATTCTTGGATGATATCAGCCACTAGTTCTTTCCAATTCCCTACTTTGCGCTTGTCTTAGAGTTGATGTACCATGCGCACGTCCAACCCTATAGTGTAGAATACAGTTTGTGTACCTAGATGAGTGGTGGTAAAGCTTCTGCGCCTTCCCTCTAGGCTCTCTCACAAGATTGGATGTGGGAAGAGGCAGGATCCTTACCATGGTATTCTTTGATGGTGATGAGCATGTTGCTTCTAGAGAAACCGAACAGAGAAGGAAATTCTCACTTCGCACCATTCTAAGAGATTATCCCGATGTGTTTCCCACCAGCCACACAGTATTTTTGAGTAGGACATAACTTAACATCCTCCTTTCATTTTCCTCCTTCCACTGAGATTTCATTTTCTACAAAAATACCTCAGGGGAGGCTCCTCCTGAGTACTTAGGTAGCTCCTTTCCTCCTAGGTGCTGAACTGTGCACACCTTTGTCACCTTTGTCACCGATCCTCTCAAATGTCATCTCGATTAACTCATAGGTTCCATGTGCCCAATTATCACATGCTAGACTAGTGGTGTCACTTACCGACTGAGCATCCTCAAACTGGATAACTCCGTCGATGTGGGATGGATTATCTCTGGATCCTTGATTGAGCGCACATATATTCTATCCAGGACCTCTTCTCCCAAAGGTTTAGTATAGGGTGTTGACTTCCCATCAGCCAGGGGTATGATGACTCATTCCTCCTCATTTTCAAAGCTTATGTACCCCTTGTTGAACTAAAGATCCACATTGTTCTTATAACACCATGGGCACCCAAGTAGTGTTGGGAAATTGTCTGCCTCGGCGAGTGCACCAAGACTTCGAAGTCCCCAATAAACTTATCTCCCTAAATGGTGATAGTTGCATCCTTTAAGACACCGATGGGCATTACCTTCATTTTGTTTTCCATATACAACATATTTAAAGATGGTTATAATCCGGGCCTTCCCATCTGCCATGTCAAACATTCAATGTGAGAACATTGACCTCCCGTCAGTTGTGTCAATGAGGATATTACTAAGGAGCCATCCATCCATGACCGCATTTAACGTGATCTCCCTATCATAATCAAGGATGTGAGGGGGAAGGTTTGCATGTAATACCTGCCTCTCATGTTCTTCTCTCGGTGTGTGGTACCTTCTCTCTCAACCATGCTCCTAGCAAGGGAATAATATTATCTTTCCTTAGCATTTTACATACTTCCTTGACCTCATCCAAGTCATCTCTTGGCACCTTGACCTTCCTTATTTTCTCCTCCCTCCTGAGACTAATCCTTTAGACACTAGATTTCTCCTTGTAAACTTTGAATGACGTCCATGGTATCTTGATATACCTCCTTTTGATGCGTGGTTCTGGGTACTTCCCATGTACCACTTCTTCCCTTGAAACTAGGTTCTTCTACCTTGGTATTTCCTTTACGTGTGTAGCCTCTACTCTTGTTGTTACCATAACAAGTTCTAATCCTGCATCACGTGTTACCCATGGCATCCATTGTGTGTCCGTCTTCTTAATTATTACCATTTGTTGTGCCCTTGTCTTTCTATGCTGTTGATTCATGTGCTTGAACAACTCAGGGCACTCCTCATACTTGTGTTTCTTCTCGCACCATGAGCACTGCAATAAGTTTGGGCACTCTCATTTGTAATGCTATGTAGATCCAAATTAAAATAGGTTCCCCATGGGAACTCACTTCTTCCTCCTCCATGGTTACCATGACCATGAAATCCTCTACGAAATCCCCTTACGCACGTGCCTCCATCTGCACGCTCTTCATAATGGTGATAATCACCTTTAGAACTACTAGAAATGCTAGTCTGGTGCACCCCATGATCAATGGCCTCATGGATCTAGTCAATAAGCCTACAATCCTTAGTATCATGGGTCATAGAGGTACAAATATTATAGTAGCAAGACACATTCTTCCGAATTACGTGCTGTAACAAGGGACATCTACTTGCATCATGGTCCCATGACAAATTTCATAGTCTACTATTATGGCACGTACTATCCTCTAAGGGAAAATATCCTTGACATGCCCCTCTACTTCACAATTTGTACACCATATACCACTGTGAGTCTCATGGGATGAGTTTGCAGACAAATTCTCTAGCTGCTTAGCCATAACAAGTAATTTGAGCCTCCAAAAATGGGTTAACACTAGTATCAACACTTCCAACAGCTTCGCATGTAGAGCAACTTCTAACACCTGTGTGGGTCTGTGAAAGTTTTATGAGATAAAGATCTTCTTAAAGGTGTTATTAACCCCCCAAAAAACCATTGAGCATGCTGTGAAGGGTGAATTTCATATGACAATTTTGACAAAGAGGTTCTTAAACGTTGCATCATACTCCTACACACTCTCTGCCATTCCCTGTTAAATCTCATTCAGGGTACTGATGCTCTTCTGTTCAAACTCAGGGATGTGGAATTATACCAAGAAGGTGTTCTTTAAAGAAATATAATCCACCACCATTTGATGAGGGTCATATTTCCTATACTAGCTATGTGCACACCCTTGCAACTTTGTTGTAAAATGACTAGCCTTCCGCTCCGAGGTTGTGATTACCTTCACATGCCACCACAAGGCAACTCACACTTATGAACATGTTCTGCAACATCTTCAATACCCCTGTAATCTAGAAAATGTAAAGACATCTCAAAGAAGACTTGAGGAGGTTGTTGGGGCCCTTTTCCTCTTGAGCCAGAGCCTTGGTTCCCTCTAGTGTTTCCTCCACCACCGGATCCACCAGATCCACCAGGTCATGTGCCTCCTGAGCCACCAAATCCTCTAGATCCACTAGGTCCTATTCCTCCTGACCCACCACTAGATCCACCAGATCCACTAGGTCCTATAGTAGTTGTGCCAAGGGTCCCCAAAGTTCCACTAAACGAACTGCACACCGATGGTCTATGATAATGCCCCACTACCACTAGTGTACCCCCACAACACTCTTAGCCATGAGACCGAAGGCTTGTGTACTTTCTCCTTGTCTAAAAATTCCTCAAATACTAGAATATACGTAGCCATAGAAGTGGGAAATGAAAAATTATATCTCCTGGGCATAGATCTGTCACTTCCACTAATACCAACCAGGGTCAACAATACTCCTTCCTTGATCTGGAAAACCAAGCACTAGGGTTTGGTCACTAGGTGGGTTTATACATGCCAATGAATCTTCTCTCTCCATGTGATGAACTCTCATCAGAAGTCTGAAGGGGTCTCTCTTACACACTTTCCAAGATGGGGTAGCATAGACTGCTCAGGTTCCATGTCCTCCATGTGAACCTCAACTCCTTCCCACAACGTCTACCTCCATAGATCCATCACACTTACAACCTCATGTTGTCTAGCAATCTCCCTTTCACGTGCTTCACTATACTTGAGTCACCTCTCCTCCCTTTCCTTCGTCGTAATATCTACCATCTTCCTCCACCCTAGTTTCCTTGCCCAATGCTCAGAATGGTTTAGCCGGCCATTGGAAATGCCTCTAAACTCAAGGTAACAATCAAGATCTTCATTCCAGAGGGATAACATATAGAAATGATCCTCTAGGCTCCCATAGAAACTCAAACTCAGCAACTTCTAGACAAGAATATGTAGAAATAACATACTCTAGAGTGTAGCTAGCCAACACACCTTTCCACCAATGATCCACAACATGAGTCCATGTCAGATATACATCCTGTAGCCTCTGGTATTCTTCTTGGGTCCACACACATGATCTATAATACTAGCTTGATCTAGACGCATATGCCGAGAGTCATTCATACAATTCTATTGGGAAGTAAATAGAAAAATGTTTCATACAAATCATGGTAGAGGTTCTCTTCTACCCATCTACGTGCATCAAACTTAGATCCAATCTTGAATCTCTGAGAAAATTCATCCTCTATGATTTTAAACCATGAGTCAACACTTTCCATGGTTAAACACTCTACCATTACTCATTACACAGATCATGATGTACATCATTTCCCACTACAACTTGAAAAGAGGTCTTGTAATGGAACCAAGATGTAGTCATTTTTACACCCACCAAATAACAAGGGAATACCATGTGTGCCACCTATCACCCAATGGGTGTTAGGTGCTCACCCCGAGGCACATCAGTGAGGCACCGAATCTCTTTTTATGTGAGTTAAATGGGAAACCATCATCTATGTTAGGAACTTAATGAATAAAGGTGGAAATGAGACACACAATCATCATAGGGCTCAAAATGACCTCTAGACAAATGTATTCATTCCAAATAGATAGTACTTACTAGATAACATATAGAACTACAACAGAAAGGAAAATACATAAGGATTTACATCTATTCCATAACATCCATGAGCAAAAATGAAAAGATATAGATATGAACCAAATTAATTACATTCATACTCATTCATGTTTGTAACCTCATTACATTCAATGGATCCATTACACTACCACAACTTGATCAGACTGAATTATACATCACAATAGGGATCATGTCCTTCATCCATACAAAGAAAAATTATATCCCAACCCCTTAATACATTACTCCCTTATATAGCCTCTACCCAATCCCATAGAGTTCTCACAAGTATTTTTGCAGAGCTCCACTCTCTATATTCTCCTCTCGTCTATCTGATCTCGTATCTTTTTCTCCTATGAGTGCTCACACATATAGAGGAATCCCAAAGTGCCAAATCATCCTTCTGTGGCCTTAGATCTGATATCAAGTGTCTGAATGTGGTCCTCCATGGGAGCATGCTCCTCCAGGATTGAGCTCTCCACTTTTTACCATGATGTCTTCTAGAACCTTCTATCATAAGGCATATTCCTTTCGTGGGCATCACATTGCCAGGTTGGCACCTGATCCACTCCACATGCACAGTTGGGTCACGCTTTTCTCGTGTCCATCCCAAAATTCCCAATATGGCTAAGTCTTGAAACCTTGGCTCTTTCTGCGCATGTGCCATGGGTTTTCTTAAACCCTATCCTACATGCCTTCTTCTTACATGCCCTTATTTACTAGGCCTTGTGCACCTACGTGCCTTCTTATACTTAGCCAATATTTTAGGGTCTCAACAAGTGGGAAATTTTTGACTGAGGGGAAATTTTGAGTTAATTGTTGAGCAGATCATGCCAAAACATGTTAATATGAAATCAAGCGAGTCATGTGGTGTTCAAAGTGGGAATTTAGGTCTGAGTTGATGTAACAAAAGGGTCACTAAGTTAGATTTCATGTGGAGAATTAAGTGGTAGAGACTATAACGGAAGGTGCTATGAATCAAAGTCGTAGAGGTATAATGTACCTAGGAGACAAAAAGATGCCTAGGGTGGTTGGAATGGCTGCAAGAAGACTTAGAGAATGGAAAACGCATCAAGAAGTGAACTAAAAAAACCAGAGAGTTCAATGGTACGTGAGGTGAGTGTACAATAGAAAATAAACACCAGACCTCCCGAGGTCATGCCGAGACAACCAATGTAGAATGATTGTGAATGTGAGTGTGGTGATGGGGATCAAGCTAATTGGGAAATGCTATATCTTCAACATGCAATATTAGGATCGAAGAGTCTAAAGTAAAGAATGGTCTCCTAACCTAAAGTGGTGTAATTGTTCGATCGAGATAATAGTCTCTCATAGAATCTAGTCAATGTGAAGCTCGGTGAGATTCTATTCACTGGTTGTTGAACACATGGAAAATGACCTATGGGCACCTCATATAGATATCCGGTGACAAGGTCATGGAAGTAAAAATGAGAGGCACGATGAAGCCACATGTATTTATAGGTGATTTTCTAGTCTAGTCCATAAATTTTTAGCCCAATCGATTACTATGTTCGTAAAGTCAAGCTATGCAATAATATCTAGTTGAAGTGGTGAAGATTTGAATACTAATGTGTGTAAGCTATTGTCAATGTCTAATTGACTAGCATGCCTGTTGGGTTATGGGACCGAGGATCATAACCAAAGACTCATGGGGGATATAACCCTTGGATGGTCATGCACATAATCAAACCATGTTTCTAGAAGCGATCCAATAATCATAGGCTTGATTGGGCAGCTATGTTTAGTGTATTGAGTTTTTGTATCCTCTCAAAAAAAGTTGCAGTGTGCATAATATTGTTAAACGAAATCATTATCAATGTCGGGTTATCAATTCTAGCCCGTTGGGTTATGGTACCAATGGATCACAATTGTATGTATTTTCCTATTGTGGACCATTGATGGTCATACAAAGTGGAATAAAATGAATTTTAATAAGAAAACTAATTACTAAAAGAGATCTAATCTATGTTTTTGGGGTTTTTCACAATATTTTTGATCAAAGCAATAAAACAAGCTAATCTATCAAAGGAAATCTTTTTGTTCTTTTCTAATTTTTAGGCAAAGCGTTATAATCTAATAAACAAACTAAAGAAAAGTAATCAACCTGATGTAGTTGGATACTTGTACAAATGTATGAATCTAATCTAAATCAAACAACCTAATCTGACCAAAATCCTCCAAACCCTACCTCAAAAGTGAAGAACAACTCATGACCCTCAAAGGGGCTATTGTTCTTCACAACTTCCCTGGTAACATTAAAAGGTGAAACTTACCGAAACAAATGATTCTCTACTCTATTTGAAATGAATTATTCTCTACTCTATTTGAAATGAATGATGATCTACTTTATTTGATATGAAATTGACAATTCAACACACAAGGAAAATAAACATACAACTCCAACCTGGAAAACCAAGAGCTTTGGCAAATCTAGTTGTGTTTTTGCCTCTGTCCCCTCAAGTATGTTCATTTCTTTTTCTAAGCATTCATGTGAATCCAAGATATTTTGAATGCAAGAACAACATTAGAGGATGGTGCTTGAGTAATGGAAACTTTATGGCAATCCAGATGCAATGCAGTAGGAGAGAGATAGTACAAGAGATCAAAGCTTGGATATGTAATTCCTAGCAAGATCATAGTAGCAATATAATGCAAGATACCCAAAATTATCAGGTCCTATTATTGAATACAAGCATGGAATATATAGGAATGGAGGATGGGAGGTTCCTTCATGTAAAAGGCAAGAAGGAGCGGTTCAAACTAATTAAATCTATTTAAAAATAGGAGGAAGGAGAGCCAAGCAATCAAAGATAATTTTAGACAATTCAGCCTAGGGATGCATACGAAAAGAAAAATTAAGTTAATCGTCGCATGTTCAAAACATTCGTGAAGAATCTAGAAAAATTAGGTAGGACCGATGCCTTGTGTAGGGCAGTGGTTTTAGGACTGCCTCCCTGTCATGGGTGATGGTTTCAAAACTACCACCTAGACATGGCAACGGTCATGGAATTGAATTCCTAAACATGCGTAGAAAGAGCAGGAGCCGGGAGAAAGTGAGGGAAGGCTAAGTAAAGACCTCTAGGTAACAAATATACAATGCAAATGGGAATTAGAGCTCTAACACCTTCTTGAAAGGAACTAAATCATCATTAGGGACTTTTGTAGACATTTTCGATAATGTAGCACATGTAATTTTGGGTGCATACATATTTGCCCCTTGAGAGAAGCATATTAGCCATAAAATGGTGTAAAATGTAGAGTCTAAGTATGGTGTTCCTGAAATGGGGAGTTAGAAGCTATACCTGACACGCGCATGTGTCAAAATATCACCACCCAAACTCCTGTTACCTACAAGAGGAAAATAAAACTAAAGTGTAGATAGATAAAATATCAAAAAATAAACACTAGAACAAATCGAAAAGAAGACTTACCATCTATGTGGGGATATATAAATATACCTACGCCAACGCTCCAACCACTCTGTGAACTCATATAATCAAAATGAGATAAAGAAACAAATATATATATATATATATATATATTGAAATGACTCACATTTCAATTCATTTGTGCTATTTGGTTTGGTGAATTTGGAGCTGGACCAATGGTGATCATTTTTGACAAGAGTACTGCTGATACGACCGTGACGAGATAATGACCATGCCTCTACATGTGGGAGATCAACCAACACAAAATAAAGGTTAGTTATTTTCAATTTGTCTTTTTATACCCTAAATGTAAAAATGTTGAAAAATTCACCTAGGGGGGATTATTTTAAAAAAATTGTCTTAAATGAGTCTGGGGAACACCCATAGGGCATGTTTTTATTTCATCGAAAATGGTCTTTTTATTGTCTTTTTGAGAATTTTTAGGGTAAAAGACGTGTTTGGAAAATTGGTCTAGGACCGCCACCCAAAGTTGGGTGGCATCACGGACCTGTCATCATTTCAAGGTAGAAATCTTTGAAATGCCACCCTACACTTGGCAATGGTTACGAACAAAATGACCAAACATGTCTTTAACTTGATTTTTTTTGGATTTTTCATGTTTTGTGATGTTTTTCATGAGCTTATTATTTGGTATATGTTACTAAATTCTCTTTTCCGTGTTTTGGTGAGTACGAAGAAGGAGGATTACATCGAGATGGAGCTAAGAGAGGGAGTGTGATTGGCTCCCTAGTATCCTAGATCAGTGACACATGACGAGACAAATCTTCTTCATAGGGCGGTATTTGGAGGATTGCACATGTTCCCCATGTTGTTCCTACTAGTCACATTCTATGTGAATTATTTTCCTATTGAGATATAAACCGAGAACACTTTTCAATTCCTAGGTGTTCAAGGTGAGTGAATTATCACCTTAGAGGATGTATATTGTATTTTTAGGATTCCAATACTTGGAAGGAGATTAACATTAGAGACATGGGGTCCAAGGTCGTGATGATGTAGTGAGCCACATATATGGGAGATGTCATTGTCTTATCTAGCTCGAAGAAGGGAATGAAGGTTTCGTCCATTACCACTTCTCCCATTTCTGTCATACGCAAAGCCATCATGGGCATATTGTTCTCCCGATTGATCAGGGACAAGGGCGGTGACACAATTTTATACGTTGGGCTCCTATCATTGCGTAGATCGAGGGGCACATCTGTAAATATGCAGGGTGCAAATATCTTAGGGACTACCTACCATGATTTATACAGGGTAGTCAGATTGTAGGGACATTCATTGAGCCACCCCACTCTTGTTATGAGTTGGGTTTACATAATCCTTTCATCCCTATGGTAGGGGAGTACTAGTGTCGATCCAAGGGATGTTTGGGTAGCTAGATGGATTGGTATGTTGGTACTTAGGATGCCACATCAGCTAGTGGATTCCCGACTATGGTAGACATGATTGCTACACCCTACCGGACAATGCATGGATATGAGGAGTGGAGGTGACCACCATAGTAGCTTTCTCTTTGATAGGTCAGCCGGTGGTTGTGAGTAGGGAGACTTGAGGTCCACCCATTTTATCAGTCCCTCAAGTATTTTTCCTTCCATACATTGATATGCTCCCTCCCGTTGCTCCATTTTATAGGACCATTCGGGAGACCCGAAAGGGCCCTAGAGGGGATCCTTGTTGGATAGTGGTCATTTCAGGTGTTCCCATTGTAATTAGATGGGTGGTCCATCCTCGCTGGGTAGTTGGTACCCCTGGAGCACCCTTACTTTAGATTGTGGTTGTTTCACTCGGAAATGCTTCGTTCCTTTTAGAAACAGAGATAAGGTTAGGGTTATGAGGAATACCTATAGAATGTCGAGATGATGTGCGCGTACCGTAGAGAAAGATCAGGTTGATTGCAGAGAACTCCTTTTTGTCTGGGAAGGACTACCGCAAATAAGAACACAAGACCACAAGATTTGATTAAACAATAAATGAGGAAACTACCTTGGGCCTAGGAAATGTAAAACTTCCTTTCGAAGGTGGTCAGTTTCCCTGCTAACGTGAATTAACACAAAAGACTGTAAAATATCAATTAAATTGCTTGGCTGAACTGGGTAGGGGAAAGGCTGTTTTTCCTGGTTTTTGATCAAAGGAACCGATGCCGGTTACCTATAAGCGATGCGTTCATCGATAACCGACACGGTGGGTTCTAGGATCTTCTGGGCTGGTTGTGGTGTTTGTAATGGCTGGTTTTTGGATAGTATTAGGAAATGGGATGGTTAGAAGCAAAAGAATGACAGTTAGAGGTAATGGTACGTTGGATAATGGATTCAGAAACGGATTTGGGAGGACTGTAATTCCAAAAGCATAAGAAATGTTATAATGGAGGACATGCAAGATGTAACTTACTGGTTTTTACGAAGGTGCAAGTTGATCTCCTTTGCTGTAAACACGTCTAATATTTTCACTCGTCTCTGCTTGATCAAGTGAAGATCGGACTCGCCTCGCCGCAATGCCTCTCGTTGATCCAGAAATCCTTGACCGATCTTCAAAATGAAATTCCGATCCGTTGTTTTGGTTTGGGAGCCCATTTACAGGGAACCGATGGCGGTTGCGTAACCGACGGCGGTCGAGTAGAACCGCATCGGTAAGGAAAAAGTAGGCTATTTTTACTAAAATAGCCCACCTTCCCGCTTTTCTCCCAAGGGATGGGCCATGGGCTTGGTCAAGTGGCTAGAAGGTCGGCTTTGGGTGCGAGTAAGGAGGCATTAGTTATGGATGTGAGTCTAGACCAAGTCATGGGTCCTAATTAGGTTAGTTTAGGGTTAGGGCTAGGTCATGGTGAGGTGGCCAAGTGAGGTGGTAGGTAAGGCGATGTGGATTTATCAATTATGAGGTAATTAATAAATAATTGTGTAAGGTTTAGGTAATGAGGTTAGGTTGTGAAATGGGATGCGGGTCACAAGGGGTCGTAAGACACGAATTTGGTGTCTACATTAGCCCCTTATTGTCGTGTAGCTTGTTTTGTTAAAGCTGCGCGAACAATAATATGAAGTGGTTTCTCATGTTAAGGATATAGGTAATCCCCCTCAAATCTATCACCGATGGAGTGAACGGGAAATCAGGGATAGGGTTGATAAAGGGTATATGTGGTAGAGAGGATGGTAAGGTGGTGGGGTAGGTCCAAGGAAGCAGACGCATGTTGAAATGCAATAGTACGACTAGGGTACATGATTTGACTAGCAAACCAGCAATGTATAGGCAAAGGTCGATAGTTTATCCAAACAAGGGTGATATAATCCTGGTATCCAAGGCATAGGAAGTAGCTCCAGGGTATATAACAGGTAAGGTACCGGAACGTTTAGGCATGTTCGGCAGTACCAAAAGGTTGGTTTGGTTGAGATAAACGTCACGGTCTAGGTCTGGGCAAAGCTGGTCGACAGATCAAGTCAAGGACCCTAATCATGCTAAAACACGAACAGGTGAGCTCGATTGAACACAAGGTACATGATGGATGTATAAAATAAAACGTTGATTGTGGGTATGGTATGGAAGTGATACGGCCTTGGGTCAGGCCAAGTGGTTGGGCGGTGGCCCTGGGTCAGGTTAGGTGGGTAGGTTGAGGCCTTGGGTCGGGTCAAATTGTTAGGGCGAGGCCTTGGGTCGGGCCAAATAGGTAGGTTGAGGCCTTGGGTCGGGCCAAATAGGTAGGGCGAGGCCTTGGGTCGGGCCAATTGGTAGGTTGAGGCCTTGGGTCGGGCCAAATAGGTAGGGCGAGGCCTTAGGTCGGGCCAATTGGTAGGTTGAGGCCTTAGGTCGGGCCGAATGGTAGGGCGAGGCCTTGGGTCGGGCCAAATAGGTAGGTTGAGGCCTTGGGTCGGGCCAATTGGTAGGTTGAGGCCTTGGGTCGGGCCAATTGGTAGGTTGAGGCCTTGGGTCGGGCCAATTGGTAGGTTGAGGCCTTGGGTCGGGCCAAATAGGTAGGTAGGCGAGGCCTTGGGTCGGGCCAATTGGTAGGTTGAGGCCTTGGGTCGGGAAAATTGGTAGGCCGAGGCCTGGGTCGGGCCAAATAGGTAGGCGAGGCCTTGGGTCGGGCCAATTGGTAGGCCGAGGCCTTGGGGTCGGGCCAAACAGGTAGGGCGAGGCCTTGGGTCGGGCCCAATTGGTAGGCCGAGGCCTTGGGTCGGGCCACCAATTGGTAGGTTGAGGCCTTGGGTCGGCCAAATAGGTAGGGCGAGGCCTTGGGTCGAGGCCAATTGGTAGGTTGAGGCCTTGGGTCGGGCCAATAGGTAGGGCGAGGCCTTGGGTCGGGCCAATTGGTAGGTTGAGGCCTTAGGTCGGGCCGGACCAGTGAACAAATGTTGTGCAGCAAAGGTGGACAGAGGCGATATTGGTGAAAAAGAGGCAAGGAGTAAAGAACGGCAAAGAATGGGGTGAAAGTTGGGTATCAAACCGATGTCGATTCCGCATGACCGATATCGGTTAAGGGACCGATACCGGTTTCTTAGGGCAAAAAAGAAACCGACATCGGTTAAGGTCGAAAAACCTATAAAAAGAAAAATACGGCCTGTCATTGTCACTTTTGTTATTTGCAATCCAAATTGACTTGTCTGACGTGGAGAGTTTATTTGGAGGGGTATTGAGTGAGGTGGAGCTATTTGATTGGCGGAGAGAGTTGATAGTGGGCCCGAATAGTTGAGGAGGCAGCAGGTGATTGGCCGGGGACCCAGCAGATCAGGATTGGAGCCATGGCACAGGCAGGAGGAGCCGGAGGAGCTGGACCAGCTGGACCGCCACCACCCATCCCACCACGACGACGTGTCGTCGTACCGGTAGGTTCTAAACTCGTTATTTTATGCATTTGGTTGTATTAAGTGAGATTGGGGGTTTGGGTAGGAATTTAGTTGTTTTAGGAAATGAGGAGTAAAATAGACGTAATTTGAAAAAGAGAGAGGGTAGATAGGTAAGATAGGGTAAGGCGGCTAGGTGTGTAAAATTTGGGGGTGTTTGGGTGGGTAGATGGGTAAAAATAGGTGAAAAATGGTTTTTGGGGGCCGCGCGGGGGTTCGGCTCGGGCAGGAGACAGTGACCGATGTCGGTCAATAGGCGACCGGCATCGGTCGCAAAAGCATAGGGTGAGGTTGAATTGGGGGCTACCGGCATCGGTCGCGTATCGGCCGGTATCGGTGGGGAAGGTTGAGGGTGGAGTTGGGATGGGATTGGGTGTTTGGGTTTAGGATGGGGTTTAGGGTTTAGGGTTTAAGTTTGAAGGTGGGTTGGGTAGCGTGTTGGGGTGTGGGTGGAATGGGGTTGGGTGTTTGGGGTTTAGGGTTTAGGTTTGAAGGTGGGTTGGGTGGCGTGTTGGGGTGTGGGTGGAGTGGGGTTGGGTGTTTGGGTTTGGGATGGGGTTTAGGGTTTAGGGTTTAGGTTTGAAGGTGGGTTGGGTGGCTTGTTGGGGTGTGGGTGGAGGGGGTTGGGTGTTTGGGTTTGGGATGGGGTTTAGGGTTTAGGGTTTAGGTTTGAAGGTGGGTTGGGTGGCTTGTTGGGGTGTGGGTGGAGTGGGGTTGGGTGTTTGGGTTTGGGATGGGGTTTAGGGTCGGTGTGGGGGTTGGAGAAGGGTGAGGTGTGGGGTTAGATTTTGGGGTGGAGAAGGGTGAGGTGGTAAAGTAGATGTTATAATAAAGAGTGGGTCTAAGAATGTGGGTTGGTTTTGCAGCACGTCGGCCAGCTGACGATGCGTGATAGGATGCCTCCACTATTGAGTCGGATGAGGCCACACATATCGTGGCGCATTGGGCCATCATGCGCGAGGTGGGACTCGGCGGGGTCCGAGAGGCAGAGCGATAGAGAGAGATCAGTCGATGGTCGCCCTCATCGAGAGATGGGATCCGGCGGCCAATGTGTTCCATCTCGGCCGACCGGGAGATGACCGTCACATTAGAGGATGTGTATCGCATCCTGCGGCTACCGATCGAGGGAGAGGCTATTTTCCAGGTAGATTCAGAGACTGCCATGGATAGCATACTGCAGGTTTTTGGGGATGCAGCCGCACTTCTTACGTATCATAGCGCGAGCATTGGATATGGTGATATGTACCGCGCACACAGACATGAGACACGGCTTGCCGTGTTGATGATGATAGGGATCACCTGCTTCGCCCTCCCGGATTCAGAGGGAGGCCGCTTCCCACGGGCATTGATGGGGGTGCTGCTGGAGATGGTGGAGGAGCACACCTGTTTTGCATGGGCACCAGTGTATCTGGTGCAATTATACAGGGAGTTATGGGGCTATCGCCGGAGGAGGCGATTTGGTATTTGTTCTACATTTTGTTCAGATCTTTGTTGGGCATACGAGCACATCGTATGCATCAAAGCCGAGGGCTACCCCAAAGCAGCTGTGGCCACAGTCGTATACCGATATGGCTTTCAGAGGTGGTTGGGGGTCGTGGGCCAGCCACGAGCAGTTGTTGCAGGTCGGGATGTGGTCTATTATAGACACTTGCTAGAGGGCCTTACAGCAGTAGACATTGTATGGAGACCCTACAGAGGTCACCAGCCTGGCAGAGGAGCCCACAGACACTACGCCCGATCCAAAGATACATTCTGGATAGCAGGACGGAGGCCGGGAGAGTACGAGCGGATACCCCTAGAGAGGGTACGCAGGCAGATGGGGCTGCGACAGGACGAGCCACCTCCCTTCCCTCAGTACAGGAGGGATGATGTAGAGGCCCCACTGCCAGCGCCACAGCCTTGGGATCCAGACTGGGTAGCGGAGAGACCAGCAGGTGAGGGTGTGGATGATGCCGGGTGCACGGGAGCATACAGGGTATGGTGGGCTGGGCAGAGAGCAGCGAGGATAGTACCGCCTGCGCAGCCAGACTTGGCTGCAGTTACTGGCAGAGAGAGATCAGCTCCGGGGGCAGGTGCAGCTATTACAGGGACAGTTGGCTGCTGCACAGGCACAGATAGGGGTCTTACAGGGGCAGCTAGCCCAGCTCAGTGCACAGTATGTGCACAGCAGCGCCACCACCACCAAGAAGACCAGATGCCACAGCAGCGCAGTGCACAGTACGAGCGTGCAGTATCAAAGAAGATAGCCCACGGCCCCAGATACCACCACGGCCACAGTGCAAAGTGTATGTGCACAGTAAAGACCACCACCAGCACCACAGGCCACAAAGTGCAGTGCACAGCTGCCTGGGGGTATTGGTGTTAGGTGCCAGGGGACCAGCCCCAGTTCCTTCAGTGGCGCGAGATCGCTATATGGAGGTGAGAGCAGAGGCACGATATTATCGTGGATATTCTTGATAGCACGAGTCGAGTATCGTGCATATGCAGCTCATAGAGTAGAGACCTCGCACAGCCAGAGATCTCAGGGAGGAGCAGCCACAAATGGTGTGTCCATGACAGGCAGGAGGCGAGAGGCACCACAGGGACCAGTGGGGAGAGGTGCCGAGGGCGGTGGGGAGAGCTGATAGATCCCCGACATGGTTTTGTATAGGGACATGGGCACCGGTCTGCGAACCGGTTGTATTGATAGAGGCCTGCGTGCCTACACTTATTCATTGTTTTGATTCATTTATTTATTATATACCGGCCTGCGAGCCGAGTACGGGTTGTATATTTGATACCGGCCTGCGAGCCGAGTATATTTTTGATATGAGAGACCGGCCTGCGAGCCGAGTCGAGATTTTTGGTAGGTATTGCGGCCTGCGTGCCGGCTTTGGTATTGTATGAGATCACAGAGGCCCCGATGTAGGGCACATTGTATTTTTGAAAATTTGTATATATATAGAGACGATGTTTTGATCCACATGCAGTGTTCAAAATGTGTTGAAATATGTGGTTAATGGCTGGTAATAGATAGAATGTGTGATGAGTTTAATTGACATGTTGATAGATGGATGATGCTGATGTTTTTGTTTGTTTGTACGTATATATGAATGTCAGGTTATGTGATGAATTGGTGGTTTTGTGACATTGTGATATATGTAACTGATGAGTTGGATCCAAATGATGTATAGATTGATAGTTTTTTGATATCTGTAGTTGATGGTTTGTGTATTTGTGTAAAATAAATGATGTTTAATGAAAATGTAATGTTATATGTGGTGGATGAACAAAATGTGGTAAATTGTGTTGTTTATGCAGGAAAAGAGGCGGGCGCGACAAAAATTTAGGTGAGAAATGAAGAAAAGAACGCTGTTGAGAAAAGGTAGGTGTGTAACCGGTATCGGTTAAGTAACCGATGTCGGTAGCTAACAGACCGATATCGGTTAAGTAACCGATACCGGTTATTTAGGTATGAGCTTTTCTAAAAATAGAAAAGCTAGGGTGGCAACTTAAGTTTTAATTTTAGAGCCATGCAAGAGGTTAAATACGCGAACGCGACGCTTTTTGACGACTGAGACAGGTATTTGCATGAGAGATTTGGGTGAGAAGGAGAAAAGAGACAAGGAAAGTAAATGTGATCCGAGGTTCAGAAGGCAGAAAGACAAAGTTGAAAAGGGTGGTGATCATGGCAGAACGAGGAGAAGCATCCAGCAGGCAAGGACATGAGGGAAGACAAGGGCCACCTCAAGCTGCTGCAACCCAAGAGGTATTGTTTTGTTTGTGATTTGACTACTGCATGTTTCGTGAATAAGATGGGGGAGAGTAGGTGGGTAGATATGAGAAAGAAAACATGATAACAAGGGTTGCAGGTGAGGTAAGTGTTACAGGGTAGGCAATCAGGGGTTCCAGGTATGTTTGTATGTATAAAAACGAATAAACGAGCAAATTATTGTCGTAGGTGGTTGTTTTTAGGGAAGGTGTATAAAATTGACAGTGACCGGTAGCGGTTAGGGAGAACCGGTATCGGTTATTCAACCGATATCGGTTATGTATAACCGGTACCGGTTACTGGAGAAATTTCCAGAATGTTTGAAAAAGACCCTAATGGATTGAATGGTTGTTTGTTGTTTTGGTGTACGCAGCAGAGGAGGGTGGTTGAGGATGAATGATAGTGTGCGGGCCATTGTTGTCGCTAATCCGAGCGGATGTAACACCAGCGGAATGGACATTGATAAATCGTTTGGGGTTAAGTGGAATCCATTATTATTCACGAATCGCACGTAACCATGGTATGTTACAAGCGCTAATTGAGAGATGGAATCCTGAGACAAATACCTTCTATCTGCCAACAGGTGAAATGACAGTAACTTTGGAAGATGTGTTTCATATTTTGAGACTCCCTATTACAGGAGAACCAGTATATCAGGCACTACCTAGCGCGGGGCGGGCAGCGATAACAGAAGTGTTTGGTCCATATGCACGGGACTTAACACAGCGAGGTTTGTCATTCACATATGGGGTAATGTATGCAGCACACCCTGAGGAGACAAGGTTAGCAGTGATTTTAATGATGGCGGTAGGGTATTATGCGTTACCGAGGGCAGAAGGGGGAAGATTTCCAAAGGCATTGATGGGTGTTATTTGGGAGATGATAGAAAGGAACGTGACTTTTGCATGGGCACCTGCATATTTGGCGGAGCTATACAGGGGTTTATGGGCTTGTAGGCGAAGTCACAGGACAACGTTGGATTGCTCATACTTATTACACTGTTGGGCCTATGAGCACATTGTTTGTGTGCGACCAATAGGCCGATCCATCCAGGCAGGAGAGACCGGAGTACAGAGGTTGGGATTCCGACGATGGGTCCAGACAGAACAAGAGGCAAGATCTCAGGCCGTGCCGGGTGACATTGAGTATTACAGGTAGGTATGGGAGAGGTTGACGGTTGCGGATATCTGTTGGAGGCCCTACGGGAACTATATGGTAACCGAGAACATAGCTGAGGAGTTGAGAGGTGTAGAGCGATTGAGGTGGATCGCGGGGCACAGGCCAGGTGAATATGAGAGGATTCCTATAGATCGCGTGCGGCGACAATTTGGATTTGTGCAGGACATACCACAGGCTTATAGACCATATATGAGGATCGATGCCGAGGCAGCATTCTCACCACCCCGGCCAACACCTCCAGAAGGGCCCGAGGAGATAGCAGCCGATCGCAGTGTAATGGATGCAGGAATGACAGAGGCCTATAGATTATGGTGGGGTAGAGAATCATGAGGTGTATGTGAGCGCCCTGACATAGCGGTGATTACAGCAGAGAGGGATCGTCTGCAGCGTTTGGTTCAGCAGCTCCAAACGCAGGTGAATGAGACAAGAGGATTGTTAGTGGTTGCGGAGTCACGGGCGGCGAGACTAGAGGCTGGAGTTCTCCATGCGAGAGGGCGTATTCATATGTTACAGGAGAGATTGGCAGATCAGTGGGCGGTACCAATAGCCGCGGTACCTTTGAGGACAGAGAGGCCTGGCGAGAGGGGTCGACGATCACGATCATCACCTAGGTCGGGATGAGGCGTGAGGGTCTAAATAAATGTTAGCAAGGTATGAGGATAAATAAGAGTACCGACCTGCGTGTCGATGATATAGAAGATGTATTTGTTTAACATCTAAATAAAACGAGATATGTATGTTGATTTGCGTTATAATAATAAGAATGTTGTCATTTTGACTTTCGGTGTTTTTTTAAAAAGGATCAAAGAGGAATGTGATTAAATAGAAATACACCAAAATATTTATATTTACCACACATGATAGGTTATGGTAGGGGATGGTCGAGCTAACCTTGGGAGACCCCATGTCTCCGAAGTGCTGCCTACATAGCCCATTGCACAAAGCAAGGAAGGGCCTCAGACCGATGTAGTTCTCCCTTAGGATCAGGGAGGGGTGAATTTAGGCAATTTGGTATGGTTTAGGCAATTTGTCGTTTGGTAAAAATTTGATGTTGGTAGGGTAATGTTGTTGGTGCTGGTAGGATAATGTTGTTGGTGTAGGTATAGGTAAAGCAAAGGTTAGCATACCCAAGTAGTAGGGAATAGTGTCCTGATTAAGATCAACACACAATTCTAGATGCGAGGCAAAGCGGAAAGAGTGCTCCGTAGGTGAAAAGAGCTAAACAAACCACACAACGTAGAACGAGCCTGAAGCCCTAAGTGCCGTGCATAGACGAGAAGTCCATAGTTGAAAAGAGTTGTATGATCACAATATATCAGGTGTACGTTACGTCCCTTGAGTTGAAACAAATGGTGAGGTGATGTGGATGATATAGCTGAGGTACAAAGAACTTGTTACAACGAAAGAGAACCTACCCTAAATAGACAAGTCCATGACCCAAAAAGTTCTTTTGTATGAGGCTTTTATTTTATTGAATGTAGACTGATCGATGCGGGAAGTCTACAAGGGATATTGATTGTTTTATTCTTGAGGTCTTCACGAAGCTGATCAATGCGAGAAGCTTCTGATAAAGGCTGACTGTGTATAGCTGTCCTTCGGGGGAGCAGTCTATTTATAGTAGCAGAGATGATTTTAGTGCATAGCTGTCCTTCAGGGGAGCAGTCTATTTATAGTAGCAGCAATAGTTTGGCATATAGTTGTCCTTCGAGGGAGCAGTCTATATTTAATTTTAGATGACTAGATGTTCTTTTGGCGTGAAGCATCTAGTTTAGTAGGAAGTTTGACTCAAGAAAATCCCATAAGAATACGGCTTATTTTAATACTTTGAAGTCATGGACTAGACTAAAAAGGGGAAGGCATTATCAAGGGGAGGTGCGAAGTGATTTTGATTTTATTTAGAGATATAGAAAACAAAGTGTATGTAGCGGTAAATGAGCTCAAGGGACGAAGCAGCAAAAGGTAGATAAGAAGTGATATAACACTAGATTCAACAAGAGAATGGGTGAAGATGTAAGGCATTAGGGTTTCAGCTCAGTTTACCATTAAGCTTGAAGCTAAACGATAAGTGCCCGATCCATAGGTGTGAGTGATTATATAAGGCCCAATCCAATTGGGAGCAAATTTTCCACGTTTGCTCTTTTCTAGTTTGGTGACATGTTGATTCTCTTTGAGGACAAGATCACCAACCTTAAAGGTACGCTCATGAAGTCGCTTATCATAAGCACGCTTGATGTGTTTTTGATAGATTTGAAGGTGATCGAGAGCTGTAAGACGCGTCGTTCGTCAAGAAGCTCCAATTGGGCTAACCGCTCTTGGCGGAAATCATCGTTGGTGAGAATATCCCAAGAGATATTCTAAGGGAGGGTATTTGTATTTCGAGAGGCAAAACAGCCTCGGTACCATATACCAAAGAAAAAGGTGTGGCATTAGTAGAGGTACGAATGCTAGTACGATAAGCCCAAAGGGCAAAGGGGATGTGATCGTGCCAATTTCTTCCAGATTCATTGACAACTTTCATGAGGATTTTGGTTAGAGTTTTATTAGAAGATTCAGCCTGACCATTGGCCTGCGGATAGTAAGGCGATGAGAAACTAAGTTTGATACCAAAGTTGTCACAAAGGTTTTGTAACAACTTGTTTTTGAAAGATTTACCATTATCTGTTATTAGGCGATGAGGAATACCAAAACGACAGATAATGTGATGGTTAATGAATTCGACAATTTTTTCTTTTTTGATTGAAATGAGTGGGATGGCCTCCACCCATTTTGTGTAATATTCGGTCGCTGTGATTATCCAACGGTGACGTTGTGAAGAGGTCGGGTGAATCTCACCAATAAGGTCTAAACCCCATTGTGAGAAAGGCCAAAGATCACGAGCGACTTGTAGCGGGTGGCTAGGAGTATGTTGAAGATTGGCATGTTGTTGACACATGACACAACGCTTAACATATTCGTAGCAGTCGTTATTGAGAGTAGGCCAATAATAACCTAGGCGAAGGATTCGTTTAGCCACGGCAAGGCCACTAAAATGTCCACCACAAATCCCATCGTGTACTTGTTGGATGGTATAGGTGACCCTCCGCGGCTAGGGATAAACAAGGAGGATGCCATCAAAGCCACGTTTATAGAGGAGTCCTCCCATGACAACATAACGCGAAACACTTTTAAGAAAAGCACGTTTTCCGTTACTAGTAAGGTCAGGTGGGAGAACCGAGATTGTAAGGTAGTCATGAAATTGGTGGTACCAAGTATCCTGCGAATTAGTAGACACATGATTTATCATGCAAACCACCGGGTTGAATAGATGGTGCAAAAGTTGCTGGACCACAACGAATAATTCGAGTCGAGTCAAGTGCGGCGGGAATCATGAGGCTAAGCAAGCCATAGTATCCGCAAATTTGTTAGTGGAGCGGGAATGGTTTGGATAGAATAGTGAGTAAATAAGGTTAGAAGTGATTCCACGTGGTGTTTGTACTTCTGAAGTTCCTCGTTTTTACATTGGTAGATGCCCATAACTTGATTGACTACCAATTGAGAGTCACCAAAGATATTGATAGATTTAATGCCTAAGTGTATCGCAACTTGGAGACCCAGAACAAGGGCCTCGTATTCCGCTGTATTATTAGTGCAGGGGAAATCAAGCCGGAATGAAAGAGGCATAGGTTCAGCGTCAAGAGGGATGAGAACAACGCCGGCTCCTCCGCCGCGCTGGCACTTAGATCCATCGAAGAAGAGGGTCATTTGATACGACTCTTCTCCGAGCGAAAGAGTGGCGATGAGTTCGTCGGGGAAGGTAAAATTGGTAAATTGTTCCCCAGGTAGAGGGGCCTCCGCAAGTTGGTCTGCAAGAGTTTGTCCTTTGATTGATTTCTGTTGTATAAACTCAAGGTCAAGGTCGGCGAGGAGCATGAGCCATCGAGCGATGCGTTGGTTTAGGTGTGGTTTGGCGTACATATAATGAATGGGGTCTGTGTTGGTGATGACGAAAGTTTTGTGATTCAGGAGGTAATGTCGGAGTTTGGTGGCGACGAATGATAGGGCCAGGCACAATTTTTCTACATGTGTATACCTAGTCTCGTAATCCACGAGGGTACGACTTATATAATAAACGGCCTGCTCTCGGCGTGCCGAGTCTCGATGTGCGAGCATAGCTCCTATAGCATGGTCAGTGGCGGAAAGATAAAGGTAGAAAGGGCGGTCGTCCTGGGGTGGGATAAGCACGGGTGGCTGCAAGAGATACGTTTTGAGAGCTTCGAAGGCTTGGTGACACTCCTCACTCCATTGAAAGGCAACGTCCTTTTTTAGAAGGTGATGAAAAGGGTGACATCGATCCGAGAGTTGGGAGATGAAACGCCGGATGGATTGAAGTTTACCCTGCAAACTACGCAATTGTTTGAGGTTTTTGGGTGGGGGCATTTCTAGGATAGCTTTTACTTTAGATGGATCGACCTCAATGCCACGCAAAGAGACGATAAAGCCAAGAAGTTTTCCCGAAAGAACACCAAAGACACATTTCTTCGGTTGAAGGCGGACAGAATATTGTAACAGGCGATCAAAAATAATGGTTAAAACATCGAGATGTTCACTACGATGTTTAGACTTGCCGAGAAGATCGTCGACATAGTCTTCAAGGATAGTGTGCATAATGTCATGAAAAATGTAGGTCATAGCCCGCTGATAGGTAGCACCAAAGATTCTTAAGGCCAAATGGCATGACACGATAATGTAAGGTTCCCAAGGAGTTATGAAGGCGCTTTGTGTTGATCGGCAGGGGCAACCAAAATTTGGTTGTATCCTGAAAAGCCATCCATGAGAGAAAGCATTTCATGGCCCGCAGTGAGATCAACAAGTTGATCAATACTTGGGAGGGGGAAGTCATCCTTGGGGCAAGCAAGGTTAAGATCCCGGAAATCTGTGCATATCCGAAGTCCCCCTGTCGCTTTAGTGACAGGTACGATGTTAGAAATCCATTGAGGATAGTCAATAGGCAAGATGAAGGAAACAGAAAGGAGTCGTTGGAGCTCCTCTTTGACCAAGAGAGCAATGCGTGGATGCATTTTTCTCAATTTCTGTTTGACTGGTTTGGAATCGGGGTTTATGGTGATGTTATGGACGGCAATGGTAGGATCAATTCCTGGCATGTCAGCGTAAGACCATGCGAAAGCTTGGTTGCGAGCACGGAGAAAGGTAGAAAAGGCGGCTTGTTCTGATGTGTTAAGGGATTGTCCAATCTTCACTATGTGAGGATCTTCCTCCGTGTGGATGTTGATTTCTATAGTAGATTCGTTCAGCATAGTTTGGGTTTCAGATGGTAAGGCGCGTTGAATATAAGAATCATCCGCGCCCAGGTAAGTGAGGATGGAGTCATCATCCTGGCATTCAACAACATTAATCAAAGGTGAATCCTCTTCGATCATGTCTGGATACAGAAGGGGAAGAGAAGATGGGTCCTCATTATCGCGTTGATAAGTGAGAGGACCTATGAAGATAGCATTTATGAAAAAAAAAAAAAAAGTTAGGAGGGATAGATTCAGGGTCCATCGATTCTGTGGGAGATGATGGCAAAGTGGGTGATGATGGTTCGGTAGGGGTGATGCCTTCCTCTTCCAGGATACAGCTGACAGGAGGTGTCTCCTGTGTAGGTGTTTCGGAAAAACCGAGACCACTTCGATCATTATGTTTGCGTGTGGTCACGGGAATGAGTGTATGTCGGCCTTGTTCGTAAAGGCCAAAACCAAAGCCTTTCCACGCACAGCGAGTCAAGAAGGTGAGGGCGAAACGACGATTTGTCAAGTATTGAAAATCGGATTGGAAGGGAACCACACCAAGAGGAGGTTCAGGGGTAATGGAGGATGCGTCAACACCCCCATACGTTAGGTTAGTGCGGCAATGGGGTGGTCCGTAAGAGATTACCTCCCCCACGCGACGGTCGTAGGTGGGATGCGCATGTAATTGTCCGTACTCCTGCGGGGTAGGGAAAGAACTAACGTTATATAGGCGGTACTCCCCCAGCGTGAGGCGATGAAAAACATCTACTAAGGGCCTGAGGTTGGGATGTTAGCATGGGAAGAGAAGTGGTTTGTGCGACGGTGGTTTCATTACCAAGGCATAGGTGCAGTTGAGGTGGATGGTTGAGGTACATTTGAAGAGGATGGTTGGGTTGAATGTATGGGTGTCTTAATTGGTATAAGCACATCGTTTGGGCGGTATAACATATTGCAAGTTTTGAAGGGGGGAGGATCAGCTTTTACAGTGTAGGACTTCCCCTCGTACTCAAATTTTATGCATCGATGTAATGTTGAGGGAACGCATCCCATGGCTCGGATCCAAGGACGACCCAGCAATATATTATATTGGAACTCTCCTTCAAGGACATAGAAGAGTTCGGGTAAAGTACGTGGGCCTACGCGAATGTTGAGGATCACGGTGCCTAAGGTAGAAGTAATAGCGTCATTGAATGATCGCAACATGATGGGGTTGGCACACATGCAACTAGAAGGGATGTTCATTTGTTGGAAGGCTTTTGAAGAGATGATGTTTAGGCTAGCGCCCCCGTCAATCATAACCCAACGTACTCGAATGTCTCGACGTAAGCGGAAATGAAAAGGGCAGTGGTCGTGGTCTTCGCACCAAAGTCGATAATTTCATCTTCCGAGAAACTAATCGCATGCTTGTTGTTTTGAGACGTATGGTGGGGGGAGATGGATTGTTTGGTGAGAGAGGAAACGTGATTGGGTGTTAGAATGGAGGCCACGGGCGGTGGTTTCGTTGGGTAAAACCTCTATCTTGAAGGATCTCAACGAGAGCTTGTCGATGAGATTCAGAGGTCTGAATGAGATCATATAGTGTCATTTTTACGGGCGATTGATGAAGCTGTTTGATCATGGTTCGGTGGGCAACTCCATTAGAGATGGGATAGGCGGGTCCGCGAATAACCACTTTAGGTGGTGGTGTAATCGGGATGGTTGAAGGAGAAAGAGATGCCGCAGGTGTGTTTTCTTTCGCTTTCCCATTGTTTTTCTGTCCTCGAGTAGCGACACTAATCATATTAATCTCGTAGATCTGAGATGAGGAAGATGGTTGGGATAATTCATGGTCTTCAAGAGGTGGGGTTGTAATAATGATAGATCTTGGTGAGGCGGGGATAGATGATATAGTAGAGGGAATTGACGCTAGAGGTCTTTCCCTTCGTAAGTTGTCTTTCTTAATCTTTCTATCCGGGAGAGGTGACTGACGAAGGATGGTTTTTAGAGCTTTGCATCCCTCCACATCATGTCCTGGTGTGCGGTGATAAGCGCAGATTTTAGACTCATCGTAACCCATAGGTCGGGGTTTAGACGGGTCATAAGGTCTAAGTGGAGGTAGGGAAATGGTCGCATTCTCCACCAACATAGCAAGGATTTTGGCGTAAGATCCTTTGAGGGGGTCAAAATCGGATGAAGGTATTGGTTGTGCGGGTTTTGGTAATGTTTGGGCGTGGTTGGTTCGTACAGGTGGTGGTTTAGCCGGGGGTGCTGACACATGTTTTTCACTAAACGTGGTTTCTTGGACACAGAAGTTACGTTCAGCTGGTTAGATGATGAGGCTACAGATAGCGTGGTAGCGGGAAACAACCACGGAGAAAGGGGAGTGACAGAAAATAAATCCTTTGATGATGGGATTGGTTTAGGGTTGATAGGTGGACCGGATACGTGGGTAACGATGTTGTGATACCCTTTGATCTCTGTATAGGTGTAGAAGGCGTAGGTCGTTTTGCAGAAAACAAAGGAGGTATGATATATTGGTGTAATGTGGAGGGATGAGGTCCCAATATGGAAGGTGGGTGTGACGATGAGGGTTTTAATTGTGATAGAGGCCCGGATTGCGTTCGTCTCCTAGGTGGCGGAACGGATTTATTTTTGGATAGATCGAGTCGCTTAGGCGGGTGTGTTAGACTGGGCATTGGTGAGGTCCCAAGCGTAGGGGAAGATCTGGTTAAGTTGATAGAAGTGGACGGGGCATTTGGTAGAGGTGAGGGGGGTGAAGGCGAGAACAGGGGCATTTTAAGCTTCTGTAAGCACTTCGGGTAGATGGTGGAGACATCAGGATCAGTCATTTGCATTTGAGTAGAAAAAGGGGTACTCAAACGTTCCCATAGGGCCTGTCTATCTTCTGTGGAATGACAGTCTCCAGGTGTGATTTGTAATTTTGGTACGGAAGAAAGGTGGGTTGTAATTCCAGTCCACTGTGGGAGTGATACAGGGGGTAGATGAGGCACTGTATCAATAGATGTTAAGAGGTCGACTGGTCGTTGAAAAGATTTAGGTGATGAGGGACTAATAGGCAGAAGGGCATGTTGGAGAGGGTCTGTCACGGCTAAAGAATTTAGTGATGTCGGTGCAAGAGATTTCTCGTCTAAGGATGTCAAAGGGAGTGGCGTACCTTCCTCTTGTGCGGCAAGAGTGGTAGAAGGAGACGTCTGGGAAATGGATAGATTAGACAACATCCGCTCGCAATCTTGTAGGGATGTGGTGTAAGAAGACTCATTGATGGGAAGGGAAGCCTGGGCAGTTAACTCTTCTATGGGTAAAGGAACGATTACGCTTTGGCTTGATGGTGGTAAAGGAGGTTCGGGCTCCTGTGTTAGTGAAGAGGCTTGATTCAAAATTTTCTCGATAGAGGCTTTTGGCTGGGTATCGAATACTGCATGGATCTCATGAACACTCTCCTCGGCTAAGATATCCTGGTTGACGTTACTGTTGGACGAGTGATTCGGGAATGGCTTGTTGAAAATTTTCAAATTTTGTTAGCAATAGGGCATTAGGATTATCGAGGGCTATATCCCAGATCAACCATTTCCTGCACTATGTTTTTCAACATCTTGCAGTTTTCATGACTGTGTCCCTTCACGCGGTGGAAGTTACAAAAGTCATTTTCTTTGTACCAGGAAGGTATGGCGCGAGTGGAATCAAACCCAGAATGAGGTTTAACAGGAGGTAAGGTAATGGCTCCTGCTTTTAGCAATTTTTCCAAGATGACACCATAGGTTTCTCCCAAGGGAGTGTAGTTGATGGGTTCGGCTTTGTATTTATAGGTGGTTTTTGGTGGAGTATTGGACGGTGGTTGGGATTTGACCATCACCGCGTGGACAGCTCCTTTTGATTTAGAAGAGGTGGACGCGTGAGGAGTGGTGGTATTTGGTTTATTGGTAGAATCAGGAGTTCGGAAAGTGGAGTTCTTGTTGCGCAACCGCAATTTCTCTTCCTCTAAGGCTCGAATTTCTAATTTTCGAGCCATAGTAAAGGCCTCGTCGAATGTACGGAAAGTTTGGATTTGGAGGGTAGGGGAGATGTGCTTAGCGCAGGCCCGCGTAAAGAGTTCGATAAGTTCGGTTTGAGGCAAGGCATACGTAAGTTGGTTGATAAGGCCCCGCCATCGTCCAACGAAATCTGCGATAGATTCGTCCTCAAATTGTCGGATGGCATAAAGGTCGGTGATAGATACTTTCTTAGCAATGTTAATGGAGAAATGATCCAAGAAAGATTGGGCTAGTTGGTTAAAAGAGAAGATCGAGTGCTGGGTTAAAGCACTGTACCACTCCAGGGCGGGTCCTGATAAGGACATAGGGAAGGTGCGGAGTAACAAGGCGTCATTATGGGCAATCAAATAACAAGCATGTCTAAATGATCGCAAGTGTTGTTGAGGATCCTCTTTACTATTAAAACGAGTAAATTTCGGCAACTCCCATTGAGGAGGATATGAATGAAGGGGGACAGAAGGGTGAATGGGCTCCCGACAAACTTGTTCGTATGTCAAGGCGCTACGACTTCCCGAAACCGAAGCCTCCAAATTTTGCATTTTGTCCATCATTTGTTTGATGAAATCAGTGGTTGGATGAGATGATGGTGCACCAGAATAGGGATGTCCCATATAAGGTGTTGAGGTTACTGGATACGTGTATGGGAATGAAAAGGTAGGCGGAGCTTGAGAAGGAAAGCTCGTGTGGATAGGTGGCAGAGAGCAAGTCATGAATGGAGCAGTCTGCAAAAGAGATGAGGTAGGGGCAGTTGGTGGTAACGAAACGTGGGGTCCAAGATTAACAAAAGGAAAGCTAATCGGGGTCGTATGAACCTCTGCAGCTGTCGGATTGGGAGACGGGGCTAGAGATGCAGGAAGCAAGGTGGTATTATCAGGAGGAGTGGGAGCTAAATGAGCAGCTATACTGATAGGCATACCTACAAGGAGCTGACCATCAGGTGTACGGTCAGGGGTATGAGACAAATAGTATTGTACAGCGCTGGAATTAGCATCCAGAAACTTGGCAAAGTCCTTATCTCCCACAGGAATTTTTGGAACCTCACTGGTATCAGTAGGATTCCCCATAGAAGGTGAAGGGGGTGATTCAGGCAAAGAAACAGAGCAAGCGTGTGAAACCATGGCGGCGGCTTGTTTTCGAGTGATAACAACCATGGACAGCAGTTCACAGTAAAGTTTCAATCTATCAAGAACAAAAACAACCTCAAAATGATGAATTTGGCAAGTTGCTGGTTTGTCAGGGGCTGATGGAGACAGTAACCGATATCGGTTTACTAACCGCTGTCGGTCACAGGGGAAACGACGTCGGTCCCTTAACCGATGCCGGTGTCAAAAATCTAGGATAAGAAGATACAAAGGGCTGCTAATTTGATTTTTAGCAACGTTGAGTATATTTATCAACTTATTGATCACAAAAGACAGAGTATGACAGAGAAAACAGAACAGCAAACAAGCAAGATGCACACGCAAATCCAGAGATTAACCTTAGGGTTAATTTTAATTATTGTGGGCTTATGCCTTTAGACGTAGAATGATGTCAGAATCCTAAACAAGAGACTTAGGGGAAATGTCAAGTTGTTTTGGCTTATAAGGTTACCTCAATCGGGTGAGGAATACGCATGGAAAAAGGGGGGATGTTTGAGCTGTTGTGTTAATTGTGAAGTGATTCGGTATGTGTTGTGCAGTGAATGTAAGATTAATTTCCTGTCAATACCGTGGATATCACCCCCACGTGTACGACCTGTTACTTAATCTATGTTCACTAGAATTGAAAAACAACAGGCAGGAATGCAATGCATGTGTTTTAAAACCCAAATCGAAAGTGATATTCGATGAAGCAAAAGAGATGACTTTTACTAATGCAAGATGCAAAAACAAAGCAAGTTCTTTTACCAGAATAATAAAATACCTTGTGAATATCTCTAGAAGAAGAAAACAGCAAGTATGCTCCCTATATGAAAGCAAGCAAGAAATAAAGATAAACCCAAAATGGGTCCCACCGGGCGTGCCAAAATGTTTCACTCGGAAATGCTTCGTTCCTTTTAGAAACAGATAAGGTTAGGGTTAGGAGGAATACCTGTAGAATGTCGAGATGATGTGCGCGTACCGTAGAGAAAGATCAGGTTGACTGCGGAGAACTCCTTTTTGTCTGGGAAGGACTACCTGCAAATAAGAACACAAGACCACAAGATTTGATTAAACAATAAATGAGGAAACTGCCTTGGGCCCAGGAAATGTAAAACTTCCTTTCGAAGGTGGTGGCTTCTCGCTAACGTGAATTAACACAAAAGACTCAGAAATATCAATTAAATTGCTTATTGAACCGGGTAGGGGAAAGGCTGTTTTTCCTGGTTTTTGATCAAAGGAACCGATTCGGTTACCTATAATCGATGCCGTTATTCATGATAACCGATACCGGTGGGTTCTAGGATCTTCTGGGCTGGTTGTGGTGTTTGTAATGGCTGGTTTTTGGATAGTATTAGGAAATGGGATGGTTAGAAGCAAAAGAATGACAAGTTAGAGGTAATGGTACGTTGGATAATGGATTCAAACGGATTTGGGAGGACCTGTAATTCCAAAAGCATAAGAAATGTTATAATGGAGGACATGCAAGATGTAACTTATGGTTTTTACGAAGGTGCAAGTTGATCTCCTTTCTTGTAAACACGCTCTAGTACTTTCACTCGTCTTTCGCTTGGTCAAGTGAAGATCTGGACTCGCTCTCACTCGCAATGCTCTGCTGATCCAGAAATCCTTCGACCGATCTCCAAAATGAAATTCCGATCCGTTTTTTTGGTTTGGGGAGCCCATTTACAGTGGAACCGATGGCGGTTGCGAATCGACGGCGGTCGAGTAGTAGAACCGCATCGGTAAGGAAAAAGTAGGCTATTTTTACTAAAATAGCCCACCTTCCCCCGCTTTTCTCCCGAGGGATCAGTTTGGGCTTGGTCAAGTGGCTAGAAGGTCGGATTTGGGTGCGAGTAAGGAGGCATTAGTTATGGATGTGAGTCTAGACCAAGTCATGGGTCCTAATTAGGTTAGTTTAGGGTTAGGGCTAGGTCATGGTGAGGTGGCCAAGTGAGGTGGCGGGTAAGGTGATGTGGATTTATCAATTATGAGGTAATTAATAAATAATTGTGTAAGGTTTAGGTAATGAGGTTAGGTTGGGAAATGGGATGCGGGTCACAAGGGGTCGTAAGACACGAATTTGGTGTCTAGGTGGCTGCTCCTACCGATAACAGGAGTAGGATGAGCCTATTGATCTATACTCTAACTCGAGGAGGATACCATGGATGAGACAAAGGAGGAGTCATTTGGAGAGGACGAGAGAGGATGAGGGAGTTGGAGTTAGGACTAGAAACACAGCCCATGCAGAGGGGGAGGAGAGTGAACCTGAGTGGCAAGACACTCAAGAGATGCTAAGAGTAGCACATGTGGAGGCCAGTGCCCAGAGAGAGACCTTAGTCTCTGACTTGACACTTCCTTATAGTGGGGAGGGGGATGACGAGTATATAAGAGGAAAGTGATTCACGACTTTAAGGAAGCCCGCACTCCACCGGAAGCACCGACAACAATAGCTACTGACCCTACTTGGATTCCTGGAGACTCGAGTAAGTTTAATACTCTCTCCTTTTTCTTTTTTAGTTAATAATGTTGACTTAAATCTCTTTCTTTCTTTTTATTTCCTAACTCATTTCTTCATACTTTCTTCTTGTAGTGATGAAATAGGATTGGCGAGAGCTCATCTCATTGGGTATGCGTGGATACTCTATTGATCCCCTTAGGAAGACCGAGATGAGCCGACTACCGATTGACTAGCCATTATCCGTAGCGCACACACTAATGTATTTTCCCTATGTGAAAGGTAGTGGAGATAGTGACTTCCCTCTATACCCAGGTGGTTGGGTATGAGACTTTCGAGCACTTGATGAGACAAAGCCATTCTCATAGCAAGGCCGTGGGTAGTGGACACCACCATGAGCACTCACAACATTTTTTCCACTCCCAGATCATTGTAACCACGTGAGGAGCCCCATACGTGACCGAGAGCCATATGAGGGATCCCACAAAAATGAACAGAGCCATGGGGCCATTTTATTGCTTTGATGACATTTTTTCGATCATTTATACAATTTTTTTGTATATTTCGGGCTCATTGCAAGCATTTTGACCATTCCTAGTGCATGGTGACATTATATACAAACTTGATTCACCATGATGTATACAGACTCTTATTTTTGGTTAGGCATTCCAATGTATCTGAGTTGACTTCCTTTTGGCTTATCTCTCATGTGTACTCCAGATATTTAGAATTTCCGCTCTTTTATGATTTTCAAAATGTATGTAATGGATGTGAAATGATACCTCATACTATCTTAGCAAAACATGGTGTCAACATGATTTAATAAGAAGATGTACTTGCCCCACTCCTAAATCCACGCAACCAAGTAAGATGTGAGAGCTCATCACCGAGAACCAAAAAGGGCACAAGTTATGAAATTTATTGAATGGTAATGATGAGGGAAAGATAATGGTTTAACAAGACCAAATTGAGACACTACAACCTCACCCTACTCAAGTTACCTCATATCTTAGAATGTTAATTGCTTTGCAGTTTATCTAGACTTAGATTTGTAGATGGCTACTTGGTTGAAAAAATCTGAGTTTGGGGTTTTAAGCTCTTTTCAAATTTTAGATATATAACGCACTTTGTTTTTTATTTAAGAACTCACAACATTTGGTCAAATTATTTGTAACTTTCAAGTTTATCAATGAGACCCCTTACTCCTTGCCCCATGCTACCAAGAGGAAGCATGGGCTCATCACCAAGGATAAGGAATAGGAAAGTCATGGAATTTCTCTCATTTCCCAACCCTACATCACCAATAAGAGATGCAAGCTTAACACCAAAGGTTGTTAGGAAAAGAAATTTGTAAAATAAAAAAATTTCTGTGGATTTGCATTTGACTTACTTATCTAGACAAAATGTTTAGTATGTTCTTATTTCCAAAGATATTTTCATGGGATAGATGTGACACCATGAAGCTTCTAGAATAGACTATAGGAAAAGAAACCTAACCTAGAAAGAAACTATAAGCGAGAACCAAGTATGCAAGCCTTGGTATGACCATGGTCAAAACTTTGTATTATCTTGCTTGAGCTGATGAGATGATTCAAAAATAATTGATGATAGTATGAAGATTTGAAGAGATATGATCTAAATGTTTTTCTAATGTTTTTAGAAGTTTTTAGTAGTTTTCGGAAGAATAAATCCCTTGATCAAAAATTTTATAAAATGAACAGCAGATGAAAATGCAATGCAGACGTAGTAATGTACATATGAAAATGATGGTGGATCATGCATAGTACCTCTTTAGGTGAAGAGAGTTCATGGATTCACTAAAATCCTCACCTTCTAGTGTACATAGGTGAAACACCCCATTTTTGTAGTCTTCTACTACTCAATACGAACCTAACCACCTAGGTCTGAATTTCCTTCCCTTCGGTCCTTTATATCGAGTCTTAATACCAAATCTCCTTCGTAGATCTGACGTTCGTAAACCTTCTTATTTTATTACCAAGCCATCTGGTCGTGTAAACGTTGTGCCATTTTTGGCATTAAGTATAGCCTCGATGATACTTTCTAACCTGGGAGAGTCATTCTTCTCGATAACCCTCCTCACCCAAGATCTCATGTAGTGAAATATAGAGACTAATTATTTCAACCTCAAGCAGCAGAACCACCTCAGCACCAAACACTAAAGAAAATGGGTTGCCCCCGTTGGTGTTATAACCGATGTTCGGTAGGCCCACAAGGCTGGAAAAAGTTTTAGGTGCCAATCTCATTTTTTCCCCTAAATGGTTTTGAGAAGGATGGCCTTTAACATCTTATTTGTAGCCTCAACTTCTCCATTAGCCTAAGGATAGTAGATAGAATCCATGTGATGACTTATTTTCAACTTTGTACACAACTCACGCACCTCGTCATTTTTAAAAGATGTTTCATTATCATAAATAATGACTTGTGGCACTCCATACCTATAAATGATTTGGTTCAGGATGAACTTAGCGATTACAAAGCCAGGTACGGTGGTAAGGGGCATGGCTTCTACCCACTTGGTAAAGTATTATGTGGCCATTATTATGAAGTTATGGCCATCCGTTAATGAGGGAGATAACTTCCCTATCAAATCCAGACCCCATGTGGAAAAGGTCCATGGGGTTACAATTGGTTGCAAAGCTTGTTCCGGTACGTGGATCTTGTGGGAGAACTCTTGACATTTATGACATCTGCACACAAACTCTACTACGTTCGGTTCTAGAGTGGGCCATAAATAGCCCATCCGATGTATCTTCTAAGAAGTGGCATGACTACCAAAGTGACCTCCACATACCCCACTATGCGACTAATAAAGAATATTTTCATATTCTTTGGCATCAACACGTCTCAAGTAATATTCTATCAAAGGCTCTATGGTAGATCACTAGCTCAAAAATAACGTACTTAGTAGCAATGACACGTAATCATCTTCTTTGTTGTGATGTTTCCCCTTTTGGGTATGTGTGGTCCATGATGAAATTGAAAATTTCGGTATACTAAGGACATATAGAGATAGGGGGCCTAGTTTCAAAAAATTACACGCACTCATCGGGAAAGTCTAGATCTACCAAATCACCCCCATCTAATGGATTATCAGCTAACCAGTCTACAATGATTTTTCCCTTAACGGATTTCTGATTTACAAATGTTAGTTAAAACTCACCCATTAATGTTATGAAACACCCGAACTTTTTAGAAAAGTATCCTTGCATGAGGAATGTTCGCAAGTGGTCTATCTTAACAATAACCCTTGTTTCTTGATTGAGCATATAATGCCTTAAACAATTTGTTGCAAAAACTATGGCAAGGCATTCCTTTTCTACCTATGTGTAGCATGTCTCATAATCAAGTAACGTCTAACTAATGAAGTAAACTACATGTTCCCATTTATCGTCATCCTCTTGAGCCAACATGCAAGCTAGCAAAACATTCGTAGCTCGTGAATACAAGATCAAAGGGCAATCTGATCTAGGTGGAATTATTATGGGAGGGGACAATCGGAATTGTTTAACTTCCTCAAAGGCCTCGTTGCATTCTTTCATCCAATCAATGCTATAATCCTTTTTCAACAAATTGTTGATTAGATGAATAGCAAAGGTCAAGTCAGGGATGAACCTTCAGATTGCACCGATTTTCCCAAGAAAATATCTAATACTAGACTCGTCTTATGGTGGAACCATTTATAATACAACCCAGATTTTGGCCAGTCAACATCAATCCCTCGTGAAGATATAATGTAACCCAGAAGCTTGCCTCTGTTATGCCGAAAACACATTTCTCTAGATTTAATGTGATTTTGTACTCAATTAAGTGTGAAAGGATGATGCAAAGCACCTCTGGGTGGTCACAGCGCTTCCTGGACTTTTCTAATAGGTCATCTACGTAGGATTCAACAATCTTATGAATAAGATCATGGAATATATATGTCATTTCTCGTTGGTATGTAGCGCCAAAATTCTTAAAACCAAATGGCATGACAACATAATAATAGGTTCCCAAAGGAGTTATAAACATAGTTTTATCTTGATCCTCTTCATAGAATTTGATTTGATTATATCCCAAAAACCCATCCATGAGAGACAACAATTCAAATCCAGTTGTTGCATCAATGATAACATCAATGGATGGTAATGGGAAATCATCTTTGGGGAAAGCTTTGTTAATGTCCCAAAATTATATGAAAATATGGATCTTTCCATTCTTTTTATGAACAGGGATGATATTAGATACCCATTGTGAATAATCAATTGGCTTGATGAATCCCACTTGGAGAAGTTTCATTACTTCTTCTTTCACCATGAGGACCACTTTTGGCTTTATGGGTCTCGAATTTTGCTTAGTCGGCTTTGCATTCCGGTTTGGTGATAAGATTAGGCACCGCGATATGTGGTGTAATTCCTGTCATTTGTTTGTAACTAAACATGAAATCCTTTTGATGTTCTTTGAGGATCTGGGTATGTATTTCCACCTCCTCTGGATTTAAAGAGGATCCTAATTTCAAAATCTTTGGTTCTTCCTTTGTTCCAATGTTTATATCAATTGTTCCCTCGATTAAGGAGGTGTTTCCCTCCTCAAACTTAGGCAGGCCAGAGGTAAATCTAAATCCCCTTCTTCTTCTACCTCGTAAATCTCAAGACCCCTTCTTGGGGAGGATTTGATCATGGGATTCCCAAAATAAGAAGAGGAATGGGAAATTAAGGAAAGGTCTATCTTGTGATAGGTAAGATGTAGTTCTACCAAAGCGTTTAAATAACTTAAATTCAATTCATCACTATTAATGTGCTCTAAACTATCAGGTGACTCTCGGTTTCTACATATGTCAAAGCATTGGGGTCATTGGTGCCTTAGGAATCAAGGGTTCGGCGCAAACTGAAACCATGAAGTTGGTATCCTCTAGGTCACTACTTGGGGTAAAGCGTGAAGCAGAAGTTGTTATAGAATCTGTAAGAAGGTTCTGTTTGCATGGAACTACTTCAATTGAGATGAAATCAAACCCTTTTGTCAGACCTAGCACTGCTATTTTGTAAAGTTGTAGATGCTCAGCTCTAGTCTCATATACTTTAGATATCTAGTTTATGACTAGTTGTGAATCACCCAACACCCTAGTATTGAGGATGTCCATTCTCTTAGCTACAATGAGACCTAATAGGAGAGCCTCATATTCAGCGCCAATGTTTGTGCATTCAAAATTCAATTTGAAAGAAAAAGGTAGAATCTTTCCTTTGGGTGAAGTAAGGATCATGCTTTCCCCTGACGCAAAAATGAAACTTGGCTCCATCAAAATGAAGACTCCAAAACTACTCGGAAATATGGATGTTGATTCCTCCTTTGTACCTTCCCCCTTTACCTTAGTTACCTCAACCATGCAAACCTCATATACTGGAAGGGAACCGAGTCCCAAGGCATGTCCCATACCCATAGAATCAAAGGGGAGGAGGATAGGCAAATCCTTCTCTAATAGCTCAACAATCTTTGTTGTGGTTCCTAGCGATATTGTCTCTATAATAACATTTTCATCCTTGACTATCGGAATACCCTCGATCAAACCCATGACTTCTAACTCCGTTGTAGGAACTAGTTTTTCTTCTGGTACCATGCTTACAGGTTTGTTTAACTGATTCGTGGGAAGCTCAAATTCAGAGTGGACCCCTAGCCTTTTCTTTAAGTTGGAAAAATGTATATCAAAGGGTTTTGGATCACCTTGTGCCAAATACTTTCCCTAAATGCAAGAATCTAACCTCCTGGAATAGAGTTGAGGGGATTTCCTTTATACACTGGATCCAATGATGACTAAGGATCATATTATAGTTGGTTTCTGGTCTATAGTATAAAACTCAATGAGTATCATCTTGGGCCCGAGAGTAACCGGTAATACTATGATTCCGATCGAGGTTTCCTTGAGGCTACCATAGCCCCTCAGTGTGTTTCGCATTGAGGATCAATTGGTCTCCCTATACCCTAACTTCTAAAGAAAAGAAAAGGGACTATGTTAACTATTGCCCCATTATCGATCATTGCATGTTTTACATAGTTATTGTAAATCCAAACTTGCGAGAAACAAAACCGAGTCATCCCTACGATCTATCTCAAAGCATCCGTAGGCATATTACTAATGTCAAACATGAACCCAATATCTCTCTTAGGCTACCCTAGAGGACTAATGTCGAATTCTATGTGATTTATATGTGCCTCTAGCAGAGGGGTAGCATTAATCAAATGGCCAAGACCTAGTGCTTCTAATAGAGCAGCTTGATGAGCAAGGGAATTATTTAGTAGATCCAAGAAGGAAATGTGTGAAAAGGTCTTGGTTAGATCATTGATTAGATCATAAGACCATACTTGGCTTACTTAGTGCATCATGAGAACTTTCGACATAACCAGATAAATTGGGATTGGTTGCGAAGATTAATCCTTGGTTCTTATAGCAGCGTTAATTTGGGGTTAAGCATCTAACCCGCCAATCCCATGATTTTCATTTTCAAGTGACCATCCAAAGGAGGTGCCACTGTGGGTTTGAGGAAGTTGGGGCTTCACGATCATGAGTCCCTATTACAATATCTTTATTTAAACCATTGGGATCTAATCTACTATCCTTTAGATGTGTGCGAAGAGGATCATTGAAGATCCTTAATGGTGTGTTCTGTGGAAACACTTGATCCCATGTAGGCATTTTGACTAGGTGAATTTGGGTTTGCCAAAAATATGTCAAAAATAACTATATTGAGTCTTTCGGAAAAAGTTGCAAAACTTGTTACAATCGCGGCAAGTTATTGCATCATGCCCACGAACCCTATGGAAAATGAAATATAAGTCAGGATCGTAATCTAGAGGCCTTTGGTTTTTTCCTTGTTGTGGTCCGAAACTACGGTTATTGTTTGGTTTTTAATTTTTATAGTTAACATTTTGGAACCATTTCCTTGGTTCTAGAATTGGTTAGTCTTGACTAGGGTTTGGGGTTGGCATTTTCCTCTATTGCTGAGGTTGTTTTTGTTGTTGTGGATTATTAAAATCCACATCATTTATTGAGAGTGAGAAATTTTTGCTTCTCGATTATTACCATTATTTTTTTGTTATTTTTAGTAGATATACTAGGAGGATTGACACCATTAGGATTTTTGGGCTGGTCACCACACCATCGTTCGTGATTCCACAATCCTTACTAAGGATCTTTGGTCCTTGATTATTGTTCATGTTATTGGAGTAATTGGGATTATTTTGATTGGGAGTGACTAACTTTCCATTTTCTCCATAGGTCTTATGACCACTTTCAATGGCCAATTGGTCGATCTGAAGATCACCCTCTAGCACTTCTTCATATCTCCTTAGCAAGAACTTTTGAACCTCTTACTTTGTCTCTCTGTTAAGAGAGTGAAGGAAAAAATCACAGAGTTCCCTTTGATCCATGTTTGGAGTTCTCGCTAAGGAGTAAGAAATTTTCACCACCTTTGAGTAAAGTGGGTTACAGACTCATTGTTTTCTTTCTTAATATGAAGGAATTCCCTTATTCTTGTTCTCAAAATCTTGTTCTCAAAATCTTGTTCATATCAAAAGCTTTGATAAAATCTTATATGAGTTTCTTGAACGAGTGTATTGAATCCTTCAGTATCCTATAGTACTAGTTGAGAGCAATACCTTCTAGTGTCTTAGGGAAAATTTTTGCAACAACTACATCCCATGGGAGAAGCTCTCGAATGGCCATTGCATAAGCCTTGATGTGGGCGTTAGGATCACCCTCCCCTTTGAACTTTGGAAGATCAGGAAAGGGTCTTAGGAGCATGACTGTCTGAATGGAGAAATCTAGGGGTTCCTTGAGATATTCGGAATAGGTCCCCATTGCATTTGTTTCCACCATTAAAGATCCTTGTTTAGGTGCGGAGGTTTCTCCAATTGCTAAAAGGGGACAACATAGACATTTGGTGGGGTGTATGGCACCCCTTGCAGTTATCCATATGGACTAGGATAGGTATACATGTCCCCCTATAGATATTTAGAATACATGTGTACATAGGGGGGTTGATTACCTTGATATGGAATCAAAGGCAAGAAGCTAGGAAATGTTGCATTTCCGACTAGTATGGCATTTGAGAACACACTTCGAATCGCCTATTACAAATATCCATACGTGGCTTGGGGAGCATACCCAAGGTGCTTGTCCCCGTAAGTAGATATCTATGGTTTTGAAAATTCATATAAACTAGAGGATTCTATGTAGTAGGCATTTTCTCATAATTCTACAGTAGGAAGGAGTCTCGCGCTTTCCCTGCATATGAATTCTATGTATTTTGGGCAAGCTCTAACTCTTTGAATTATTTTACCAAATTTGAAATGACATCGCCTTTGCATTGATAGGGAAATCCCTTACTTAATCACCTTTTTTGAACCATCGAAGCTTGTTGATGAGTATGGTATCCTACTATGAATTGTTGACGATGTTACCACCCCTCATTGGTTGTATTATCAGTTGGTGGCGGGGTAGCGTTATTCTTTTGAAGTAGGACATCACCTTGTCCTTGCAACCTATTGAAATATTGGTTCATGTTCTACAATTTTTGTTAACTCCTAGGATATTGTGCTAAATACTCCTCATCTAGATGAGGAGTTGATCGGATTGCATGCTAATGGGATGTCAAAACAATACCCGAGGAGATGAACTTGCTTCACCAGTGAATGTCATGTTATTTGAACTTGATTGTTTGAGGGGATAGGTTTGAGTGACCTGATCAAGTTCCTCAATGCGTATAAAAGAACCGACATTGGCTCCCTGAAGCAGAGGGTTTTGAGTGGATGAGCGGTTGTCTGTCCATGTTGAAAGTGAAGGTGATTGTTGTGGTATACTTGATTAATAATGGTATATGTCAAAACTTGGGATGGGCCAATGTACTCATTGTATCCCGACATATTGGGGGTATAAGAATACCTATAGAATAAAGGATGGATGAAGAAAGTGGAAATGTTTAGAGACTAGTTCTTCACGTCGGGCTCACCAATTTGTACGACATAAAATCAACACGTGACCTTCTTCGCACCCGACATCCTAAGGTCATTACGAGACAACCGGTATATGCGAGTCTAAAGAAAAGAATGTTCTCCTAACATGAAGTGGTGTGATTTTTCGATGCGAGATAATAGCTTCTCGTAGACTCCAGTCAATGTCGAGATCAGCCAAGATTCTATTTGTTGGTTGTTGAACACATGGAAAATGACCTGTGGGCACCTTGTATAGATATCCAGACAAGGTCATGGAAGTAAAAACGAGAGGTGTGATGAAGGTGCAAGTATTTACGGGTAATTTTCTAGTTTGGTCTAGAAAGTCTTAGCCGATTGGTCGTTATGTTCAGTAAAGCAAGTTGTGCAATAATATCTAGTGGAAGTTGTGAAGATCTTAATACTAATGTGCGTAAGCTAGTGTTAATGTCTAACTTCTTTGGAAGGTCCATTGGGTTGTGGGACTTGAGGATCACAACCAAAGACTCATGGGGGTTATGGCCCTTGGATGGTCATGTGCATAATAAAACCATGTTGCCAAGAGTAGTCCAATAAGACTATTAACAACTATGTTTAGTGTATTGAGTTGTTCTATCCTCTCAAAGCAAAATTTGTAGGTGTGCATAAGATAGTTAAAATTAAGATGGTATCAATGTCGCTTATCAATTCTAGCACGTTGGGTTGTGAGACCAATGGATCTGTTGTATATATTTTCGTGTTGTGGACCATTAATGGTCATATAAAGTGGAATACAATGAATTTTAATAAGAAAACTATTTACTAAAAGAGATCTAATCTATGTTTTTGGTGTTTTTCACAATATTTTGGATCAAAGTAATAAAACAAGCTAATCTATCAAAGGAAATCTTTTTGTTCTTTTCTAATTTTTAGGCAAAGTGTTCTAATCTAATAAACAAACTAAAGACAAGTAATCAACCAGATGTAGCTGGATACTTGTACAAATGTATGAATCTAATCTAAATCAAACAACCTAATCTGACAAAAATCCTCCAAACCCTACCTCAGAAGTGAAGAACAATTTATGACCCTGAAAGGGGCTATTGTTCCTCACAACTTCCTAGTAACATTGAAAGGAAAAACTTACTGAAATGAATGATTCTCTACTCTATTTGAAATGAATGATTCTCTACTCTATTTGAAATGAATGATTCTCTACTCTATTTGATATGAAATTGACAATTCAACACACAAGGAAAACAAACATACAACTCCAACCTGGACAAGCAAGAGCTTTGGCAAATCTAGTTGTGTCTATATCTGTCCCCTCAATATGTTCCTTTCTTTCTCTGAGCATTCATGTGAGTCCAAGAGATTTTGAATGCAAGAAGAATAGTAGGAGGATGGTGCTTGAGTAATGACAACTTGATGGCGGTCCGGATGCAATACTGAGGTAGGAGAGGGATAGTACAAGAGATCGAGCTTGGATATGTAATTCCTAGCAAGATCGTAGCAGCAATACAATGTAAGATACCCAAAATTCTCAAGCCCTATTCTTGAATACAAGCATGGAATATATAAGAATGGAGGATGGAAGGTGCCTTCATGCACAAGACCAATTAAATCTATTTAAAAATAGGAGGAAGGGGAGCCAAGTAATCAAAGCTAATTTTAGACAATTCGGCTCACGAATGCATGAAAAAACTAAAATTAAGTGAACCATCACATGTTCAAAACATGCATGAAGAATTTGGAAAAAGTGGGCAGGATCGCGCCTACGCGGGCGGCGGCGGTTTCAAGACTGTTGCCTGCTGTCTTGGGTAGCGGTCCTTGCACCTTTGAAGGCCAAAACATACGCAAAAAGAGTTGGGAGCTGGAAGAAAGCATGGGAAGGCTAAGTAAAGATGTCTAGGCAACAAATATACATTGCCAATGGCAATTGGAGCTCAAATGCCTTCTTAAGAGGAACTAAATCATCATTAGGGAATTTCGTAGTCATTTTCCAAAAAATGTAGCACATGCAATTTTGGATGCGTACAATGAGCATAGAGAGATAATAAACTAATGTAGGGACAAAGTGACTCGAGTAAGGTAAAGTTGAGGTACAAAAAGGGTCCATGTTCAATGAGGGTGTATGCCAACAATGTAGGATTTGAGTAGTAGAAAGGAGCACAAACCAACATGAGGGTTGAGGGCGATGAGCTCATCCAGGGAGTAGAGATGTGAGCCAATGAACGCGCACATGAGAAGTTCATGGAGCTCAAACTAAGGGGATGTAAGTATGGATGCAGATGAGGTCAAGTGATTAGGGCATCAACTAATGTAGGGATGAGATTCGATCTATCAATGAGCCAAAGTAACAAATAAACAAGTTGGTGCATGAAGCAAAGGATACACAAGTAGGGGGATGATTTTTGTATAGGAAAGGTCAGTCCACAACATCATAGTAATTTAGGATCCCAAGAAATTCAAGGTGGTGCAAGCTGATATGTGGGATAAATTGGTTCCCAAATCAGCAAGTTAGGGTTGAGTTGGTCCCATAACCTGCTACACAAAACCAACACATAAAACCTTGAAACCAGCAATCTACAATATACTCAATGCCTCTAAAATTGCATGCAAGATCTAGAAAGCCATTAAAACCATGACCAAACCTGAATAAGATTGAAAACCTAGAATTAATGCAAATAGAGCATGGATGGAATATGCATTACAACGCTTGCACATGAAACCCAAAAATCATGAACAAAAATTTGAGAGCAATAGGGAAATTGAACTAGTGAGTAGCATGGATCCCAACAATGTGTGTTCTAATATTATGATGAAGAATGTGAAAACACTAAGCACAAATATCATGCAGGATAACATGAACATGGGCTGAGTTGCACTCGAGTAGCATGATGAGGTGTCATGAGGAGAAAGCATTAACCATGTAACTACATGCAAGGATTTGAAAGGGGGAAAATATCATCAAGATCTCTCTCATAGATCTAAATGAAGGAAGGTTTACAAATAGGGGGTTATGTGTAACCCTCAATACATGTAACTATGACTCCTCAAGTGGAGAAGGGGAGTTACATTCTCGGAATGGAAGTAACTCCCATATAACGCACTGACACATTGACATGTAATGACATGTAATGAATCTAATTATGACCCCTATGACACCTAGACATATGACCTCACCTAAGTGATATGACTTTCCATGTGATGTGTAAAATTTCTCACACTAACAACTATTATTATTTCATAATTTCAACCAATCGAAGCTTGTACCAGTCTTTATATGTTGAATTTCTTATGTCTTAAAACTTAGAATTACATATATTATTCATTACTTTCATTTTAATTTTAAATATATTTTTATTCACCTATTAATACTATCAAATAAAATATGAACACATACTAAAGATTATGATGTGATATACACCATAGAAATTTTAAACAATTTATTGCAATATGGCATATCAACCCATATTTAAAAAAAACTCCACCGAGATAACACTTAAACCTCTATTAAGATTAATGATGCGAGATATAAAAATGAATAGATACTAAAAATATAAAATAAAATGACATATCAACCTATATTTCAAAAAAATAACACCAAATGACACCTCAACCTATATTAATAATCATGATTTCTTCAATTAGTAATCACTTTCATGCAACATGACACATCATTTGTCTTTTTTAAATTTCAAATGTCACTTTGTAACCTATATTGTTAGTTGTGATGTTACCAAATAGTTAATAATATTATGAAATGTTCTCAATATTTTTGCAAAACAAATCATCAATTGATTTATTTTACATGAGACCTATTCTAATAATATAGATTATATGTCAATTTTTTGATGCGAGTGTCATGTCTTATGCGACAATTATAATTTATTGTTTTGTCCTAGAAAGATATAACTTATATTGTTATGCAATTCAATTTTTCCATGTTCAAATATATCCATTTCATTGATATTTAATCAACTTTGCTTCTAGCTATGATAGGGACTATTCAGTATTACAAATCTTGTTAATAAAAACATCCTTAGTTAAGTAGTGATTTTCCATTCAACATGTGTATAGATGTATTTTATAACAATTCAAATTTAACCCTAAATTATGAGGAAGATAACTAGAGAATTACAATCAAACAAATATTATACAACTCATATTTATCATCATTTTTATCATTTTTTAATCATTATCGCTCACATAATCTAGCATGTATTCAAATGAATTTCGATAGTAAGTGAGTTAAGAGATTTTGAAACACAATACACTATAACATAGAAACCCCAACATATATCATGTAAAATTTGATACTCAACAAATCATCCGTATGTCAAACCCTAATAGAGTGAAGAATGAAATAGTGGGTTGTGTGGCCAAATATAAATCAAATTCACCAAATTGTAACAAGGAATTAGGATTTGGTCTAATCTATCCTATTACTAAATACAATAATATGGAACTATAAGAGAGTAACCATAAATTTGTTAGGAAATTATATGTTAGTGCTCCATTATTGATTAATTATTCTTGGTTAGTAAGTTACTAATATTTTTATAAAGTTGCTATTAAAATGTAAGATCTCGGATGAGAAAGATGGGTGAAATATAAACATAAGAGATCGGCATTGGACTACTCTCAATCATTAAGAGATAACATTCAATCATTTTTGCTCATCTCTAATTTCAATCTTTGGATTTCCCTTGCGTAGGGTGACGTATTAAGGCTCGAGTGGGTGGATCGAAGCATCTTGGATCCAATAATAATAATGGTTTTTACAGTCCACGATGCCGGGCAGCCTGTTTTTGGGTCTACAAGCGGCTTATAGCATATGGGACTACCTTGTACTCATGTGCGGGAGGCAACTAACTTTGCTACAAACAAGGCGTACATACCCTACCCCCTGCAGGATTTGAACTTGTGACCTCTATTTCAAGAGCACATGTTCTTCACCATTAGGCCAACTCAGGTATACATGTCGCAGTAGATGATCACCAAGTGTCTTGTAACTATATGCAATACGAGCTTATAGTCCTTCTCTTACACGTGTATGAGCAATTGTAGTCACGAGTCTGTTCGGTTTCTTTAAATGCCGCATAACCGATTTGTTGGCAATATCAATCCAATCGCATCTGAAATCCCTATGGAGAGGATGGCGTGTAGACTATTGTGAGAAAGCGTGTTAAATCAAGGGTTGGAAATCACCCATGGAAGTCCAAAATATTTATCACTTGTGCCCTTTGTGCACCAATCAAAATAAATCCTTGAGCTAGCTCCCTTATCAATGGATGATATACTTGTCGGTTAGCATGGAGTTATTCAGGTCTTCTAACCAATATTGAATGAGATCTCACATTATTTATTTTTGGTCCTATTTGGATAAATATTCATGCATTCATCAACATTTGTCCGGATATAGGTATTTTATATTGTAAATATTGGTTTTATTCCTATATTTGTGTCGTATATGTCTTGTTTATGTAAGTTTAGTTGGGTCTAATGTTTTAGTCGATTCGTTATCGGTCTTTAAAACATTTCTCAATATAAAGTTACATAGTTTTGGGCATTATTGTTTCTTAGGTGATATAAGATTTATTGTTGATAGGCTAGACATTATAGTGTTTCCTTTAATTGTTGTATTATCAATTCAAAGGTTTTTTTTTGTCGGTGTTTATATATCAATTATAGTGGGTATCATATTGTATTGAGTTATCATCTCGTGAGTAGTTGTGTCGAGAAAAACTTTGGTATTGTTAGAGTCATGATTATATTTTAGTTGTCATTTTTTGTCGTATAGTTTGTCAAACCATACAATCTTTTGTCAATTAAATTTAAATTTTCAAAAACAAAAAAATCCCTTGCGCACACATTTTCAGTGTTACCCAATGTCTTGGAAACCATTGATCCTCAAAAGCCAAATTTTCTTAATTAGTAGCATGAAACTGGAGGATGGAAGCACATGAGGTTGGACGTCAATCAATGACCTCTCATAGTCACCAACAAGGCCACATAAAAGATGTGGTGGCATATACATATATATAGTGTGAGTTTATTCTTTTTAGTGTGGTTCGAGTGTACTTCGGTTTGCGGTGTCCCTGTTGCATTATGTGTATTTTGTATACTAGAAAACGATTGTATAGGATGGTAGATAAGCTGCGGTGATCCTCTAAGCTGCGGTGATCCTCCGAATGTAGACGCCTATAATTTGGTATACATGATCTTATTACTAATATAATACTAACTATCTTAGTCTCGTGTTAATTTACTATAGTACACTAGTAAAACACCCTTTCTAACCTCTTCTAAATCCCCTAAACCTGTTAATTCCTCTCTAACTAGCTTCTATAAGCTTGTTATCCCTTTAATCAACCTTTTTTAAGTTAATTAACCCTCTTATTGACTTTCTAAAGAGAATTTGAATTTCTAAACAAATATCTTACCTTTCCAAATAGCCACTTAGCTTTCCAAATCCAGTTCACACCTCCCAATGTGCTTTTCTAAAAATCAACTTTTTGACTCCTTTTCTCAAATCCAAAAACTATAAATAGAGGGATACCCCTCCAAAATTTTCCTAAGAACTTTCTCTCTCTCTCATTTATGATTTAGGTCATGCTTAAGTATTTTAGAGTCATTTCATAGTTTATTTGAGCTATTTACTTGTTATTTGCTAATCCTTTCAAAGCTTTAGGTAAATGGGAGAAACCTTTAATGGTGAGCTTCCATTCTTAAGCTTTTGAAACATCAATAAACATAAAATTGATTGTTGGAGCTTTAATAGGTTCACTTATAGATAGCTTTCATGGAGTAGATAACTAATATAGTCATGTTTAGAGGTTGATTGTTTGTTTCAAGCTTTATATACATGCATACAAATAGGTAGCTCTTGCTTATCTCTAATCTAATGGTCCATTGATTAGTTTGTTTAAAGCTTTTGGGGTTTCTTAATTGTTCTTACCCCATTTTCATAGCTTTAACAAACTTTTCATTGCACACATTTGGCACACTCGGTGGGACTCTTAGTCCATCCTCCATTAATGGAGTCATTTTGAAGCTTTTATTTCAATTTCTAACTTTTTACATGTTTTTGTAGGGTTAAATATTTTGCCTTGGGATTTTTATCTAGGTTTTATGTAGTTAACCTTCATTTTCATGCCACTTTGTTAGGTTTATGTTAGAAATTGCATTTAATGGCTAAATTCTAACCTATTGACATTTTTAGAATTTTGTTTTCCATGTTGTTTGGTGGTTTTTAGGAAGGCGCACTAATACCCTTCTGCCAGTGCAGGCACCTGTTGACTATCATTTTTAGCAGAGGAGCACAAGTACCCAAACCGACACTCAAGTATATGATATTGGGTGCACATGTCCAAATAGGAATGCACACACCTTTCTAGATGTGCATGCACTCTGTGTGTTCTTGGCCCTCTCACAATTGTTTTTACCAAGCACACACACACACCCAAATAGCAAGCTTACACCCTACAGTCACAAAGATAGGTACCTAGATGATCTGTCATATTTATTAGGCACTCATACTCCCAAATAGGCACACATACACCTTGAAGGGTACATAGGTGTCTCTGTTTGATCCATATTTATTCCTATAATTTTTAGTGCTCCTAGTTTGGGTCATATCTCTGGCTTTGTTGTCCCGTTTTGAACTTGAATAGGTGTGGAAGCTTGAAAGACGAAGAAAAATTTGTGATGAAATTTCTAAACATAATATAGCTTTAGTATAACTAATTTTATCATAAAACTCCCAAAATTCCCTAGAGACCTTCGAAAATGCAAAATACTAAAAATCGTTGAAAAATTGCTAAAAATAGATTTATGGATTTTTTAATTTTCTTGGTTTTCTAAACCTTTGTACAGGGTTCTAACAGTGGTTTATAGGTTTCTTTTCCATCATGTTTTTCATACTAACTTAGTTAAAGTGTTTGCATCTTTATTTGTGAAGGTTTGAAACACGTATGCTCTTCCCTCGCACCTTTCTAGGTGATCTTGGGAATAAAAAACGTTTCACTACCTTCTTCATACTTGCAAAATGATTCAATTAGCTTTTAAAGTTGGTTAAAAGGAACTTATTTTCACAATTTACTTAAGTATTTTCCATTTCTTACAAAATTTGAGTGAGATACCTTGTTGTGTATGCTCTTTCCTTGCGTCTTAGGATGATCTGGGAAATCAAAAGCAACATCTTATCTCCTTTATATGATGTATTGGAAAATTACTAATCTTGGTATATAGGACCAAAATCACGTGTCAAAGAATCGAGATCAAAACCATGCTAACATGTTTGATGTAGGTTTCAAAGGTGTACAAAACTTCATTAAATCTAAACAAGATAAAAAAACACACCACTTTCATCACACTGTATTGTAGGTTTCAGAAAAGGGTACGTCCCTATCTACTTAACTAGAACGTAACCCCTTTGGCATAATTCCTTAAGCTACAACAATGGGGGTTGTTATAGGAACCATAACATAATTCACCATTGAGTAATCTCATGGATGAAATAGGAAGCACTTTTCTTACCAACTTGACTAGTTTTTACATTGTAAAGTTTAGAGTCAAAGTTGTCTATATTATGACCCTAGTGACGATACAAACTGAATGCACTAGTTACTCATTGTATCAAAAGGGGTAAAGTAAATCTGAGATACTCCCAAATTAGTCAGTGTGACTCTTTGGGTAAATCGAGCTTGCATTTAGACAAACTGTTGACACCTAGTTGAGTGATCTTATTAGGAAAGTCATTTTGTCTTGGAGCCCACTTTACTAGTCCATTTTTGAAGTCTTGTCGAGCCATCACAAAGTGACGACTTGGAGTTTGAACCTTGTTTTTTGAATAAGGAAAAGAGTTTTCTTGAGTTATATCTAAGTGTTTTTCATCATGAAATTAAATGACATATCACTTAGCTTGGTTTCTTTCTCGCCTTTAGACGAGGCGAAACACTACCCAAGTGGTGCTTAGTTTATTTTCATCTTTTGATCTATACCCTTGCATTCTCACTGCCCATTTGGGGTGAGAAGGAAGCATACCCTGTGATTCTTGTTAAGGACAATATTCACCACATTTTTGTCTATTTACACCCATCCATGTTTGTAGCTAGGTTGTTAAACATCTAAAGTGTGCAAGTACATTTTCATGTCTTTGATAGTCCATTGATCTTGATTTCAAGATCATCTTCATTGCTACAATTTTGGCTCATCATTATTTCTCCTTAATTTTTTATTTTTTCTCTCATTCTAGCCATACAATTTTGGTACTTACATTGTGTTTTCAATTTTCGAGAACTTAGTATGAGTCTGTACGTACCCAAAATTGTAAGGATCAGCATCTTGCCGAACAACGTGACACGTGCCCCAATGATGATACTGGGTCTCCTCGCAAGGTGTTCGGGATCCAGAAAAGATCTCCAAGTGTGTGTTAACATCCCGCATGCCCCGCTTAGCCACCACGTGCTTTGTTTTTCTCTTTCCCCCTCTTTTCTTGGCCTTTTTCTCTTCAGAACGAAACCGCCCCCGCTGGGTGGCGGTCCTTTACACGTTTTACAGAAAGCTCTTTGAACATGACTCACGTAAATTCAACGCTTTAGCAGCTTTCTTTCACCGCCATAAGATTGCATTTATGATTTTGGTTCCCTGGAATAGTGTTTTGCCATTGTTTATAGTTTAAGAGTTCTATTTGGTTTTTACCTTGGGTAAATGCAAATGCTATAAATAATTGGCTTGTGCTCAAGCAAATGGCCCCTCAAAATTTTCCTTTGATTTCTCTTTGCAATAGATTTAATTTTCATTTTTCTTAGAATGCTTAGTTTCTTTCATTGCATGCTTAGTTAGCACTGTTTTACTGTTAGTAAGCCACATATCCATCTTGTGCAAAGTACTGCGGTTATTTTATTCAATCCATTGGAATAAAATAGTCTATTTACCAATAGGAAGCCATTAAAGTTACAGGTTTTTCTCCTCAAACAGGATAGTTTCAGGTTTTGGACGCTTTATGTTGCATGAATCGCAATAGATCCCGCTAGGAATTACATAAGCCAAGCTCTGTACTCTTGCGCTATCCCTCTCCTACTCACATTGTATTGATCAGTATTCGATCCGCCTTTATCCCAATACCTACTTTTTGTTAATGCTAGAATTACACGCTTTTCTGGATCCACGTGAACATGAAGGAACGAGGAGATCACATTGAGGGGAAAAGATCACACACACCATCGGATTCGCCACTATTCTGCAGAATCCAGGTTCTATATTTCAAGGTTCTAGTTAGAATCATATCAAATAGAGTAGTTAATTACTTTATTTCAGTTAATTCTACTCTCGATATTTCGGGGAAGTTGTGGGGATTGATAGTTTCTGAGAAACTATGATTCACTCTTCACTTCTGAGGTAGGATCGAGAGTCTTGCAAATAGATTAGATAAGTTATTTCATTGTTTAGAATAGATCTACAAATTACACAGACAAATAGCTACACTCGGTTATTTTGTTTGTTTTAAGTTGTTATTTTAGTTGTCAATTCTAGATATTTTAAATAGCTGCTTTCTTAAATTCATAAAGCTCATCAGAAAACACAAAAAAATAGAGAAATCATATATGCTATAGATACACTTCACATAGTTAAATTTCATTTTACTGTAGTTCGTTTTACATTGTTTCTTTTGTATGACAATCACGGGACCTAGAGAGCCTAGGGAATACATATTCGAGCCAATCGTGCCTCAGCCCAATCTCATCACAGTGATAACTGATATAGACCAAAATCTTAGGATCCAAGTCTTCCGAACAATGGTAAGCTTGCAACAAATCAATTCCCAGTTGAGTGGGTTAAACGTAGAAGACGACCAAGCACACACGTTTTGGTCAAATCAACCAAACTACAAATTACCCTAGGCAACATTCATATGACTGTAGAAGGGCTTGAAAGAGAACAAACCTTTGGTTGTGATCCTTTGGTCCCACAGCCAGACGCATGAGACATTCTCACAGACATAGATACCAGCCTAAGAATTCAGGTTGCAAGAATGCCTATGAGGCACTCTGAGAGGATCACGCAACTATTAGTTTTGAATATAGAGGCTGAGAAAGCATATGATTACTGGGTGTTAGGGATTAGGAACTAAATCTACGCATGACCATAGCAGGACCACAACAACCAAGAGTCTACGGTTGTGATCCACAAATCCCGCAACCCAACAAATCCGTAAGTCAATCAGACATAGACACTAGCCTACGCACACTAGTATTCCGGTCTACTCCACTTCCACCTATCATCATCGAACAATTATCCTTGTTAGACATAGCAGCTAACAAATCTAGAGAGTTCTGGACTAGGCTAGAGAATCATCCATAGAGTCAACTATATTTACCATCCACCATATGACCCTGTCCGAAGAAATACACGAAACTATCTTGGGTCACTTTCCACGTATTCCACAACCTATAGATTGAATCACGCCAGAGCTCGATATTGATTGGAGCCTTCGAGCAGTCATCCTTGCTGACCGATCTATCACACCAGTTCAAGTTAGGAGGGCCTTCTTTACCTTAGACTCACAAATTCCGCTAGTGCGTATTGAAGACATTAGATTTCCTAACTAGTTTGTCTACATCTCACATATATTCCATACCCACCGGCTGTCTCGGCACGACCTCGGGAGGTCGGGTGCGAGGAAGAGTCACTTGTAGATTCCCACACTCACATGTCACTTTTCCATCGTACAAAATTGGTGAACCCGACATGAAACTTTCTACTTTCTAGTTCGGAGTCATATTATTATGTGTTCTTCCAAGTTAGTATACTTTTTCACCTTCTCCATCTCATTAGTCATTCATTAAAAATCACCTTCGCTCCTTCCCATTATTCTACAGGTATTCATATACCCCCCGAATATGTCGGGATTTGATGCATATGGCAGACCCCTCTTGGGTCTTGAGGCATACTACGCCCAACAAAATAGACAATCATCACCCTCACTCTCAGTATGGGGTGACAACTACTCAACTAACCAGTTGTCAACACAAACTCGAGAATCAGATATAACTCATCATTTCAAACTGAGGAGTTAGATCAGCTCACTCAAACGCAACAAATAGAGCCTTCAGGCTTGAATAACATGACGTTCACTAGAGAATCTGGTTCATCTCCTCAGATGTTGCTTAGACCACAAATTAGTAGACAATCAGACTCATACCGAGGTTTAGACGATGAATATTTGGTACGTTATGCTAGGAACGACCAACGTTCTCAAAGTATGTATCCACCTGTAGGAGGTTTACAAACACAACCCGAGGTCTCTTTTCAAGAAAATACCTCTATGCCACTGCATATAGGAAATACCCTCGGAGAAACTTGGCAAGATAGCGATCAGTTCATAGCAGGATATCACATGCCTATACAACACCACGGTCTATAACAAATGTCACTACGGAAAAGCACCATGACTTCACCAAATGAAGTCATTTCAACTCTAATAGAAAAGGTTAGAGGGTTAGAACTTTCCCAAGCAAGTCAAAATTCACAATTCATGCAAGCAGGAAGTTCCAATCCTCCACACCATCCTATCCAAGTAGATCTCCTCACATGAGTTGGCACATTAGGCATGACTCCTCGTATTCACAAAAAAATGCCAAATAGACCCACCATCTCTAACACCTGTTCCTCCCGGTCTAGTACAAAACAATCCATTCCTAGATAGTACCCCATCATACTTAAACATGTACTCCAAATCACCACAAGGAGATATGTTCTCCTCTCCCAGCATGTTTTTTCAAACACGGTTGTTCCCTTATGCCCCTACCAATGCATACGCAACGTCATATCAACAACCCATTCCATCATTTCTCCCTCAACAAGCACCATCGATGCTCAAAAATATGCGATAGAGACTTACTTAGAATATTTGAAAGAGCCCTTAGATTTCACCATACGAAGCATCATGCTTCCAAGACCTCTTCCCAATTTTCCCAAATACAAAGGTGAAGGGGATCCAAATGCACATATCAAATCTTACACTACAGCCATTCGAGAACTACTCCCATGGGATGGGGTTGTTGCTAAGATATTCCCAAAAACCTTGGAAGGCATCGCTCTCGATTGGTATTATAGAATACCTGAGGCTTCCATCCATTCATTCAAACAACTCGTGTCAGAGTTCATCAAGGCCTTCGACATGAACAAATTATTAAGAACAGGAATCAGAGAGTTCTTACACATCAAACAAGAACACAACGAATCTGTCGCCCATTTCATCCAAAGGTGGCGTACAGTTCTTTATTCTTCGGAAAGTGCTCCAAACATGGATCAAATGGAACTATGTGATTTATTCCTTCATTCTCTTAGTAGAGAAGTGAAGGAAGAAGTCCAAAAGTTCCCATTAAGAACTTACGATGAAGTACTGGAAAGTGCTCTTCGAATAGATCAAGCAACAATTGATAGTGGTCGCAAAACATATGGAGAAAATGGGAGGTTAATTGCCCCAACCAGAACACTACAACTTATCCTACTACCATGAACGTCAATCAAGGACCTAAAATCCTTAACAAAAATTGGGGTGTAACAATAGATGGAGTAACCGACCAGCCTAAAAAGGTAAATGTTGTCAATACTCCATCACAAATAAACAACCAACGAAATAACAAATTTACCCCGACAATCAATACAGTGGATTTTAACCATCCACAACAACAACAACAAAACAACAACAACAACAACGGTGAAATCCCATACAGGGTCCAAGCCAAAATTCAACTAGGTACCAAAACCAGAATTCAAACCAAAAACAACAAACGCAAAATTTTAATAGACAACGGTTTGATCAAATGTTGGGCCACAATACACATCAAACCAAAAAACTAGGAATTACAATCCTAATTCATATTTTGGTTTCCACAAAATTCAGGGCCATGACACTAGAACATGCCGTGACTACAATAAATTCATGCAATGCTTGCCAAATGAACAAAGACAACTTTTCATGGATATGTTCTTGGCAGATCCTACGTCACCAACATCAAATACCTTTTTAGGGGCAGTTTCCCCTCAAAACGCACCCCTGAAGATCTTTAATGATCCACTCCCAAATCATGATAACAACAGGCTAAATCTAAACAAGGGTGTAATGATAGGAAATAATGATCATGAAGCCTTGACCTCGCTAAATCCATTAGTTGCACCACAACTAGGAAGTCAGCCACGACCTAAGGTAGTCGGTTTAGTGGAGTTAGACGCTGAACTACCCATCGAAGCTATAACAAGGATGCGAGAGTATTTCTCTCAGCCAAGTCCAAGCCACCTGCCAGAGGTAGATGACATCCAACAAATCATAGTAAAACTTGTGGGTGCCTATGATTTGATTAACGACCTAACAAAAACCTTCTCGCACATTTCATTCTTAGACTTACTAAAGAACTCTCCTACTCACAGGGCTGCTCTTTTAGAAGCATTAGGTTTAGGTCATTTAATTAACATCACTCCACCTCCTGAAACATAGGTAAATCATGTGGAATTTGATGTTCATCCTCCACGGTTCAACTAGCTACCAAAACCAGAATTCAAACCAAAAACAACAAACGTAAAATTTTAATAGACAACGGTTTGATCAAAATTTTGGGCCACAATACACATCAAACCAACAAACTAGGAATTACAATCCTAATTCATATTGTGGTTTCCACAAAATTCAGGGCCATGACACTAGAACATGCCGTGACTACAATAAATTCATGCAACGCTTGCCAGATGAACAAAGACAACTTTTCATGGATATGTTCTTGGCAGATCCTACGTCACCAACGTCAAATACCTTTTCAGGGGTAGTTTCCCCTCAAAATGCACCCCTGAAGATCTTTAATGATCCACTCCCAAATCACGATAACAATAGGCTAAATCTAAACAAGGGTGTAATGACAGGAAATAATGATCATGAAGCCTCGACCTCGCTAAATCCATTAGTTGTGCCACAACTAGGAAGTCAGCCACGACCTAAGGTAGTCGGTTTAGTGGAGTTAGACGCTGAACTACCCATCGAAGCTATAACAAGGATGCGAGAGTATTTCTCTCAGCCAAGTCCAAGCCACTGCTAAAGGTAGATGACATCCAACAAATCATATTAAAACCTGTGGGTGCCTATGATTTGATTAACGACCTAACAAAAACTTCACGCACATTTCATTCTTAGACTTACTAAAGAACTCTCCTACTCATAGGGCTACTCTTTTATAAGAATTAGGTTTAGGTCATTTAATTAACATCACTCCACCTCCTGAAAAATAGGTAAATCATGTGGAATTTGATGTTCATCCTCCACGGTAGGTAGATAGGGACGTCGAATTCATATTCGAGATAAACAAAATGCTTGACAGATCTTTGAGATCGCACACCGAGGTGATCCAACCTTACATTTGCAAGTATGGGTTTATAACAACTATGTAAAGCATGCAATGATAGACGATGGGGTAGCGAGTTAACATAGTCCCCTTCTCTTTCCTTCAAAAGCTAGGGTATGGAGAAACCAATTGTTCCACAACTCGAAACACACTAAGGGGCTATGATAGCCTTAAAGCCACCTCGGTTGGGACCATAATATTACCGGTCACCTTAGGACCCAAAACCATCTTGACTGAGTTTTATATTATAGATCGGGAAACTAACTATAATATGATCCTCGGCCGACCATGGATACACCGCATGAAGGCAATCCCTTCTACGCTATTTCAAGAAGTAAGGTTTTTACACTTAGGAAAGATATTTGTAGCCAAAGGTGATCCAAAACCATTTGATGTACACCTATCTGAATTAAAGAAAAGACCAGGCATGCACTCAGAGTTTGAACTCCCAACAAACCAACTTAATAAACCTACTGACGCAAAACCAAAAGAAAATTTCATACCTACGACAGATCTTGAAGCTATAAGCCCAGCCAAGGCAACCCCAACCCCCAAAGATGAGGCTAACACCATAGAAATGGTATCATTAGGAACTACTACAAAAATCGTTGAATTGCTAGAACAAGATCTACCAATGTTCTTACCATTTGACTCTGCAGGCATGGGATGTTCCCTAGGTATTGGCTCTCTTCCAGCAGAGGATCTCTGTATGGTGGAAGTAGAATGCACAAACACAACAGATATCCCAGCGTCCATATTCCCAGCTAAATATTGGACACTCCATTTTGATGGAGCTAGATGCCATTATGGAGCGGGGCATGTGTAACCTTTACTTCCCCCGAAGTAAAAGTCTTACCTTTCGCCTTCAAACTAAATTTCGAATGTACAAACAATGGCGCTAAGTACGAAGCCCTCCTCCTTGGCCTCATTTTGGCCAAAAGGATCGGTGTTAATAACATCAGGGTGTTAGGAGACTCACAATTGGTAGCAAATCAAGTCTCTGAGATATATGAAACCAAAGCCGAGCACTTGCCACTTTACAAAAAAGCTGTATTAGATCTAAGCAAGGAGTTTGACTTCATATCAATTGAAGCAATCCCGCGAGAGAAAAATCTTCTCGCCGATTCAATAGCAACTTCAGCATCACGTTTTACTCCAAGCAATGAGTTAGAGGATACCCGTTTCATGGTATCCCTTCATGATGAACCATTGATAAAAACAATGACGAATTCTCTTTTAAATGGAAATGAAAACAAATCTACTACCCTAGACCACATTGATAGTGATATGGCCACTTTGAGTTATTTAAACACCTATGTGGCATTGCATCTCTCCTATCATATGATATATTTTTCCTTAATCCCACATTCGTCTTCCTACTTCGGAAATCCCATGATGGATCTTCCCTCGGAAATGGAACCTAGCGTATACACAAAGTGGAAAATGGGGATGATTTGGATTTACCTCCAGTGCCACCTGAGTTTGAAGAAGGTAACACCTCTTTGATCAAAGAAACAATTGATATTAACATCGGAATGGAAGATGAACCAAGGATATTAAAACTAGGATCCTCGTTAACCCCAGAAGAAGTAGAAATACACACTCGAATCCTCAAAGAACATCAAAAAGCTTTCACATTTAGTTATAAGGAAATGACAGGAGTTGTACCCCACATTGTGGTACACAACCTCGTCACTAAATCAGATGCAAAGCCAGTTAAACAAAAATCAAGACCCATGAAACCTAAGGTAGCTCTCATGGTAAAAGAGGAGGTAATAAAACTCCTCCAAGTAGGATTCATCAAGCCAGTCGATTACTCCCAATGGGTATCTAATATCGTTCCCATTCTCAAGAAAAATGGGAAGATACACATCTGCATAGATTTCCGAGACATCAACAAAGCGTGTCCTAAAGACGACTTCCCGTTGCCATCCATTGATGCAACAGCTGGGTTTGAACTTTTGTCTCTCATGGATGGATTCTCGGGATACAATCAAATTAAAATATCTGAACAAGATCAAGCTAAAACCACATTTATAACTCCTTGGGGAACTTATTGCTATGTTATTATGTCATTCGGTCTCAAGAACACTGGTGCTACATACCAGCAAGCTATGACATATATATTTCATGATCTAATTCATAAAATCATGGAATCCTACGTAGATGACTTGTTGGCTAAGGCCAAGAAGCACTGTGACCACCCGGAGGTGCTCCGCATCATTCTTTCACGTCTAATAGAATACGGAGTCACACTAAATCCAGAGAAATGCGTCTTTGGTGTAACAGGAGGAAAGCTCCTAGGTTACATCATATCGTCACGAGGGATAGATGTTGACCCAACCAAAATTCAGGCTATCCTCGAAATGGTCCCACCTTCGAATGAATCTGGAATCAGGTCATTTCTCGGAAAACTTGGTGCAATCCGGAGATTCATCCCGGACTTAAGTTTTGCCATCCATCCAATCAACAATCTGCTCAAGAAAGATTATAGTATTGATTGGACTGAAGATTGCAATGAAGCTTTTGATGTAGTTAAGCGTTTCCTGTTATCACCACCTACGCTAATGCCACCTAAGCTAGATCGCCCGTTAATTTTATACTCACGAGCTACCAATGTCTCGCTAGCTTGTATGCTGGCTCAAGAAGACGATGACAAGAGAGAACGTGCAATTTATTTCATTAGCCAAACGTTTCTTGACTATGAAACATGTTATACACAAGAAGAACGAGAATGCCTTACCATAGTCTTTGTAACCAAACACTTAAGACACTATATGCTAAATCAAGAAACAAGGGTCATGGTAAAAATGGACCATTTACGAACTTTCCTCACACAAGGATCCTTGTCTAAAAATGTTGGACGTTTTATAACCTTAATGGGGGAATTCGAATTAACATTTGTAAATCAGAAGTCCATTAAGGGACAAATCATCGCAGATTGGTTAGCTGATAACCCATTAGATGGAGGTGATTTAGTAGATCTGGACTTCCCAGACGAGTGCGTATACTACATCAAAACCCGACCTTCTATCTCTGAGTGTCCTTGGTACACGGGTATCATTAATTATATCATGGACCATAAGTATCCAGAAGGGGCTACACCGCAACAAAGAAGGTGGTTACGTATTATTGTAGCTAAATACATCATTATAGAGCAAGTGCTCTATCGGAAAGCATTTGATGGAATGCTTCTAAGATGTGTCGACACAGAAGAATCCAAGAAGATTCTCCATGAATCTCACAATGGAATGTGTGGAGGCCACTTCGGTGGCCATGCCACCGCTCGCAAAAACATCGAATGGGCTATTTCTGGCCTACTCTAGAACACGACGCAGTAGAGTTCGTAGGCAGGTGTCATAAGTGCCAAGAATTCTCCCATGACATCCACATGCCGGCACAATCTCTCCAACCAATTGCTACTCCATGGCCCTTTTCTACATGGGGCCTAGATTTAATAGGGAAATTCTCTCCCTCATCAAAGATGGCCATAATTTTACAATCATGGCCCCGAATATTTTACGAAATGGGTAGAGGCTATGCCTCCTACCACTATACCCGGTTCGTAATCGCCAAGTTTATTTTGAACCAAATCATTTACTGCAGTAAAGATATCCACAAATCATTATCTTCGATAATGGAACTTCTTTTAATAATGAAGAGGTTCACGAACTATGCAATAAATTTAAGATAAGCCATCATATGGCTTCCTTGTATTACCCTCAAGCCAACGGACAAGCTAAAGCAATGAATAAAACACTAAAATCCATTCTCCTTAAAACGGTGAAAGAAAACAAATGAGATTGGCACTTGAAGTTATATCCGGCCTTATGGGCCCACCGAACCTCAATAAGAACACCAACGAGAGAAACTCCTTTCTCACTAGTATTCGGGGCAGAAGCAGTTCTCCCACTTGAGGTTGAAATACCCAGTCTCCGCATTTCATTACAAGGGATTCTGGATGAAGACACTTACAGAGAAGCACATCTTTCCCAACTAGAAATCCTAGATGAAGCTAGGTTAGATCTAACAAAGTGACATAGAGCCTATGCTTTTGGATGTGCTTGGCAAAAGTATAACAAGAAGGTCTATGAACGTGACATATATGAAGGTGATCTAGTTCTAAGGCTAGACAGCCGGATCGACAAGAAGACCGGCGAAGGAAGGAAATTCCGGCCTAAATGGTTGGGCCCATACCGAGTCATGAAGGACTATGGAAATGGTGCATACCTCTTATGTACGCTAGAAGGTGAGGAATTTGGTGAAACAGTCAATTCCCTGCACCTCAAGCGGTTCTATGCGTGAGCAGCTAGCACTACTTATATATATATATATATATATATATATATATATATATATATATATATATATCTACATTGCATCTTCATATAGATTAAGATCATTTTGTCCGCTTGTTTTGTACACAAATTGTGATCAAGGAATTTTGTTCTCAAAGCAATTCATTACAAACTCATGATGTTGTAGGCATAAACACTCTAATCATACCTCTCCATTTTCATGATATCATCAAATTATCTCGGAATCATGTCATCAAATAAAGCTAGATATGACAAAGTCTTAAACGGTAACCATACCAAGATCTGCAAGCTTGTTCTCACTTTTGGTTTCTTCTTAGGATAGGTGTCTTGCCTATGGTTTATTCTAGAAGCTTCATGGTGTCACATCTATCCCATATGTATATCTCTTTGGAAATAAACACATACTGACATTTTACTCAAGAAAACAAGTCAAATATTATTCAAAACAGAAAATTTTAATTTTACACATTTCCTTGCCCCACCAACCTTCGGTGATGAGCTTGCATCTCTTACTAGTGACGTAGGGTTGGGAAAGGATGGAAATTCCCTTACTCGCCTATGCTTTGCCCATGGTGATAAACCCACGCTTCTTACTAGTAGCATGGGGAAAAGTGTAGGGGGTCCTCTTGACAAACAAATGCAAAAGGTCATACACAAACAATTCAAACCTTGAATCTTTGAGTCAAAAACAAATGAATCAGATGTTCAAAATTCCAAGAGAGTTAAAATCCTAAAAACCCAGATTTTGTCTACTATGTGGCCATCTAAGGATCTAAGTCTGGATAAACCGCAAAGCACGTTGCATTCTAAACTATGAAGTCACTCGGGTAGAGTAAGCTTGTAGCCTCCCAATTTGGTTCCACCAAAACTTTGTCTATCTTTCATCACTATCGTTTCAACACATCTCATAACTTGCGCCCTTCCCAACTCTTGGTGATAAGCCCTCGCATCTTACTAGTTGCGTGGAGTTGGGGGTAGGGGCAGATTTATCTGTTCATCATACCGGTTTATTTTCATCACTTTGCCAAAACAAATATGAAGTATCCAAAATTACTTACAGAAACTAAGATTCAAAATCACATTATATCTACATCATCATATATCAGCATCATGAAATACAAAAAAGGAAAGTAAAACACTTGCATCATTTATTAACCATTGCATACTTTCTAAAAACATATAAACATACATCATGGTATACATAAGGAAACTGGAAATAGAAAGTGAGCCATGAATGCCAAGAGTTTGATCCAGAACAAATATACATATATATAAATGATCAACGTTTATGTACAATGCCATCATGCACTAAGCATGGTCAAAACACTCAAAGAGCCCGAGATATACAAAAGAATGTATCATACAAAAATCTACGAGAGCCAATCGGCTTCTCAATCCCTACAAGACCCCTCTAAAGGTGCACGCCCATGCCTAGGACTCCGGCTATGCCAGTGCTCTGAGTACACAGAAGGTTCAGGATCCTGAGGGGTGGCCGCAGTCTCACCACGAGAATGGCTCCTCATCAGGTGCTCGGCTGTCCTATACCTTGCTAACTCTGTGCGGAGATTCGATACCATCCTGGCCACATGCCAGACTGGGGCGAAGACGTCAGTATGTCTACCGGCTGCTGAAGGCTCCCCAACATCCACGGACAGCTCTGCGCGGGTCCTCTCCATGGGGATCATCAGGGTATCAGTGCATACCCTGTGAATCAAATCTCACCACTCATCGGCGGTCTCTGCAAACAAAGGAGAAAACAAATTAGAAACCAAACAAGAAATTAGAAATACAAGATAGCAACTAAGGAGATCCTAACTAAAAACAAACATTAAAAGGGAGAGAGGGTAACTTACTCAGATCACCAGGCCTCCAGGATGGATCTATGGGATCAGCACCCACCACGGATGCCGCTGCCGACTGAGGGGCTACTCCTGTGGCTGGAGCAACATAGTGCCCCGCAACAGACTCATCCTCCCCATGGCCCTAGGAGAGTGGCTCCTCTGAAACTAGAGTCACCCTCTCTGCACTCTGCTCGGCCCTCTCGCCTGCATGATATCCTGGGTGTCGTGCCACTCAAGATCACTGTCCTGGTCTCCTCCTCTAACTCTCCCCCTGTAAACTCCTCAAACTCAGAGTCTACCTCAATGGGGTCATCGTTGCTATGGGCGGGACCGCGGCGATCTAAAGCAAAGGTCCCGAGGCGCACCGGCTCTCCCTCCGCACGCACTATCCTCCCTAGCTGTAATAGGAATGCTAGGAGTAACCACTATCCAACCCCGGCCTCTAGGCCCCCCTCTGGCCTCTCGAACTGATCTGTATACTGGTGCCACTGGGGGAAGCATACCCATGTATGGTAAGCCAAACTGCTGAGGAACTTGGCCAAAGGGGTGCATCTCCACTCGCCCCACTCTATCAATAAGTTGCCCTGTGGTGGAGCAGGAGATCAAGGTAAGAGCCTCCTCACCCCATATACCTGCCATAGTCTAGTATGGTGTGGCCTCCATGTCGGCAGTAGTCAAGGAGGCAACTGGCTGATGAGGTGCTCTAAGCACCGACATGTCTATCCATCTGGCTGCCCTCACAGCTCTCCGGGGTCTGTCACCTCTACACCTCTGTCGTAGGGGATGAAGTGCTCATAGACCCAACTCATAACCAGGGTTGGGTGGCTCAAGGACTACCCCTATAAATGGACTACCCTGTATAAGTCATGGTAGGTGGTCCCAAGAATGTCTGCTCCCTGCATATATCCGACCGTGTCCCTCTATCTGTGCAATAATAGGGGACCAAGCAGTATAACAAAGTGTCTCCTCCCTTGTCCCCGATCAGTCTCGAGGCAAGGATCCCCATGATAGCCTGACGAAGTAAGGGGATGGGCAAAGTAGGAATGGATCAAACTCTAACCCCCTTCTTTGACCTCATAGAGATGACTGCATCTCCCATATATGTAGCCCACTGTGCAATCTGTGCCCGTGAGCTGTTGTCTCTAAGGTGAGTCATCTCCCAATAATCGGGACCCCCAGAATGTGATAGACATCCTCCAATGTAATAGTCCACTCACCGCGGACCCCTGGCAATCGGAAGGTGTTCCGATCTACATCCCAGTATGAGAACAAGTCACAAAGGATGTGACTAGATGGTGTAACATGGGGCACGCGTGAAATGCGTAGTATCCCAGCCCACTGAAGAGTGTCCTCCTCATCCTGTGAGAGGGCATCTAGTACCCCTGGGAGCCAATCACACTCCCTCTCTCTACTCCACCGGATATACTCCTCTCTCACCTGCATACACCCAAAAACACACAAAACAGAGCAAGTTAGCATCCGAGTAACACTGGAAAAGTCACAAAAACACGTAGAAATGCTAGAAAAGCAAAAACAATTTCAAAAAGATGATCCTTTTGCATTCTGTGCAAAACTGCCGCCCTGAGTAGAGAGGTGGTTTTGTAACCGCCACCTTAAGGGCAGCGGTCATGTAACCACTGCCCTGAACAGGGCGGCGGTCATGTAACCACCACCCTGGGTAGGGCGGCGGTCGTGGTCCAAAACCCACGCGGGTTTTTAAACTTAAAAAGCCTAAAAATGCAAAAAATGACCATTTTACCTAAAAACAAAGCCTACCCAATAGGCGCCCCCCTAGGTGGACCTTTTAACACTAACATTTTCAAAAATTACCCCCCCATGACAAAATATTTAGCCTTTCAAATTTAAGGGGGTAAAAAGGATAAACTGAAGAAAACTAACCTGTGATCTCATGGGTCGATGTTCCACACATGGAGGCATGATCGCTATCTCGTCACGGATGTTTCGACTCTACTCACGCAAGAAACCGTCACCGTGGGTCCCAGAGCTCAAAATCAATCAAATCAACTCGCACAAATGAATAGGAAAATGGGCCCACTTTCATATATATAGCGCCCTGATTCGTTTTAAATGACTTTTTCACAGGTTTGGAGCACCGACAAAGGTAAGTTCCTATCCCCGCACAAATGGTACGTTCTCATTTCTTGTTATTTTAGCTTTTATTTTCCAAACTATTGTGTCTATCTCGCACTTGAGTTATCTTTTCATTTTCCAGAATCGGGAATTTTGGATGGAGTCATTTCAACACACACAGACGTATCGGTATAACTTCTAACTTCCCATTTCGGGACCACCATAGTCGGACCCACCATTTTACGCCTCTTCATGGCTAAAACTCTTATCCAAGGGGGAAATATGTACGTACCCAAAATTGTAAGGTCTGATCTTTGCGTGAGAACAACATGACACGTGCCCCAATGATGATACAGGTCTCCTCACAAGGTGTTCGGGATCCAAAAAGATCTCCAAGTGTGTGTTAACATCCCGCATGCCCCGCTTAGCCCCCACATGATTTGTTTTTCCCTTTCCCCATATTTTCTTGGCCTTTTTCTCTTCGGTGACAAAAACGCCGCCCTGCCTGGGTGGCAGTCTCGTGACCGCCGCCTTGAACAGGGCGGTGGTCCTGTAACCACCGCCCTACTCGGGCGGCGGTCCTTTACGCATTTTACAGAAAGCTCTTTAAACATGACTCACATAAATTCAACACTTTACCAACTTTCTTTCACCGCCATAAGCTTGCATTTATGATTCGGTTCCCTAGAATAGTGTTTTGCCATTGTTTATAGTTTAAGAGTTCTATTTGGTTTTTACCTTGGGTAAATGCAAATGCTATAAATAATTGGCTTATGTTCAAGCAAATGGCCCCTCAAAATTTACCTATGATTTCTCTTTTGCAATAGATTTAATTTTCATTTTGCTTAGAATGCTAGTTTCTTTCATTACATGCTTAGTTAGCACTATTTTACTATTAGTAAGCCACATATCCATCTTGTGTGCAAAGTACTATGGCTATTTTATCCAATCCATTGGAATAAAATAGTCTATTTACCAATAGGAAGCCATTAAAGTTGCAGGTTTTTCTCCTCAAAAACGGGATAGTTTCAAGTTCGGATGCTTTATGTTGCATGACTCACAATAGATCCCACTAGGAATTACATAAGCCAAGCTTTGTACTCTTGCGCTATCCCTCTCCTACTCGCATTGTATTGATCGGTATTCGAGCTGCCTTTATCCCAATACCTACTTCGCTGATTATAGCATTACACGCTTTTGATCCACGTGAACATGAAGGAACGAGGAGATCACACTGAGGGGACAAGATCACACACACCATCGGATTCGCCACTGTTCTGCAGAATCTAGGTTCTAGCTTTCAAAGTTCTAGTTAGAATCATATCAAATAGAGTAGTTAATTACTTTATTTCAGTTAATTATACTCTCGATATTGCCAGGGAAGCTGTGGGGATTGATAGTTTCTGAGAAACTATGATTCACTCTTCACTTCTGAGGTAGGATCGAGAGTCTTGCAAATAGATTAGATAAGTTATTTCATTGTTTAGAATAGATCTACAAATTACATAGACAAATAGCTACACTCGGTTATTTTGTTTGTTTTAAGTTGATATTTTAGTTGTCAATTCTAGATATTTTAAATAGTTACTTTCTTAAATTCATAAAGCTCATCAGAAAACACAAAAAATAGAGAAATCATATATGCTATAGATACACTTCACATAGTTAAATTTCATTTTATTGTAGTTCGTTTTACATTGTTGCTTTTGTATGACAATCATGGGACCTAGAGATTCCAGGGAATACGTATTCAAGAAAATCATGCCTCGGCCCAATCTCATCACGGTGATAACTGATATAGACCAAAATCTTAGGATCCAAGTCTTCTGAACAATGGTAAGCTTATAACAAATCAATTCCCAGTTGAGCGGGTTAAACGTAGAAGACGACCAAGCACACACATTTTGGTCAAATCAACCAAACTACAGATTACCCTAGGCAACATTCATATGACTGTAGAAGGGCTTGAAAGAGAACAAACCTTTGGTTGTGATCCTTTGGTCCCACAGCCAGACGTAGGAGACATTCTCACAGACATAGATACCAGCCTAAGAATTCAAGTTGCAAGAACACCTGTGAGGCACTCTGAGAGGATCGCAAAACTATTAGTTTTGAATATAGAGGTTGAGAAAGCATACGATTACTGGGTGTTAGGGATTAGGAACTAATTCTACGCATGACCATAGTAGGACCGCAACAACCAAGAGTCTATGGTTGTGATCCACAAATCCCGCAACCCAACGAATCCGTAAGTCAATCAGACATAGACACTGGCCTACGCACACTAGTATTCCAGTCTACTCCACTTCCACCTATCATCATTGAACAATTATCCTTGTTAGACATAAGCAGCTAACAAAGCTAGAGAGTTTTGGACTAGGCCAGAGAATCGTCCATAGAGTCGACTATATTTACCATCCACCATATGACCCTGTCCGGAGAAATACACAAAACTATCCCGGGTCACTTTCCACGTATTCCACAACCTATAGATCGAATCATGCCAGAGCTCGATATTGATTAGAGCCTTCGAGCAGTCATCCTTGCTAACCGATCTATCACACTAGTTCAAGTTAGGAGGGCCTTCTTTGCCTTAGACTCGCAAATTCCGCTAGTGCGTATTGAAGACATTAGATTGCCTAACTAGTTTGTCTACATCTCACATATATTCCATACCCACCGGCTGTCTCGGCACGACCTCGGGAGGTCGGGTGCGAGGAAGAGTCACTTGTAGATTCCCACGCTCACATGTCACTTTTCCATCATACAAGTCCCTTTATTGAATAGTTATGTTCTCGCACAACTAAAGAACTTCTTGCTATACTTGTACCTAGTTTCGGTTCCAACGTCATCTAAGTATTTTGAGAGTGTCGATATTTCCTTGTATATCTTTGTGATAACAACATCTTTATACTAACACCTTACTTGATAGGTTTACGTGTCGATATAGTGTTGTTATGCTATCCACATTGTAACTTCCATTTTTCAAAAAAATAGGTTTCATCAACACTTAAATTGGTCTTAGTATATCTCATGGAGAGATCACGTCAAATATCACTTTGGTACTTAGGACTTGTTAGTACTGACGGCGTGACCTATGTATTAATAGGGTACTTATCACTATCCACTTTGATCCCTTCATTGGAATCATAGTGTAGGGTATAGTCTTGCTAAATGACAGTTTGAGTGACTGTTTGATTTATTAGAATGTTCATATGATTTCTCTTTAAATGATAACGGATGCATAGCATTACATATAGAACACACCAAGATATTTTGACCATCAGATGATTTACATAGCATACACCTAGGTTACATAAAACTTTGAAATCATTTAGAAAAAACCTAGTATAACTTTGACTAATGATGCCAAGAATCATGAAAATGGCATCTAAACCAAACGAGCGTGACTTAGAAGAAAATACTTTTACATCCTTCCCATTCAGTGGTAATAAATTAGAACCTATATTTTCATAGGTCAAAGACACATAACCATTGGTTGATCATAGCAAAGAAGAATCTAATTCTTCTGAAGAAAAACATAAGTTATACCTAGGTCGATTTGATGAGCTCCTTTATTATAACATAGATCAAGTACTCACAAGAGTCCTAGAGTTAGGGGCTAAGCTTCGACAAGAATGCGAAGTGGATACTAAGATCATTAATTGTAAAATGGAAGAACGAACATCCCTCTTAGACATGGATAACCCCTTTGATGTAGGGTATTCTTATACTTCTAGAAAACATCACAAAAATGTTAAAGGAGACCCATCAAAACCAATTGGTGATTCGTGAAGACCTTATTATAAGGCTTCATGTAAAGTAAAGATTGAGCATGAGTGCAAAGGCTCACCACCTCCTAAATTTGATGAGGAAGACGATCCCTTAGTTGAAGAAGAGATCCTTTAAAAAAATATTGAAACTAAGTCAAAAATTAGCAAACTTAGGCTCTTTGAATAGGAACGTGCATAAAGACAAACTCAAAACAAAATCTAGTGAGTTTCACTTTGATCCATACGATGAAAAAAATTAAATTTGCTAAGGTAAATAAACCAATATCACCTATAAAAGAACAACTCATTTAACAAGAGTTACAATCAATGAATAACACACTTACTATGCTACATGAAGGAAACATAGGACATAGTAGGAAGTACTTATATGAAGAACTATGTCCTTACCCCTTTGATAAGGACATGTTATGACAACTGTTTCCAAAGCATTTTTCCATTCCTAAGTTTGATAAATATAAAATAAAAGGTGATCCTCGTGATCACATCAAGGAATTTTACATGGCTTGTTAAGAGGTCATGTACAATGATAATTTCTTAATAAAATTATTCCCTCACAACCTAAGAGCACTAGCATTAGAATGGTTCTTTAATATACCCAAGGGATCCATTACAACATGGCTTGCACTAGCGAAAAATTCATGCGACATTATTTCTTCAATATGGAGAATGATATCATGATGAATGACCTATGAAATGAAAAATAGAAACCCAACAAGACCTTTTGGGCTTCTTACAATGATCACATGGATTGGCAAGCTTTTTCCTTGTGCACTAGTAGAAAAAACAACTAGTAATCATATTCATCCCAAACTTAGATCCAGAAATAACCTTTCATTTACAAATGCACTACAACTCTAACTTCGAATAATTTATCGAAAAGGGTAGTCAAATTGAAATGGATTTAATTGCGAAAGGGACACTCAAACCCATCATAAAGGAAAAACATGAAAAAAAATTACGAATTAATGAAAGTTCTTCAATAAGAACAAAAATGTCATTGGCGATGGCATTATAGACTCTAAGAGGGTCCAAGATATGTAGAGTGGTACACTTTTAAAGCTATCACAAAGATCTTTCCCAAAGGAATCCACCAAATGCACATTTATGCCAATAATGGAATCACTATCTTCCATACTTAAACAGTGAGATACAATAAACATGGTGTAGTACCCAACCGCTATAGTACCATATCAAGAGGATGATCCAAACCCTATTTGGTTCAAAGAGCATGAGTAGTGTGATTTCCATCATGTTAAAGGACACCAAAATGATAGGTCATTGAGACTATGACATTATATACAAGACCATGTCAAAGAGGGAAAAATCACCATAGATTCCCCTGACTCGGGACGGGGGTCCCAATGAGGAAATAGGTATCTACAAAGAGCCCTTTCCTAACCATGCGAGATAAGAAGAACAGAAGCCGAGATCACGAAAAATTCTAATGACTATAGGACCACTAATTATGTTTATCTAACTAATGATAGTCCCATTGATTCCCTTATAGGATGTATCCATTCATTTGATCATACTAGATCCCCTACCTATAGCTCGGGAAGTTCAATACAACCTAATAGAATAGTTATAGAAGACACCCGATAGGATATCAATTTTAGATCTCCTCAAAATATCTACTTCTCATAAAAACATATTGTATAAAACACTACGAGTTCAAGAGTATCCACAGATGTAGATCTCATGTATATTCAAGTGATGATTACACACCTTGATTCTAATGATCATACCAGTTTTGATCACACTGCAATCCCATATAATGACCTAGAGCACAACTTACCCCTATACCTAGAATTATTTGTTACTCGTCGTAAGATCAAGAGAGTACTTGTTGATGGTGGATCTAGTCTAAATATTTGCACTTTGAAGCTATTTAAGAAGCTAGGCCATTCAGAAATAGATCTAGGGGATAAAATTATTACAATCACATCTTATGGTAATGAGGAGCATGAGTCAAGAGGTACTATAGTAGTTCCGATGGAAGTAGGGCCAACTTGTCATGATACGATGTTCCATGTCCTTGACTTGGATATTCCTTACAACATGATCCTAGGGCGCCCATGGATCCATGTCATGCAGGTCATTCCTTCAACATTTCATTAGTGTATTAAGATGTGCCATGAAGGATAGATAGTCACCATTCAGGGTGATCTAGAACCATTCACGCATTGTAGGGCATTGCACATTTTTTCTTATGTAGCTTATGAATGCCCTTTTGTGGATATTTTTATCTCCTTACAAATCAGAAGCTATCAAGGAACGTGTGGATCCAGATTCACTCACTCCTTGTAATCAAAAATTTCCTTCATTGGTCAACCCTTTCACATCATGGGAGGCAACGTCTGCAAAGTATGGCCCTGTGAGAAATTCACTCTTCAATAGGCCTTATTAATATCAGATCTATCAGTGTCGCCCAGGACACGTGGTAAACCTTACTTTCAATTCAAGAGCACTCGGGATAAATGCCCTAAACCACTAGATAAGTTCATCCCTAGTGGTCTCCTATCCAAGGAAAATATGTTAGAATATCCCATTAGGAGGGTACCTGAAGGTACCATGGCATCATGTCATCAATATCTCGTAGTATATAAAAGGCCACTATATGATGTACGTCATGGGTTAAATTGGGTTTGGATGTGGTATCAATACACAAGGATGATTAGGACCCATTCCTATCCCTGATTTAAAATATAACAAAAATGGATTAAGAATCAGACCTTGTGACGATCCCCCTTTTGAGATCAACACCACCTCTTCTGAACATGAGGATGGTTCATCTCATTCAGACAGTGATGTAGATTCCCAATGTAGCCTATATGAGGATCTTTCCTCCACAAACCTATTCCCTAATTCAGTTGTTTTTTACCTTATCCAGATCCAATCCTTAAACCAATGGCCAAGTAACCCTTGTATATCCTGAAACTTTTAGATTGGGATCAAAAATTTCACATGCCAATCGATTTCTTTGAGAACTAAGATGAATTTACAGAATTCATGGGACTCATGGATTTTATTTTGACCTGGGATCACAAGAAAGGTTTTTCTATCAAATTGTATTCCTGTGCATACTTTGGAGAAGAGGTAGAGATGTGTGGATTCTTGAATAGGAAGGTCATCATCAAGAGTAAGAATGCTTTAGATAAGCCTTGTGGAAAGAACAAACTTAATTCGATAGCGAAAAAAAAATTTAGGCACTAGTAGATAAACAAAACAAAGAACTTATAGAATAAATGGTATACCCATTCAAAGATAATGATGAGCCACCTAAGGAGGTTAACCTTAATCTCCCCCGATTCTACATAGATGGAAGATGCTTCTAAAATGATTGTTGAAGAAATGATCAGTGTCAACATTGGCTCAGAAGAGGAACCTAGAATGATAAAGTTGGGATCTTCACTCTCAGCCTAAATAACAAAGGGTTTTATGAAACTATTGAGAGAATATGTAGATATATTTGCATGGTCATACTCGAGATATGCCTAGGATGGACCTAGACTTGGTCATGCATAACCTCATTGTGCACCTAGATGCCAAACCCATCAAGAAAAAATTGAGAAAGATACACACCAAAATTGCGCTACTTGTCAAAGAGGAACTTGAAAAGTTATTAGATGTTAATTTTATTAAACCAATTGAATATTCGGATTGAATATCTAATATAGTCTGAGTTCAAAAGAAACTAGTGGGTATAAGGATTTGTACCGACTTCCTCGACATCAATAAATCATGTCCCAAAGATGATTTCCCTTTACCTAATATTGATATGATCATCAACTCCACCAATGGCTATGAAATGTCATCCTTAAGGGAATATTTTTCAGGATATATCCAAATGATAATTGTAGAGAAAGATCATCATAAGACAACTTTCATCACCCATTCGGGGATATTTTGTTACAAATACATGCCTTTCAGACTCAAGAATGTCGGGGCCACTTATTAGCACGTAATGACACTCATCTTCCATGACATGATGAATGACATCATGGAGGATTACATTGATGATATCTTAGCAAAATCCAAAAGTAGAGGAGAGCACCCTAAAGTGCTAAAACGTATTTTTCAATGTCTCCAGAGATTACAAAGTACATTTAAACTCTAAGAAGTGTGTCTTTGAAGTTTTTTCAAGAAAGCTTCTAGGTTTCATCATTTCACAAAGAGTAATAGAGGTATATGTTGCAAAGGTTACAACTATCATGGAAATTCCTCCACCTAAAAATCTTAAACAACTAAGAAGTTTACAAGGAAAGATATAGGCAATCCATCGTTTCATTTCACAACTTGTAGATAAGTGCCATCCATTTACACATCTCTTAAAAAGGATTTTACATTTAATTGGGGACTAGAATTTCAAAATTCATTTACACTGCTTAAACAATACCTTTCTAACCCACTCGTACTCATGCCGCCTACCCCAAGTGAACCTCTCCTATTATACATTTCAGCTACCCAATTTGTTATTGGTGCACTGCTTGCCCAATATGACCTAGACCATAGAGAAAGGGAAGTTTATTACCTTAGTCACACCTTGATTTCCTATGAACTGAATTACCCATAGATTGAAAAGGCTTACCTAGCAGTTGTCTTTTCCTTTCAAAAACTACATCATTATCTCCTTAACAATAAAACCAAGCTAATATCCAAAGTTGACCCTCTCAAATACCTTTTATCCAAACCCACCCTTACGGGATGAATGAATAATTAGATCATTCTCCTTAGTGAATTTGATATCGAGTTCATTAACCCGAAATAGTTGAAAGGACAAGTATTAGCCGATCAGTTGACGGAATCTCCCCTACCAAGAATGGAACCATTGTGTCTTGATCTTTGAGATCCATCCATGATGTATATTGAAGAATCTTTCGAATGTCAAGTACACTTTGATGGATCATTCAGATTTTATGGATCACAAGCAGAGTGGTGCTTATCACTCCCATAGGTGAGGTTATTCCAAGAGCATTCTATTTGGGATTCCCTTGCACTAATAAAATTACAAATTATGAGGCACTCATCATTGGCCTTAAGTTAGCTATCACTTGGAATATCAGATAGCTACAAGTCATTGGAGACTCCCAACTTATTATTAAACAAGTTAATGATGAGTATAAGGTTAAAGATAAAAAATATTATTCCATACAACAAAATGGTTGAAACCTTAAAGGAATATTTTATACGGATTATCTTTGAACAAAAAAGTTCGAACAATAGATCAAAAATGACATGGATATTATCGTATCATTATTACACATTCCACCTCGTGAAAGTAAAATTCCCTTTTTTGTAGAGCATTTATGAGTACCCACATATGATATGTCAGAGTCGTGTTTGGCATGTTGAGTTGTTGGTCCCTTCTCCCCTTGGTATGACCTTATATTTAGATACCTTCAAGATGGCACATTTCCCCAGGACATTTTCCATTTTGAGAAGAAAGTTCTTATGTGTCATATAGCCCATTACACCCTCCTAAGAGGCACCCTTTATTATCGTGGCTATGACAAGAATCTGCTTTGTTGTTTGGATGTTACTGAATCAGTCCACACTATTAAGGAAGTGCACAGAGGTATTTGTGGAGTACACACTAGTGGTATGGTCTTGGCTAAGAAGCTCTTAAGGGTGGGTTATTATTGGCCCACCATGGAAGCAAACTGTTGTAATTTTGTAAATAAATGTGAGTTATGCCAAAAATATGGAAACTTGATACATGTGCCAACACAAGATTTACAACCCATTGTGACACCTTGGCCATTTTCTAAATGGGGTCTGGATCTCATAGGGAAGCTCCATCCTTCTTCTTCGATGGCCATACCCACATAATTACCACCACCGAGTATTTTACTAAATGGGTAGAGGTTGTGCCTCTCACTTATGTCACTAGTGTGCAAATCTCCAAATTCATCATGAATCACCTCATTTTCCACTATGACATTCCTTCTGCCATTATCACTAATAATGGTAAATCCTTCAAGAATAAAATGGTTAAATATTTATGTCAACACTTCTATATTCAGCTCAAGTGGTTTACCCCCTATTACCCCTAAGGTAATGGGAAAGTTGAGGCTACCAATAAAACTCTTGTACGGATCATGGAGAAAATGGTAAGACTGGCTATAATTGGCACTTACAGATACATCCCGCCCTCTGGTCCTATCTAACCTCCATTCGCACTCCTACTAGTGTGACTCCATATTCACTTGTTTATGGTATAGAATCCATCATACCCTTAGAAGTGGAGCTTCCCTCCCTAAGAATATCTCTCCGAGACTATCTTGATAAGGATGAATACTATAGATTTGCTTGGCTAGCAGAGATAGAGTTGTTGGATGAAAAGTGTATGAGAGTGCTTAATCACCTAAAATTTTATCAAAACCGAGTATCGAGAGGATATAAAAAATGGATCATTCATCATGAATTTGATGTAGGTGATCTTGTTCTAAAATAAAATCAGAAGAACTTCGCCAAGGAAAAAGAAAAGAAAAGAAAGGAAAATTTAAGGCTAACTGGTTAGGGCCTTATGTGGTGGTTGTTAATTATGGATCAGAGCTTTTAAACTGGCATACTCAGATGGTGAAGAGCTTTTGGAACCTATGAATGTGATGTATATCAAGAATTTCTATTCTTAATCATGGCATAGATATCAAAAATACCTAAAAAGTAGAAAAATAAAGAAAAAACAAGTAAAACATCATAAAATCAAGAAAAAGTAAAGAAAAAGTAGGTCATCCACATGTGAAAACCATGCAATTGTGGCACATTGGGAAAGTATTTTGGTGAAAACTAGTTTCCGATGCTTAAGGAGGATTCATTTGTCACAAGCTACTCTTACATCTAGATGGGTAACCCTCACCGCTATCTAGGATTGGTTCCCTTGTTAGGTCTAGGTACCCTACCGAGCCTATCTTTGCCATGTCGTGATCTAGCTTATTTTTTCTTATATCTACGTGAAGGATGTGCCTTTTTATATTTCCATCTAACATTGGGGGAACCTTCATATTCCACTTTCACACACACACACACACACACACACACACACACACACACACACACACACACACACACACACACACACACACACACACACACACACACACACACACACACACACGTGGCATTTTTCCTTTTTTATATTCCCACATCACACTGGGGGCATCCATGCTTCTTTATCCTTGTACTTTTATTTGAAACATGACCTTAGAAAATACAAAAACATTCATAAAAAGATACACAAAAATCTAAACATTCAAAAACCCCTTAGGAATGAAGCTACACCAACTTCATAACATTGTCTTAGGGAAACCTTGAAAACAATGTGAATAGTAGCCTTGAAAACTTATCTTTCAAGATAACCCTAAAACATTAGAAAATATATCAATGTTGTCCAACACAAACAAGTTAGTGATTAAATTGCTTTTAGTTTTTAGTTTGTATAGGATTGGTTGTAAATATCTTTTCGTGTTGTATGATTTAAAGTATGGTTCATTTGCTTACCTTATATTGAATCTTGTTTGATTTAATTATGTGTCACATTGATATCATTTTTTAACTTTCATACTTATAGGATATTGTTATGCATTCATTGTTTATCTATGCATCTATTAGAATTCATTTATTACTTAGATTGGATACCAATTTAATCTGTTAAAATTTTACATGAATTCATTTCTAGTTACATTTTGTTGTGTGGTTTTATAGGTGTATATTTGTTTAGTTTTGTTAAATTTTTCTTGTGTGTTTGTTTATTGCACATTTTTTGTTATCACATCTATCATCTATCATTCATCACATATAACATCATCTAATACATCATATATACAAAAATGCTAAGTTTTACATCATACATGTATACTAAGCTAATCATCACATATTGTATCATCAATGGGGGAAAGAGGGGTTGTGCATGATCACAAATCTATCCCTCCCCGCACCAATATCATCTAAGTATCATCCCAAATGCTAGCATCTACCAAAATATCTCATGTACAAAACATATGATATCATATAAACCATCCTCGGGAACTATTTTCCACCTAGCACTTATCTCTTCACCCTGGGGCATTTTTAAATATTTCCAGTGCTTCTTGTCTTCTATTTTTATCTATCGCCATGATTATTTTTAAATAATTATTGTTGGCCCATTTTTCTTCGACTGGGCATGTTACTATTACCCAACGCCCGTTCTCCTCACTTTGGAGAATTTTCACGTGCTTTTAGAGCTCTTCCATTTCCTAAATTATTTTGACTGATCAAAAATTTAAAAATTATAAAATCATCCAAAAATCCAAAAAAATCATAAACACTTTGAAAATGGACTAAAATTGGTAATAAACTCATTTGTAGTTGAAACCTATGTCTCTCACATGACGTTCATCTCATATCTTATTAGAATTTCCATGTGTTTTGAAACAATGACTCACAGATCCTCTAAATATCCAAACCATTTACAAAATCTACACTTCTTACTTTGTCGATACTCTGGGGCATGAGTTTCCTAGTATTGTTTCATTGTGCACACCGATTTTTTATCGTAACCGAGTTTCATCCATCCTTTCCCTTGTATATACAAATTTCTTGGGGCATCATTTTAAACCCTTATCATTTATCAAAACATTTGGGATTGCATCTTGATAGTAAAATATTTTTGCAACCGCCTTAAACGTTGTTGGTTTGAGTATGTGTAATTATACTTATTTCCCTGTTAAGTGAGTTTGTTTGCTTCTCGTATTGCATTACATTCATGTATGTTGCATGGAGTTGGTCATTTTAGAAATGGATAGGTTTTTTATCATGTTTTTTATGTCATTTTACGTTGATTTCGCATGCTTGTACTTTAATAAGGACCGATGATGAAGATTACTAGAAATATGATGAATAAGAATTGTTTATATAGCAATACCTTGTGGATAGCTCAAAGACCCTTTTCTTGTTATTTTATCTTCTATCTCCCCTTTATTCATATTGTTCTTTCTTTTGTCCACTTTTTCGATCATTGATCATGTTCTTCCATCACCCTATCGACACTCGAGGGGGCATCCTTCATCCTAATAATTTTTCTTCTACCCCTTCAAAAATAAATTACTTGTTTATGCTTGTCTACTTTCATTGAATTCGGCACACACGTCACCTCAAAGAGGTGAAAATGTATACACCTATAATTTGGTCTATATGATCTTATTACTAAGATCATACTAAATATCTTAGCCTCGTGTTAATTTACTACACTACATTGGTAAAACACCCTTTCTAACCTCTTCTAAACCCTCTAAACCTATTAATCCCTCTCTAACCATCTTCTATAAGTTTTTTTCCCTTTAATTAACATTTTTAGGTTAATTAACCCTCTTATTGACTTTCTAAAGATAATTTGAATTTCTAAACAAATATCTTACCTTTCCAAATAGCCACTTAGCTTTCCAAATCTAGTTCACACCTC